>JAWZYU010000002.1:28663960-29906531 GCA_038380435.1 Ryuthela nishihirai | reverse complement strand
GAATAAAAATGTACTCACTATTGTCAAGAGGAAGTCTGAATTATTGAAAAAGAATAAAATCATTCTTATTCTGATAATAGCTTCGAAATATGGGGCGGGGGTAGCTCAGTCGGTAGCGCGCCAGGCTCGTAATCTGTAGTTCCCAGGTTCGAGTCCCAGCTGGGTCAGCGTTGAGATTTGTCTCCGCAAAACTCTCCGCCCTGCCCACGGTCAGTAGGGGACACCGATGGGCTTGGAAAGACCGCCGTCCGTCGGATGGACGTTAAGCCGTGGCCCCGTGTGCGGGAGAGCAAGCCCTGTGCACGTTAAAGAACACGCTGGATGGCCTTGACGGGAGGCTACCATCTGTCTCCCAACAGCTGTTCCAGTGGGTCCCCTCCCCCAATCCTTCTCTGAGCCTTCGGGGTCCATGCAACCTGGCCATTTAGCCCATGGTGTGCAAAAAAGTGCCGCTCAAAGGTAAAACAACCCAACCCAAAGCTTCGAAATACAAGATATACAGGTACTGAACAGGAAAATGGAAACAGTTCCATGTTATCTCAATAGAAAATCGCATTCAGAGATCAATAACTTCTTCAATATGATTTTTAATGAAAGATAAATTAAAGATATTAATCAAATCTAGCTAAATCTCGATTTAAAACAATATTTATTCAGTATTCAAAGAGTTATGAATACTAGAATGTTCTCAATAATTTAATTAAAACATTAAAACAAACACTCTAGTTCAAGTATGCTCTCTGATCTCTTAACCTAGCGGTTCTCAATGTGGGGTACGCCGTGACAGCTCAAAAATCGATTACCCAGTAAAATGTTCATAATTTTATAATTAAATTAAAATAATTAAATACCCCCTCAAGCAGCTGCTTGCCACAGAGGTCTGACAGGAGCCTGTCAGTTTATATGCCATAGTAGAACTGCTGAGGTTCTGCCATCCTCTCAGACCTTCTACTGTGGCATATAAACTGACAGGCTCCTGTCAGACCTCTGTGGCAAGCAGCTGCTTGAGGAGGTTTTTATTATTTTTTATTTTTTTTAGTAGAAGATCTGAGAGGATGGCAGGACCTCAGCAGAAAAACGACACACATCCATGCCTTACCCGGGCTCGAACCCGGTCCCATTAGATCAATAGCCAAGCGTGCTAACCACTCGGATAAAATCAGTTAATTGTTGATGTCATTTTTTGTGTTTATCAATATATGTAATTTATGAATACAAAATTTAATGTGTATATATATATGTTTTATTTTATTTCCATTGTTATAATATAACTGTAATTTTATCTATCTATACAAGGGGTACGCCAGTTACATACACATTTCCAGGGGGTTGAGAACCAATGTCCATTTACATACACATTTCCAAAAGTTTGAGAACTACTGTCTTAACCTACTTTAATGTTTTAATTACATTTCGGGGTCAATATTTTTTGTAGCGTGTTAAATATTCTATTTTTCATAACTCTTTGAATACTTAACAAATATTGTTTAAAATCGAGACTTAGCTAGATTTGATTGAGATCTCTATTTTATCTTCAGACATGTTTTTCATTTAAAATCATATTGAAGAAGTTATTGAGCTTTGAATGTGATTTTCTATTGAGTTGGGTTGGGTTGTTTTACCTCTGAGCGGCACTTTTTGGCACACCATGGGCTAAACGGCCAGGTCACATGGACCCCAAAGGCTCAGAGAAGGTTTGGGGAGGGGACCCACTGGAACAGCTGTTGGGAGACAGATGGTAGCCTCCCGTCAAGGCCATCCAGCGTGTTCTTTAACGTGCACAGGGTATGGCTCTCCCGCACACGGGGCCACGGATTAACGTCCCATCCGACGGACAGCGGCCTTTCCAAGCCCATCGGTGTCCCCTACTGACCGTGGGCAGGGCGGGGAATTTTGCGGAGATAAATCTCAACGCTGACCCAGCTGGGACTCGAACCTGGGAGCTACAGATTACGAGCCTGGCGCGCTACCAACTGAGCCACCCCCGCCCCGATTTTCTATTGAGATAACAGAAACTGTTTCCATTTTTATGTCCAGTGAAGGTACTTAATATTAAAACCTCTAAATAAGGGGATATGTGATTCCTTTAATTCCTCGGCCTCGCTTTCCTTTCTGTTGCGTCATGTGGCAACAGAACCTATTGACAAGATCCTAAATATTACCAGTGATAAATCGCAAATATAAAAACCATTTTTAGGTGTTTCGTTGGAAGCTAACTGGAAATAGTCTTAATGACATAATGGCTAGGCTCCTGCTCCTTCAAGTGTAATTTTTTGTTGTAGGAAAAAAAAAAACTGTGCACGTTAAAGAACACACTAGATGGCGTTGATGGAGGCTACTCTCTGTCTCCTAACAGCTGTCCAGTGCGTCCCTTCCCACCAACGTTCTCTGAGCCCTTGAAGATTTTCTGACCTAAACCATTTAGCCCATTGTATTAAAAAAGTGCAACTCAGAGGTAAATTAACCCAACAACGCAAACGTAAATTGATCTTGTGAATTTTTTTTTAAGTTTTGACATCTTTCATCAATTTTCACCATCAAAGGGTACAACTGCAGTTAATGCGAGATTTTGAAAGCGCGGATCATAATACTTCATCAATACCTATCCCCCTCCTCCCAATTTTTTTTTTTTTTTTTGAATTTTCTTAGAAAACAAAAAAATTTAAATGTTGACAGATGGACAGAAGAAGGGAAAACATTTTTACATCGTAAACGATATCGCAAAAAAATTGTTCAAAAGAATGAAAACGGAAAAATAATAAACAATAATAAACGTTTCGTTGAGTTAGGACTTTTAAATCTTTATGAAAATTATATGAAGACGGCAATAATATGCAAGCGATGAGGAAATCAAAGAGTCGCTTGGTTTGAGAGCAGAATTTCTGGAGCAAAGGTTGAGCCGATGTTGACTTTGATTAGTAGCACTTTATCTGGACTTTCTGCTGCGCGTGTTCCACACGATTCTGCTGTTTCACGGCAGCAGACGAGTTGCTTCACAGTTCCTAACCATCTCGTCTACCTGCCTCGTGCCGCATTTTGTTTGCCTTATGACGCAAATGAACGTCATTACGTGTAATTCTTCAGTAAAACGAAGTGCAGGTTTAGTGACTATGTTCTGAATTCTTGATTTTGAAATAGTTTCAGGTAGGTGTAAAAAAAATTAAGATTCTCCACCCCAACTTCATTATGAGCATTGATGATGTTCATTTACGAGTAACTTGCATTTTGTTTGTGATGAATAATCAAAGAAATATATTCTCGAATCGGTGGATGCTGATCAATAAATGTAGAATATTTCGAATGTTTGTTTATACTAGAGTTGATATCTGTTTTATATTGCCTAAGTAAATTGCGACCGGCCAACTCTTTTTCCGGGGTTTGGGGGCGGGGGTGGCTCAGTCGGTAGCGCGCCAGGCTCGTAATCTGCAATTCCCAGTTCGAGTCCCAACTGGGTCAGCGTTGAGATTTATCTCCACAAAATTCGCCGCCCTGCCCACGGTCAGTAGGGGACAGCGATGGGCTTGTGAAAGGCCGCCGTCCGTCTGATGGGACGTTAAGCCGTGACCCCTTGAGCGGGAGAGCCATACCCTGTGAACGTTAAAGAACACGCTGGATGGCCTTGACGGGAGGCTACCATCTGTCTCCCAACAGCTGTTCCAGTGGGTCCCCTCCTCCAACCTTCTCTGAGCCTTCGGGGCCCTTGTGACCTGGCCATTTAGCCCATTGTGTGCAAAAAAAGTGCCGCTCAGAGGTAAAACAACCCAACGTTAAAGAACACGCTGGATGGCCTTGACGGGAGGCTACCATCTGTCTCCCAACAGCTGTTCCAGTGGGTCCCCTCCCCCAACCTTCTCTGAGCCTTCGGGGTCCATTTTACCTGGCCATTTAGCCCATTGTGTGCAAAAAAGTGCCGCTTAGAGGTAAAACAACCCAACCCTTAAAAGTTTTAATTTGAGCTAGCGGATGATGGGAAAAATGCAAATAGTATTTCATTAGTAGTTTCACAACATAAAAGTATTCGTCTTTTAATTCTTGAATCTAAAAAGTTACATTTCCCACACTTCTCTCGGAAAATTGGGTAGATTATTGCTCTCAGTGGAATGTCTCTTAATAACTACCACTGATTTTTCAAATTTCTGTTTTATACATATTATTTCTAAAACCGTTCATTGCCGTTTCATCATTTCAGTGATCTGTAAAGATGTATAAATATGTTAAAATTACTAAGTATTTGAAAAATGCGAAATGTAATATTTCATAAGTACCAATCAAACTGAAAAAGAGTCTCAATTATCTTTCTCATTGTTTCCAATCGAAACTTCCACCACCAAATTTTCGATCGCCCCGCCCTTTAACCTGGTTCGCATTCCACCACCAAATTTTCGTATTACTGTCATTAATATTTTAATAAATTAATACATCGTTGCAATATTCGTTTGAAATTTTGGAATTCTCAATCACAATTATAGTGTTCGAAAGTGTGAATCATAACATTTTATCGATTCCTATCTAACCCTAAAAAATAATTTTTTCATTTATATCTAAATACAAACAATTATCTGCTAAAACAAAACATCTTCTTTTCCCGCCGCCTTGGTCAAAGAGGTCAATTCATGTGAACGTCATGTTCACATTCCACCATCAAAATTTAAAATTTCGAGTTTGAATACGTCGTTTGCAATATTCTTCGGAATTTTGTAATTCACAAATTTTTCCAACGTTAAAGGGCGGGGCGAGGATGGCTCAGTCGGTAGCGCGCCATGCTCGTAATCTGTATTTCCCAGGTTCGAGTCCCAGCTGGGTCAGCGCTGGGATTTATTTCCGCAAATATTCCCCGCCCTGCCACGGTCAGTAGGGGACACCGATGGGCTTGGTAAAGACCTCCGTCCGTCGGATTGGACGTTAAGCCGTGGCTCCGTGTGCGGGAGAGCTATACTCTGTGCACGTTAAAGAACATGCTGGATGGCCTTGACAGGATGCTACCATCTGTCTCCCAACTGCTGTTCCAGTGGGCCCCCTCACACAACTTTCTTCTGAGCCTTTGGGGTCCTGTGACCTGGCCATTTAGCCCGTGGTGTCCAACTTAGGAGTTTTTTGGGTAATCAGCAGCGAAACTAAGTGAGGCTTTTGTTTTTTGGAATACTCGCGATGCTTATATATTTATAGATACATAACCACTTAGCAGTGAAATAAACATGGAATTTGTGAAATAATATTTTTAAATAATCAATACACTTATCACATAAAAAAAATGCAACTTTCATACATACTCAGTGATCATCAGGGCCGGAACTAAGGGGTCATGCCCTCTCCCCCTGAGAATGCTAGTAAAGGTTGGGTTGTTTTACCTCTGAGCGGCACTTTTTTGCACACCATGAGCTAAATGGCCAGGTCACATGGACCCCGTTCGGCTCAGAGAAGGTTGGGGGAGGGGACCCACTGGAACAGCTGTTGGGAGACAGATGGTAGCCTCCCGTCAAGGCCATCCAGCGTGTTCTTTAACGTGCACAGGATATGGCTCTCCCGCACACGGGGCCACGGCTTAACGTCCGATCCGACGGACGGAGGCCTTTCCAAGACCATCGAGTGTCCCCTACTGACCGTGGGCAGGGCAGGAAATTTTGCGGAGATAAATCTCAACGCTGACCCAGCAAGGACTCCAACCTGGGAACTACAGATTACGAGCCTGGCGCGTTACCGACTGAGCCACCCCTGCCCCGCTAGTAAGGGTAATAGAGAGAAAAGTGAGTTCTATGTCTGCAGGACACATTCTGTGATTCTTTAATATTGAATTATTGATTTAACGCCATGAGCGTGAGTGACAAATATTAAATTCTCAGCTCTATGAGGCAACACAGTTGTCCAATTCCCGGATAGATGGCGCCACTGTGCGAATCAAATAAAAAAAAAATGCAGAAAGTTTATATGTCACATCAGCTGAGGAAAAACGTTAGCCGATAATGGTATAGTGGTTAGCATAACTGGCATGTTTTCAGTGAGACGTGGGTTCGAATCCCACTCTACGGCCAAACCAATTTTTTCCCAGCTTATTATTTCATAATAAGCAGGTCTACAGAACACATCCTGTGATTCGTTACCACTGAATTAAACTTATACACTGCTCGACATTGAAAGTGCCCAAACTAGAAGGACATGTCGTACAAGCATGCAAATAGAAGGGTGGGTGTTTGTAGTTGAGATATGCAAATGATGATAATCCGGATCCAATGACGTGTGTGGCTCAAGAGATAAAAGGTGCAAGAAGGAACAGGGATGGTATTGTGTTTATACAGGTGGAAGTCGTGCGAACAGTTGAGATTAGATGGTTCGCTTGGAAATTGTTCAGTGAAGGCCGAAAATGCCTGGTACATGCCGTCGGCAGGTTTATCGCATTTGGATGCTTTTGAGAGAGGAAGAATTATAGGCCTATGTAAAGCTGGATGGACTACACATTGTGTCTCTGCCCATGTTCATTGGGATGCACAAACTATTGGACACTTATGGCAACAGTGGCGAAATGAGGTTCTAGCCTGCATCGCAGAGGGAGTGCTGCCATCTGACAGACGTCAGCATGGCTTGATAGGCGCATTGTTCGACATGCTCGTTCGTCACCACAGAGCACTGCAGACGATATTCGATAGGCTGTGTCAGCAGCCATGGACGTCCCCATAATGACCTGAACAGTAAACCGAAGATTGTGTGAGGCATATCTGTGCTCTAGGAAACTGTTACGTTGACTGCTATTGAGTGCAAACCATCGCAGTGCTCGTCTGGCTTGGTCCAAAGTCGAGCGAACTGGGGTCACGAATGGAACACTGTTTGTTTAGTGATGAATTCCGTTTCTGTCTTGGTGCTGACGATCGATGGGTCCTGTATGGCGACAACTTGGCGAGAGGATGGGTCCAGCTTTTGTTCGCGACCGACACACTGCCCATCAGCCAGGCATAATGGTATGGGGTGCTATTGGATACGACGTCCACATCACGGGAACACTGACAGGTGCATGATACGTTCGCGCAGTTCTACAGCCCATTTTGTTACTGTTCCTGGGAGGCATGCAACAGCCCATTTTACAGCACGACAACGCCTGTGTACACACTGCTAGGGTCTCCATACAATGTTTGCAACACGTTCAGGTATTGCCATGGCCAACACGATCTCCAGATTTATCCCCAATAGAAAATCTGTTGGACCACATTGGATGACGTGTGCAATCCTCTCACCGGCTGGCGCGGAATCTCGATGAATTATGGGAGCAAGTCAACGCTGTTTGGTGTGTAATTCCTCAGGACCATATCCGTCGGCTGTATGACTCCATGCCACGCCGTATTGCTTGCCTGTATTGCCGTTCACGGCGGTACAACCACCTGCTGAGGCAGTCACATTGTGCTGAATTATCTCATCTTCTAACCGCTGTAAGTGGCTGCAAATTAAATCATGGTATACCAATATGTATCGTTATGAGTGTGTGTGTGTGCTACATTTCATCCCTATCACCTCACTCCTTCTAGGTGGGGCAATTTCAATGTCGTGCAGTGTATTTCCCGCATTTTTCAAGAAATATTTTTAAAGACTTCTAAAACGGATGGTTGGGTTGGTTTGGGTTGTTTTACCTCTGAGCTACACTTTTTTGCACACCATGGGCTAAATGGCCAGGTCACATCGACCCCGAAGGCTCAGAGAAGGTTGGGGGAGGGGACCCACTGGAACAGCTGTTGGGAGACAGATGGTAGCTTCCCGTCAAGGCCATCCAGCGTGTTCTTTAACGTGCACAGGGTATGGCTCTCCCGCACACGGGGCCATGGCTTAACGTCCCATCCGACGGACGGCGGCCTTTCCATGCCCAGCGGTGTCCCCTACTGACCGTGGGCAGGGTGGGGAATTTTGCGGAGATAAATCTCAACGCTGACCCAGCTGGGACTCGAACCTGGGAACTACAGATTACGAGCCTGGCTCGCTACCGACTGAGCCACCCCCGCCCCAAAACGGAAGGTAGAATGTTATATTTGCTCTTTCTCCCCCCCCCCCCCCCCACTTTTATTTTTTCCTGCTCGATTGAATTCCTTGCCTCCCTCTTCCCTATTTTTTCTAGATTCGGGTTTGCTGGCCATTTAATTACGCCCCCCGACCCCGCCCTCCCTGTTACGTCAGTGGAATCTAACTTCGAGTCTCTAGAGCTTCCGAAATAAACATTTTGTGAGAAAATATAACTGAATATAGAGATCTCGAACATATCTATCTAAATCTCGACTTTCAACAATATTTGCTCGGTACTTACAGAATTTTGGAAGTTTGAATATTTGACAGTATCAATGCCGAATATTAGAATTTACCTCTGAAATTAATTATAGTTGGAATAAGAAGCATAATTTCCAATCGTTTAATAAAATAGACATACGTTTAAAACGTTTATATAAATATATTCGATAGTTTTCCAATTTCCTTAAGATGCATTATTGCTGTTAAATATTCAGACTTCCATAATTCTTTAAATACAAAGTAAATATTATTAAAAATCGAGATTTCGATAGATTTGATTCAGATTTTTGATTTCAGTTGCATTTTCTCATAAAACGCTTTTCTAGAAGTTAGCTTCTACTGCCATTTCTTGGGGCAGGGGTGGCTCATTCGACAGCGCGCCAGACTCGTAACCTGCAGTTTCCAGGTTCGAGTCCCAGCTGGGTCACCGTTGAGATTTATCTCCGCAAAACTCACCGCCCTGCCCACGGTCAGTAAGCATTACCGAATGGGCTTCGAAAGGAAAGACCGCCGTCAATCGGATGGGACGTTAAGCCGTGGCACTGTGTGCGGGAGAGCCATACCCTGTGCACGTTAAAGAACACACTGGATGGCCTTGACGGGAGGCTACCATCTGTCTCCCAACAGGTATTCCAGTGGGTCTCCTCTCCCAACCTTCTCTGAGCCTTCGGGGTTCTTGTGACCTGGTTCCCAGATTCGAGTCCCAGCTGGGTCAGCGTTGAGATTTTTCTCCCCAAAATTCCCCGCCGTGCCCACGGTCAGTAGGGGACACCGATGGGTTTGGAAAGGACGCCGTGCGTCGGATGGGACGTTAAACCGTGGTCCCGTGTGCGGGAGAGTCATACCCTGTGCACGTTAAAGAACACGCTGGATGGCCTTGACGGGAGGCTACCATCTGTCTCCCAACAGCTGTTCCAGTGGGTCCCCTCCCCCAACCTTCTCTGAGCCTTCGGGGTCCATGTGACCTGGCCATTTAGCCCATGGTGTGCAAAAAAGTGCCGCTCAGAGGTAAAACAACCCAACCCAACCCTTGTGACCGAGCGATTTAACCCATTGTGTGCAAAAAAGTACCGTTCAGAGGTGAAACAACCCAACTCAGTACCTTTTTAGGGAATTTCAGTTAACTGAAAAATGAAGGTTTGTATTTAAAGAGTTATGAAAGTCTGAATTAATAACGACGGTTTCCCCAAAACCTTAAATTTGCAACTGTGAATTTAATAATTTTTAAATTTCGCGGTTTCAAGGATTTAAAGTTTTTCGTGAAACACCCAAAGCCCTTCTTCCCTTCTCCATGAATATGCGTCTGTCTTGGAGATAAAACCATCTAGTCAAGCTTAATTGGCTCCCCCTATCTGTGGGGCGGGGGTGGCTCAGTCGGTAGCGCGCCAGGCTCGTAATCTGTAGTTCCCAGGTTCGAGTCTCAGCTGGGTCAGCGTTGAGATTTATATCCGCAAAATTCCCCCTCCCTGCCCGCGGTCAGTAGTGGACACCGATGGGCTTGGAAAGGCCGTCGTCCGTCGAATGGGACGTTAAGCCGTGGCCCCGTGTGCGGGAGAGACATACCCTGTGCACGTTAAAGAACACGCTGGATGGCCTTGACGGGAGGCTACCATCTGTCTCCCAACAGCTGTTCCAGTGGGTCCCCTCCCCCAACCTTCTCTGAGCCTTCGGGGTCCATGTGACCTGGCCATTTGGCCCATGGTAAGGCATGGATGTATGTGTCGTTTTTCTGCTGAGGTCCTGCCATCCTCTCAGACCTTCTACTATGGATATAAACTGGCAGGCTCCTGTCAGACCTCTGTGGCAAGCAGCTGCTTGAGGGGGGGGGGTGCAAAAAAGTGCCGCTCAGAGGTAAAACAACCCAACCCAATCCCCCTATCTGCAGATGTTTTCTGTTGGGATTTTCATCCTCATTTTTCATATCTCGAAAGGAATAACTGCTACATAATAAGCTACAACATTTCCTTTGCGATGTTAGTCTCTTATG
The DNA here is from genome assembly GCA_038380435.1 of Ryuthela nishihirai. Taxonomy (NCBI): domain Eukaryota; kingdom Metazoa; phylum Arthropoda; class Arachnida; order Araneae; family Heptathelidae; genus Ryuthela; species Ryuthela nishihirai. The sequence continues at coordinate 29,896,285 of JAWZYU010000002.1, read as the reverse complement.
CAGCTGTCGTAAGGTAATCTCGCTGACCTTCAACTGATAAGATCCGTGATCTCTTTCAGAGCAAAGGACGATGCACTGGAACAGTTAAAAGTCGCTTGCATTAAAATGCCAATCTCTTCTAAGAAGACGATATAAAGGAAAGAGTGAACTTGGAACTCATTACAAGATGTTCACTGTTCCTGGAACTCATTACTAAATGTTCCTTTTGTTTAAACTCTATAGGTTTCAGTTTAAATTGACTGGTCAAATCATACCCTAATTAAAAATCAAATCCTTTTAACCCTTTCACGACTAAGGGAAACATTTTTCCCATTTTAAAATTGGTGATTGTCGTATTTAATTATAACCTTATCTGCATTTTTTATACAGAATGTCAAAATAGAACGTATGCCGAACGCAATTGCGTAAACGGGAACGTTTAGAAAACAAAAACAGAACTGTCAGGACGCATAATATATGTGCAATGTCCATCTTTGCCTCCCTACCAAAAGAAATTGCTTCGCAGAATATCATAATTAGCACATCATTTTGTATAATAATTTTATTTCATAATTTTGTATTATTTTAGTTAACATTTTGTTCTAATAAACCAATAAATAAAAGACATTGCATAGTAAGCCTAACTATAATTTGTGTTACCTTTATAGTCCATTGGGAAAAATATTTCCCATAAAATTCCAAAAAAACTACACATTGTTATGTATTTTTCTTATGATTTTTATTTATTTTACGTCTAAACAAACTAAAATAAACTGTTACATACTAATATTTACTCTTAGAAACTTTATGGTCCTAAAAGGGTTAATTAGGGTGACTAGATTTACAGAAGAAGGAAGCACGGTTTGAATTCAGTAGCTGGCTGTCAACTAGGGTGCCGAGACGTCCCTGTTTTCTGGGGATATCTAGTCACCTAATATATATTATAAAGGATATTTGGTCACCCAGAAAACAGCTCACAATTTACTACATTAATTTTACAATTTTAGCCTAAATTTTTTAGTCATCTGCATTATCGACAGAATTCTTTTATAACAGTGTTGCGACTATTATTAGTAAAAGATCTGCTACTACTCTGCAGGAGTCGGGGATGGCTCAGTCGGTAGTGCGCCAAGCTCGTAATCCGCAGTTCTCAGGTTCGAACCCAGAAGATTCGGTTGAGAGCCAGTTGAGATTTATCTATGAAAAACTCCCTACCCTGCTCACGGTCAGTAGGGGACACCGATGGGCTTGGAAAGGCCGCCGTCCATCAGATGGAACGGTAGCGCGCCAGGCTCGTAATCTGTAGTTCCCAGGTTCGAGTCCCAGCTGGGTGAGCATTGAGATTTATCTCCGCAAAACTCACCGCCTTGCCCACGGTCAGTAGGGGACATCGCTGGGCTTGGAAAAGGCCGCCGTCCGTCGGATGGGACGTTAAGCCGTGACCCCGTGTGGGGGGAGAGCCATATTCTGTGTACGTTAATGAACACGCTGGATGGCCTTGCCGGGAGGCTACCATCTGTCTCCCAACAACTGTTCCAGTGGCCTCCCCCGACCTTCTCTGAGCCTTCGGGGGTCGTTGTGACTTGGCCATTTAGCCCATGGTTTGCAAAAAAAAAGTGCCGCTCAGAGGTAAAACAACCCATCGGATGAAATGTTAAGCTGTGGCCCCGTGTATGGGAGAGCCGTACCCTGTGCACTTTAAAGAACATGCTGGATGACCTTGACGGGAGGACACCATGTCACCTAATAGTTGTCCAGTGTGTTCCCTCCCCCAATCTTCTCTGAGCCCTCGGGGTCCTTGTGAGGCCGTTTATCCCATTGTGAGCAAGAAAAGCGCCGCTCAGAGGTGAAACAACCCAACTACTGTACAGTTAATTAATCTCTAAAAATAGATACAGGGAAATTTATTCTTCAGAGACTGGGCTTTTCATCCAGGGACTGTCCCCGGAAAATGGGGATATCTGGTCAGCCTACTTTTAAGGAATCTATTAGTGATCCGGTGAAAATTACGAAATGGCTTTAAATAATAATCTGGAAATAAATGTACAAAAAATATATTTTTTCTGCTTTGGTTCAGTAACAAAGCGTGCATAGTAATTTTGGAAGCAACTGAGACAATGATACTGTATGGTCAGCATGGGGGTCGACAGGGAGTGTTGAAGCGGTAGTTGCCACCCCCCTCCCCCACTAAAAACTTGTTAAAAAATTTAATTCATGTTAAATAATAGTTATTACATATCCTTCTTTAAATCCTTCTAATCCTCTGAACTATCGACCTATTTCGGTTGCATGTGCCTTAATTTTGCATGTGCAAATTTTTAGAAAAAACCGTTAAGAGACAATTATCAAATTTTGTTGAAAAAATTTGATTTACTTTCGTGCTGAAAATTTCGGATTTAGGAAAAAACAGTCAATTGAAACTCTTATGACACTTCTTGTTAATGAAGTGGAGATTGGTTTTAGACAACAAATGTTGTCGGACTCATTTTCCTTGGCATCTCAAAAGCATTTGATTCGGTTGAACACAAACTTAACTTGCAAAAACTCGGCTATAATTTTAATTATCGCCCTCAGCTCTTTCCTGATTTTAAACATTATCTCAACGACCGTGTTATCCGAACTAAATTAAGCACTTGGGTTGGGTTGGGTTGTCGTACCTCTGAGCGGCACTTTTTTGCACACCATGGGCTAAATGGCCAGGTCACATGGACCCCGAAGGCTCAGAGAAGGTTGGGGGAGGGGACCCACTGGAACAGCTGTTGGGAGACAGATGGTAGCCTCCCGTCAAGGCCATCCAGCGTGTTCTTTAACGTCCACAGGGTATGGCTCTCCCGCACACGGGGCCACGGCTTAACGTCCCATCCGACGGACGGCGGCCTTTCCAAGCCCATCGGTGTCCCCTACTGACCGTGGGCAGGGCGGGGAGTTTTGCGGAGATAAACCTCAACGCTGACCCAGCTGGAAAAATTAAGCACTAATGAGATCTCTGCACTATTAAAATCAATCGGGGAGTACCTCAAGGAACAGTTCTTAGTCCACTTCTCTTTAACCTTATTTTTAATAATCTTCCATAATTCTCCACTGACTGCAATATTTTTATGTATGCAGACGATTGTCTTCTTTCTTTTACCTCAAGTTATTTCACTTCTTTAAAACAAGAAATAGAAATTAATATTCATGGTGTGTTTTATTGGTATACTAAAAATGGATTCACTGTCATATTCAAGAAGACCAATATTGTTTTTTCTTTCAGCTACAAATTCTCAACCGCATGACGCAAACATTCAAATTAATAACACCCATATTACAGTTTCCACTTCCATGAAGTACTTAGGTATGACGCTAGATAATAATCTTGACTTTAGAATTCACATTAATATAATCGTCTCTTCAGCTTCTAAAAAACCCTATACATTGAGGTACATTCGAAATGGTATATCCTCCTATACCCCAATGTTCTACAAAATTTACATCCGACCAAAACTAGAATGCTGTGCTTCCACTCTTTTTTGTATTAATAAAAAGAACTCTTATAAATTAGAAAAAGTTCAAAATGAAGCTCTCAAAATCATCAGCAAACTCTATTTTAACAAACGAGAATGTCTAACGCTTACTGATATTCGTTCCAACTACCAAATTCCCATTCTTGAATCTAGAAGAAAGCTGCGATTTATTATCCTTATTCACGACACTATTTATGACGAGTCTCATCCCCTTCATTCGATTCTTACATCCTATATTCGATTACGACATCGCACATCCTTCGCTCTGATAATAAAATGTTTTCTACTCCAAAGATTTTCAAAGCTAGGTGAAATTTCTTTTGCCTTTCAAGCAACCTCAACTTGGAACTCTCTACCGAGCGATATCACTTCTTTAAATTCTAAAACAAAATTTGAAAACTATATTACTCCACTCTTATTAGAATATTCAAACGTTTAACCAACAACATCTCCTCATCCCTATTTCTACTCTCCATCTTTGTCTGGATTATCCGCAATCCTTTTTTTCCCCTGTTCATTCATTTAATATTACTTTCTGTTGTCTTAAACCTTCTTTTCTTCCCCCTAAGTTTACTACGTTTTTTATCATATTTCATATTATATGTTTGTTTTCGTCTCTGCAATTGTCATTTTGTTTATATATATCAGATAATTATGCAATTCCTGTAGATATATTTGTATTTTTGTCCTATCCTCAATATTTACTTTTTAATTTCTCAAATGTACCGGGCCATCAAGCTACTTGAACGTTTAAATTAATATCCAAAATTACCTGTACTTTGGCTTTACTGTAACCCCTGCATGGAATAAATTATTATTATTATATATAAGCTGAACTTGAATTAATTGATATGAACAGTATTATGAAGTCGTAAATGTACGGAAAATGCTGAGGATATAATAAAAATTCTATTTAAACTTGTTAAATTTAAATATTTGCCCCCCACCTCCTCTCTCTTGATAAATAACTTGCCAATGCTAATGGCTTTGGGTTGGGTTGTTTTACCTCTCAGCGGCACTTTTTTGCACACCATGGGCTAAATGGCCAGGTCACATGGACTCCGAAGGCTCAGAGAAGGTTGGGGGAGGGGTTGGGTTGGGTTGTTTTACTTCTGAGCGGCACTTTTTTGCACACCATGGGCTAAATGGCCAGGTCACATGGATCCCGAAGGCTCAGAGAAGGTTGGGGGAGGGGACCCACTGGAACAGCTGTTGGGAGACAGATGGTGGCCTCCCGTCAAGGCCATGCAGCGTGTTCTTTAACGTGCACAGGGTATGGCTCTCCCGCACACGGGGCCACGGCTTAACGTCCCATCCGACGGACGGCGGCCTTTCCAAGCCCATCGGTGTCCCCTACTGACCGTGGGCAGGGCGGGGAATTTTGCGGAGCTAGGGTAGCTAGGTAGTCACTGGAAGGAGAGCTATGCACCAATCCCCTGTGATGATGCATAGAACCGGCCAGGCCTAGCACCTAATGCCCGACCCCGCCTTCTCGTGGTGCGGACCGTTAGTAACTTTCAAAAGAGATACTCTCTTGTGGAAGTGAACGGAAGGGGAGGGCTGCCAGATTAGTGTGGCCTACTGATCTGGACAACTATGGCTACTTTTCTTTTTTTTCTACCCTGCTGAGGTCAACCACACAGGGTCCTGGTGCTGACCATATAAACCTACTGGACTGGACAGATATATGGCTCTGAGCTTGATTATGGATCCTGATTTTGCTGCACTGGTGGGCTTCTGTGGAGGGAAAATCTTCCGCTGTGTTTTCTTTTTGTTTGTGGGTTGACAGCCCCAAGTGAATAGATCCACAGGATATGTTTATCAGCTGGTGGATAATCCTGAGCAGAAGTCATCGCAGGCACCTGAACTCTTTGCTTCTATTGGCATTGTCAAATTCTACATTGGAGGAAGTCTTCCAGTGTAGATGGCTTCAGCCTTTAGTAGTGGGGGAACGGGTCTTTGCCCCATGTCTGCGATTAGGGGGCTGTTTGATATTGTCGGCATTCCCTCTCTCAATAAACATAGTTTCTTTAAACATCCCACTAACCATTTTCTCTCCATAGGTAGTTGGAATGTGAGGACTCTGCACAGAGCTTTTTCTCTTGATGTCCTCACACAAGAATTCCACCGTTATAATTTAGATATTCTCGGCTTGCAAGAGACCAGATGGACAGATAAAGGTCAGATTCTTAAAAATAATCTTAAATTTCTCTTTTCAGGGAGGGACGACAATAAGCATCACCAAGGCGTGGGTCTGCTTCTCAGCAGACACGCTAGCGATGCTCTTCTAGGATATGAGTGCATTAATGAAAGGTTTCTTACAGCAAAATTTCAGACAAGCATTAAAGACTTGAATGTTATCTGCTGTTATGCCCCCACTGAGGATGCCGATGAGGATGAGAAGGATAGGTTTTATGAACAACTTCAGGATATTTTGAATTCTGTCAAGAAAGGAGATATTACCCTTGTTCTTGGTGACTTCAATGCCAAAGTTGATACTGACTCTGACCTTTGGGGAGGAGTAATAGGCCCTTTTGGTATTGGTAGCTGCAATGGCAATGGGCAACGTCTCCTACAGGTAAGTAAACTCAATGGATTCAGAATAACTAACACTTATTACAAACACCGCGACATACATAAGTACACATGGGTTTCACCTGATGGGCTGCATAAGAATATGATTGATTACATATTAATTAACAGCAAATGGGCTAGTTCTGTTAGGAAACCAGGGCATATAGGGGAGATGAAATTGGATCTGACCATTACCTTGTTAAAAGTGTGTTGCAACTTAAACTTAAAAAGTGTTGTGCTAGGGTAGGTGCTAGGTAAAAAATTTACTTTTAATACTGAAGCTCTGAAAGATCCAGTTATAGCCAAAGCTTACCATGATAGGTTACTTAGTCATTATGACAGTCATGGTTTGCTTACTACTGAAGTTGAGGAAGAATGGGATCATTTTAAACAGGCTTTTTTGGACACTAACAGTACTCTTTTCGGAAAAAAGAAGCAGAAGAGGCAAAATTATCTGAGTGATAAGGCACTTGAGCTTATTTCGGAAAGAAAGAACTGCAGGAATGCCCTTAATCAATACCCTACTAGTCCTAATAGAAAGCATTACAGAGACCTTAATAAATTTGTAAAGGATCAGTTAGCTGCTGATAAGAATCTTTGGCTTGATGGTTTGGCTGACAAAGCCGAGGAAGCAGTTAGACAGCACAACAGCAGAGAGCTGTACCAGATAGTTAATGTTTTGTGTGGTAGAAAACGAACAGGCATACAAGGATTGAAGGATAAACAAGGTAAGGTTATAGAATGGGAGGATTCTGTCATGGCTAGGTGGACTGAGCATTTCAGTGATGTTCTAAACAATGTAGTTAGTTCTACTCATATTGTTTGCAATGATGATAGATGCATTGGTGGCTTTAATGTTGGCCCTATAACACAATCTGAAGTTATTTTGGCTGTTTCTAAACTTAAACTTCATAAATCCCCAGGGGTAGATGAAATTACTACGGAAATGCTTAGAACTGGAAATGTTTCGGTTACCACTTGGATGACTGAAATTCTGAATATCTTTTATGATAAAGGCATGGTTCCTAAGGATTTTGCCAGAGCTATTGTTATCCCTATTTTCAAAAAAGGTGATCGCAGTTCTTGTGATAACTATAGGGGTATCAGCCTACTCTCTGTTCCAGGTAAAGTTCTTTCCATGATTGTGCTTACTAGAATTAAGAATCTGGTTGACAGTCAATTGCGTGATGAGCAATGTGGATTCAGAAGTGGTAGGGGATGTGTGGATCAGATATTTTCACTTAGGCGGATTCTTGAGAAATGTTTAGAGTTTCAGAAACCTTTGGTTGCTAACTTTGTTGATTTCAAAAAGGCTTTCGACTCTGTTGATCGTCATAATTTGTGTTGATTGTGAAATCATATGGTATACCAGACAAGTTAGTTAACATAATGAAAGCTCTCTATAATAACACTGAGTCGTGTGTGAGAGTTGGTAAGGCTTGTAGCAATTGGTTTTAGCATTACTTCTGGTGTTCGACAAGGGTATATTTTTTGTCTGCTTTTCTTCTTAGTTTGGTTATTGATTACATTATGTAAAATTCACTGCAAGGGAAAAATTTTGGCTTTAAATAGACTGGAGATATGAAAAGTTCTCATTTAGATTATGCTGATGATTTAGCCCTTTTGGCAAATGATGTTGATGAGATGAACTCTTTCATTCGAGCTGTTGATGAGACTGGTAGTAGAGTAGGTTTGGTTATAAACAGAGAGAAAACTAAAGTGATGAAAATTGGTCAGACAGGCTGTGATTCAGTTCATCTGAATGGTTGCAGTCTTGAGCAGGTGTCACAGTTTAATTATCTTGGGAGCTATGTAACAGATAATGGTGATGTGCGGCATGAGATTAACAGACGAATAGGGATTGCTGCCGGGACTTTTAAGAACCTATGGAGAGTGTGGAGAAATAGGCGTATACACCTAAAGACTAAAATTAGACTGTATAATAGTTTGGTTCTTTCTAGGGTTAGTTATGGTAGTGAAACTTGGTCGCTTTGTAAACAAGATAACAGGAAACTAGATGCTTTTGATTCCAGATGCTTACGCAGTATCTTGGGCATTAGGTGGTTCAACTTTGTAACTAATGATGAGGTTAGGCAAAGGAGTTTGCAACCTCCTTTAAGCAGCATATTGTGCAGAGAGAGACTCCGTTGGTTTGGCCATGTTGCCCGTATGAATAATTATATATTGGCGAATAGGGTTATGAACAGTGTGCCTAAAGGCCTCAGAAAGAAGGGGAGACGTAGGATGCGGTGGGCAGACAATGTCAAACAGGACCTTGTTAGAATTGGTGTGCAGTGGCCAGATGCAGTAGATGTAGCTCAGGATAGACTTGCTTGGAGAACTAAATTGCACGGTCTGGTTGGACCTCCGTAGCCCATGGCTGCTTGAGGATGATGATGATGATGAAATCTCAACGCTGACCCAGCTGGGACTCGAACCTGGGAACTACAGATTACGAGCCTGGCGCGCTACCGACTGAGCCACTCCCAATGCTTATGGCAATTAGTCATTTACAGTTCTCATATATCGATGGTTGATCGAGCCATCAACAAGTAGTCAGTCATCCAATGCTCTAAGACATCATTGGATTATCAAGTGATTGACAGTTCTGTGAACGAATGATCTATTAGAACTGTCGATGCGTCTAAATGTGAAATCTCATTGCTTCAACTACATCCAAAGTTATCACATACGCTTTACCACTTCTTTGGTGTAAGAAACAAGTTTCCTAATTAAATGAACTGCTGCGCAAAAGTTAAGTTAGAAGGCCATTTTTTGCCAGTAGAAAACTAACTTCGAAACTCTGTAACTTCTAAAATAAGCCTTTTATGGTCAAATGTGTGAAGATAAATTAAAGATATCAATCCAATCTATTCAAATCTCGAATTTCAGAAATAATAGCTCGTATTTAAAGAATTTATGGAAGCTGGAATATTTAACATCAGTAACACACCGCTATGAAACTCATAAAATATTGACGAATACGAAAAAATTAACTGACACAAACATCTAAAATATTTTATACATAACACTTGCTTTATTAAACGTCCCATATCAATATTTATTAAGTTTTAACTAACTTTTGATGTGAATTCTTATGACTGCCATTGCTATATTTATGAATCCAAACTTTCCTAACTCTTTAAATATCAAACGAATATTGCGGAAATTTGAGATTTGGAAAGTTTGATTAAGATCGTTAATTTATATTCTCACAGTTAACCATAAAAGACTTATTTTAGAAGTTACAGAAATTCGAAGTTAGTTTCCTATTGACTTATTGTAAAATAGGGTTACAACTTAACTTTTGAGCACCAATATATAATAGATACAAATGCAGCTTGAAAATTGAAGTTTATGTAATCATGCAGCTGGTATCTTGCTGTTTATACAAAGGTGCACTGGAATGGAGGCGACTTATTGGTATTTTAGATAAAAGATTAAGGTTTATTCAAGCTATATTTTAAATCATCTGTTCACAAAAGCACAATTGTTTTAGTTTACTCGACTGTAAATTATTGTGTAAATTTTGAATAACCTAATAATTGTAAATTTGAAAGCAGTTATTTTTACATAACCTTTTTCAAATATTAAAATTATACATATAAAAATTATTTATATATATATATAACTGAAAGAAATTCATAATCTGTTTATAAAATATTTGATAAGTATTTTATAATGGTACTTGATAAAACTTTATTAAGTTAGTACAAGCATTAAATATAAGACGGGAAAATAATTCAAGTATAAAGTGAAATTGCATCTATTAAATATATATTTACAACTTAAAGATTATTTTTCGTTATAAGGTTATGCACATAAATATTGAAATACCAGTTTATTAGGTACTGTAAACCTAGCAGTATATTGCGCCTCCTTTGACCTTCAGAACAGCCTGAATTCGTCGGGGCATGGAACTTAGAAGATGCTGGATGAGTTGTGAAAGAATATTGTGCTATGAGGAAATGCCTGTGTCGCGCAGTTGCTGCAAATTGGACCGTTACACAGTCTCGTTGCGAACAGCTCTTATCACCTCATCCCAAAGATGCTCGATAAGGTTCAGATCAGGGGACTGTGCAGGCCAAGGAAGCAAGGGAAACCCGTCGGCATGTTCCTGGAACCATTCGGTGATGATGCGTGCCTTATGAGTAGGTAGCCTATAGCCATGAAGTGATGAACTTGGTTAACAATAATGTTTAAGTACGCCCCCCCCCCCCCCGAGAGGGAACCACCTTGTCATGGTGGGGGGGGGGGCTTGAGGGCCCATCGAAGTCGAAGGCTCCGCTGATGCGGTTTGGGCACCGGTTGGACAGGCTAAGACCTCCATCTCAGAAGTTGACGGCCCTGCTGACTGACTTAGTCTGGTCATGTTGGCCCCCGACAGTAGGGCCCGACTAAGAGTTCCCACCACGGAAGCCGAGGCAACTTGGATCTATATATCCTTGTTTGTGGCTAACCGCAGGTTTGTGGCAGATTAAATTTAGGTTTTGACCGATGGATGAGCTTTACTCCTATAGTACTGTTCGCCATTAGGTAGTCGGGGATGAGCTGTATCTATATGGTACTGTCTTGCCCCTGACCATAGTTAGTGGTGAATATGGCATTTCCCTATACTGGTAGTGCTTTAGGCGGAACTAGTGGGTCTTGTCATCATATATATATATTTACCTGTTTAAGTACGCCGTGGCGTTCAGGTGTCCTTCGATGGATATCATTGGATCTAATGTTTGCCAGGAAATTATTCCCCACACCATCACACCCACCAGCAGCCAGTACTGCTGACACCAGACAAGATTGCTCCATGGCCTCATGTTGCTGGCGCCAAATTCTGATCCTTCGATCAGCACGTACCGATTGCACGTACAAAAAGAAATATCTGGCAACGATTTTTTTAGAAATTAGTGATCTGGCAACCTTCGTGTCACGTGACACGAAGGTTGCCAGATCACTAATTTCCAAAAAAATCGTTGCCAGATATTTTTTCTGAATTCTGTAATCAATCACAGTGTTCGGATACTTTTTTGACCGACTGTACCTAATAAACTGACACGGCATCTCAGTATATATGCAAGATATTACATTGAAAGTTTTAAAGCTAGTAACGAGGCTTTTGAACCTCTGGGACCGAAATATTTATCTCGTTAAGCCCTCCCTGCTCTCGGTTGATTAAGGGAACATCACTAGGCTTGGAAAAGCAGCTTTCCATCGGATTGGACTTATAGCCATACCATGCCCATGTTAAAGAGCACACTCGACGGGCCTTTCATCTAACCTCGTAACAACTGTCCACTGAATCCACAACCTTCTCTGAGCTTTTGGGTCCTTGAGACCTGGACATGTAACCCAATTTGTGCACAACCCAAAAACCGTAATTTTTTTTTTGCTCCAAACAACCCTTTTACTGTAAATTAACACAATATAAATCACATTCTTAAGTAAACTTATCAATGTTGAAATTGAGTTCAAGTCCAATTATTCGTAAGTAGATTCTGTAAGCAATTAGTAAAAATAATTCATCTATTTAACATTGTGTTCTCTTAACTTTCTTTTTCAAGTAATGAAGGCTGTGATTATTTGGACGCTGATACCACTGTTGCTGTTGTTATCTCTAGTGGGACTTCTCTTCATAGCGATAGATCCGAAAGCAGGTCCCAAAGAAAGCATGGAGATGTCCTCCACAGATATGAGACTCATCCAACCTATGTCCACTGTCTGGTGTGAATCTTTGGACCTCCGCTCTGAGCATTCTTTCCTCCTTTATCATCTCACAAATCAGCCAACAGTGAAGCCATTCCCTCTGACTCGGCACACACTGGATTTCAGTCTCAATCTTCACTGGAGACAAAACCGTCAGCTAAAGTACTTTCTTCTGAAAGGATCTGTGGCCGTCGTGAAAGCGTGCGCGTCCACTCCGGGAGGATTTATCTCCGTACTGAGAGACGACGGTGACGTCACCAACTGCCTTCACAGTCAGGAAGTTGTTAAGAGCGGTGGGGATGACTCGGATGAGAGTGAAGAGAGTGACGAAGACAGTTCGGAGGATGGATTACTGAGGCATCCATTGTGGGATTCGCGAAGAGCCGAAACGCAAACAGTGCAAAGCTCAGTCAACTACCGCAGTTGTCCATCATCACTGATCGAGTGAGTTTCATATTACACTGATTTCATTTTTCTGAACCTTTGGAGGACCAACGATCTCCCTTTTATACCTCTTCTGAATCAAACAATACATCTATCCATAGTAAATACACATCTCCCTTTTATACCTCTTCTGAATCAAACAATACATCTATCCATAGTAAATACACAGATTACCTGTAGAGATAGAATTCAAACATTAGTTAAAAGCGGGCGGGGGTGGCTCAGTCGGTAGCGCGCCAGGCTCGTAATCTGTACTTCCCAGGTTCGAGTCCCAGCTGGGTCAGCGTTGAGATTTATCTCCGCAAAATTCCTCCGCCCTGCCCACAGTCAGTAGGGGACACCAATGGGCTTGGAAAGGCCGCCGTCCATCGGATGGGACGTTAAGCCGTGGCCCCGTTGCGGGAGAACCATACCCTGTGCACGTTAAAGAACACGCTAGATGGCCTTGACGGGAGGCTACCATATGTCTCCCAACAGCTGTTCCAGTGGGTCCCCTCCCCCAACCTTCTCTGAGCTTTCGGGGTCCATGTGACCTGGCCATTTAGCTCATGGTGTGCAAAAAAGTGCCGCTCAGAGGTAAAACAACCCAACTTAGTTAAAAGCTTCTGAAAAAAATGAGCATGCATCTGGAGAGTTGCGAGTTCGATTCCCGCCGTGTCGGCGATGAATTTTTCCAGAAGCTTTTAAACAATACATCTTTTGCAATAAGTAGATTTGAGGAAAAAAATGTAGAAGGAAGCTTAATTTTTCCACGAAACTATTTACTGATTTACAGACTTGTTTCAACAGGAAACTTTGTGTATTTACCATTGATTCATTATTACATCTTTCTCGCATTTTGTTTTTACAATTTCTATAGTTTCATTTTGTATGTCCTTTTTTTTTTAATTAAATCCGCAAAATATTTTATTCATAATATGCACGTTTGAATTACGCCAATTTTTATGGTTGGTCCTCCAACGATTAAATTAATAATTATTACATGTTTTTGATTTTCGATTACATTTTGATGTATCCAAGAATTAGTTTTCGTGGGGGGGGGATAATAAGACTCGATTACGGCTTCCCCAATTACTAAAATATTCCACCGAACAGGAAATATTAGAGTGATATTCTACAGTCGCTCAAATAAATATCCGAACATTATGGTTGATTACAGAATTGAGAAAAAAAATCTGGCAACGATTTTTTTAGAAATTAGTGATCTGGCAACTTTCGTGTCACGTGACACGAAGGTTGCCAGATCACTAATTTCTAAAAAAAAATTGTTGCCAGATATTTCTTTCTGAATTCTGTAATCAACCATAGTGTTCGGATACTTTTTTGAGCGACTGTACATGGAGTAAGATCTTAGAGTTATTTTTTAATCTATTTTTAGTGTCGGACAAAAAATATGGGGTTGAAATTAAATACAAAGACAACTCTTTTGAATTTCAAAGCAGATAGACAAGTTTGAAGTTTGAGATTTAATATAAGATGATAGAATTTTCGAGGGGGGTGCGTCCCTGAACCCAACTGCATATTGCGAGCCCGATCCGCTACCGATTTAGCCGGCCTCTCCGCCCCCCCCCCACTCTCTCTGCCCCTGAAATTCAGTGTTACAGGATTGTATCGATTTCTGTCTCTAACTGATATTCCAGATATTCCATGAATATGTCCATCTATGTTACCTACAATGTCTTTCATATTCAATTTTGTTTTTGAATCTAATCCCCCTTTTCTTATTTTATTTCTCCAGAGATCAACCTATCCCCGTCTTTGACCAAGAGCTAATGCTGTCCGGATGTAAGGCTTCATCCTCAGTGCGATCTTTTCGGATCAACGTCACTTCCTCTAGCACCTACGCCATCTTACTGGAGAATCATCATCGATATGAGATCAATCACTTGAGCATTCACTTGATCCTGGACCGTGCGACCTATTCCGTGCATCAGAATGACAACGACAACCACGTGTGTGCGGCATTCACCGAATGCACAATGCCACTCACTTTCGCTTCAAAAGAAAAAGTTCTCGTCTGGTTTCCAGCAGAGCCGGATGCAGGGCAGGCGACTTTCGTCATTAACTCACGATGCAGATTAAGACATCCATTCTTCACCGTCATCTTCATCGTCATACCGGTAGCGTTATTCTTTTCGACGATGTTTATAGTGCGATCGTGGAAGAACAGGAAACGGACAGATGCTGCAGCTGACGAGACCTGTTACGATGACAACGGCCGTGATACCTGTGGAGGGATGCCTTTCTTGGAGGAGAATGCCAGCCATTTCGATAGGCTCCTCGTCGCTAATGCTTCATTTCAGAGCACAGCGCATTTTTTGACGCCGAGAAACGCTTTGCAGACAGAGTGTGCTAACAATGATGAATCGAGTGACAGAAGTCCGTTAGAAAACAATACGAAAGCTAACCACTTGCTGTCAAGAACCGACCAGGAGCTTCCGACTTACGATTCGTTATATGGGCCACCCCCTCCATATAACGCAATACAATCTCCCGGTAGAGAAATCGGGACTGACTAGTTTTCGTATCTGCTTTTTGTAAGCTTGATAGAGTGAGAGAAGTGAATTAAAAAACAATACGAAAGCTAATCACTTCCTATCAAGAACTGACCAGGAGCTTCTGAATTCTGGTTCATTATACGGGCACCCCCCCCCCCTCCATACAAGCTCCAGATAGAGAAATGGGGGTTGACTAGTTCTCGTATCTGCTTATTGTAAGCTTGATAGCGTACGTAAAGACATCAAAAAGTTTTTCATCCAAAAATGTTTTCGTTTTTTACGAAAGCTTTTATAAAACTTCACCCTCAGTAAGGGGAAAGCACTTTCAATTCAATCACATACGCAATTAATGTATTATTTTTTTTAGTTACAAAAGACCAGAAATTTTTGGCGATTCCAGTCACAGTTCATTATGTAAACTATTATTTAATTACTATCATATAAATTAATGCTTTTTTTTTTCACCCGGGTGTTCCTAAGTTGTGCCTAAATGATCCCCGAGTTGACTCGATTCTGCGCAGTGTAACATATTTTTTTTCTCTCTCATCTCAGTTTTATTGTCATTATTGCTGCAAAAAAATTATTCTTTTTGGTAACAATTTTTTGTAATAATTTTTGCGTGCACTTACTGAAGGCTTTTACTATCTAAGATTATTTTTCTTTGTAAATATTTCAACTTTAAATGTTTCTTTTTTAAGTTTCTATCCCTTTTTCTTTATTTTCACATTGGAGTAAAAAATGTGAAGTAGAACTATCCATATCTGTATTTATATTTTTTTATTTTTTTATTCTACTTAATAACAATGCATAATTTTGCAAACTTTGCCCCAGAATCAGGGAATGTTCGTTAGTGGATCGCTAGTTTCAGAAATGATTGAGAAACGCCGACGTAAATAGTGTACAGTCGCTCAAATAAATATCCGAACATTATGGTTGATTACAGAATTCAGAAAAAATATCTGGCAACGATATTTTTAGAAATTTGTGATTTGGCAACCTTCGTGTCACGTGATTACAGAATTGAGGAAAAATATCTGGAGCGTGTACAGCAACTGTACACGCTCCAGTTACCGTTCACAGCAAACTGGAGCGTGTGCAGTTACTGCACAAGCTCCAGTTTGCTGTGAACGGTAACTGCAGACGCTCAATATTTCCGTGAGTGAGCCCACACGATCTAGTATCAAAATAATATAACCACCTACAGTCTCTCAAAAAAGTATCCGAACACTATGGTGGATTACAGAATTGAGGAAAAATATCTGGAACGTGTACAGCAACTGTACACGCTCCAGTTACCGTTCACAGCAAACTGGAGCGTGTGCAGTTACTGCACACGCTCCAGTTTGCTGTGAACGGTAACTGCACACGCTCAATATTTCCGTGAGTGAGCCCACACGATCTAGTATCAAAATAATATGACCACCTACAGTCGCTCAAAAAAGTATCCGAACACTATGGTTGATTACAGAATTGAGGAAAAATATCTGATCACAAATATCTGAATTAGTGATCTGGCAACCTTCGTGTCACGTGACGCGAAGGTTGCCAGATCACTAATTTCTAAAGAAATCGTTGCCAGATATTTTTTTCTGAATTCTGTAATCAACCATAATGTTCGGATATTTTTTTGAGCGACTGTACAGTGAGACAGAAGAATCGTGCTCTATCCTGGCAATGGAAAACAAATCAGCATGTTAAAACCCCATATAGGAAATGGCGCCTTTAGCTTCGGACTACGCTAATTAACGAACATGGAATTTGGAAATTGCCGTCATCGTGCTGCTCCACTTCACGTGCGTCAGGTATGAGTTTGTGGTTTGGCTCGTTGCATAGTCATAAAATTATAAAAATTCAAAAAGGGAAACTTGCATTCTTCATTCAATATTCTTAAAATATAAATTTCGCATGACCATAAACTACGCAATAGGATGTTAAGCACAGAAATTTGGATGATTTTAAATTAAGCAGCTTTCCATCTATTGCTGTTAGAATGTGAGGTTTTAGATTTTTTCTTTATTTTTTTTCTTCAAATTTTCATAACTCTGAAACAAATCCCGAACACCATCACAAACCGGTATTTTATGTTGGATAAATTAAAATAGTGGGGGTTTAAGAATAAAAATTTTTAAATTTTTAAATTCAACACTTAAAAATGTTTTAAAATATTTTTAAGAATTTAAATTTAACACACATGATGAAATTAAGTCTAAAACCAAGTTGTTGTTGTTTCGTTTTAAATAAAAAATTCCATAACTCTGAAACGAGCCAAAGCATTTGAAGTAGAGATTTAGTTCGGGAACGACTTTTCCAGTCCGATTTGGGGGAAAAATTTCTCTGATGCATCATAAGATATGTACACTGAAATGCCATTGAATTAGGGATAGCAACCTAGTAACGTGTTGGACCCCCTCTGGCCCTGATAACGGCCGCCACACGACGAGACAAGGACTCCACAAGCTTGCGTAAATGTTCCACAGGTATGGTATACACATGCATCCTCCAGAACTGTCCACAATTCTCTCAAGGTCGTCGCTGATGGGACACGGGCACAAACACTCTACTAGACGGTATCCCAAATATTTTCGATGGGATTTAAATCTGGGCTTCTAGGTGGCCAATTCATTATTTCAAAGTCAGCAGAATGCTCCTGCAACCATGCAGTAGCCATCCTGGACCTGTGAGATGAACAGTTGTCTTGCTGGTAGACGCCATCTTCATTGGGATGCATGATGGCCATAAATGGGTGTAAATGGTCAGCCATGAATGAGTTCTAAGTACCAGGATGCATTGAGAGTCGTCAGTACACGTATCAAAGGTCCCAGAGATGTCCAACTGAAGACACTACAGGCCTGAGCCTCATCAGCTTGTACTGTTCTGACCTGACATGCAGGATCCATGGCTTCATGGGTTTGGCGCCATACTCTCAGTCTCCGATAGGCGTGGTGGAGTTTAAATCGGGATTCATCACTCCAGACTATCCGTTGCCAATTTTCGATGGTCCAGTTTCGATGTTCTTTAGTCCAGTCAAGTCGTTGAGCCCAGTGTCGTGCCATTAGAAGTGGGATTCTTGTAGGTCGGCGGCTCCCGAAGCTGAGAAGATGAAGTGAGCATTGCACGGTGCATGCACTGACTTCCCGGCTAGAACTCGCATTCAGATGGGAGGTGATTTCAGCTAATGTCTGGCCTTTATCGGTCCGTACTATGCTGGTCAGACGGCGAAGCCCATGATCATTCTAGGCTGGTTGTCCTTTGCAGTTTGTCCGGGTGCTTGTTTTTTGCCAGAATTTTCGTATTCCCGGAACACTCTTGAAACTGTCTTATGAGAAAATTCAAGTTCGTTGACAATTTCGGAGATCGAGTGTCCGCCAGGCACCTATGATCTGCCCTCTGTCAAATGCATCTAAATCCCACTCCTTTCCCATTACGCTTTATTCCCCGCCCTGCCCACGGTCAGTAGGGGACACCGATGGGCTTGGAAAGGCTGCCGTCCGTCGGATGGGACGTTAAGCCGTGGCCCCGTGTGCGGGAGAGCCATACCCTGTGCACGTTAAAGAACACGCTGGATGGCCTTGACGGGAGGCTACCATCTGTCTCCCTACAGCTGTTCCAGTGGGTCCCCTCCCCCAACCTTTTCTGAGCCTTCGGGGTCCATGTGACCTGGCCATTTAGCCCATGGTGTGAAAAAAAGTGCCGCTCAGAGGTAAAACAACACAACACAACCATTACGCTTTTTACGACGAATGCTTGGGGAAGCCAAAGCTGACAGCTATATATGACCAGAGTTTCAGCCACGCATGCGCGCAAATGCGGTACTTGCGGTACTGAATTTGGATAACGCCTCCTATCCCTAATTCAATGGCACTTCAGTGTATACAGAAATGCACGTCGCTAATAATTTATTTTATTCTTATATTGTTATAATCATTTTTTGACAAAATTAAAATGTTAATGCTATTTGTAGCGAAAAATGTGATAAAGAATTAGAAGAAACTAGGGTCATAGAAATAAAACAATGACTCTGACCCTAGTTTCTACTATTTCTTATTTTTATAAATTTAGTGGTTAATTCTAAAAATATCAATAATATTTCGAAATAGGTAATGTCATTATAATTGCAAAAAGGCATTCATTTATTAAAGCTAGAAAACGCATAAAAAAATAGAAGAATAACATAATGCTCCTGGCCAATAGTAGATGCTCGTTTTCAGAGAAGATGAAGTTTTGGCTTCTCCGAATTTTTGCAACCTTAACAGTAGTAACTCGTACTAATGGGTGATTAGAAAAGGTAAACAGTTGAATATTAATAGCCTTATGAAAAAAGCATAAATAAATTATCTCTTAAAATGAAAAATTTTGTTTTTTTTATTCCAGGATTAAAAGGAAAATCATCCAGTGTATATAAAATAAAATTGAGTGTTTATTATTACTATTCCGAAATATTATTAATATTTTTAAAATTAAGCACTAAATTTATAAAAATAAGACGAAACTGGTCGAATTTTAGGAAATTTATTTTAAGTAGATAACATACAGCTATCAATCTATATTATTAATTATCAACTTTGGGCTATCCTCAAGGCACCTGAGTGGAGCGTTCAATTTTTGTTCAGGAAAAAAATCTGATTCTTTTTAGAGAGTAAACTTGAAGTTCTAATTCTATGACGAACAGAATCTAAATTCACCCTTTGCATTCGTTTTATTTTTTTTTGGGGGGGGGGGGGGGCGGAAGAGAAAAGTACTACAATAAATCTTCACTCCAAGGTCTTCTTGCTGTTCCACTTCCTACTTCCAACTGTTCTTTAAATTCGGAAATATTATGGCAATGCAATAAACACATTTAAGAATACAGAAATCATATTGTGTTCCAATTGGTTCCTAGCCATTTAGGAATCCAAGGAAAAGAAGAGGCAAACAAAACTGCTAGAGAGAGCTTGCAGAAAATCTCAAGCATAAATAATATTATAAAATGTAAAGATTTCTGCAATAGAGAAAATAGAATAATTTACTCGTAATGGATTAAACATTATCAAAATAATCGTCTAAATGTTGGCATATTCTCTACCGCAGCATCTTTAACGGC
This sequence comes from Ryuthela nishihirai, assembly GCA_038380435.1. Taxonomy (NCBI): domain Eukaryota; kingdom Metazoa; phylum Arthropoda; class Arachnida; order Araneae; family Heptathelidae; genus Ryuthela; species Ryuthela nishihirai. Next base: position 29,876,507 of record JAWZYU010000002.1, on the reverse strand, counting down.
CCATCACCCAACTTCAAATATTTCAGCTGAACAGAGGGCAAGAGATCAACTTTGGTCACTGTGCATTAAACCAAAAGCTCTTCAAAATAAAAAAAAAAATCCTCACCACTTTGTGCCGTCTGTAAAACTGCAGAAAATATTTTTCATGTATTTCTACATTGTCCTCTATGAATTTCAAGGAAATATTCCTAAGTAAGAGAAGAAGGAGATTACTGATGACGATTTCTCAATGAAATCTGTCCTAAGTAGAAACTACATTAAAAGTACCAGATTAAAAATTAAAACAATGCTTCTCAGATTCCTGGAATAAAGTTCTATGATAAACAGAATCTAAATTCACCCTTTGCATTCGGGGTTTTTTCTTTTTTTTTGGGGGGGGGGAAGAAAAGTAGACTAAAATATGAGTATTGATTTTTAAAGAAAAATGTGTTTTATATAAACTTTCTCAAATGAAAAGAAGTCTCTGTCTATCTGTCCTTCCGTCCATCCACTTTTCCGTTGTTCATCAATAAATCTATCAACAGAATTTCTGGCATAAATATATTGTTTACAATATTACTTAAAGTTTTACCTTACTACATTTAGCTATTTAAAACATCAACTTATTTAAATTTTAAAGAATAGGTACTAATTATAGTATTGCAATGGGATGTGAATTTGAAAATAAGATTTTTATGCTTAACCCCAGTAAAATTTAGATTTGGAATTTTGTGGTGGGGAAACGGGTCTTTGCCCCATGTCTGCGATTAGGGGGCTGTTTGATATTGTCGGCATTCCCTCTCTCAATAAACATAGTTTCTTTAAACATCCCACTAACCATTTTCTCTCCATAGGTAGTTGGAATGTGAGGACTCTGCACAGAGCTTTTTCTCTTGATGTCTTCACACAAAAATTCCACGATTATAATTTTGGTATTCTCGGCTTGCGAGAGACCAGATAGACAGATAAAGGTCAGATTCTTAAAAATAATATTAAATATCTCTTTTCAAGGAGGGAAGACAATAAACATCACAAAGGCGTAGGTCTGCTTTCTCAGCAGACACGCTAGTGATGCTCTTCTAGGATATGAGTGCATTAATGAAAGGTTTCTTACAGCAAAATTTCAGACAAGCGTTGAAGACTTCAATGTTATCTGCTGTTATGCCCCCACTGAGGATGCCGATGAGAGTGAGAAGGATAGGTTTTACGGACAACTTCAGGATATTTTGAATTCTCTCAAGAATGGAGATATTACCCTTGTTCTAGGTGACTTCAATGCCAAAGTTGGTACTGACTCTGACCTTTGGGGGAGGGGTGATAGGCCCTTTTGGTATTGGTAGCTGCAATGGCAATGGGCAACGTCTCCTACAGGTAAGTAAACTCAATGGTTTCAGAATAACTAACACTTATTATAAACACCGCGACATACATAAGTACACATGGGTTTCACGTGATGAGCTGCATAAGAATATGATTGATTATATATTAATTAACAGCAAGTATTTTTTAGCTAGTTCTGTTATTAATACCAGGGCATATAGGGGAGCTGAAATTGGATCTGACCATTACCTTGTTAAAAGTGTCTTGCAACTTAAACTTAAAAAGTGTTGTGCTAGGGTTAAAAAATTTACTTTTAATACTGAAGCTCTGAAAGACCCAGTTATAGCCAAAGCTTACCATGATAGGTTACTTAGTCACTATGATAGTCAGGGTTTGCTTACCACTGAAGTTGAGGAAGAATGGGACCATTTTAAACAGGCTTTTTTGGAAACTAACAGTACTCTTTTAGGGAAAAAGGAGCAGAGGAGGCAGAATTATTTAAGTGATAAGGCACTTGAGCTTATTTCTGAAAGAAGGAACTGCAGGAATGTCCTTAATCAGTACCCTACTAGTCCTAATAGAAAGCATTACAAAGAACTTAATAAACGTGTAAAGGATCAGTTAGCTACTGATAAGAATCTTTGGCTTGATGGCCTTGCTAACAAAGCTGAGGAAGCAGTTAGACAGCACAACAGCAGAGAGCTGTACCAGATAGTTAATGTTTTGTGTGGTAGAAAACGAACAGTCATACAAGGATTGAAGGATAAACAAGGTAAGGTTATAGAAGGGGAGGATTCTGTCATGGCTAGGTGGGCTGAGCATTTCAGTGATGTTCTAAACAATGCGGTTAGTTGTACTCCCATTGTTTATAATGATGTTAGATGCATTGGTGGCTTTAATGTTGGCCCTATAAGAGTCTGAAGTCATTTTGGCTATTTCTAAACTTAAACTACATAAATCCTCAGGGGTAGATGAAATTACTGCGGAAATGCTTACAGCTGGGAATGTTACAGTTACCACTTGGATGACTGAAATTTTGAATATCTTTTATGATAAAGGCATGGTTCCTAAGGATTTTACCAGAGCTATTGTTATCCCTATTTTCGAAAAAGGTGATCGCAGTTCTTGTGATAACTATAGGGGTATCAGCCTACTCTCTGTTCCAGGTAAAGTTCTTTCCATGATTTTGCTTAATAGAATTAAGAATCTGGTTGACAGTCAATTGCGTGATGAGCTATGTGGATTCAGAAGTGGTAGGGGATGTGTGAATCAGATATTTTCACTGAGGCAGATTCTTGAGAAATGTTTAGAGTTTCAGAAACCTTTGGTTGCTAGCTTTGTTGATTTCAAAAAAGCTTTCGACTCTGTTGATTGTCATAATTTGTGGTTGATTGTGAAATCATATGGTATACTAGACAAGTTAGTTAACATAATGAAAGCTCTCTATAATAACACTTAGTCGTGTGTGAGAGTTGGTAAGGCTTGTAGCAATTGGTTTAGCATTACTTCTGGTGTTCGACAAGGGTGTATTTTGTCTGCTTTTCTTCTTAGTTTGGTTATTTATTACATTATGTAAAATTCACTGCAAGGGAAAGATTTTGGCTTTAAATAGACTGGAGATATGAAAAGTTCTGATTTAGATTATGCTGATGATTTAGCCCTTTTGGCAAATGATGTTGATGAGATGAACTCTTTCATTCGAGCTGTTGATGATACTGGTAGTAGAGTAGGTTTGGTTATAAACGGAGAGAAAACTAAAGTGATGAAAATTGGTCAGGCAGGCTGTGATTCAGTTACTCTGAATGGTTGCAGTCTTGAGCAGGTGTCACAGTTTAATTATCTTGGGAGCTACGTAACAGATACTGGTGATGTGCGGCATGAGATTAACAGACGAATAGGGATTGCTGGCGGGACTTTTAAGAATCTATGGAGAGTGTGGAGAAATAGGCGTATACACCTAAAGACTAAAATTAGACTGTATAATAGTTTGGTTCTTTCTAGGGTTAGTTATGGCAGTGAAACTTTGACACTTTGTAAACAAGATAACAGGAAACTAGATGCTTCTGATTCTAGATGCTTACGCAGTATCTTGGGCATTAGGTGGTTCAACTTTGTAACTAATGATGAGGTTAGGCAAAGGAGTTTGCAACCTCCTTTAAGCAGCATATTGTGTAGAGAGAGACTCCGTTGGTTTGGCCATGTTGCCCGTATGAATAATTATAGATTGGCGAATAAGGTTATGAACAGTGTGCCTAAAGGCCTCAGAAAGAAGGGGAGACCTAGGATGCGGTGGGCAGACAATGTCAAACAGGACCTTGTTAGAATTGGTGTGCAGTGGCCAGATGCAGTAGATGTAGCTCAGGACAGACTTGCTTGTAGAACTAAATTGCACGGTCTGGTTGGACCTCCGTAGCCCATGGCTGCTTGATGATGATGATGATGATCGTTCAGAAGTTCCTTTACCCCATAGGAACTCAGTCAATGGAATTAGATAATATTAGTGTTTTTATGTCGAAGCATGGAGAACATAAAAAATGGTGCTTTTGGTTTAGGAATATAATAATAACGCATATATCTTCCAAAACAATCCTGTTTCGTCAGCGTTAAACACTTGATCGGGACAATACCCATCATCTTCAATAATTTTGGGTAACTTTTCTGGAAAATTTTTGGTTGCTTCTTCATCTGCTGATGCAACCTCGCCTGTAATCTTCACGTTATGAAATGCATTCCTTTTAGAAATCCTGTCAGCCATCCTTTGCTAGGTGAAAATTCTTTATCAGACTGGGAAGCGGAAGTAGATGGTTCCGATTGCTTCATCTGTTCGTAAAACCGAAGAGCTTTTTGTTTAATTAAATAACCACTTATAGGAATTCTTCTTTGAGTTAAATCTTCAATCCAAATTACGAGCGCTCGTTCCATTTTTTCTAATAAAGCATTTCTTGAGTACGATAATAATTTGGCACTTAGTTTTGTGCCAAAAATAACCGATTTTCTTATTGCGACTTCATTCTTTGTAATGATTCTGATAATAGATTCTCCTAAACTAAAATGTTTACCAATCGCTGTAGATCCTTCTCCTTTTGCTAAGCGATCTAAAATTAGAATTTTCATTTCAAAAGAAATTGCTTTTATTTGGTGCTTTTTTTTCTCCATTGGGCCAAATTAAATCTGTGAAATAAAAATCAGCAACATTTAGACTTACGATAATGAAAAGACAAACACCTACTCACATAAAATATTGTACATTAAACTTCTCGAACGCTCTCTGCTCACACGATCACTACTTGTAGTAAATGCGAAAGTCACAACGGAGAACCTCCGAATTTGCATGAAATATTGGGTTGGGTTGTTTTACCTCTGAGCGACACTTTTTTGCACACCTTGGGCTAAATGGCCAGGTCAGATGGACCCCGAAGGCTCAGAGAAGGTTGGGGGAGGGGACCCACTGGAACAGCTGTTGGGAGACAGATGGTAGCCTCCCGTCAAGGCCATCCAGCGTGTTCTTTTACGTGCACAGGGTATGGCTCTCCCGCACACGGGGCCACGGCTTAACGTCCCATCCGACGGACGGCGGCCTTTCCAAGCCCATCGGTGTCCCCTACTGACCGTGGGCAGGGCGGGGAATTTTGCGGAGATAAATCTCAACGCTGACCCAACTGGGACTCGAACCTTGGGAACTACAGATTACGAGCCTGGCGCGCTACCGACTGAGCCACCCCCGCCCCTGGTCCTGGGCAAGGGTCACCGATTTTTTTGCCTCTTACAACTGTGGGGTAAGAAAACACAATTTTTTAAGGTTGAGAAATTCTTTATGTGTTGTTAGGACTAATAAAATATTACAATTTTTATTTTTCCAATCATTCTTTTGCGGCGGGGATGGCTCAGTCGGTAGCGCGCCAGGCTCGTAATCTGTAGTTCCCAGGTCCGAGTCCCAGCTGGATCAGTATTGAGATTTATCTCCGCAAAACTCTCCGCCCTGCCCACGGTCAGTAGGGGACACCGATGGGCATGGAAAGTCAGCCGTCCGTCGGATGGGACGTTAAACCCCGTGTTTACGGGATGACTCTGTGAACACGCTGGATGACGCTCGGGTGACACCACTGAACACGCTGGATGGTCTTCACTGGTGGCTACCATCTATTCTCCCAACAGCTGTTCCAATGGGTCCCCTCCCCCAACCTTCTCTGAGCCCTCGGAATCCTTGTGACCTAGCCATTTATCCCATGGTGTGCACAAAAAGTGCTTCTCAGGGGTAAAACAACCCAATCATCATTTAGTATGAATTATTTAAAAGTATATCATCATTTAGTATGAATTATTTAGTATGAACTATTTTAAAAAACTTCTTTCTCTTTGAAAACGAGCATCCCATTTTCGCAAAGATGCTATTTGTCATTCTTGTAGTTGATATTTACAAAACACTGAGAAATAAGTACATAATTCTAGCTTGCCTTACAAAGTCTGCAGTTACACTAGTAACGGATTTAGAAATCCAGGGGCCCTAAGCCGAACAACATTTAGGGGCCCTAAGGATTTTTAAGAAGCAAATTGTGATGTTGCTTCTTCGTTTGTTTGTCTATTGGGACCACTTAAGAATGTCCCCTCGGTTCGATCGCAATACGCGACGGCTGAGTCTTTCGGAACAAAAATCAAAGATTTTACCACAATTGCAGGGACTCAATACTGAGGATCCTCCCCAATAAATTGGTTCAACTCCAGCCTTTACTTTAAAATAACAAATATTTATTTAACCTTCCAAACATGCTTGATGGACGAGGACATATGCTCAATTAATAGATTACAGCAACACCAGCTTACTATGCCTGTTCAGCTGTATTTACAGAGCCCAATGCCGCTATTCCCAGTCGGCATTTCCCAGCTTTACAATTTCTCGTCTCACGCTTTCGAAACTCGACCGGCTCTCCCCTCGCTGTTGCCAAACCCTTTCTTCCTTTCTCTCTCCGCCTGACCATCTGGGCGTCCGCGAGCAGTGGGGTGACCTCCGTCCCCTCTGGGCACTGTTACTTCAATTAACTTTCCAGATGCCGGGACAGAGGGCCTCCCACGTAGCATATGCCTTGTTGGTGAAATCCAAAATAAATATACAAAGCCTGAACAAAAAAAATATCTAAAAAGGCCTCTAGCCTGACACAAATAGCTAAAATTAGCTTGTACCGAAGGAAATGATTCATTCAAATCCGTGGTGGAATGTGATTTTCAAAAGCAGATCCCAGGTAGCTGAGATTCACAGAATTATCTGGGGCCCTCCCCCACATTAGTCGGGGACCATTCCATCCCTGAGTTAAACCCTCCACATTTCTGAGTGCGAGATATGTGGGCTGGAAAACCACATAATTTGAAATCTCGACGCCAGCTTCAATGTTAATGGGGTCCCTTCCTTTATTTACCCCATAGACATCTATGATTCCATTCCACTCACAACTCTCCACACAGGCTGTCAACTAAATTCTCAAAGTCCGTCCTATTATGCTTTCCTAGTGTCGTGGTTGAGAAAACAAGTCTCTATTCAAGGAACGCATTTCCGATAATCCGTGTATTTGTTACCGCTAAAGTGCAGAAATCAGTTATTCTACAGATTATCTAGGTATTGTGCAAATTAACTAGGGTGATCCGTTAACGTGCGGAAAATTGTTTCATTTCTCAAATTACCTGGATAATCTGCACATTACCTACTAGGCACTCGTTAAAGTGAAAATAAGATCTTTGCTGGAACAACAGGAACGTTTCTGTAAGCTTAAATTAACATAATGTTATTTATCTAGTGTCCGAGAGTAGAGTTGAAACCAGGGTCATCCCTCTGTCAACATGAATCAGTCGTCCGAATTATAAAAAACGTCCCCAAAATGAGCAGGCCAAGTGAGAACGAATCATTTTAGTGATTCGTTATCAAGAATGAATCACTTTACCGATTCGTTCTCACTTGGCCTCCGCTCATCCGGGGCGTTTTTTATAATGCGGACGAGTGAATCACGTGACACGAAGATTCAATATTCAAGAGATTCACCACTATGAGAGAAACAAACTTTCGAACTTTAAAGATACGGAAGCCGTTAATGTGCACATTACCTAGATAAAATGCGGAAAACTCTTGATTCCGCACGCTAACGGAGCAAATCAGTTAATCTTCAGATTAGCTAGGTAATGTGCACATTAACGGCTTTCAAGCTTTAGCGGTAACATATTCAAGCATTCGGGTATTTTGAAAACCTTTAGATTACGGTCACGACATGATTGATAGCTTGCCATGAAACTATTTACTGAATCGTTACTCCACTTGTTAAATGTAGGAGAGATGAAATTGCAATTTGTTTGGCCCGTCTTCACTCTATCAAGATTGCCATACTTTTCAAAGAAAGCATTCACCACCTCCAAGATAATTGGGAATAATCATTACAATCAACACTTCCGAATTCTTTGCTTTCTTCCCACTTTACTACTGTCATCAGCTTCAACGAGGCAATGCATATTAAATGAGTGTAGAGAAAAAATTACCATTAGCCGGGTGAGATCCGAACTCACAACCTCCTGATAACATGTCAAGTACTCTGACCGCTGATGAAGATCTCCTTAATTGGTGGCTTTAAGCTTTATACCATGGAGTTAGTCATTGGAAATCTATCTGATTTTAATTGAAGACTCTGGTTTAGGAGGCACCTTCCAGGTAAGTGCACAGGATCAGCCATCTCAAGCGGCATAGTGTTTTTTTTTAAGTCAACACATTGTACCAACGGTAAAGATGTTATGTTGAATAGTAGGAATCATAAGTAAACACCAGTAGGTTATGTAAACTCACCGGGCAAAATATTAGTATCTCCCGCCGTAAAAGGGTTACGTCCGTTCGACAGCAACAGAGGGCGCACCAGTAACAAACGCGTCCTACAAACAGCTGTGCCATGCGTTACGGGGTTCATACAGTAACAAGAAGTGGTTGTGTGCCACGTGTGTGTTAGTCACTCCATGACATGGAGTGACTAACACACACGTGGCACACAACCACTTCTTGTTACTGTAACGCATGAAACATGGGTCGGACATGAAACATGGGGGGATTGTAATGATTATCCCCCGTAACGCATGAAACATGGGTCGTGCCAAAGATATTCCATGAAACATGGGTCGTGCCAAAGATATAAATGAGTGGCAAAAAGGTGTTATTGAGTTTTGTCGACCCAAAGGACATAGTGTACAAGAAGTTGCTGCCTTTGCAGGTGTGTCAAAACGTACTGTCCAAAGTGTCTTCCAGCAGTGGCGTACATCGCAGTCCACTGCTAACCATCGCCAGAACTTCGGCAGAAAGACTGTGCTCACCAATAGGGACTGCCGCAGTGTGTCACGCACTGTTAGGGCAAACTGCTTTGCAACAAGGCAGGAATTGTTCCAGTCAATCAATGCAGGCCTACAACAAGCTGTTTATGAATGAACACTCTGAAGGGAACTGCATGCCATGGATATCTGGAGCAGAGTACCGTGGAAGAGACCCATGTTAACAGCTCTGCAGAAGGCTGCACGGCTACAGTGGGCACGACACCACAAAGACTGGACTGTCGGCTCTTGGAAGCGTGTGATCTGGTCAGATGAGCCACTCCACATGGTGCAACAGGCTTCACATGGTGCAACAGGAATCGAGACCTTCTTCCGATCATTTAAGGGCCAGTTTTGATGCTCGAGTGCCCATTATAGGCGCTTTCGACGGTGAACCAAGGTTAGCATGAGCACTTGGAGTGGCCTGTGGCTGCGCAGCCCCATTTTCAGCAGGGTTCGATGTACTGTGTGTTGTGACACATTACTCTCATCACCAGCATTCAAATTACGGGCGAGTTGCACCACAGTATCCCCTCTGTTGACTCGTACCATACGGGATACCTTCGCTCACCTCTAGCATCATTGAGTCGTGGTTGGCCAACACCTCGCCAGTGGTTCGAGGTTTTTCCGTCTTCGGGCCACTTTTCGAAGGTACAAACCATGGCTGATCATGAGCACCCCACAAGCCTTGCCGTCTTGGAAATGCTCTAACCCAGTCATCTGGCCATTACAATTTGGCCTTTGTAAAACTCACTTAAGTCTGCTGCCTTTTCCATCTGAAGAACAAGAATAACACTGATTAACAGAGCTCAGTATCAGGTGTTATTTATACCGTTTCATTACATTCACACGCGCTGTCGTTTACCTGCAGTTGCTTCGATTCGTATAAAGACGCGCCGGTCATAATGTTTTGGCTCTTCGGTGTATATTTTAAGCAATGAGATTTTAAAATTACTCTGCTAGCAAAAATTAGGTACAGATATTAGAATTTTGCTTTCATGACACTTTCATACTGAGTTGAGATTTCAACAAACCCATCCCAAGAATTGCGCCTCCGGAAGCGTCGGCTTTCGGGCTTCCTTGTATCACAAAAGGAATCACACTCGCAGAGATGGGACTCGAACCACGCAGCTGTGTGGACCCAAACCCTGAAACATTATGAGGAGGTCGTGGGTTAGGATCCCACCCGGATAATGACAATATTTACTCTATACTCGTTAAAAACAATGTTTGCTTGCTGAAAATAAAAGTTCAATTCCGCATCTGCCGAAGGAATTTATGTTTTGGTTTCTAGAGAAAATAAGAAATCAGAATATTATATATAAAGAAAATGTTCCATAATTTTTTTATGAATTAAGAGTCAAAAATTATTATGAATGTTTGGGTCCAGATTTTCCCTAGATTGTTGCCTCTCACTTCACACCACTGCCCTGAATCTGGATCTGTATTGATCTATACAATGCTAAAAATCTTTTTCTTTAGTGTGTATTAAAAAAAAATGAAAAAAATAAATACCTCCTCAAGCAGCTGCTTGCCACAAAGGTCTGACAGGAGCCTGTCAGTTTAATACGCCATAGTAGAGGGATCTGTGAGGATGGCGGGTCCTCAGCAGATATTTTGCCAACTGCACGACAGTGTTCCCAGGTGGTCACTCTCCAAGGTACAGTCGCTCAAAAAAGTATCCGAACACTATGGTTGATTACAGAATTCAGAAAAAATATCTGGCAACGATTTTTTTTAGAAATTAGTGATCTGGCAGCCTTCGTGTCGAAAGGTGTCGAAGGTTGGCAGATCACTAATTTCTAAAAAAAATCGTTGCCAGATATTTTTTCTGAATTCTGCAATCAACCACAGTGTTCGGATACTTTTTTGAGCGACTGTACTGACCGCGCCCAACGCTGCTTAACTTCGGTGATCGGACGAGAATCGGTGTTTTCAGTTTGGTACTGTTTTACTTGCATTAATTTAAATGGTAAGTATTAAAAAATAATTGAAAATTTTTAGAGATACATCTGATCACTTGGAGCGTCTGCACTCTATGGTAGCTACACCCCTTAGGCGTTATGTCTCGGAGAACAAAACAAGGGCAAAACTACCATTGATATAGGTATGTTATGGTGCAATGCACTGGGGCCCCATCCAAGGCTGAAGATCCCTCATTTCATATTATATGCTAGGGACCCACTCGTATATATATATATTGCACCAGGACCTTGACGATCTAATTTCGCTACTGGACTAGTTTTGTATAAATTTCATAAGATTTGCACTGCTGTTGTCAAATATTCAACCTTCCATAACTTATTAAATACTGAACGAATATTGTTGAAAATCGAGATATTGATACATTTGATTGAGATCTTTATCTGCTATCACATTTTTCAAAACAAAAAAATTATTCTGGAAGTTATAGAGCTTCGACGTTAGCTTCCGATTGACATAATATAGGATAGTTCTTTGATTTATGGAAACTAGTATATGTGTAACCAAGAACTTAAACCAGACAAGATATAAAAAGTAAAATAGAAATTATTTTTGCTAAATTTTTAGAAATACAGTTTATAAATACCACTCGGCCGTCCCGTGGCCGAGTGGTTAGCGCGCTTGGCTACTGATCTACGGGACCTGGGTTCGAGCCCCGGGTAAGGCATGGTGTTTGTGTCGTTTTTCTGCTGAGGTCCTGCCATCCTCTCAGACCTTCTACTGTGGCATATAAACTGACAGGCTCCTGTCAGACCTCTGTGCAAGCAGCTGCTTGAGGGGGTATTTATTTATTTTTTTTATAAATAAAATACCCCCTCAAGCAGCTGCTTGCCACAGAGGTCTGACAGGAGCCTGTTAGTTTATATGCCCATAGTAGAAGGTCTGTGAGGATGGCAGGACCTCAGCAGAAAAACAACACAAACGTCCATGTATAATACAGTGATTCCCAGCGGTGGCGTTTTCTTGAGTTCTTCTAAGGAAGCAGACTAAATACAGTAGAATATTAAATACTTTTATTAGCGTAGTTGAGCGTGTTTTATTTCGACATAAGAACCTTGAAATTCAGGGATCAAAATACTCGTAGATTTGTATAGATATAAACATTTTTTTCAACGAGGTATATTACAGAATTAACTAATAGAGATCATTAACTGAAAATATAAATTTTAACAATAAGTAATACATCTGAGTCGAGTCACAAATTTAAAATAAATAAGACTTTCAGAATCTCAGAAGTTATGTTTTCAAGTCCGTTTAAACGAAGAATGTTTTTTTTTCCATTCCTGCTTTTAAATCCAAAGTACTGAGCATCTTGGCGTTTAGGTCCGATAAAGTACGTTGGAAAAAAAAATCCCCCTTCAAGCAGCTGCTTGCCACAGAGGTTTTTCAGGAGCCTGTTAGTTTATAACCCACAGTAGAAGGTCTGTGAGGATGGCCGGAACTATGCAGAAAAACAACACGAACATCCATGCCTTTACCAAGGGATCGAACCCAGGATCAGTTTCAATATAACCAGCTCCAATCTAGAGCTGTGCAACATCCCTTTTGATGATGTACAAACTTTAACTGTGTGGTCTGGCTCCCCCATCACCAACCCCCACTGTAATTATATAAATATTCATATTGATGTTACTCATGTAGTTTTCCTTTATCGGCTTCAGTTGTAAGTTCATCAAGGCGCGGGGGAAAATTCTCGAAGAATGGCCTCGATTCCCGTCGTCCATGGGGTGGGTGGCCGCTGTTGCGTATCGGGACACCATTCCTCGTCCTTGAAACCCCAAGGGGGGCAGAGATGGAAGCGAGAAGGCTGCTGCGTGGGAGAATACCGTGGAATGCGACAGGGGCTAGAGGAGTGGGAGTGGGGGTTGGCTGTTGCCAGCAGATTGTCAATGTTGGTTGAAGGGAGAAAGCTTCTGCCCGACCGGCCCGACCTAGGCGGAAGGACGATGAGCTGTGGGAGTCGCTCATGAGAAAAATTAAGTTAGCAAAATCGCTGATTAATTTCCCCTGGGGAATTGAATCCGTTATGAATCCTTTATGAAACTACTCAGCTGAAAACCATGCATAGTAGAGGGTAGAGTCAGCCCCGGATCTCGAAAAAACATACGGGGGGGGGGGGGATGGTAAGCGAAGCAATCGAGCTGGATAAAGGTGAAGGACTGGATTTTCATTGCAGTGGAAGATTTTTCGCTTTCGTTTTAGAGGTGGAAATATGGTTGAGTGATGCCATCCGATGCTCCACTATACAGGATAGTACTACATCTAATGGAAAGCACCACCAGTCACTCTCGTGTGCTGATCGACGCAAAAGGAAAACTGACATATTTGCTGCGAAGAACGGAAATGGAACCTATCAAGAAATCGGCGTTGCACAATAGTTGTCTAATTTCTTCTGTATATTCAATTCGAAAAAAAAAAGTTTTGAATTTTGAGCCGTGCTAAGGAATTATTGTCAACAGGAATTGGTAGCGATAAATTCAGAATATGTACTGTAAATCTCTAATAGAGTTGTGCCCAGAGATGACTATTTTCAAAGGGGGAGTTTCGAGCTCTTTTTTATTATGAAAAAAATATTATCGCTACCAAAATATCGAATAGTTGGGACTAATGTCCATGTTCAAAGCTCTCATGGGTGTGAGGATGGTTGGGAGAGGGGACCCACTGGACAGCTGTTGGGAAAAGGGTGTCAGCCTCCCGTCAAGGGCATGGTGTGTCTCTCCCATACACGGGACCACGGTTTAACATCCCATACGACGGACGGAGGCATTTTCAAGCTCAAAAGTGGTCCCTATTCATTGTCGGCAGGGCGGGGAGTTTGGCAGAGAAAAATCTCTACACTTGCCCAGTTGGGACCCGAATTTGACAATTGCAGGTTAGAGCCTGGCACGCTACCAACTGAGCCTCCCCTTCGTTTTAGAGGTGATAAAGTCAGTGAAATAAGCACGAGTTTAATCATTTTTGGCCTCCATTTCCCTTACTAGCATTCTCAAAGTGGGGAAATCATGGCCAATTGCTCCCCATCCTACCCCTAGATCCGACCCTGACCATAGTGATGGAGCAGGCATACCCATAGCCAGCTATGAGGTATTTGTAAATATGTGCTAAAAACTGTAAATATCTCCGATAGTAAAGTACTCGATTTATTGTTGAAAGGTTATCTTCATTATGGCTAGTCTAGTAAGCAAACAACAGTGTATATAAATCTATAATAATTGAAGGTGTCTTTGGCAGCCATAACATCGACAAATAATAGCAGATGCTTCAAATTCTTAGAGACTGTTTCTGGTTGTGGTGTGGATTGCAATGCCAAATTTCAAGTCGAAATTCCAAAAGGCGAGGGGGAGGGGCTTGCAGAAGTAAAAATATTTACCATGCTATTCCTACAGGAAACGGTAATCGCTGCCAAATTCATTGTTGCCGTTTACTGGTCCCTAATTGTGAACGCAAGAGTCATAATAACATTTAAATCTGGGCCGTTGCCAGATCCCCTCACTTTCAAAGATAAACTTAAAACAATAACTGAATACTTCAATAATAAGACTTTACTGAGGAAGGCTTTGAAACCGACAGACATTTTTTGCCTGATCTCAAAAATGTTGTGGGGCGGGGGTGGCTCAGTCGGTAGCGCGCCAGACTCGTAATCTGTACTTCCCAGGTTCGAGTCCCAGCTGGGTCAGCGTTGAGATTTATCTCCGCAAAATTCCCCACCCTGCCCACAGTCAGTAGGGGACACCGACGGGCTTGGAAAGGCCGCCGTCCGTCGGATGGGATGTTAAGCCGTGGTCCCGAGTGCGGGAGAGCCATACTCTGTGCACGTTAAAGAACACGCTGGATGGCGTGTTCTTTAACAAGGCTACCATCAGTCTCCCAACAACTGTTCCAGTGGGTCCCCTCCCCCAACCTTCTTTGAGCCTTCGGGGTCCATGTGACCTGGCTATTTAGCCCATGGTGTGCAAAAAAGTGCCGCCCAGAGGTAAAACAACCCAACCCAACCTTCTCTGAGCCTTCGGGGTCCATGTGACCTGGTCATTTAGCCCATGGTGTGGAAAAAAGTGCCGCTCAGAGGTAAAAAACCCAACTCAAAAATGTTGCGAAATTTTCCCGGCTCCTACTTCCGGTAATTTTTCACTCTTCTGTTCCTTACAGCAAAAATTAAAATTTGCCCAACTACTGAGAAATTCATTCTTAACTGATGAGTAAATGTTTTTGTGAATGCTGATGACGATTGATATGCAGACATTGCACACATAATCATTTCACAATAAGCAGTTATTCGCAGAAGTCACAGTAGGGACCAATTATGTGCGTTCAGTAAAAGGATGTTTTTTATAAAAAGTTCACAAGCAATAATATTTCTCCTGAAATATAAATATGATAATTTCTGTTAACTTTATTTAGAAATTTTCATGCGAATATAAAGATAAATGAAAATATTTGCGAAGTTTTAAAGATTCTTTCTGTAAGATACACTCACAGTACTTTATATTATCTACTATGCATATTAAAGAGTTCATTTGTTTCTCTAGTTCAGTGGTTCTCAACCTTTTATGCTTCACGTACCCCCTGGAAATGTGTATGTAACTGGCGTACCCCTTGTATAGATAGATAAAACTATAGTTATGATATAACAATGGAAATAAAACAAAACATATATATAATATATATCTAGCGACTTTTGAGCTCTCACGGCGTACCCCAAAAAATTTTACCCCCCCCCCCCAAAGGGTATGCGTACCCCACGTTGAGAACCACTACTCTAGTTAATCTAGCCATCGGATGAGACGGTAAACCGTGACACCGTATTTAGGAGAGTCATACCCTGTGTACGTTAAAGATCACGCTGGATAACCTTGAACCTTGAAAGTCTCCTAATATATATCCAGTGGCCCGCCTTCTCTGAATCTTGTGGTGTTTGTGACTTGGCCATTTAGCCCATTGTGTGCAAAATAGTACTGCTCAGTGGTGAAACAACCCAATCTAGATCAACAGGGGTTCTTGGATAACATTCAATTTGAAGCAAAGAGCCGTCATTTATTAAAGATAAAGAATATGTAAAAAAAATCAAAACATGCACTGTGCTTATGTTTAATTACTGAAGACCGATTGAAAAAGTGAAATGTAATAAAACATATTTAATATTTGTGCTTATTTTTTTAGCAAAAATATTTGATATTTAAATTATTTGTGCTTATTTTTTTCGCAATTACAAAAAATATTTGATATTTAAATTACTCTGAGCACGAGCCCGAAGTTGTCTGTGTTGTTTTGAGCCTGACAAAGCCCGATCCCGAACTCATTTCTAATAGGTACTAATAAAAAATAAGATTCGTATTATAGAAATATCGTAATGCAGCTAAATTCTACCGTTAGAGAATGGCAAAACCTTTAAGCGAACAATGGAAAGTCTATTCAAGTTAAAACTAAGTTATGGAAAATGGTGGTCAAGGAGTGAGGGAAAATAAGAGTAATGATCTTCGCCCCCCCCCCCCCATCCTCCGGAAGGAAAAGGAAACTGGACATTTTAAAGAGAGAATTGAAAAATTATTTTTATATTTTAATAGATACCAATAAACTGTTTATTAATTAACATTCTCCAAATCTTCCATTAGTTTTAATTTCACAACGAGAGGGCGCTAAAGTAGAAAAGAAAACTCACAAACGATTGCTCTTTAAAAACTAGAATTCCATATTAGCCAAGGCGATTGGATTTTCGGCTGTTAATGATCATAAATTAATATTTTGATTAAACAATTAAAATCATATGAAACTTTAGCAAACATCTGATATTTGTAAGAAACTCTCTGGGTATTACTTCTTCATCTGTAGTACATGAAGTCAGACACAGATTGCTGATAACAAGAGAGCAGAAGCTCCCAAAACAACAGTCACGTGAAGTGTGAACCTTGGTCTTCTCCCTCGTAAGAGATATGACGACGAGATAAATGTCTAAAGTTCTGTGGTGATCATCAAGCATAATGCACCATTATATGATTACTCTTTCTGAAGGGTAAGTGTATAGTTATATCTGAATAGGTACGTGTTCTTCATACTTCAGAATAGGTGAACTTTATGAATAAAATGAATCAACAAATGACTTTTCACCTTCAAATTATTGTTGCCTTTCGTTGCCATATAAAATGGGATCATCCTCTTCAGTGTAGATTGCGGACTATTAAACTTTAAATTTATATTCAGATAAGTATTATATTAGTTGCTTCCATTCTTCTGGTTACTTCGTATCGGCTTTTGTATTATAAATGAAGATGAACTGAAGTTCTAAAAAGACTGAAAAGATTCTCTACTGCAAATGAATTTATTATTTTTTTCGAATGAAAAAATATTATCTTCCAGTAGTTATTATCAAGCACGAAAGACTTACTTGGAAATAAATGTAATAAAGTCCAGCTTCAAGTAGCAACATGAAGCGTGTCGTAGTAAGTTTTATTGCTATTATTACAGCCATTGTTCTCTTCTCGGCACCTCTTATACTCAAATTTCATGTGTATAAGCAGCACGTAACACATATGGCTACTAGTGATGTTATTCCTGTCAATAATAGGGTGTCTACGATTTGGTGCGAAAAGCAAGAGCTGACGATGAAGACTCCTTTTAATGCTTACCTCTTTGCCTCCATTCCTGAAATAAGAAAACACCCTCGACACAGAAGTTTCGGGATTTATCATCTTGAACTGCCGAACCGATCTCAGAAATATTGGGGATTCTATTTATTGAAAGGTTCTTCAGTGGAAATATCCGTATGTGTGCGATTGTACGGTGCTGTAATGTCCTTTATCAAAGGAACTCAAAATCTTCAAAAGTGTCTTATGTCTCACAAAAACCACGTATCATCTAGCTTAGACAGTTTAGAAGATCTGGAGTCAGAAGCTGAATCTGATGAAGAGACCTCTTCCATTTCGAGCAGTCAGGGTGTAGTGTCCAACGAGACAGATGATTTTTTCGTGTGCAGAGATGCATCAGTTCACATTCCTTTGCAATCCAGTTACAGATGTACATCATCAGCGGTGCATACGTTTGACAGGAAAAGAATCTTTACTTATAATATAGACACAACAGACTATTATTATTTTTTGTTTTCCAGTGATACTTACTTGGATATTTTGCCCAACGAATTTTCTGTCGAATTCATATTTGATAGAACAGATTACAATCTCGAATCTAATACTTTAAACTGTACTAACATTACACACTGTGAATTTTCACTAACCTTTGGATCTAATGAAAATGTGTTAGTGCTGGTACCAACTGTAAATGAAAGTTGGAAAGCAGATGTATTGTCCTCAACTTGCAATCCACGACAAGGATTATTTTTCCTTTTTTTTCTAGGAGCAGGTGTGGTGATATTTATATGCGCCTTTCAATAGGTTTAGTGATAAATGCAACGTTATTCTCTGGTTTATATTGTACTAGCAAGAGACAAAGTGAAATGTAATTGTTTTCATTGGGAGCAATTTCATTTTCTCTTTACTTGTAAAACGAGTACATAAACTAAAAGAAATGATATTTCTGCAAAAGAATCTTCTTTTTTACCTCTGCTGTGAAACTTGGTTCTGACAAGTGCAGTTCGAGTTCAAACCCTGCAAAAACGAGATTGTATGTGACTTTAATAATACACTATAAAAGAGCAAGTCAATATAACAGTAGTGTACACTATGTTATCCATGATGACCAAAGAAACGTGTATATCGATTTTTTTTCCAGCAATGAAATTAAATACTCCTGTACACTTTTAAGACAAAGTAAACCCTAAAACTATTTATTACTATTACAAAAAAAAAATCAAAATTGTAGTTGTTTATATGTTTAAGCTTAATATTCATTTTCAACTTTAAAGTGAAAGAATGCGTTGTGGTGATGAGTAATCATTAAGCTTACTCGTTTAAATTATCTTTTGTTGAAAAAATATTTCATTGTTTTAGCAAAATTTTGTATCCAATGGTCGTATTATATTCTGATAATGCATAATTTTTTAGCGTCTTTGTAAATTTGCATTCACTTTTCGATATAAAAAACTAAATTGTCCAAATGCTAACAACCTACAGTGATCGCTGTATCAGCAATACTCGTTTTTCCCCCATTTTCATTTTTATTTAAAGCTGGTCTCTGATCAATGAAAATAACACTGTGGTTAAATACATACGAACATACAAAATTCTCAAGTATTAAGACTATGTCGTGGATGTAGATCTACATAGGTCTAATCAATTCTAAAATTTTTCCCAAATACTCTTTAGTACAATCAGTTGCATTGCCTTTGTTTTCTTCCTGCGTTATGCTATTTATAAGATTTTTGAATCGCTCATAACAATCGAAACTAAAAAAATACCTATGACCTTAATCAGCAATCTCTAAATTGGAGAACCAATTTTTTAGATAAAAGTTTTGATGAAATTTGCATAAAATACATTTTAGTACTTATAGCTGGCAACACAATTTTAAATTCTCGTCATGGAGTAGTAACGGTAAGTTAGGGTTCATTAACAAGACTTCACATTTAGACACTAATTCCAAATTCATTAAGGTACGTACATTAATTATCTTTGTTATATGTGTGCATATGCTATGATTTTTGTTGACTATATATATATGATTGTAGAATTAAATTGTTCGTATATTTGTCTTGACAAAGTGTTTGAGGTAAATATAGCTATGGCTGCTTGTTTACTAAATGCTCTTTTACGTCAGAGTTTCTAAAGCTTTGTGCCATCAGCAAACGGCAGATGCATTGCACGTTTAAATTAATTTTAGAGAAACCATTTTTTAAAATATTTTATATGTGTGTTTTTAATGTGCTATAAAAATTTAGTAGGAGAGGAAATGACCATGAAAATATGAATACCAGTATTATGCATATTATTAGACGTTATTGAAATATTTATTGAATTTACACATATAATAAAGGAATAAATATTTTACGGCACTGTAATCAATTAACCATTACTTAAAAAAAGATGAGTTAAATATTTCTCAACGTCAATAAGGCGGAATTTGAAACTACTATATTTAAGAGGTTTTAAATGTTAATAAATAGATGCTCGTTATAATTTTTGTTTATCCTCTTCCATATCATATTATCCTCATCTGCTTACTATTCGCAGTACTTAACAAGTTTTTATTTTCTGAATAATTCTGACTGAAAATATAAGTATGTGTTTCTAGATTCATTGTACTGTATCCAATTTCCGTGTTGCATTTTAACTACAGTACTGTGAGAAGTAGGATAAGCAATATAAATTGCAGGTGACTGAATTAAGCTGTTCAGTTTTCAGTATTCTTGTAATATATATATATGTTTATGTTTTTTCTCCTTCCGTTCTGATTATTAAAATTTTCAAATGGGTAGCCACAAGCATATTTTCCAAACATATTATACATGGCCGAAATATTTTGTAGAATGCCTAATAAAAATGTTGAAGCTCAAAACTGACATATTTGATCTAGAGCCGTGCAATGGTACATAGGGGTCCTCTGCTACAAACCTAAATGTAAGGCATCCCCTCGTTTTTTATCCATTATTATTATTAATTTCCTTGTGAAAAATATGTTTTAAAACAGTCCTGAATTTTAAAGAAATTAAGCACCGATACATCATGGCAGCTCGGCGGGACCCATCGGAAATTCAATGGGAGAGGTTGGGTGAGAATCCTTGCTTCTCCCAACACATGGGATTAATTTGCTTTTTATGGGTTGTAAACGACTAATTGGCAGCACTACATATAACTAGGTGACCACCAAGGGGCTCATCCAATTCCAAAAATCGCTGAGCACAAGCAAATCGGAAGTTGGGGTATGTTATTTTATCTCTGAGTGAAACTTTTTTTTTTCACACAATGGCTAAATGACCAGGTTTCATGAATCGAAAGGGCTCAGAGGATATTGGGGAAAAGGATCTACTGGATAGCCGTTAGGGGATGGAAGCCGTCCATCTAGGCTATCCAGCGTATTCTTTAACGTACACAGGATACAACTTTTCTGCTTGCGGAACACAGGTGAAAACCTGCACTACGTGGAAAAAGGCAACACTGCTCTCGTTAAATCTTGTAGAAAACATCGAAACTTTTAAAATTATTCTCCTGCAGAGTTTAAAAAAAAAAACAAGAGCTTTCTCCTATAACCTTTAAATTATTAGCCAAAAAGAGAGAATGCTCGAGACAGCATGCCCAAGAAAATTCAAAAGGGCCAGCTACTTAAACAAAATAATTCCAGAGATATTGAAAAACTATTGTCAAAGTGTTACAAAGAAAATGGAATGAACAACCTAGCATTAAGTATTACACAGTAGTGTCAATTGTAACGGTTAAGAGAAGCTAAAAAATACGAAAAAGATGAAGAGAAACTATTCAGGTAAGACCTTCATAGGTATTGAAGATTCAGCAATTGCATTTATAAGTATTGTTTTCTTTAATCACTAACATTGAAATACCAATGTTTTGTTATTTTTTGGTCTGGTAAAATTGTAAAACCTTTATTTCTTAACCCTTTCACGACTAGAGGAAACATTTTTCCCGATTTTAAAATTGGTGATTGTCGTATTTAATTATAACCTTATCTGCATTTTTTATACAGAATATCAAAATACAACGTATGCCGAACGCAATTACGTAAACGGGAACGTTTAGTCCATGTCCATCTTTGCAATAATGTTGCATCTGTGCAATGTCCATCTTTGCTTCACAACCAAAAGAAATTGCTTCGCAGAATATCATAATTAGCACATCATTTTGTATAGTAATTTTATTTCATAATTTTGTATTATTTTAGTTAACATTTTGTTATAATAAACCAATAAATAAAAGACATTGCATAATAAGCCTAACTATAATTTGTGTTACCTTTATAGTCCATTGCGAAAAATATTTCCCATAAAATTCCAAAAAAACTACACATTGTTATGTATTTTTCTTATGATTTTTAGTTATTTTACGTCTAAACAAACTAAAATAAACAGTTACATACTAATATTTACTCTTAGAAACCTTATGGTCCTGAAAGGGTTAAATACAGACAGCATTCTTAAACTGCTCTAGTTTCGCTTCTTCAAAACCTAATGAAGTTCATTACATACAGAATTTCTATTCCTGTTATTTTTCACGGACATTGCTGGGTTTGCAGGTAAGGAAATTTTTTTGCAAACCCAATAATGTCCATAGTATCAAAGTAAAACCAATAATCTCCAAACATTCTTTCAAAAAATTTTCAAATGTCAGTTGGCATTTGTTTAATAGTAACAATTCATCATTTCCGAGGGGGTTTCAAAAAGTGCAATGCAAATATCCTTGGTTGTTTGTTTTCCGGTTTTATGGCACAAGAGCAGAGAAGGCTGTATTGCGCCAAACAAATAGGGGTGTCTCGGTCGGTAACGCGCCAGGCTCGTAATCTGCAGTTCCCAGGTTCGTGTCCCAGTTGGGTCAGCGTTGAGACTTATCTCCGTATAACTCCCCGCCCTGCCCACGGTCAGTGGGGGACACCGATGGGCTTGGAAAGGCCACCGTCCGTCGGATGGGACGTTAAGCCGTGGCCCCGTATGCAGGAGAGAGCCATACCCTGTGCACATTAAAGAATACGCTGGATGGCCTTGACGGGAGGCTACCATCTGTCTCCCAACAGCTGTTCCAGTGGGTCCCCTCCCCAACCTTTTCTGAGTATTCGGGATCCATGTGACCTGGCCATTTAGCCCATGGTGTGCAAAAAAGTGCCGCTCAGAGGTAAAACAACCCAAGCCAAACAAATATATATAAAGAGATAAAAGATTTTCAACTCCAACCATAGTTAAAATCAACACGAAAACAGTAAAGTACAGCACTGTAACAAAAGAATACAATAAAGATGAGTATAAAAATTTGGCCGCCCCATGGCCGAGTGGTTAGCACGCTTGGCTACTGATCTAAAAGGGACCTGGATTCGAGCCCCGGGTAAGGCATGGTTATGTGTGTTGTTTTTCTGCTGGGTCCTGCCATCCTCTCAGATCTTCTACTGTGGCATATAAACTGACAGGCTCCTGTCAGACCTCTGTGGCAAGCAGCTGCTTGAGGGGGTATTATTATTATTTATTATAAAAATTAGGAATAAAAAGAACCAACAAGTGTATAAGTCAACAACAACAATGAGTGTATGTGACCCATTAAAAATCAAAAACAAATGTAAAATCTAGGGAAAAAAATGTATAAATATCATGAACGGTTAAATTAGACATTTTTTTTATTACTTTATACTAGTTTCCAGTGGCATAACATGGAGGGAGATGGTTATAATTCAGTGAGCACTGAGTGTATAGAACTACACTGACATTGATAAATTTGTTGATTTACAATTATTATCCTGTATAATGTAAAAAATCGGAAACGGGTTAAAAACGAGGCATCAGATAAAATATGTATGAGTGTAAGGGGCTCGGATGGAAAATTGTGATGGCTAAAATGAAAACGACATTCAAGATTAAAAGAGGGACAATGGATTAAAATGTGTTTAACGGTTAAAATGGTGTCACAAAACTCACACTTAGGTTTGTCGTCTGCCTGAAGAAGAAATGAATGTGTTATAAACGAATGACCTAAGTGGAGCCGAGCAAGTACAACTTCCTCCTTGCAATTCCTTTGGAAACATGACTGCCATAGTTTGACAATGGGTTTGTTCTCGAAAAGTTTGTTACCGATCTGTTCAGACCAAGATCTCTGCCACTGTGCTCGGAGCTCAATGAAAAACACTGGAACCAGCAGTGGAGAGTCGAACAGGGGTGTGGCCGACTTGGAAGCAGTGTCTGCCAAGTCATTGCCCCCTGATCCCGACGTGACTGGACACCCAACAGAAGAGGATGGTGGTGGCGGCTGCCAGATGATGAAGCTGCTGGTGGATCTTGGAAAGAACAGGATGAGGTCGATGTCTCACTGAGATCAAAGCCTGCAGCTAGTCGGTGTAGAGGACACACTGACGATGACACTTAGCCATAATGTAGTCCAAGGCGTCTGATTGTGTGCAACTCTGCAGTGAAGATGGAACACTGTTGTGGAATCTGGTCTGCAATGAAGACATCACAGCGGACCATGGCCGATTCCATGGATTGGCCGGACCTCAACCCGTTTGTGAAGACAAGCAAGAAGTCTGGGCACTCAGCATGATGGCTGGCAAAGAGTTGCTGGTACACACGGCTGGGTGTAAAGGCCTTCCCCGTCCTGCATAGCGAAAAGTCTCAGGAAGGGGAAACATTGAGCCACGGTGGAAGTGGCTCAGCTGTTGACTGGGTAACACTATCGAGACTGATGTTGATGCCTCTGAGGTAGCCTCGGACACGCAAACAAAAAGGACGAATGGCAGTCGGCCGATTCTGGTATAACATTCCCCACTGAGGTCTGAAAATGCAGTCCCAAGTGGGATGACCTGGCAGGGATTGCAGTTTTGCTGTGTATACTGAAAGGACACCTGCTGATGGCGAACAGATTAAAAAGGATTCGTCGATCTCGAAGCTGGACTGGTGAGGTGTGAAAGGTCCCTGTGCAAACACGGAGGGACAGCACCTTCCCCACTGAATCCCAGGCAAAGTCGTACATCCGGTATCCGTAGTCCAGTTTCGACCAGACAAGCAGATCAAAGAACATCGATCTGCCACCCAAGAGAGGGAGGAGAGACCTTGAGGATGCTCAGTGCCCGTGTGCACTTAAGAATGAAAACATGCATCTACAGAACAGAAATCTTTGAACTTACCTCCACAAAACTTTTACTCTCCTTCAAAGTACTCCTCTCCAGCATCTGTGCAAAGTTGCAGACGTCTGTTTCAATTCTGGAATGCTTGGTGGTACTCCTGTTGGGGAATACTCCGCAAATCTGAATGAACGCATTTTACAAGGGCTTGGACTCTTAAAACAGGGTTCCCAGCGTGTTCGTTTTTAATTTTTGGAAAGAATCAAAAATCGCATGGTGCAAAATCGGGTGAATATGCAGGACGGGGTAACTTTTTTTCCCTGCTCCGAATAGGCCGTAACTTGCCAGGTTTTGTGAGCACTGGCATTATCATGAAGAAGGAGAACCCTTAAAACGCCTGTTGTTGAACACTTCTCCTTCATCTCCTTAACAATTTTGGGCAAAACAATGTTGGTGTAGGATTGGCCATTTACAGTCATTTTTTCAGGTGAGGTGTCTACGACTACCACTCCTTGGGAATCGAAAAAAATTGCGACCATCCTCTTCCTTGAGTGAAAATCTTGTCTGAGGATTTGGGGACGCTTCATCTTCCGAACCCAAACATAGTTGTATAATAATAAAACCACATCTCATCACCTGTGACAATATGTGTTAACCGTCCACTAGATTCAAATATTGCCAGCATATTACACGAGTTGACTTTAGCCCTTTTTTCCTGTTCTGTCAGTTTTTGGGGTACCTATTTGGCACAGATCTTTTGGGACTTTGAATGTTGATGAATAACTGTTTCTACACTGCCAATCGACACACTGACATCTAAACTTATTACCTGAAAGATGATGTGTGGATTTTCCTTAATGAATTCACAAACAGCAGCGACAGTTCTCTCATTCACGACCTCCTTTGATCTACCTGCACTTGAGAGGGTTTTCGAAATCTCCCTCAACAATAACGCAGCGTAATGTACCACTGCTGTAGTATATGGAATTATTGCGCAGTGTGTAATAAGTGTTAAAAAAAACTCCACCAGGAAAGCCAATCTCTTACCTTTATCTTTCACCTCTGTAAGTTTTAACTTCGCCTTTCATGTCGTCAGTGACACCCACTTCCGAAAAAGGTTAATTATCACCTTGTGTTCTGCGAACTTAATCACGTCCCAGACTTTATCACTGTGTTGCGAGGTTTTTATTATTATTTGCTTATTTTTTGCTTCTTCACGACGCAGGCAACACATAACATTTTTCTGGGCTGAAGACTCCTTGTGTGGTAAAAGAATAAATTAACCCTCAAGCAGCTGCTTACCACAGAGGTCTAGCAGGAGCCTGTCTGTTTAATACGCTATAGAGATCTGTGAGTTAGGCGAAACCTTATCAGAAAGACAACGCGAACATTCATGCTTTACCCGGGTCCCGAACCCAGGTATGGTTTTTAAAAGATATGGTTTTTTTTGGTCAGTGGCCAAGCGCTGTAACCACTCTGCCACTTGTAAGTATAAAATGTAATAGAGAAGATATGTGAGGCTGGGGAGACCTCAGCAGATAGATAAAATAGGGAAAGGAACATCCATATCTTATCCGGGACTTGAACCCACATTCCTTTAGTCTGCAGCCAAGCACGCTAATCAATGTTTCATCTTTCACAAATTGAAATTTGATACACCGTAAACCAGTTAGTTGAATAATTTTTTTGGCTTTCTTCCAATCCAGAACTTGGCACTCTTCACCCATGTCAACAACTGATCCGAATTTTGGATCAATTTTTTTTTTGTGACCCCTTTTTGTCGTTAATTACTCAAATAGATGATAAACTGCACTCTACTCAGCGAAAATGAGGATTCCACGAAACGGGAAGGAAAGGATGATGTGATTCATTATTGAAGCTTGTCATTGGCTGATTGGAGATTGATGGAAATGCATCTAAACATGGATCTGGAGATCGCTATTTTTAGAAACTCCCAAATTTTAATGGCTAAAATTAAACTGATATTGCGATTTTTTTTTAAGCGGTTATTATGTAGCATTTTATATTGCGAATGTAGAAGACTTAAAAATGCTTCTTAATCGCGCAGTTCACTCATTTTGTTTTGAGAGTAGAGATTTTTGACTTTCCATCTCTATATTGTATAATTTTTGCATTACACCAGTGATTCTTAAAACCTATTAGAGCCCTACCCAGTTAGCAAAAGTTATATTCGCATCCACATGTATTGGTTACTTCGTCGATGTATTCGCTTCCACATGTATTGGTTCATAAGCGTCGAGGTTTTTCAAGCATTTGAGGTCTGATGTATGATTGCGAATAAAAGAAATTAGCCTAATGGTTTATTAAAATAAATAAATTTTCGTTGACGCAGCTGCTTCCCACAGAGGTCTGACAGGAGTCAGTTTATCTCAATACGTCATAGAGAAGATCTGTGAGGAAGGCGAAACCTCAGCAGAAAAAAAAAACATCCGCGCTTTACCCGGGGCTACTGATTAATAATTAACTAAAAGACGTATACTGTGATAAAAAAAAAAGGCTGCATTACAGAAAAATATTTGATTAACATAAAAATTGCCAGAATGTAATTTTGCAAATTCTTCTGAGTAAATTTTTACTCTTTGTTTAAATGCAGTTGTTCACGATTATGGGAAGATACTCTATTTTATTATCCAGTATCTTCGCTCAGTATAAAAAAAAATAAAAATAAATACCCCCTCAAGCAGCTGCTTGCCACAGAGGTCTGACAGGAGCCTGTCAGTTTATATGCCACAGTAGGAGATCTGAGAGGATGGCAGGACCTCAGCAGAAAAACGGCACACACATCCATGCCTAATTCCGGGGCTCGAACCCAGGTCCCTTAGATCAGTAGCCAAGCGTGCTAACCACTCGGCCACGGGACAGCTCGTCACCATATAAATTTCGTAATCTGTACGACTGGTATTTTCACAGATTTAATCCCAGTTTTCTACCCAACACTCGAATAATTTTTTTGAACTTGAATTTGCTACATCAGCAAAAAGATCGCTTCACATAAGCTTTTTTTTTATTTATGGCTTTATCCGAATGCATTTTTTCTCTCTTTAAATTGAATATCATCATTGAAATTTTTTTATTATCTGGAGTAGCTTTTTTCACTCATGTCAGTCATCAATGATGCAGTAAGATTAGCTCATTCTCCTATAGATTTTTATCCGCTATCCCAGTTGACATCAATTTTTTTTTACCCGCGATTTTATCCGCTAACCACGTTAAGATGAATGTTTTATCTGCCTAAAGCTTTATAATGCTGATAGCTGATTTCCGCGGTGAAGTTTGCATCCGCGCGGGGCTCTGCGCAGGGCCGGATCGTAAGGGTAACTACGTAATCTAGTAAATAATAGGTAATCTATGTAATCTACGTAATCTAGGTAATCTATGTAATCTACGTAATCTAGGTAATCTAGTAAGGGTAACAGAGGCAAAAAATTATTAAACATATTAATATCTCATGCATTTTTCAATGAATTTTTTAAATACCTGTAAAATGGATGGGGAAATGTTATGCTGCATTAGAAATCCAGTCTCTTGTCCCCCCCCCCCCCCCTTCTTTTACATTTTTCAGGCTCGATTGTGTTTCTTGCACGCGCATACTCCCTTGATTTTTTTCTTGATCCGGGCCTGGCTCTACCTACAAGTCCCGACTAATGGGCATCTTGGAAGCCTTGGACACCGTCCCTAATGTAGCAATATGGGATCATGCAATAAGCACAGTACACCATCATTACTGAAGTAATAACATGGGATGCATTCAAGAAACAGTATGCTTCCTTCACTGAGATATTAACATATGATGACTGCAATAAGCGCAATATGATACTGTCGCGGACGTAGCAATATAGGATGCATTCATTAAGTTTAGTACACCATCGTCACTAACTTAGCAATAAGGAATGTACGCATTAAGCCAGTTCACCATCATCACTAACTTATTAACATGTCACGCATGCAATAAGCATACTATGCCATTGTCACTTACTTAGCAACATAAGATGCATGCAATAAACTCATATGAAGTGCCACTATCACTGACGGAGTAATATGGGATGCAGGCAAATAAGTACAATACGGTACAGTACTTCGCAAATGGGATGTATGCAGTAAGCAGAGTACGCCATCGTCAGTGACGTATCAGTATGAGATGCAATCATTAAATACTCATCAGAAATCAGCACTTCACAGCCACGAAGCTCTGAATCCGTCGGGCAAATATTCCAAATGATTATAGCCGTGTTTAGGAGTTTTAGGGTTTATTTCCGGCAGCAAGTGCTTAACTCTCACTTCTGCTTTTCCTCTTACTTAACCAAATATTTTGGCCCTGCCAAAGACAGACTACATTGACCAAAAATAGCGTATAAAAATGTCATTTAGCAAAACAAAAGAAAGCTCAAACACATTCAAAAATCATATCCAATATACAGTGTCGTATCAGAATAATACGATCACCTACCTAATAATGGGAATAACCACCCTTGGCCCGGATGACAGTGGCGAGACGACGTGGCACGGACGCATTGAGGCCCTGGAAGGTTGCCAGAGGCACACGTGCCCATGGCAACTCCAGCATTGCCATTCGAACTCCAGCAGAGCACGGAGGTTCCGGAGATGACGTGGTTGTGGGTCCGCACGCTGAACCTGTCGATCCAAATGGTCCCACAGGTCATGCCGGCCAAGGGAGAATGGAGACATCGCTGTCATGTTCCTGGAACCAATCACGCACCACCTTAGTGAAATGGCAGGGTGCATTATCCTGTTGGTAGACACCATAACCACCAGGGTAAACGTCCAACATGAAGGGATGCATGTGGTCAGTGAGGATGGACAGGTAGCCATTGGCATTCAGGGACCTGTCCAGTGGTACCAGCGGTCCCAGGTCATACCAGGAAAACATCCCCCCAGACATGCACACTGCCAGCACTGGCCTGTACTTGACCGACAAGCATGTCCGGGTGTTGGTTCTCGTGTGTCTGACGCTGTATCCGCCGCCACCCATCACTTCTGTGGAGTAGAAATCTCGATTCGTCGGAGAAGGCAACCTTTTTCCTGTGTGAACTGCAGGCGTCGTTGCCGATGGACCTTGGTTAACCTGGATGCCTTTACGCAGCGTCGACTCCGGAGACCCATGAGTAACAGGGTTCACTCTGCTGTTATCGGGGACACATACCTGGGTTCCCTACCGTTCATTTGAGGGTCAATTGCTGCATCGTTGTGCGTCAATTGCCCTTTACCAGTAAACGAAGGCAACGTTCTCCTCTGGGGTCGATGGCCTTTGGGACTCCACAGTTATGACGCCTTTAGGTACTCGGTGTACTAGCGGTCCATTCTTGGTACACCCTTACTACAGCACCTCGCGAACAGCCGACAAAGTCTGCTGTTTCTGAGATGGTTCCACCCTTGGCACGGTAGCCAATGATGATTCCTTTTTGAACGTCCGTCAAATCAATACCTCTGCAAATTGTGCTCACGTTACGCACTATGACATCTGTCCTGGCCTGCCGCTTATATCTCAGTGTGGTCGAACTTGTCACGTGCACTCTCTGATGCGCCTGGGTGGGTAAACTGTGATTCTGTGGGTGGTCATATAACTCTGATACGACTGTGTGTGTATATATATATATACACACACACACACCTGTTGGATACTATATATGCATATAACCGTATTAATTTCTTGAATTTTGCACAGAAATACCTAATGACTTAACATCTCAAATAGGGTGAAGTTGATTTAGTTCGTGGCATTCGAATCTCATAACTTGATATTTAGAAGTTCGAGTCTCCACTATAATGACCACAATGAAATTTTCTCCGCTAATCCCTGCTTTGTCCTCGATAAAAAAGGAGACTCTGATAGGCTTGGATTATGTCATCGTCTGTCGAATGGGACAATAATCTATGAGCAGTGTGCAGGTGAGCCGTATGTGTATATTTAAGAAGGGAGGCATCCATCAGTCTCCTAACAACTGTAATGGGCTTGGAAAAACCGCGGTCCATCGAATGGGTCGTTAAGCCGTGGTACCATGTGCGGGAGAGCCATACCCTGTGCACGTTAAAGAACAAGCTGGATGGCCTTGATGGGAGGCTACCATCTGTCTCCCAACAGCTATTCCAGTGGGTCTCCTCCCCCAACCTTCTCTGAACCTTCGGGGACCATGTGACCTGGCCATTTGGCCCATGGTGTGCAAAAAAGTGTCGCTCAGAGGTAAAACAACCCAACTGTCTAATGCATAGGTGCCCAAACGTTTTCACACCGGGGGCTACTTTTAGTTTAGGATTTCTTTGGAGGACTACTAAATTTTTATTTACTTTTGAATATAAAACAGTAAAAAGGGTCATTATTTTGAAGTTACACCGAAGGTCTGGAGTACCCCCCTCAGAGAAAGCATGTCAGAGAAAAATGTTTGAAAATAAGTGAAAAAACTAGCACATTTTAAGGCAAATTTAAGGCTTTGGAATTTAATATTTTTGATTTATTTTTTAGTTCTTCAACCCGCTGAACGATGAAGAACCCATGCCGTGGGCGACTCCTACCTTGTTCAAGGGTGACCAGAAGCCCACGGGTGCCATAATGGGCACCCTTGGTTTAATTATCTATTATGACCTGGCTATGTAGCCTATTATGTGCACAACAGTTTCCCTTAGAGATAAAACAATCCAGCTTTTTGAATAGCATGTCATTTTTTATTTTTAATGTTTCTGATGCTACATGTTGTATCATTTGACACAAAATCATATACTTTCAGTGTTTGCTTAAGGTATCTGAAGGCCTCCAACTGTTTTCGGGAGTTGGGGAGGGGTACTCAATCTACAAACCTTTTTACATCTTACTAATGAAAAATATGTATGTAGAAGGTTAAATAAACTTAATTGCAGAAATGCTTAAGTAGAGATTTTAATGCATAATATAAACTTGAATACACTAAAAATAGCAAAAAATAAATATCTATTCTATGGCAGTGTATTAAAATACATATTTAACTCATAACCAAAGTTGAAGAGACCACGAGTGATAATATTCTTACTATTTAAAAATTAACTTCTTGAACATATTAGACTTTGGATAATATCTGCCATCATTTATGTTTTTTTTAAAAATAACTCTTTTGTTCAAGATTCATCCCAATATTAGTTATGTAGAGATTCAGGACTGCATCTGCGGGAAGAGGGAATAGCAAAAGTTTGTGCTTTGAATTTTTTTTTATCTCTGAGCGGCACTATAGCACATAACGGCCCAAATGTTCAGATCAAAAGGACTTCAATAATAGCTCAAAGCTGAATAGGAAGAGGACCCAATGGGCAGCTGTTTGGGGACAGATGGAAACTTCCCGTTAAGATCATCCACCGTGTTGTTTAACGTACACAAATTATGATTTTCTTATCCGTGAGGCCACAGCTGAGCCTCCCATCCTACGGACAGTGGTCTTCAAAGCCCATCAGCGTCCCTTTTCTTACCGAGAGTAGGCAAGGGTTAGTGTTGGGATTGTGTGCGGAGATTTTCGATTCCCAGTGATTCTACAGGTACTTGAATTGGTCCCAAATCCCAAAAACACTTGAATTGGTCCCAAATTCGGTGTGATGGTCCTACTTAGGTGTAAATGTGTTGAGGCAAGGGATCGGGTCCCTAACTACCGTGGGCCGGGAGTAATTTCTCTGCAAGTATCTGAAATTTCTGGGAGCGCTGCCCATCGCCTACCTTCTGAATGGTACCTTGTATGTTATGGATCGAGAGTTGTGAATGGAGTAATACATTGTCGATGGGAAAAGTTATGAATGGACTGACGTTTCCCGCCAAACTTTTTGCTTTTACCGAAACTTTTAACTACTATGTAAATGTTAGTGGTAATTAATTCCAAACGGGTGGGTTCCAACCGATTCCTTATCAACAATGAATTTGTATGTCATACATGGTAATTTTCACAATACATGCCCAGCGGGGCACACACCACTTGATTAACTCTTAAGTTGGGTTGTTTTACTTCTTAGCTACACTTTTGGGCACATTACCGTAAATGAACCTAAAGGCTCAGAACTGGGAAGGAGACCACTGTTAGAACATAGATGGGAGCCTCCCGTCAAGCCCATCCAGCTTGTACTTAAGCATGCACAGTATGTAGCTCACATGTACTTTGTCTATCATTGTTGGCTAGGCCTGTACACGAGGTCAGATAACAACTCATGCGACAAATGGCGGACTTTTCAATACCATTGCTATTGTCTTTGTTACCGGGCAGAGTGGATGTTAGATGAGAAAAATTTCAATGCAGACACTGTTAGACAGGGGCGCACCCAGGGAAGGGGAAGGGTACACCCACACACCCGAAAAAATAGTGTGGTCGAGTTACACAAAATCTCAAACTTGTCGTCCTGCTTTGAAATCCGAAACAGTTGTCTTTGTAAAATTTTATTTCAGCTCCATATTTTATGTCAGACACTAAAAATAGATTAAAAAAGAAACTACAAAATCTTATTCCATATAGAATATCATTTTAACCTTGTCTGTTCGGTGGGAAACTACCCCCCCCCCCCGAAACTAAATTCTGGGTACGTGCCTACGGTTCGGACTCGAACCTGGGAACATCACATTGCAAGCCCAACGAGCTACTAATTAACCCAGTCCTTTCCCCAACTGTTGAGAAAGTTTATATCTCTTTTTAACAGATAGTACCCTCATAATTATTATACTATTATAGAACTTTAGTTCGAGTTTAAAACCACTCTTAGTCATTACACTATCTTAGTTTGTTATACCATGTGCATGTTAAAGAATACATTAGATGGCCTTGATAACAGGCTTCCATCTGTCTCCTAACAGTTGTCCATTGGATCCATTTACCCCCCACTTAACTCTGAGCGCTTGAGAACTGGCCATTTAGTCCATTGTGTGCACAAAAGTGATGCTCAGAGGCAAAACAATCCCACCCAACTTTTATTTTTCTTATTCAACGAGTCCGCTTGGCTACTGATATAAGGGACCTGGGTTCGATCCCGGGTAAGGGATGGATGTTTGTGTGTTGTTTATCTACTGAGGTCCCACCATCCTCTCAGATCTTCTACTGTGGCGTATAAACTGATAGGCTCTGCCAGACATCTGTAGCAAGCAGCTGCTTGAGGGGGTATTTATTTTTTTTAACGACTCGTTGAATTTCAATGTTACAGTTGCTAGTATAGTCGCTCAAAAAAATATCCGAACACTATGGTTGTCACGTGACACGAAGGTTGCCAGATCACTAATTTCTAAAAAAAAATCGTTGGCAGATATTTTTTCTGAATTCTGTAATCAGCCATAGTGTTCGAATATTTTTTTGAGCGACTGTACTCTGAACGTTCGAAAACTATGTTGGATGGGATGCTCACACCTGGACCAATAACTGTCCACTGGACCCATTTTCTCTCCTCACATCTAAGTGTTTTGGGTCCTTGTGATCTGACCACTTACAGCACTTTTTACTACAGAATTATCTAACAGATTACGCGTAATCTCGATAATATTTACGATAAGTGAATCATTTATCGTAATTATGGTTTTAATTTCTTCTGTATTTTAATTTCCTTTTAAGCATAATCAAAATGATGTGGGATGACTATATGAAGTATCTGACAAGCATGCCAAATGGAAGTGGGAAGTGTGTGTTTGCAGCCATCCATGGAAAAGATCAAGGCGAGTGTTGGGGAAGAGACCCAAAAGAAGTACCTAGAGTAAGTAGCCAGTAATGCAATAGGACTAAAAAAACTTTTCATTATTCCCGATTTGCTTTGTAGTTTCCGATTCAGATTATAATACTGTAATTTTTTTAAAGTGTACTGAACGTAATGGTTTAAAAAGCATCCTATACACTCGGTTCATCCTATGATTCAGTTGGAAGTGATCTTAGAAAGCATTGATTTCCGTATATATATTATTTCAGCATCCACTTTGACTACTTCGGTAATAAAGTAAATTTCTCATAGCGCAGTAGTTTCCTGGAAAATGAGCATAAGGCTTGGCAGAGTCGGTAATGCACAAATCTTGTACGTAATTTGATCTTCCCAGGTTCAACTTCAGTGTCTTTGCAGTGAAAATTATCTTTGCTAACTCCTGTTCTAGCCTCAGTGAAAAGAGGACACATTTGGGCCTAAATGTTACTATGCTATGTACAAGAGAGCTTTACCCTGTGCATGTTAAAGAACACGATGAATAGCCTCGATGGAAGACTTCCATCTGTCTCCTAACAGTTTCCAATGGATTCCCTTCCCCAGCCTTGTCTGAGGCCTTAGGAACCTTGTGACCTGACAGTTTAGCTCATTGTGTGCAAAAAAAAAAAATCCCACGCAGAATTATAACAACTTGACCTGGAAAATGGCATATCTTATGCAAATCAGGATGAGAGTGACAGAGAGTTGAGAAAACGAAACATTGCATTAATAGCGCGCATACCTTTTTAATGTTTGCCAAAGTGCAGATGAAAAAAAAAGATGTAAACTCCCTCAAGTAGCTGCTTGCCAGGGGGTCTGACTGGAGCCTGTCAGCTTAACGCCATAGTAGGAGGTATGTGAGGAAGGCGAGACCTCAGCAGAAAGACAACACACACAACTAAGCCTTCCTTACCCGGGCTCGAATCCAGGTCCTTTTGATCAGAGTCAAGTACGCTAACCAATGTGAAGGAAAAAAGAACACCGATGGGCTTAGGAAATCAATCGGAGTCCAGCTATGACACCGTGTGTAAGAAAGTAAAATCAATTGTACCTTAAACAAGTTGGATAGCATTGACAGGAGGCCTCCATCTATTTTCTAACTGCTATCCAATGAATCTCTTTTCTCTAACAACTCTTAATCCTTAAGGTCGTTGTAACCTGCCATTTATATCATTGTGTGCACTAAAAGGACCTCTTATTTAACAAAGGAAACTCAACGCAATGTTTTCAGTTCTACCAGGATTATTCTGACTGCATTTGACGCTTTACCTTCACCAATTTTGCATACCAAGACCTTGCAATCTTGCATTTTTATGTCTAAAATTATTTTTTACTTTTGACTTCATCAAATGATGATATATGTTGAAAGGATATGATGAAGGGGTCCACAAATGGAGAAGGTAATGGGTTAGGTTGTTTACTCCCGAGCGGTACTTTTGCACAAACAATAGGCAAAATGGCCAGATCACAAGGCTCAAATTTGGGTAGCAGAAGGGACAGATGTTAAGAGACACGATTCCATCAGTGAAGGCCATTCAGCATGTTCTTTAATATGCATAAGTTATGGCTCTCCTGTGCAAAACCCACTATCCTGGCCTAACATCCCATCAAATAGACAGAGGCTTCTCCAAGCCCATCAATGTCTCCGCTTTCACCGAGGGAAGGTTGGGGATGGAACTAATTCTCAATACAGGCATTATTAGGACTCGAATGTAGGAACATCAGATTGCGAGCTTGGCGCGCTACCAACTGACCCAATCGTAAAAGGGGACTCCTCTAGGATTGCGAAACGGAATCAGGTAAAATAACTTTGTGAATCGTCTTAATACTTTCCAAACTGCTTAGACGAGCTCTCTGTGGCAAGCAGCTGCTTGAGGGGGTATTTATTTTTATTTTATAGTTGGAAACGGAGAGCAGATTGAGCAACGTTCATTTTCAGCGTATGCTCCCAAAATACTTCAAAACAAAGTAATACAATTAGAGCAGTAGTGAACCGTATTAATTATAATGAAAATTATCACAGTTTGGAAATAAAAGCACTCTAAAAACCTTTCGAAGAGTCTGGAAAATAAATGTGACATACAGATAGTATGAAACATCGGTTTCTTTTTTTTCTTCCCCAGGTAAGCAGTGAAGAAGTAAAGGCCATATTAAAAGCTTTTCATGATCCTTCCGTCTTGTATTCATCTGGCATTATGTTAAGAGGCATCAAGTTCATCTTCCTGAAAATTGAAGGAGAAGCTTTGTTAGGCAGGAAAACTGAACAGGCTTGCCTCGTAATGAAGACGGTGAAAGGTATCTGGTTAATAGTTTTTATATTTTAGCTGTCTGATAGTGTAGCGAACTAGAAGCTCCTCCCGATCAAGCAATTATCGAACCTTGGAATATTACAGTAGTAAAGAAGTCCTGTAGACATGGAACTCATGAAATAATAAGCTGAAAAAACTCACTAACAGCAAAACCAATTTTTTTCAGCTTATTACTTGGAATATTAGATTGCGAGCTTGGCGCTCTACCGAATGAGCTGACCCCTCTAGCCAAACTTAAAAGGGGGGTGAACGAAGTGATATTAGTAAAATAAGTTTGTAAATCGTCTTAATACTTTCCAACCACATCAGGCCATCAAGCTTGATCAGGAGGAATTTCTCCTTTACACAATGAGTTACACTACTTCAAGCGCTGATTACGCTACTTCGATCTGTGGTTTTCTGTTTGCTGCGCATAATCTCCGACCGATGAAGCACGACAGCAGTATAGATTTTTTTTTTCTTTCAATTATGATTATACTTTTCAAATCAGAAATAGTCATCAAAATAAAGGTGAATATTGAAAATTTTGTTTTATATATTTTCATTCAAAAAAAAGTGATGGTATAAATAGTTATTATATGTGATAATTAAGGATTATCCAAACAATTATTAGTGCCAAAGAATTCTTTTCTTCATTTATGAATGATCAATTTTACATACGTTTTTTGAACTTACCTAGTGAACATTTCCATGTTTTATAGGAATGGAAAGCCATATTTGAAGTGTCCAAGAGGGTGGTGTTGGTAGCTGCTCAGCGTAGCGTGCCAGGCTCATAATCTTCAGTTCCCAGGTTTAAGTCCCAACTGTGTCAGCTTTGATATTTATCTCCGCTAACCCCCGCCCTGCCCTAAGTCTGAAAGGAGATGCCAGTGGGCTTGAAAACGCCGCTTTTAGTCGGATGGGACGTAAAGTCGTGTCCCTGTGTGCAGGAGAGCCATACTCCGTGCTCTTTAAACAGTACGCTGGATGGCTTTGTCAGGAGGTTTCTACCTGTCTACTAACAGCTGTCCATGAATCCTATTCCTCCAACCCTCTTTCAGCCCAAGGGGTCCTTGTGACCTGGCCATTTAACCCATTGTGTTCAAAAAAGTGCAAAACAACCCAAAGTTCCAACTTTGTACACTGGTTTGCATAAATTAAGGAAAATTATGATAAATAAGGAAAATTATGATAAACAAAAAACTATATGACATATTTTATACTAGAAATAACATATAACATATTTTACACTAAAAATATTTTTCGTAAAAAAATAACACAGGAACTTGTCAAAAAATGAGGTGTCAGAATGCAATGGGCAAAGTTCTTTAATAAGGAGTGTGGTCACCCCTTACAGCAATGCAGGCACGGCAGCGATGTTCCATGCTGTTTATAATGTGAATTAGTTCAGTAGGGAGTAACGATCATTGTTCCTTTAAAGCAGTAATAAGCTGCCCCTTTGTTTCAGGTAGCCCCCCCCCCCCCTCCCGATAGGGGACCACCTTGTCGTGGTGGGGGGGCCTAGGGCCCAGCAACCCGGCTGAAGGCTGTGCCGACCGGGTTGGGCGCCGGTTGGACATGGCCAAGGCCAACCGAGGTTGAAGACGCTGCTGGCCGGCTTGATTGCCGGTCGGGTGGTGACGGCGTCGGAGACCTCACCTTTCAGGGACCTTGGGTGGTCAGTTCGACGGCTCTGCCGAAAGGCTTCCCTTGGCCTAGTAGGCACGAGCTGTCCAAAAAGTCTGGGTCTTACTAAGAGTCTCCACCCCGGGTGCCGATCGAGCTTGGATCTTTATATCCTTGCACATTTGCAAACCGGGGAATAGATTAAAGTTAGGTTTCTTCCGGTGGTCAGCTTTCCTTCTATAGGACTGCTGCCATGTGAGGCCGGGGTTGAGGTGCGCCTATAGGGCGTATTCCTTGCCCCCGGCTCTAGATAGTCATGGCTTTTCTTAAACCAGGTAGTGCTGTCAGGCGGAACCGGGAATTGCTGTGGTTGCACAAGATCGCAACATAGAGATCAATTGTTTCAGGTAGCGAGTTGAGGACAGCAACAAATCTCCCTAGAGCATCCCACACATGCTCAATCGGATTTAGGTCGGGAGATTGAGCTGGCCACTCCATGCGCATAATGGTCTCCTCTTGAAGGTATTGTTCGACTAGTCGAGCTCTGCGTGGACGAACATGTCTTGTAAGATGAATGTTTCACCTATTGCACCAGCATAAGGACGTACATAAGGATCCAGGATGTCACCTCTATACCTTTGAGCATTGAGGTTCCCACTCATCAATACAGAGGTCTGTGCATCTACCTAAGGAAATGCCACCCCAAACACACACGCTACCTCCGCCATAACTGTCTCTTTGACGGATATTATTGGGATATTACCTCGTTCTCTCCATATCAAACAATGTCTGGAATCACTCTGCAGGCAATATCTGGACTCATCTGTGAAGAGTACGGACCTCCATTGCTCTTCTGTCCAGTTAACATGCGTGCATGCCCAATTCAACCGTTCTCTCCTGTGACGTGACATGAGGGGTATACAAATTACTGGTCTTCTAGCATCATACAGACCTCCTTCATGAAGTCTTCTACACACAGTAGAAGCTGATACAACCCTCCCAGTGGCTGCTGCAAGAGAAAATCGTAGCTGAGAGGGAGTAGACGTACCTTTCATCAATTTGGATGCAACGTGACAGTGTCAATTTTCAACAATCTTCGATCAATATTTAAAGAGTCGTTGAAGCGAGACCACTTAACAGCAGTTGACATTGTCACATTGCCTCCAAATTGATGAAATCTTAAAAAATCGTCATACAAACTTCAGATATTTAATTTATGTTAGTGAACAAATTGCTACAAGAGTTGTGTTTTTATCTATTTATGTATTTTTTCACAAGTGTCAAAAGTTGAAGATAAATTCTTCAGCTTCCATTCATTCTTTAAATATTAAACGAATATTGCGGAAAATATATTTAGAGAGTTTTGAGTGACATCTACAATTTATCGTCAATAACAGTTTTTGCGTAAAAGGTTTATTTTCAATGTTAGGGAGCTTTGAAAGTAACTTTCCATTCACATAACATGGAAGTGTCCGGACACTTTTTTTTAACAGAGTGTATGTACCTTAGCTGGGTTAAATCACACCTCGAAAGGCGTCTAATAAAATAATCTAAATTTTTTGATTTTTTTTAGACAAAGAAGAGAATAAATTGTTTAGTGTATAATAGCAAAAAAAATCCATTTTCCAAAATGCAAACATTATTACCCTTTTATGATCTGTGTACAAAAACCGGAATTGAAATCAGTGTCTTAGCAAAAGAGCAAATTAAAAATTAACATTCGACGAAATTAATGATACTGCATTCAATAGTAAAAGTTATGTTCTTTTTCCTGATCCAGACCCCATGGATAAAGGAAATTCTTTCTAGGTCGGGCAATCAGAACCGGATCAAGGTTATGTTGACACCCAGATGCGACGTTCCTTTTCAGCGCCCCTTTCCAGACATTTTGCAGATGCATTGTCGAAGGCAGTACGCAATAGAACTTTTAGAGAAGTTGACCTGATGCGGTGTTTACTTCGCTTATCGGCTTCAACCGGCACTGGGGAAATTTTCAACAACTAGCAGTGTATGTACACGAATACAACACGGCCCTGAATCTAAGTTGACTTTACTTGACAACCATTGTCACTTTATTAGGTACACCTCCCCTTTCAGTGAAATGTACTGCACCTTCATTAACAATATCATGTGTACGTATCATGCTATTTAAATCGAATAGGGATTCTGTGTTTCAGTTAATCACGAGAATGTGCCAGATGAAAGATTTAAGCGACTTTTAACGTGGCATGGTAGGGTGTAGAAAACCGGTACGAACACCTCAAAATCATCAACTCCACTGAGGTTTTCACGCATGACATTGCCTTAGGTGTATCGAGAATGATCCAACACCCACAAACATCCAGCAAACGGCAGTCCTGTGGTCGGAAACGCTCGTTGATCAAGCAAGCTAACGGAGGCAGACGCAACTTGTGCAGAATCAGAAACAGGCTACAATCAATTAAATAACAGCTGAGTATAATAGTAGTGGCGAAAGAGGCATACCAGAATGCGCAACTCGTTATACCTTGTCACAGATGGAATATGGCAGCCCTGGCCAGGTCCCACTCCTGTCAGTGAAACACTAGAAACTGTACTTGTAGTGGACTGCGGAACCCAAAAGCACTGGACACTGGAGGATTGGAAAAAGTTTGCCTGTCCTGATTCCAGCTGTTTCACGCTGATGGGAGGAACAGGATGTAGCGAAAACCAGATGGGAGGACCAGGATATAGCGAAAACCAGATGGGAGGACCAGGATATAGCCAAAACCAGATGGGAGGACCAGGATATAGCCAAAACATGATGGGAGGACCAGGATATAGCGAAAACATGATGGGAGGACCAGGATGTATTGAAAACCTGATAGATCCATGGATCCTTCTTGCCAGGAATCAACACTGCAAGCTGTTGTGCCGGTATAATGATATGGGGGAATGTTTTGTTGCACACATTGGGTCTCTTTATACCAGTGGAGCAACGTTTGAATGTCACACAATATCTGAACATCATTGTTGATCTGGTGCATTTCTTGAAAATAGTGTAGCCGTAGGTAAAAGGACTATTTCAGCAGGATAATGCTTCGTGTCACAAGGTTATGACCATCCGAGGAATTGTTCCAGGATCATGATAGTGATTTCAGCTTATTGCAGTTCCCTCTTCAGTCACCCGATCTCAATCCATTCGAGGGCATGTAGGATGAGATAGAACGAGCTATTCTGAGTAGATTTTCACCACCAACCAATTTGCAACACCTATGAGAAGCTGTGGAGTCGACATGGACTAGCATCCCTGTGGCACGCTTTGTGACGCCACTTTGAGTCCCTGATGATTTCATTCTTGCAGTTCTGAAGACAAAAGGGGGTAACTCGCTATTAGGTAGCTGTACCTGATAAAATGGCCACTCAGTGTATGTTTTTCATTAGCTTCTTTGGAAATATTGATCCGATATGTCATATACATTCCTAATGTGCAAAATTAAGACGACACACTTTTTTTAAGTGATGAAATAGGGGAAAAAACGCTTCCATTTATTTGGTATAGCAATGTCAGTGAAAAACTATAAACTGCCTACCTGAAGATAAAAACTATTCATTGAATTGTTGAAACTCCTGAGCTCTCACATTCTTTACAATGGATCCAATGAAAAGATAATCAGAACTACAAGTCAAGTTGCTGACTCATTTGTTAATCGTAGTGTGCTTATGGGTAAACAAACTATAATGCTCAAAATAATTCATCGATCTTATTTTTACTTGTTGATTCAGTGATGTGAATTGATTTAAACAGAGAAACGGTCTAGCTAACAATTATTTTTTTTACTTTCAGCCGTTATTGTTTGCATCTACTCTGGCGATGAACCAACTCAAAAGGTTTACACTAACTGCTTAAAGATTTGTGAACAGCTGAAAGCCAATAATGTTTAAAATTTTATGGTAAGCAAGTTGTAATTATTGTATATTAAAAGAAAATCTTATATTAAACTTCATCTAATTCTTAAAGTTGACTAGACTTAAGAATCGGTTTTAAGTAGACATTCTTTTTACTCTTTCTTCCTACTCTTCCGCCTCCACATGAGACGAAATGTCAGTCACTTCGACACTTCTTTCTTCTCGAATCTTTATACTTGACAGCCAGCTCGTTCATGCAGGCAAGATAAACCAGTCCTGGAGTTTTAAGTGCTTAAGAACTTTTGGGCTCTTGCATTGGCGACACCATAAATCTTGCTTGCTTCTATCGCAGTCTTTTTCTTGGTCGGATTACTTTTATGTACAAACGTTTATATTGTATCTGGGAACCTTACTGAACTAACTAAATAGTAGGTCAACTGTAACGTTAGAGTTACGCCACGGAACCAATCATTTTCTGGTAATAAAATACGTAAAACTACTATGTAGTGAGATAATTTTCTCTATATGTATAATCTACTCATCTTTCGGTTTCTATTTTTATGATGGTAACGTCCCATGGCCGAGTGGTTAGCGCGCTTGGCTACTGATCTAAGGGACCTGGGTTCGAGTCCCGGGTAAGGCATGGATGTATGTATCGTTTTTCTGCTCAGGTCCTGCCATCCTCACAGACCTTCTACTACGGCATATAAACTGACAGGCTGCTGTCAGACCTCTGTGGCAAACAGCTGCTTGAGGGGGTATTTATTATTTATTTATTTTTAATATTCTTTAACATTTTTAACTCTCAGTAGGCAAACAATAAGAAGAGGTTGGGTTGGGGGTTGTTTTACCTCTGAGCGGCACTTTTTTGCACACCATGGGCTAAATGGCCAGGTCACATGGACCCCGAAGGCTCAGAGAAGGTTGGGGGAGGGGACCCACTGGAACAGCTGTTGGGAGACAGATGGTAGTCTCCCGTCAAGGCCATCCAGCGTGTTCTTTAACGTGCACAGGGTATGGCTCTCCCGCACACGGGGCCACGGCTTAACGCCCCATCCGACGGACGGCGGCCTTTCCAAGCCCATCGGTGTCCCCTACTGACCGTGGGCAGGGCGGGGAATTTTGCGGAGATAAATCTCAACGCTGACCCAGCTGGGACTCGAACCTGGGAACTACAGATTACGAGCCTGGCGCGCTACCGACTGAGCCACCCCGCCCCACAATAAGAAGAAAAATAATTTACACTGAATGGACAAATTATTATATACACCTACCTAATAGTAGGTTATAACCTCCTGTTGAAAACACGGAGCCACTTCTTTCTTCCAACACTTTCCGCCCATGAAGCGAAGATCGCCTGTCGTAGAGCATCCACAGTTGCCAGTGGGGGTTGGCGGGATTGAACAGATCTTTCCGATTCGTCCCACAAATTCTCAATGGGGTTAGGTCCGGCGATCGAGGGTGCCATTCGAGTATAGTAAACTCACTGGAATGCTCCTGGAACCAATCGGTCGCCACTCGGAAATTATGCGATGTGGCGTTGTCCTATTGAAAGATGACATCGTGATGCGGAAAGAGAATCGTTACGAACGGGTGTAGATGGTCGTTGAGGATGTTCACATACCTTGTTCCAGTGATAGAAATGTCGACGGGTATGAGGGGCCCCAAGGAAGCCCATGTGAACGCACCCCAACTGTTGCACTGTCTCCACCTTCCTGTATAACCCCAACTTGGCAAGCTGGGTCCATCGCTTTGTGTGGTTTGTAAGCCATACACGCACCCTCCCAATGGCGTGATAGAGTTGAAACGTGATTCACCACCAGATGACATGTTTCCAGTCCTACGCTCTCCAGTTGCGATGGGCAACTGCGATTAGGTCTTTGCAAACTGCAGCCATATCTTTCGGTGCCTTGCAGTCAACAAGGGGACACGATGTGGATGTCGACTGCCATAGACTATTTTTTTCCATGGTACAACGTATTGTCTTTGCATAAGCTTGTGGATGTGCCCTCAGTCAATTCCGATATTATCTGCTTCATGGTAGCCATACGATTCCTTGTAACGATACAGGACAGTCTGTGCTCACCTCAAGAGTCAATTGCACACCTACGTCCACATTTCTCCCTCTGGTAGGAAGTTTTGCCATATTACATGTAGTCTTGGTATACACGTGACAATCTGACGTGCAAATCCCAAAAGTTCAGCAATTACGGTGATTGAACAACTGGTCTTCCTAACCTACTATCTGGCCATAGTCAAACTCACTTACTTCGCGGCCTTTACCCATGATTACTTTTCCCTGACTGGTTTTCAATGCGCAGAGACTTGCTCTATTTATAAGCATTGCTAGTTACAGCATCCCACGTGACTGGACGCGATACTTCTGCTTTACATATTGTTATCAGGGTGTATATAATAATTTGTCCATTCAGTGTATAAATCATATAGCTAGAAACCAGTTCAAATTTTGAACTGAAATCTTCCCACCTTGTCCCCCTCCAGCCACCACCAAGCTCAAATCAAAACGGGCCAAAAGAAGTAATTACCATATCTTATATAAGACGCACACTCATTTCAGCGGATCATCATTGAGAATAAAAACCTACCTTAGATATACCATGAGACAAAACCAAATCAGTGGATTGGCAATTCTGAATTGACATAGAGAAATTGAATCATTCCACATAAAGTTTTAAATAAACTACAAAAGCAACCAAGAAAATTGGAATTTAG
This sequence comes from Ryuthela nishihirai, assembly GCA_038380435.1. Taxonomy (NCBI): domain Eukaryota; kingdom Metazoa; phylum Arthropoda; class Arachnida; order Araneae; family Heptathelidae; genus Ryuthela; species Ryuthela nishihirai. Next base: position 29,832,042 of record JAWZYU010000002.1, on the reverse strand, counting down.
AATTTAATGAATATTTTAAATTTAATTAATATTTTTTTATTTTTTCTTAAATTCTAGAATATACCTATTTTATTTTTGTTAATTTTATGATGATAATGTTGCGATAATTATAATAATATTAAAATTATATGACGTTTGGAAAATGAATGTTTTTACATCTCCCTAGTAAATTTTCTTCTAGACTATTAGGTTTTGTTTTTTGTATTTATATGATACAAATGCATTTTTATTTATTCAAAAATGTGTAAATGTGTGACTTGCGCTTTTAATGCGGAAATTTTGTGTTTTTGGACGACATAATTTTAACCCCCTTCCCCCAAACCAAAAATCCTGGCTGCACACATGGCTTCACCATATAAAAGTAGTAAAAGGGTAATTAAAATTTTTGTAGTTTGTTTGTAACATACTGGGATGCTTTAATATTTTAAGTTTAAAAGCTTAAGTACCTTTAAACGATGGTATAGAATTGGAGTGTAAACTACGTTGTCTTAATAATAATATGAAATATCCTGTATGTATTGTATACAATATGACTTTTTCGGGTGAAAAGAAAAATTTGTTCCGGAGAGTAATTTTCGGGCAAAAAAAATCTTTTTTTTTTTTAAATTCAGGTTGAAATAAGAATAATTCAAATTTTTAGATATTATGTAATAATTTTATTATTAATATACAATGACATGTGCATTGTCACTTTTTCTTCGGTGAAGTTATTTCTGTATGGCGGTTGCAGATAATTTTATTGCCTAAAAGATATTGTACATCACAGCTACTTGTTGGCTTTCTAAGCAATGTTAAGGCGTCCGAATGAAAATAAATGATCCCTCAAGCATCTGCTTGCCACAGGGGTCTGACAGTAGCCTGTCAGAATAGTTCTACATAATCATGTGCATCATGTATTGGTTTAATAAATGGGTCTAGAAGCTTTTGCCATTCTCCATAAGTTCGTAACAGATATATGAAGGTTTTTTTGTTTATTGTAGTTATCCATTTTGGAGATTGAGCTTCAGAAAATTCTTTCATGGACGAATGACTATATTGGACTTAGCTAGTGTTCTCATAAGTTTTACAAGTGCCAAATGGCAAACTCAAATAAATCGACAGTATAGTAATATTTTCTTTTTTTTTAAATAAGAAAAAGGAACAAATTGTTATGAAATGCATATTTTTTCGCCGGCTTTTCAGCTTTAGCCCTAATATTTAAATCTATTGTTCGGGTTGTAAAAAATCAAGTAACACCTGAAAAAGTCATATCCGATTATGTATTGTTTTCCATTCAGTACTATATTGTATTGTTTGTATCATGCATGTATTGTTTCCTATATTGGTTGTAAGAAATTCTTAATGTGTTTAGCACCAAATTCATAGCTGACGGTAGCAGATACGAAACTTTGCATTATGATGTTGCTCATTTGCACTTAAGAATGCATCGTCGTGCATGTTTAATAACTCTTTGAACACTGCGGCGCTCTCGACAGTTAGTTGCGCAAGTTTGTAGGAGACAAAAGTTGTCTGCCTAGAGATTCGTATCAGCTAGATTTTGAAAACTATCAGCTCAGAAGTTGAGCAAAGCATTACGGGTCCAAACAAAATGTATTTAATCGGAGGCTAACTTTTTAGTTGAAATAAGAAATTCATTCTTTTCTGTAGTTTTTTTTCCTTAATGATATATACAGGCAGAGACGGAATTAAAACTCTATGAGGCCCTATGCGCATATTAAATTCGAGGCCGCCTTGCTAAACATTTTGAGGCTCTAGGTGCACATTAAATTCGAGCTAAACGTTTTGAGGCCCTAGGCGCACATTAGTTCGAGGCCTTCTTACTAAACTTTTTGAGGCCCTAGGCACCATTATATTCAAGGCCCCTTACGTAGTGTTTTTTGCAATATTTGGTGTTTGGTCAAACAAAAGGTTTAAAAAATTCCAGTAAACAAAAGTATAGACATTACTAAGATTCATTAAAATATATTTGGCATGAATTGCAGTTTACTACCCAATTACAATATTGAACATTTCTTGATAAGCATTTAACTAAAAACTTTTCGATCAAAAATCATCAAAGTGTTCTATTGCGAGCTTTCTATTTGGCGAAACCGTCAATTAAATCATCACAATTTAAAGACTCTGTCAATTCACATTCAATAAACGTTATAGATAAATTCCACATTTTAGTTTCGCTAGTGAATTTCGTATTTAAAAATAAGTATTTTGTTTTGCACCTATAACTAGGCTGTTTTTTATATTGTTGTTTGTGAGGAGTAAGGTTTTAAAATGTTGCCCCATAGAGAGTGAGGTTCCAGTATGCGCCTAATGCGCCTTATGGTAAATGCGGCCCTGTATACAGGAAAAGGTCCAGGCTTTTTGTCAACTATGCTCAGTAAAATAAAGTGATCCCAGTCTAATTCATATACATGTATATGTTACCATAAAAGTGAGAATTTTGGTAAAACCTAGGATTTATGTGTCAAACTATGTTTTACCGAACAGTGTTGGTAAAAGTCCGAAAAATGAATTATTCACGTCTTATTACGGGGTTTTACCAATGGGTAACATTTAATAATGGGTCTTAGTAAATGTTAGGATTTACCATAAGCAGGTAGTAAAAGTCAGAAACTTAGGATGATTGCTAGAAATGGACTGGAACAACAAGCCAAACAATTTAAAAAATGTCGTCTGATAAATGTCCTAAGCCTGAAATCGATCAAAGTGTGAGGGTAAAAATACCTGACCCTGTTAGAGCAAAAACTGATCCTAAAAGTTTATTAGTAGTGATTTAGATAACCAAGAGGACGAATTCTACCAGCATGGTACAAATTTTGGGAAACTGAGACAGCTTTTCACAAGAAACCAGTTTACACAGTGCTAAGAAAAATTCCTACCAATTGACGAAATCAGAAGAAAAGATGTAGGCGTTCGAGAAGTTATCAAAAAACTATCTCTGACTGGAGGCCAAGGATTCGAAAAGTGCAGTTGTTTCAAAAAATTGTTTCACACACAAAAAGCGCTTGTGCGAAGTCTCTGGTGTATTATGCAATTCCAAATGTCAATAGCTCACCTTGTTGCAACAAGTAAGTCTTGAAGCAGCCTTAAAAAAAAGGAGATATTTAATCATTGAAATTTCACCAATTTATTTTTTTATTTCTCAACTTTAATATTTTTGCAATATTTTATATATTTTTTGAATTCTGTTAACATTTTTTAAAAGGCAACTTAGATAACTAATGTATGTTTGAAAAAAATCGTAATTTATAAAACTGAAAAAATATTCGATTACAAGAGTAGAGTGAGTTACTAAATTTATAGCCTTATCCATATTTTGCCTGTATACACCGAAGAGCCAAAACATTATGGCCAGCACCTCTTTATGCAAATCGAAGCAACTGCAGGTAAACGACGGCGCGTGTGAAAGTCATGAAACGGTATAAATACCACCTGATACTAAGCTGTTAATCAGTTTTATTCTTGTTCTTCAGATGGGAAAGACTGCGGACAAATTAGTTTCGAGGCCAAATTGTAATGGCCAGACGACTGGGTCAGAGCATTTCTGAGATGGCAAGACTTGTGGGGGTGCTCATGGTCAGTCATGGTTAGTACTTTCAAAAAGTGGTCCGAGGAGGGAAAAACCACGAACTGCTGGTAAGGTGTGGGCTGACCATGGCTAATCGATGCTAGAAGTAAGCGAAAGCTATCCTGCATGGTACGAGCCAATAGAAGGGATACTGTGGGGCAACTCGCCCGTAATTTGAATGCTGGTGACGGGAGTAATGTGTCACAACACACAATGCATCGAACCTTGATGAAAATGGGGCTACTTAGTCACAGGCCGCTCCGAGTACCCATGCTAACCTCGGTTCGCCATTGAATGCACTTACAAAAGGCACGCAAGCATCAAAACTGGACCTAGAATGATTGGAAGAAGGTCATCTGGTCCAATGAATCTTGTTTCTTGTTGCACCATGTGGATGGCTTGATATGTACCATGCCATCCATATGGTGCAACAAGAATACAGGTGCGTAGGTGCGTAGTTTACCTGGGGAAGTATTGGCACCAGGACGTACTGTGGGATGAAAACAAGCCGATAGAGGAAGTGTAATGCTTTGAGCAATGTTCTGCTGGGAAACCCTGGGTCCAGTCATTCATGTGCAGAAAACTATGACGTCTACCACCTATCTAAACATTATTGCAGACCAGGTAATCCTTTCATGGCAACGGTATATCCCTCTAGTAGTGTCTTCTTTCAGCAGAATAATACACCAGCCACACTGCCCAGATTGTTCAAGAATGGTTCGTAGAATATGAGGAAGACTTCCAGGTATTACCCTGGCCTCCAAATTCCCCAGACATCAATCCAATCGGGCATCTGTGGTTTGTATTGGAACAACATATCCGATCTGCAGCGGCTCAACCACGTAACTTACAAGAGTTAAAGGATCTGCTGGTAACGTGTTGGTAAGAGATACCAGAATACACCCTTAGAAATCCTGTAGCATCCATGCTTCGTTGGGTAAGAGCTGTTTTGGCGGCACCTGGAGGACTAACATCATATTAGGCAGGTGGTCATAATGTTTTGGTTCTTCGGTGTACTTTTGTATTTGGTGCATTTTGAACTCTTTTTCAATAGTAAATACGCATTTTCTTATTTTTTCCATCTCGTGGAATATGAGATTTTACTAACAGTGAATGATAAAATCCTGTAATATGAAGCTAATAGTTGATTTTTCGGGCTTTTCCAAACACTGTTAAAACCAAACATTTACGAAGATCCATTGGTAAAACCCAGAAAAACGACACGAATAGTGGATTTTTCGGGCTTTTACCAGCACTGTTTGGTAAAATCTAGGTTTGACACGTAACTGCTAGGTTTTATCAAAATTCGGGCTTTTAGGGCAACATAAACATTGATGCTCAAAATTAAAGTATAATATTAGATCTCAAAACGTATATAGTGAATGATGAAATGTTATATACATAATCCCATGTAAATTTTACAATAATTTCACATTTAACTGACTCGACCAAGAGCATGTAAATCATCATCATCATCATCCTCAAGCAGCCATGGGCTATGGAGGTCCAACCAGACCGTGCAATTTAGTTCTCCAAGCTAGTCTATCCTGAGCTACATCTACTGCATAGCGTGGCTATAAAAGAGCGTGTATCTGCAGTCCCAACTCATAATTGAGGATTCCTTAAGATACTGATATGAGAAGATGAATCAATATTAGCTTTCATCGCTACTACCTACTTCAAGTAATAAATACCATAGTATTTAATAAAGACACTGATAAACCCAGAACTAGACAGGATTTCGACCCCTGTGTATGCCTGCATACATGTTCATATTTAGCTTTTTTTTACTATACAAATTCTGCCATTCTTTATTAGTTTACCATTCTTTAAGTACTTATTTCTTTGTACCCAGAGCCTGGAGTGTGCGAAACCACAGTCTGCGTTTCTGTTTAAGATGATATTTCGGTAATCTAATACATATCGCCGTAAAACGTATCTGAGTGCTATTACTAATTTGATTAGTGTTATTGGCTGCTTACTTCCTCCTAGTACTGAATTTTAATGGGAGAATGCACTCTTTTGAATTTGTTTGGACCTTCGCCTTTTTTAAGTTAAATACCATTGTAAATTATTTTCCATTTCTGCTGGGTTTTTGCTTTTGAGTTTTCATTTTATTAGACATATTTCTGACCTGATACCTTCATCTGCCTTCCCATTGGTATGTGCTTTTTGATTGACAAGTCCACTGTGAATCAGTGCTTCGTGATTTTTTCTCCATAGAACATGGTAGAGACCTCTACTGAATTTACATAAGAGCGAAAATAACGAAATACACAAACTTTCTGAACAAAGACGCCTTTCAAAGGAAATTAACCATTATCGAGCTTTAATTTTCGTTTCAGCCTATAATACTGAAATTAGTCTTTTTTTTCCTTATTTTATGTGGAATGATTTAAGCAGTTCTTTCTTGAAAAAAATTTCTGAGCACCAATGCAGCAGATTTTGTAGCTATCAACGCAAAAGTTGATCAAAGCATTACGCATGTCAAACAAAATACGTTTAATCAAAGGCTAAAAGCAAATCTGCTTGTTAAATCCCTTGCAAAATTTATCAGAATAAGATATAAACGACTTCTTTTTATAAAAATAATATTTCCTACAAAAACAAAGTTATGTCAATATCATATGGAAATTCGAAAATAGAAGGAGAAGGCATGGATGATTCAATACAAGAATCATCCCACACACCTATCCCGCATACACACATTCCACCGTCGCCACAAATTCTATACCAGAATTGACAAAATTCCTACTACGCTCATTATCGTAAAGGGGGTGGTTTAAGCTCCAAAAAGAGCTAATTTCAGTCGCCAAAGAGGAAATTATAATCAAAATATATGACGAAACAATTATGATGCAAACAAAATACATCCATGATTACGGAATCTTTGTGACTATATTTGTAAAGGACGATATAGAATTCCACACCTATGATATTGGAAGCAAAAAGTTTAAAGCTGTCCTGAAAATCTTCCAAATGAAGTCACATTAGAAAAAATAAAAAACGGGTATGATTTATATTTCATATTATAAGAAATTCTCAATTAAAATAATATGCCTACCTATTTAAAATAAACCTCCAGATAAACGATGTAAAGAAAAAGATATACCTTAACTGATCGTTTTTCACCTATTTTATAAATATTGTGTCTAACATTAAAGTTACTCTGGCTCACTAAATGAAAAATTAAAGTAAATCCAGACACGAGCACAGTAATATTATTCATTTTTAAAAAGAATAATATTAAATAGTTATTTATATTTAACATCTATGTTCAATGGAAAGACACAGCTGAATGCTTTAATGTTGTGTACATCGTAAATTAAAATGGAAAACCCACATACCGCGGTATTTTCAATGAAGACGATGTTGTGGAGTGCCCAGATATAGTATATCGAAATTGGTGGACTGATAGATCTATCATCAGGTTACCTTGAAAACCTCTAGAACTTTTTATTCTCTTCCCGATAATTCCGAAAGGAACGCCAATTAAAACAAGATGAACTTCACAGAGTCACGGCCAAAAAATAATTATATATGCATATTCTTTTTCAAAAATTTTAGTTTTACCAAGCTTGCATTAATATGTTTTTAAAAAGACGGTACAGGAAACAATGTTCTTACAGGCTGCTGACGAAACTCTCTTCACCAGATCGTTTTGTGGATTTATGTAAGAAGCCTGCTATTCCTCTTAAGGATCATGAATTGTACAACGAAGAAAATAGAGACATATTAAAATCTAAAATTATGAGATATATTTTGTAACATTGGAGGAAATAAATAAGCATCAAAGAACTTTTATCTTTTCGAAGCATTTTTTGGTATCTGTTCAAGAATTTCTTTGATATCTTTTATACAATAAAAACTCGGTTATACGAAATATCTGGATAATAGTGCCTATTGAGCATCTGAATAACTCCTTCCTAATATAAGCCATAATAAAATATTTCGGTACCCGAAACATAAATTGCGTTGTCTTGACCAGGGTTTTCAAACTTAAATAATAACGGCCAATCAGTTATTTTTCAATATTTGGTGGGCCACATTTTATTTTTAGCAATAATAAACAAATCATGATTGATTTATTATTCAAATGTTACATATTTTTAATACCAAATCATAAACCTAAATTTCATTTATAGTGGCTTCATCTTCGGCTGAACATTTTACTTGTACAAATGACTTAAAGGACCGCTTGTTTGAGACCTCTGTTCTAGAATGGTTCTCAACATAATTTACATTGCAGTTTGTCAAATTACGTGATTCACATAAAAAAAGATCTAAGAGCGGTGTTCCATTTCATTCATGTTGAAACGTTGCAGTCGTTTTAACAGTTTAGGATCCCTCCCCCCCCCATCCCCCATAAATGTCCAAGGACCTGATCGATTGATTCCACATTTTTCATAAGGGTTTTCCCTAAGTTAGCTTGTATTGCGTTAAAATTTCAAGTATTTAGCCATAAATAGAATTTAAGTTCCAGTTTAACTTAACTTTCCCCCCAAGCAGCTGCTAGTTACAGAGGCCACATTTATTTTTGTATTCCTATATTTTTCTGATTCGAGTTTAAATGCTTTGGAAATCCCTAAATTTCCAAATACTTGATCGCTTGAACCGAAATTTCACATGTTTTTCCCGTGCTTCACCGTATTGCATTAAAAACACTCTACAATGAAAATGTTTCGGAAATGAAAACAGCCGCGTTTTACTAATATCGAGGTTCTAAACACGATTACGATGTTTAAAAAAATATAAATTAAAAATTTTTAAAAACACCTATTTTCCTAAAGGGCCCTAAAAAGAAGAAAATAAAGCACATCGATGGTGCAATCGGTCATGGAATTCGTATTCACTTCAAAAGAATATAGGGCGCCGGCAATCTTGTTGAGTATGTAAATCGGCGCCCTATCTTCCTCCGAAGGGAATACGAACTCAGTGACCGATTGCATCATCGATATGATTTAGCTTTTTTTTCTAATTTTTTAAAAATAACTACTATAGGAAGATATGTATTTTTTAATTTATATATATATTTTTTTTTTGTCACTAAAAACACCTATCTTCCAAAACTTTGATATACAACTCATGAACATCGAGCACATTTATCCCACTTTTTGGAGTTATGTTTGAGGTAGATCACGACATTGGAGACATTACAATCTTTAATTTGAGATATGACTCGTTAAAGTCGACCCCCATGAAAATTGCCTCCCCCACATTTTATCAGGGGAGACTAGAGGGGGCGAAATTGAAATAGTTTATGACTCTCATTGTACGAGCTATCATTTGACACCTAACTCATAACTGTAGGCCTTCGCGTTCCAATGATATAGTAGAATGACTTTCAGATATCCCGTTTTTTAAGGGGGAAACAAAGCAGGGGGGTCAGTTTTTCATAGCCTATGACACTCCCTACGTTACAAGCTTTCATTCGACACATATCTCGTTACTTTCTGCACTCGCGTTCACGAGATTTAGAGGAACAATCATTTTCTCTTTTTTAGAGGGGAAGAAAGAACTGGGGGGTCAATTTTTCGTAGTCTACGACATTCACCGCGTCAGAAGGTTTCATTCGACATAATAGCTCGTTACTTTCGGCCTTCGCGTTCTGCAAATATACCTTAAGAATAGTTTTCATATTTCCCCTTTTTAAGGGAGAAGAAAGAACTGGGGGGTCAATTTTTTAAAGATTACGACATTACCCGCGTCACAAGCTTTCATTTGGCACATAAATAATTAAGTTTCTCCATCGCGTTCAAAGATATGGTGGAACAACATTTTGTCAAATCCACAAACCGACCAACCGATAAATGTCAAAGTCAAAAGAAATTGGAAGATAGGTAAAAAATGGTGATCGGCTCTTGTTTTGATTTTCAGGAGTTTGTGTCCATACACAGTGTATACTGATTTGAGTCTTTCTGCGCTGTATGAAGGCCGAGGTGATAATAATATCTGGGAGTTATTGCATCATTTGAGGCAACGCAATACCCGAAAGCTATTGCATTATTCGGGAGTTATTCTTCCTCAGTTATCATCTGTTCAAGATTGTAAGAGGGTGTTGTATGTGAGCGATATGCCTCGTTCTTGTGTGAACAATGCAAATCATTTTTGATACATTTGTGGCGAAGTTACTTTTGTGTCACAGAAGTCTGAAATAACGCCTGCCATCAAAAAGTAATTTTATTTCTGAAATTTAAGGTGGAAAAAGGTATTTAATGTGAATCTGTGTAAATATTAGTGTGATTCATAAGTCTGTGCGTTATATCGTCTACTTGAGAAATGATTATTGTAATATAAATAAGGAACCTTACTCAGCGAAATATAAATCATCAGTTTCAGGAGTTCGTATCTTATGTTGGAAGTTCTTCGATTCCACTTTGATACCATGCTTGGTTCTTGGAGGTGAAAAACTCCTAACATCCGGTTTCGACTTCCTGAAATGTTTGAAACAACCTACCTCGAAGAAAATTAGCCATGGAGTGAATGAGGAGGTGGTAGTTGGAAGGAGACAGACTATACACTGAGTGAGGAACTATACACAGACTATACACAGAGGTACTATACACAGACTACTATACACAGACAGACTATACACAGACTATACACAGAGGTACTATACACAGACTACTATACACAGACAGACTATACACGGACTATACACAGAGGTTCAGACTATACACTGAGTGAGGAAGAAGATCAAATGCAAGTTCTCGAAGTTTTGGTCCGAAGTGCGGTGTGTGATTTTGTGTTGTCTTATTGGAGGACTAGCTGATATATATTTACCAATCTTGAGTAGTGTTGAAGCATTATACATAAAGCGTGCTTTTTCCAGTTGTGCTGAGTAGAGATCTGCATTGATGTCAAATCCATTGGGAGCCAGTTCAAAGTGCGCTATACCCTCAAAATTCCGACAAACACACAACATTGCCTTCGTTTCTAATTGTCCCGTCTTTGGGACAGTAGTGTGGGCTGGCTTCGGTCAAGCCACTGCTTTTGGGTGTTCAGTTCGCTGAAAAAATTCCATTTTTTTTTTTTATCTCACGTCACAATTCGTTTGATAAAACGTTAGTCGCTTCAATAACTTGGCGCAGAATATCGTGATCTATCGATATTGGCCATCTTAATCGTGGCTTATTTTAGACTCGTACCTTTGAACTATTCGAGCCAAGCTTGAGCAGCACGAATGGAGACTGCCCCTTCACCTTCCACTTCGCATATTTCTTGGGCCACGTCAGTAGCTTTTAATCCTTTTTTTCAGCAATGACATAAATTTGCACAAATTTCAATACTTAACTCACTCATTGTGGACGCTTCTAATGATGGAAATCAAGAGTCCGATACTTGGGATAGTTACGAACTGACACAGTGGACTTTATGCTTTCTTTCCCTTAATACTATAATTCAGAAGTGTGCAGATGCAACACGTTGATGTGTCATTGTGCATATTTTGCATGGAGAAAAACGCACAAATTTATGAATCACGCTAGTAATAGTAATGTTCCTTCCTCACATCCTTGGGGGCTGGGGTGGCTCAGTCGGTAGTCGGTACTCGTAATCAGCAGTTCCCAGGTTCGAGTCATATTCAATTGTTCATATTCAATTGACAGGATGATTATTTTATTTACAGATTAGTAATATAATTATAATTAAAGCTAAATTAACTAATGTAGTTTTACAATTTCTCTAAAGTTTACATGCCTGATTCTGATTTGCCAATGTTTAATAAACTTGATTTAAAATTGCAGTTTCTGTAGTTTAGGTGTTTATAACTTAAAGAATTATTTCCAATTTTTCAATTCTCTAGTTCAGTGGTTCTCAATCTTTTATGCTTCATGTACTCCCTGGAAATGTGTATGTTATTGGTGTACCCTTCCCATGGCCGAGTGGTTAGCACGCTTGGCTACTGATCTAAGGGACCTGGGTTCGAGCCCCGGGTAAGGCATGGTTGTGCGTGTTGTTTTTCTGCAGAGGTCCTGCCATCCTCTCAGATCTCCTACTATGGCATATGAACTGACAGGCTCCTGTCAAACCTCTGTGGCAAGCAGCTGCTTGAGGGGGTATTTTATTTTTTTTATATAGTAGATAAAAACTATAGTTATAGTAAAACAATGGGAATAAAATAAAACACATATATATACACACACACACACACTAAATTTTGTATTCATAAATTACATATATCGATAAACACAAAAAAATGATATTTTTGCATAGCAGTGTTGCCAACTTAGTGACTTTGTTACTAGATCTAGCGACTTTTGAGTCTGACGGCGTACCCCAAAAAATTTTAACGCGTGCCCCACGTTGTCTAGTTAAATATCTTTCGTATGAAATATGCATAAAAGTATGGTTAATTCACCATCATTACTTATGATTTTGATGTTAATTTTGATCATGCAAAGAAATATTATCTTAATATGTATTTATTTATTTATACATATGAAAACGTTTTTTTTAATTTTTTCAACCTGACAAACTGACATCTTTTTTCAACTTCTGCATATACAAAGACATATAATTTATTATGAAATTTTCATTTTATGTCAAAGGGAAACTAATATTCAAGTTCTATGACTTCTAAAATACGTTTTGTATGGGAAAATGTAGTTAAAGATTAATTAAAGATCTGAATCCAATATATCTATGTTTAAATTTTCAAAAATATTTTTTGAATAGTTAAAGAGTTATGAACTGGTATTGTTGAAATAAATTGTCAAGATCTGTGAGCACTGATGGAAATAGTGGTATATGTTCATCTATGTCAGTGGTTCTCAACCTTTTATGATTCACGTACCCCTTGGAAATGTGTATGTAAATTACGTACCCCTTGTATAGATAGATAAAACTATAGTTATAATATAACAATGGCTATTTTTACTTTGTTACTAGATCTAGCGACTTTTGAGCTCTCACGGCGTACCCTAAAAAATTTTACCGCGTACCCCACGTTGAGAACCCCTACTCTACACTATGTAGATGGAGGAAAAGAAGGGAGAAGACAGAGGTTAAGGTTATTTTATATCCCATGACAATACCCACAATATAAGATTTCATTTGACACAACTGTTGACAATCAGCAGCCGAGAGCATGTAAAACAATTAATATTCGAATTTTTGTTAGGGTAGGTGGACGAAAAAGTGAGATATTTTATATGACCTCATCGCATAAATTTCATTTAAGGCGTCTCTGCTCACCGCATAAATTTATTTTGAGGCATCTCTCCTCGCCGCATAAATTTCATGTGATTGCAGAACCCATTACAATCGATTCCTAGGTTAGGAAGTTGATCAAAACATCTGCTTTGACAAATTCAGTGACAAATGGCATGCGAAAGCATTAGGAACGTATTCTTTTAATAAAAGGCTTTCAACTGCTAAATACATTTTATGTTAAGAAATACCTGCACAATAATTTTCTTGATAACTTTGGGTTTTATTTACCAAAAACAATTCATATAGCCTTCCCCCCCCCCCCCCCCCCAACATTTATAAAGTTATAAACAGATGCGTGAACCTGAGATATGATTGTGGTGTTTTTTCCAACTTTCAACCATGACACTACCTCCATACTGGCCCATGGCGTTCCATTGGAGCATCCATACGAGATTTCTGCTCTTACTATACTTAGATTTCTGTGTAAAAAATTATTAGCATCAATCAAATAATGCACTTCAACACTAAAAGAAAAGTTGTTGTAAACTCCGATTTTTTTTAGCATATGAAAAGTTTGCAGGAACTTTGCATCAAGTAAGTCAAAGTTTACTAGTAAAATAAGCATGGAAAATCGTGGCTTCGATGCACATATCCTGTATATGTGCTAAATGTAGAAATGAGGCCAGTCCAAAATCAGTGCACTGCTTCCTCCCCCTCCCTTATTGTTTTCCAGCAAATGTGTTAGAATCATAAACCTCGAACGATTCGATCATCATAACTTAGATTAGGGGTTCTCAACGTGAGGTACATGATAATGTATTTTGGGGTACGCCGTGAGAGCTCAAAAGTCGCTAGATCTAGTAACAAAATCAGTGTTTTATTTTATTATCATTATTATACTATAACTATAGTTTTTTCTATCTATACAAGGGGTACACCAGTTACATTTTCAGGGGGTACATGAAGCATAAAAGGTTGAGAACCACTGACTTATATTAAAAAAGAGCGATTACCCACAGAGTTCTATATATATACTAGAAGGAAAACTCGTATGGCTGGATCATTGGATGCCATGGATCAGTCAGGAGGTCGTGTCATGGCCGAATAGTTGGCAAAGCACCAAAATCGCAGCTCAGGTGCATGCATTTGTTTCTATTTCTGCACAAGCTATGGACGCATTATATGAATATCTTTTTGGTAAATAATGTTCATGTATTATCAACATAATTACTGTATAGCAGGGTCGGATCTTTTTCAAAAGAAAAAATATCTTTTTTTTCCCCCAAAAGAAAAAAGATTGGGGGGGGGGAAATGTTCACTGTGGGAGATGCTCTGACCCCTTCCTAATGCTTGACTAAGAGTACAAATTGATCAGGAACAAACTGTTTGAAATTAAATGTTTTCCGATTTAGGTTTAGCCTTGAGTTTATTTTTATTATTAGGTTTTTAAATAATAGAAAAGGTTAACTATAATATTTTCACATTTAAATATGAATTAATATTTCAAAACGATGTTTTAAATTCTTAAAAAAAGTGTTTGGAAACACCACACCAACTCTGCAAAAAACAAATATACATTACAGCTACTATGCATCCCCTTTTCCCACCAAATGTTCCGTTAAATTATGAACAAAACCAATTTTTTCACCTACTTTTTCAATTGGCTTTGAAATACATAAGCCTATTTCTTTTTGGAAAATATTTAATATTGGTAAATTATTTATCGATAATATAAGTTTTGCTATCATTTAGTAATTTAGTTTAATAGGTAATATAGTATAAATTATAAATTAATTTCTTTCTTCTGAGAATTTTTTTTCTCTGAGATCCTTTGGAACACCCTGATTTTATTTAAAGAATAAATTCGAAATGCCCCCTATGATAATCCCGATTTTTCATTTTAAATATCTAATCTCTTTATCTTACATATTTTATCAATAACGCTACACTACTGTTCTGAATATATTGTATCTTTTTCCACAATTCTTCCATAACCTTCAAAGCTTTATTTTTTTCAAATTCGCCAGTACTTCACATATTACTTTTTTTTATGCAGCTTATAGTAAAAAATAGCGCTGTTCATAAATAGGAGAGTTCATGTATCGCTTACACAAAACATTAATTTTTCTAAACTTTTTAAATAAATAGTTAAAATTTTTACTTTTTTTTAAATTGAATATTTCAAATAGTCTATTCCGTGTATTCTCATGTGTTTTCCTTTCACAAAAAAGATATTGTTACCTCAGGTCACATCATTTAGGTTTCTGTGCTTGAAAAGCTTCTGTACCACAATAATATTAAAAAGTGTATTACTAAATGCTGTCAGCTACTCAGTGTTGTAACATGGATGCCTAGTTTTCCCCTTAGGTTTATTCCCCTAGATTAAAGTCAAAATCCACTTAGATTTGACGATTTGCAGGAAAGAGTCCCTAAATTCTCCAAGTTGCTTTTTCCATGTTTTCAAAAGTACAATATTTTCAGTAAAATATTATTTTTTGGATCCTACGGATACAATAAATTTTTCCTTGAGAGAACTGAAAAATTTCGGATTATTTTTGAATGAAAGAGAATTTCAACTAAATTAAGGTTGAACTATACATGGAAGTTATGTTTTTAATGTTTTTAAATTGGCTCAATGTTTTTAAATTGGGCGAAAAAAAGCTCCTAAAGTTGAAGTTTTCGATAAAAATTAAACAAAAAATTCAGTGTCTCCTTAAATGAAATGCTATTACAGCGAACAGCTTAAGTAAAATGAAGTAAGTATTATCTGAATCATATGTACAACAAAGAGGAAGTTGAGTGTTTTTAAACTTCGCTGTTTCCTCAAAAATTATTATTCCGTTAGATATTTTAGATAGTTTTTATTATATTAGTAATAACTATCTAATAACATTAGATAATCTAGGTAAAATTTTGACTAGGTAAAAATTTGAATTTTGTTTGCAAGTGTAATAATGTGCATTATGATTATAACACTGTAATAAAATTATTTTTGAGGGTTTTTTATTAGCATTTATCGAAATATCAATAAATATTCTAAATTTATATGACATTAATTTCTCCAGATGCTTCGAAGATGCTATCATCTTCGTCGTCATGTTTTTAATACATGGTTTCTGAATTGGAGACCTTTTAGTGGGTAAGACAAAAAGAAGCCACCTTTTCTAAATTATACTCACTCGAACCAATGCACCAACTGTATTCACAGCTATTCTGTAGTATTTCTCAATTCATTTTCATGTTATTTACAATGGAAAATGTTTTCTCCACGGACTCATTTGAAAACGGTAAATGTACAATCCTAACGCCAGTGTGGAGATATTTCCATTTTTTTGTTCCTCCACCATCCAGAAGCCTTCAGTGTTTTGTAAAGATTTCCATTCATTCAGTGCACTAGCTTCCATTCTGTTAATGCATAATCTCTATTTTCACATAATATTTAAATTAAGAAGGATATTCGTAATATCGTTTTCGATTGCAGGTTGCATTTTGTGGGGAAAAGAGGGTCAATTTCTTTAATACTTCGGTATTTTCTGGGAAGCGATATTGCAGTTCTTTGTGTAATTCGCAAAAAAGAAAACGTTTGCTCTTTTTCTATAGATATAATACAAATATGTTATTTTTCAAAATCAAAAGAACTGATATCTCTTCTCTGAACCTGATCTTTATGTAGATTCAAAGACCAAGAAATGGTCAAAATGGCAATTACCGGCTAAGGTATAATCTTACAATTGTAGGTTCTCATTAATCCAGTTTTCACTTTCCCCCCCCCCCACACACAATTATTGTTATTTTAATTTGTTAGAAGAACAGTGCAAATAAACTACGTTTTAAATAACATCCCACAAGCACGTACACAGGATTTAGTTTTTTGGAGGGAAGTATAATTATGCTTTGGGAGTCCAAGAATTCAGTTCTGGACCCCCGCCCATTTCCGAATTACTAAAATATTCCATTTGGGTTTCCTAATTACGAAAATTGTTTGGTTCATTGTGTTCATTGGGTTTCCCTGTGTAAAAAACTAAAATATTCCACTGAATTGGAAAGATTTTAATAATATTCCATATGAAATTAAATTTTAGTTTTTTTTAATTTATTTTTAGTTTTGGACATAAAAACGGGGCTAAAATAAAACTATATCAAGACAATTGTTTTGAATTTCAAAGCAGGTAGATAAATGTCAGATTTAATATAAGATGGTAGAATTTCGAGGGTGGAAGTTCCGGACCCCCAGACATCCCCTCTGTGTACGTCCCTAACCCTCCAAATAACTCCCAACACATTTATAAACCCACTTAAACTTTCCCCCCAAAAATGTCCCCCTAGATCTAGGGGGAAAACTCCCCAATCTGGCAACACTGCCCGGGGTGGGGGTGGCTCAGTCAGTAGCGCGTCAAGTTCGTAATCTGTAGTTCCCATGTTCGAGTCCCAGCTGGTAAGCATTGAGATTCATCTCCGCAAAATATTCCTCACCCTGCCCATGGTCAGTAGGGGACACCAATGGACTTGGAAAGGCCGTCGTCCATCGGATTGGACGTTAAGCCATGGCCCCGTGCGGGAGAGCCATACCCTGTGCTCGTTAAAGAACACGCTGAATGGCCTTGATGGGTGGCTACCATCTGTCTCCCAACAGCTGTTCTAGTGGGTCCCCTCACCCAACCTTCTCTGAGCCTTCGGGATCCATGTGACCTGGCCATTTAGCTCATGGTGTGCAAAAAGTGCCGCTCAGGGTATAAAACAACCCAACCCAAACTTGCCCGGGCTACTGCAAATTTTAATACATTTAAATTTATCTCCGCCCATCAATATTGTCACTTTTATACACCACTAGACCACTATCTGTTTTAATTACTTTACCACTAGATATCTGGAATCGTGGCGGCGATAGTGTCTTTTTCGTTTCGTAGTGCGCAAGCGGAACTGGTAGACAGCGCCTCCTAAGCTGCTGGTTGTAAGCATGTCTACTTATGGTGATTCACGGTAAGATCGTTTTCTGTAATTCAAATGGTTTTTATATACTTTCGCGATATCATTATAATGAGCCTTAAACGCTATATTGATTTAATATGCTTTATAAATTGTATTATTTCGCTTAAATGTGTTAAATGTAGCTATTGTAAAAAGATATTGGAGTACAATGACCGACTCCAACGTGATAGAGGGGTTAAATATGGCGTCGGACATTCGCCTTTGTCGACAGCACGTGTACCGGTACTACATGCTACATAAAATAAAACTGTAGTTTATTTAGTAAAAGTATTAGCGAGGCATTGTAAATAATCGGAGAGTATTTATTTCCCAAAATTGATGCAGTTCATTGGTATATTGTCCCGATATTTTTTAAGACTACTAATAGGACATAAACGACAGTGTTTGTTCACGCTAACAAAATCATGAATATGGGAATGACTACTTTTGATGTAGTATTTACAATATTAAAAATGGTTTATATGTTGGTGACTTACTACAACTGATTGTGTTAGTGAATCTGATTACCAAATTAATGAGTGTATTTTATATGGTAAGAACTAGCACAAATAAAAATCCTTTATGGTTGGTCTGTAGTTCATTAATCTGTATTTGAACAGCTGTAGTCAAGATGGAGCAATGTAGAAAAGTTTTGCATTTGCCGAGAAGGGCTTTTTTGGTAATTAGAACTGGTATTGATGTTGCCATTTTTCTTGCCTAGAAAAGTAGCCTGTGCAAGTAGACCCTTTTCCTCCATCATAATCTCAAAGCCAAAGTGCTCACAACACCATCTGTAAGGAAAAAGATTAATTCCCAAAAAGACAAAGAAAATTGGTGGAAAAATTGTTACAAAATATTAGCCAGAAACAAATTTAGGCAGAACTGCAGTATCGGGTCCTCGTCCGACATCTTACTTTTTTTACACCGCAAACTGTCCGAGGGCACTTCAATAAAAAAAGTAGTCCGTCTTGCACCTACCTTCAGACATGTTTATAGGCTATGCATCATAATATATACAATGCTATACAAATGAGTCCGTCCCATGGCCGAGTGGTTAGCGCGCTTGGCTACTGATGTAAGGGACCTGGGTTCGAGCCCCGGGTAAGGCATGGCTGTTTGTGTCGTTTTTCTGCTGAGGTCCTGCCATCCTCTCAGACCTTCTACTATGGCATATAAACTGATAGGCTCCTGTCAGACCTCTGTGGCAAGCAGCTGCTTGAGGGGGTATTATTATACAAATGAAAATCACGTTTCCACACTTGAAAATAACCAAACCTTAAAATAATTCCATTGAAACAAGTGTTCATTAACAACGCTTATTGTTGAGGCAAGCAGCTGCTTGAGGGAGTATTTATTATTTTGGCCAGTGTAGTGTTTACGATCCTCAGCCGATAGATGGCATTGCTCAAGTGGCGTGTGTTGCCTTGGAGGACATTATTTAGTTTTGGGGCTTTTTTGTAATTCGGTCAGCTGTGCACTGTTTCCGATTTTCATGTTTTTTGGTTTGTGTTGTCTTTCGGTCGCCGGAAAACAAAATGGCGGCTGAGGACCGTGAACTGTACTACTGCTGCCGAATATACTAGTGTGTTTTCATAATTCAGTTTGTTTTTGTATTATAGTAAGACTCATATTGTATGAGTGATTGTAAAAAAAATAGACAAACTAGTTTGATAAGATGTTTTTGGTTTTTGCTACTTCAGCACTTACCACTGAGTACCTTTTCTGTCTTTCCTTGTATATTAAGAGTGTGATTTGCATATTCATTTTTATGTATTCGTGAAGTAACTAGTTTAAAACTTTTTTTTCCTTTCTTGATATTTTACGATATGTATCAACATATCTTTCATTCTTCTGTTGAAAATTACAAAACAAGACCAATTAATGGTGGTCTTAACAAGGCGAGAGCTGAGAGAAAATAATTCAGGCCTCACATTAGGTGGCACTGCAGTACAATTTAGGCAGTAGTGCACTTTACAACCCTTGGCTGCCATTTTTTTTATACAGTGTGACAAGTGATCCTTTTCAATGATTCCCACAATCCCCCAGACCCTAACCCAAATAGGGATGTCTAGAAAAAAAAATTTTTTTTTTTGTTACCATGGTAATGATAACTTGAGTTTACATTAAATGCAGCATTCCATGGTAATGATAATTTGTGTTCAAAGCAAACACAGTGTAACAAAAAATTATTTCCACCCCTCCAAAAAAAAATCCCTCACAACCAAATTACTAAAAAAAATTGAAATTATAAAAAAAATCATAAACACAAACCAAGATAACACATAGTATAAATTCTTCCAATCTCTCCCCCCTCTCTTTTCCCAATACCTAAAACACACCATAAATATATTTCCACAAACTAAACTCCTAAAAGAAGTCACAAGTACAAAAATTAGGCTAAATAAATCAGAATTAAAATAATGAAACAAATTGTAAAAATAATAAATACCCCCTCAAACAACTAAAAAAACTCCACCATACCTTTCCAAATATCACCAATAAATCATATTAATAACATTAAAAATGGGTTATTTTGTACTTTGGGTTCTTTGGAAACTAGGTTCCAGTTTAGGCTACATCCTTTCCCAACTAACGACAGGCTTCAGACTGATTCAGATTTCCGAGTTAATCGCCTGCCACATCATAAAAGAAAAACCCGAAGCAAATGATTTTTTTTTTGAGGCTTTTTTTTATATATAATGTGGCAATCGGATAATTGTTGAAATCAACGAGGGCCTAGAAAACGTATAAATTAAGAGTCACGAAAAATGTAAAATGGCTACCAGCAGAAGTAGCATCTAAAGAGTTCTTTTCATATATATTCGTATGATTTTTGCATTTCTAAGATACAGCCCATGGCATTATATATATATAATAAATCCCAGAATTATATGCCATTTTTCTTATGGTGTTTTTTTTTATAATACAGACAGCAAATCGGCTACAGAAGAGTATTGCAGTGAAGCCCATTAACTGGGAAAGGACATAGCCTAAACTGGAACTTATACTACAAAAGTAACCCAATGTGCAAAATAACCTTAAAAATGTAATAAATATCTAACAAAATTAATATATCACTATATACAGTAATATTAATTATATTCTAAGTAACTATTAACCACCACTCAATTCATCTCAAACTACTATAACAAGAGGGTGGGGGTGGTTCAGTCGGTGGTGCACCAGGCTTGTAATCTGTAGTTCCCAGGTTTGAGTCCCAGCTCGGTCAGCATTGAGATTTATCTCCGCAAAATTCTCCGCCCTGTCCACGGTCAGTAGGGGGCATCAATGGGCTTGGAAAGGCCGCCATTCATCGGATGGGGCGTTAAGCCATGGCCCCGTGTGCGGGAGAGCCATACCCTGTGCACATTAAAGAATATGCTGGATGGCCTTGACGGGAGGCTACCATCTGTCTCCCAACAGCTGTTTCAGTGGTTCTCCTCCCCCAACCTTCTCTGAGCCTTCGGGGTCCATGTGACCTGGCCATTTAACCCATAGTGTGCAAAAAAAGTGCTGCTCAGAGGTAAAACAACCCAACTATAACAAGATACATGTGCTCATTACAACCACCATATTCACTCACATGCACAAGACTTTATTCTTTCACTAAACATACTCCATCTTCATATTAGAATTTCTGAAAACCTACTGTAGACGTTTTCCCAAAAAATATTCTCCTAAAACACTAACACCTCGTTAAAAACTTTCTACTTTTTACCACTTCTTTTCCTCATATTCCAAACTTTTTCTATTTTCTTCCATACAACAAAATACTACATCCTACTAAACACAAAAATATGATTAAAAATAGGTGTTGTGCTGCATGCTTCCCTGCAGCACAATGCATGTATCTGCATCCTTGTGGTCTTGCATGGTGCCTATGGAAGCTTTCATTCTCCTTACATATTCTTTGGCACCAATCCCCTATGATGATGATGCACAGAATGGCCAGACCCAGCACCTAAAGTCCAACCCCACCTTCTTGTGGTACAGACCATTAGTACCTTTCATTTGTGTGGGCTATCATGGCTACTTTTTTCTACCCTGCTGAGGAGTGGTCAACCATGTAGTCTGACCATATATACCTACCTGAATGAAATAATGGCTCTGAGCTTGATTATGGATCCTGTAACTCTACATGTTTATCAAGAATCTGCCTAAGTGAATAAATCTGATTCATATCCTACTCTTTCAGAATCCACACTGCTCATCACCCAATTGTCCATCAGTCAGAATAATTTTATTAAGCACAATCACATAAAGAATTTTTACCTGCAATAGAAAGTAGGCTGATACCTCTATAGTTGTCACAAGAATTGCAATCACATTTTTTAAAAATGGATGATAATAATAGCTCTGGTAGAATCCTTAGGAACAATACCTTTATCATAAAAGATATTCAAAATTTCGGTCATCCATGTGGTAACTAAAACATTCCCAGCTCTAAGCATTTCTGTAGTAATTTCATCTACCCTAGGGATTTGTGTAGTTTAAGTTTAGAAACAGCTAAAATAACTTCAGACTGTGTTATAGGGCCAACATTAAAGCCAGTAATGCATCTGTCATCATTACAAAGAATGGCAGTTGGAACTAACCACATTGTTTAGAACATCGTTGAAATGCTCAGCCCACCTAACCATGACAGAATCCTCACATTCTATAACCTTACCTTGTTTATCCTTCAATCCTTGTAAACCTGTCCATTTTCTACCACATAAAACATTAACTCTCTAGTACAGCTCTCTACTATTGTGTTGTCTAACTGCTTCCTCAGCTTTGCCAGCCAAGCCAAAGATTCTTATCAGCAGCTAACTGATCTTTTACACGTTTATTAAGTTCTCTGTAATGCTTTCTATTAGGACTAGTAGGGTATTGATTAAGGACATTCCTGCAGTTCTTTCTGAAATAAGCTCAAGTGCTTTATCACTCAAATAATTTTGCCTCCTCTGCACCTTTTTCCCTAAAAGAGTACTATTAGTTTCCAAAGAAGCCTGTTTAAAATGGTCCCATTCTTCCTCAACTTCAGTAGTAAGCAAACCATAACTGTCATAATGACTAAGTAACCTATCATGGTAAGCTTTAGCTACAACTGGGTCTTTCAGAGCTTCAGAATTAAAGGTAAATCTTTTAACCTTAGCACAACACTTCTTAAAGTTTAAGAAGTTTAAGTTGCAAGACACTTTTAACAAGGTAATGGTCAGATCCAGTTTCAGCTCCTGTATAGGAACTGGTATTCCTAACAGAAGTAGCCCAATTTGTTGTTAATTAATATATAATCAATTGTATTCTTATGCAACTCATCTGGTAAAACCCACATGTATTTCGTGGTATTTGTAATAAGTGTTATTCTCAAACTGTTAAGTTTACTTACCTGTAGGAGATTTACCCATTGCAACTACCAATACCAAAGGGACCTAACACCCCTGCCCTAAGATCAAAGTCAGTACCAACTTTAGCATTGAAGTCCTGTAGCATAAAAGAAATGTCTTCTTTCTTGACTGAATTCCTGAAGTTCTGTAAAACTCTCCTTCTCATTCTTAGTGGGGTAATAACAACAGATAGCATTCAAGTCTTTAATGCTTGTTTTAAATTTAGCTGTAATAAACCTTTCATTAATGCACTCATATCCTAGAAGACCATCACAAGCATGTTTGCTGAGAAACAAACCTATGCTTTGAAGATGCTTTCCATTTTCCCTCCCTAAAAGAGAAATTTAAGATTATTTTTTAGTATGTGTCCATGTGGTCTTTTCCGACCCAAGAATATGTAGGTTATAACTGCAGAATTCTTGTGTGACATCAAGAGAATAATCTCTGTGCAGAGTTCGAGTTTAGAGAGGAAATGCAAAGAATATCAAACAGCTCCCCAAACATGCGATGGTCTCTGATCAGGATTATCCACCAGCTGATGATGTTATATCCTGTGACTCACTTGAGGTTGTCAACCGATAAACAAACAGAAAACGCAAAAGATTTTACTCAACAAGAGTTCACCAGTGCATCAAATTTTAATTAACAGCAAATGGGCTAGTTTGGTTAGGAATAACAGATTCTACAGAGTAGCCAAAATTGGGTCCGACCATTACCTGGTTAAAAGTGTCTTGCAACTGAAGCTTAAGAAATGTGCTAAGGTTAAGAAAATTACCTTTAACACTAAAGGTCTTAAAGATCCAGATATAGCCAAAGCATACCTTGATAGGCTATTTAGCCATTATGACAATCGTGGTTTGCTTACTGATGAAGTTGGGAAATAATGGGATCAGTTTAAACAAGCTTTTCTTGAAACCAACAGTACTTTTTTTGGGTAAAAGGGAACAGAGGAAACAGAATTATTTGAGTGATAAGGCCATGGAACTTATTTCTGAAAGAAGGAAGTGCATGATTAATATGAATCAACCTCCTACTAGTCCTAACAGAAGGCATTATAACAACCTTAATAAGCATGTATAGGATCAGTTAACAGCTGATAAGAATCTTTGGCTTGATAGCTTGGCTGACAAAGCTGGGAGTTGTACCAATAGTTAATGTCTTGTGTGGGAAGAAACTGTGACCAATACACAAGGAATTGAGGGATAAATGTGAATGGTTGTTGAAGGTGAGGTTCTACTCCCATTGTAATGAGGGTAGATGCATTACTGGCTTTAATGTTGGCCCTATATCACAAAGTGAAGTCTCTTTGTCTATTCTGAATTAAAACTGATTGAAATCACCACTGAAATGCTTATTTTTAAAAAAAGTCATCACAGTTCTTGTGATAACTATATGGGTATTAGCCTGCTTTCTTTTCCAGGTAAAGTTCTTTACATGATTGTGCTTAATAGAATTAAGAATCAGTTGACAGGCAATTGCGTGATGAGCAATGTGGATTCAGAAGTGGTGGAG
Organism: Ryuthela nishihirai; assembly: GCA_038380435.1. Taxonomy (NCBI): domain Eukaryota; kingdom Metazoa; phylum Arthropoda; class Arachnida; order Araneae; family Heptathelidae; genus Ryuthela; species Ryuthela nishihirai. The sequence continues at coordinate 29,807,475 of JAWZYU010000002.1, read as the reverse complement.
GATGTATAGGTCAGATATTTTCACTCAGGGTTTTGGTTACTAGCTTTTGACTGTTGATTGTCATAATTTGTGGTTTATTGTGAGATTGTATGGCATATCAGACAAGTTAGTTAACATAATGAAAGTTCTCTGAGTCATGTGTGAGAGTTGGTAAGGCTTGTAGCAATTGCTTTAGCATTGCTTCTGGTATTCGACAAGGGTGCATCTTGTCTCCTTTTCTCTTTAGTTTGATTATTGATTATGTTATACAAAATTCAGTACAAGGGGAAGATTTTGGGTCTAAATGGTCTAGAGTAGGGGTTCTCAACATGGGATACACAATAAAAAATTTTTAAGGTACACTGTGAGAGCTCAAAAGTCGTTAGATATATGTTACACACATATATATATGTTTTATTTTATTCCCATTGTTATACTCTATAGTTTGTGACTTACATGTCACCAGGTTATAACAAAAGGCTACGTTACTTTCCATGAAACCCTTGCCTTCACAGACATATTGCAATTTTAAGTTTCTGTTAGTAAGTTAGAGAGTTAGGAGTTGCGCATGTGCAACTCCTGACTCTTGGAAACGAGCGCTGTGATGCCAAAAATGAAATAAAAATCCCCAAAATGATAAGTATAATGTAAATTAAGCAAAACTGGTTAAGGTAAAGTAAAAGTGAATGAGGAGGCATCACATAGAGATCTGATAATTTCTGATTTAGGTTAAGCTAATGATTTGGCCCTTTTGGCAAATGATATTAATGAGATGAACTCTTAGAGCTGTTGATGAGACTGGTAATAAAGCAGGTTTGGTGATAAACAGTGAGAGAAGTAAAGTGATGAAAATTGGTCAGGCAGATTTAGTTCAGTTAATATGGTTGCACCTTTGAGCAAGTGTCTCAGTTTAATTATCTTAATAGGTATGCAACAGATACTGGTAATGAGCATCATTAAATTAACAGAAGAATAGGAATTTCTGCAGGGACTTCTAACAATCTACGGAGAGTGTGGAGAAATAGGCTTATGCAACTAAAGACTAAAATTAGGCTGTATAATAGTTTGGTTCCTCCTATAGTTATGAAAGTGAAACTTGGACTATTTGTAAACAAGATAACAGGAAACTTGATGCCTTTGATACTAGATGCTTACACAGTATCTTGGGTATTAGGTGGTTCAACTTTGAAAGTAATTATGAAATTAGGCAAAACAGTCAGCAACCTCCTTTGGTAGCATATTGTGCATAGACTCCATTTGCTTGGCCATGTTGCCTATATGGATAATTATAGATTAGCAAATAGGGTAATAATTCGTTTTTGGGTCACAGCTATTGTCATATACATGTGTAGAGTAGTGGTAAATCAATAAATGATTTCACAACATCATTATTAACTCATAAGAATGGATAACATTTTTTTGCTGTTTAGATTTATTTACACAAGTATAAATGAGGCACTGCAATGTGCTAGTTATAAGCTTGTAGCATCTGAGTGCTTTCGACTGCACTCAGCAGTCATCTTCAGGCCATTGTACAGTTCTTTGGGGTAAGCAGATCATTGGTTATAGGTTAAAATAAGCAAAAGTGATGCCTTTTTCTTAAGATATTTTCACTGATGAGAATACTACAATGGAATGAAATTCCAGTATGCTTGTAGTGGTGCTCAAGTCACTGAATAGCAGAAGTTCGGTGATTTGCCAGTAATACTTGGATTTCTTGTCAGTAGCAAGAGGCTCAGAACAGTAAGCCACTTTTCCACATGCCAGTCACCAACTTCACAGTAGCAGTGCTGGGCAGTTGAAGCGTCGGATTAGTCTTGTGCAGTGGGGAGAAGGGGGTGCAGCCAGGTGGTGGGGGCTGGGAAGTCATGTAGCAGGATGTACCAAGCTGTAGGAGAAAGTGGTGTGTGAAGGCAAGGGTTTCATGGAAAGTAGCGAGTTTTTTGAGTGGGGGGAAGAGATGGTGAATGCAGAATCAAACTGGGGGATTAGCCATCAAGGACTACTTTAGCTAGGGCGGTCGTGGAATTTTGTTTTTAATATTGCATTTATGCTCATCTATCCTTTGTTTTAGGGTGCATGTAGTATAGCTGATATAGAAAGAGGGGGTATCTGTAGATGAATAGGGGGTTAGGGGAATGAAGTAGATTCCTCCCTTGTTAACTTGGTCAGTGGGATCTCTGTCGTGCTTAAGAATTTTAAATAGATTCTGTGGTATTTTGAAAGGAACTTTTAGGTTAAATGGTTTTAGGAGGTTGCTAACAAGGGGTGCAATATTGTAGAAGGGTAATGGAAGAGGGTGACATTTTTGCTGCAGTTGAAGGGGTAGTGGTGGGAGATGGTGAAATTTATGCTTAGCTTTGTGAAAAATTCTGTTGATAAAGGTATAACCAGCATTGCACCTGGTGGCAAAGGTAAAGTTGTTTTTGTTTTGCAGGTTGGTTGGGGATATCACAAGCACATAAAATGTGGAGTAGAAAAAGGCACTTTTAAACTATATGGGTGCAAAGGCATCCAAGGGAATAAGGGTGAGGGAAAAACCAGTTTTCGGAAAACGTTGGTGGTTAGAGTGCCTTGGTTGGTTCGCCAAATATAGATGTTGCAATTTTAACACACCTTCCTCCTGCAGCTTGACGCATTTTGCTAGGTGACTTCCCAGTTGCACCTCTCCTCCCCACTGCACAAGATTAATCCAACACTTCAACTGCTCAGCATTGTTCCTGTGAAGTTAGTAACTGACACATGGGAAAATGGCACTGCTCTGATCCTCTTGCTACTGACTAGAAATCCAAGTGCTACTGGCAAATCACCAAACTTCTGCTATACAGTGACTTTAGCACCACTACAAGCATGCTGAAACTTCATTCCACTGCAGGACTCTCATCAGTGAAAATATCTTCAAGAAAAGGGTATTACTTTTGCTTTGCTTATCATACCTTTCCCCAACAATCCGCTTCCCCCAAGGAACTGTACAGCACCTTGGAGATGATGCTGTGCAGTCGAAAGCACTCATCTCCTACAAGCATGTAACTAGCACATTTTAGTGCCTCGTTTATACTTGTGTAAATAAAAGACTACTTACAGAAAAGTAAACAAAAAATAACTACAGCAAATTTTTTTGTGTCCACTGTGTTGAGTTAATAGGCCTTCCTTTGCTGTATGCAGTCAATGTCCTCATCCTGCAAAGAGGCACATGCCTGATGTCACAGTGCCCGGGCCCTCTCCTATCTAGAAAGCCATGACATCACCCACAGGATACTAATGTTCATCAGTGGTGCAACATTATTAATAGTTACCTAATGCATTGGCCATTAAAGAGTTTCTGTATTTTAAAAATTATAGCAAGTTTATCATTTTGTTTTCTTTGATCTTGGGTTTTTGTCATCAAAAATGTTTGACAGCTTAAAATATGAACATGACATTGATCCTTTTTTTCTCTAAATCTTTCACATTCCTACTCTTAAAGGCTCTGATGCAAAGTAACAAGCCCGAAAGTGCTTGCAGTTCAATATCAACTATTGTTGCCTGTCAGCAGAAATGTTAACCTTTACAAAACAGCCTTGGTGGATACCTATGCTATTCTTGCTAGTTTTGGCTTTCATAAAATCTGCGTTTCTTTACTAGTGTATGACAAATCAAGAGTCTAGGCCTAGAATAGTGGTATCCAGACTTTCTATACTGTACCCCCTCAGCTTATCAGAGCTTTCCTCACATGCCCCAAAACGTATACTGTGTTGCAAGAAAATAATGAGACTGAAATAAAATATATGCAGTAAGAGATACTTTCCATGAGAGAATGCTATGAATGTGACCTTTGACAGTCCTAACTATAACCAGTTGGAATTGCTTTGTTTCCTGTGTACATGCTTTATGCATCATTTATTACGGTTCAATGGAAAGTGTTAACATAAAGTTTTGTGTAAAGCTAAGGGAAACACATGAAATGTATGGAATGAGGGCTCTGTCCTGAGCTGGATTTTTCTGGTTTGTTTTGAAGAGAGGATATGGAAGATGGTCCTCACAGTGGACAACTGAAAATGACCTTCAACCAAGAAATGGTGGACAAGTGGACTAAATGTGAATAAGGAATCGGTAAGATCCATGATTACCATAGACTTGGTAAGAGAATGTAATCAAAAACTGTGTTAGAATTATGATGATTGGATAAGAAAGTTCACACAGTGATCAATATTAAGGGTGGTGAAAGAAACGTTGCAGTGCTTGGTCACTTTATTTCTTCAACCTGGCTCCAGCAGGCTTTTTTTTTTTCTGTTTCTCATGTTGAAATTGAGATTGAAAATTCACTGATTTGATATGGTCAGTAACATTCAAAGGAATGTTATTGCTGGACTGAATACTGTCACAGCTGATGAGTTTTCAAAGTCTTCCCAAAGTTTATATTAATGGTGTAATAAGGGTATTCAGCCCCTCTGGTACTATTTTGATGGAAATGGTTAATAAACATGTTGCCTTATGCGCCATTATTTTTCTCATTGCTTTCTTGTTGCACTGTGTATGGGTAATGGCAAGAAATGCTAATTGTTGAGATGTGGCCATTAGAGGAGTCAACTCAAAGTGCAAACGACAGTATTGCCAACTGTTGTAATAGATGCAATGACTGAAGTAAATTTTGAATGAGCTAGGGGGCGGGGGTGGCTCAGTCGGTAGCGCGCCAGGCTCGTAATCTGTAGTTCCCAGGTTCGAGTCCCAGCTGGGTCAGCATTGAGATTTATCTCCACAAAATTCCCCGCCCTGCCCACGGTCAGTAGGGGACACCGATGGGCTTGGAAAGGCCGCCGTCCGTTAATCCGTGGTGTAATGATTTAATTCTCAATCACGCTTCAAAAAATTATTCTTTCTAATTTCAGTATGTATTTGAAAAGCAATATAAATAATTATACAAGTAGTGGAATTGATATATCTCTCTCAGAATCAATGAATTTCTAGTTCAACTTGATGATCTGAAAATACTTTCTCAAATATGGATAATACTTATTTATCCTTCCAAAATTATTTCATCAGCAAAACACAAAATCCCTTCAGTACTTTCTGAACACAGTATAAATATCAATCTGTACAGTCTAATAAGTGCAAACTGAAAGTTTCAAAATGAGCAAGATGGTGCTGATCCACATGATCAAAGAAATGTTGGGGTTTTTCTCTTCATATTCTTTTTGTAAAAGATATCTGATAATAATAAATAAATAATAATACCCCCTCAAGCAGCTGCTTGCCACAGAGGTCTGATAGGAGCCTGTCAGTTTATATGCCATAGTAGAAGATCTGAGAGGATGGCAGGACCTCAGCAGAAAAACGACACATACAACCATGCCTTACCCGGGGCTCGAACCCAGGTCCCTTAGATCAGTAGCCAAGCGTGCTAACCACTCAGCCACGGGGAAACTAATATCTGATGATAAAAATAATTTAGAAACTAATTAATAATAACCTAAAATTCTCTGTTGTTGAGCAGTAAAATTTTAAAGGGTACTCCCTTTTTATAGTGGCCTTGACGGGCCCCAGTAGTAATTGTGCGCCGATCTTCGTATCCAGTTAATCTTGTCGTCTGCATTATAAAAAACGCCACGATTGAGCAGAGGCCAAGTGAGAACGAATCAGTAAAGTGTTTTTTATTCGAGGTTGTCCAGTTCGAGTTATAATACTAGTATTTCACTTTACTACTTGTCAAATCCATTTCAGTGAAGTTAACAGATGCCAGTGATATCTAGTTTTTGATGATTATTTGGAATCTGTTTTTTGACCTTTATTCTATTTGGTACTTTTCGGTTAACAAATAAAAAATACTTTACTGATTCGTTCTCACTTGGCCTCTGTTCAATGGGGCGTTTTTTATAATGCAGATGACAGATTCACTGGATATCTCCAAAATTCATTATATACCAGTCAGAGAATCATTATATACCAGTCAGAATTAAATCCCGCCAAAACTATGTCCATTGATAACTTTATTCACAGGTAGGTGACTTCAGCACCTCCAAAATTGCAGACTTTTTTGAGGAATCGCCCATGGCAGCTAGGAACTGAATGTATCACCCCAACAGGCTTGGAACTAAATGGGACTGATAGTTCAAGTAGCTGTGGAACTACAAGGAAACTGCCAATTTCTGCCACCGATGTCATGTGTTTGTCCACCTATTCGCCTGCCAGAATTACCCTATTGTATAATATGTTAGTTCAAAATTTGTATAGCTTTCCTCCATGTCACATGTGTCACATTTGAAATTTGCTGAACCTCTGATAAAACTCGTTCAACATCGTTGCAAGCCCCTGAACATACCTTCCTAGTGCTCCCAAGCATATGATCTGTAGGATTGAGGTCAGGAGAATGTGCTGGCTCATTCACATCTAGATATCAATTCTATAGGAATGTGAAATTATCCCATGTTGCACCTAAATAAGGTCACACATTGAGGACCTCATCTCTGAGCCATTGTGGTGCTCGTAGGAGCCACTTGGAGAAATCAAATTACGTCCAATGAAGTATATGCCAAAATCATGACACTATTCTCTTCCTAAGTATCTCTCTTGACATTTTGATGAATCATCCCCTTGTTGCCTTTAGATCAGTATCCTCATTAGTTATTCTGCTGGGAGAATCTGGATTCTTCAGTAAGCACTTGATCCAGTCACAGTGTTGTCGGGCCCAGTTCAATTGCTCCCTTCTGTGGTCTAGAGTGTACAACATATTGGTTGGTGAGCATAAAGACCAGCTTCATGAAACCTTTTACTAATGGTGGAGGTTGAAGCAAAAGTTACAGTAGCCCCATGAAGGTAAAAACTTGTTTGAGCTAATGTTGTGTGATTATGTCTTCAATCTATAAGTTAAAAGATACTCAGCTATCAACTGCTTTAAGGGTGTAAGTACCGACTGGGGCGGGGGTGGCTCAGTCGGTAACGCGCCAGACTCGTAATCTGTAGTTCCCAGGTTCGAGTCCCAGCTGGGTCAGCATTGAGATTTGTCTCCGCAAAATTCCCCACCCTGCCCACGGTCAGTAGGGACGCCGATGGGCTTGGAAAGGCCACCGTCCGTCGGATGGGACGTTAAGCCGTGGCCCCGTGTGTGGGAGAGACATACCTTGTGCACGTTAAAGAACACGCTGGATGGCCTTGACGGAAGGCTACCATCTGTCTCCCAACAGCTGTTCCAGTGGGTCCCCTCCCCCAACCTTCTCTGAGCCTTCGGGGTCCATGTGACCTGGCCATTTAGCCCATGGTGTGCAAAAAAGTGCCGCTCAGAGGTAAAACAACCCAACCAACTGGACCTTCATTGGCAATTTTCTTCACTAACCTCTGTTCTGCCTTCAGTGCAAGAGTTTTGTACCCTGTGCACTGTGGATGGCCTTGTGATAGGCTTGTCTCCTAACAGCTGTCCAGTGTATCCCTTCCCCAACCTTATTTGAGCTATTTAGAGTCCTTGTGACCTGACCATTGTGTGCAAAAAAAGTGCCACTCAGATGTAAAACAACCCCCTCCCCCCTTTTAAAGAAATCTCTCAAATTTCAAAGTATTTCTCTTTTATCTTCTGAAAAGGAAATGGCAATAAAAGGGAAAATTAGTTGATAACTTTAACCTCAAAAACCTTCACTTTCTCCCCTTGGTGTGAGCTTCTGTATGCGGTGAGAGGACCACCTTGTGAAGGTTCTGCTGGCTCGGTTACCTTCACAGGATCCTAAATGCTCGCCCGTGTGTTTGCCGTGTGCGGTGACCCGTCCCGAGAAAGAATGATCCTGGTAGTTGCTCAGGGGTCCCCGTCTTCTCTCCTCATGACTGGCGGGGTCCCCTTTGGCCACCTTGCCATTGGGGAGACTGTTGTCGCGAGGCTGGACAGCTGATTCCGGGGCCTCTGCTTCCGATAAACGGGAACTCCTGGGGTGGCTCCACCCCAGAAGCAATCGGCTGGTGGGCAGGTCCTGCTAGGGTCAACTATGCAGCACGGTGAGTAACCTTGCCTACGGTCCGGGTGCTGGTTTGCGAGTTTCCTCCCAACTTATTTTCCTTTTGTCGTTATCCTTTCTTTGTGAGGCCGGTTTGGCCGTTCAAATTTTTTTTATATATTTGTGAGGGCTTGGCTCACTGTATGTGTGGGTATAGTGTCCGCGCAACCCTGGCACCCGACTGGGTGTCCCCTTGTTGGGTTCCATGGAGGGTAGGAACAGCGGGCACTGAACCACACAAAAACAACTATGAGAGTTGAAGATGAAATTAATGCGATCGGTGCCAAACAAGAGGGCTCGACATGAGCCCCCATCTTTCTCGTCTACATTATCTCTGCCATTGTCTTTGTATGTGTCTTAGTTCCCAAGATTCCTGATTGTCCACTCCACTGGCAATCAGGTACTTGGGGACATGTCCCCATTTTTCATGAACAAAGGATTGAAAGATCTTGTGGGAGAGCCGAAATCCGTCAAGTGCTTATGATCTGGTGACTTACAAGTTGAGACCTTGTTCCAAACACTTGGAACTGCTCCTGAATGTCAAAGAGATTAGTAGGGTGGCTGTTGAAATCACTCCCCACAAACCTTTGAATTCCTTTCGGGGTGTGATAACTGAGTGGGGCCTCGTAAAAGTCACCAGGATAGGGGTGGCTCAGTCTGTAGCGTGCCAGGTTCAAGTCCCAGCTGGGTCAGCTTTAAGATCTATCCCCGCAAAATTCCCCACCCTGCCCACGGTCAGTAGGGGACACTGATGGGCTTGGAAAGGCCGCCGTCTGTCGGATGGGACGTTAAGCCGTGGGCCGTGTGTGGGAGAGCCATACCCTGTGCACGTTAAAGAACACACTGGATGGCCTTGATGAGAGCCTACCATCTGTCTCCCAACAGCTGTTCCAGTGGGTCCCCTCCCCCAACCTTCTCTGAGCCTTCGGGGTCCATGTTACCTGACCATTTAGCCCATGGTGTGCAAAAAAGTGCTGCTCAGAGGTAAAACAACTCAACCTCAAAGTCACTGAGGATGAAATTCTCTCAGAGCTCACACCTCAAGGAGTAACAGTGGTCCACTGGATTTCAATGCGCCGTGATGGGAAATAGGTACCCTCCCAGGTACTGATTGTGACATTCAACACCCCACACCTGCCTTCTTCCATCAAGTCAGGTTATTTACATTGTGAGTTATGGCCATATATACTGAACCCTCTGTGTTGTTTTCAGTGTGAGATATACGGTCATGCCTGCATAGCTTGCCGGGGCAAACCCACTTGTGCTCGCTGTGACAGTAAGGATCATCTCGATCCTGACTGCACACAGAAAAGGCATGCTGTGTGAATTGCAGTGAGGAACATTCGGCGTACTCCTGCGACCGTCCGAAGTAGGAGGAAAAGGAGGTGCAAACCTTGAAAGTAATGAAACTTGAGTGCTGAGACAAGAAAGCTTGCTGCACTACCCACCCCACCTGGCAAGGTATCCTATGCTGGTGCAGTCATTGGAAGGCCCATTGTTCCAATGACTTCGGTGGCGGTGCAGACTGATATCAGTGTCCCACCAACTGAATCTCACCTGCAGCTAAGTACCTTCTCATGCAGGCGAAACGGAGAGTGGTGTCGACTTCATCAACCCTGGTTTCCATTCCTGCTACTCAGCCTTCCACCTCCACTGGGAGGGGAGGCATCCTCCTCCCCGTCCTCAGACAGCAAGACCTTCCAAACCAAAGGGACCCCGCTGGGGCCCAAAAAGAAATTAATCACTCCTCCACAAAGAGCTCTCACCGATCCATGTCCATCGGACGATTCCGAGGACATGGATAGTGACCGCCCCCTATTCACTAAACCACCTTCTGCGGTGGTTAAGTTGAATAGGAATTCGTCGTCCGCTCACTCTTCTAAGTCCTGAGATGGCCACACTCCTACAATGGAATTGTCGTGAATTCCAGAGGAATATTGATGACATCAAGGCCCTCCTTCAGGCACACCAGCCCATCTGTGTGTGCCTGCAGGAGACATACTTGAAGCCAGTCACAGATCCCACGATATGGCATTTTACACTAGTTCGTCGGGACCGGGATGGAGATAGTCCAGCTCGCAGGGGTGTCACCATTTTCGTTAACAACCATTCTCCATTCCAGGTCATATCCCTCACCACCAACTTAGAGGCGGTAGCCATCCACCTCTAAGTTGGTGGTGATTTCTGCTCTGTATATCTTCCACCTGGAAGCATCGTCTTCCAGGAAGACCTCGATGACTTTGTCTCGCAGTTGCCGTCTCCCTTCCTCATTTTCCCCTTCCTCATTATGGGACTTCAACAGACAGTCCACTACGGGGCAGTGCTGACACCAACGGGAGAGGTGGGGTCCTGGAGCAGTGGCTCCTGGATCCTTCTCTCTCTCCCAGTTGAACACCGGTGTTAGTACTTACTTTCACACCCCAACCCGCACTTTCATTGCCATTGACCCTACCATCTGCTCCTCGATTCTTCCACTCTTTACATGGGAGGTCGAGGACAGCCCATACGGAAGCGATTACCTCCTCGTGGTGTGCACCATCTCCCATGGGGGGGCCTTGCAGCCCTTCATGCGTCTCACGGTGGATGCTTGATCAGGCTGACTAGTGGTTTCGAGCTGCTCTCTGAGCTTGATGACCACTGTCAGCCAGGAGCCCATAAATTTGGCAGTAGCAGAGATAACATTGTATCGTAAATATACAATTAAAAGACCTTCTTGCTCAAAAGTTAATTTAAAATAATTTAAAAATTCTCTGTCATTGAGCAATAAAATTTCAGAGTTTATCCTTCAAACTATTTGGATGTTGAATGTTCTTAGGAGAAAAACTCTCAGAAGCTTTTCGGAGCAAAGACAGCGCTCCGTCTTCAGTGAAGTGATGTTACGTACTGACGATTGGGTCCGTTTAGACAAAGAGCTTCTTTCCACATGTCGTGTAGTTTGTCATAATGGACAAGAATGACTATGATGCCAAAGTTTTGGACTTCATAAATAGCTCCCATTGCACTGGTTTAAATATTGACCCCACCAGTAGCATCAAAAACAAGGTCTGCAGGCTAAAAAACAACAGGTGGCTCCCCAAGGACCTCAAGAAGAGCTCAGTACCATCCAACTGCCAAGCACCGCGAATGTTTGCCCAGTGCAAGGTGCACAAAGAAAATTATCCCATCCGGCCGCTCGTGTGCAAAAGAACTTCTCCAACTTTCTTTCTTGAAAAGAGTTTGTCGAAATTTCTATCCAACTTCATTTCCGATCACCCATTTTCTGTAAAGTCGACAGCGGAATTTGTCAACAGACTCAAGGATCTGTCCATTCCTCCCGACAGCAAATTTGTCACACTTGACATAGTCTCTTTATTCCCATCCACTCCAGTTTTTGATGCAGTCATGTTGTTTCGGACAAAAATTATTGAAACGCAAAAATTTTCCCTTCCCGAAATCAACGCCATTCATGAGGCTCTAAAACTCGTCACCGAAAACAACTATTTCCAGTTCGGCAACCAAATCTATAGGCAGGACTCAGGGGCCCCCATGGGCTCACCCCTTTCCGGTATCCTATCTGAAATTGTCCTTCAAGATCTTGAAACAAAATTGTTCAACTCAGCTGCAATTTTACCCTTCTTCTGGTGTCGCTACGTCGACGATATATTTTTAATTTGGAATGGCAGCAATGAGCAATTAAACAGCCTCATTGACTCTGCCAACAATATATATCCCACGATACGCTTTACGAAGGAGGAGGAAAATAGAAATGCCATCCCCTATTTAGATGTTTTCATCCAAAAAGATGACACAGGAGCCTTGACGACGTCGGTATACCGGAAGCCTACTTACGTCCCTTCTGTCATACGTGCAGACTCATGTGCCCCGTGGGCGTACAAAATTGCAGCCTTCCGTTCCCTCACACATAGGGCATTCACCGTGTCTTCGAATGAGCAACTGCTTGAAAAAGAAATCTTAAACATCCATTCCATCGCTGCTTCCCATGGCTACAACCCAACAGCAATAGACAAAATTATCAGCAAGTATAGAAACGAAAGCAGAAGAGATTCGGCTCTCATCCCAATCACCGACCCCGAGCGTACTATTTTTGCCGGACCCATTTCTTACGTCCCTGTCCTATGTGAATCGGTCCACAAATTACTCAGAGCCCATAGTATAAAAATTGTCTTCAGCCCCGCTCCAAATTTGAAGAAATTAGTCAAAAGGGACAGGGATAAATATAGCCTTCTTCAAAAATCGGGCGTATACCGATTTCCCCTACAGTTGACGGATAATTCCGTGGTGTACTACATCGGCAAAACCATTCGCTCTTTGCAAGAAAGGTTCGCGGAGCACAAAGCTGATGTCAGCCAAAAGAAGCTAACGACGGCCGCCTCCGAGCTAGCAGTGCAACACACGGCAACGATAGACTGGGAGCACGCCACACTTCTTGCGCGCGCATCCACTTTCTACGGAACCATAGTCCGCGAGGCTATTGAAATAATGACCTCGTCCGTCCCCACCTGCTACCGAGACACTGGAATCACCCTACACGACATGTGGAAAGAAGCTCTTTGTCTAAACGGACCCAATCGTCAGTACGTAACATCACTTCACTGAAGACGGAGCGCTGTCTTTGCTCCGAAAAGCTTCTGAGAGTTTTTCTCCTAAGAACATTCAACATCCAAATAGTTTGAAGGATAAACTCTGAAATTTTATTGCTCAATGACAGAGAATTTTTAAATTATTTTAAATTGTATCGTAAATGCAGCTGCATCAACAATTCTTCAAACTTCGACAAGGTTTCCTCGCTTTTCGAAACTGTGGTGGAATCCAGATTGCACCGCAGCTCATAAGGCTCAGAACAAGGCTTGGGGGATATTTCATAGATATCCGACATCCCTAACCTTGAAAAGTTCAAATGCGCCAGGGCGAAAGCTCATTTTGTTTGGCGCCAGAGCCAGAAGGAATCTTGGATTAAATATACGTCTTCTAGCACCCACACGACCAGTTCTAAGGTCGTGTGGAATAAAGTCCAGAAGATGGGTGGGAACTACACATTCCACTCATCGATCCTGGAGCACAATGGGCAGGCAATTGCTGATCCCAAAGCAATTGCTGATATTCTGGAAGAGTCATTCTCCTCTGTCTCTTCTTCTTACTACCCCGAGTTTCTGGCCCAGAAGAGCAGGGCAGAATGCTCTCCGCTGTCCTTCCACTCAAATGGCCTGGAGCCTTACAACAGGCCATTCACAGTGGAGGAACTTCGCCTTGCTCTGCACACTTTTCGTGCATCCACTGTCAGGCCAGACGGTGTCCATTATGCAATGCTCCAACATCTATCATCATCGAGTAAGGATCGGCTGCTCCGACTCTTCAACCTCATTTTCATCGAGGAGCAGTTTCCAGACTCCTGGCGGGAGGCCATCATCTTGGCCTTCCTGAAGCCAGGAAAGGATTCCAAAATTCCTTCGAATTATCGTCCCATTGCATTGATGAGCTGCGTGTGCAAGGTGTTGGAAAGAATGGTAAATGCCAGACTCATCTGGTATTTAGAACACCACAACCTTCTTTTCAACACTCAGTGTGACTTTCGCAGGCAATGGTCAACTCTTGATCATCTGATACACCTCAAATCGGCTATCAGAAATTCTTTTTTATGAAGAGAGCACCTGGTGTCATTTTCTTCGACAACGAAAAGCATACGACACAGCTTGGAGATTCGACATTCTTTGCGACCTCCATAGCTTCCGCTTGAGAGGTCACATGCCGATCTTCATCTCCAACTTCTTATCAACACTTTTTTTTGTGTCCATGTCAGCAACACTGTCGCGGCCGTACCCCCAAGAACAGGGGGTGCCACAAGGCTACGTTCTGAGTGTTACGCTTTTTGCTGTCAAGATTAATTCTATTACTAGACAACTTCCTCCATCAGTAGGCAATGTCCTCTATGTCAACAATTTTAGCATCTTTTGCTCTTCATCCAGCATGAGGGTCATTGAAAGACAACTGCAAATTGCCCTGAACAATCTTTCTGTTTTGGGCGACGGCAAACTGGTTTCGGTTCTCCCCACAGAAGACTGCTTGTGTACACTTTTGCCACAAGCGTAGTCTTCACCTGGATCCTGAGCTACGGCTCGGGGGTAATATTATTCCAGTTGTGGTAAAGACACAGTTTCTCGGTCTCATCTTCGATCGGAAATTGACCTTTTTACCACACACGTCATCTCAGGTCCAAGTGCATGCTGGCATTGAATATCCTCAAGGTCCTCTCCTCCCTTTCTGGGGGGCAGACCGATGTTCTTTGCTCCGCATGTACCGTGTACTTGTCCAATCGAAACTGGACTACAAATTCCAAGTGTACGACTCCACCCGGGATTTGGTGAAGGTGCTGGACCCTCTCCATCATCATCATCATCAGGCTCTCCGTGTTTGCACGGGAGCCTTCTGCACCTCACCAGTCCAGAGTCTATGTTGAGACCGATGAACCGTCTTTATCTCTTTGCCATCAGCAGTTGCAATTCCTGCTTGGCCATCCCACTTGGGACTGCGTTTTCAGTCCAAAGTGGGAAATGCTTTACACTAATCGGCTGACTGCCATTCGTCCATTTGGTTTGCGAGTCCGAGGCTACCTCAGAGACATCAACACCAGTCTCAATAGCGTCACACAGTTGACAGCTGAGCCACTTCCACCTTGGCTCGCTGTTTCCCCTTCCTGTGATTTTTTCCTGTGCAGGACAGGGAAGGCCTTTACATCCGACCGTGTGTACCGGCAACTCTTTGCCAGCCATTGTGCTGAGTACCCGGACTTCTTGCCTGTCTTCATAGATGGCTCAAAGTCCGGCACATCAGTTGGATCTGCCATGGTCTGCTGTAATGTAATCACTGCAGACCAGATCCCACTGCAGTGTTCCATCTTCACTGCAGAGTTGCACGCTATCAGTCTTGCCTTGGACCACGTGGCAGCTAAGCATCATCGTTGGTGTGTACTTTACACCGACTTGCTTAGTTCGCTACAGGCTTTGATCTCAGTGAGGCATTGGCCTCACCCAGTTCTTTCTAAGATCCGCCAGCAGCTACATAGTCTGGCAGCCACAACCACTATCCATTTCTGTTGGGTGCCCAGTCATGTCGGAATTAGGGGCAATGACTTGGCAGATGCTGCTGCCAAATCGACCATGCCCCTGTCTGGCTCTCCGTTGCTGTTTCCATATCTGGATTTCTGGTAATGTTTTACCATCGAGCTCCAGGCACAGTGGCAGAGATCTTGCTCAGAACAGCTTATGAACAAGCTCTTTGAGATCAAACCTATCATCAAACCATGGCAGCTTTGTTACCGCAGAAATCGCAAGGAGGAAGTTGTACTTGCTCAGCTCTGCTTAGGTCATTCGTTTCTTCTTTGGGCTGACGACTAACCTAAGTGCGAGTTTTGTGACGCTGTTTTATCTGTCAAGCATATTTTAATTTCTTGCCCCTGTTTTAACTTTGAACAGCTTATGTTTTTTAAGTTTCATGATTTTACGTCCGAGCCCCTTACGCTCGGACATTTGTTATCAGATCATTGTTTTTTTAACGGTCTTTCAATTTTTACAATTTACAGGTTATTTTACTCGTCTATAGTTTTACTCTACTGTTTATTATATATATATGATTAACACAGGTTGCTTACACCTGGGTTACTTTTATTTATTTTTACAACATATTTCTATATTTGTATATTGTTATTCACTGCTCATCATTTTATTGTTCTACATTTGCATTGTTGACTTTATTTTTTAAAATTGGTTGAGGGTTTCATAACTTTTGTCATTTTACTTTTTGGACATTCGTTTGGTGCATTATAGCCTTGGATGCTAATGCACCTTAAAACCCTAAACAACCAACCAGCCAACCTTCACTTTCTATCAGCACTGTCTTTGCTTCCTAATCTGTTGTGTGCTTGATTATGGGCTGACCTAAACATTAATGCCCTGCAGATCAGAGAGAGTCTATAGTACTTTGGCTGACCACTTCCAATGAGAGCACCAGGAAAAGATTGTATCTAAATAAGCATACACAACTTATCTCCTACTTTCTCTGATGTAGACAACTAATTGCAAATCGGATTACTTAGAACTATAGTGCTTTAAAGCTTCAGGGTAAGGGAGGTCACACTCACATATTGGGGATTGGCATTGGAACAGGAATCTGTACGGGAGAGCCATATTCTATGCATATTAAAGAACACGCTGGAAGGCCTTGTCCACTATTGTCCAGTGGATCTTCTTCAAAACATAAAATTGTATCCAAGTGTTTTGAAATTAGTTGCATTTTTTTTTTTCAATTTGCACAGCTATCCTCTCACAATTTTCTTTACAGTGACACCATTGCTTAATGCTTCCATTCTCATAATTGTTTAATGATTCAATAAATATTTAAAGAGATTTGAGTTATTTGATTTTATTTTTATTTACCTATTTTGGAAGTTACAATTCACATTCTAATTGATTTGAGAAAGTCCTGCTGCTTTGATATCAAAAAGTAAGCATACTGTAGACTTTAGTTATGGTTGCATTGATGTTCCTTGTGTTATCTTTCTGCTGAATTTTCACCTACTTCACAGACTGTGTGTGGCATATTAAAGGCTTCTATCAGCCCTATGTGGCAAGCAGGTTGCTTGAGGGTTAATTTAAGAAAAGTTCAAAAGGATCACTAAAATGTTTTTGATGTGGAAAGAATTGCATCTTAGCTTCCTATAAAAATAACGTTTTTTAGACCTTTTTTTTTATTTTGTCCTGGTTGCTTATATTCTGTCTTATATTTTTGCTAGAAATGTAAGAACTCTGCAGAATATTGCTGCTTGAATTTGTAAAGCTACAAAAATAAAGTCCTCTTCTGAGGATAAATTGCATTACCAGAGATGTTTAATCATAGAATGTTCATTACTAGTAATAACAATTATTAATGCCCTTTTTATTATATTATATATTATATTTATATTTATATTATGTTCATCAATTTTTTGTCACTTTCAAACACAAATAATAATTTTGTGCATCTTGCACATATAGTCAACTACAGTGAAACCTTGATTAACATGTAGTTGCTGCTTAACACACATGTCCACATATTGTCCAGGTCATATGGGTTTTACCAGGGTCCCCTTTGGAGAAAACATGTCAAATGTGCAAATTGAAGGTTATTTTCATATTAAATATGAATTGGGTGCATTTGATAGAAACTTAATTTTAGTTGAATAATTTTATTTCAATTATATTGTGATTCATTTCTAAACAAAATTTTTAATTGAAAATTCAATAATTTAATTCATTCTTAAATAGCATTAATAATTGAAAATTTTCATTTGTGTTTTTAAGTCTATTATAGCTGTCTAACTCTTTCGGCAGCACATTCTTCAATTATGTCTTTTAAAGCCCATTTACACAGGTTGTTTTCAAAAATGTTAAATGTTCGTTATTAACCCTTACAGTGCCAAGTTTTTTCTTTAAAATTGCAACCCAAATTCTAAGCCTTACTTTGAAACAACTAATGGATGAAGTAGTTTAGATTAAGAATATGAAGCACACTTGAAGAGCATTTAAAATAAAAAAAAATGTAAATAATAAATGGGAAAAGAATGATAAGTAAGCATAAAAATCAGCTTCTGGCACTTAATGGGTTATAAAATGCCCTGGGCAAGTGCTCACTTGCCCTATATCTGCCACTGCATACCATTTGTTACTGTAGATACCAAGGGATATGTATGTGCATCATTCAGGTGCATTCTCAGCAGTCTCTGTCTGAACTGATTGGCATCAGATATGTTTCCCCTTGCCCCAGCAGCACCCAGATTGAGGTTAAACTTATCTGTTTGGGAGGATTTTGTTCTAGTGACCTTCCAAGCATGAGTATCAAGAGTTATGTTTAGTGAACTAATAATGGTGAAAATCTAATAACTGAAAATGTCAGATAATCTGAGACAAAAACTTCATATAACAAAAAAATTGCAACATGTGCATTATTGAAAATCAGTACCCCCTTCAACGTCATTTCACTCTAATGTTGACTAATTGCTAATATTGGTCAACATTGTCATTCACTCTGTTGTTTTCCAGGCCAAATCTATATAATATAAATAATAGCTGTGTTCAGGCACCTGGACATGAAGACAACAGTGAATGTTCCTACAGTACAATTAATATAAGTTTTGGTAGTTCTCCAGTGGGTGCTGCATTGGGCTCATTTTTTGCTAGAGCTTAATTATTTAAGCAAGAAGTCCTGATAACTTGTTTAAATTTGAATAAATTATCCAAGGTGTCAAAAGCATCACTGGAATTGGATGATGAATAATAAAATTTTTTATGTTGCCTTGTTCTTATAGCTATTGTTTATAGTTGAATGGATTATAAAGAATTAAATTTGTCATTGAATAAAATTATTGTCAACGAATTAAATTTGTCCTGCTTGTCAGTGAAGGTGGTTTCTTATAATTTAATCCCTTATTATCCTTCTAACAAATAATTGTTATACAAAAACAGCATTGCTACATAGCTCAGAGTTACTGTAAAATTATTTCTATCTATAGAGATTAGGATACCAGAAATGAATTGTCACTTCATAACATGTAATCCTTTGGGAAAATAGAATTCCTATGAAGTCGTTTTCTTCGAAGTTGGAGTTCTCCAGGAACCAGTTAATGGCATTCAAGGGGGTACCAGTATGCAGTAAAACATTGGATATATCAGCAAACTGGAATTAATAAGACTCTTATGAGGGGGGAAGAAACCTTAATTTTGAACTGAATTTTTGGGGAAATTATGTTCAGAGTTTTTATGCACATTCCACATGGGCCTTTAGGAAATTTACTACTATAATTCCTTTTTCAACACCATTCAAATCTTTAATATATGAAACAAGAAAGGTTTGTTCTATTTGTAGCAATTCAACCCTAGCTTTGAAGCTTTCAGAGATGTTACTCCTAAGGATCCTTTGAAAATATACTTAGTCTTCATATTCCTGTAAACTAACTTAATATTTGTACTGTTTTCTTTGAAATCTAGCATGTAAATGGGAATAATGTACTTACTGAAATAAGTTGAAAATGAGAGAAATTTCTATAACCAATGCAAATTTTTGTATATATGAATAATTTTAATAAAAAAAATTAGGTATATTGTGCAGCTTTGTATTCTGAAGAAGAAAAAGAATTAATGAAATATAAGTATTTAGAACAAGCTATTAAAATTGCCTTTCTGATTTCAGCAATGGACCAGATGAGCGAGAAAGAAGAGATTTTGAAAGAGAGTATGATGGTCCTCCTGGAATGGACCCTGATGGTATTATTGAAGTAAGTTCATGGTAAAAAAAAAGTGGTAAACATTCATGAAAATTTTGTGGGTTTTTAGTTTCAAAAAATATTACACTTCTTTTAATGTAAAGTACAATTTTTTTTTTTTTTTTTCAATAGATACTGTTGAGAAAAGCCTTTCTTAGTTTCTTCCACAAATACTGACCATTGTTTTCTCATCATTTGTGCTAGGGCAAACTTCTTGATCTCATCTTGCCATCTGATATCATCCATCTTCTGGGGCTCCACTTAGGTCATTCGTTTATCACACATTCTTTTCTTCTAAGGATGGGTGATGAATTGAAGTGCGAGTTTTGTGACACCATTTTAACAATTTAACACATTTTAATGGATTGTACAGCTTTTAATCTTGAGTGTCAGTTTTATTTTAGCTTTCACGATTTTATGGCTGTGCCCCTTATACTCTGCCACCTTTTATCTGATGACTCCTTTTTACCACCTTGTTTGAATTTTTAGTTTTTGCAGGCTATTTACTTGTCTTTCAGGTTTTTACAATTTCCGTCTTTAGCCTTGTTGCTTTTATAAGTCCTATACACCAGTGCTCTTGTGCCATAAAATTCCAGCCAACCCAGTCCATCTGCATTATCTCCATACCTTTATGGGCAACTCTTATTCACCATTGTCTCTCTGAGTTCCCAGATCTCACATCTAGAGGTCAAGACAAGTAAGATGCACAGCTTGAAACTTGTTTTTAGACTCAATGAAATATTACTTTTAGAAATGCTTTGTAACTTTCCAAATACTACCCATCTGTATTCTTTTCATCTTTTCCCAGAAAACATTATTTCTACCTGTCTGTTGTCTCAAGTAATTTTCTTCCTAAGTTAACTCTTCTCAGAGTTAAAAATTTGTCTATCAGTAGTTTAGTTTTTTTTAGATATTAATAGAAATTACCCTTTCAGCAGCTTGTTACCACAGAGATCTGACAGGAGCCTATCATTTTAATTTACCAAAGGAAAGATCTGTGAGGAATCCAAAGACCTCAGCAGGACAATGCAGAAAGTAAGCATCCATACCTTATCTGGGGCTTGAACCCAGGCCCCTTTTGATCAGTAGCCAACTGCATTTCCCAATCAGCCACAGGAACTGTTACTTTCATAATTTTGCTTCTCAAGCATATCTAAGGACTCAATCTTTTTCCATCTGTTGAAAGGCTCTTGCCATATCTGTTTTTATTGAAACCTCAAGTGCACATGTAAATAATCTGTGTAATATTGCATTGCATCCCTTGCCTAATACCTTTTTGTTGGAAAAATTTCCATTTTCCTTTTATTGAGCTTAATAACTGATTATGCATTTTTATAGATATAGTGCAGGGTTTGGTTTGTATGTCTCCTCGGTTATCTGGTTTTTTTTACTTCTAAAATGTAATTTATTTTTATGCTCTCAAAAACTTTTCCACAATCTACAAACACTACTCATAAGAGTTTTTGATATTCATTAGATTTTTCAATAATCTGATTTATAGTATTGGGGTGTCTGGAAAAAAAATTGTTTCTGATACAGAAATGTACTTACAGATTGTACCTTGTAACAATCAATGCTTTTATTTTAAAGTATGCACCATCATGTTTTAAGAGTGCACCCATCTTTCTGCAAGATATTCAAACCTGGCACTGTACCATGCCTTTGGTTTAGAGGCAAAGGACTCTTGATACCCTCATTTGACTTCATCCAAATCAGCTAAGTGCCTACCATGGAGAAAATGTGCCATTGTCCAAAACAGTTGATAATCAGAGGGGGACAAGGTCAGAGCTCTACACTGGGTGTAGCAGGTGCTCAATTCCATCAAGTTTGTGTAGCTTTACCTGGTTCCAAATGGCAGTATGTGGTTTGGCATTGTCCTGTTGAAGGAGTGACCGCTTTTAGTTGACAAAAGCAGTGTACCTTTGCTTCAGTTTATACATCTGATCCAGCTCTTGGAATACAGTTTGGCATTGATAGCCTGGCCATCCAGAACAAGCTTGAAGTGGATCACACCCCCAATTCATCGGACACAGCATGACCTTTTTCTTAAAATGGACATATACTGGGGTGTCTGGATTATGCAGGTAGATCCACTCCTCATCCCCAGTAACCTGCTTGAGGAATGGAGTGTCGCATGGATTCTTGAGCAGTCCCTTGCAAACCTCGATACATCATTGAGGTTAAGCTGGGGTCAATTCATATGGCACCTTGCTTCATTGTCTATAGACATTGGGTGAGCTGTTAGTGTGTTTGGCTATTGATCAAAGGGACCTGGGTTCGAGCCGCAGGTTAGGAATTAATGGATGTTTGTGTTTTTTTTTTTGCCGAAGTCTCACCTTCCTCACATATCTTCTCTACGGTGTATAAATTGACAAGTTACTATCAGACCTCTGTAGCAACCAACTTCTTGAGGTTTTTTTATTTTGTCCGTTATCCTTTAATTTTGAGCATCAGTGTATGTGGACAATGCAGAAATATTTTGTTGGCAATACACAAGGTTACTTTTTCCATATACAGGGTGATTCAGTTAAGCATGTACAAACTTCTGGGAAGGGTAGGTTGCACAAAGATGAATTGGAATCATATAGCAATGCAGGGTCGGTAACTGCATCAACATGTGCTAGTGTACAGAGAGGACATGAATGAAAGAGCAGCATGTAAGTGAACAAAATGTTTTTTGTTAATCACAATAGATACATTTGCGAAATGCACAGAGGTCACAGAAGGTGTTCGAAGTTGCGACCAAGAGCTGTAACACAGGCCTCTGACATCTGCGGCGCATGGAATCACGTACATTCTGGAAGATTCCTGCATGTCTCGGACTTCCGAGGCAGCTACGGAGATGCGTGCGACAAGGTCCTCAGCACTTTCAACGGGGGTGTCGAACACCAGTCCTTTGATGTAACCCCAGAAGAAGTAATCAAGGCATGATAGGTCCAGCGATCTTGCAGGCCAATGAATGGGACTATCAAGCCCAATCCACTGTTCTCCAAATGTCACATATAAGTGTTGACAAACTTCATGGCTGAAATGGTCGGGGGGGGGGCATCGTGCTGGAACCGCATTGCACGGCGCAGCAACTGATTGACCTGTTGTTCATCCAAAAGTTCTGGCAAGATGTCCTCCAGAAATATCCGGTAACTCCTTCCGTCCAGGCGAACAAGCATGAGCCTATTAAGTGGTCCCCGACAATGCCGGACCAAAAATTTACAGCAAAACGGTTTTGTGATGCACGTGTTCGTGTAGCATGGGGGTTCTCCACCGCCCATGCATGCACGTTATGTGCATTTAAGCTGCCTTCCCATGTAAAGCATGCCTCATCTGTGAACAGCACAGAAGCAGGAAATTGGGGTTCTGCAGCACTCTTTTGCAGGTACCATTGCGCAAATGCAATGCGCTGTTAGTAATCCTCTGGCTTCAGAGTCCGGATGCGCTGCACATGACATGGATGCAATTGGTTATCGTGCATAATCCTCCATACGGTGGATTGAGAAAGACTGACCCGGTGGGTGATTGCTCGAGTTCTGGCACTTGGAGTATCTTCTGTATGACATAGCACATTCTCCTCCATGTCAGGGGTCCGTGCCCGTCGTTCTCGACTCCTGGCAGGTCTCTGGAAGGAACCAGTGTCACATAACCTCTGATGCAGCTGTGCAAACATCTGGTGGTTGGAAGTACGCCTCATTGGGTAACGTTCCTGGTACACGCACACAGTAGCTCACCTGTTGCAGTCCGCAGCCCCATGTGCAAGATGCATATTGGCCAACTCTGCATTTGTGTAATTGGCCATCCTACTACCTCTGCAGGCAGTTGATGAATGCCGGTTACCTGCGAGGACGTTGTTCAGTCCCGCGGCTGTACAATGCCATCTACCGTGTGAAGATGCCGTTACCAACCCTGCATTGCTATATGATTCCGATTCGTCTTTGTGCAACCTACACCTCCCAAAAGTTTGTACATGCTTAATTGAATCACCCTATATATAATAATTTTGGGTGCTGAAACTGCCACTTGGCTGTAAATGGGACTTTATAACCACAAGATGTTTGAAGTACACTTTTAATTCACCCCCATCCTAGCCATAACAGCAAAGTCAGTACCTTTCTGTGAATCATGTGTTTGTGTCATAGGTGGTGTGCCAAGCAGTACTGATTTTTGACCACAGAATGTAATTATCAGGACACTGCTTTTCACTAATGGACATATAATAATTCAAAGCTGTAGTAACAACCTCAATGTATTTAAAATCTGTAGCAACAATATGTGCTACAATTGAGCATTATATACCATAAGCTGCAGACATCACTTTCTTTAAATTTCTTCACTTTGAAAAGGGATACTTTTTGCCAGTGATATTCTTGAAGCACACCCACGGAATTTTTCTGGTAAAACAACTTCATTGTATAATCTTTTTGACAACTTTGCTGATGTTTTAACTGGACGAGCATGTACTACCAATTTGCCCTGATGTTATTCTGTGGAAACTTTGTTTTCATGACTTTTCTGCTTTCACCTGTGCAGTCAATTGCTTTCCACCTACAAAAGTTCAAGGTAATAACCCTGTATATTTTGAACACTGTTTAAATAAGTAATGCAGTCTAGTACAAGAGTTCCAGAAATGTGACACATATTCAACATTGCAATGCAAGTAATGAATTGTTTCATGTGTTCAAATGCAAAACATTCACATTATTGATGTGTGACCTACTGTTTTGATTGTATGTAGAAACAGAACTTGAAAACCTTAAATTTCTAAATAAACATAATTTCTAAATAAACATAATATGGTAATCTTTGTTTTTTAAATTTAAAAAAAATGCAAAATATAAAAATGTTATATAAAAATCATGTGACAACCATCAATTTTTTTTTTTTTAGAGCAACTGGGAAGAAGTTGTGGACAATTTTGATGATATGAATCTTCGTGAAGATCTTCTTCGGGGCATCTATGCTTATGGTTTTGAAAAGCCATCTGCCATTCAGCAACGGGCTATTATTCCTTGTGTAAAAGGTATACTTATTTAAACTTATGTGTATTTAAAATCGTGTATGCATTGCCTTTTCACACATATAAATTTGTTCTTTTTCTATATGAACAAAGTAAGTTTCACTGTAACTATGGACATAAGGGGCAAAATAAGAGTATAAACTTGACTATTAGGTGGTTTGATCTAAATGATAAAGTTAGGTAAAAGGAGTCACCATTGACCGTAATCTTACATAGGAAGAGAGTATACCCAAAGGTTGTAGGAAAAAGGAGGAAGCCTAGAATAAATAATGCAAGTGAGCAGTATCAAACAGGACCTTGTTAAAGTGGCTGAAGTATCTGTTAGGAATTTTAACTTGTGTGGGATCACTGGTGACACATTAATTTTAGCGAAGTGTCATTAGACTAAAAAATTTACCTAATCCTATGCTTTCTCCCTCCTTCAAAGAAAGGAAGATGCAAATGGTTGTCCCACTATATCGTGTAAACATAAGTGCAGAGCACAAAGAGTTGAATCAAAGTTTGTAACATAGGAAGTGTCATATGTTACCTTAAGTTTATGTTCCTCCCCTTTCCCTGTGGTGGGGGTTGGCTACTCCCACCTCAGGTAAGGCTTGGTTACAATGACCTCTTCTACTCAGAACAAATGATTGTTGTCTTGGGGGGGGGGGGGAGAAGCAAAAGATTGTTGGAAAAATAAATCGATAACCCTGAAAACTACAACAATGTGCTGAATAGAAAGTAGCATTATCGTTGGCAATTGATAATTTAAATACCTTAGCTTATATTGCACTGATCAAGAGAATAGAAACTTATTGTCAGTGTGTCAAAATCAGAGTATACGATGCATTAAACAATTAGAGCAGCAGTTGCAAACTGTTGTTAAAGAAGTAAAGCAGCAGGAAAAATTGCTTATTTTGCAAGCAAAATTAAGATCAGAATTCGTGTGAAAAGGAGGGAAAAAAGCTGTTTCATGTTAATGCCATGTCAGATTAAATGTCTTTTGGAAGGGAAAACATTTAAAGCATACTTTGGGTGCCAAACAATTAATTTTTTCTCAGAATTTCATTATGATTATTAACATTTGGAAATATAATAAATGGTGATGAATTGAGATCTGGAATTTTAATTTTGCAAAATTAATTTTAAGAGCAAGATCGAAATAATTGCTCAGAATTATCCAATACAAATTCTGTAGTAATTCAATATGAGTACTTACGATATAATCATGAAATTCATATCAGAATACACTCAAAGGGCTGCTTTATTAAGTAATTTTATATTACTTCAATAGTAAGTCCTGTGCAGAACTCAGTTACTTCTAAAATAGCCTTTATAAAAAAAAAAGATAATTTAAAGATCTCAAATCTGTTTAAATCTCGATTTCCAACACTATTCTTTCAGCATTTAAAGAGTTATGGAAGCTGAAATATTTACCAATTTAGCTCATTCTGCAAAAAAAAGTTCAAAATTAATGTAATTGTTATGTAAACTTTCCGTAGGTTTATAAAGAGCAAACGGATATTGTTGAAAATTGAGGTTAAAATAGATTTGATTTAAATCTTTAAATTATCTTCATTCACATTTTTTCATAAAATCTTAAGAAGTTACTGATCTGTATCTCAGTTACTCTTGATATAACATGGAACTGTACTTAGTAAAGTGGTTGCTGAGTTTATACCCATAACAATAAACACTGTCCTATTAGCTACATAGACCCAAACAGTTAAACAGAATTAAAATTATATTTCACTTTTTCTATCAATGGCAGATTACAATTATGAATACTTGCTATGAGATTTCCTTATTCTACATCTGTTGCCATTTGCTTACTATCAGTCTCCCCGCTGTGATGTTAAAACTCCTAGCCAATGAACCTTGCCACTTTAATGGTGAACTTGAGGTTGTTTATAAGAAATCATATGTTCAAAAGTCTAACACCAGTTGATAATATGGAATGAAGGTGAGCATGTTATTTGATATCTTGGAGATTGCTTTAATCTGATATAAAATATGTATTTTTTTCTACAATGGCTATAAATGGATTCCCAGACATCTCGTGTCTTTGGCATGAGATCATGTATTAGTATTGATAATATTGATAAATTGATGTTTCTGATTAAAGACAAGAGTGTTACAACCCTACTCTACTTAATAATTTAAACTACACAACAATTTCTGTAAAAATGTTTAATTCACAATTATGCTGTATGACTGAAGACTTTGAGCAGCTAGTCTACATGGTAAACTATGACTTAAGGAGACATATATCTATAAAAAGTTTCCAAGTAAAGATGTAAATTGTTACCATTTCTTAGATGTCTTCTAGAATTCCTGCTGGCTCAGCAGGTTGTGCTATCCCCTTGCATTATTCTTGCAGGACCCTGCTTTCAGGATTTCATCTGGATTGCCATTGGCTTCCCATTGGCAGTTGCTAATGTGTATCACACCGATGTTTTCCTTTCAAAGTCTGGATACCAGTCCAGGTTTTTTCATTGAAGACACTGTTCTGAATGTGATTCACCACCACCACATAGGCTGCATTATACATTCTTCTGAACTCATCTGGTAGAACAGAAGTTGCTCAAAGAGATTCCCTTATTCTACATCTAAACATCTTAAAAGAATTTAACGAACTTTACCTCCAACTCAATAAACATTAAAATGTTTTTAAAAACTCATTCAAGTTAACGAATGCTAAAATCATAGACATCAACATTAAAATCCAATGAGGACCCCTTGCTTTCATGCTGCGCGAGCAACATGATAAAATTTAAACCTACTGATAGGAGTTTCCTATTTAAAGTCTTAACATCATGTAGTATAATGCCAGATGAAATTCCGTTGGTGCAGGGACAAAACATGTTGCCCTGACATGACTCCTTAAGTCATAGTTTACCATGATAAATAAAACTCATAGCTTCAATGTAAAAATAGTGTTAAACTTCATGTAGACTAGTTGCTCAAAAGTCTTTAATCATACAGCATAATCGTGAGTTAAACTTTTTTTTTCTACTCTACTTCTTATCCACATGCTCACTCTTCCACTGTGGGCATATTATGAGTTTTTTCTACTTAAGACTCATGCTATTAAATCCTTCCCATTAAAGCACCATTCATTATTAATATTACTGTAATTGGTTGTTAAAGGGAAAAAAATTGAACAAGCATCTATGTAGATGAGATATTTCAGTGAACAGTTGAAACTGTCTCATAGATTCCACGTTTCCAGCTTTATTATGTTACCAACACAAAAGAAATGATGGGTTGCAGATTCTAATCTACTACCAGATGTAGGCAAATAAAGTTTCTGAATGTTTTTAAATACCATTTAAACCAAGTTTGTAATGGAGTTTATAAAATGTTTGCAAATATTTCTGTTTGATTTTTTAGCCTTTACAATATACCTTAATTCAATTGAATTGTGACTCCAAAATACAAAGCCAAGAGGTAATTCAGTAAAAAAAAATTGCATAAAGTTATGTACAGCTTTGGCTATATGCAATTTCTATCACTCCCAGCTTCATAGGAGAAAACTGCTATAATCCCTGCTTAAGCTTTCATTTAACACATGACTGACTCCTAGTTCAAGGCTTGAAAAATACTGTGTAACAGGTTGTTGTGGTATTTCATTTTTTCCAGCTTTACTTCTTGACACTTTTGTCAGATAAAGCTTCAACCATGTTGTCAATCAGGTTTGTAAACAAATCTACTCCACTTCCTATCCATGTGCTCACTCTTCCACTGTGGTCATTTTTGCAATTTCTACATGAAATTTGGATTATTAAATCCTTCTCATTAAAGCACCATTCTCATTAAAGCACCATTCTCTATTATTATTATTACTGTAATGGTCGTCAACAGAAGGAAATTAACAAGCCTTTATATATGGGTGAGATATTTCAGCAAACAATTGAAACTGTCTCAGTAATAGATGCTACATTTTACAGGGTTGTTATTTTTAGCCAGAATCCAAAAAAAATTATTATAACTGGTTATTAACTCCTTCTCATTAAAGCACCTTTCTGCATTATTGTTGTAGTAATGGTCGTCAAAGGAAGGAAATTAAAAAGCCTCTTTGTGGGTGAGATATTTCAGCAAACAATTGAAACTGTCTCAGTCATAGATGCTACATTTTACAGTTTTATTTTTAGCCAGAAGCAAAAGAAATGATTAGAACTGGTTATTAACTCCTTCCCATTAAAGCACCTTTCTGCATTATTGTTGTAGTAATGGTCGTCAAAGGGAGGAAATTAAAAAGCCTCTATGTGGGTGAGATATTTCAGCAAACAATTGAAACTGTCTCAGTCATAGATGCTACATTTTACAGTGTTGTTAATTTAAGCCAGGAGCAAAAAAAAAATGATTAGAACTGATTGTTAATTCCTTCCCATTAAAGCACCTTTCTGCATTATTGTTGTAGTAATGGTCGTCAAAGGAAGGAAATTAAAAGGCCTCTATGTGGGTGAGATATTTCAGCAAACAATTGAAACTGTCTCAGTCATAGATGCTACATTTGCAGTGTTGTTATTTAGTTATCTAAATAAAATATCAATCTGACTGAAATATTTTAATAAATATTAGGATGTATAACCCACACATACATAAATAAATGCATATACAGTAATAAATTATGGCGTGTTTCTAGTAGACGTGAGTTCAAATCCCAGTCAGGACAACCAGTTTTTTTTCCCAATTCAATTTTTAAATTCATATTTGTTTATTTAAGATTGACTCTCTTTATTTGCATAGTAAAGATAAAATTTATTTGTATTCTAATATGATATGTATTTGCACAGTGTTTGATATGAAATAAAAAATGTGGGATAGAAAATATTTTGTAGGAATTTCCAAAAACACTTTCGTTTATTACATTTTGTATTTCTTGCTCGAAGCACATCAGCTGTGAAAAATTGTAAGAATGGGTGTGATTATAAAACCATAAAGCAAACAATTAATTTCTACAAACTTTTTCTGTTAGTTGGGATGTGCTTTGTATTAATTTTTAGAAACGGAGAAACCATTAAGTTGCAGATAAGGACAGTTGGTAGTTTTCAAATATTTTGAAATCATAAAACTTGATTTTCGTTTTTTTTTTTTGCTGCCCTATTTTTACATTATTTATTTATTTACTCTGGAATCCCTAACCGAAGGCACAACTGTTGAATTGGTGTGTGAGTGTGTGCAAGAAACACAATTGAGCCAAAAAAATGTAAGTGGTGGGGGAAGGAGACTGGATTTCTAATGCACACTACTTCTCTAACTTCCTTCTCTGACTATCCAGTGTTGGGATTTAACTCAACAAAAAAACCAAACCCCACTCTGCAGTCTGTCTGTAGGGGACATTGGTGGACTTGGAAAGGTTGCCATCCGTCGGATGGGGTGTTAAACTGTGCGGGATAGCCATAACCTGAGCACTTAAAGAACACACTTGATGGGAGGCTACCATCTGTTCCTTTGCAGCTATCCAGTAGGTTCCCTTATCCACTCCTCGGGGTCCTTGTGACCTGGCCATTTAGCCCATTGTTCAGAAAAGTGCCTCTCAGAGGAAAACAACCCAGCTCATCAAATCATGGTTCTATTGTGTTGACAAAGAACCATCCTGTGGCTGAGTAGTTAGCGTGCTTTGCTACTGATCAATGGGACCTGGGTTCAAGCCCCAGGTAAGACATGGGTGCTTGTGTTGTTTTTCTGCTTAGGTCCTGCCATCCTCACAGACCTGTTATGGTATTTAAAACTGGTGGGCCCCTGTTAAATCTCTGGCAAACAGCTGCTTGAGGTGGTATTCATTTATTCATTCAGTAAAAACACTTCAGAAGCTTTTATTTAACACATGACTATGAAAACTTTTCCCTCCGCCCTTTTTTAGGGGGATCTTACCATCTGCTCCTGATCGAGGACAACCCTTATGGAAGCGATCACCTTCCCATTTGAACCATCTCCCATTGAGGGCCTTTCAACCCTTTGCTTGTATCATGTGAAGGCTTGATTGGGTGATGTGTAGTGGCTTTGAACTCCTTTGTGAGCTGATGACCATTCGGTCAGCCAGGATCCAATCAGCGTTGCAGTGTGGTGGAAATGACTGACCCTATTGTCCATGCAGCTGCCTCGACCTGATTTCCAAAACTATGGTGGAATACCGACTGCACTGTCACTCACAGGGCTTGTGGAGTGTTTCGGAGATATTCGACATCCCCAACCTTGAAGCATTCAAACACTCCAGGGCAAAAGCCTGTTTTGTCTGGTACAGAACAATGACACAATTCACACATACAATGTGAATTGTTTAATTAAAATTAAGATGTTAAGTTCTTTAATCCATAATTCCAGATGAATGATATTTTATTGATATAATGTATATAAAATGTAGATTTCTAAAGACATTTCCCCATAAGCAAGAGAGCCATGCTTTGTGTATGTTAAAGAATATGCTGGGTGGTCTCTTTGGGAGTCTTCCATCTAGTTCCTGACAGCTGTCAAATAGATCCTTTTCCCAAACCTCTCTCTGAACCATTGGTGCCCTTGTGGATACACACATACAGAATAGTTTTCTTGTCTCACTTTTCAACTTGACATTACTTTCATTATGAGGAGTGACTTAGTTTTTTTTAAACCTAGATTTTAAAGTTTTTTAAGGTTTGGAAGTTTTGCATTAAGGTTGCATCTAGAATAGCAGATATTGTTGATATTTGATGCAGTATGCTATCTAAAGTTCAGGCCCATTTTTCATCTTTTGCTACTGAAATTTGGTGTTTTAAACTCTACAGATGATTATATGCTGAAAGCTCACTCAGAAGTGTGTCTTTTGCTTAAGATGTCATATTTGGTTTCATCAGATTGATATTTTGTTTCAGACTTTGCACATGAAATTCTTTGCATTTGCATCACTTGTCAGAATAACTGATGGATTATGTATTAGAACAGCATTATGGGTTGTCTTCCTCATTATTCAAGATATGACTGATTCTCACATATTAAAAAGTTACATCTAAAATTTAAAACATTTTATGGTAAGTTTAAAAACTTCAGTGGATTAAACTTCTTTTAATATATATTTGATAAAAGTTCTTATATTAATATTTTATGATGTGAAACCAATATTTCTTAATGAGTGCAATTTATCATTGTTCTCCATATAATTTTAATAAATATTTCAAAAGAAAAATCTTTCAAATATAGGCAGAGATGTGATTGCTCAAGCTCAGTCAGGAACTGGGAAGACCGCTACATTTTCCATTGCTATTCTTCAACAGATTGATACTGCTCTTCGGGAATGCCAGTCATTAATTCTTGCCCCTACTCGAGAACTAGCACAGCAGGTATTCTCTTTCCCATTATGACTTGTGAAAAAATTCATGTATAACAATTTGCATGATGCTTTTTTTTTATTTCATTTCAGAGACATCTTTTTTTTTTACCTTCTTAATTGTGTGAATATAATCCATGTAGCCTAATAAACAAGTTTTTACTGGTTAGATTTTTATAACTTTGTTAGGTGTCTAACATTTTTGAACTTTTTAAACTAAAATTTTAAAAACCTTATTTTAAACTACGTCATATCTGCAGTGACATTAAAGCCACATTTCATCAGTGCTTATATCATGTGCTTGATATTTATTTGAAACTGCTGATGAATAATAATCATTATGAAACAGTGCACAGTTATCCAGTTTTCAGACTTTAACTCTTCCAGGGGTCAAGCTATTTTCTCTCTATGCTAAGGAGTAAATTGATATATATTTTACCAGATGACAAATGAAAGGAATTGTGGTATGTTTGTTTCAAATTAATCAGCATTTAATTCTTCATTTTTAATAGTGGTTTTTTTTTTTTAGAGTCAGTAAAAATCAGGCAATGCAAATAAAAAATTATTTAAAGAAAAACCAATATAGAGAAATGATTATAATGCACATGAATAGAGAGAAAAGTTATTTATGAATAATGAAAAAAATTAATTTTCTTGTTTGAAGTAAATATTTCTCCTGTTTTGTAATGTTTTTTTTAACATTATACTTTGAAAAAATCCAGGCTTTTTGCCAATTGTGCTGAGTCAGATAAACAAGTCAACTTTAAAATTAAAAAAATAACAGAAATAGGTAATGCTATGTACCAAATGAAACAATTTAATTCAAAATTTTTTGAAAATGAAAAATTTGAACAAATTTCCAAGTGCATTAATTTTAATAAGACTTTCATAATAATGTAGTGAAAAAATAAACCAGACTGCAATTAAGGCTTAATTTTGGAAAACACGAATAAAAACAATTAAATTGCATATTAATTTAAAGTAAATTTTTTCTCCAAATAGTATGAATGTCTACCTGAAACATAAATTTTATTCATTTAATGATTCTTTTCAGTATTGTATGTTTTAAAATACGTACATTACAAGAAAAAAATTGTGTGCCTGGGAGGATTAATGCCATTTTATTGAAACACAGGCAGCTGTTAGCATACACTGAGATGTGCGATTGATTGCATTATCAAAAAAAAAATGGAAAATTTCCACTTTACCTACTCGGTAAAGTGGTATAATTAGTATGATGTTGAACTTACCCATGCAGCAATGCATTCATGAACATGGCAGGAAAGACTATCGTACAGCTCTCTAATGTCCTCCTGAGGGATAGAATGCCGAATAGTGTGAAGTTGCTGTTCCATTTCAGCAACAATGGTTGGTGCACCTCTTGGGTGTTATTGCAACTGTTGGCCCATCATGTCCGTGGTGTGTTCAATAGGTGAAAGGTCTGGTGAGCCATGGTAGTACCTGATGTTTTGCTTGTGTAGATACTGCAGACTAATGCCAGCTGTGTGGGGACAGGCATTATCTTGCTCGTAAAAGGTTCTTTATTACTGAACAAATGGGACAGCCACTGGTTGCAAAATGTTGGTAACATATCATTGGGTAGTTAGAGATTCCCTTATGATGACCAGTTCTGACCGAGATGTCCAACTAATGGCACCCCACACCAGGTGCTGGAGCTGTGTGATGATATCGCATTACTGGGTGGCGTTCCTTTCCTCTGTATGACCGTGAATATGTCTACCATTGTGCTGACCAAGACAAAAACAAGATTCGTCAGTAAACACCACAGTACTCTTATTCATTCCAGTTCTGACTGAGGTGACACCACTGAAGATGTGCTTGCATGTGGGCAGATGTGAGGGGCAAATGCAGTGGCGGACGATAGACTCACAGTGAAAACTGTAATAGCCTGTTGTTTACCGTCCACCTAATAGACATTAGGTGTGTTGCCTGTTGTCAATCTCTTTGCAGTTGCATTGTAGTCGCAAATCTGTCATTCAATGCCATGCATCACAAATGACGGTCCTGTCACTCGGTGGTCATATGTCGTCGTCCTGATCCTTGTCTGTGTGTGCTGGAGCCTTCTTGAGCCGCTGGCCCATACGTGTACGATGGTGCTGGAATTGTAGCCAATAAGGTGTCGTTAGTTTTAGAATGGTTTGTTAGCCCAGGGAGCTTTGGTAACCTTTATCTGTGTTTGCTCCGCACCTGTGACATCAGCTTGTGCCTGCCCAGTCATTTTGATTGTCCTGCAAACCTAATCATTTCCATGCATATCCATATACTACTGCCTCCCTAAATTTTGTCGCATTTGCATAACTTCTTGCAAGTGTTGCATTTTTTATTTCCTGTACTGTAATTCAGTGTGGTATATTTTAAAATATGGACCAACATTATGCAAGTTGACTTGGATTGCTCATATTAAAGATATTTTCTGTCCTGTTTATGAAATGGGGGAATAGTTTCTTGGCTTTATTATTTTACTAAACGTTAAGAATTTTTTTTTTAGTGTTGAATTTTGGGAGTCTTGACTAAGTACGAAAACAAACAAAAAAAAACCCCATCTATATCATCGGAGTGGCCAGCAAGATTTTTTTTTGGGGGGGGAATAAATTTTTTCTTTTTTATGTGGTAAACAAAGAAATAATGCAAGAGAAATTAATATATATAATTTAATGTGATGTTGAAATATCTACAGCAACAAGTTGTAACATGGCCATCTGATGCATTATGACTTCAAAAAATTGGGGTTAAATGTACGTTGCCAAGACTTGTTTACCTGTAAAAATTCTTGGGAAGATTTAATACTTTTTGTTAAAATAACTGCATTGGAAGTCATATCAGTTTGATATAATAATATAAATATATATAATACCAGACACAGAAATAAATCACTACAGATCCACAAGAGTTTCCACTGACATGTGGATTTGATTTTACACTAATACAATATAAAACTATTTCCAGCTGCCACAAAACTAGCTTATTATGCAAGAATCTAGCTGATAATACAAAATTGAGATTACATTTCACAATTATTATTTACTGACAAATTTAAATTTCCCAAACCTTCAAGATCAGATCCCTTGGAATAGCATTAACTCTTTTAACGCCCAAAATGGGCGAGATTTTGAAATGGACTAGTCCGAATAGTGCTTTTTTTTTTTGTCTTTACTACGCTCTATCTTTTTCTCAGATTT
The DNA here is from genome assembly GCA_038380435.1 of Ryuthela nishihirai. Classification (NCBI taxonomy): domain Eukaryota; kingdom Metazoa; phylum Arthropoda; class Arachnida; order Araneae; family Heptathelidae; genus Ryuthela; species Ryuthela nishihirai. The sequence goes on along the minus strand of JAWZYU010000002.1, from coordinate 29,772,758 downwards.
CTTGGGTGTTAAAGGGTTAAAATATCTATTAGCTAAATAAGTATAATGTTTCTTTTATTAATGTTCTAGGTGCTACTATACTATGTAATAATAATTGGTTTCAAAATCTGTTAATTTCTAATTTCTTGTTCCCAAGTTTTTTATGTGTTTGATCACTTGGAAAATAATTTACGCAGAGTAAGAATTCATAAATTTTTACACATTCCACCAATATAATAAAATTTATCTAATTTTACCATTGTTCTAATAAGATAATTGTGCACATAAGGGCTTAATGTATGACATACACAGTCCTATCAGAATAATATGACCACCTACCTAATAATGGGAATAGCCACCCTTGGCCTGGATGACAGTGGCAAGACAGTGTGGCATAGATGCAATGAGACCCTGGAAGATTGCCAGAGGCACATGTACCCATTCGGACTCCAGCAGAACACGGAGGTTCTGGAGATGATGTGGTTGTGAATTCACATGCTGAACCTGTCAATCTAAATGGTCCCACAAGTGCTCTATGGGATTGAGATTGGGTGATTTCAATGGCCAAGGGAGAACGGAGACATCCCTGTAGTGTTCCTGGAACCAGTCATGCACCACCTTAGTGACATGGCAGGGCACCTTGTCCTGTTGGTAGACACCATCACCACCAGGATAAATGTCCAACATGAAGGGATGCAAGTGATCAGCGAGGATGGACAGGTAGCCATTGGCATTCAGGGACCCATCCAGTAATACCAGCGGTCCCAGGTCATACCAGGAAAACATCTCCCAGACATGCACACTGCTGGCCTGTACTTGACCAACAAGTGTGTCCAGGTGTTGGTTCTTGTGTGTCTGATGCCGTATCTGCCACCACCTGTCACTTTTGTGGAGTAGAAATCTTGATTCGTCGGAGAAGGCAACCTTTTTACACTCTTCCGCTATCCAATGACGGTAGTCCGTGTGAACTGTAGGCGTTGTTTTCGATGGACCTTGGTTAACATGGGTGCCTTTACGCAGTGTCGACTCTAGAGACCCATGCATAACATGGTTTGCTCTACTGTTATTGGGGACACTTACCTGGGTGCCCCAGCATTCATTTGAGTGGTCAATTGCTGCACTGTTGTGTGTCAATTGCCCTTTACCAGTCAACGGAGGGGATGTTCCTCTCTGGGGTCGATGGCCTTTGGGGCTCCACAGTTATGACGTCTGGAGGTACTCAGTGTGCCAGCGGTCCATTCTTGGTACACCTTTACTACAGCACCTCATGGAACAACTCACAAAATCTGCTTTTCCAAGATGCTTCCATCCTTGGTGTGGTAACCATTGATCATTCCTTTTTGAATATCCGTCAAATCAATACCTCTACCCATTGTGCTCACATTACGCACTATGGTTCATCTGTCCTGGCCGGCCGCTTATATCTATATGTGGTCGATCTTGTCATGTGCACTCTGTGACACGTCTGGACGGGTACACTGTGATTCTGTGGGTGGTCATATTATTCTGATATGACTTTGTATAAGCACCACTCCATGAAAAAAGGACCCATATAATAAGTAAGATTTAACCCACCCAAAGTGCATATGTTCAACACAGACAAATCAACAAATTTTCTTATGTAATAAATATTAAGTATTATTGAATTATTTCTTTTCATTATTTCATTTATATGTAAACCCCGTGTTAACTTCCGATCAATAATCACACCCAAATAGTTATATACATATAGCAGTAATACCCAAATAGTTATACACTGAAGTGCCATTGAATTAAGGATAGGAGACATTATCGAAATTCAGTACTGCAAGTCCTGCATTTATGCTCATGCATTGCTGAAACTCTGGTCATACATAGCTGTCAGTTTTGGCTTCCCCAAGCATTTGTCATGAGAAGCATAATGGGAAAGGTGCAGGATTTGGATCCATTTAACAGAGGGCAGATTGTAGGTACCCGACAGATGGGATACTCAATCTCCGAAATTGTCAATGAACTTGGATTTTCTCGTACGACAATTTCAAGAGTGTTCTGGGAATATGAAAATTCCAGCAAAAAACAAGTACCCAGGCAAATTGCAAAGGACAATCAGCCTTGAATGAACATGGACTTCGCAATCTGACCTGCATCGTACCGACCGATATGGCCAGACCTTATTTGAAATCACCTCCCATCTGAATGTGGGTTCCAGCCGGAGAGTCAGTGCACGGACCTTGCAATGTCACTTCATCTCAGCTTCGTGAGCCGCCAACCTACGAGAGTCCCACTTCTAATGGCACGACACTGGGCTCAACGCCTTGCCTAAGCTAAAGAACGTCGAAACTGGACCATCAAAAATTGGCAATGGATAGCCTGGAGTGATGAATCCCAATTTAATCTTCACCGCACTGATCAAAGGCTGTATGCCAACCCCATGAAGCATTGGATTCTGCATTCAGGAGGGAACAGTACAAGCTGGTGTTGGCTCAATGATGGCCTGGGTGTCTTCAGTTGGATGTCTGTGGGACCTTTGGTACATATACTGAAGACTCAATGCATCCTAATACATAGAACTCATGGCTGACCATTTACACCCATTTATGGCTATCATGCATCCCAATGGAGATGACATCTACCAGCAAGACAATTGTTCATCTCACAGGTCCAGGTTGGCTACTGCATGGTTGCAGGAGCATTCTGCTGACTTTGAAATAATTAATTTGCCACCTAGAAGCCCAGATTTAAATCCCATCTAAAATCTTTGGGATACTGTCGAGCAGAGTGTTCGAGCCCATGTCCCATCAGCGATGACTTCGAGAGAATTGTGGATAGCTCTGGAGGATGCATGGGTCGCCGTACCTGTGGAACATTTATGCAAGCTTGTGGAGTCCTTGCCTTGTGTGACAGCCATCACCAAGGCCAGAGGGGGTCCAACACATTACTAGGTTACACGATCTAGCATAAATCGGAAAGATAAATCAGCCGATCGAAAGCTCGCTAACTAACAGAAGTAAATCTACAGAAATGAATTTACTTCCATATCCAAGACCTCATTTATTTTCAGAAAATTATACCAGATCAAAGTTTTACTGGAAAATTAATAAATAATAAAATAAAAATTAAAATATAGTCTAATACGAAGTTAAAATATCCACAGCAACAGGTTGTAGGCCGTCCATACAATGAAGCATAACTATGAAAAATCAATATTTATTGATGGGCCAAAAGATCACAAATTTATGAAAATAAATCTACTGAAATGAAAAGAAAGGTTTTAATATATAAAAAAATACTAACTTTACAAAAGGTATCTAATATGCTGGACCAAAACTGTAAAAAACACTTATATCACATGGAAATGGAGATAGCATGTGTCAGCCATCTGCATCTTGTTTGCTTCAGTGCAGCATAACTAATTAAATGCAGAAGCAACCAGAATTTCTGAGGATGCGTTTACTTCCAGTTTTGATTTTAAGAGGGAAAAGATGCATAGAATGCTGGGGAAAAATGATAAAAAATAACTTGGGAATACTGAAATAGGTTTATGACAGAAAAGAGTGTGAAATGAGGAAAAAAATGGTGGTACGTATTTTGTAATTATTTCCAAAATGTATCGTTTTAAAAATAGTTTTTTACATTAATTTTTTAGATTTTCGAAAATTTAAGGAAAAAATTGTTGATAATAGTTCAAATGAAACTTTAGTTTAAATCAGAAGGTTGCTTCAGCAAATAGGAACGTTAACAAAGCAAATCATCAATACCGTTAGTGCTTCAAAGAAACGGCAGTCAGATGGCTTTATAAAATCATTTATATAAGATATAAAAAAAATTTGCAATGTCAATTTTTTTTTAACGTATCCATGCATCTTTGGTCCCTCATTTTGGATTCTGTAAGTATATACAGATGACATGGACACTGGAAGGGTTAAGCATTCCTATTTTAAGGGGTTCCCACAACTTTTTTTGATATTAGCCACATTTGAAATTCAAATTATCTGACATGACATGCAAACTATATGTAAGGTAAGACACTAAAAAACCCCTCTATATCTTATTGTGAGCTGTAATATGCTGGGAACTACTGGTGCCATGAGTTCTTAAATTTCAACTGCCATAAATGATGGAGAATATACTTTTTTATATAAAATAAAGTGGACCCCTTTTGCCTTTATTAATAGTATTTTCAGCTAATTATTTCAAGTGTTTCTTGTCTACAGGATGTTTTCCTGTGATACTTTATTACTGAATTATTTATATAATACTGTGAGCAACAAATTACTTCCATCACATGAGGTAACTTGGTTTTCCAATTCCCAACATAGATGGTCCAGTAGTGAATCAACAAAATGTGCAGGAATTCCAAAATACCACATTGCTGGAAAAAATGGTTATCCTCTGATGGTGTAGTGGTTATTATACCTAGCATGTTTCTGGGAGACAGTTCTATTCAGCTAATTACTTCAAATATATTCTGATGAAGCTGTTCTCATTAATGTAGAATTTTTTGTCGAAAAATTTTAAGTATGAAATTGTTCAAATCTCTTGGCAGTATATCTTAGTTTTTTTGAGGGTGTATAAAAGTATACTTCACATACATCAAATAACTTATAGGATGGACGCGGCATAAATTTTATGGGATATCAATATTTTAAATCACTTAAAGTTGCACGTCATCTATATAGTGCAGCTGACATTTGCTTTATTATGTAGAATGCGCTCGAACACACTGAAGCACAGATGTAACAACTTGCGTATCAGTGGCTTCACTTATAAAGACAGGTGAAGTGGAATTGATAGATCTTAAATAATCAAAAAGTAAAGTTGAGGAGTCATCACTCAAGGATTGCAACAATTTCCTAGATCTATTTGTTATATTTGTAACTATAAAATGGAATCTTTTCCAAAATGTTTCCTCAGCTGAAGATTTTTTTTTTTTTTTTTGCTGTATAACTAAACTGGGTGCTGAAATATAATTTCCTTAAGTGTGAAATTCCATTTAAATAGGTTCTATAAATTGAGGGCTACCTGTAATCATTTCCATATCTTTTATTGCATATTTTTATTTTAGAAATGGAAAAGATAGTTTAATTGCTGTCTTTCAAGATTTCTGAGTTGTTTATAGCTATTTTACATATGTAATTCATCTGTCATAAGTAATTTGAAATTTTAATATATTTGCTTTGTGTAAACCTTCTATTTTTATCTTACAGATTCAAAAAGTTGTAATAGCTTTGGGTGACTACATGAGTGCACAATGCCATGCATGTATAGGGGGCACAAATGTTAGAGAAGATATTAGAAAACTTGAAATGGGAGTTCACGTTGTTGTAGGAACACCAGGACGAGTATTTGATATGATCAGCAGAAAAGCTCTTAGTAAGTGAAAGCTGTGATTTTGATATTTGATGTGTAGAGTATTAGCATTTAACATCGTTTATGCTGTCTTTTAATCATTTTAAGTTTGTTTTAATCCCATTCACTATATAGCAAGTTCTAAAAGTCTGAAAGCAATTTACCCCATCATCCATTATTGTATCTCAAGTATTTTCAAAATGAGTTAAGATACATAGATTTTCACATAATAAAAATAAGCAAATTTAAAACCAAAAAATTAGCACCGAAAGCTAAAATATTATACATTATAGTTTATAAGCACACTTAGCAAAAAATTAGTCATCCCCACCATAGTACTGTAGAGTTGACTTATACACCAGTTGATGTTGTGCCTGTATTAATGCAGCACTATATAGAGGCATGTGACCTTCCTGTTCTCTGTAGTGTAGCTAATTCCACTGGAATGAACTTTGAAGGAAGTAGCTGAATTTGCTGGTGTTTTGAAATGAATAGTCCAGCATATGTATAAACACTGGTGTATATGCCATATACATAAACATTGGTGTACATGCCTATACATGCATGGCCACAAGTCAGTACTTACAGACAGCGACTTTCAACAAGTATTGTGACTGGATACTGAAACCCCATTTTCAAATCAGACATGAATCGCTACAGACAGTTGAAGGGCCACAGCCTATTTCAGAAAGAACATTGTGATGGAAACTGCATTCCATGGGTATTTGGAGCAGAGAACTTTGGAAAAGATCCATGTTGACAGTTGATAAAGCAGACCAGTTGCAATGGGTTAGGCACTATAGACATTGGTCTACAGACTACTGGAAAGCCATTATCTGGTCAGATGAGGTGTGTTTGTGTCTGTATTCCAATGATGCAAGATAGCAATTGCATATCAAGAATAATGAAACCTTCCATCTTAACTGCATCCAAGGTGTTGTTCAAGCCGGAGGTAGTCCTGTTATGTTCTGTGGATGCTTTACGTACATGAGGTGACTTGAGGTGAGCCCATTAGTTGAGGTATTGACCTGTTTAAAATAGGAAGTCTATTTACAGATTCTGGATAATCAGGTGTTGCTTTTTTTTGCTTAATGTAAAATTAATAACATCTTTTTACAAAACATAACATAGACATCGGTGCTCCAGGATGACAACTACAATGTGTACAGGTCCAAAACTGTGACTGGAACAAGGAACATGAGGTAACATTGGAACACCTCAACTATCCCACAAAGCACTGAATGTGAATCTCGTTGAAAAACTTTGACTCTCTGGAACAGAGGATGAAATGCTGAAATAGGCATCCACTTGTTCTAGGAGAACTACAGGTGCTATTATTGGAGGAGTAGACTAGAATTGATGTAAGCTATACCCAATGACTGGTTCCATACCTAACAGGATTGCTTCTCTAATTCATGTGAACATAGGTGATAAATTATAAAGATGACTAATTTTTGTCATGTGAGCTTATTTGGAGATTTTAAATCTTTCTGTTGTGAGCCTTTTAAAGTGTGTTCCCTCCCTCTCAGGTAACAAACACCAAAACCAGAGAAACTGTTTAGATGTAAGTTTATCACTCTGTGTCTGCCTAAGATCCTGCCAAATTTTAGGAAGCTTGATTATTGTACTTAACTCTTCTCCAAAAGCAAGAGTAGAACTTTTACTAGTTTTATGTTCTATTTGTGTAATGTTTTAAATGTACTGCCAATTGTACAGATGAAGCTTTATTTGCAAGGGTGCCAAATCAGTTGTTTCTCAATATATGGCACATTACATTTTATTATAAGCAATAATAAGCAAAGAATTAATATTTATATTGTTTAGTTTTAAAATGTTTTAAAATATGAACCTAAATTTCACTTGTAGTGGCTTATATTAACTTTAAATCATTATAGGTCAACACAGTGAATAATTATAAATAAACTATTTATTTCACAATTATCACTGTTAGGAGATTTATGTCTCCTGTGTTGCAGCAAGAGATGCTAAAGCAATATGATGGTGATATTTCATTTTATGTGTTTTTATTAATATTAGTCGTTGATAATTGAAAGTTTGGAACAGCATGTCGCGAGATCAAATTCCAACTGACTGACTAAAATCCATGCACGTGCAAGTATATATACCTTGACAGTTTCTAGAAAGATCCAGAGACTCAAGAATACTTTTCTGGTAAATACTAAAACTAGAAAGTATGCAGAAACGTAGTAGCACCACCTATGCATGCTTGTTTAGAAGCAGAGTTTCCCTGCTTAACCAATAGGTGGCACAGGAGTTGCTACACTCCATTTTGTACTATTATATATATTAAATATTTTTTGGAAGCTTCGTCGTGGCCCATGGGGCATGGTTTGAGCACCCCTGATTTAGCTGATATTAGATTTGGTACAAAAGTAGGTTTTCTGTGCACTGTGTTGTATTGCATTTTAGAGTATGTGCTATCATTATGTTTAAATATGGCAATTGCTGGTTAGTTTCATCATTGCATGTAAACTTTATGGTGGGTAAGATGTTATTAAAGATGTCTAAAAGTTTATATAATTCCTCTTGGCTGTGGTCCCAGAATATTAAAATATTGTCCATGTAAATGTAGGTACAGTGTCAGTTAAAGTTTACTTTTAGCTAGGGCTGTTTCTTCTACATGCCTCATTACTGCATCAGCCATAAGTCTAGAAAGAGGGGAGCCCATGGTGTGCAAGGCCTCCATCTGAACCTAGGTTTCTCCATTTACCACAAACCAGCTGGATGAGGTGCTGAAGTACTGTTGTGGGTCTAGTGCAGGCATGGCCAACATACGGCCCGCGGGCCGGATCCGGCCCACGTAATGAATTTATGTGGCCCGCGAACAATTTTTCAATATTAGCATTTAACTTCTAGTAATTAATCGAATGAATTCTCGATACTTCTATATTTTTTAAAAAAGATTCCGTTATAAAGAATTAAATCTTTTATACTCATCTGTACTCGATATGATCTGTTTGATGTTCAAGCGACGTTGCCAGCAGGCGAGTTGACTGGAACGAGAGGCAGGTGCTGCGCGCGCACAATTCAGTCCACTGATGTGAAACGTCACTCTTTAGGCGGAGCTTGCTGTGCAGCACCCAAAGTCAGGCAATTTATTATTAAACGGTATGTTATTTTATTTTTGTTTTTAAAAATATTGTATATTAAGAAACTTTTTCACTCCAGGGATGGCTTCGAAAAAACGGAAAGTAGATTTAGAGTGCCGTATATTTAATGAAGAATGGAGGTGGAAATATTTTTTTGCAATGTACAATAATAAGGCAGTTTGTCTTATTTGTAACTCGAGTGTGGCAGTTTTAAAAGAATACAACTTGAGAAGACATTTTGAAACCAAACATGCAAGTTACGCACAAAATTTAAACGAAGAAAGCCGAAAAAAACCAACCGCAGATCTGGTAGTAAAATTGACTCGACAGCAAAATGTATTTTTAAAGCAAAATCGCTTACAAGAATCTGTTACTGAAGCAAGTTTTTTAGTAGCAAAACGTATTGCTCAATGTGGAAAACCTTTTGCTGAAGGAGAATTTGTAAAACAGTGCATGTTGGATGTTTGCGATGTGATGTGTCCAGAAGTTAAAAATAAATTTGAAAATATAAGCCTGTCTCAACAAACTATTGCTAGAAGAATAGAAAATTTAAATGCTAATATAAATAATCAGTTATTAAATAATTTAAAATCGGCCAATTTTTATGCAATAGCTCTGGACGAAAGTTGCGATGTAAAAGATACTGCTCAGTTGTTAATTTTTATCCGAGCTATCACCGAAGATTTTCAAATTTCGGGAGAACTTTTATCAATTGTTCCGATGAAAGGTACAACAAAGGGAGAAGACCTTTTCCGAGAGATTGAAAAGTGTTTTTTGGAGTACAATGTTGGTGAATGTTGCAACAGATGGATCACCAAACATGATCGGAAAAAACGCATTGAAGATAAAATTTTCGAAATCGATCCAAATCATAAAATTATACCCATACACTGCATTATTCATCAACACGCACTATGCAAAAATATTTTAAAAATCGATCATGTTACAAATGTAGTTGTGAAATTAGTGAATTTCCTACGATCAAAAGGATTAAATCACAGGCAATTTATTGATCTCCTTGAAGAACTAAATACCAGTCATTTAGATGTACTATATCACAATAAAATCCATTGGTTAAGTTTGGGAAAAGTTTTAAGACGTGTGTGGGACCTTCAAGAGGAAATAAAAATATTTTTATGCTTAAAGAAAATGAGGATTTTCCTGAATTATTAGATCCAAATTGGATTTGTGATTTAGCATTTTCTTTGGATATTCTCACACATGTTTACAAGGAAAAAATTTATTTGCTCGTGATTTAATACAGAAATTAAGAGCTTTTAAAATGAAGCTTAGCCTTTTTCTACAAATCTGGCTGAATGTAAATTTGATCATTTTCCAACGTTACAGACCATATCTTTAAATATTTTAAAAGAAAAGGGTAAAACATTTAATAAAAACATCCTTGCACTAATGACAGATTTCGAGCAGAGATTCGATTGCTTCAAAAAAATTGATAAAATTTTATCTATTATCCGAAATCCATTATCTGTACAAGTTGATGACGTTCCTGTTGATATACAATTAGAAATAATTAATTTACAATGTGATGAATTATTGCATGAGAAATATCAAGAAGAGCAAGAAAATTTGTGTAATTTTTATAAGCATTTAAATAATGAAAAATATGGAAATTTAAAAAAACTTCCCAAGACGTATTTAGTAATCTTTAGCTCAACTTATATTTGTGAACAAACCTTTTCTTTATGAATCTAAATAAAAGTACAACAAGATCAAGATTGAATGATTTACATTTGGAGGCTCTGTTAAGAATAGCTACTACAAGTATAGAACCAGATATTAAAAAAATAATAAGCGATGCAAACCGCCTCAACACGTCGCATTAGTTATTATGTTAATTTGTTGTATTGATTTACTTACAAATATTCATAAACAAATTTCATAATAAAATTTTGTTTACTTAAAGAAATAAGTGTTTTGCTTAAAATTTTTCAATTTTAATATTTCGTCCGGCCCGTGAAAATATTTTTTTTCCAATCCGGCCCGGGGGCAAAAACAGTTGGCCATGCCTGGTCTAGTGTTTCGTGACCATGTTTTTAGTCTTATAGGTGCATTTAGTGCTGGGGTATAGTGAAACAGCATCAAATGAATGCATTGTTGTGCTTGAGGTGATAGGGGTATTTAGGATGGTATGGTTCTGATGACATCTTTTGCTGTGCTAGCAGTATATTGTATAGGTGGAAAGAAAAATTCTAAAAGTGGTAGAGTGCTTGTTCAAGGTTATATGTTGGTGATTTCCTTTTTGAGATTAGGGGTCTGAAGGGTGATCAGATTTATGCAGTTTAATTTTGATAAACATCTGGATATATCCTAGTACATGGTAGGTGTACAGGCTTTAGAGATTTCGGTTGGTAGGAATGGATCGCTCCTTAATTTTATTAATTTCTGTAGTGTATTTAAGTATGGGGTTTAGTGATTTTATGAGAATTCAATTCCTTTGAAGTTTATTTTTGGTATTGGAATCTTTATCAATTAACACTATTTGATTTTTTTTTTTTTTTTTTTTTTTTTTTTTTTTTTTTTTTTTTTTTTTTTTTTTGCTGCTAGTCATGGCCGAGTGGTTAGCATGCTTGTCTTCTGATCTAAGGGACCTGGGTTCGAGCCCCGGGTAAGGCATGGTTGTGTGTGTCATTTTTCTGCTGAGGTCCTGCCATCCTCTCAGATCCTTCTACTATGGCATATAAACTGACAGGCTCCTGTCAGACCTCTGTGGCAAGCAGCTGCTTGAGGGGGTATATTATATAATTTTAATGTTTAAATTTGAATAATCTCGACATATCTGGTTCATAGATTAGGAAAGGACTTTATCTGGAACAGAGAGTAGGCTGATACCCCTATAGTTATCACAAGAACTTCGATCACCTTTTTTGAAAATAGGGATAACAATAACTCTGGTAAAATCCTTAGGAACCACACCTTTATCATAAAAGATAATCAGAATTTCAGTCATCCAAGTGGTAACCGAAACATTCCCAGCTCTAAGCATTTCTGTAGTAATTTCTACCCCTGGGGATTTATGAAGTTTAAGTTTAGAAACAGCCAAAATAACTTCAGATTGTGTTATAGGGCCAACATTAAAGCCACCAATGCATCTATCATCATTGCAAACAATGGGAATAGAACTAACCGCATTGCTTAGAATATCACTGAAATGCTCAGCCCACCTAGCCATGATAGAATCCTCCCCTTCTATAACCTTACCTTGTTTATCCTTCATTCCTTGTATACCTGTCCGTTTTCTACCGCACAAAACATTAACTATCTGGTACAGCTCTCTGCTGTTGTGCTGTCTAACTGCTTCCTCGGCTTTGTCAGCCAAACCATCATGCCAAAGATTCTTATCAGCAGCTAACTGATCTTTTACACGTTTATTAAGTTCTCTGTAATGCTTTCTATTAGTACTAGTAGGGTATTGATTAAGGACATTCCTGCAGTTCTTTCTTTCCGAAATAAGCTCAAGTGCCTTATCACTCAGATAATTCTGTCTCTTCTGCTCCTTTTTTCCTAAAAGAGTACTGTTAGTGTCCAAAAAAGTCTGTTTAAAATGATCCCATTCTTCCTCAACTTTAGTAGTAAGCATACCATGACTGTCATAATGACTAGGTAACCTATCATTGTAAGCTTTGGCTATAACTGGGTCTTTCAGAGCAGTGTGTCCTGGCCATGAGCCTAATGCACTAACAGTGATTAAGCTATAGGCTCTTTTTGTCAAGGTGCTCCCTATTATGCTGGGGCGGGGGTGGCTCACTCAGTAACGTGCCAGGCTCATAATCTGTAGTTCCCAGGTTCGAGTACCAGCTGGTTCAGCGTTGAGATTTATCAACTCAAAATTCCCCTCCTTGCCCACGGTCAGTATTGGAAACCGATGGGCTTGGAAAGGCCACCATCCGTCTGGTGGGATGTTAAGCTGTGGCCCGTGTTCCAGAGAACCATACCCTGTGCACATCAAAGAACACATTGGATGGGTTTGATGGGAGGCTTCCATCTGTCTCCCAATAGCTGTTCCAGTGGGTCCCCTCCCCAACCTTCTCTGAGCCTTTTAGGGTCCATGTGACCTGGCCATTTAACCCATGGTGTGCAAAAAAGTGCCGCTCAGAGGTAAAACAACCAACAAGCAGCCCTATTATGCTATTTCAACTACAGAAATGGTAATCAGTTGAGTTATTGTGTGTTATGTACATTACACTAATTATAAACTCAATATTCCTCTTTATAGTAGATATATAGAATATTGATCGAAACAATGTTCAGTTATGGTATTTGCCAAGTGGAGAAAGTTTTAACATTTCTCTAATGTTTGATTGAAATATCAATTTCACCTATTAGAAACATTAGTATTATTAGTAATCAGTAGCAAAATTTCAGGAAGATGAATAGGTAAACAGAGTGAAAGGAATATCTTTTTCAAAAAAGGATATTCCTATCACCCTGTTCACCTATTCATCATCTGTGAAAAGGAATATCTTTTTCGTGATGAATGTTCTGCACTGACCAACTCTATAGCAAAAAATAGTTTTATCTCAAAGTACAGTAGGTGCTGGTTGAGATATGTTATTAGAATCAGCTTTTAGAAAATGGATTCCTATAATCAAAGATGCACTATATTTTTATTGAAAACATTTTTGATTATTAGGATCAATCGCAGGATGATGAATAGGCGAACAGGGCGGTCTCAAAAGGAATATCCTTTTCATAATGAATGTTCTGTACTTACTGCAACTCTAGCAAGAAAGTTGTATCTCAAATTACAGTAGGTGCTAGTTGAGATCACTAGTTATTAGAATCAGCTGCATTGTAGAATTCGGTTTCAGAAAATGGATTCATATAATTAAAGATGCACTATATTTTTATTGGAAACATATTTTTGATTATTAGGATCAATTGCAGGATGATGACTAGGCGAACAGGGCGGTCTGAAAAGGAATATCTTTTTCATGAGGAATGTTCTCTACTGACTGCAACTCTATAGGAAGAAATAGTTTCATCTCAAATTACACTAGGTGCTGGTTGAGATCTCTAGTTATCAGAATCAGCTGATTTGTAGAATCGGGTTTTAGAAAATGGATTCATACAATCAAAGATACACTGTTGTTATTGGAAACATTTTTCATTATTAGGATCTATTGCACGATGATGAATAGGCGAACAGGGCGGTCTGAAAAGGAATATCTTTTTCATGATGAATGTTCTCCACTGACTGCAACTCTTTAGCAAGAAGTAGTTTCATCTCAAATTACAGTAGGTGCTAGTTGAGATCTCTAGTTATTAGAATCGGCTGCTTTATAGAATCAGATTTTAGAAAATGGATTCTTATAATCAAATATACACTATATTGTTATTGGAAACAAAATCTTGATTATTAGGATCAATTGCAGGATGATAAATAGGCGAACAGGGCAGTCTGAAAAGGAATCTCTTTTTCATGATGAATGTTCTCTACTGACTGCAACTATATAGGAAGAAATAGTTTCATCTCAAATTACAGTAGGTGCTGGTTGAGATCTCTAGTTATTAGAATCAGCTGATTTGTAGAATCGGGTTTTAGAAAATGGATTTCTATAATCAAAGATGCTATATATTTTTATTGGAAACATATTTTACATTATTTAGATAATTTTGTTGACTGCAACTATTTAGCAAGAAATATTTTCATCTCAAATTAGTGTAGGTGCTGGTTGAGATCTCTAGTTATCAGAATCAGCTGATTTGTAGAATCGGGTTTTAGAAAATGGATTCATACAATCAAAGATACACTGTTGTTATTGGAAACATTTTTGATTATTAGGATCTATTGCAGGATGATGAATAGGCGAACAGGGCGGTCTGAAATGGAATATCTTTTTCATGATGAATGTTCTCCACTGACTGCAACTCTTTAGCAAGAAGTAGTTTCATCTCAAATTACAGTAGGTGCTAGTTGAGATCTCTAGTTATTATAATCGGTTGCTTTATAGAATCAGGTTTTAGAAAATTGATTCTTATAATCAAATATACACTATATTGTTATTGGAAACAAAATCTTGAATACTAGGATCAATTGTAGGATGATAAATAGGCGAACAGGGCGGTCTGAAAAGGAATCTCTTTTTCATGATGAATGTTCTCCACTGACTGCAACTCTTTAGCAAGAAGTAGTTTCATCTCAAATTACAGTAGGTGCTGGTTGAGATCACTACATATTAGAATCAGCTGCTTTGTAGAATTGGGTTTCAGAAAATGGATTCATATAATCAAATATGCACTATATTTTTATTGGAAACATATTTTTGATTATTAGGATCAATTGCAGGATGATGGATAGGCGAACAGGGCGATCTGAAAAGGAATATCTTTTTCATGAGGAATGTTCTCTACTGACTGCAACTCTATAGGAAGAAATAGTTTCATCTCAAATTACAGTAGGTGCTGGTTGAGATCTCTAGTTAGCAGAATCAGCTGATTTGTAGAATCGGGTTTTATAAAATGGATTCATACAATCAAAGATACACTGTTGTTATTGGAAACATTTTTGATTATTAGGATCTATTGCACAATGATGAATAGGCGAACAGGGCTGTCTGAAAAGGAATAACTTTTTCATGAGGAATGTTTTCCACTGACTGCAACTCTTTAGCAAGAAGTAGTTTCATCTCAAATTACAGTAGGTGCTGGTTCAGATCACTAGATATTAGAATCAGCTGCTTTGTAGAATCGGGTTTTGGAAAATGGATTTGTATAATGAAAGATGTTCTATATTTTTATTGGAAACATATTTTAGATTATTTAGATAATTGTGTTGACTGCAACTCTTTAGCAAGAAATATTTTCATCTCAAATTAGTGTAGGTGCTGGTTGAGATCACTAGATATTAAAATCAGCTGTTTTGTAGAATCGGATTTTAGAAAATGGATTCATATAATCAAAGATACACTTGTTATTCGAAACATATTTTTGATTATTAGGGTCAATTGCAGGATGATGAATAGTCGAACAGGGCGGTCTGAAAAGGAATATCTTTTTCATGAGGAATGTTCTCCACTGACTGCAACTCTTTAGCAAGAAGTAGTTTTATCTCAAATTACAATAGGTGCTAGTTGAGATCTCTACTTTTTAGAATCGGCTGCTTTATAGAATTAGGTTTTACAAAATGGATTCTTATAATCAAATATGCACTATATTGTTATTGGAAACAAAATCTTGATTATTAGGAACCATTGCAGGATGATGAATAGGCGAACAGGGCGGTCTGAAAAAGAATATCTTTTTCATGATGAATGTTCTCTACTGACTGCAACTCTATAGGAAGAAATAGTTTCATCTCAAATTATAGTAGGTGCTGGTTGAGATCTCTAGTTATTAGAGTCGGCTGCTTTATAGAATCAGGTTTTAGAAAACGGATTCTTATAATCAAAAATGCACTATATTTTTTATTGGAAACATTTTAGATTATTTAGATCAATTGCATTGACTGCAACTCTTTAGCAAGAAATATTTTCATCTCAAATTACAGTAGGTGCTGGTTAAGATCTCTAGTTATCAGAATCAGCTGATTTGTAGAATCGGGTTTTAGAAAATGGATTCATAAAATCAAAGATACACTGTTGTTATTGGAAACATTTTTGATTATTAGGATTTATTGCAGGATGATGAATAGGCGAACAGGGCGGTCTGAAAAGGAATATCTTTTTCATGATGAATGTTCTCCACTGACTGCAACTCTTTAGCAAGAAGTAGTTTCATCTCAAATTACACTAGGTGCTGGTTCAGATCACTAGATATTAGAATCAGCTGCTTTGTAGAATCGGGTTTTAGAAAATGGATTCGTATAATCAAAGATGCTCTATATTTTTATTGGAAACATATTTTAGATTATTTAGATAATTATGTTGACTGCAACTCTTTAGCAAGAAATATTTTCATCTCAAATTAGTGTAGGTGCTAGTTGAGATCTCTAGTTATTAGAATCGGCTGCTTTATAGAATCAGGTTTTAGAAAATGGATTCTTATAATCAAATATACACTATATTGTTATTGGAAACAAAATCTTGATTATTAGGATCAATTGCAGGATGATAAATAGGCGAACAGGGCGGTCTGAAAAGGAATATCTTTTTCATGATGAATGTTCTCCACTGACTGCAACTCTTTAGCAAGAAGTAGTTTCATCTCAAATTACAGTAGGTGCTGCTTGAGATCACTAGATATTATATATTAGAATCGACTGCTTTGTAGAATATACATATTAGAATCGACTGCTTTGTAGAATCGGGGTTTACAAAATGGATTCTTATAATCAAATATGCACTATATTTTTATTGGAAACAAAATCTTGATTATTAGGATCAATTGCAGGATGATGAATAGGCGAACAGGGCGGTCTGAAAAAGAATATCTTTTTCATGATGAATGTTCTCTACTGACTGCAACTCTATAGGAAGAAATAGTTTCATCTGAAATTACAGTAGGTGCTGGTTGAGATCTCTAGTTATCAGAATCAGCTTATTTGTAGAATCGGGTTTTAGAAAATGGATTCATACAATCAAAGATACACTGTTGTTATTGGAAACATTTTTGATTATTAGGATCTATTGCAGGATGATGAATAGGTGAACAGGGCGGTCTGAAAAGGAATATCTTTTTCATGATGAATGTTCTCCACTGACTGCAACTCTTTAGCAAGAAGTAGTTTCATCTCAAATTACAATAGGTGGTAGTTGAGATCTCTAGTTATTAGAATCGGCTGCTTTATAGAATTAGGTTTTACAAAATGGATTCTTATAATCAAATATGCACTATATTGTTATTGGGAACAAAATCTTGATTATTAGGATCAATTGCAGGATGATGAATAGGCGAACAGGGCGGTCTGAAAAAGAATATCTTTTTCATGATGAATGTTCTCTACTGACTGCAACTCTATAGGAAGAAATAGTTTCATCTCAAATTACAGTAGGTGCTGGTTGAGATCTCTAGTTATTAGAATCAGCTGATTTGTAGAATCGGGTTTTAGAAAATGGATTTGTATAATCAAAGATGCTCTATATTTTTATTGGAAACATATTTTAGATTATTTAGATAATTATGTTGACTGCAACTCTTTAGCAAGAAATATTTTCATCTCAAATTAGTGTAGGTGCTGGTTGAGATCTCTAGTTATCAGAATCAGCTGATTTGTAGAATTGGGTGTTAGAAAATGGATTCATGCAATCAAAGATACACTGTTGTTATTGGAAACATTTTTGATTATTAGGATCTATTGCAGGATGATGAATAGGCGAACAGGGCGGTCTGAAATGGAATATCTTTTTCCTGAGGAATGTTCTCCACTGACTGCAACTCTTTATCAAGAAGTAGTTTCATCTCAAATTACAGTAGGTGCTAGTTGAGATCTCTAGTTATTAGAATCGGCTGCTTTATAGAATCAGGTTTTAGAAAATGGATTCTTATAATCAAATATACACTATATTGTTATTGGAAACAAAATCTTGATTATTAGGATCAATTGCAGGATGATAAATAGGCGAACAGGGTGGTCCAAAAAGGAATACAGTGGTACCTCGGTTACCGAGCTTAATTCGTTCCAGAAACGTACTTGTAATCCGAAGCACTCATATATCAAAGCGAATAACTCATAACAAATAATGGAAACCCCAATGATTCATTCCACAACAAAAAAATTTATTCAAATAAAATGTTTAATACAAAATAAAAAGAATACATATAGGTACATAAAAATAATACACACAATTAATTTGCATTTGGAACACTGGAATCTTTTTCCTTTTGTGTAACTCTAACGACGAAACTATCAAGGGACATTTGCTTCTGCCTTCTCTTTATAGTTTCCCAAAAATGTGACATTGCATTGTCATTAAAAAGGTTGACTGCTCGCATTGCCACAGCCTTATTTGGGTGGTGTTTTTCTACAACATTTTGGACTGTTTCCCTCATTTTACACATGTCCTTAATCTCATTTTGAAGTGAGTGATTCCTCCTCCTTTTTCTCGTCTTCCTCACACGAGATCTCCTCCACAAACTTTTGCTGTTGCTCGCGATGCAGATCCATTAGTTCGTCGGTGGTCAGCTCCTGGCGATGTTCCTCCACCAGCTCTTGAATGATCGTCCTCATTCACTTCCAGTCCCATGTTCTTCCCCAAGGAGACAATTTCATCGAGAACTGGCAGTTCCACTTCGTGAGCTAACCCCTCACAGTTATCTCCTAGAATGCAGTCAGGCCACAGTTTTCTCCAAGCAGAATTGAGCGTTCTCTTGGTGACCCCATTCCAAGCTTTATCGATGATCTTGAGACAGTTCACGATGTGGAAATGATTTTTCCAGAATTCTCGGAGGATAAGATTTGTTCCTTCAGTTACCTCAAAGCACCGCTGAAATAATGCTTTGGTGTAAAGCTTTTTAAAGTTCAAAATGACTTGCTGATCCATGGGCTGAAGTAGTGGAGTGGTATTGGGAGGAAGGAACTTCACCTTAATGAACTCGAATTCCTCCAGTAAGTCATCCTCGAGACCTGGAGGATGAGCAGGGGCATTATCCATAATTAGCAAAACTTTGAGTGGCAGATTATTTTCTAAAAGGTATTTTTTCACTGTAGGACCGAAGACCTCATTGATCCACTCAACGAACAAGATACGAGTGACCCAAGCTTTGCTGTTGGACCTCCACATAACGTTTAACTGACTCTTCTGTACCTTGCATTTCTTGAAGGCTCGTGGATTCTTGGAATGATACACCAGCAAGGACTTAATTTTAAAATCCCCGTTTGCATTAGCACAAAACAAGAGGGTGAGACGGTCTTTCATGGGCTTGTGACCAGGCATTGCATTCTCTTCTATAGTAATGTAAGTCCTCTTTGGCATCTTTTTCCAAAAAAAGCCCTGTCTCGTCACAGTTAAAAACTTGCTGTGGTAGGTAACCCTCGGAAATCATGAGTTTCGGAAATTTGGTGGCGAACGCCTCAGCTGCCTTAACGTCCGAACTCGCAGCTTCTCCGTGTTGCACAACACTATGGATACCACTTCTCTTCTTAAAGTTGTCAAACTAGCCCCTGCTCGCTTTGAAGCCTTCTTCGTATCTTATCAACATATCTGGCAGTTTACTTATGAGGTCGGCATACAAAATCTTTGCCTTCTCGCAGATACAGTTTTCCATCACAGTATCACCTGCTAGTTGTTTCTCGTTTATCCACACGAGAAGCAACTTTTCTACATCTTCCAGAACACGTGGCCGTTGCTTTGATAGTCGCGTGACTCCTTTTGCTACATCTAGTCCCCTTAATTCTTTTTTCTTCTTTAATATTTTGCAAATAGTCGATGTAGACTTATTATAAAATCTTGCGATGTCGACCACTCGCATACTTCGTGCGTGCTTCTCGATGATTTCCTTCTTAACTTCCACCGTAATCATTTATTCTTATCATTTTCTTTTTCAAAAGTTTTCTTTTTGGGAGCCATGGTTACAGTACTGTTATCAAAAAATACTCATTAACCACGTTTAGAAAGAAAATAAACAATACTTCATACGTATGTTGAGTAAATATGTAAAGCACACCGACACCGACCGACTGAAACCGAACGTGACGGTTGGTAGACATGCGCATATATGTTACTCGTATTACAAAACTTTTAAATTTGCTCGTCTTGCAAAATACTCGCAAACAAAGTTACTCGCAATCCAAGGTTTTACTGTATCTTTTTCATGATGAATGTTCTCCACTGACTGCAACTCTTTAGCAAGAAGTAGTTTCATCTCAAATTACAGTAGGTGCTGGTTGAGATCACTACATATTAGAATCGACTGCTTTGTAGAATCGGGTTTTACAAAATGGATTCTTATAATCAAATATGCACTATATTTTTATTGGAAACAAAAGCTTGATTATTAGGATCAATTGCAGGATGATGAATAGGCGAACAGGGTGGTCTGAAAAAGAATATCTTTTTCATGATGAATGTTCTCTACTGACTGCAACTCTATAGGAAGAAATAGTTTCATCTCAAATTACAGTAGGTGCTGGTTGAGATCTCTAGTTAGCAGAATCAGCTGATTTGTAGAATCGGGTTTTAGAAAATGGATTCATACAATCAAAGATACACTGTTGTTATTGGAAACATTTTTGATTATTAGGATCTATTGCACAATGATGAATAGGCGAACAGGGCTGTCTGAAAAGGAATATCTTTTTCATGATGAATGTTCTCCACTGACTGCAACTCTTTAGCAAGAAGTAGTTTCATCTCAAATTACAGTAGGTGCTAGTTGAGATCACTAGATATTAGAATCAGCTGCTTTGTAGAATCGGGTTTTAGAAAATGGATTTGTATAATGAAAGATGTTCTATATTTTTATTGGAAACATATTTTAGATTATTTAGATAATTGTGTTGACTGCAACTCTTTAGCAAGAAATGTTTTCATCTCAAATTAGTGTAGGTGCTGGTTGAGATCACTAGATATTAGAATCAGCTGTTTTGTAGAATCATATTTTAGAAAATGGATTCATATAATCAAAGATGCACTATATTGTTATTCGAAACATATTTTTGATTATTAGGATCAATTGCAGGATGATGAATAGGCGAACAGGGCGGTCTGAAAAGGAATATCATTTTCATGAGGAATGTTCTCCACTGAGTGCAACTCTTTAGCAAGAAGTAGTTTCATCTCAAATTACAATAGGTGATAGTTGAGATCTCTGTTATTAGAATATCACCTACAATAGGCTGCTTTATAGAATTAGGTTTTACAAAATGGATTCTTATAATCAAATATGCACTATATTGTTATTGGGAACAAAATCTTGATTATTAGGATCAATTGCAGGATGATGAATAGGCGAACAGGGCGGTCTGATAAAGAATATCTTTTTCATGATGAATGTTCTCTACTGACTGCAACTCTATAGGAAGAAATAGTTTCATCTCAAATTACAGTAGGTGCTGGTTGAGATCTCTAGTTATTAGAATCGGCTGCTTTATAGAATCAGGTTTTAGAAAACGGATTCTTATAATCAAAAATGCACTATATTTTTTATTGGAAACATATTTTAGATTATTTAGATCAATTGCATTGACTGCAACTCTTTAGCAAGAAATATTTTCATCTCAAATTACAGTAGGTGCTGGTTGAGATCACTAGTTATTAGAATCAGCTGCTTTGTAGAATCGGGTTTCAGAAAATGGATTCATATAATTAAAGATGCACTATATTTTTATTGGAAACATATTTTTGATTATTAGGATCAATTGCAGGATGATGGATAGGCGAACAGGGCGATCTGAAAAGGAATATCTTTTTCATGAGGAATGTTCTACACTGACTGCAACTCTTTAGCAAGAAGTAGTTTCATCTCAAATTACAGTAGGTGCTAGTTGAGATCTCTAGTTATTCCATTGGCTGCTTTATAGAATTAGGTTTTACAAAATGGATTCTTATAATCAAATATGCACTATATTGTTATTGGAAACAAAATCTTGATTATTAGGATCAATTGCAGGATGATGAATAGGCGAACAGGGCGGTCTGAAAAAGAATAATCTTTTTCATGATGAATGTTCTCTACTGACTGCAACTCTATAGGAAGAAATAGTTTCATCTCAAATTATAGTAGGTGCTGGTTGAGATCTCTAGTTATTAGAATCGGCTGCTTTATAGAATCAGGTTTTAGAAAATGGATTTTTATAATCAAAAATGCACTATATTTTTTATTGGAAACATATTTTAGATTATTTAGATCAATTGCATTGACTGCAACTCTTTAGCAAGAAATATTTTCATCTCAAATTACAGTAGGTGCTGGTTGAGATCACTAGTTATTAGAATCACCTGCTTTGTAGAATCGGGTTTTAGAAAATGGATTCATATAATCAAAGATGCACTATATTTTTATTGGAAACATATTTTAGATTATTTAGATCAATTGCATTGACTGCAACTCGTTAGCAAAAAATAGTTTCATCTCAAATTACAGAATGTGCTGGTTGAGATATCTAGTTATTGGAATCAACTGCTTTGTAGAATCAGGTTTTAGAAAATGGATTCTTATAATCAAATATGCACTATATTTTTATTAGGATCAATTTCAGGATGATGTATAGGCAAACAGGGCGGTCTGAAAAGGAATATCTTTTTCATGATGAATATTCTCCACTGACTGCAACTCTATAGGAAGAAATAGTTTCATCCCAAATTATAGTAGGTGCTGGTTGAGATTCTAGTTATTAGAATCAGCTGCTTTGTAGAATCGGGTTTTAGAAAATGGATTCATATAATCAAAGATACACTATGTTGCTATTGGAAACATATTTTTGATTATTAGGATCAATTGCAGGATGATGAATAGGCGAACAGGGCGGTCTGAAAAGGAATATATTTTTCATGATGAATGTTCTGCACTGACTGCAACTCTAGTGAGAAAACAGCACTGTATATGCTCTGAAAAGCTTCAGTTTTCCCTTAAAAACTTTTAACATGCAAATTGTTTTGAAGGATAAACTTTAAAATTTTATTGCTCGATGACAGAGAATTTTCAATTATTTTTAATTAATTTCTGAGCGAGAAGGTCCTTTTAATTGTGAAGTGCACTATTTTTTTCTTCTTTTTATTGAGAGTTCCTCACATACAAATATGCATCTTGAAATAATGATGAACATGGAAAAACAATAGCTTAAATTTTGTTTCACAAGCATTGCTGTTCAATTGTAATAAGTAGCTACATGTAAAAAAAATTGCAAGATGATGAATATGCAAACAGGGTGGTCTTAAAAGGACTCCCTTTTCATGGTGACTGTTCTTTACTGACTGCAACTGTTTAACAAGAAAAAAATGTAAAAAGAGGGAATTTGAATATTTACAAAGGAAATCTAATTTTCCTTTCCTTTTTATTTTGAATGTTGCCCCACTGCTCAATTTATTATTTGTTCTCATAAAAAAAGTTGCATATTAGCAAACAAGGTACAGATGAGTTTTGAAGATAATATTTGTATGTAAATACTGATGAAAATAATGACTTGAACAGTGAAATTAATAATGTTAACTTGGAAAATCAAGATGTAGAGAGTGTTATTGATATAGGAAGTGAAGATAGTGATACATTCTTGCTGGCACACGTACATTAAGACATTGAGTTAGCAAAGAAAATTAAGATTATATTGAAAATTACAAAATAGCATTGATAACCAAAATATAAATACAATAGAAATTAACTTAAGAGCAACAAACATGGGAAGAACTGAAAAATCCAGAAATATAGAAATGCTATGAAATCCCAAGTATAATTGCATCAGTTTTATCTCAATTAAGACAAAAACCCAAATATTAGCTACAGAAACCAATCAGTATGGCAAACCAAGTACTTGTTGCCTTTCATTTTCCAGAATATTTTGAATATATCATGCAGTTTGTGAATTTTTCTTAATTTCTCTTCTGAAACTAATGAGTGCTCTGTGCAATAAAACTGCAGGATGATGAGCATGTGAACAGGGTGGTCTGAAAAGGAGTTGCTTTTCATGATGAATGTTCTGCACTGATTTCCAATTGTTTCAAAATTATTAAATACACTGTTTATAACATGGTGATTATGTCAATACTGCATGCATGCATCTGCCTTGAATCAGGATAATAAATATTTAAACAGGTTTCTTTTACATTGTTATTTACTTTTGAGCAATTTTTTGGCAATTAAAATATATAAATGACCCCTTTAGCAGTTGTTTCCAACAAAAAGCCTGAACTATGCATATTAAAATTGCAAAATGTTAATTATGCAAACAGAGCAGTCTGAAAAGGAAAATCTATGCAATGATTGTATTAAACATACCCTCTGTAAATATAAATTTCCTTTGTTTTCTCTCTTGAGAATGATAACTGGTTCTCAAATGTAGTATTTTCTTATTGTGAATATTGTTCTTACATATAATAATTCAAATTGCAGGATGATGAATATGCAAACAGGGCGGTCTGAAATACTTTTTGCTCTTTCATGATGAATGTTCTTCACTGACTGCAATTGTTTAACAAGTAATTGATTCACATTTTGAACTATGCAATAACTGTGCTGATGACTGTTACCTTAATTATCACACTCACCACTAATATATATATATATATTTAAGTGGGTATATATTATAGGAATACAGGGATTAACCCTTTGATGCTTGGGAAATTTCAGAAAAGGGTCATCATCATCCTCAATCAGCCATGCGCTATGAAAATCCTACTAGACTGTACAATTTGATTCTCAGAGCTTATCTGTCCTGAGCTATATCTGCTGCATCTGCCACTGCACACCAATTCTAAGAAGGTTTTGTTTGACATTGTCTGCCCACCACATCCTAGTCTCCCCCTCTTTATACCTTTAAGCACACTATCCATAACCCTATTCGCAATCTATAATTATCCATAAGGGCAACATGGCCAAACCAATGGAGTTTCTCTCTGTAAAATATGCTGCTCAAAGGAGATTGCGGACTCCTTTGCCTAACCTTGTCATTACTTACAAAGTTGAACTACCTAATGCCCAAGATACTGCATAAGTATCTAGAATCAAAAGCATCAAATTTCCTGTTATCTTGTTTACAATGCATCCAAGTTTCATTACTATAACTAACCCTACCAAGAACCAAACTATTATATAGTCTAATTTTAGTCTTTAGGTGTATATGCCTATATCTCAACACTCTCCATAGATTCTTAAAAGTTCCAGCAGCAATCCCTATTCCTCTGTTAATCTCATGTTGCACATCACCAGTATCTGTTACATAGCTCCCAAGATAATTAAACTGTTGGGTTGTTTTACCTCTGAGCGGCACTTTTTTGCACACAATGGGTTAAATGGCCAGGTCACAAGGACCCCGAAGGCTCAGAGAAGGTTGGAGGAGGGGACCCACTGGAACAGCTGTTGGGAGACAGATGATAGCCTCCCGTCAAGGCAGTCCAGCGTGTTCCTTAACGTGCACAGGGTATGGCTCTCCTGTATACGGGGTCACAGCTTAACGTCCCATCCGACGGACAGCGGCCTTTCCAAGCCCATCGGTGTCCCCTACTGGCCGTGGGCAAGGAGTTTTATGGAGATAAATCTCAACACTGACCCAGCTGGGACTTGAACTTGGGAACTACAGATAATTAAACAGTGACATCTCAAGAGTGCAACCATTAAGATTAACTGAACCACAGCCTGCCTAACCAATTTTCATTTAGTTTTCTCTCTGTTTATAACTAAACCTACTCTACTACCAGTCTCATCAACATCATTCACCAAAAGGGCTATCATCATAATCTGAATCAGAAATTTTCTTATGTTCTGACCATTTAAGGCTAAAATCTTTTCCTTGCAGTGAATTTCGCATAACATAATCAATAACCAAACTAAAGAGAAAAGGAGACAAAATGCACCATTGTCGAACACCAGAAGTAATGCTGAACCAATTACTACAAGCCTTACCAACTCTCACACACGACTCAGTTTTATTATAGAGAGCTTTCATTACGTTAACTGACTTGTCAGGTATACCATATGATCTCACAATCAACCACAAATTATGACGATCAACAGAGTCAAAAGCCTTTCTGAAATCAACAAAGCTAGTAATCAAAGGTTTCTGAAGCTCTATAAACATTTCTCAAGAATCTGTCGAAGTGAAAATATCTGATCCACACATCCCCTACCACTTCTGAATCCACATTGTTCATCACGCAATTGACTGTCAACCAGATTCTTAATTCTATTAAGCACAATCATGGAAAGAACTTTACCTGGAACAGAGAGTAGGCTGATACTCTTATAGTTATCACAAGAACTGCAGTTACCTTTTCTAAAAATAGGAATAATAATAGCTCTAGTAAAATCCTTAGGAACCATGCCTTTATCATAAAATATATTAAAAAATTTCAGTCAGCCATGTGGTAACCGAAACGTTCCCAGCTCTAAGCATTTCTGTAGTTTAAGTTTAGAAACAACTAAAATAACTTCAGGCTGTGTTATAGGGCCAACATTAAAGCAAGTGATGTATCTATCATCATTACAAACAATGGGAGTAGAACTAACCACATTGTTTAGAATATCACTGAAATGCTCAGCCCACCTAGCCATGACAGAATCCTCGCCTTCTATAACCTTACCTTGTTTATCCTTCCGTACCTGTCCGTTTTCTACCACACAAAACATTAACTATCTGGTACAGCTCTCTGCTGTTGTGCTGTATAACTGCTTCCTCAGTGTTGTCAGCCAAGCCATCAAGCCAAAGATTCTTATGCAGCTAACCGATCTTTTACACGTTAATTTTATTAAGTTCTCTGTAATGCTTTCTATTAGGACTAATAGGGTATTAATTAAGGATATTCCTGCAGTTCTTTCTTTCTGAAATAAGCTCAAGTGCCTTATGACTCAAATAATTTTGCCTCCTCTGCTCTTTTTTTCCTAAAAGAGTACTGTTAGTTTACAAAAAGCCTGTTTAAAATGGTCCCATTCTTCCTCAACTTCAGTAGTAAGCAAACCACACTGTCATAATCACTATGTAACCTATCATGGTAAGCTTTAGCTATAACTGACTTCAGAGCTTCAGTATTAAAGATAAAGTTTTTAACAGCACAACACTTCTTAAGTTTAAGTTGCAAGACACTTTTAATGAGGTAATGGTCAGATCCAATTTTTTGTCCGGTGAGCTTAATCTGATATTCTTATGTAGCCCATTTGGCAAAACCCAAGTCTACTTATGTATGTTGCAGCATTTGTAATACTAAAGAGAAAAGGAGACAAAATACACCCTTGTCGAACACCAGAAGTAATGCTGAACCAATTACTACAAGCCTTACCAACTCTCAAACACGATTCAGTTTTATTATAGAGAGCTTTCATTACGTTAACTAACTTGTCAGGTATACCATATGATCTCACAATCAACCACAAATTATGACGATCAACAGAGTCAAAAGCCTTTCTGAAATCAACAAAGCTAGTAATCAAAGGTTTCTGAAGCTCTAAACATTTCTCAAGAATCTTTAGTTATTCTCAAATCATTAAGTTTACTTACCTATAGGAGAGGTTGCCCATTGCCATTGCAACTACCAATACCGAAAGGGCCTGTCATCCCTCCCCAAAGGTCAGAGCAGTACCAACTTTGGCATTGAAGTCACCTTGAACAAAGGTAATATCTCCTTTCTTTACAGAATTCAAAATATCTTGAAGTTGTCCATAAAACCTATCCTTCTCATCCTCATCAGCATCTTCAGTGGGAGCATAAGAGCAAATAACATTCAACAAGTCTTTAATGTTTGTCTGAAATTTTGCTGTAAGTAACCTTTCATTAATGCACTCATATCCTAGAAGAACATCACTATCATATATGCTGAGAAGCAGACCCACACCTTGGTGATGCTTATTATCTTTCCTCCCTGAAAAGATAAATTTAAGATTATTTTTAAGAATCTGGTCTCTTTGGAAGCCAAGAAAATCTAAATTATAACATTGGAATTCTTGTGTGAGGACATCAAGAGAATATCTCTGTGCAGAGTCCTCACATTCCAACTATGGAGAGAAAATGGTTATTGGGATGTTTAAAGAATCTATGTTTAATGAGAGAGGGAATGCTGACAATATCAAACAGCCCCCCTAATTGCAGGCATGGGGAAAAGACTCATTTCCTCACCAATAAAGGCTGAAGCCATCTGCACTGGAAGACTTCCCCCAATGTAGAATTTGACGATGCCAGTAGAAGCAAAGAGTTCAGGTGCCTGCGATGACCTCTGCTCAGGATTATCCACCAGCTGATAAACATATCCTGTGAATCTATTCACTTGGGCTGTCAACCCACAAACAAACAGAAAACACAGAAGATTTTTCCTCCACAGAAGCTCACCAGTGCAGCAAGTTCAGGATCCATAATCAAGCTCAGAGCCATAATTCAGTCCAGTGGGTTTATATTGTCAGCACCAGAGCCCTGTGTGGTTGACCATTCTTCAGCAGGGTAGAAAAAATAGAAAAGTAGCCTGAGTTGTCCAGATGAATAGGCCAGACTAATCTGGCATCCCTCCCTTTCCGTTCAGTTCCACAAGAGGGTATCTCTTTTGAAAGGTACTAATGACCTGCACCACGAGAAGGCTGGATCGGATATTAGGTGCTAGGCCTGGTTGGTTCTAAGCATCATCACAAGGGATTGGTGCATAGCTCCCCTTCTAGTGACTACCTAGCTACCATTAGAGGGTATTAAAGACAAAGGAATAGCACTATTTGGATGAGTCCATTTCAAAATGTCTACTATTATGGGCATTAAAGGGTTAAACTACCCTTTGGAAATATAAATTTCCATCGTTTTTCCCACTTGAGAACACTAATTGATTCTCAAATGTAGTATTTTCTTGTGAACATTGTTCTTACTGGTTAGTAATGAATAAATATAATAATTTAAATTGCAGGATGATGAATATGCGAATAGGGTGGTCTGGAATACTTTTCGCTCTTTCATAATGAATGTTCTTCACTGACTGCAATTATTTAACAAGTAATTGATGAATATCTTGATCTATTCAATAACTGTGTTAAACATACCCTCTAGAAATATAAATTTCCACTGTTTTCTCTCTTGAGAATGATAATTGGTTCTCAAATGTAGCATTTTCTTGTCGTGAACATTATTCTTATTGTTAATAATGAATAAATTTAATAATTCAGATTGCAGGATGATTAGTATGTGAACAGGGCGGTCTGAAAGACACTTTGCTCTTTCATGATGAATGTTCTTCAATGACTGCAACAAATGAATATATAACTTGAAATGCACAGAATTTGTGTTAATAGTGCACTCTGGAAAATGTATCCTCTCTATTTCTGCAGTTCCTCATTTATAAAAAGGTGCAAATCTTGACATTTAAAGATATTGAAATTTCATAATGTTGAATGTGTAAACAGGGAGGTCTGAATAGGGCTTTTTTCATGATATATGTTCTTCATTGACTATAGCTGTTTAATAATAAATAAGTGCATCTTGAAATCAGCAATGATTTGTGTGAGGGGAAAATTAAGAAAAAGTCTGAGCAGACAGAAATTTTTACCACAAGCTAGAACAACAGCATATTCCAATGTAAGATAGTGGGGCAAAAATTTACACTTTTATGTGTGTTAAAATGGGGTCAGGGGTGGCTCATAGTATGCAGTACCCAGGTTTGAGTCCCATCTCTGCAAAAGTCCCGCCCTGCTCTCGGTCAGTAGGGGACACAATGAGCTTGGAAAGGCTGCCATCTATCAGATGGAATGTAAAGTCATAGTTCAGTGTGCAGGAGAACCATATTCTCTGCACGTTTAAAGAACTTGCTTGGAGGCTACTGTCTGTCTCCCCCCTCCCTTCTCTGAACCTTCAGGATCCTTGTGACCTGATCATTTAGTACATTATGTGCAAAAAAAAAGTGCTGCTGAGAGTTAAAACAACCCAACCTATGTGCATTAAAAGGAGCATATAGTGAAATGAACAACATTGTAGATCTGCCAATTGACCCCCTCCCCTTGTTTCTCTGTTTTGCCCCTTTTTAATAAAATATGCTCCCAGCTTTTTCAGTATTTTCTCCTTTTTACACCTTTACGTTTTTTTTACGCCTTTTTGCAAAAATAGGTGTGGACTCACCTACGCACTAATACCTTGATGATCAGATAGGACTTCAGCTGACCATTTCCAGACAACACCAGGCAATGATTGCACCTAAATTCTTTTACAGAGGTGAAAGCCACAAATTTGTATATAAATAGGTGTACAACATGAACCTAACCCCCATTGTACATTACTTAGAACCCCTATGCCTTGAAGTTTCAGGGTGAGACAGGCAACAGTCATAGATTTGAAAGCTTCTGTAATCTGTTGGTCCCGATTGGTATTGCAAGTGGAATGGGTTTTACATGCATGTCCATTGTTATCAGCAGTTTTTGTTAAATTTTAAGACTTAAATTTTCAGTTTTATATTATCTGTGAACATGCTTATATGCAAGTTAAAACATTAGTCCCTTTTTGGTCATCTCAAAAAATACACATACCATAGACTTTGGTTGTGGCTGCTGCTAGCACTTTTTCCTCTGCCACTTGTAAAAAACAGTTAGAAAATCACTGGAGGAAAGAGAACAGCAGCATCTGCTGCTATTTGATCTCTATTGTAATGTTAATTTTTGCAATATATCACTCATGAGTAAGTATTAGCTATATAACAATAGTACATAGTCAGGACTGAGGAAATATTACTGCCAGTTGCATGTAAATTATTTTCGGTCATTGTCTGTCTTTTTCAAACTATGAAAAAGCTTGAAATATCAACTTTATTATAAACTGATTATTACACTTCTGCAACCTTTCCATTAAAACCAATTATTTAATGCACATAAAAGCAAAATATTTTTCTCTACCTTCTACATTGGTCTATGCCTTTGATCTGACTTATGGTAAAAATTTCTGATTGGTCAGTTTTTTCTAAATTTCTCCACTGAATATAAAAAGTTACCATCATTCATGTGTTTGAAAACTTGGATATATTTATGCAAAATTAACTCTATGGGAGAAACCACTACACCAGTTTAGAATTTGTTGATTGGTTTTTGTTCCCTTTTTCAAGTATGCATTATTTCTCTTTCTGTTTCTAATTATAATAATTAACTTTCTCCTTTTTTTACAGGAACTGATCATATACGTATTTTTGTGCTAGATGAAGCAGATGAAATGCTTTCTCGGGGATTCAAGGATCAAATATATGATGTATTTAGGACACTTAATTCTAGCATTCAGGTATGAATTCAATGAATATTTGTAAAGTGAACATAACTTTTATTTGTTTAACATCATCTTTGAGAGCTATAGATACAAAAAAATCTGCCAATCCAACATGTGTATAGAAAGTAAGTTGGCTACAAAACATCCATGTGTTGCACTCGACATGTTTTTTATCCTTCATATATGCTGAGGTTATGCTCCTCCTTATAAGTAGGGTACCATAAATCCCATAACAAATACTTATATTCATACCTATATATATATACAGTTGAATGAAAACATAATCTTTAACATTCAGTATTACAGGATGTGTCCAGTAGACATGGAACCCATGAAATAATAGGCTGAAAAAAAAAATTGATTTTGCTGTGAGTGGGATTCAAACCCATGTCTCCTGGAAACAGGCAGTTATGCTAGCCACTACACCATCATCAGCTAGTGTGACATAAACTTTCCCGCATTTTTATTTGTTTCGCACAGTGGTGCCATCTGTCGGAAAATGGACACCTATGTTGTCACATAGAGATCAAATTTAATATTTGTCACTCAAGCTCATGGTATTAAATCAGTAATTCAGTAGTAAATAATCACAGGATGTGCCCTGTAGACATGGAACTCATAAAATAATAAGCTGAAAAAACTGCCTCCAAATTATACAGTATTTTTGCCCTTTTCCTAAAAGGAGAGTGTTAATGAAAGGGAAGAATTGTTTCTGATTTAGCTCTTTTACTGTACTAAAGGTGCAGCTGTGTTCCCAGTCCCTAACCAGTGCTTGCTTGTGGATTCACCTGCACATCAATCAATCAGAGGAAATCTGAGACTTCAGCTTACCGTTTGCAGACCGAACACATGGTAGAATCCACACCTAAATTCTTTTAGAGTTGAAGGCAATTTAATTGTTTCTAAATGGGTGTTTATTGAGCCAACTAAGTGCTAATTGGATGACTTAGAATCAGAAACTTCAAAGTGTAGGAGGTATACAGATTATTGGCCGATCTCAGTTTTATTTCACTATAACCGCCGTAACCCCGCACCTGGGTAATAAGAGGCATGTATTTGGGTTGTTTTGTTTTATGTGTGAGCTACATGAAAAATGCTGCTCAGTTGATTATTAATCAATGAATATAGCACATACTGAACAGTGTAGGAGTGGAGTATTGGTCATCTTGTTTTGCAGAATTCATAAATGTAGGTAATGGTTAAAATGGGTACCTTAACGAGTGAAGATATTGTATGTAGTGTGGGGGAAAAAAGTGCAGATTCAAAAGAGGGAAATTAATTCAATGTTAGAGCCCAGAATCAAGGGCTGGAAAATGAATAGTAAAGTATTCAAAGTTAATTTTCAGTGCTACATAGGAACTAAGGCCAACTGTTACCAACATTTAATGAAATGATAATACATTTATTAAGCAAAATTATTTTTATGTAGAAAAATATTGGTTATATTTTTCTTCTAGGTAATTTTGTTGTCAGCTACAATGCCTGTAGATGTTTTAGAAGTCACAAAGCAATTCATGAGAGATCCTATACGCATTCTTGTGAAAAAGGAAGAATTGACTTTAGAAGGTATCAAGCAATTTTATGTTGCTGTAGAAAGAGAGGTATGTCTATATAGCTTATTTTTTGCCACAAATCTTATTTTATCTGTTACTATTAACTATTACTGCATATTAAACTGGTAGGCTCCTGCCTAAACCTCTGTGGCAAGCAGCTGCTTGAGAGGATATTTGCATGCAAAGCAGCATGTGAGTACAGGACAGTAATATATGCAAATGATTACATTTCCATGATAAGTACAAGTATATTGCATATATCTGTAATATTTATAGATTCTGTTGAGCAGGATCAGAACTAAAAATAATGACTATTGCAATTAATAAAACCCGGTGGTTTTGATGCATTTTTCCTGTGTACATTTCTTCATTAAAGTGACTAGATTTGAAGTGTTTTCTTGGAAAATATATAGAGTATGCTGATCAGGAATCCAACATGAAATAATGCAACTTTGTTGCATTTTGTATTGACTTGCAAGCATAAATTGCTTAATTTGAGTATTATTTTTGAGTATGGCTGGATTGTAGTGCTGTGTAAAGACTACTATTAAATGAACTGCAAATACTGCCATGGAAGTTCCCATTACAACAAAGAGAATGACAGATACAGGTTGTTTGTTGATTGTAATTCATTGCATTGAATTGTAAATGAAATCATGTCATACTCATCATCTGTGTCTGCCATGAGTTTCAGAAGATTCCATCCACTCTTTCTGGATGGTGCAATTTCAGAGGTGAGAAGTGTACATTTAATAAAATTGTATTCCATATTTCATGATTTTATAAATAGGTTGATAAACTCTAAAAAAGACTGCAGATAACTACTGAAATTAAATATCCCTGTATATATTCCATAATTAAGATCAGTTGTTATCAAATGCGAAAAATGTTCTAAAATAGTATAAATTTACTAAAATTCAATAACATATGTGATATATAAGTAAAATATATAGAAATAAGACATGATGCAGCATCATGGTAACAGTGGCATATCAGGATCTATGATGACAAGAGTTTACAAGATGGATGTCAAGTTAGCCTATACAGAGGACCTTCGTAAAGATTTATACTCGTTCCTCTGAAGTTAAATTTAGCTAAGCTTGTCTAAACCTGGCATTGTGTGTTAAAAGCAAAGACTATCATCGTTTCTGTCTTTGCTGGCCCACCCTGTGAAGGTTTGTCTGTTTCAGGTACTTTCACAGGGTCCTGAATGCTGGTCATGTGCTTGCCATATGCAGAGAACTATGTCCCGGGAAAGGGGGATCCTGATAGTTGCGGGGCGGGGGTGGCTCAGTCGGTAGCGCGCCAGGCTCGTAATCTGTAGTTCCCAGGTTCGAGTCCCAGCTGGGTCAGCATTGAGATTTATCTCCGCAAAATTCCCCGCCCTGCCCACGGTCAGTAGGGGACACCGATGGGCTGGGAAAGGCCGCCGTCCGTCGGATGTGACGTTAAGCCGTGGCCCCGTGTGCGGGAGAGTCATACCCTGTGCACGTTAAAGAACACACTGGATGGCCTTGACGGGAGACTGCCATCTGTCTCCCAACAGCTGTTCCACTGGGTCCCCTCCCCCAACCTTCTCTGAGCCTTCGGGGTCCATGTGACCTGGCCATTTAGCCCATGGTGTGCAAAAAAGTACCGCTCAGAGGTAAAACAACCCAACCCTGATAGTTGGTCGGGAGTCCCCATCTTCTCTCCTCAGCTCATGACTAGTGGGGTCTCCTATTGTCATCTTGACATGTGGGAGCCTGTGTGTCATGGGGCTGGGCAGCAAATTCCAGGTATGCTGCCACACACTCCTTTGGCCTTTGCTTCCAGTAAATGGGAGCTCCTGGGGTGACCCCCAGCACCATTCGGCTTGTGGGCTGAATTTGCTAGGGCCAACTATGCAGAACAGTGAGTGCCTTTCCACATCTGGATATAGGTTTGTGAGTTTCCTCACACATTAACTAATTTTGCAGTTTTCTTTTGTAAGAATTGTTTGGTTCTCAAATTTTTAATTTTTTTTTTTTTGCTTTTATTTTGTGGGAACTCTGATAGTTTCTCTTTTCATTTGGCTTTTATTTGTGAGGGCTTGGCTCACTGTCTGTGTGGGTATAGTACCTGCCCAATTGGGTGCCCCCTTGTTGGGCTACATGGAGGGTGGGAACAGCAGGCACTGAACCACACAAAAATAAACAGCAATTAATTCAGTTGATTTGACCACTGCGAACAAGAGAGCTGGACATGAGTCCCCATTTTCTTTGTCTTTGCCATCATTATCTTTTATCTTTCGTAGATGAAGATTAATAGAATGGATGATCAGGAATCTGATCATCCATTCCATGGCAATCAGATAATTGGGAATATGTCCCCATTTTTCATTAATAAAAGTTTGAAAGGTCTTGTGGGTTCACCAAAATCCATCAAGTGCCTGCTGTAGGTGACTTGCAAGTTGAGATCGTTTGTTCAGAACTGCTTCCTTAAGGTCACAGAGATTGGTGGGGTGGCCATTGTGGTCACCCCCACAAAACGTTGAATTTCTGTTGGGGTGTGATCTCTGGGAGTGTGGACTCCTCATAGTCACTGAAGAGGAAATCCTCTCAGAGCTCACCCCTCAAGGAGTAACAGTGGCCCATCGGGTTTTGACATGCCATGGTGGAAAATTGGTACCCACACGGGTACTGATTCTGACTTTCAATACTCCACATCTGCCTTCTTCCGTCAAGGCAGGTTATTTGTACGGTGAGGTATGGCCGTATATACCAAACCCTCTGCGCTGCTTTCTGTGCCAGAGATACGGTCATGCCCATACAGCTTGCCAGTGCAAACCCACCTGTGCTTGCTGTGGCAGCCAGGATCATGTGGATCTTGACTGCACAGCAGACGAGGCAAGCTGTGTAAACTGTAGTGGCAACCATCTAGCATATTCCCACGACTGTCCCAAGTGGAAGGAGGTTCAATGCCTCAAGACCATATTTCATATCCTGAGGCGAGAAAACTAGCTGCACCTCTTGTCCCACCTGGCAAAGTTTCCTTTGCCAGTGCAGTCGTTGGAAATCCCATCATTCCAATGACTTCTGTGGTGGTGCAGATTGATATCAGTGTACCACCTACTGAATCTTTTTCGCCTGTGACAAAATAGTTTTTCACGCAGGCAAAACCAATGTTGGGGTAGACCTTGACATCAACTCCGGTTTCCATACTCGCTGCTTCCATTTCCACCACTGGAAGGTCCCCTCCTTTCCATCCTCAGACAGCTAGACCTTCCAAGCCAAAGGGCTCCCACCAGGGCCTAAAAAGAAAATAATCTCTCCTCCACAAAAAAGCGGTTGCCGATCCGTGTCCCCAGGACATGGATACAGACCACCCCTATTCCCTAAACCATCCTCTGCACAGTTAAAAGTTGAATAGGAATTCGTCATCCGCCCACTCTTCTAAGTCCTGAGATGGCCACATTCTTACAATGGAATTGTCGTAGATTCAAGATCAGGTGCAGCGAGTCAGAGATCCCACTCTCCAGGACTTTTCACTAGTTTGCCAGGATTGGGATGGAGATGATCCAGCTCATGGGGGTGTCGCCATCCTTGTGAGCAACCATTCTCCATTCCAGGTTGAACCCCCCTGACCACCAATTTAGAGGAAGTTGCCATCTGCCTCTTCAGTGGGTTCTCTCTGACTGTCTGCTCAATGTATCCTCCATCCGGAAGCATCATCTTCTGGGAATATCTTGATGATCTCTTCTCACAGTTGCCGTCTCCCTTCCTCATCATTAGGTATTTCAATGGATGCAGTCCACTTTGGAGCAGTGCTGACAACAACAGGAGGGGTGGGGTCTGGGATTCTTCACTCTCCGTGTTGAACATCAGTGTCAGTATGTACTTTCACTCCCCATCCTCCACATTTACTGCCGTTGATCTCACCATCTCCTCCTCGATCCTTCCACTTTTTACATGGGAGGTCAAGAGCAATTTTACAGAAGCAATCATGCCTGTGGTATGTACCATCTCACATGGGGGAGGCTTTGTGACCCTGGCCCTTTATGTGTATCACAGTGGAGGCTTGATCGGGCTGACTGGATTCGAACTTCTTCCTGAGTTTGACCATCACTCTACTGGCCAGGAGCTAATCAATGTAGCAGTAGTGGGGATAACAGACTATCATAGATTGGGGGGGTTCAGAGATATTCGGCATCCCCCAACCTTGAAGCATTCAAACACGCCAGGCAAAAGCCTGTTTTGTACAGTGCCATCTTCTATCACCTGCATGACCAGTTCTAAGATCATATGGGATAAAATTCAAAAGATGTTGAGAACTACAACTCCCATTCATTATCGATCCTGGAGCAGAATGGACAGACAATTGCAGATCCCCAAGCAATTGCTGACAGTCTGGGGAAAACATTTTCCTCCATGTCTTCTTCACACTCGTCAGAGTTTCTGAGGCAGAATGCTCTCCACTGTCCTTCCACTCGAACAGGCCATTCACAGCAGAGGAGCTTTGCCTTGTTCTGCACACCTCTTGTGCATCTGCTGTTGAGCCAGACAATGGCCATTATGCCATGCTCCAACATCTCTCACCATTGAGTAAGGATTGACTGCTCCATCTTTTCAATCGCATTTTTCTTGAACAATTTCCAGACTCCTGGCAGGAGGCCATCGTCTTAGCCTTCCTGAAGCCAGGAAAAGATTCCTTCTAATTATTGTCCTATTGCGTTGCAGGCAATGGTCAACACTTGACCATCTGATATGCCTCGAATCGACTATCAGATTGATATGCCTCGAATTTATTCATTTTTAAAACGAGAGCACGTACTTTTCGTGTCCATGTTGGCAACACTTTGTCGTGAACAGGAGAGTACCACATTACTACATTCTGAGTGTTACACTTTTCGCTGTCAAGATTAATTCTATTACTAGACAACTTCCTCCATCTGTAGGTAATGTCCTCTGTCGATAATTTTAGCATCTTTTGCTCTTCGTCCAACATGAACATCATTGAAAGACAACTGCAAATTCCCCTGAACAATCTTTTGGTTTGGGCAATGGCCAATGGATTTCGGTTCTCCCCACAGAACCCAAGTTTCTCAGTCTCATCTTCGACCAAAAATTGACCTTTTTACCACATTCATCATCTCAGGTGCAAGTGGGCATTGAACGTTATCAAAGCCCTCTCCTGTGGAGCAGACCGATGTTCTCTGCTCTGACTGGACTATGCACTTGTCCGGTTGAAACTGGACTATGCACTTGTCCGGTTGAAACTGGACTATGCACTTGTCCGGTTGAAACTGGACTACGAATCCCAGGTGTACGACTCCACTCAGGATTTGGTGGTTAAGGTATTAACCTTCTCCCCTCCCTACCCTGGGGCGGGGGTGGCTCAGTCGGTAGCGCACCAGGCTCGTAATCTGTAGTTCCCAGGTTCGAGTCCCAGCTGGGTCAGCGTTGAGATTTATCTCTGCAATACTCCCTGCCTTGCCCACGGTCAGTAGGGGACACCGATGGGCTTGGAAAGGCCGTCGTCCGTCGGGTGGAACGTTAAGCCATGGCCCCGTGTGCGGAAGAGACATACCCTGTGCACGTTAAAGAACACGCTGGATGGCCTTGACAGGAGGCTACCATCTGTCTCCCAACAGCTGTTCCAGTGGGTCCCCTCCTCC
The DNA here is from genome assembly GCA_038380435.1 of Ryuthela nishihirai. Lineage (NCBI taxonomy): Eukaryota > Metazoa > Arthropoda > Arachnida > Araneae > Heptathelidae > Ryuthela > Ryuthela nishihirai. The sequence goes on along the minus strand of JAWZYU010000002.1, from coordinate 29,734,403 downwards.
AACCTTCTCTGAGCCTTTGGGGTCCATGTGACCTGGCCATTTAGCCCATGGTGTGCAAAAAAGTGCCGCTCAGAGGTAAAACAACCCAACCCCTCCCTCCTCCATCATCAGGCCCTCCATGTTTGCACGGAGGCCTTCCGCACCTCACTGGTCAAGAGTATTTACATTGAGATTGATGAATCATCTCTTTCTCTTCGTTGTCAGCAGTTGTCTCTACGGTATGCATCTTAATTTTAATCCCTGCCAGGCCATCCCACTTGGGACTGCATTTTCAGTCTGAATTGGGAGATGATATCTACTAATAGCCCGACTGCCATTCATCCTTTCAGTTTGTGAGTTTGAGGCTACCTTTAGAGACATCAACATCAGTCTCGATATCATTGCACAGTTGACAGCCGAGTGACTCCCGCCATGGTTTGCTGTTTCCCCTTCCTGTGGTTTTTCCCTTTACGTGAAGGGGAAAGCCTTTACACCAGACTTCTTGCCTGTCTACACGGATGTCTCGAAGTCCAGCACATCAGTGGGATCGGCCATGGTCTGCTGTGATGTAATCATTGTAGACCAGATCCCATTACAGTGTCCTATCTTCACTGCAGAGTTGCACGCTATCAGTCTTACCTTGGACCATATAGCGGATAACCATCATCGTTGGTGTGTGCTTTACAGTGGCTTGCTACAGGCTTTGATCTCAGTGAGGCATCTGCCTCACCTGGTTCTTTCTAAAATCCACCAGCAGTTACATCATCTGGCAGCCACCACCACCATTCTCTTCTGTTGGGTGCCCGGTCACACTAGCATCAGAAGCAATGACTTGACAGAGGCACAGCTGCCAAGTCGGCCATACATCTATATTTTAATATCAAACATTTGTATTTTAGCTTTCATAATTTTATGTCTGAGCTTCTTACACTCAGACATCTTTTATCTGATCATTGCATTTTACTACCAGTTTTTTCCTTTTTTAAAACATTTGGGCTATTTTACTAGACCTTGATTTTTACCCTATAGTTACCTTGTATTTTGCATATCTAACCTAGGTTTTTTACACCTGGGATTATTTTATTTTGTATTTCTCAAGTTGTTTTGCTTTATGCTTGTGCATTTATTCTTAGTTGGTTTAACATTTTACAATATAGTTTTTATTTTAACTTTTGGTTGTGGGTTTACATGTCTTTTATCATTTATATTGTCTTTGATACATTATGGCCTAGTCGCCCTTGCGCCATAAAACCCCAAACAACCGACTGACTCTTTGCTGGCAGCATGTAAAGTTTAGGGGAAGATTTTACATTTTCACAAGGATGAGCTTGGGGACGATGCAAAAAAAACTATGCTGATTTATCACAAGTCTATGGGGCTGCTTTTTCATGTGGCATTGTTACAGGATGGTTGTGCAAATTTAGAGGATGGCAGAGGTTTGAAGAGCTAGCTCCCTCCTGCAGCCATGAGCAAGAGATCACTGCTGTTCGTGAACTTGTTAAGGAAAACCCACACATCAATGTTCAGGTAATATGTTTAGATTGTGTGCAAAGTCATTCATCAACATTTAAAGTTCCAAAAGATCTGTGACAAAAGCCACAAACTGACAAAAAGGGCTAGAGTTGACTCATGCAAAAGTAGATGCCGGCACTGTTTGAACCTAGTGGCCCAAATGGTTAACCAACATTGCTACAGGTGATGAGACATATTTTTATTACTATGCAACCCCCAGAAAGATCGACAACTATGTTTGGGTTGTGAAAGATCAATTCTGTCCTCAAATTCTCCAACCAGACTTTCACTCAAGGAAGAGGATGTTGACAATTTTTTTCAATTCCCAAGGAGTGGTAGCTGTGGATTCTTTACCTGAAAAAATGACCATAGATGACCAATACTGCACCACCATTGTTTTGCCCAAACTGGTTAAGGAGATGAAGGAACAGTGTCCAACAACAGGCATGTCAAGGATTCTTCATGACAATGCCAGTGCTCACAAAAACCTGGTAAGTTACTGCCTATCTGGAGAAGGAAAAAATTTCCTGTATATTCACTTGATCTTGCATCATGTGATTTTTGGTTATTTTCAAAAATTGAAAAGGAATTTGCTGGGAAGCCTTTTTCAAGGGTGCAAGATCTTGCAAAATGCATTCATTCAGAGTTGTGGAGTAATCCCCAACAGGAGTTCCACTAGCATTTCAGAGATGTGATTAAACTACTGGATCACGAAACACATTGGACCATAGCATAGCAGATAAATCCTGGAACCAAAATGGCAATGCATAAAATCTTTTTTAAATAAATACTCTAAAATATTACAATTTTAGTTTTTAAAAAAATCAAGAAAAAGTTTAATGCTAAGTGTTTAAGGAACAGTGTAATGCTTTCTTTTTTCATTATTTGCAACATCGGTTTGTATTATCAAATATAATTTGTGCACATTTTCAGGATTGATTTTAAAAAATATAAATAGCTGATTTTTAATGTGGGGGGGGGGGGATAAATGGAGCATATTATCTTGGTTGAACTAATGTCTTCTAGCTCTTTAAGTTGTACAGAGTTAATATGCAACTGTTTCTATCCATAAGGTTAAGTGAGCTTTGTGTTTGTTTAGATAGTACATGACATTTGTCTTTAAACATTATAAATATGTAATTTGTTACAGGAATGGAAATTAGAAACACTATGTGATTTATATGAAACACTCACTATTACCCAAGCTGTAATTTTCTGCAATACAAGACGGAAAGTAGATTGGCTAACTGAAAAAATGAGAGCTAAAGATTTCACAGTGTCTGCTTTAGTAAGTGACATTTTTTAAGATAATGATGTAGTGTAATATGTGGTAGTCAAGTATCAGTTATTCTGTATTCTTTAAGTGATTCATCAACTTTCTAAAAGTGGACTTTGAAGCATGATATAATTTCTTTGTTGAATATGAAGTAAGAAATGCAATTAGAGTGCAACAAAAGTTATTGCTTAGAATTCTATTTATATACTTCCATGTTGTTCCCAAAGTTGGAAAAAGTAAATATAAATACTTTGTCTATCTTCTGTAATTGTTATGAAATCTACCTATGTTTTAAGGCATAAGAGTTCTGAAATTTATACCTTAAAACACACAAACACAGAAAAGAAAATTTAGCATACCATAATTTTATATCATTAATGTGAGGACGCTAAACTTTTTGTAAAGGAAATAATTTGCAAAGTGCTCAAGATATGACATAACCTTTTTCCATCCATGTCACTTCACTGGATTTTTGTATCTGTGTATCAGCTTCGAATTTATTGCTCATAAATTAGAAATTTGTCAAAATATTTTTAGTTTACTAATCACAAAAGTTGAGCTGCTATATATATTTGGAGATAATTTTATTTTTATTGTACAGTGAAATGCTGATTAAGTTCACACCTAACTTCTTTTACAGAGTTGAAAGTCATAGTGTGTCAAAATTGGTGTTTATTGAACATATACCCAACTCTTCTGGCTCTGGCCAACTAAACACTAATTGGATTACTTAGAATTTGAAACTTCAGAGTGAAAGAAATAATGCAGATTAGAGAACTTCCATATCTGTGGGTCATGATTGACAATGCAACTTGAATGTCTGTGTCTTGAATGTTTGTGCATGTCTGTTTAGGCAGCAACCCTGTAATTTACAACACAGCTCACTAGATGGCACCACGAGTGATTACTAAAAACAAATGTTAAGAAACCTAAAGAAGTGGAACCTTCTTTAGGTTTCTTAACGTTTGTTTTTAGTAAGATTAAAAAAAATGTAAGTGAATTTATATAGAATAAGTATATAGAATTTATATATATATATTTTCATCGTATCAAACGATTTGTTCAATTCTCTGTTGGTATGTTTCGTGCGGCCTCTGGTTCTTGATATTTTTTTTGCAGGTCTAACCTAAAGTGGATAAAAGGAGTTTGTTTTCAGAACCTAAACTTTCCTAATGAACACAGACTTAACTGGCATATAATTGTATTTTTTAAATGCAAATGATATTTAATTAATCTTTAGCAATGTTTTAAATTCTCTTTTTAAAATAGTGTATTAAAAACTTTGTTTAAAATGGTTGTCTCTGATGAGATTATCTTGTTCTGGGTATTTTTTAATAATACAGATGACTGTGCATTGTTTGCGATCATGTTTTTTTAGTCTTGTTTTCCCTGATGGGATTACTTAGTTTCAGCTTTTTTTTATACTGTAGATGGCAGTTCATTATTTAAGATAATTCGCATGTTTCAGGCTTGTCTTTGGGATTATTTAGTTCCAGGATCTTTTTTATTACTCTGGATTGACAGTGAATTGTTTACAATTGTACTTTTTAGGCTTTGGTCAGTAAAAAAGGAGGAGTGGTTCTTCGTTGTTTAGTAGTATGTTTAGGTTAAAATGGTTATCTCTGATAATTTTGTATTTGGGTTTTCTTAAATTGCGGAATGGCAATTCATTGTTTAGTAGTATGCGCTTGTTTGGAAAGCTGTCTCCAATTAAATTATTGATTTTTGCAAGTTTTTTTTTTTAATTATGAGTCCTGGGTAAGGCATGAATGAATGTTTGTGTATTGTCTTTCTGCTCACGTCTCACCTTCCTCACAGATCTTCTGCTATAGCAGGGGTGGGCAATTGTTTTCGTATTTACACTGCGCATGCGTATTGACATGGCCGTCCTAGTGGAAAATACGAGATGAATCTTTGGTCGCGCACGGGAAGGAAATCTCGGTTCAAGGCGGATTTTTCTGACTGTCTTGGCGGGTCGAATGTGGCCCGCGGGCCGCTATTTGCCCACCCCTGTACTATAGCATATAAACTTACAAGGCTCCTGTCAGACCTCTGTGGAAAGCCAGCTGCTTGAGGAGGTATTTTTTATTATTATTCCTGAGTGGTTAGCGCACTTAGCTACTGATCTGAGGGACCTGGGTTCAAGCCCTGGGTAAGGAAGGCATGGATGTGAAATTATAAAAGAAAATATTATTTTTCAAACTTGAATTGTGTATTTTTAAAAGATATATCTAAAAAAAATTTCAAACAGCAATTTTGTTTTTAAAAAAATCAAAGTTTCATGTGTTGTACAAAAGGTGTCTATGTTCACCTTTGATTTCCATTTTGAATTCTGTCAATTTCTCTGGTCGTTGGTGACCTTGGAATGGTTAACTGGACTTATGAGGAAATCCAGTCCTTCAAATGCCTTTTAAGTTTTACAAGCAAAATTGTTAACTCCTTCCCATTAAAGCACCTTTCTGTATTATTGTTACAGTATTGGTTGTCAAAGGAAAGAAATCAAAAAACTGTGTGGGTGAGGTATTTCAACAAACAATCAAAACTGTCTCAGACATAGATGCTACATTTGCAGTGTTGTTTAGTAATTAGTTTATTGTGAGATTGACATTGATAATCATTTTTATTATGATTTGTGATCTTTGATTATGATTTTATGCTTCAAAATGTGGATTTAATAATCAGTTCAAATATTTTTTTTTCCTGACCATTGGAATGTTCAGGGGGGGGGGAAATTTATTTTGTTAGAACTGGTTATTAACTCCTTCCCATTAAAAGCACCTTTCTGCATTATTGTTGTAGTAATGGTCGTCAAAGGAAGGAAATTAAGAAGCCTCTATATGGGTGAGATATTTCAGCAAACAATTGAAACTGTCTCAATCATAGATGCTACATTTGCAGCATTGTTATTTAGTAATTAGTTTATTGTGAGATTGACATTGATAATCATTCAGATTTTATGCTTCAAAATGTGAATTTGATAACCATTTCTAATAAATAATTCAATATTTGTTTTTTGCTCCTGGCCATTCAACATTTACTGTGAAACTGCTTTCCATTAAAGCACCTTGCTGTATTGTTTCAGTAATGGTCGTCAAAGGAAGGAAATTAAAAATCGTCTGTGGGTGAGATATTTCAGCAAACAATTGAAACTGTCTCAGTCATAGATGCTACATTTTCAGCTTTTAGTTATGTGGCAAGTCTATTAATATTCTAAATAAGTGGGCAGTTTCACTGTGGTGTAACCACACAAACACATCATCCACAGGTCAAATCCAGCCCACCAAGTGAACGTTGCTGGATTGCAGGTTCTGTTACAAAACCAGTTTCGGTAGCAATTTTTGTAGCTCAAGCCCAATTACAGAAAAAAATTGTGAATATTCTGAAACACATTTACAGTATATTTCCCAGCGGGATATCATGTTGGTTTGCAGTGACATTAATGGTTATTACATTGATTGTTAGGCAAATATAGTAATAGTAATATATATAAAATATAGTAATATATATAATTGTTAGGTAAATATAGTTTTTCTGAAAGCTTTTGAATGTTTTACCAAGATCTATATACCCATTCTTTGACTGATGTGGTTTTGGTTTGCATTGTATGGATTTAGATATTTTTAATGTATTTATATATATATTCAATCAGTAATCAGGAGGGTGGTTAGTGTGCTTGACTGCTGGTCATAATGACTTGGGTAAGACATGGCGTTGTTTGTGTTCTTTCTGTTGAGAGCTCTCCTTCCTCACAGATCTTGTATATAGCATATTATCTGACAGTCTCCTGTCAGTCATCTGTGGCAAGCAGTTGCTTGAGGTTTGTTTTTTATTCAGGTGTGAGTTCAAATCCCACTCATCGGCAAAACTCATTTTTTCTCAAAAAGATTTCTTGAATAAAACATATTATAAAGCAGTAGTGGCTTAGCACCTGAAAGACTATTAAACAGAGTAAAATTAACTTAATGGCTTTAATTGATGGTATTTATTTTTGAGAATAATAGTAAATTTTTGTACTAACAAAACATCTATAAAAAATTATATTCTGTTGAAATTCTATTCTTGTCACTGTAATATAGTGTCTCTTTTGACACCTTAATAACATCTGTTTTGAATCTGGCAGTGGATGTGGCCTCATTTGCAGGAGAGCCATACCCCTGTGCAATTTAAATAATACGTTGGATGGCATTTCAGTTTTCATGTCATATTTGCAGCAGAACATTTTTCATGTCATATTTCAGTACATAGTCATATTTGCAGCAGAACAATCATATTTCCAGTCCTTGCCTATCTATTTTACAACTACATATGTTAATCAATACAACATTGACTCTATTACGATTCTTCTGCTGCAAAAAAAAACATTGTTTTATTTTTCTTCTCTTTCACTGACTTACCATCCATAATTTGCTTAGTCTCTAGAATTCAGAAAAAACATCATTGTGCTAACAAGGTATATACATTGTGAGACTTTCTTGACTGCCTTTTAGTTTTTAAGTTATTGTAATTTGAGCTAACAATGTGTAGAGCAGGGCGAATGAAGGAAGGGTGGTGCCGCTCCATTAGAAAGCATTTCATGATGGTTATTGGCTTGGCATTTTGATGACACAGCGGGGAGATGAAAGTAAACAAAACATATAAGAAATATATGGTAAGGTAGATTTCTGTTAGCAGAAAACATGTAAAAATTACAATTTCAGTTTTTTTAACTGTTTGGGTCTATCATCTAGTTATCAAGGAAATATTGTTATTGATACACACTCAGCGGCCACTAAATACAAAAATTTTTATTAGGCACAGTTCCATGTTATGTCAATAGTAACTGAGACACAAAACTCGGGAACATCTTAAATAATCACTTTTTGAAAAAGTGTGACTGAAGACAGTTTAAAGATCTGAAATCTATTTCAACCTAGCTCTTTAACCATATTCATTCTCTGTTTAGAGGTAAGGAAATTGAAATAATTAACAACAATAATTCCAAAATAAATAATTGCTGTCAAAAGGTAATAATAGATATGAATTATAAATATAATAAATGAAAATTAGTAAATAAATGCTATGGTAATTTATATCGAATTACTATAGATTTCTATTAGATGATCTGAGAAATTATTATGGTCTTTATTTCAACTTATCTTTTTACCAACTATGTTAATAATCATAATGAAAATATTAAAAATATAATTTTTTATTGCCATGGGTAGTGGCTTAAATTTTATCCCTTCCAAAAAATATTTAATGTGACCTTGAAGTTTTCAGTTTACTAAGAAAATTTTTCTTGGATTATTACAATGAAAAGTCTGCTTTTATTTACTTTTTAATAGCAATTTGAAACTTTTGCTGTAATTTTCTAATGGGTAGAATATGACTCACTGGCATAAGCTTTTTTTCCTATGAATCAGTACATTATAAGACAAGGTATTTAAATTATCAGTTACCTGAGATCTTAAAGATTTCACAGAGAGAGAGATTCACCAAGTGAGGACAAAGAAAGACACGAAAGAATGGAAGATTATTTAAGTACATTAGCTGAGCTCTCCCCACAGTGGACACTCGAATGACCTTGATGAAACATAGCTTTGTGGCACCACCTTCTTTCTATATACTCATCTTGGTATAGAGGACCTACTTATTATGTAGTTACTTTGTATGTTATGTATTACTTTGTAGCAGTGTACTATACATTACACTGCTTTCTAGTCAATGTTACAATTTTGGGTGCTCTCTTTATTGGGAGTGTGAGCAAATACATCATTATCAGTGATAAAGTTGATACTCTTTAATGATATTTATACTAGATTTACCTGCATATATTATACTATATTTACCTGCATGTCCTTTAAAAATCTTCTGCATTCACTACATATGCTTCCACTTCTGTTGAAGTGTGTGGGTATATTGCATTCTGTGTTGTAAAGAAAATTGTATAGTTTTAGGATTTATATTTATACAAACATTATAGTGCTAGTGAAATTAGTTATATCCAGAATTCATAATAAAATAACCAATTTGGAGAAAATGTATATAATTTGCACACACTTTTGTTTACACAATTAAAACTGCTGCAGATGATTGCAGCTATCATTTCAATATACTAGAGTGTATCAAAGAAGATGACTCAAAAGTACTAATTCTGATACCAGCATAGATATAAAATAAGTTTAGAATTATTTAAAAATGCATTTACTTTGTATAATATATATATATTTTTTTAAAGCATGGAGATATGGACCAAAAAGAAAGAGATATAATTATGAGGGAGTTTCGTTCTGGATCCAGTAGAGTGCTAATCACTACAGATCTTCTAGCCAGAGGAATAGATGTACAGCAGGTTTCACTGGTTATAAATTATGACTTGCCCACTAACAGAGAAAATTATATTCACAGGTAATATTTTTTATCATCTTTTCACTTCTAAGTTTCCATATAAAAAATTAATTGTGGGTGTAGTGATTTTGAAGTCATTACAAAATATTAAACTTGGGAGAAAAACATCAAACTTCTTTTGAATCTCTTAACATAAAAAAAGGCCAATCACTCCAGCCCATTTATGCAAATAGAAAAAGATAAAATATTAGATTTACATTGCATTTCTTTATATGGATAGAAATTTCATCCAGGAACATCCCAGAAAACTGGATCCTACTTGATAGCTACTTGTAATAAATGGGATTGAATTTAGCTGGCATAAAAATATCTCCTTCCTGAGAGAGGGGTGGATCAATTGGTAATCTTTACCTGTGCATGCTGGAAGGGTTAATAATTACATGAATCTGTCTAGTGGTATACACAGGATTTTTGAATAGAGGTTTTGACTTACCAGGTGACAATGAACTGCATTGAAGTGAGCATGGCACTTCAACTTTGCTCATGTTCAAAAGCGAAAACTGCATTTTTTTTTCAAAAATGTTACTCATGATAGGGGTTTTGAATCGCCAAAACTCCCATGTTGAAACATAGATATGCTCCTGAATCCATCAATCACTCGATACTCAATGATGCTGAATGTTTACTAGAGTTTAAACACACTATTGAAAAGAGTAGAATAGATGAATGTTTAAGAAATATTATTTTACTGTAATAAATATATATAATAAGATCAAAATGCGGTGATAGTTATATTAAAAATTATACGATCAACAATTTTACTGTTTTAAATTAACATGTAAATGTTAATTTAAAACAGAACTTGTCATTCTTATAATTTTTATAAAGTATATAATATTGGGTAGATGCAAAAGTAATTGAAAAATAGCATGAACCACACATTTGCCACTGTCAGGAAATATGCAACAGTCTTGTAAACAATGTAAAAAACAGTGCATGCATAGCTATCATTTCAATCTAATGACATTCTGCACCTACATTTAGTCTGTACAAGTGGCAATAGGCATTTCACAATAGCATCGCAAGATGTGTATATTTGTTCCATCATGCTGCACAAATTCAGAAATGGTGTCTGTGTCCATGAATGTTTGCATAAACTATGCAAAGTCAATGGGGACAAAGTCATCTCAAAAATCATCTGTTACCAGTGGTATGACAATTCCAGTCAGGTGACTTTCAGCTTGGAAATGAACCTCAAAGCATCTGGCTGGTGAGTTGAACAATGACTGTTTAAAGGCACTGCTGAACGAAAATCCACATTGGACATACAGGGAATTGGCACAGCTACTGAACACCAATCAGTCCTCTGGTCCTTCAACATCTGCAAAAGCTGGATTACATTACAAAATTGGATACCTGGATCCCACAACAGTTTCCACAGTAGAACGTGGCAGTTTGCTATACTGCATGTGCTTCATTGCTTGCTCTGCAAAAGGCCAGTGGTTTTCTTCACAGAATGATTACAGGGGAGAAAAGTGGATAGTTTATGATAATGTTCATAAAAGATCATGGTGTCGAGCAGGAGAATCATACCAGGCAATGGGAAAATCAGAACTGTATTCTTGTAAGGTGATGCCCTGTTGTTGTGCGTTGCAGGGAATTGTTCGCTGTGAACTTTTAAGCCAGTCCCAAACCATCAACTCAGATGTCTACTGTGAGCAGTTGGACCACTTAATTGAAGGTTTGAATATGTGTTTCCACCAGTGCAACTCAAGGCCCCATGTTGCATTACAGACAGCAGAAGCTATGGCAATTGGGCTGGGAAATAATGCATCCCCATCATCTGTTCCAATCCTCGAACAGTTTCATTTCCGATAGGAAGTTTTGGAATGATAATGAGGTGAAAAGGTGCATTGCTGATTTCATTGCTGTGAAAGGCAGTAGTTTCTAAAGAAAGGGTTGATTTGTAGATCATTGGAACGTGTCAGATATACTAATGGTAATTGTATTCTTGTTTAAATAACACATTGGATGATCATGGGAACAATTATTTTTTTCATGTCTTGAGTTTTCCCATTACTTTTGCATCAGCCCAATAGTTATATAATAGTAATAGCATTTATTTCCACTCATAATTCATACATATATATATAAGAAAATTTCATACATGTAACAATGGTGGAAACACAAATACACAAAACCAACAAAAATAGAGCAAGGGAAATAAAAACCACACACATAATTTTGTTTATTACATGCCCAAGGGGCTAAACTGCCCATCCAGGTTCCGCTTTAATTTCCAACATCATATCTAGGCAACCAATAATGGGAATAACAATCAATTCTTAATATAACTTGATACATCAATAATAAAAAAAGGGTATTCATTGTTTGAATATTTTATTTATAATTAATTGACCACGAAGTGCCTCTGGAGAATATTCTTCTTTGCCAACGGTATTTCAAACAGTATTCCTTTCACTTGTAAATTGCATTCAATACATTTACTCGTACCCATTGCTTATTTTGATATAAAAACAACAGTATTTCATACATATAGATATTTCTAATAATGATGAAAATTAAAGTAAATGGGTCTAATGTAGAAAAATTAACATTAACTTAAATATTTTTTTATGTGTCATAAATAAATTATATAAATTAATATCATAATCACCTCCACAACTACACAAACCATGCTGTATGTTAGAGTAAACCCAGGCATAATATAGTACTGTTAAAAATTTCTTATTAATTTTTTGAATATGATAAAATTTAAACAATGTGTACCTTATCCGCTTTGTTGTTATCTTATTTGCATGAGTCCTCCCCCAAATAATTGTAATTATATACTCTTTCTAATTTAGGACATATACAATTGTGATTAAGAAGGCAATTAATATCACGATATTTAATTTCTATTAGAGTATCTGTTTTAAGCAATTCAGAATAAAGAAACTTACTTTTATTAAATATTCAAATTTAATTTATTAAAAACTAGCCACCTGTCTTTTTAAAAAAGATTTTCTAAAATAGTATCTGCTGTGTAAACTACTGCAATATCATCAGCATGGCATATTAATAATCCTCTTAAATTTAAATCGCATAAGTCATTAATGTAAATAAGGAACAAGATGGGACCCAATACAGAGCCTTGGTGTACACCTTTTTTAATTTTCCTAAACAAACTTATTTCCCTATTCACTTTTACTGCCTGACTTCTTACTAAAAAGGTAGCTTTTAAGCCAATTATAAATATGTCCTCTTATACCGCTGGCAAAGAGTTTTTTTAACGGTTTTTCCTGGTCCACTGTATCAAAAGCTTTTTGTAGATCCAGAAACAGTGTTAATGTTTTTTAACCAGATCAATGCTTTTGTAAATTACTGTTGCTAATATAATAATAGGATACAGCACTTTTTTTCATCTATTTTTCTCATTGAACTAATAATTCACAAAAGTCACTTGCTAAATTATTAAAAGTTCTCAGACTACAATAATCTTAAGTAGTGTCAGTTAAATAATTTTATATTTAGTAAAACAATAGCATCTTTTAGTCAAAATTTTGTGCTTAGTCTGTAATAATTCTATACAGATACTGCCATTGGTTAAAGAAGGAATATTTACCAAATTCTCACCATAATTAGTTTTGTTTTATACTCCCTTGCTGTATAATGGCTGGTACACACAACATTCCAGGTTGTTTTTAATAGCATACCATGTTGACTTGCCACCCACAAGCCGACTTGCATAGGCGACTTGGTAGCTTATTTCATGGTCAGTATCTGTGGAGAAGTCAGTCCATTTTGACATTTTCATATGGTGATAGCTGAATTTCTGCACATGTAGTTTTGCATTTTTGATGTTGTAATTACCAATAGCGAAGCATCATTTTAAATATCTTTATTCCTTTCATTGTTTTCTGAGAACCTACATCTTTTACTAAAAATTTTACTTATTAAAAAAAACTTCATAAGTTAAAAACAAATTAAAAAGGCATTTGACTGAACTAATATAATAATGAATAGACTAAGCACAAATTTTTGACTAAAAAGATGCTCAGTTGTTTTACTAAAGGTAAAATTATTGAACTGACACTATTTAAGATTATCATAATCTGAGAACTTTTGTGAATTAAAGTAATTATTATAGTATCATTGAAGTAAATTGAAAAAAATTATAGTTTTCTGTGTTGAAATAAATCTTTAGAATATTTTTTTGCAAAATGACCAACCAACAGAAGTAGGTCATGTATTATACCAAATTAAATAGCATTTAATTCTGCATTTTATATAATAAAAGAAAATTGGACAAGGTGAGAGAGTGTCATGGGAATTTTATCTTTATGGAAATGGGGAAATGCTTTCTTGGCCTGTAGTTTTTTTTTTAGAACCACACAATTTCTGTTTGGGTAGTCGCATTGGGAAACTTGGTAAATTGTCTACTAGGTGCACTAATGCTAAAAAAATTCAATATCCCCAGAGTGGCAATGCCAAGACTGTGTCTGGGGGGGGGGGGGCACTCAATATAAACATATAATTTCTTTAAAATTTTGACATCCAAGACCTTCATTCCCAGGAAACAATAGATCAAAACCAAGAAATAAAAAGAAACTAAAGCAATGTTTTGAAAAACTGTTGCAACAAGTTTTACAACTTCCTTGTTAGAAAAAAATGACATATGTATCATAACTTCAAAAGACTGATAATGATACATAAATCTATGGAAATGTAAATTAAACTGAACAGTGAGAGAAAATCCAGTTTTTACCTAATCAAGCCAACAGTGCAGTACACAACCTTCACACGTATCCAATTAGTGACGTCTGCACTCAGGGTTAGTGCTTTCCTCATGCTTCAATTTCATTGAAAAGGTATAGTTCCAGAACCAATCAGTTTTAGTTTCATCTCAGGAAATTTCACAATGAATGATAGGATGAGTGATGAAAATAATTATAAAAATCTTGACTAAGTTTAAACCAGATAAGAAATAGTAAAGTGAAGAAAATGCTTAAGTACATTCGCACCTCCGTGTACGAGAGTGTTCCATTCTCCAAAAACTTCAGGCACATAAAATTCGTGCAAACGGAGCTTAAAAAAATAATAGGAAATAAGGGGTTAGGTTCTGGGATCACTTGCTATTACATATATACTTTTTAGCAAACTAATTATTTATGTACAATACGTAAAATAATGCAAATAAAAGGTGGTTAAAAACAAAGCTTTAGAAGAAATTAGTTGACTAAATTTTTGTAAAATGTGCATACAATAGAATTTTTTTTTTTACAAAACAATCACTTAATATGCTGCATAGATACCTTTATGCCCTTCTTTGGGCGAATTGTGAACACCGTGTATTCGTTAATTCCAAATGCATACCCTGTGGCTGATGCACCTAAAGTTCACAAAATGCAAATAATTTAACCCAGATTGTAATGTAAATGTGGCATTTGTGGACAAAACCACTTCCCAGAATGTCTCAGCAGCCTTTTATCGTTATTAATAATTACAGTGGTAGCTAATAAAATTTCTTTATTATAATGACAGATATAGCTAAATGCTTACCACAAGCTTCTCTTTATTATAACGATAGCAGTAGCTAAATGTAGGTCTTAACTCGCGTATATTTTGAATTTCTATTCACTTACGAAAAGGATGGCATTAATGATAGTTCATGTACATTCAAATTCATGCAGAGGGAAGCAATGGAGGGTTTACTGTTTTTATGAACTTCAGTGTAATGCTTTAACATATAAATGGAAGAAGAAAGTTTTTATTAACCACTTTTTCATAAATTCAATTGATATGATTTACTTTTTGTAAAATTAAGGCAAATATGTAATTTATTATATTTTTATAATGGCTTCACTTCAGTTAGCAAGGATTTCGTCATGCCCACTTTGGTTTCTGGTTTGCAAGAGCCTTGCCCACCAGAATCTACAATTATAGTTTAAGGTAGATTTTAATGACTGACTCCACTATATAATGCTAAAGCTATCAATAGAGATCTTGATTGTCAGCTGGTATATCAGCCATCAGAGCACCTGGCATGTTATCAGCAGGTAGGTGGGTTTTCAAAATAGCAGCAGGAATTAACTGATTATCAGCAGGTGGGTTTTCAAAATAGTACATTTACAGTAATGTTTTCTGAGATTATACCCATTGAGTATCCTGGATGAAACTTGTATTGGTTTCATCCTTAAATTAGGGTTCATTATTAACTGGAGGTTCAAAAACATATTTCACATGAGCTTTTAAGTGTAAATCAAAATATTACTAGTGCACTAATGCTAAAAAAAAAATCTTTGATATCCCCACCAGTACCTTATAGTTTCACTATGCAGGAAGTAACAAAGGTTATTGATCAAATTCATAACAATATGTTCAGTATCAGCCAAATTATGACTGTAAATTTACGTTCCTCTTGGATTTATCATATAATTAATTTTATGCATAGCACAAATGCTACTAGTGTCTCTTGGAAAACTATCCAACTTGCTGTTCAGTGTTTTTATTATTTTGAAAGTACAATTATACACACTGCACACATCCATAAACCTGTCCTACTCTGCCACAATAATGCAGCCAGCCAGAACCCTTGCATGTTATAAATAGGCCTACCTGTGACTTTTACAATAGCTAAATATGATGACCTGAGTGTGTTCAATTGTAGGCAGATAGTCGTTGCAAGGGTAATGGGGTGTTCCATATCTGTGACTGAAAGTATAAGATTTCCACCTGCAACCATCACACGTGTATACCAGGACTACATCAAAACGTGCAACTGCCAGGGTAAAGGTGGTCATATCCGGGCTGTTGATGTTAAGTTGAGCACTGCCTCTTCTGTGTCAGAATGGTTGCCACAGTGAAGATAACATCGGTATTCACTGATGGGCAGCTACAAAGGTTTTGCTAAGACCATTTGACATACGATGGCACGATACACCAATTGTTCCATTTCCATTGCAATATTTCCTTTACATATATGGATGCACGCATTTAAAAAAGAAAATAATACTTATATTATGATGTTTGGTTCATTCACAAATTTAGTTGTTTAAAAATTGTTTATTCAGTAATTAGATTTGTATAAATGAATTATTTTATAATTATATATAATGAGTCATAAGAAAATTAAGTTTCCTAATGTAATTTTTGCATTACCTTGATTTAGTGTAAGAAATTTTTCCTATATATTCATTAAATCATGATATCTATATGTAGGAAAAAAAACTTCCTCATCAGAAGGTTAAAATAATACTTTTGAAATTGGAAACTGAATAAACAAGTAAGCTGTACCATGCTTAATTCATTTTTGTGGTATAATAACATTGTTGATTCTTATTCCTTCTTCCAGGATTGGGCGTGGTGGACGATTTGGCCGTAAAGGTGTAGCTATTAATTTTATTACAGAAGATGATAAACGGACTCTTCGTGACATTGAACATTTCTACAACACTCAGGTTGAAGAAATGCCAATGAATGTAGCTGATCTAATTTGAAGCTTATTACAAATAGTTTGTGTGTGCAAGCTTGTGTGTTTATGTGCTCATGCTGTAAAATCATGGATTAAACAGTCAGGACTTCTCAGGAAGCTGTGCTAAATGGAAGAATACGGTGAAATTTGAATGTGCTGCTGGCATATTAATTGCCTTGAACTATAAACAAGGAAAGACATGATATTTATTCCCAAGGGACCCCTCATGATTATGTATTTTGACTGCAAAGATCCCATTATTCTGCTTCACTATTAAAAACTGTTGCATCCTTAAGAACATAAATATATATATTTAATAATTCTTGTGAACTGCTGAATATGTGAAAATAATTTAAATATTTCCTTCATTTTGGATTCTGGCATTGTCCTTGAATCCTGGACCCATCTATTTTAGTAGTGTTTTTGATTATTAGTAGGACTAGTTCAGTGTATCTCCATGGTGCCTCTCCTATGCTAATAACATGGGAGCTGTACATCTGAGATGTCAGAGCAATGTAGGGTTTGGGGTGAGTATACAAATTGAAGTATTCTTGATTTGTAAAGATGGCCTTTGTACCAGGTTCGTGTAAGAGAATTAAACATTAAATTTTTATCTATGTCCTGTGAGCAGTAATGCATTATATAAGTTACATGAAGAAAAATCTGTTTGTCTATGCTTCCAAAGAATTTTGATGTTAGTGGAAGAAAGAAAATCCTTACTAATGTACCTAAAATATTCATAATTATGCATCTTAAGTAAACACTTTTACACATATTAGTTAATTTTTTTTTCTGCATGTCAAAATAACCCAAAAACATACATCAATGTATTTATTTTTTTATAGATAATAGTAAAGATATTTATATTTCTGTTTTTTAAATAACTGAATGAATTCATGTACTATTGATTAATAGTTCAGTTTTTATGTTTTGGCTTCCATTAATACATCTCAAATTTATTTAAAATTGGTGATAGTTCACACTCATTCTTCAGAAGACTGATGGTGTAAGGAGTACAGTAAGTCAGTAGTTGAATACTATAGGATCTTTGATGTAATATAAGCATAGTTGATATAATTTATAATATTTACTAAGTTTAAAGCATAAGTATCATAATTGTTTATGTAAGCAAGTGACTTAAACCTAATGAAGGAATTATTGCAATTTCAGAAATCACTCCTCTGTCACCTATAGATTTCCTTAGATATGGTGTAGACCTGTTAAGACCTGTTATAGTTCTAACCTGCTACAAAAATCAAATGTCTTAAGCAGGCATGTCAAACTCGTTGACCACCGAGGGCCATATTAAGTATTATATATTAAATCGCGGGCCGCAAAACAAGAAAAACAAATGGAAATAAAGATGAAGCATAGCTTTTATTATAAACAAATCAATACATACAAAATAATAATACACAGAATATAAACATTAAAAAATACATATGTATGTAGGAAAGTTTCTTTTTTCAATTTAACATTATTTAGATAAAATATCTTTTTTTTTTTTTGAAGAAACTTGGCAACGTTTTCCATTAACCAAATCTTCAAAATTTGGTTGAATTTGTTGAGCTCTAGTTATTTTTAAAATTGCTTGCACATGCTTGTCTGTTAATCTTGATCTTTCCACAGTTCTATTAAAGTGGAAAATAGTTGTTCACACAAATATGTGCTACTGAACATAGATAAAATACGTTTAATTGCTAATAACACATTGGGAAATCGGTCTGGTGATAAATAATTATAGAAATGTGGAATCCCAACATTCATATATTTTTGTTTCAATACGGAATCGCACTGAATTTCGATTAGTTCCAGTTGTAAATTTTCATCAACAGTTTCAACATCAGTGGACGAATTCATTTTCTAACAATTTAATTTGGTTGGCATATTCTGAAAACTTCAATTGTGGTGATTTTTGTAATAATGACTGGCAAGTTTCAAAGTGAGATAAATTTTCTTTTCGAATTTGTTTTTGCCAGAGTAATAATTTCTGTTTGAAAACGTTGATATTGTCAAATAAGGTGGCAACCACATGCTGTTTGCCTTGTAGTTTGAGATTAAGTTGACTAAGGTGATTTGTAATGTCAACAGCAAAAGCCAGATCTTTTATCCATTGATCGTCTTTTAATATTTCACATTCATAAGTTTTGGATTCTAAAAAAATGATAATTTCGTTCAACAATTGAAAGAATCGCTTTAAAACTTTATGACTGGAAAGCCATCGAATTTCTGTGTAATAAAGTAGATCGGTGTATTCACTTCCTATATCTTCTAGAAATTTACTGAATTGACGGTGATTAAGTCCACGTGCGCGAATATAATTTTCAATTTTAGTAACATTTTTTAAAACATGCCCGATATTTAGAACTTTGGAGCATAATGTTTGTTGATGAATGAAATGAAATGAAAGTGTTGAGAATTATTACCTTGTTCTGTGCATTTTTCTTTTACTTATGTAATAACTCCTTTAATAACACCAGTCATAGCAGGAGCACCATCAGTTGCAAGAGAAACTAGTTTTTGTAATGATAAATTATATTTATTCAGAACATCCATCATTGCGTTAAAAATATCAACCCCAGTGGTTGTATCGTGCATTGGGATAATCTCCAAAAGCTCTTCACTTACTTTCAAGTTCGCATCACATCCGCGAATAAAAACAGCTAGCTGAGCTTTATTTTGTACGTCTGTGCTTTCGTCAATTGCAATGGAATAAGTTTCAAATGTTAGAATTATTGATTTTAGTTGATTACGTCAATTTTCGGCTATATCATCAATTCTGCTGGCAATGGTATTTCTTGTTAAGCTTACATTTTTAATTTTTTTTTTTTAATTGTTCTGGGCACAATACTTCCACTGCTTTAATCGTACATTCGCTAATAAATTCCCCTGCAGTGAATGGTTTCAACTTTGTTGCAATTAAATGCGATACAAAATGTTTTTACAGCAGCTGTATTATCTTCAATAGGTTTGGCAAATATGCTTTGTTGTTTTTGAAGTATCAACCTTAATTCTGACAATTTATCTTCACGAAGCTTCCCTACATATTTGTCATAATTTTCTTCTGCTGAGGTCCTGCCATCCTCTCAGATCTTCTACTGTGGCATATAAACTGACAGGCTCCTGTCAGACCTCTGTGACAAGCAGCTGCTTGAGGGGGTATTTATTATTTTATTTTATGGAGTTTCTACATATCAAACATAAAATTTTATTTTTTCCTTGGATACAAAAGTACTGTAATTCCCAATTTTCTTGAAAAGTGTGATGCTCTTCTTCAATTGCTCATACTTGTGAAGGGCTTGTGCATTGTTTTAATAAATTGTCAGTTAAACACTAAACAAAGAACACTACTTTTTTAAACCAGATGAAAATTGTTATGTGCAAACTAGACTAGAACGCAGTATTCATTCACTGACAACAAATAGCTTCCGACTCTACTGGTATTTCGTGACTCATTGCCATGCTCAAAGTACGTACATTTGAATGACCTCGAGACGTGTATACATGTCGCAGCCCGATCGTAGAATTGCTCATATCATGAAATGCCACTATTTCATGAAACTCGGGCATTTCATGATATGAGCAATTCTAAGTTCGGGCTCCGACATATACATTTATGCGCAATAGTTTCCCTTATATATAAATGGAAATGTTTTCTGAAATACGTTTATTTAATTCATGTACCGTGTACGTACTTATAATTTTAATTAAAGAATCCAGTGTTGTCAAAAGTTAAATAAACGTATTGATTATCAATCTTGGCGGGCCGCAGAACAGTTCCTGGCAGGCCGCGTGTTTGACATGTCTGGTCTTAAGTTTTAGTGATTATGTTTGATATGGGGATAATATAGTCGCTAAATTGATTTCGTAATACCTATTTGATTGATAAACGATTTTATTAAAATCTAGAAATAAAAGGTCATTTGTTACTACTCTTTACTAAGAATCAAAAGATACAAGAGTGGCAATTGATTGAACTCTATAAATATTCCAGCCATTTTATGGATACTGGAGTGCAGTTAGACTACAATATATACAGTATATGACATTTTGGTAATGTTTGTTACACTGTCATTTTTAATGAGTGCTTGCCAGATAGTAGTCTAACAGGTTTCATGTTAACACCCATTTAGGAAACTTCTATTTTTAAAGCAAAAGATGATTGTGTATGCTGACAGTAATGTAAACCAATAACCTGTTGCAAAAGGTAATGCTCAGGTACTAACTTCTCAAATTCTTTTTGCTGATGGAATCAAACTGCTAGGTATTTAAGTATAATGTAACTATTTCTAATTAGAAGTTTAAACACTGGTGTATTCATATTTATAAGAGAAATGCCATCAGAGAATAAAAAATACGAAATTGAACAGAGTTTAACTCCAAATTCATGGAAGTATAAAATTACAAGCATATTAATTTTAATAAAATGTTTTCATAGTGATATAGTGAAAAAAGATTGTAAATTTAAGGCTTAATTTTGGGAAACACTTTGAATAAAAACAGTTAAATTATATATTAATCAAAAGTAAAATTCTTCACAATATTATATTTACCTGAAACAATATTTTTATTTCTTTTAATGCTTTTTTTTTTTCAGTGTATATTTTAAAGCATGCACCAGCATTTTGTAAGGCGACTTGGATCACTCACGTTAACGGGATTTTCTGTCCTGCTTTTTTGAAATGGGGGTACACTTTCTGAGGCTGCTTTTTTTGTACCAAACATTATGAATTTTTTTTTTTTTCTTTTGGTGTTGAAGTTTGGTGATCTTGGCTAAGTGCAAAAAGGTTTGTTCACTAGGGGTAAAAACAAACTTCACTTCAGTATCATCAGAGTGGCACAGCCAATATATTGAAGGGGGAGGGAGTAAAATCTAAAAGCCATTGAATATAAACTTTACAAAAATGTCGACCTGGGGGGGGGGGCTACACAAAAAGAGTTCAGTATATTGCTTCATTACGCTGATGGCAGTAAAATCCCTTGCCAAAATTGTCCTGATTTCCATGGTAAGGACGACCTGTTTGCTTTTGTATCGTAGACCATATTTTCAGGAAACAATGCAAGATGAAAGTTTTTACTTGAAAACAGTGAAATAATAAAAGAAAAATTAACCTAATGCAATTTTAAATATCTACAGCAAATTGTAAGCTGGCCATCCAATGTAGCATTACTGCAAAATAACTACCAACTGAAAGATCGGTGATTTATGGAAATCTACAGAAATAAAAATGAAAGTTTAAATGTAGAAGTATAAATACTAATTAGATGGATGGTGAATTTATCCAAAGTATGAAAACAGTGCTAGATGTAAACAATACACTTTGCAGTCACATGTGCAAGCAATTAACTTCATGGTCATGGCACCTGGCTCTCCCTTCTCCCATGACACTGTTGGCAGTTTCACAATTACTAAGGCTCTAATAATAAGCTCAGGCCTTTCTCTGGGTAAAGTGTATGTTTTACTTTTTAGTTATAGTTTTCATCTGAAGAGTGGGAAAAATGCATAGAATTTTGGGATAAATGATAAAAAAATAATTCTAGTAATAGTAAAATAGGTTTAGGGCAGAAAAAAGTAAATGGCATGCGGGCGTACGTACTTTTTCCAAAATCTTCCGTTTTTTAAAATATCGGTTTATCAGATTTTTGAAACTTTAAAGAAAAAATTGTTGATAATAGTTCAAATCAAACGAGGTTAAATCAGGGTGCTGCTTCATCAAAGAGTAATGTTAACAAACGATACAGGCAATACTGTATAGTGCCAAGAAATGGCAATCGGGTAGCTTTAGCAAATCATTTATATTGTAGTTTAATAAAATATTTTTCAAGCTTTAATTATGTATTTAAATATATATATTTTATATATTTAAATTTCAATATATATTTTAATGTTTGAAATCAAACTTGTGGGCTTAAATCAAGTTGTTGCTTTTACATAATGTTAACAAAAAATGCTTAACAAGCAAATTACTTATATCCTAGTTTAATAAAAATATGCATCAAATGAAAAAAAAAGTAGGTATTGTTCACACTTAAATTATGTATTTTTATAAAATATATAAGAAAATTTTCAAACCTCTCATTTCAGTTTATGTCAGCGTGTGTAAATGATCTGGACATAGGAAGGGTTAATTCAGTACAAGAAATGTTAGAAAAAGCATAAAATGAGTCACGTGCTTTGAAAAATTTGGTGTCAGGTGTGTCACAAGGCCGCGGGTAATCAATTTGTGGTGTTTGTCTTCCATCCTGTGCATTTCCAATTTTCATTTGTTTTACTCTGAAGCAGGGAGTGCTAATGTTTTAAAAAAAACATTTTCTGCCAAACAAGTCAGGTAGTTCATCCTCTGCATCGTCAAATCATCTTCACATTGTGTGATGTTTGAAATTCACTCATTTACATACCTGCAGGAAAGTTACCTGTGATGCAACGAACATGTTGATCTATGTATCTGACAAGTTTGAAATATTCGTTTTTTTTTTAAGAGATTTTTGTACTACTAAAAATTTATAGCAGTGATCTTACATAAAAGTTATAAAATGTTATTGCTACTTAATTACTATTTCATTATAATATGCCAGTGATTCTGTAATTAATTTTAATAGTAATGTATGAGGAAGGGTCGCATTTTGTTTTAAAAACATTGCTGTAAATGAAAAACACTTCATTTGCATTGAAAGAAAAAAGCCTTTTTCAAGAAATATAAGTGTTTGAAGAATACAAGAGGAGTATCCTGTGTGAACTCTGGACAGCATGTGGAATGCTTTAATACAACATGTAGTTATCAATAAGCAGGAAATGGTACTGCTCTTGCCAAACATCTGATAATATGCTACTTACATAATTTGTGTTGCCTTGTTTTCTTCTTGCAATACATGACAGTAATAACAGTTATATCTATTTCCACTGCTGTCATTGTTCATACAAATTAAAACCATTAAACTATGCTCGCTTTCCCCCCTTTATACTTATCACCAAGCAGTGTATATAATTCAGTGTTATCCAAGATGATTTTTATCTTGGATAACACTGAATGACCATTTGGCTGTTTATGAGAAGGTTTTTAACTCTTGCAGATGAAAACAAATGACAACTCTTCAGCATTGATGTACGAATCTTACATTTTACTTCACACACATATCCCAGATTTGAGAGCATTTTCTCTTCACGAAAAACTTGGCTGTTTATGATTTCTAGTCATACTCATCATAGTTTTCTGTGGGGGCATAACAGATCACATTCAAGTCTTTAACGCTTCTCTGAAATTTTGCTGTAACAAACCTTTAATGCAGTCATATCCTAGAAGAGCATCACTGGTGTATCTGCTGAGAAGCAAACCTCTACACGTTTTTTTAAGTATCTCACCTTTACCTGTCCATCTGGTCTCTTGCAAGCCTAGAATATCTAGGTTATAGCGCTGGAATTCCTGCGTGAGAACATCAAGAGAATAATCTCTATATAATGTCCTCACGTTCCTGCAGAGAGAAAATGGTTAGTAGGATTTTTAAAGAAACTAGGTTTATTGAGATAGGTAGGACCAACAATACCAAACAGCCCCCTCATCGCAGGCATGGAGCAAAGACCTGTTCCTCTTCCGCTAAAGGCTGACCAGAGACCCACCAGTAAAGTGTCGGAAGCAGATTTATAAGTTTTTAAAAATACAAATGAACATACAACTTTTTTTTATGTTTATCTACGGTTTTTTTTTTTTCTTTCAATTTTTATATAATTTTATTCAAAATTGGATATGCTCTTTTGGTATATAATGTGTGTTAGTTGTTTCATAAATAAGGCTTAAAAATTTAGTTGCTTTTTTAAAGGGGAATGTCTGTAATAGGCAGTTCTGTAGTTTTGAAAGTATGTATTCTTGTGATGTATAGGAGCAGAGGAGTCAAAATTGTTTGAGTGATTTCAGAAAGATAGAACTGCAGGCATGTAAATCAATACTCTACTTCTAATCTAATGAAAAGAATGTAAATCAATACCCTTATACTAATCAACTACTATTAATCAATACCGTATTAGTCGTAATAGGAAGCATTACATCATCATCATCCTCAAGCAGCCATGGGCTACGGAGGTCCAGCCACATCGTGCAGTTTAGTTCTCCAAGCAAGTCTGTCCTAAGCTACATCTACTGATCTGACCACTGCACACCAATTCTAATAAGGTCCTGTTTCACATTGCCCACAACATCCTAGGTCTCCCCCTCTTAGGCCTTTAGGCTAACTATTCATAGGGGCAACATGGCCAAACCAACAGTCTCTCTCTCTCTGCACAGTATGCTGCTTAAAGGAGGTTGCAAACTCCTTTACCTAACCTCATCATTAGTTACAAAGTTGAACCACCTAATGCCCAAGATATTGCGTAAGCATCTAGAATCAAGAGCACCTAGTATCCTGTTGTTTACAAATTGTCCAAGTTTCACTACCATAAGTAACCCTACAAAGAACCAAACTATTATAGAGTCTAATTTTAGTCTTTAGGTGTATATGCCTATTTCTCCACACTTTTCCATAGATTCTTAAAAGTCGGCAACAATCCCTATCTGTCTGTTAATCTCATGCTGCACATCACCAGTATCAGTTATATAGCTCCCAAGATAATTAAACTGTGACACCTGCTCAAGACTGCAACCATTCAGATGAACTGAATCACAACCTGCCTGACCAATTTTCATCACTTTAGTTTTCTCTCTGTTTATAACCAAACCTACTCTACTACCAGTCTCATCAACAGCTCGAATGAAAGAGTTCATCTCATCAACATCATTTGCCAAAAGGGCTAAATCATCAGCATAATCTAAATCAGAAATTTTCGTATCTCCAGCCCATTTAAGGCCAAAATCTTTCCCTTGAAGTGAATATCGCATAACATAATCAATAACCAAGCTAAAGAGAAAAGGAGACAAAATGCACCCTTGTCGAACACCAGAAGTAATGCTAAACCAATTGCTACAAGCCTTACCAACTCTCACACACGACTCAGTGTTATTATAGAGAGCTTTCATAATGTTAACTAACTTGTCTGGTATACCATATGATCTCACAATCAACCACAAATTATGACGATCAACAGAGTCGAAAGCCTTTTTGAAATCAACAAAGCTAGCAACCAAAGGTTTCTGAAACTCTAAACATTTCTGAAGAATCTGCCTAAGTGAAAATATCTGATCCACACATCCCCTACCACTTCTGAATCCACATTGCTCATCACGCAATTGACTGTCAACCAGATTCTTAATTCTATTAAGCACAATCATGGAAAGAACTTTACCTGGAACAGAGAGTAGGCTGATACCCTTATAGTTATCACAAGAACTGCGATCACCGTTTTTGAAAATAGGGATAACAATAGCTCTGGTAAAATCGTTAGGAACCATGCCTTTATCATAAAAAATATTCAAAATTTCAGTCATCCAAGTGGTAATCAAAACATTCCCAGCTCTGAGCATTTCTGTAGTAATTTCATCTACTCCTGGGGATTTATGAAGTTTAAGTTTAGAGATAGCCAAACTAACTTCAGATTGTGTTATAGGGCCGACATTAAAGCCACCAATACATCTATCATCCATTGCAAACAATGGGAGTAGAACTAACCACATTGTTTAGAACATCACTGAAATGCTCAGCCCACCTAGCCATGACAGAATCTTCACCTACAACCTTACCTTGTTTTATTCTTCAATCTCCACATATCTGTCCGTTTTCTGCCACACAAAACTAACTATCTGGTACAGCTCTCTGCTGTTGTGCTGCCTAACTACTTTGTCAGCCAAGCCAAAGATTCTTAGCAGCTAAGTGATCCTTTACACGTTTATTAAGCTTTCTGTAATGCTTTCCATTAGGACTAGTATGGTACTAAGGACATTGCTGCAGTTCTTTCTTTCTGAAATAAACTCAAGTGCCTTATCACTCAGAAAATTCTGCCCCTTTTTTCCTAAAAGGGATGCTTTTTTCGAAAGTAACAGTATTAATATGGTCCCATTCTTCCTCCACTTCAGTAGTAAGCAAACCATGACTGTCATAATGACTAAGTAACCTATCATGGTAAGCTTTAGCTATAACTTGGTCTTTCAGAGCTTCAGTTTTAAAAGTAAATTTTTTAACCCTAGCACAACACTTTTAACAAGGTGAAGGTCAGATCCAATTTCAGCTGCCGTATATGACCTGGTATTCCTAACAGAACTAGCCCATTTGCTGTTAATATATAATCAATCATATGCAGCCCATCGGGTGAAACCCATGTGTACTTATGTATGTCGCAGTGCTTGTAATAAGTGTTATTCTGAAACCATTGAGTTTACTTACCTGTAGGAGACATTGCCATTGCAGCTACCAATACCAAAAGGACCTATCACCCCTCCCCAAAGGTCAGAGTCAGTACCAACTTTGGCATTGAAGTCACCTAGAACAAGGGTAATATCTCCTTTCTTGGCAGAATTCAAAATATCTTGAAGTTGTCCATAAAACCTATACTTCTCATCCTCAGTGAGGGCATAACAGCAGATAACATTCAAGTCTTTAACGCTTGTCTGAAATTTTGCTGTAAGAAACCTTTCATTAATGCACTTATATGCTAGTGATGTTCTTCTGGGATATATGCTGAGAAGCAGAACCACACCTTGGCGATGCTTATTATCTTTCCTCCCTTAAAAGATAAATTTAAGATTATTTTTAAGAATCCGGTCTCTTTGCAAGCCAAGAAAATCTAAATTATAACATTGGAATTCTTGTGTGAGGACATCAAGAGAATATCTCTGTGCAGAGTACTCACATTCCAACTATCTATGGAGAGAAAATGGTTATTGGGATGGTTAAAGAATATATGTTTAATGAGAGAGGGAATGCTGACAATATCAAAACAGCTCCCCTAATCGCAGGCATGGGGAAAAGACTCGTTTCCTCACCAATAAAGGCTGAAGCCATCTACACTGGAAGACTTCCCCCAATGTAGCTCAGAGCCATAATACAGTCCAGTGGGTTTATATGGTCGGGACCCTGTGTGGTGGGGTGGGGGTGGCTCAGTCGGTAGCGCGCCAGGCTCGTAATCTGTAGTTCCCAGGTTCAAGTCCCAGCTGGGTCAGCGTTGAGATTTATCTCCGCAAAATTCCCCGCCCTGCCCACGGTCAGTAGGGGACACCGATGGGCTTGGAAAGGCCGCCGTCCGTCGGATGGGACGTTAAGCCGTGGCCCCGTGTGCGGGAGAGCCATACCCTGTGCACGTTAAAGAACACGCTGGATGGCCTTGACGGGAGGCTACCATCTGTCTCCCAACAGCTATTCCAGTGGGTCCCCTCCCCCAACCTTCTCTGAGCCTTCGGGGTCCATGTGACCTGGCCATTTAGCCCATGGTGTGCAAAAAAAGCGCCGCTCAGAGGTAAAACAACCCAACCCTGTGTGGTTGACCACTCCTCAGCAGGGTAGAAAAAAAAAAGTACCCTTAGTTGTCCAGATCAGTAGGCCACACTAATCTAGGAGTCCTTCACTTCCACAAGAGAGTATCTCTTTTGAAAGGTACTAACGGTCTGCACCACGAGTAGGCGGGGTCGGACATTAAGTGCTAGGCCTGGCCGGTTCTATGCATCATCACGGGATTGGTGCATAGCTCTACTTCCAGTGACTACCTAGCTACCATTTACAGCATGTTAATAAACGTGTAAAGGATCAGTTAGCTGCCAAATAAGAATCTTTGGATTGATGGCTTGGCTGAGGAAGCAGTTAGAACAATAGCGGAGAGCTGTACCAGATAATGTTTTGTGTGGTAGAAAACGGACAGGTATTCAGAAATTGAAGAATAAACAAGGTTATAGAGGGTGAGGATTCTGTCTTGGCTAGGTGGGCTGAGCATTTCATTGATGTTCTAAACAATGTGGTTAGTTCTACTCCCCTTGTTTGTAATGATGATAAATGCATTACTGGCTTTAATGTTAGCCCTATAACAGTCTGATATTTTTGCTGTTTCTAAACTTAAACTACATAAATCTCCAAGGGTCGTGGAAGTTACTATGGAAAAGCCAAGACCTGCGAATGTTTCTGTTAACACATGGATGACTGAAATTTTGAAAATCTTTTATGATAAAGGCATTGTTTCTAAGGATTTCACCAGAGTTATTATCCCTGTTTTCAAAAAAGGTGATCGCATTTCTTGTGATAACTATAGGGGTATCAGCCTAGTCTCTGTTCCTTTGCATGATTGTGCTTAATAGAATTAAGACTGGTTGACAGTCAATTGCGTATTGAGCAACTCAAGCAGGTTCTTGAGAAATGTTTAGAGCTTCAGAAACCTTTGGTTACTAGCTTTGTTGATTTCAAAAGGCATACCAGACAAGTTAGTTAACATAATGAAGACTATAATAATACTGAGACGTGTGCGAGAGATGGTAAGGCTTGTAGCAATTCATTTAGCATTGTTGTGGTGGTCGAAAAGGGTGC
Organism: Ryuthela nishihirai; assembly: GCA_038380435.1. Lineage (NCBI taxonomy): Eukaryota > Metazoa > Arthropoda > Arachnida > Araneae > Heptathelidae > Ryuthela > Ryuthela nishihirai. The sequence goes on along the minus strand of JAWZYU010000002.1, from coordinate 29,705,406 downwards.
ATTTTCTCTCCTTTTCTCTTTGGTTATTTATGACTGCGAAATTCACTTCAATGGAAACATTTTGCCCTTAAATGGTCTTAAATTTCTGATTTAGATTATGCAGATAATTTGGCCTTATTGGCTAATGATGTTGATGAGATGATTTCTTTCATTAGGGCAGCAGATGAGACTGTAATTAAGTTGATTTCGTTATAAACGGAGAATATAAAATAATGTTCCTTAGCTTTCACTACTTGCAAATTTTTGCCACTGTGAACATTTTTATTTAAAAATATATTAATTTAAACAGTGCACAACACAATATTTTAATGTCCCAGAATTATAATTGGAAGAATCAGTAGACATGTTCAGAACTAGATTTTTTTTTATTTCTTAAAAGTTCAATAAAGCATATTTCTTGCGTGTATGTTTATCTGTCACTGAATTATGATCATCCCACTCGTTGTTATATTGTCATAGAGCTTCAAAAATAGCTTCTCATCAACTTCTAACATAAATCTTTTATAGGGAAATATGGCTGAAAGGAAATTAATTTTCCAAATCAATTTAAGTATCGGTTTTTAACAATATTCATTCAATATTTAAATGATAAACCTTTTACCAGCAAAAGCATTTTAAGAAAATTATAAAAACAGTGATGACTATTGAAATTATCCCACAATCCTGTGAGGACCTTTATACATATTGCTTCTATTAATTAAAATGACATTGGTTAAAGAGTATAATCAAAGGAGAAATGAACATTGCATATGACTTAAACCAACATTATTTCATTTTCAATTTTTTCATTTCATACTAAATGCTCAAACTATACTAAAAATTATAAATTTTACAATTTTAATCCCCTATTCATTTTATGGTTATTAATCTTAATCTAAAACAGTCTTGTTTAAAATGCACAGAAAAAATTTGTTACACAGATCTCTATTTCGCAACGGAAATCTAAAAAAAAAAGTTAAACAAATTACAAAGAATATTTTCTTAAAGTAATGAATATCGAACAATTATTCATTAAAAAAAACTTGCTGATGCGGCGGGAAAGCAATAATTTTTATCAGATGAATTCTATATTTACCACGTGTTGGTGGCGCTGAAAGTAGTGATACAAGCAATCTATGTATTCTAGGTCCTTGGATAGAATAGGATAGAGTGCGCAACGGTTTGGGAAGTTGACGCGACTTGAACGACCAGCGGCCATGCAGCCGCTATTCCTTAGCATTGGCTTCACACGCGTTGGTAATTTAATTTTCATTAAAAACAATACTCATCTAAATAATTATTCTCAGAATTATCCAGAAGTAAAGTTGTCTTTCAAAAATATTTAATATACGTTTTTTCTGATTTTTATTCTTAAAAAAAATTAAAACCCTGAAACAGATACCAGAGGTCAGACATATGCCTGTCAGTTCAATATGTCATAGAGATATTTTCATGTAATATTTAATATCTGACAGTTCAATTTCAAAATAAAATCTAATTTTCGAAAAAGAAATTTTTTTGACGTACTTTGTATCAGGAAATTTTTTCCCCTTCACATTTAATTACTTTTTAAGCCGTTTTTCACACGATCCAATCATTCCAGATATAGAATGATCTAATGTTTTAATCACTTTGTTTTATTTTGAAGAAAATTTTTTAAACGATTTTAACTGATGAACTGCTTTAGGTTTTCCAGCACACGTTTGGTAACTTATTTTCTTAATCTCTCACTACAAATAATATGCTAATAAAAAAAAAATTGTGTTTATTCCTTCTTTAGATTTTGCAGAGCGCTTAACAGGTATAATTGTAATGAATAGGTGTCACAGACCTAGCTTGCCATCGGTGTAACTATTTGGTCACAGGGACGTTACCTCTGTCCCCCCACAAAAAAAAAATCCTGTTGCACGAATCTCAACATTTGTCTACTTGCTTTAAAATCTAAAAATCATTGAACTTTTCCTGTTCGGTGGAATATTTTAGCATTTGGGAAACCGTGCTGCCGTCTTCTCAGGACCACGTCTTATTCTTTAACACACCCACTTCCTTTCGAAAAAATAAATCCTCGGAGTCCCCGAAACAGAACCTACCCCTCTCCCCTAAAAAAAATTCTCGGATTCTTCCCCCCTACCGAACTAAATCATGGGTATGTTTAGGGATATCTGATATGTTTTAATATCTCCCATTTTTTGCTTATTATTACAAAAATAACTAATTTTGAAAAAACGAAAAATATTGATATGACCATTTTTTCGACACTTAGGTCAACGCTTTTCTTTTTAGTGATAATAAAGGTCTTGGGGCGTTGGATAGGTATTGATGAAATATTACGTTTGTAGAATATCTCAAAAGCTTAATACACCCTCTGACGGTGGAAAATAATACAGGTTTGAAAAAATATTTCAAACGACCTATTTGTGCCAGAAATTTGAAATTTTTGTGAAAATGCCCGAATTTAGGGAAAAAATCAAGGGGGAACTCAAAACAATCGAGTAGAAAAAAAAATGCAAAACAAAAGGGGGGAACACGAGACTGGATTAACATTTTCCCTTCCATTTCCAAAATGGTAGCTAGAAAGTCACTGGAAGGATAGCTATGCACCAATCCCTTGTGATGATGCATAGAACCGGCCAGGCCTAGCACCTAATGTCCGATCCCGCCTTCTCGTGGTGCAGACCGTTAGTACCTTTCAAAAGAGATGCTCCCTTGTGGAAGTGGAGGGCTGTTAGTGTGGCCTACTGATCTGGACAACTATGGATACTTTTCTTCTTTTTCTACCTTGCTGAGGAGTGGTCAACCACACAAGGTCCTGGTGCTGACCATATAAACCCACTAGACTGGACAGATATATGGCTCTGAGCTTGATTATGGATCCTGATTTTGCTGCACTGGTGGGCTTCTGTGGAGGGAAAATCTTCCACTGTGTTTTCTGTTTATTTGTGAGTTGACAACCCCAAGTGAATAGATTCGCAGGCACCTGAACTCTTTGCTTCTATTGGCATCGTCAAATTCTACATTGGAGGTATGTATTCAGTGTAAATGTCTTCAGCCTTTAGTGGTGGGGGAAAGGGTCTTTGCCCCATGTCTGCGATTAGGGGGCTGTTTGATATTGTCGGCATTCCATCTCTCAATAAACAAACATCCCACTAACCATTTTCTCTCCATAGGTGGTTGGAATGTGAGGACTCTGCACAGAGCTTTTTCTCTTGATGTCCTCACACAAGAATTCCACCATTATAATTTAGATATTCTCGGTTTGCAAGAGACCAGATGGACAGATAAAGGTCAGATTCTTAAAAATAATCTTAATTTCTCTTTTCAGGGAGGGAAGACAATAAGCATCACCAAGGCATGGGTCTGCTTCTCAGCAGACGCTAGGGATGCTCTTCTAGGATATGAGTGCATTAATGAAAGGTTTCTTACAGCAAAATTTCAGACAAGCGTTAAAGACTTGAATGTTATCTGCTGTAATGCCCCCACTGAGGATGAGGATATGTTTTACAGACAACTTCAGGATATTTTGAATTCTGTCAAGAAAGGAGATATTACCCTTGTTCTTGGTGACTTCAATGCCAAAGATGGTACCGACTCTGACTTTTGGGGAGGAGTAATAGGCCCTTTTGGTATTGGTAGCTGCAATGGCAATGTCTCCTACAGGTAAGTAAACTCGATGGTTTCAGAATAACTAACACACATTACAAACACCACGACATACATAAATACACATGGGTTTCACCTGATGGGCTGCATAAGAATATGATTGATTACATATTAATTAACAGCAAATGGGCTAGTTCTGTTAGGAATACCAGGTCATATAGGAGAGCTGAAATTGGATCTGACCATTACCTTATTAAAAGTGTCTTGCAACTTAAAAAGTGTTCTAAGGTTAAAAAATTTACCTTTAATACTGAAGCTCTGAAAGACCCAGTTAAAGCTAAAGCTAACATAGCTAAAGCTTACCATGATAGGTTACTTAGTCATTATGACAGTCATGGTTTGCTTACTACTGAAGTGGAGGAAGAATGGGACCATATTAATACTGTTACTTTCGAAAAAAGCATGTCTCTTTTAGGAAAAAAGGGGCAGAGGAGGCAGAATTATCTGAGTGATAATTTCAATTTTATTTCAGAAAGAAAGAACTGCAGCAATGTCCTTAATACCATACTAGTCCTAATGGAAAGCATTACAGAGAGCTTAATAAACGTGTAAAGGATCACTTAGCTGCTGATAAGAATCTTTGGCTTGGCTGACAAAGCAGTTAGGCAGCAAAACAGCAGAGAGCTGTACCAGATAGGTTATGTGGATATTGAAGGATAAACAAGGTAAGGTTGTAGGTGAAGATTCTGTCATGGCTAGGTGGGCTGAGCATTTCAGTGATGTTCTAAACAATGTGGTTAGTTCTACTCCCATTGTTTGCAATGATGATAGATGTATTGGTGGCTTTAATGTCGGTCCTATAACACAATCTCAAGTTAGTTTGGCTATTTCTAAACTTAAACTTCATAAATCCCCAGGAGTAGATGAAATTACTACAGAAATGCTCAGAGCTGGGAATGTATTGGTTACCACTTGGATGACTGAAATTTTGAATAACTTTTATGATAAAGGCATGGTTCCTAAGGATTTTACCAGAGCTATTGTTATCTCTATTTTTAAAAAAGGTGATCGCAGTTCTTGTGATAACTATAAGGGTATCAGCCTACTCTCTGTTCCAGGTAAAGTTCTTTCCATGATTGTGCTTAATAGAATTAAGAATCTGGTTGACAGTCAATTGCGTGATGAGCAATGTGGATTCAAAAGTGGTAGGGGATGTGTGGATCAGATATTTTCACTTAGGCAGATTCTTGAGAAATGTTTAGAGTTTCAGAATCCTTTGGTTGCTAGCTTTGTTGATTTCAAAAAGGCTTTCGACTCTGTTGATCGTCATAATTCGTGGTTGATTGTGAAATCATATGGTATACCAGACAAGTTAGTTAACATAATGAAAGCGCTCTATAGTAACACTGATTCATGTGTGAGAGTTGGTAAGTCTTGTAGCAATTGGTTTAGCATTACTTCTGGTGTTCGACAAGGGTACATTTTGTCTCCTTTTCTCTTCAGTTTGATTATGTTATGCGAAATTTACTTCAAGGGAAAGATTTTGGCCTTAAATGGGCTGGAGATACGAAAATTTCTGATTTAGATTATGCTGATGATTTAGCCCTTTTGGCAAATGATGTTGATGAGATGAACTCTTTCATTAGAGCTGTTGATGAGACTGGTAGTAGAGTAGGTTTGGTTATAAACAGAGAAAACTAAAATGATGAAAATTGGTCAGGCAGGCTGTGATTCAGTTAATCTGAATGGTTGCAGTCTTGAGCAGGTGTCATAGTTTAAATATCTTGGGAGCTATATAGCTGATACTGGTGATGTGCGGCATGAGATTAACAGACGGATTGGGATTGCTGCCTGACTTTTAAGAATCTATGGAAAAGTGTGGAGAAATAAGCGTATACACCTAAAGACTAAAATTAGACTCTATAATAGTTTGGTTCTTTCTAGGGTTAGTTATGGTAGTGAAACTTGGTCGCTTTGTAAACAACAGGAAACTAGATGCTTTTGATTCCAGATGCTTACGCAGTATCTTGGGCATTAGGTGGTTCAACTAATGATGAGGTTAAGGCAAAGGAGTTTGCAACCTCCTTTAAGCAGCATATTGTGCAGTGAGAGACTCCGTTGGTTTGGCCATGTTGCCCGTATGGATAATTATAGATTGGCGAATAGAGTTATGAACTGTGTGCCTAAAGGCTTCAGAAAGAGGGAGGAGACCAAGGAAGCGGTGGGCAGACAATGTCAAACAGGACTTTAGTAGAATTGGTGTGCAGTGGCCAGATGTAGCTCAGGAGACTTACATGGAGAACTAAATTGCACGGTCTGGTTGAACCTCCGTAGCCCATGGCTGCTTGAGGATGATAATGACGATTTTATAGGTTTTTAAAAAAAAATTTTGAAAATTGCATAAAATATAAATAAGTTTAACAATTTTTTTCCTATGTTAATATTATTAGCATTCTGAAGAGGGAGTAGGTTCCCTTGCTACCCCCTCTTCCCAGATTATGATAGTTTTCCTTAGAGCACTGATGAGAGGAAGCTATGTGTTAAATTCAGTGATCATAGCTCTTACCATTTAGGAAATATTCTTTCCTCTCTTTTATGTAGAAGGCCTTTTTTTTGTGGGTGAAGGTTGGGGGATGGAATACTCATTGATTAAAGTAAGGATAAGAGGAAGCTCTATACCAAATTTGGTGATCCTTTTATGTTTAGGACAGAGATTTTCAACGTGGGATACACATACCCCCAAGGAGTACGCGGTAAAATTTTTGGGGTCTGCCGTGAGAGTTCAAAAGTCGCTAGATCTAGTAACAAAGTAAAAATAACCATTGTTATAATATAACTATAGTTTTATCTGTCTATACAAGGGGCACGCCAGTTACACGTTTCCAGGGGGTATGTGAAGCATAAAAGGTTGAGAACCACTGGTTTAGGAGAAATTCCTTGTATTTACGTGTGAAGAGAGTGAATGCGAGTGATGTGTGAATAGAGAGGGGACTTTTTTGGGGAAAGGGGAGAAAGATGGGGAGATTTAATACTTATGTTTCTTTAACCTGCTAGAACTGGAAGTTGTGTACCTAAACTCGATAAACATAGCACTTAGTTTTTTTTTTGCCATAGTTGTTAGGTTTAAAATATTTAAGGGAAATCATTCCCCCTGTTTTCTAAAAAAAGAACTTCCTGGGATTTATTATTTGAGGGCCAAACGTTTTCACTACTTTAAGTTGCGGTTTCAGGAAGTTGTATAATAAATTTGGTGGTTCAAGTTCTTATCACTTAAAAGCAGTTCCTACCATTTGTTTTTTCCGTGCGAGCATTTTTGGGGGAATGATTATTTTTTGTCCTAACACTTACATTTTCTAGTTCCATTAGAGGAAGCTATATACCAAATTTGGCTGTTATAACTTTTATTACCCATTAGAAGCAGTTCCTAACACTTTTTAAAGGAGGATGAGAAATTTTGTCAATCCTGAAAAAAGAGAAACAGAAAAAACGAGAAAAAAGACATGCAGACACTGTCAGATATATATAGTGTTTTTTTTTTGTCTGGTATTTAAAAATGGTTTAATGTCATTCACAAGCAATGACCCCCCCCCCCCCTCCTTTAGAATGTTAGTAAGGGTAATAGAACCAAAAAATATGAAATTTATTTAAAATCAATGCAGTTTTCAAGAAATGTTTTAAATAACTGTTAAACGGAGGGTGAAACGTTATACTGCATTGAAAATCCAGTCTCTTGTTCCCCTCCCTCCATTTTTCCCCAGATCCGAACCTATTCCCAAGTATAAAACTGAAATATTGGCTATTGAAAGAAAGAAAAAAAAGACTTATTTACAGCTTAAAATAGGTAAGAATATGCTTAAAATTAGTAAAAAGCCTTATAAAATAATATATATAGTTTTTTTTTTTATTTACACCAAATCAGTTTCGAAAATAATTGCAAAAGTATTTCTACAAGAAATATGCCGAAATTTATCTGCAAAATGCATACAGTGCTGTTGCTTCATAAAAATTAAAAAAATTTGGTAATAATTTTAATATATTCTACATTATTAATTATATTCTTTGATGGAAGGCAAGCAACCGCTTAAATTCAAAATCAAAATTGTTACCCTTAGCTTCCACCAGATGGCGGTGGGTGCAGCCGGTCGTGTAATCTTTATTGTAAGCAATGAGGATTCCATCCCCCAAAAAAAATCCCAGAAAAAAGGCCTACATTAAAGAGAGAAAAGAATTTTTCCTAAATGGTAAGAATTTTGATTTATGAGTCGATGGCCTCATTTTGGTTGATTACGTTACTTCCGCTAACCGAGCGTCGCATTTTCTTATAATGTGGCAAACTAGAAAAATATAACATAATTTTTTAAAACTATTTTATGTATTTTAAAATATAGTAAAAAAAATTCATTTTATGTAGACATTATAATTAATCGTAATTCCACTTTATTGCTCTATATATAGTATGTTCATATAATTCCATGTAGCTAAAAGACTCAACATATTTTCCCACTTGGAAACCATAGGTTTTCGAATTAATGTTTCTCTTTTAATGAATATTTAGAATCAAAAATGAAGAAATTCGAGGATTATATTCGAAGTATACGTATGTGTAATAACATATATGATATAAAATAAATACCCCCTCAAGCAGCTGCTTGCCACAGAGGTCTGACCGGAGCCTGTCAGTTTATATGCCACAGTAGGTCTGAGAGGATGGCAATATTAACACATGTGTATATGAATTTTTGGAATCAAAAATAAAGAAATTCGAGGATTATATACAAAGTATATGTATGTGTTTAGATCTGGGGACTTTTCAGGCCAATGAAGCAAGTTCCTGAAACTATTTGGGGATGACATGTGCTTTGTGAGTAGGTGCATTATCACGCTGAATGTCCATCCGAGTGAGAATAAACTAGCCATGAAGGGATGAACTTGGTCAGCAACGAAGTTCAAACACGGTGGCATTCAGATGTTTTTGATATGGTATTAGGGAACTTAATCTGTGCCAGGAAAACATTCCCCACACAATCACACCACCATCACTGGCCTGTACTGTGCACACCAGATGGGTGTATGTTGCTGTGCCAAATTCTGATCCATCAGCATGATGCAAAAGGAATCGTAATTCGTCCGAACAGGCTACCTTTTTTCAATCCTCAACGTTCCAGTGTCAATGATTCTGCGCCCATTGGAGATGCGCTTTAGTGTGGTTCTCTGACAATATCGGCACTCGACATGGTCAGTGGCTGTTGTAGCCCAACTGCAGCAAGGTTCAATATGTGATGCATTCAGAAATGACCTTCAGCACATCAATGTTTAATTCTGCTGTGATTTGCCTGGTTTTAGCCTGTCTGTTCGCTTACACGATTCTCGCTAGTCTCTTTTGACCCTTTTGGTACACAAGCTGTTTTCGTCCACAGGATCGCCAATCATTGGTAATTTTTACTTTTTTCACCATTCTCGATAAACCCTTGAAACAGTTGTGCATGAAAAGCCCAGAAGGCCGGCCGTTTGTGAGATGTTAGAAACCGGCACGCCTAGCATCAACTATAATGGCACTTTGAAATCGTTCAAGTTCCTCGTTTTGCCTATTCTATCAGTCCAACTGTAACTGATGCTCGAAGAGCTGGTCTGCCTTATTTGCATTGCACACTGCCTTATTTACCACTGCACATTTATTACCATTGCACATGTAATACGTCACGTGACGCATAACGTGTTGGAATAAAACATCGTGACGAGGGGTAGAATAAACTGACATTTAAGTATGCTTCTTTCAAATTTCTTCTTCAAATTCGATAGTGTACGTCTACATTAACGATGAAAATTTTTCGTGACCAAAAAGAAATGTATGAGAAATTTATCCAAGCTTTTCTGATTAGTTGCAAGAAATTTATCCAAGCTTATCTGATTAGTGCAAATAAAGTACAAAATAATGTTAGTTCAATGCTTATTATCCACTGAACTGAAATTGAGATAAATATGTATAAATAAAACCTTCAATGTATGTTTTAATCTGGTTTTGACAGAGGTTTTTTTGAAACTTATCCCTCTTTTTTATATAAGTTGTTCGTTTGATTTGCACGATGATTCTCAGGAACCTATCTATCATTCAAATCGAGGGATAGGTGTATAAGAAATTTTCATCTAAATATTGGGCACAAATATTGAAATAGAAAAGCTATTTACAGCATTCATAGTTGGTTTTCTAACGGAAATAAATCGATAATAAGAATTTTTTATTTCCATTTCAATTAATACACTGAAAAGAACTTAAAAAAAACTAAATTCAGCTCATTTTAATACTTTATTACAAATTATTTTGCAACGTTCATTGTTATTAGGCCACTGTCCAAAACTATTTTTATGAAGCTAATCCATGAAGCAGACGACAGGCCCAACTGCCCACTTCTCAGGCCAACAATGCTACAGGAATGCGAGTGATCGTATGACCACTCTCTTCCTATCATAGATAGGGCAGGAAATCCTCGAACAGGTAATGTCAGAAAGCAGGCGGTTGATTTAATTCTTGAAATTTGGTAGTCTGAATGAAAGCTGTCCAAAATGAGTTTCTTAAAGTTCATGCCTCAAATGGAGAATATTTTTAAATATACTCATGAAGCCGGTATTTATGGTATAGATACAAATGAGTTATTAACTCGTGTAAATGAAATTATCCCCACTAGTGAAGAGGAAATGCACTTTATACTTGGTTTTTTTTGTCGCTCTTGGAAGTGTGGACGTAGAGCGTGACAGGTATATCTCGAGGGAACTTTTTCAAGGAGCTGATGGTAGTTCTGGAGAGCCTAGTAATAGTAACGAAAGGAGAAAAGGAGATTTCGTTGACAAAGGTAAAATTTTCATATGACCATGGTAAATTGATAGTAAAGTACAGCTGAAGTATGGGAAGGGTTGTTTTGTTGCTGTTTCCAAATCGCAATTTTAAGATTATTATAAGTTAGCCTGCAGTTCATTATTTGTTTCTTTGATCAAATTTTTGTGCGAACAATTTCATTACAAACCATTTGGGTAGGTAGTGTATGCATGGAAGTAAGAATAGAGTGGAGAATCACTATTCTACATTAACAATACTAAAGGATTGCAGCTGGTTTGTTTTTTAGGGATGAACCACCTTTGGGGCCATAAAAGCCATTGCAGGTATGAGCTTGGGTTTTTTTTTCTTTCAGTAACCCTAAAACAGTTGGAAACAATTGCCTTGATATTTGGTACACTGATTCTTCATATAAAATAAAATAAAAATACCCCCTCAAGCAGCTGCTTGCCACAGAGGTCTGACAGGAGCCTGTCAGTTTATATGCCACAGTAAAAGATCTAAGAGGATGACAGGACCTCAGCAGAAAAACGACATATACATCCATGCCTTACCTGGGGCTCGAACCCAGGTCCCTTAGATCAGTAGCCACGCCAGAGTATATATTCAAAGATCCTATTCCTGTTGCTTCTGACAAAAAGTTGTTCCGCCATATCTTTCGAACGCCATGGATGAACTTAACGATTTGTGTCAAATGAGAGCTTGTGACTCGGAGTGTCTTAGGTTATAAAAAAAAATGATCCCCAATGCTTTCTTCTCCCTATATTTCCCGGAGTGTCGAAAGTAAGCTTACGTTAAACGAATGCTTCTGACGCGGGGGAATGCCATATGCTACGACAAATTGACCCCCCATGCTTACTTTCCCCCTAAAAAGGTGGTAAATATGAAAATGATTGTTCCCCTATATCTCCTGAATGCGAGTGCGGAAAGTACGCTATGTATCAAATGAAAGGGGATGCGGCGAATGTCAGGCTGTAAAAATTAACCCCTCTGCTTTTCGTATCCAACATTAAAAAGGGGGAATGAAAATTATTATCGCCCTATATCTCCTGAAAGTAACAAGCTATGTGTTAAATTAAAACTTGTGATGCGTTGAATATCATAGGCTCTAAAAAACCGACAACCCCAGGCATTCTTCCCCCTAAATATGAGAACTGTGAAAGTTGTTCTACTATATCTTGCGAATGCGAGGGTCTACAGATATGAGTTAGATGTCAAATGAAAGCTCGTATAATGGACCCATGAGTAGTACCAATAGAGATATAGTGTCGGAAGTAGCTCCACGGTCCACTGCACACGGTGTCGTCCTTGTGTGAACAAATTATCCCCATTGCACACGGTAGTGACGTCATCGTCGGGGGTTTAATTTTTGAGGGAAATGCCGCCCCCCTACACGTAGGTGTGTGGGCTGGTCTTTGATGGGAATGACTTAATTTTTTGCATCCCACGCTGGGGAGGGGTCCGCCCGGTAGTATCGACCTTCACACGTGTGTGCAACCCTAGCAGTTGTTGGTCAATATTCTACCGGAAGTGTTGGAGAGGTCTTTGACCCCCCTTAGGCGCGCAACGGCCGTGCCGGTCTAGGGCTGCCATCTGTATGCTTTTCCTGGCGTCGGGATGTCCGTGGGATTCTTGTAATGACAACCCGTGCGTATCAGCACGCACCATGCAGACGGGATGTTAAAAAAAGGACGCCACGGGAGGTCACGTGGGAAACCCATTTCCATATTTTTGCTGAAAATGTCCGTTGGCGAGCATGCAGGTAGAAACGAAATTTAAAAAATGACGCCCCCCATTTCTTACCCCCATGCGTATCAGCATGCACCACGCAGGCGGGATGTTAAACAAAGGACGCCATGGGAGGTCACGTGGGAAACCCATTTCCAGTTTCTTACTGAAAATTACCGTTGGCAAGCACGCAGGTAGAAACGAAATTTAAAAAAAATGAATGTCATTGGTGGGAGGGGGGAGTACCCGCGAATGCGCATACCGTCATGGAGTTGTCATACGGCGAGAAACTTGCGGCATTAAGTCGGATTCAGGGAGAGCTCGAGGATATCCTTCTGCGTATCGAGTTGGAATCAGCTATGCGGACCTCGAGACCGACCCTTGGAGAGATGCCTCCGGCCGTCCGAGCACCTCCAGCCAGCCGAGAGATAACTCCGGCCAGTCAAGTGCCACCGGACAGCCACGGCCCAGCGACCTGCCAAGCACCTCCGCCAAGCCCCGTACCTGGCGCCTCAGCCTAAAGAGACGTCGCCAGATGCGTGGAGAAGGCCCCCGACGCCAAGCAGCAGATGACCGCGAGAGCCGGCGACCCCACCGCTGCAGCATCTTCTGCGCCTGCGCCCGACATCGCGCAGGCAAGTGCGACTCCCGGCTACGTAGTGACGCGCTCCAACAGCTTCAGGTCCGCCAAATACAAAGCTATATTCACGTCCCAACCGGACCCACACGTAACAGCATTTGTCTACCGCCTGAGGCAGTATGGTGCCCGTTGGCAGAAATCGCCCACGCAGGCGGAATGTTAAAAAAAAAAACAGACGCCACGGGAGGTCACGTGATCGTGGGAAAAGGGTTTGACTCTCACATTTCCTGTACACAGATTCTCGTATGAAGAGAAACTTTCTGATTTAAATCGCGGCACGGCGTCATAGCACACCGTTAGCGAAGCATGACCTGTGCGCCTGAATTGCATAATTTAACGATCAAAATACTATCATTTTAAATATTACGTTTGAGTGTAATTTACCGTACGTTTTAAAATATGCGCACGATGTTTGTCATAAAGGTGTGATTCATTTTACGTACAATACATAATTTATCAGTCAAGATATAAAGGCGTGAATAAATTTTACGTGTAAGTGAAATATATTCGCGTGTAAGCGTACGTTGTATGGCCACGTATTATAACTTAGGTTCTACACACCAATAAAAATAAGATAATGTATAACAAAAAATTATTTCTAGTAATCCTGCAGTGGATGTCCACGTATTATAACTTAGGTTGTACAAACCAATAAAAATAAGATAATGTTTAACAAAAAAAAACTTTTTGAGATGTGCATACAGAAACACAATTGGGAATTAATTTTGCTCTAGACAATTATAAAGCAGTTTTTGATTCTGCTTAAAGCAGAGGATTTGACCCGGAAGAAGATCTGTACATGCTAAAACAATGCATGGTTCAACTTATTCGATGCATCTGTTGGAATCGACTACCAAAGTATAAAGCATTGAGTCAGGCTCTTTGATTCATATGATTAACTATTATGGTTTACTACGAAAGCTTTTAGTAATGAATAGAACAGTAAATGACATCAAAACTATTCGAGATCTGCATACAGAAATATCTGAAAACATCAGACGGGGGAAAAATTCTAGTAATCCAGACAACATCTAAATAATTCTAGAAGTTTAATGCGAAAAAGTACCCAGGTCAACCCGTACTTCTTGAATATTCTGGACAGCAGAAACACAACCGTTACCAAAGCTGAGACCGTAATGTACCTTCACGACGGGAATGCTCTATTTTTCGAAAACTCTTATACAAAAGTTTAGACACCGAGATGCTGCACCGCAATACAACATCCCAGGGGTTAAAGGATCTTTCTAAAAACCCTCGTAACTTTGACGGTACGCTTTTTCTGCAACACACTACCCCAGGGGCTAAAAAATCAAACACAACTTGTTTTTCTAGGATGCTCCATCGATATGAGGACCAACCCTATACACAGGTTATATTCACTTGGCTGATTTAAATCAAAACTTTGGCGCACTACCCAGGGGCTAAAAATCAAACACAGCTTGTTTTTCTAGGATGCTCCATCGATATGAGGACCAACCCTATACACAGGTTATATTCACTTGGCTGATTTAAATCAAAACTTTGGCGCACTACCCAGGGGCTAAAAATCAAACACAGCTTGTTTTTCTAGGATGCTCCATCGATATGAGGACCAACCCTATACACAGGTTATATTCACTTGGCTGATTTAAATCAAAACTTTGGCGCACTACCCAGGGGCTAAAAATCAAACACAGCTTGTTTTTCTAGGATGCTCCATCGATATGAGGACCAACCCTATACACAGGTTATATTCACTTGGCTCATTTAAATCAAAACTTTGGCGCACTACCCAGGGGTTAAAAAATCAAACCCAGCGTGTTTTTCTAGGTTGCACCATCGATATGTGGACAAACCAGTTTCCATATTCTTAGGCGAACTGAAAAAAGCTGGCAAAGGTCATATTGAGATATTCACAGTCTGATGATTTAAATACACACGCTATATTCACGGACTGATGATTAAAAACGCCATAAATATACACTTTTCTGATGAGTAAGTTGACTCGTACACGTGGGAAATGTACGGACATCAAAGGGTTAAGATTTTACGTCTGAGGTCTTGCACTCTGACCGTGCTTTCAGTTTAAAACAGCGTTGTCTGTGTTTCAAGTTGCCACAGGACGCGTGATTTTTTACGAGTCGACGTATTAAAGCCGCAATAGGCGACCACGCAGTCGAGCAACATTATGGAGACAGACGATGTCCTTGAAAGACGACACTCCGTCGGGACCCTGGCAGGGGAGGATTTGAAAAACTCGAGGCCTGAATGGCTTTTCACTCCCGTTATTTTCTAAGACAACAAATATTCTGATATCACTTATTTAAATTCAGAAATTATTCTCCATCTTTATCACTGTTCATTTTAATACCACCTAAGTTTACTATATTTGTTGATATGTACTGGGGTGTCAAACCACTTGAACGTAAAAGCAAACTGTCTTTGGTACATTTGCATGCACATTTGACCCCACTGCTCTAAAACAGGTTTCACGAACTTTCTTTGGGTATTATAGTGCAAACGTATGGACTGCGCTATTGGTAAAGAATGTTTTACTGCGAACACTAATCTCTTTCATATCGGGAGTAAAATTGCACGCACAAACGAGTTAGGTTGTTCATGTTGGAAGAAAATTTAAGATTCTTATTTCCTGTGTTTTTCTCTTGTAGGTACGTATAAAGAATGTTTTGGAATAGACGTTTACACCATAATTGCTTAATGCTATCACATTTGTACACGCCAAGGCATGTGAAAAAATTTTGCAGCGTAAAGTCCCTGTAACACATTTCGAGATTCACTTAAAACTCCTCTGGGCGTTTACACGCATTTTTCTGTGTAATTCCGCTGTCTGGGAAATTAGTCATCACTTTCTGCCTATAGTTTTTGACAGCCGTCTTTGTCTCGCTTAGTTCGTATAGGGTTTAGGTAAACCTTTTCAAAACCGTTAAGAAAGAAATCACAATGACAATAAAATCAGATACACTATTTATTTAATTACTATTAGTACATATACAGCCGGAGCCGCAGGAAAGTTCCATACAGCCAGGAATGATATCTAAACGATGTAACTCAACTTCTTTCACAAAAATGTTTAGCGATATCGGTGAATGTTTCTTACGTCTTCTGGGAAATAGTCTACAACTGTTATAGCAAGGTACCAATGGCGAAGCTGACTTTACCCGCAATACAGTTCTTTGCGCATCCTGACACATTCTTAACTGAACGGTGCAGAGCCATAGTGTATAGTTAAATTCATTCACTTCCTATCGCTGAAACCTTTGCTTGGTCCCTCAAGGCCTCTAGATGAGTTTGTAGGATGTCGAGGTAGCGTCTCATTTTGGCGGGTTCTGACGAGTTCATTACAGATAAGATTTCATGGTCTAGCCATTGCGAAGATGTTACGGCTGGGCCTTTACATTGATGGCTTTTAAGTCGCGCTACAAGTCCGATGACGTCCTTGTTACACTGTAAACAAACGGCACGAAATCCCTTTCCTTTAGGGTATTTCTTGAAACCTTTCCAAATAGGATCGCTCTTCCGTCCTGACATGTTCAACGAGTCGCTTACTGACAGCAAATGATACAGGCACACAGTGGTACTTATGATTTAAATTCAACCATTCAGTGTGAACTATATCTCGACCAATGAATGACTTCTGCAATTCAGTGTGAACTATATCTCGACTAATGAAAGGCTTCTGCAAGATTCTCGTAACCTATTTACACGCTCCAACAACCCTTCCTCTTTTTATAGAACCTTAATGATCCGGTGGAAAATTCTCTAGTTGTCGAGGTAATATGATTCTCATGTGTGTAGTTTGGGAGTCTCTTCGTTTCAAAGGCACATGTGATGACGAGGTCTATTTTTATTGTGATGGTTTGAGAGGTTGGCTTTAGAAAAGAATTGGTTATGTTCGAAATGTATCAATCTACCAGTAACACTTCTAAGCTTAAATAAACAACAGTTGCCATGGAGACTAAAAGTTGTACAACAGATAATTCTAATGTGTATAACGTCTAGTCTCGTTTTCTTACATATCTCAAAATAAGAGGTAAAGCAACGTGAAGTATTTCTGGATTAAATCTGATACTAAGCACTTTACTCAACTGATTTAAATCCACAATAATGTTATTCAGGACTTCCTGTACAGTATGAGAAATTAAAAAATCCCTGCCTTTTCCATTACAGGACATGAATAAGAAAAGACCTAGAACTCTGACAGTTACTTGCTACAGAAGAAGCTAACAATTTAAAACGAGACGATTTCTTTCATAGCCATCACTCATATCAAATCTACAACATTATTACTCTAATATCGTACAGTTTTCAGATAGTCATTCTTTTACATTTCTCGATTCACTTAAGTAGAACAATGAAACAACATTGCGTGAAAAATCTTTCATTCATAGACTAAGAAATTACAATGACGCCCAATCAGATATAGAACAGAAATTAGTAACACTATTAGCATTTATTTAGTACATATTCAGAGGTGCGTACCAGTTCGCCGTACACTTCGTTTAGTAATATAGGAAAGTGTAACATGTAGGTATAATTATCTTCAACTCCGGCCTCTTCCACAAAAAGTTTAGCGATATCGCTTAAATGAATGTTTCTCACGGCTTCTGCGAAATGAACATCGACTGATTCAACGGATATAGCAACACACGAATGGCGAAGCTGACTCGGATGATCTACTTCACACCCAATACAGTTCGTACGAAGAAACCGAAAAATTACCTTTCTGACGAGAGTATTTAATGTTTTTATGAAACTTAGCTTGGCTCTCTGATCATACGGTTCAACATTAGACAGTCTTGGAGTATGGTCTGTAGTTAATTCGATATCCTTTACCGCATTAGAAAAGTTATTGAACTTCAGAGCCATCAAGCTGCATGTTATGGAGTTGTGGGTATCTTTTAACCACGACCATTGTTTGAAGCTGAGATGTACCGAAGAAATCGTTTGAGTACCGTCGTCACACACACCACCTTTTTCAATGACCACACCATTTTTACCCTTGAACACCACCATGCCGTTCAGTTCATACGCGAAGGTAAACGTATAGGCGAGTGTAGTAGTCAGACCACACCACTGTTCTTCAGATAATATAACCGAAGCCTTTAGAGGTCTAAACGGAATGTCACTGCACTCCTGAAACAAACATATGTGGACTTCGGGAACGTTCTTGCAAATCTTCACCAACAAGTCAGAGCCTAGCTGGTAGTCCTCATCTCCAATAGCAAACCGCTCCACGGTGAGATCACTTTCGGTCTGAGAATGCTGAACACAGGCCATCGTTAACACTTCAGTACTGCAAAACTATGTCTTTTCACACATCAAGTGTACTACTTATACCTAAAACCTTTGACGTCAACTGGTAATAGCCTGCCATTGGTCGAGATCTAATTCCTAGTGATATTAAAACCAATTGTAGAAGAGTAATTTCTTAGTGTGTGAATTGGGGGGCGGGTCTTTTTTCGTCACACATACAGTACAAAATTACCCCGCAATAATTTACATAATTTCAAATAATTTATTTTTTAAATCAGAGATTTTTTTCTTTTCACTGTTTTTATTTTTAACCTATAGCATTTTTTCCTTTTCTGGGGTCAGTTTCTGCGGGGTAGTCCTTCTTGTTTTTATATTTACGACTTAGGAATTTTCGTGTCTTCAAATATTACTTTAAGAAGTTTTATAATTGTGTTTTTCTTTATACTTATGACTTCAGATGGTCTTCACATGGTTGTTATAAATTCTCTCCAAGAGAAATTAATAAGCAGGATTTATTTTCTCTTGGAGAGAATATATAACAACCATGTGAAGACCAGATAGATCTGTTAATGACCTTTGAAGTCTCATGTAGTGGAACTTGTGGGTATCCGTATGATAATCCGTCTGAAAGGTGTCAAAACACATGTATAAAATAATATATGAAAAGGGGGAAAAATCTTTGATATCTGAAAGCATAAAAAATCTGAAGTCATAAGTATAAAGAAAAACACAATTATAAAACTTCTTAAAGTAATATTTGAAGACACGAAAATTCCTAAGTCGTAAATATAAAAACAAGAAGGACTACCCCGCAGAAACTGACCCCAGAAAAAGAAAAAATGCTATAGGTTAAAAATAAAAACGGTGAAAAGAAAAAAAATCTCTGATTTAAAAAATAAATTATTTGAAATTATGTAAATTATTGCGGGGTAATATTGTACTGTATGTGTGACGAAAAAAGACCCGCCCCCCAATTCACACACTAAGAAATTACTCTTCTACAATTGGTTTTAATATCACTAGGAATTAGATCTCGACCAATGGCAGGCTATTACCAGTTGACGTCAAAGGTTTTAGGTATAAGTAGTACACTTGATGTGTGAAAAGACATAGTTTTGCAGTACTGAAGTGTTAACGATGGCCTGTGTTCAGCATTCTCAGACCGAAAGTGATCTCACCGTGGAGCGGTTTGCTATTGGAGATGAGGACTACCAGCTAGGCTCTGACTTGTTGGTGAAGATTTGCAAGAACGTTCCCGAAGTCCACATATGTTTGTTTCAGGAGTGCAGTGACATTCCGTTTAGACCTCTAAAGGCTTCGGTTATATTATCCGAAGAACAGTGGTGTGGTCTGACTTCTACACTCGCCTATACGTTTACCTTCGCGTATGAACTGAACGGCATGGTGGTGTTCAAGGGAAAAAATGGTGTGGTCATTGAAAAAGGTGGTGTGTGTGACGACGGTACTCAAACGATTTCTTCGGTACATCTCAGCATCAAACAATGGTCGTGGTTAAAAGATACCCACAACTCCATAACATGCAGCTTGATGGCTCTGAAGTTCAATAACTTTTCTAATGCTTAAAGGATGTCGAATTAACTACAGACCATACTCCAAGACTGTCTAATGTTGAACCGTATGATCAGAGAGCCAAGCTAAGTTTCATAAAAACATTAAATACTCTCGTCAGAAAGGTAATTTTTCGGTTTCTTCGTACGAACTGTATTGGGTGTGAAGTAGATCATCCGAGTCAGCTTCGCCATTCGTGTGTTGCTATATCCGTTGAATCAGTCGATGTTCATTTCGCAGAAGCCGTGAGAAACATTCATTTAAGCGATATCGCTAAACTTTTTGTGGAAGAGGCCGGAGTTGAAGATGATTATACCTACATGTTACACTTTCCTATATTACTAAACGAAGTGTACGGCGAACTGGTACGCACCTCTGAATATGTACTAAATAAATGCTAATAGTGTTACTAATTTCTGTTCTATATCTGATTGGGCGTCATTGTAATTTCTTAGTCTATGAATGAAAGATTTTTCACGCAATGTTGTTTCATTGTTCTACTTAAGTGAATCGAGAAATGTAAAAGAATGACTATCTGAAAACTGTACGATATTAGAGTAATAATGTTGTAGATTTGATATGAGTGATGGCTATGAAAGAAATCGTCTCGTTTTAAATTGTTAGCTTCTTCTGTAGCAAGTAACTGTCAGAGTTCTAGGTCTTTTCTTATTCATGTCCTGTAATGGAAAAGGCAGGGATTTTTTAATTTCTCATACTGTACAGGAAGTCCTGAATAACATTATTGTGGATTTAAATCAGTTGAGTAAAGTGCTTAGTATCAGATTTAATCCAGAAATACTTCACGTTGCTTTACCTCTTATTTTGAGATATGTAAGAAAACGAGACTAGACGTTATACACATTAGAATTATCTGTTGTACAACTTTTAGTCTCCATGGCAACTGTTGTTTATTTAAGCTCAGAAGTGTTACTGGTAGATTGATACATTTCGAACATAACCAATTCTTTTCTAAAGCCAACCTCTCAAACCATCACAATAAAAATAGACCTCGTCATCACATGTGCCTTTGAAACGAAGAGACTCCCAAACTACACACATGAGAATCATATTACCTCGACAACTAGAGAATTTTCCACCGGATCATTAAGGTTCTATAAAAAGAGGAAGGGTTGTTGGAGCGTGTAAATAGGTTACGAGAATCTTGCAGAAGCCTTTCATTAGTCGAGATATAGTTCACACTGAATTGCAGAAGTCATTCATTGGTCGAGATATAGTTCACACTGAATGGTTGAATTTAAATCATAAGTACCACTGTGTGCCTGTATCATTTGCTGTCAGTAAGCGACTCGTTGAACATGTCAGGACGGAAGAGCGATCCTATTTGGAAAGGTTTCAAGAAATACCCTAAAGGAAAGGGATTTCGTGCCGTTTGTTTACAGTGTAACAAGGACGTCATCGGACTTGTAGCGCGACTTAAAAGCCATCAATGTAAAGGCCCAGCCGTAACATCTTCGCAATGGCTAGACCATGAAATCTTATCTGTAATGAACTCGTCAGAACCCGCCAAAATGAGACGCTACCTCGACATCCTACAAACTCATCTAGAGGCCTTGAGGGACCAAGCAAAGGTTTCAGCGATAGGAAGTGAATGAATTTAACTATACACTATGGCTCTGCACCGTTCAGTTAAGAATGTGTCAGGATGCGCAAAGAACTGTATTGCGGGTAAAGTCAGCTTCGCCATTGGTACCTTGCTATAACAGTTGTAGACTATTTCCCAGAAGACGTAAGAAACATTCACCGATATCGCTAAACATTTTTGTGAAAGAAGTTGAGTTACATCGTTTAGATATCATTCCTGGCTGTATGGAACTTTCCTGCGGCTCCGGCTGTATATGTACTAATAGTAATTAAATAAATAGTGTATCTGATTTTATTGTCATTGTGATTTCTTTCTTAACGGTTTTGAAAAGGTTTACCTAAACCCTATACGAACTAAGCGAGACAAAGACGGCTGTCAAAAACTATAGGCAGAAAGTGATGACTAATTTCCCAGACAGCGGAATTACACAGAAAAATGCGTGTAAACGCCCAGAGGAGTTTTAAGTGAATCTCGAAATGTGTTACAGGGACTTTACGCTGCAAAATTTTTTCACATGCCTTGGCGTGTACAAATGTGATAGCATTAAGCAATTATGGTGTAAACGTCTATTCCAAAACATTCTTTATACGTACCTACAAGAGAAAAACACAGGAAATAAGAATCTTAAATTTTCTTCCAACATGAACAACCTAACTCGTTTGTGCGTGCAATTTTACTCCCGATATGAAAGAGATTAGTGTTCGCAGTAAAACATTCTTTACCAATAGCGCAGTCCATACGTTTGCACTATAATACCCAAAGAAAGTTCGTGAAACCTGTTTTAGAGCAGTGGGGTCAAATGTGCATGCAAATGTACCAAAGACAGTTTGCTTTTACGTTCAAGTGGTTTGACACCCCAGTACATATCAACAAATATAGTAAACTTAGGTGGTATTAAAATGAACAGTGATAAAGATGGAGAATAATTTCTGAATTTAAATAAGTGATATCAGAATATTTGTTGTCTTAGAAAATAACGGGAGTGAAAAGCCATTCAGGCCTCGAGTTTTTCAAATCCTCCCCTGCCAGGGTCCCGACGGAGTGTCGTCTTTCAAGGACATCGTCTGTCTCCATAATGTTGCTCGACTGCGTGGTCGCCTATTGCGGCTTTAATACGTCGACTCGTAAAAAATCACGCGTCCTGTGGCAACTTGAAACACAGACAACGCTGTTTTAAACTGAAAGCACGGTCAGAGTGCAAGACCTCAGACGTAAAATCTTAACCCTTTGATGTCCGTACATTTCCCACGTGTACGAGTCAACTTACTCATCAGAAAAGTGTATATTTATGGCGTTTTTAATCATCAGTCCGTGAATATAGCGTGTGTATTTAAATCATCAGACTGTGAATATCTCAATATGACCTTTGCCAGCTTTTTTCAGTTCGCCTAAGAATATGGAAACTGGTTTGTCCACATATCGATGGTGCAACCTAGAAAAACACGCTGGGTTTGATTTTTTAACCCCTGGGTAGTGCGCCAAAGTTTTGATTTAAATCAGCCAAGTGAATATAACCTGTGTATAGGGTTGGTCCTCATATCGATGGAGCATCCTAGAAAAACAAGCTGTGTTTGATTTTTAGCCCCTGGGTAGTGCGCCAAAGTTTTGATTTAAATCAGCCAAGTGAATATAACCTGTGTATAGGGTTGGTCCTCATATCGATGGAGCATCCTAGAAAAACAAGTTGTGTTTGATTTTTTAGCCCCTGGGGTAGTGTGTTGCAGAAAAAACGTACCGTCAAAGTTACGAGGGTTTTTAGAAAGATCCTTTAACCCCTGGGGTGTTGTATTGCGGTGCAGCATCTCGGTGTCTAAACTTTTGTATAAGAGTTTTCGAAAAATAGAGCATTCCCGTCGTGAAGGTACATTACGGTCTCAGCTTTGGTAACGGTTGTGTTTCTGCTGTCCAGAATATTCAAGAAGTACGGGTTGACCTGGGTACTTTTTCGCATTAAACTTCTAGAATTATTTAGATGTTGTCTGGATTACTAGAATTTTTCCCCCGTCTGATGTTTTCAGATATTTCTGTATGCAGATCTCGAAAAGTTTTGATGTCATTTACTGTTCTATTCATTACTAAAAGCTTTCGTAGTAAACCATAATAGTTAATCATATGAATCAAAGAGCCTGACTCAATGCTTTATACTTTGGTAGTCGATTCCAACAGATGCATCGAATAAGTTGAACCATGCATTGTTTTAGCATGTACAGATCTTCTTCCGGGTCAAATCCTCTGCTTTAAGCAGAATCAAAAACTGCTTTATAATTGTCTAGAGCAAAATTAATTCCCAATTGTGTTTCTGTATGCACATTTCAAAAAGTTTTTTTTTGTTAAACATTATCTTATTTTTATTGGTTTGTACAACCTAAGTTATAATACGTGGACATCCACTGCAGGATTACTAGAAATAATTTTTTGTTATACATTATCTTATTTTTATTGGTGTGTAGAACCTAAGTTATAATACGTGGCCATACAACGTACGCTTACACGCGAATATATTTCACTTACACGTAAAATTTATTCACGCCTTTATATCTTGACTGATAAATTATGTATTGTACGTAAAATGAATCACACCTTTATGACAAACATCGTGCGCATATTTTAAAACGTACGGTAAATTACACTCAAACGTAATATTTAAAATGATAGTATTTTGATCGTTAAATTATGCAATTCAGGCGCACAGGTCATGCTTCGCTAACGGTGTGCTATGACGCCGTGCCGCGATTTAAATCAGAAAGTTTCTCTTCATACGAGAATCTGTGTACAGGAAATGTGAGAGTCAAACCCTTTTCCCACGATCACGTGACCTCCCGTGGCGTCTGTTTTTTTTTTTAACATTCCGCCTGCGTGGGCGATTTCTGCCAACGGGCACCATACTGCCTCAGGCGGTAGACAAATGCTGTTACGTGTGGGTCCGGTTGGGACGTGAATATAGCTTTGTATTTGGCGGACCTGAAGCTGTTGGAGCGCGTCACTACGTAGCCGGGAGTCGCACTTGCCTGCGCGATGTCGGGCGCAGGCGCAGAAGATGCTGCAGCGGTGGGGTCGCCGGCTCTCGCGGTCATCTGCTGCTTGGCGTCGGGGGCCTTCTCCACGCATCTGGCGACGTCTCTTTAGGCTGAGGCGCCAGGTACGGGGCTTGGCGGAGGTGCTTGGCAGGTCGCTGGGCCGTGGCTGTCCGGTGGCACTTGACTGGCCGGAGTTATCTCTCGGCTGGCTGGAGGTGCTCGGACGGCCGGAGGCATCTCTCGGCTGTCCAAGGGTCGGTCTCGAGGTCCGCATAGCTGATTCCAACTCGATACGCAGAAGGATATCCTCGAGCTCTCCCTGAATCCGACTTAATGCCGCAAGTTTCTCGCCGTATGACAACTCCATGACGGTATGCGCATTCGCGGGTACTCCCCCCTCCCACCAATGACATTCATTTTTTTTTTAAATTTCGTTTCTACCTGCGTGCTC
The DNA here is from genome assembly GCA_038380435.1 of Ryuthela nishihirai. Lineage (NCBI taxonomy): Eukaryota > Metazoa > Arthropoda > Arachnida > Araneae > Heptathelidae > Ryuthela > Ryuthela nishihirai. The sequence continues at coordinate 29,680,737 of JAWZYU010000002.1, read as the reverse complement.
GCCAACGGTAATTTTCAGTAAGAAACTGGAAATGGGTTTCCCACGTGACCTCCCGTGGTGTCCTTTGTTTAACATCCCGCCTGCGTGGTGCATGCTGATACGCATGTGGGTAAGAAATGGGGGGCCTCATTTTTTAAATTTCGTTTCTACCTGCATGCTCGCCAACGGACATTTTCAGCAAAAATATGGAAATGGGTTTCCCACGTGACCTCCCGTGGCGTCCTTTTTTTACCATCCCGTCTGCATGGTGCGTGCTGATACGCACGGGTTGTCATTACAAGAATCCCACGGACATCCCGACGCCAGGAAAAGCATACGGATGGCAGCCCTAGACCGGCACGGCCGTTGCGCGCCTAAGGGGGGTCAAAGACCTCTCCAACACTTCCGGTAGAATATTGACCAACTGCTAGGGTTGCACACACGTGTGGGGGTCGACACTACCGGGCGGACCCCTCCCCAGCGTGGGATGCAAAAAATTAAGTCATTCCCATCAAAGACCAGCCCACACACCTACGTGTAGGGAGGCGGCATCCCCCTCAAAAATTAAACCCCCGACGATGACGTCACTACCGTGTGCAATGGAGATAATTTATTCACACAAGGACGCCACCGTGTGCAGTGGACCGTGGAGCTACTTCCGACACTATATCTCTATTGGTACTACTCCCATGTAACTATTGCGAATTTTTGTCCCCACTATTGCTCCTTGCTAGATAAAATGTGGCGCATTTTCACGGGGTTGGACTTTAACAAGTCATATTTAACATTAAAGCTTGTGACGTCTTCAATGTCATGGACTACCTCAAACAAGACTCCAAAAGCAAAAATGTGGTCCATGTTTATGAGTCATATATCAAATGAAAGTAGGTGTTTTTAGTCGCAAAAAATAGATTTTTAAAAAAAAATATCTATCCTCCTATATGGAAAATAAACTTGAACATATCGATGGTGCAATCAGTCACTGTATTCACTTCAAAGGAAGATAGAACCATCAATCTTGTGTAGGTAAATTGGCGACCTATCTTCCTTTGAAGTGAATGCAAATTCAGTAACTGATTTCACCATCGATACGCTTTATTTTCTAATTTTTAGGGCCATATAAGGTTGATATTTTTTTTCAATTCACAATTCACCTGTATTTACCAAGTGGCTTCGAATTTTGCCAAGTTTTCTCGTTTTTGCCAACTCGCCATAATTTTACAGAAAAAAAATCCCAATTTTACATCTCACCGGAATTTTGCCAAGTCATGATTGGACAAAACAATTTTGATCGACACTGCCTCTCCATTTGAAACTTGATATAGAAGAACGCATATCTCCGGAAGAGTTAACACCAGATGCACTGTGGGACAAAAACAAGCCGGTGGAGGAAGTGTAATGCTTTGGGCAATGTTCTGTTGGGAAACCCTGGGTCGTTATTCATGTGCAGAGAACTATGATGCCTACCTAAACATAATTGCAGACCACGTACATCCTTTCATTGCAACGGTATTTTCCTCTAGTAGTAGTATTCTTTCAGCAGGATAATGCGCCATGCCACACTGCCCGGATTGTTCGATAATGGTTCGCAGAACATGAAGACTTCCAGGTAAAATACCCAGATATCAATCCAATCGAGCATCTGTGGTTTATGTTGGAACAGCATATCCGATCTGCGGCGGCTCAACCACGTAACTTACAAGAGTTAAAGGATCTGCTGGTAACGCGTTAGTACCAGATACCACAAGACACCTTTAGAAATCTTGTAGCTTCGCCCATGCTTCGCCAAGAGTGGTTTTGGCGGCTCGTGGAGGATCATCATATTAGGCAGATGGTCATAATGCTTTGGCTCTTCAGTGTATCTGACATTAGGGATGTTAAAATGGTTTTCTCCTATAATTTGCTCTTCTCTGATAATTTCATATGCTTGAAGTATTGGCTCTCTTATTAAATACGCGACTTAGCAACAGGTCCAAAATTTCATGTTGGAACTGCACGGGTTTTTGAGTTTATATGCTTTGCCCTTTCGCACCATCATTTTTTCAGATTTTAAGCCACCAGCTTCCCATAATATTCACACAGATGCTAGCAGAAAGAACAGTTCATTGCTTTTATCCGTGATCCCTTGGCGACCAAACACGAAATTTTCGACCTATTGCGAAGTCGCGTATATCATGAATTGAGTATCCCGCTCAAACGGTTTGCAGCTGTGGAATTTTTGTTTTAGACAGCAGATGTTTCATTTTTAATCATAATGCATACGCTTATTGAAGAATCAGTATACGAAATATCAAGACGATGAAAGCAATAGTCTACTATCAGGGCCGTATGGGCTGCAGCAAAGCCTTGAGAAAGCTAGCAAGGGAAACGGAGGTCAAAAATTAGTGAACTGGTGTATATTTCATGCATCTTTCAACCTCTAAAAGGGGTAAATGTTACACTACAATAGAAATCAAGTCTTTTGCCACCGCTCCTTTCAGATTCGATTGCCTCCCCCACCCCCGTTTTTTTCTAAATCCTGCCTAAATCCTGGCCGAGTTCGATAGATATACCAAACAAATACACACACAAAAAATAATAATATCGGCACTGGCAACAATGGATTGGGTAGTGATTACTGATTGCCGTCCCGTAAATATTACATGGTAAATATTTTTTCTTCGTGCAACACTCCCTCCCCCCCTCCCCGCTCTTCGGAGATTTAATTTGAACTGGCCACTGCAACTTAGGCGACAACCAAAAACACTGAAATTTTGCAGCATCTACGATTTCTCGATGAGTTATGGCTGCCATAAACTGACCCACAAACAACTCTTTTATATTATTAAAGCTTTGTTTTATGAACCACAAATCTTTTTGCAATGATCCGCCGGTTACCTATATGATTTATCATCCCCCCCCCCCCAACATCCAAATTTTCCCAGGTTGTATACCTATGTTTCCTGCTACGTTTTATGAAGCAATGGAATTCAGTTTATATAATTTCATGAAATAAAAAAATTTCAAATGAAATGCTTTAACATCAATTTCTTTAGAAAACGTGTAGCAATTTTTTTTTACTCTCACACATCTTAGTCTAAACAAAATATCTGAGTCCTCATAATACATAATTTACAGGGTTTTTTTTTTTCATAGATATAATACACCGGTTTGGTTTTCTGTTCAAAATCACAAACACTGCCCAGAAACAACCCATATTATTTATCACATTTAGACTTGAAGGTTTCAGTTTTTGCATATGACACATCATGGCAATGACGGTTTCAAATGGTCTTCATGTGGAAGGTAATTTTAGTACAGTAGAATAAGAATAGTAACTGTCTGAGCCTACAGAATGCAGCACTGAAATATGAATTGCTGATATAGTTACTACTCCAAAGTGGTAATCAAGATATTTCTGAAAATAAACCATAATTGACAAATTAACATCACATTTTTTGCATTTAAAACTAAATTTTTTATTGCAGTTTCTAACTGCTATGGAAAAACAAATCCTAAATTAATAAACAAGGATAAAATGGTTTTAAACTGGAAAAAGTATTTAAAATGAATGTAGATAACAGATATTAACAAATTTTAATGCTAAATTTGGAAACTATACACTAAAGTAGGGGCTTTCACCGTGGGAAAGTGTACCCGCAATAGGTATGCGGCAAAATTTTTTGGGGTACGCCGTGAGATCTCAAAAGTCCTCAAAAGTCGCTAGATCTAATAACAAAGTAAAAATAACCATTGTTTTACTATATAGTTTTTATCTATCTATACAAGGGGTACGCCAGTTACATACACATTTCCAGGGGGTACGTGAAGCATAAAAGGTTGAGAACCACTGCACTAAAGGATTAAATTGCCAAAAGATATGAATTTATTCCAACTGCTACAACTAACGAAGAAGTCATCTTACATCCAGATTTTCAATTATATAATCATTATATATAAAATTTTAAAATTAATTTTACATACTGGTAAAATTTAGTCCCTAAGAGGTTTAATACTCTTTCAAGAAATGTAAGGGAAGAAATAATATTGCTGAAAAACTCTTCCCAATCATATATGGAGCCACGAGTGACAAAAATCAGAGAATATTAGCCAAGACCAGCTGTTGATAGTTTAGTGGTCAGAACACTTGGCATGCATCTAGTAGTATTCGAGTGTGGTTCAAGTTATAATTATTATAAATAAGTATTATTCGAGTATTCGATGTGGGTTCAAGTCCCACTCGCAGAATAATTAATTTTTTTCAGTTGTATTATTTCTTGATCAATTCTTATTGTATGTCAGCAGAATTTTTATTATTTCCTATTCTATTCCAATTGATAATCTTTGTGTTTACAACTGATTGATTCTTACATTAATAATACTGATGATGAAATATTTACATGATGATGATAATTTAACCAGAAATGGTGTAAATTAGAATGAGTGACTATCTAATTTACGCCATTTCTGGTAATATTAAAAGGTTGCTAGAGTATAAAAATTTGAAGCTTATTCCAGTAGGCTACCCATTTTTATAAACTGTATTTGAAATTATGAAAAAAAAAAAAACCAGGGAGGTGGACTTCCCATTAAACTATTCAACTGTAATCCTACACACATCAATGTATAGATTAGATACTGTCCCAATCTGTTTCAAAGTTCATGACCTGCTATTCAACCAACCTCTTCTTTTCTGGAAGGCAAGAAAAGATCTTAAATCCAAAGCCATTTTCTAAAAGTTACACACGTGCAATCTACAACACTGTACATAATGACAAAAAACTAAACAGTTAGGCCATTAGTGTGCTTTGCTTAAATAACTATCTTTACTCAAAAAAACAGTATGACTGACTGTTCACTATTCACTCCTATCTTGATAATGAATGATCTTTGAAACAAGTTATGTGGAAATGAGAGAAACAATTGCATTTAAGAATGCTCAAAGGTCCACATTATTAATCAAGTCACAAAGGCATCTCTTTTCCATTTTTCATTTCATATCTTAGTGATTCCCCTTTGTTGTTAGTTCTTAATCAAAGTTAAAATGCCCACTTATTACTGTAGAAACATAAGTCCTTTACACTGCCATCATGTCTTTTGGAAAATTAATCTGTCCAGCTCTAATAGTGTAAGTCCTTAAGTTGTCTTCAGTAGATGTCAAAACAATGAGTAAGACAGAAAATGGAGACAACACACAAAACCATAGCATTCAAAATAGTGTTCACACGACTGACACTCCCTTAAATGCTGTGGGGTTCAGTGTTTTGTCTGTTACCTCTTTGCCTTCTTCTTTACTCGGTGTTTAAACACTTTTCTTATCTAGCAAATACAAAGGACTCCCATTATTGAGAGAGTTACAGAAAAGATATAAGTGCATTGCCCAAAATTCCCATGACAGACCTATAAGAAAAAGGAATGTTTCTCTATTCAATTATGTGGGTAAAATTATTGCCGACAGTGCACAATTCGAACCCATGACACTCCAGCTGGAGAGTTGTGGGTTCGAATCCTGCACCACAGGCAAAAATTTTTCCACATAATTATTTATTGAATTCTACATCTACAGGTAATCTGTATATTTACTATGGATTGTTTCTATATTTCTCTTGTATATGTTTGATAAGGAAGCATTTTAGAGTTTTGAAAATCTGTTTTTTAGCTTAATCTGTTTGAAGCTTTATACTTCAAACATCTTCAGTTTGGATCACACACCTAACAAAACTAAATGTTTTCAGCTAATTCTTCATTTGTTCTATACTGAAGTGTCATTGAATTAGGGATAGAACACGTTATCCAAATTCAGTACCACAAGTCCCACATTTGCACGCATGCATGGCTGAAACTTTGGTCATTATAGTTGTCAGCTTTGGCTTCCCCACGCATTCGTCGTGAGAAGCATAATGGGAAAGGTCCGGGATTTAAATGCATTTGACAGAGGGCAGATCATAAGTGCCCAATGGATGGGACACTCGATCTCCAAAATTGTCAACGAACTTGGATTTTCTCCCACAACAGTTTCAAGAGTGTTCTGGGAATATGAAAATTCTGACAAAAAAAACAAGCACCTGGACAAACTGCAAAGGACAACCAGCCTTGACTGATCGTGGGCTTCGCCATCTGACTGGCATCGTACGGACTGATAGAGGCCACATTATCTGAATTCACCTCCCATCTGAACACAGGTTACAACCAGGAAGTCAGTGCATGGACCGTGCAACGCTCATTCATCATCTCGGCTTCGGGAACCACAGACATATGAGAGTCCCACTTCTAATGACACAACACTGGGTTCAACGCCTTGCCTGGGCTAAAGAACATCGAAAATTGGCAACAGATCCTGATTTAAACTTCATCACGCCAATGGGAGACTGAGGGTATGGCGCCAACCCTATGAAGTCATGGATCCTGCATGCCAGGTCGGAACAGTACAGGCTGGTGGTGGCTCAGTGATAACCTGGGGTGTCTTCAGTTGGACGTCTGCGGCCTTTGGTATGTGTACCGAAGACTCTCAATGCATCCCGGTACATAGAACTCATAGCTGACCATTTACACCCATTTATGGGCATCACTCATCCCAATAGAGGTGGCATCTACCAGCAAGACAACTGTTCATCTCACAGGTCCAGGTTGGCTACTGTGTGGTTGCAAGAGCATTCTGCTGACTTTAAAAAATTAATTGGCCACCTAGAAGCCCAGATTTAAACCCCATCAAAAATATTTGGGATACTGTCGAGCAGAGTGTGGGCCCATGTCTTATCAGCAACGACCTTGAGAGAATTGTGGACAGCTCTGGAGGATGCATGAGTCGCCATACCTGTGGAACATTTACGCAAGCTTGTGGAGTCCTTGCCTCGTCATGTGGCGGCTGTTATCAGGGCCAGAAGGGATCCAACATATTACTAGGTTGCTATCCCTAATTTAATGGCACTTCAGTGTAAACCAGTAGATGATTTTAATTAAATAATAAATTAGCTGATAAGCCATTCAATCAATTAAAGCACAGCTATGATATTTATTGTACGAAGAATGTATGTTTTCTCTTTCAGTCTTCTTGGTCAAGAATTAAATCTTTTCAACATATTTACACAATGCATATTTTAATTGCACTCCATTTAAAAATAAAATAACCTAAAGCCATTTTTGAAGAATTTCAAAAATTCATATGAAATTACATAATGCAATCAATGTGATTTTGCAATTAAATTGAAAATTACATTTCTAAGCTGAAGAGTAAGCTATATAATCATACAAATCACATACCTCTAGAAGTGGTCTAGCATCAAAAGACTCTTTAGGCCTCTGGCCTGGTAATGCAGATGAATGGGTGAAGCCAGATCTATCTGAGCGGAACAAAGTATTTAGAAGTGTTATATGGAGCTTTACATTTTCATACTGTTCCCTCATAAGTCCAGTTGCCTTAAACTTGGTTACGAGGTAATCAGCCACAGTCTGAAGTCTTAAAGTATAGAGTAGCATTGAAATTTGTTAAAAAATATTATAAATATAAGTTGCAATACATAATGCATATCTTACTATAGATTCAGCAAAAAATTCTTCGTTTTTTTGGGATTTTGTAGAATTATTTTTGAACTTATTACCTGAATATCAGTTTCATCACTATATATATTAGAACTTGGTTATAACATCCTTATTTTATAAGACATCTCATCTATAATGTCAAAAAAAAACGGTCCCCAGAAATTTCCTTTGAAATTTACATTTAACAGTCTTGCTTAGAACACTATCACCAAAAATGTCTTGGTTTTAACGTCATTCATTTATTTCTTTTGCTTTTCAGTTCTTGTTATTAGTAAATTAAATCATGAGATGCACAATTTAAATTTGCATGCTAGTACATGTTGCTCTTTGGCATCATTTGTACATTAAATCACCAGATGCCTGATTTAAAATTACACTCTAGTGTATGTTGCTCTTTGGCAAAAAAAAGTATCAGCCAGGAGGCTCTTATAACGTGGTTGGTTGTGTGCACATTCCTGGTAAGGATCTGAAGAATAGAATTCCCAAATGCACTCAAAAGACAGTAATTGACTAGATGATGTACAGCATAACATCAGCAGTAGAGGATAGATTGATCAGCAGCTGGTAGCTCAGTAGATTGAGCACCAGAAGTATCATCATGGGGTTGTAGGTTCAGATCTCACTCAGCTCAAAACAATTTTTCCTCTACACCCATATTCATCCTGTTACTTAAAACAGCTTAATAGTGGTTAAATACTCAGTAAGTCAATTGTATATTCTTAAAATTCCAAAAGAAAAGAGAATAATGCTGTAAGTGCTGTGGGTGGGCTGTTTACTGCATGGCAGAAAAAGTGCCTTGGTATTTTCTGAGTACAGTAATCTCCTGCATTCACTAACTGAATGGAAAGTAACAGCTGTTTCATGGACTGATGAACAAAGCAATAAGGGGTGAGGGATTTCCTTTAAGAGATTCTTTAATCTGCATGGAGGTGAGAATTTTATTGTTCTTCTGCAAGGGACATACCTGTGCCTTTGTGTAGTGTTTTTGATGGGCATTTTAGAATTAAAGGAGAGTGGAGAAATTTTTATTTTCCTTCTGCAAAATGACATTGCCTATTGTTTTTGAAATTAACACAATGGACATAAATGAATTTAAATTCAAATATGAACAGAGATGCTTAATCATATATTATGTGTGCATATCACATTAAGCTACACTTACAATAAAAGAGCTATTATTAACAATAGCAAAAATTGTTAAATACTAAGTGAAATTGCATTACTAAACTCTCTAAGGAGGAATTATTTTATAACTATAAAAAAGTAAAATAATACCAACAGTGAAATTCACTCCCAATTCAAGTTGCACTGAAGTACACTGGTGTATAAAATTTAAGCATAATATACATTCTGTTATAGATCTGAAAAACATGATAATGAATGCATTGTTATATGTTGTAATAAACAATGAAGCACAGACAAAACCAAAAGCATGATTTTCATGGGTTATTAAATGTATCATCCTAGTGGCCAAGTGGTTAACATGATTGATTGGCCACTGATCAAAGGGACGAGTTCAAATCATGGGTAAGACATGAATGATTTTTTCCTTGTGCTGTCTTTTTGCTGAGGTCTTTCCATCCTTACACACCTTCTTCATGGCATTAAACTGGCAGATTCCTGTCAGATCTCAGTAGCAAGCAGCTGCTTGATGGACATTTTATTTATATATTACTAAATGAATGCAGAAGTGTCGAAAGCCAATGGACCTGTTTCAACTGTACAGAGTATAATGATCCCAAACAGTTATGTAGTCATTATAATTATTTATGATACTGTTTACCAGGCTGGTCATGTACATCCCACTCTTCCTTGAGAGCAGATTGGAGCTCACAGAGGTTTTTTGGAGGGAGTTAACAACCTCTAACACATCTCTCCAGTGAATCCCACATATGTTCTATGGGGTTCATAGTCTTAAGAATAGATGGTCACTTCAGCCACTGAATATCTTCACTTTCAAAGAATTCATCAACTGTCTGAGCCCTAGGCAGGTGGTATTATTGTCCCAAAGTAAGCTGAGGACCAATAGCACCCACAAAAAGCCTCACGTAGTGTTGAAAGACATTGCCTCTACACAGCACTGAAAGATAGTGCCTACACCTCCGACCAGTTAGAGTGCCTCTGGCAAAGATGTGGAGAAATGTGCTTACATTTGACACTCCAGACCACCAATCATCTGAATGTAATGGTATTTTTCTCTGATGTTAGAAGGTTGGTAACAAGTTCCTTTCTCTTTTCATATCAATACATGTTGAGAATCAGTCTGAATTACAATTCATCAGTGAAGAACAGCAGTAGCAAGCAGCTACTTGCCACAGAGATCTGACAGGAAAGTTAGCTAGCTGGGCTCTCATGTGGGAGGGACTGAGAGGAATACAACCCATTGGCCATCTGGGCATAGAGATCTCTCTGGTGAAGCATTGTGTAAATGGTTTGCCTTGATACTCTCCTACCAATGGTTGCAAAAAGCTTTAGAGAGAGTTGCCTGGCTGATATTTCCCTATGATGTCAGGCTGTTAGCACACAGCTGCAGTCTTGGACAATCTTCAGTTTGTCTATGGCTAATATCTACTGTCTGTAGGATCCCAGGTCTTGAAAGCATAGACTGGGGTATATTTACTGTTCTAGCCACCTCTCTCTGGGATCAACCAGATTCTAACATACTGATTGCTCTACCATGAGTAAAAGCATCCATATGATGTCTCTGTGCCACACTGTTATGAAATACGGTTTGTAGAAAACATACATGTACATCTTGACATGAACAGAATGCTTGCTCAATGAAAAAAATGAATGGCATAGAATCAGAGTCACATTTTATAGTGCCCCAGATTAGCTTTTTGAGCCACATATGCAAATTTTGTCTAGTCAGGTGATTTTTGAGAGTCTTAATTTTCACTACTAAAAATTACTATTATAGCTAGTAATGTTTTTCCACTATTGTAGCTAGTAAAAGAATCCTTACCTATCATCTTCCTCTGCATCCCTGACTTTTGCATATAATACATCTACTTCTGATGGATCATCATTCATATATTCGATGCCTTCAACTCTCACAGTTAATGGCTGTCCCTGAAGAATCCCTCTATAATAATACTGGTATGTTATTTTGAATGAATATTCATAAGGCAATGTTCCATTATAGAAACTTTTTTTCTAAAAAAATTATTACTCAATATTTTTTACAGCAGCAGAATTTTTAACAGTGGTAGTTGGCACATAGAAGCATTGAAAGCAATGTTTGCCTCTCCCCATTGAAACACACTTTTTGAACTTTCAAACATATTTTCAAAATCACAAAACATTATAAAAATTAACTAAAAGAATGCATATTGCCTCTGGCACATATGAGAATCTCATTTTCAAAGAGATTCATTTACCTACTTTTTCACTTCTTAAAAGTTTTAATTTGAGCTAATGGATGATGAGGCAAATGCAAATAGTAGTATTTTAATAGTAATTATACAACATAAAAAGTGTAATTTCATAAATTTAAAAAGTTGCTTTTCTCCCACCCCTCTGCGAAAAGTGGGTAGATCATTGCTATCAATGTAATATCTATTGACACTCTACCACCAAAATTTCAAATTTCTACAATAAACAGATCACTTCCAAAATTCATTTTGTTCAATCAAGTTTTGCTATTTCCATATTTAGTGATCTCTAATAATATATATTAAACTAACAAAGGATTTGAAAAATGTGAATTATATTTTATTAATACCAATCCAAATAAAGTATAGTTTTCCAATTATCTTTAAATCGAAACAATTACATTTCCCACCGACCCTGGGCATAAGAGGTCAACTCATTGCTGCCAATGGAAACTTCACGACCTTCACGTTGCACCACCAAAATTTCAAACTTCTAGCCTAAACACATCATTTGTAATCTTTGTTAGAAATGTTTTAATTTTTGACTTTTTCCAATGTTACAGGGTGCAGCTATAGCTTTTGAGATATTTGGAAAGTGCAAACGGTAATAATTTATCAATACCTATCAAACTTTAAAAAAATTTTAATTTCTAAAAACAAAGAATTATCTCTTAAAGCACAAAAGCTGTGTTTCCCACCACCCTGAGGATAAGGGGTCATTTCATTGTTGCCAATAAAAACTTCATGACCTTTACATTACACCACTGAAATTTCTAGCATAATTAATTACATTGCTTGCAATATTCATTTGAAATTGTGGAATTATCTATTTTTTATACTATTAGAGGGTGCAATTATAAGCCTTTGTGAGATTGGCAAAGTGTAAATCATTATATTTCATCAATACCTTTTCAACCTAAAAATAATTTTTTAATTTATCTCTATAAAAAAAAGCTGCATTTTCTTACCCCCCCTCCCCCTAAGTAAGGGGTCAACTCACTGTTTCCAATGGAAACTTCATGACCTTCACATTCCACCACCAAAATTTCATATTTCTAGCATAAATAAATCTTTATAATATTTATTTTAAATTTTGGAAATTTCAACTTTTCCACCGTTAGAGGAAGCATTTAAAGCTTTTGGGAGATTCAGGAAGTTCAAACCGCAATATTTCATCAATACCTATCCAACCTAAAGACTTTTTAAATTATCTTTAAAAACAGTTATCTGTTTAAAAAAAAAGTTGCATTTTCCCACCTGCCCCTGGGTTTAAGGGGTCAAATCATTGTTACCACAGGAAGCTTTTTGACCTTCACATTCCATCACTAAAATTTCAAGCATAAATACATTGTTTGAAATTTTGGAATTTTTGAATATTTCCACCATTAATGAGTGCAATTACAGCTTCTGGGAGATTCAGAAAGTGCATATCATAATATATCATAAATACCTATCCAACCTAAAAAGAATTTTTAATTTACTCTAAAAACAAGCAATAACCTCTTAAAACAAAAAAAGTTGTATCCCCCCCCCCCTGGGGTCTAGGTGTCATCTAAATGTTGCCAATGGAAACTTGGTGACCTTTACATTCCACCACCAAAATTTCAAATTTCTAGCTTAACTACATCATTTGCAATATTTGTTTGAAATTTTGAAATTTTCTACTTTTTCTACAGTTAGAGGGTGAAATTATAGCTTTCAAGAAATTCTGAAAGTGCAAATCATAATATTTCTTTGATTTCTATCCAGCACAAGAAGAATTTTCATTTTATCTTTAAAAACAAAAACTTTTCATGTCCACAGATGGACAGACAGACAAAAAAGTGACACTATTATCTTGTTTGTTTTTTTATTAAGGAGATAAAAACATTAATATATTTAGTTTTCATCATTTAAATACATTTTGACAGCACCAGTTGCACTTCATGTTATTCAAGAGCCCAGAAAGAAACTAATTTGCTTCTGAAGCACTTACATGGTTGGAGATGAGAGAGTGGGGCAAAGAGGAGAACAGAGGGAAAGATACACTTGGGGCCAATGGTGATAAAATAAGTAAAATTTTAACAGCCTCTGGCTGCCACATAATATTTTCATCCACTGACAAAATAGAGAATGTTAAGATCTCAACTGATTGTTCTTGACTACTACACACATGGAAATTAAAAAGCAATGAAACCATGAATTACACCTAAATAAATAAATATTATTAGGGCATAGAAACTTTTCACCCCTTCCTCTTTCAAAAGATCTCACCAACCATCACTGTTTTTTAATTATTGATTTAAAAATTTATTAGCTAAATGAACTGTGTAACTGCACTGTTTAAAATTATCAAGTTAGGAAAATTAAAGTTTTTTTAATCAACATTTTCAGTGTCCTTTGTTAACTGTTTCCAGTTTCACATGAAACTATACTAATCAGTTGTCTGTACAAGGATGAGAATATCACACATATAGCACCTTAAAGTGCTAAAATATTTTCACTTTATTTAATATTACTAATAATAGCACATTTACATATATTTTACATATATCTGCACATTTATAACAATGGTCAAAGAACATACATTTTGCATGTGGAGTGCTATTTAAAACCCAAAAGCAATATATGGAAGAAAATAATGAATATAAATTTCTGATCATGAAAACAGTAAAGATATTTAAATTTATCAATAAAAGAGAAATGAAAAATTAAATAATCCTAACTCATAGTAATGGATTAAAATAATGAGTGTAACATTTCTTATCATGAAAACAAGTGAAAATATTGGTAAATTTATTAATAAAACAAAGAAAATAAAAAGTAAATAATCCTAACTCATTGTAATATATTGAACAAAGGCTTCACATTAAAACTCATAGTTTAAAGATAATAATCTATAGGCAGACATTTAAATTGACAGGCAACTGGTTCATTTCTAATGTTTAATGGAAATTAATACAAAAAATTTTGGTCCACAAAAGTGAGTGTTTATGAATAATTTCTTTTTTTTTACAATTGGAATTTCATATCTTAGAAAACTAAATTTACTGTTATAATACTTTTACAGTTATTACTAAATTATTAGAGTACAAAAAATTTACCATTTAAAAAAAAAAGTATATATGAAAAATGCCTAGCAATACTTTTCAAATTGCATTAGTTTTTATTACATGGTTTATCCTGTTTTGAAGATAAACAATACTTTTAAAGTTTTATTATATGTATATTACCAACTTAAAATACTGCATTTTAAACTGATTGCACCCATGAAAAATAAAGCATTGTATTTTACACATATTGTAATCAATAAAATTTTCAAGTACTAAAATCTTTTTTAATAATATTCTTATTCTACCAGTAAAGTTTTTTTACATGTGGTTTCCATGTTAAATTATAATTGGTTAAACTACCCAGAGAACAGAAACTACAAACCATTTTACTCCATTACAAGGATTTTTTTTTTCATTTTTATAGTGTTTATGCAATTCCAGTAGCAGTTTATTCCAGTTTGTATCATTCATAGTTTTAAATGAAACAGAATATAATTAGTCCTAAGTACACATATAGATAGTTTATCGTAATAATACAATTTTGCAATTCTTTAAAGATCTGAATGCACCATAAATTACAATATCTCAATGTACCAGAATTAAAGAAGAGAACTATATCACCAGCAAAGGCATTAATATGAAAATTGAATTTTTCATTAAAAAATAATTAATATAAATTAGAAACAATGTCAGGCTTCAAATTAATCCTTAAGGAATGCTATTTTTAACTAACAAAGAATCACTTATTATGTACATAATTCTACAACCTGTGTTTTAGTTGAAAGTTGGGTTGTTTCACCTCTGAGTGGCACTTTCTTTGCACACAATGAGCTAAAAGGACAGGACCCCAAGGTCACAAGGATCCCAAGGGCTCAGAGAAGGTTGGAGGAGGTTACCCACTGAACAGTTGTTGGGAGATAGATGGTAGCCTCCCATCAAGGCCATCCAGTGTGTTATGTAATGTGCACAGGGTATTTCATGCACACAGGGTCACGGCTTAATATCCCATCAGATGGATCGCAGCCTTTCCTAGTCCATCAGTGTCCCCTATTGACTAAGGGCAGAGCAGGGAGTTTTGTGGAGATAAATCTCAACGCTGGCCCAGGTAGGACTCGAACCTGGGAACTACAGATTATGAAACTGGTGCACTACTAACTGATATGCTGCAGCTGGTGTTGAAACACAATATGCTTCACTTACTCTCATTTTCAATTTAATTTTCAATATTTTTTTTAATTTAGTCATTTTAATGAAAATGTATAATATAAATACAATAATTATAAAAATATTTATATACATGATATTACTGTTAAGATTGAATGCCCCATTACATAACTCAATATGTTAAACACATTAATGTCATTTTGGTGTTAGTATATCAAAATTGCTCATTTTGCTATTTAGATTTAAAGACATTTTTACCTAATAAAATGCAATGAAGTCTTAACTTGTTATAACATAAAGAAAAGCACAGTGTATATTACCATTTGATGTTTCATCTATACAAAATTTACATTCTTCTAGATTAGGGGTTCTCAACGTGGGGTACGCGGTAAAATTTTTTGGGGTACGCCATGAGAGCTCAAAAGTCGCTAGATCTAATAACAAAGTCAGTGTGTTATTTTATACCCATTGTTATACTATAACTATAGTGTTATCTATCTATACAAGGGGTACACCAGTTACATACATATTTCCAGGGAGTATGTGAAGCATAAAAGGTTGAGAACCACTGTTCTAAATCATAATCAATGACTCTCATAATAAACTAGAAGGTAGAAATAGATATATATATATGTAGGACATATCGTGGGATTCAAGAACATATAAAAAAATGTCAACGCAACATAAAGAATTTAAAACCTACAACAGCTTTGACACAAGCTGTAATAAATAATGATTTAATAATAAGTATGCTACCATTTAAAATTTTAGATTCACCTAACACAAAATTTCAGTTGAATTACATGGAAAACCTGCTTATTAATTTATATAGGGAAAGTATCTGTAATATTGACATCACACCACTACCACCTGCATGGAACCTACTCTTACATGACCAGACAGCTAATAGTTCACATCACCACCAGAGGGCTGCCACTATTTAAGCCAGCTGCAGCTCCCATTACACTGCCAGTTGAAGCCAATATATGTGGTGATGAAATGCATCACTAGCACTCTCATGGCTATAGGCATGATGAATTCATCATTTTAATCAATGATTGTTTTTATGTGTCTGAGTGCTGCAATAATCATAGTGTATCTTAAACTGTTTAAATGAAAGTTCATCAATACCTTAGCTTATATCTTAAGTGAATGAGAAATATGGCCAGCTGCATCAATAAAAGTGTTATTAACTCAGTGCATCGAGTTAAAAAAAGGATATACATCAGTAATGAGTGCACCAGCCTGCAACAAGAAACATCGATGGTATTTCCCCAATAACTCATGAATCAACAGCACTGATGACAACTAAAGATCTCTTCAATAACTTCAAAGTGGGACTTTATAACAGCATGAAAACCAATGGAACTTTAAAACAGCATCAAATGCCAATAGAACTTTTGTATTGCCTATCATTTAGAAGAATGCAAATTTTGTATAGATGAAACATCAAATGGTAATATACTCTGTTTTTCTTTATGCTATAACAAATTAAGACTTCATTGCATTTTATTAGGTAAAATGTCTTGTTAAGTCTAAATAGCAAAATGAATAATGTTGATATACTAGCACCGAAATGACATTAATGTATTTAACATATTGAGTTAAGTAATGTACTAAAGGAAAACTCACTCTTAACAGTAATATCATGTACAAAAAGATTTTTAAGATTAAATACTGTGGTTTATATATATATTTTTTTAAAATAATTTTAAAACAAAGCATATAAAAATAGAGCAATATTAATCCACTAACTGTTAGGTTGTGCTGTTTTACTTCTGAGCAACATTTTTTTTAACACAATGGACTATATGGCCAGGTCACAAGGACTCAGAGAAATTTGGGGACAGAGTCTCACTAGACAGCTGAGGAGACTGAAGCCTCCCATCAAGGCCATCCAACATATTCTTTAACAAACATAGATGTAGCTCTCCTGTACATGGATCCTGCCATCCAATGGATGGCTGCCTTTTCAACTATTGTTGTTTCCCATTTTGACCAAGGGCAGGGTGGGAGTTCAGAGGAGATAAATCTCAAAGGTAAAAAATATCGAACCTGGAACTATGATTATCAGGCTGGTGTGCTGGGAACTATGATTATCCGACTGAGATAAACTGGCCCCCCTCCCCCTAACTGTTAGGGTTGGGTTATCTTACCTCTGTGCAGCACGTTTTTGCACACAATGGGCTAAATGGCCAAGTCACAAGGACCCCAAGGGCTCAGAGAAGGTTGGGAGGAGGGGACCCACTGGAGAGCTGTTAGGAGACAGATGGTGGCCTCCCATCAAGACCATCAGCATGTTCTTTAATGTGCACAAGGTATGGCTTTCCTGCACAAGGGGCCATGCTTAATGTCCCATCTAATGGATGGCAGCCTTTCCAAGTCCACTGATATCCCCCAACTGATTGGGGGCAGGGCAATGAGTTTTGTGGAGATATCTCAACATTGGCCCTAACTGTTAGGAAACTATCTGTATCATGTATATTGTAATGACTCCGCTGAAAACTCTCTTCTCTACGAAATGTATCCTGAATGTTCAATGGGCTATTACTGTATTTTTGTTTTTCATGTGATAATGGAATTATTTATTATATCCATCTTGCAATCAATAGTATTATTTTTTTTCATGTGTCATAGTGAGAAATCACAAAATTACAGGATATTCTGATTAAAAGTTGCTAATACCCATAAATAAAATTTGCTACAATTTAAACTGGCAGATGGTTGTTTACCTCTGAGTGGCACTTTTTTCACACAATGGGCTAAATGGCTAGGTAACAAAGACCTTGATGGGTCAGAAAAAGTTGGGGGAGTTGTTGCAACCACTGGACAGTTGTTGCAAGGCAGATAGTAGCCTCCCATCAAGGTCATCCATCGTGTTCTTTAACATGCATAGAGCGTGATTCTTCTGCATGGACAGTGGCTTTTCCAAGCCCATCAGTGACAGACAGAAGGAAACAAGACTAGTGTACATTACTAATTGAATTACAAGACTTAACTGGCATAATGGTTAACCCTTCCAGTGTCCAGCCTGAAAAACAGGTTTCCATCCAGAGGCCAAACTATTTTTTCCCTATGCTCAGCCAAAAAAAAAAAAACTAACTTTAGAACTTTTTTGCCAAATAACTAATGAAAGGAATTATGGCATACTGTATGCAAAATTAATCAGCATTTAATTGTGTATTTTCTGAAAATAAAGTTTTAACAAAAAAGACGAATGTTTTATTTTAACAGGACTTTTTTAGAGTCACATATAAAAAAAAAATGCATGTGGCAACACAAATAAAAATTTATTTAAAAAAAAACTAATAGACAGAAATGATTACAATGCACATAAATAGAATGGCTATATCTTTCTGAATAACAAAAATTTTTTTTTTTGGTTTTAGGTAAATATTTCTCTTGTTTTGTAATTTTTTCTTGGGACCATACTTTGAGAAAATTCCAGACTTTTAGCCAATTCTGCTGTGTCAAATAAACAAGTCACCTTTAGAATTTCTTTTTAAAATAACC
This sequence comes from Ryuthela nishihirai, assembly GCA_038380435.1. Classification (NCBI taxonomy): domain Eukaryota; kingdom Metazoa; phylum Arthropoda; class Arachnida; order Araneae; family Heptathelidae; genus Ryuthela; species Ryuthela nishihirai. The sequence continues at coordinate 29,662,157 of JAWZYU010000002.1, read as the reverse complement.
AATCGAGTTAGGTCATGTTATATATCAAATTAAACAGAATTTAATTATGAAAATAAATAATACAAATAAATTTCTAAGCATATTGATTTTAATAAGCCTTTTTCAATGTGATATGGTGAAAAAAAAAATCACACTATACAATTAAGGCTTCACTTTGGAAAACTCGATGAATAAAAAGAGTTAAATTATATATTTATTGAAAGGAAATTTTCTCCCAAATAATATAATATTCAACCTGAAATATGATTTTTATTTCTTTTAATGATTCTTTCCAGCATCATATATTTTAAACTCTGCCAGTGTTATACAAAGTGACTTGGACTTCTCACATCCATGGGATTTTCTGAACTCGTTATGATGTAAAAAAAACTTCCTTGGCTGCTTTTTTTGCTAAACATTATGAATTTTTTTTTCTTTGGGTGTGAAAGTTTGGCAATCTTAGTTAAGTGCAGAAAGGTTTGTGCACCAAAGCAGAAAAAAAAAGCAGAATTATATCATCTGTGTGGAATAGCCAAGGTACTGAGGAAGAGGGGGGGGGGGGTGCCTTTAAAATCATTCAATATAAATATAAAAACACGCAATTTAAAATATATATATATATATTTTTTAGATGTGGGGGTGGGTGAAACTTTCAGTGTGAGTTTAGTGGAGGGGACACCTTCCCGAAATTGCCCTCTGACATGATGACTGATTTCCATAGCAAGGAAGTCTATTTTGCTTCCACATCCAAGACATTCATTTTGAAAAATGGAACAAGCTCAAAGTTTCTTACAAAAACTAGAAATAATAAAAGAAAAATTACATATAATCTAATTGAATATTAAATAAAATATCTGCAACAACTTTTAACTGGCCTCCAATCTAGCATAACTCGGAAAGATCGATAAATCAGCTATTTAGCTTCTAGATTGCTAGAATCTACAGAATGAATTTGCTTCCATATCCAAGACCTCATTTATTTTTCAGAAAATGATACCAGATCAGTTTTACTGGAAAAGTAATAAATAATAAAATAAGAATTAACATATAGCCTAATGCGATGTTAAAATATCCACAAGTTGTAGGCCAGTCATACAATGTAGCATAACTATGAAAAAAAATCAATATTTATCGATCGGCCAAAAGATCGCTAATTTCCGAAAATAAATCTACTGAAATGCAACCTAAGGTTTAAACATAAAAAAGTAAATACTAACTTTACAAAAGGTATCCAATATGCTGGACCAAAACTGTAAAAAACACTTATAGCACACAGAACAGGGTAGCATGTGTCAGCCATCTGCATCTTGCTTGCCTCAGTGAAGCATAACTAATTAAATGCACCTGCAACCAGAATTTCTAAGAAGGATGTGTTTACTTCAAGTTTCGATTTTAAGAGTGGGAAAGATGCATAGAATGCTGGGGAAAATGATAAAAATAACTTGGGAATACTGAAATAGGTTTATGACAGAAAAGAGTGTGAAATGGAAAACAAAAATGGCAGTACATACTTTGTAATTACTTCCAAAATCTATCATTTTTAAAAATAGCAGGTTTTTTTGTTAATTTTTAGGAGATTTTCAAATATTTAAGGAAGAATTTGTTAATAGTTCAAATCAAACTTGTGAGCTTAAATCAGAAAGTTGCTTCAGCAAATAGGAATGTTAACAAGCAAATTGGCAATACCATTTAATGCTAAGAAATCGCAATCACATGGATTTCTCAAATTATTTATATTGTAGTTTAATAAAATATGCATCAAATTAAAAAACAAAATATTATTTTTGAAGCCTGAATTAAATATTTTTATAAGATTTATATATAAAAAAATTACAATGGCATTTTTATTTTTAAAAAATCGATTTTTTTTTGTTGTACTAAAAACGGATATGTACATCCTTGGCCTCTCAATTCAGATTCTCCAAACATATAGAGACAATGTGGACACTGGAAGAGTTAAGGAGATAGTTACTCTTCCACAAGAAAATTTTATGTGTGTTAGCTCTAACTGAGGCAGTGGTCAGCAGTAATTTCAGTCTTAGTAGGGCATGCTTTTATATAAGAAAGCCTATACACACTAGTAGTAGTTTCTAGTTCTTCTCTATCCTATATGTTGCAATAAAAAAGTTAGTGTATGTTGATATAGCACATTAGCACTTTTATTTGAGAAAACAAGCAGTAACTCTTCTTTTTGAAAATATTTTTTATTTTATTATTCTTTGATCATAGTACAAGTAAATTTTATCATTACAGGTGACCCACAAAGTTTAAAGCTTATTCGTAGGATATAGAATAATTACATTTATAATTTGTTACAACAGTATGTTTTAGCCTTCTTTCATCTGATGTGACACTAATATATGAGTAATATTGACATTGAAATGTGATATTTATAATATTTAATGAAGTAATTAATGACACTGAATAAAACATTGATAGTAAAATAAAATTTCTAATTCAAAAGCTAATTTCATGGTATATGTATAGAGTATTTCACAGTTACAGTGTTTCTCATTTAACAATAATCTATTTTATGCTATAGAAAACCTTTTCCAGGTAAAATGTAATAAATCTCTTTTTTTTTTTTACTTCGGTTATGTAAAGTTTCTTTGAGTTGAGCAGTTGGCTATAGTATGTTTTAGTTTGTTTCTTTGAATCTATTTTTTTAGGACATCTTTTAATTTGGGTTCAGTAAAGTAAAAGTGTTTAGGGAAAATATTTCTCTTGGTAAGAGGTTTAAAGTATGTGGTATTTTGTAATTGCTTTTGTATTTTCCATAGTTGTTTATAAAAGTTGGTAACTGAAAATATTTTTTTTTTTGTTTCAGTCTTGTATTTTTTTCATGTTGGATATTTACTTTATGTTTATCATCAAAAAAAAATTACTGTTAGGTTGTATTTATATAAATTTAGAAAGGATAAGATACCTAAATAATCAAATCTTTCTTTAGATGTAGTTAGATGTGTGCGATAATTGACAGGTATTAAGATTTTGGTGATTGAGGATTGAATTCCTTCAATCTTTTTAATGTTTGTAAGTTTGTTGTGCCGTAAATTGTTAAACCATGGTTTATGATTGATTCACAGAACTTTACAGACTATTAAACATGTTTAGGTTTTTAAAATATATCTCAATTTATGCAGTTTCAAAGCGCAGAATCTTAAACTTCCGGAGTTTTTTTGTGTCTTCCAGCATAATATGCTATCGAAGTGTAGACCTAAGTATTTTATGGTTTCTACTCATTCTATTTCAGTACAGTTACAGTCTATAGCATTATGAATGCTTCTCTTGTAGATGCAGTCAATTTTATGTTTTTATACATATATTCATTGATGTGAGTTCTTGAAGAGCAAAAAAGCATCCATTTGGTTTTTTTAATGTTTAAATAAATTTCATTATAATTAAGCCAACATATAACAGTATTGCAATCTTCTTGTAAAACTTACACAGCTTTCTCTTGATTTTTATTTGAAGTGGTGATTATTACATCATCTGCATACATAAATAAGTATTTTTATATTAGTGTCTACCAAGTCTTGGTAATTATATTGATTATATGATTAATTGATATGCACATATTACTAAAACAAATTATGGTGCTCTACCAGTTCAGCTATGATGGTAGTATTTCACATTTGCCTAATTCTGATTGGAATTCTGAGTTCCCAACTGTAAGTTATATGTTTTTTATCTATTTATAACATGTCTCCAATAGCTGTCTCCATCATATTGGAGACATAACATGTCTCCAATATGAAATGAAGGTCATATTCCTCATTACACATTAAGAAAACTTATTTAATTCTGTATATAAAATAACTGAAACTTACTTACCTAATGAGTTCCTCCCGACACTTTTGAAGAGTTGCAGCTGCCTTTTCCCTTTCTCTATCATCTAGCAATACCATTGTGGCAACAGTTAAATGCAATTTATCTGGATTTTGAAATATGCCTTCCTCTAAACCACGAACCTTGTGATCAAAATAATTATAATATTAGATGGTATCAATACTATTAAATAGGGTGAGCTAGTAATGCTATCTGATATAAATATCAAATGCTTTTTTAACTATTTAGTTTATTATATACTAAATATTAACCACTTTGTAAGTCGATTTAATTTCAGAGGAAAAATTGTCTTGAGCCAATTTTTCCTCTAAAATTAAATCGACTAACAAAGTGGTTAATATTTAGTATATACCAAGAAAGTAGAGTTTATTTAATAGTTTATTATTTTTAGCTTTTTGACCATATGATAAATACTGATTATATATATATATGATCAGCTTTGCTGATATGCTGTTAAATTATGATATATAATTTAGTTTTGAAGATCAAATAGTAAATATACTGTATTCTTTATTTTTATGAATAAAAATCAATCAATTAAAAAAACTGCAATGCAGGCAAATAAAAGTCGTTTCATTACAAAGAAAATTTAAATGCAATCAAATAATTTATAAATCATTATATGATTAATTGATATGCACATATTACTAGAAACAAATTTATTGTAATTTTTTTTACATTATAAATAGTAGTACATATAATGTAAAGTTTTACAAATGTTTACAAATAGTTCATAGTAAAATAGTGTTTTTACAAATAGTAGCACATATAAGATAAAAAAAAAATTCAAGAAATCACAGTTTTGCTCTGTTGTCTCAAACTGTTATCAGATGTAATTTCAGGGCGGGGTGGCTCAGTCGGTAGCGCACCAGGCTCGTAATCTGTAGTTCCCAGGTTCAAGTCCCAGCTGGGTCAGCATTGAGATTTATCTCTGCCAAATTCCCCACACTGCCCACAGTCAGTAGGGGACACCAATGGGCTTGGAAAGGCTGCAGTCCGTTGGTTGGGACATTAAGCCATGTGCGGGAGAGCCATACTCTGTGCACATTAAAGAACACGCTGGATGGCCTTGACGGGAGGCTACCATCTGTCTCCCAACAGCTGTTCCAGTGGGTCCCCTGCTCCAACCTTCTCTGAGCCTTCGGGGTCCATGTGACCTGGCCATTTAACCCATGGTGTGCAAAAAAGTGCCACTCAGAGGTAAAACAACCCAACCCAGATGTAATTTCACTCAAAATGCACACAATTTTGTTAGTGCTCCCAAAACTGTTGAAAGAACTTCTAGAGGTAATAATATGTTGTCAAAAGCAATCATCAAAGCAGAGTGACAGCCTCAGCATTAACATATGGATGACACTTAAATTACTATATTTCGAAATAGGGAAAAATTTTACAATACAAAGTCTAATATATATATGGTAGGTGGGGAAGAACTATATTTGTGCGATTTGCCAGGAGGACCTGTACAACACTTCTAATATCACTTTGCTTTTTAGCTTGTTAAAAAAAAAAATTTTATTTTCAGTTTCCATCCATTGTCTGTAAATATTCAACTGACCCTTTGTAGATATTCAACTTTTTTGTTTTTAAGTAATAAAGCAAAAGGGATTACAGCTGTTGAAAGTAGTAGCACTGCCAAAGAATTTGGAATTCTTAGCAGAACTCTATCAATCATTTTAAAGAACAAGGATATGGTATTGAAAAGCTAGATTGTGGTAAAGGAAAAAAGAAAAATACTGAGATGTGCAGAATTTCCTGATGTTGATCATCATCATCATCATCATCATCATCATCATCATCATCATCATCATCATCATCATCATCAAGCAGCCATGGGCTACGGAGGTCCAACCAGACCGTGCAATTTAGTTCTCCAAGCAAGTCTATCCTGAGCTACATCTACAGCATCTGGCCACTGCACACCAATTCTAACAAGGTCCTATTTGACATTGTTTGCCCACCACATCCTAGGTCTACCCATCTTTCTGAGGCCTTTAGCCACACTGTTCATAACCCTATTCGCCAATCTATAATTATTCATACGGGCAACATGGCCAAACCAACGGAGTCTCTCTCTGCACAATATGCTGCCTAAAGGAGGTTGCAAACTCCTTTGCCTAACCTCATCATTAGTTACAATGTTGAACCACCTAATGCCCAAGATACTGCGTAAGCATCTGGAATCAAAAACATCTAGTTTCCTGTTATCTTGTTTACAAAGTGTCCAAGTTTCACTACCATAACTAACCGTAGAAAGAACCAAACTATTATACAGTCTAATTTTAGCCTTTAGGTGTATACGCCTATTTCTCCACACTCTCCATAGATTCTTAAAAGTCCCAGCAGCAATCTCTATTCGTCTGTTAATCTCATGCCGCACATCACCATTATCTGTTACATAGCTCCCAAGATAATTAAACTGTGACACCTGTTCAAGACTGCAACCATTCAGATGACCAATTTTCATCACTTTAGTTTTCTCTCTGTTTATAACCAAACCTACTCTACTACCAGTCTCATCAACAGCTCGAATGAAAGAGTTCATCTCATCAACATCATTTGCCAAAAGGGCTAAATCATCAGCATAATCTAAATCAGAAATTTTCATATCTCCAGCCCATTTAAGGCCAAAATCTTTCCCTTGAAGTGAATTTCGCATAACATAATCAATAACCAAGCTAAAGAGAAAAGGAGGCAAAATGCACCCTCGTTGAACACCAGAAGTAATGCTAAACCAATTGCTACATGCCTTACCAACTCCCACACACGACTCAGTGTTATTATAGAGAGCTTTCATTATGTTAACTAACTTGTCTGATATACCATATGATTTCACAATCAACCACAAATTATGACGATCAACAGAGTCGAAAGCCTTTTTGAAATCAACAAAGCTAGCAACCAAAGGTTTCTGAAACTCTAAACATTTCTCAAGAATCTGCCTAAGTGAAAATATCTGATCCACACATCCCCTACCATTTCTGAATTCACATTGCTCATCACGCAGTTGACTGTCAACCAGATTCTTAATTCTATTAAGCACATTCATGGAAAGGACTTTACCTGGAACAGAGAGCAGGCTGATACCCCTATAGTTATCACAAGAACTTCGATCACCTTTTTTGAAAATAGGGTTAACAATAGCTCTGGTAAAATCCTTAGGAACCACGCCTTTATCATAAAAGATATTCAGAATTTCAGTCATCCAAGTGGTAACCGAAACATTCCCAGCTCTAAGCATTTCTGTAGTAATTTCATCTACCCCTGGGGATTTATGAAGTTTAAGTTTAGAAACAGCCAAAATAACTTCAGATTGTGTTATAGGGCCAACATTAAAGCCACCAATGCATCTATCATCATTGCAAACAATGGGAATAGAACTAACCACATTGTTTAGAATATCACTGAAATGCTCAGCCCACCTAGCCATGACAGAATCCTCACCTTCTATAACCTTACCTTTTTTATCCTTCAATCCTTGTATACCTGTCCGTTTTCTACCACACAAAACATTAACTATCTGGTACAGCTCTCTGCTGTTGTACTGTCTAACTGCTTCCTCGGCTTTGTCAGCCAAACCATCAAGCCAAAGATTCTTATCAGCTGCTAACCGATCTTTTACACGTTTATTAAGTTCTCTGTAATGCTTTCTATTAGGACTAGTAGGGTATTGATTAAGGACATTCCTGCAGTTCTTTCTTTCTGAAATAAGCTCAAGTGCCTTATCACTCAGATAATTCTGCCTCTTCTGCTCCTTTTTTCCTAAAAGAGTACTGTTAGTGTCCAAAAAAGCCTGTTTAAAATGATCCCATTCTTCCTCAACTTCAGTAGTAAGCATACCATGACTGTCATAATGACTAAGTAACCTATCATGGTAAGCTTTGGCTATAACTGGGTCTTTCAGAGCTTCAGTATTAAAAGCAAATTTTTAAACCCTAGCACAACACTTTTTAAGTTTAAGTTGCAACACACTTTTAACAAGGTAATGGTCAGAACCAATTTCAGCTCCCCTATATGACCTGGTATTCCTAACAGAACTGGCCCATTTGCTGTTAATTAATATATAATCAATCATATTCTTATGCAGCCCATCGGGTGAAACCCATGTGTACTTATGTATGTCGCGGTGTTTGTAATAAGTGTTAGTTATTCTGAATCCATTGAGTTTACTTACCTGCAGGAGACGCTGCCCATTGCCATTGCAGCTACCAATACCAAAAGGGCCTATTACTCCTCCCCAAAGATCAGAGTCAACACCAACTTTGGCATTGAAGTCACCAAGAACAAGGGTAATATCTCCTTTCTTGACAGAATTCAAAATATCCTGAAGTTGTTCATAAAACCTATCCTTCTCATCCTCATTGGCATCCTCAGTGGGGGCATAACAGCAGATAACATTCAGGTCTTTAACGCTTGTCTGAAATTTTGCTGTAAGAAACCTTTCATTAATGCACTCATATCCTAGAAGAGCATCACTAGCGTGTCTGCTGAGAAGCAGACCGATGCCTTGGTGATGCTTATTGTCATCCCTCCCTGAAAAGAGAAATTTAAGATTATTTTTAAGAATCTGACCATTATCTGTCCATCTGATCTCTTGCAAGCCGAGAATATCTAAATTATAACGGTGGAATTCTTGTGTGAGGACATCAAGAGAAAAAGCTCTGTGCAGAGTCCTCACATTCCAACTACCTATGGAGAGAAAATGGTTAGTGGGATGTTTAAAGAAACTATGTTTATTGAGAGAGGGAATGCCAACAATATCAAACAGCCCCCTAATCGCAGACATGGGGGCAAAGACCTGTTCCCCCACCAATAAAGGCTGAAGCCATCTACACTGGAAGACATCCTCCAATGTAGAATTTGACGATGCCAATAGAAGCAAAGAGTTCAGGTGCCTGCAATGACCTCTGCTCAGGATTATCCACCAGCTGATAAACATATCCTGTGAATCTATTCACTTGGGGCTGTCAACCCACAAACAGAAAACACAGTGGAAGATTTTCCCTCCACAAAAGCCCACCAGTGCAACAAAATCAGGATCCATAATCAAGCTCAGAGCCATATATCTGTCCAGTGGGTTTATATGGTCAGCACCAGGACCCTGTGTGGTTGACCACTCCTCAGCAGGGTAGAAAAAAAAGAAAAGTAGCCATAGTTGTCCAGATCAGTAGGCCACACTAATCTGGCAGCCCTCCCCTTCCGTTCACTTCCACAAGAGAGTATCTCTTTTGAAAGGTACTAATGGTCTGCACCACGAGAAGGCAGGGTCGGACATTAGGTGCTAGGCCTGGCCGACAGTGTTTGCCAAAATTGTTTATTCAATTTAGGAACAAAACATTGCAGTAGGTGGAAATCTATTGCAAGAGAAAATGTTAGAATACAGCAAGGTTACACAGAATTTACAGGTAGTAAGTGGCTGGTTCAAAAGTTTTTAAAAAAAGTATGATATTTTCGTCAAGTTTGTAATAAAAGTGCAGCAGTGGATGTTAATACTGCTGAATCAATTGATAAACTCTTATCAGTTGCGCATGACTATGATCCCGATGTATTTAATGCAGATGAAACTGCTTTATTTTTTAAATGCCTACCAGATAAAACTGAGTTTCAAAGGTGAAATGTACATCAGCAAGAAAAAGAGCAAGGAATGCATTATGCTGTTGTTAGAGGCCAGCATGAGCAGTATGAAAAGCTCCCTCTTTTTATCATCAGCAAATCTTTGAAGCCAAGGTGCTTCTCAGGTATAAAATCCCTTTCAATGGACAATGACAAGTGAACTTTTCTCATAATGACTTTGATGGTTGGATTGTAAAATGGTGGCATGAAAAAGAAATATTAACCTTTTCTTGGATAATTGTATAGCACACAATAAGATCCCAGATGTAAATGCCATAACAGTTGTATTCCTACCTCAAACACAAGTTCAAAACTACAACTGGTAGATCAAGAGATAATTAAAAAATTTTCAAATGATCTATCACAAGGAAGTAGTGAAAAAATGCTTAAGTGATACTGATGATGGCCATAAAATCAAAATTAATGTACTGTAAACCATTTGAATCACTGATACAGCATGGAAAATGTTTGCCCTGTGAAAAATTTTTTCATAAAAGTCATCCTCTAAGATAAAAGTAGCCATTTCTTAAAGATTTCAAGGTGCTGAACACAAATATGACATTGAAAATGCAAAATTGGCTATGATTTATGAGAAATCTGAAATCATTTCTTATATAATAGAGTAATATGTACATATGACATGTATCAGTAAACCTCCGATTCTACAGCTGCTCAGGATCATCTCTGGTGAGTGTCCAAAAGTAGTCAGCCAACACTGAAGTGAACTATTTTCCCTGATATCATTTCTGCATCATTACAATGTCCTGATGAAAACGCTCATCATACTCATTGCTAACCATGCCGTAGTTGTTGGGGGAAAAAATCTAAATGGGAATGGAGAAAGTGGATCTTTAAGGACATATTGCAGCCAAGTTTGTGATACAGAGACAACATGTCCTTAACCAGTTTCTTGTAGTTGTCTGCCCTGCTGTTGCCAAGGAATTTAGTTGACACCAGACAAAATGCGTCCCAAGCATTTTTCTCATCACCCTAAAGCACGTTGTCGAACATCTGGTCTCTGAATAGCTCACAAATCTGAGGACCCACAAAAATTCCCTCTTTAATTTTCGCTTCCCTGAGTCAATGGAATTTGTCAGCCAAATACTTGAAAGCTGATGCAGTCCATGGCTTTTACAAAGTTTTTCATCATACTGAGTTTGATGTGTAGGGATGGTAGGAGGATTTTGTGCATTTCTGCCAATGCTGGGTGTTCCACATTCTTCTCTCTGACCTTCAGAGATTTCCTCTGAGGCCAGTTTCTTTTCATGTAGTGCAAAGTCTTTGCTTGGCTGTCCCATTCACATAAGAAACAGCAGTACTTCATAAATTCCACCTGCAGACTCATCAACAGAGCCACTACCTTCAAGTCACAACAGATGCCAGCCATACTTGCTATATGGAAAACAGTTCAACAGTTGTTTTGGGTTGTCATAGGTCTCACAATCAACCACAAATTATGACGATCAACAGAGTCGAAAGCCTTTTTGAAATCAACGAAGCTAGCAACCAAAGGTTTCTGAAGCTCTAAACATTTCTCAAGAATCTGCCTAAGTGAAAATATCTGAACCACACATCTCTTACCACTTCTGAATTCACAATGCTCATCACGCAGTTGACTGTCAACCAGATTCTTAATTCTATTAAGCACATTCATGGAAAGGACTTTACCTGGAACAGAGAGTAGGCTGATACCCCTATAGTTATCACAAGAACTGCGATCACCTTTTTTGAAAATAGGGATAACAATAGCTCTGGTAAAATCCTTAGGAACCATGCCTTTATCATAAAAGATATTCAAATTTCAGTCATCCAAGTGGTAACCGAAACATTCCCAGCTCTAAGCATTTCCATAGTAATTTCCTCTACCCCTGGGGATTTATGAAGTTTAAGTTTAGAAATAGCCAAACTAATTTCAGATTGTGTTATAGGGCCAACATTAAAGCTGCCAATGCATCTATCATTATTACAAACAATGGGAGTAGAACTAACTACATTGTTTAGAACATCACTGAAATGCTCAGCCCACCTAGCCATGACAGAATCTTCCTGAGGATTCTGTCATGTCCTGCCTTGTCTATAACTTTACCTTGTTTATCCTTTAATCCCTGTATACCTGTCCATTTTGAACCACACAAAACATTAACTATCTGGCACAACTTTCTGTTGTTGTGCTGTCTAACTGCTTCTTCAGCTAGCTAAATACAAATCATACATCATGATTGACAAATGTATAAATACTGAAAACAATAGTACAGATGTATGACATGGCCAAAAAACTCAAGCATAGTAATTTTGAAAGAAGGTTTTCAAGATATGTTTTGTACTATTTCTGAGAGTTAGACAGGTAAATTTGCTCATGTGCCATAAAGAGACTTCAGAATGTGGTATCTGAAAAGAGACTGTTGTAACAGGATAACAACAGTGATAAAAATTACATCTTGCATGAACATGACCGAGAATTAAAACATTCTGCAAATTGGCAATGAAAGTCAATAGTAGTGCAGTTATTCACAGATCTGAACACAATCATTAACAAGAGTTATTCACTGAAAGAATATCATATGAAGTAAAAGCCCAATGTAGTAATACACAAATCTCTCATCACTTCATCCAGTCCATACTTGTGTACACTACAGTGTCATGTGCTTAGTTATTGGACTACACAGCAGGGAAGGAATGCGATTTGATGAATACATTTACACCATCTATTTGACTGACAGTCTGAACACATACTGCATGACAATGTCAATATGACGCTGACAAGTACCTAGTATGCTTGAACAATTATCTATACCCAGTGATCTTTGGGCTTGGAAAGGACACCATCCATCAAATGGGGCATTAAACAATGGCCTCATGTGCAGGTGAGTCATACACTGTGCATGCTATTAATTAATAAAGAACATGTTGGATGGCCTTGACAGGAGGCTTCCTCCTCCAACCTTCTCTGAGACCTTGGGGTCCTCATGACTTGGCAATTTAGCCCATTGTGTGCAAAAAACAGTGTCATTCAGTACAACCCAACTCAATGATCTTATATATAATCTCCAATGGAGAATATCTCTTGCAGGACAATAATGCTCCCATTCAAAAATGACAAAGAGTTCAAAATGTTCTGATTTACTGATGAAAGCTTGGAAGATGATTCAGAAAAAATCAAGTACGTCACTTTAGAAATTTAATGTTGGCTTGTCAAACATGAAACAGACATCATACAATCTCAACCAAATCAAAATCTGTGCGAGTTTCCAGAAAGCAGTGTGATTTATGCACATCCAGCTTATTGGAGCATTTGCTTACCTCTCTTCTGAAGAACTAGTTCACAGTTCAATTACAGTTCTTTGGTGGAGTTCAAGACCTGGTGCATAAATTCCATATTAAATGCTTCATCACTGGTGTTTCCATCAATTTGTTAAACCTCAATAAATAGCAATTTTCTTTATCATTGCTGTATGATTTAATAGTTAATCCTAAAATAATGTAGCTGTCTAAACTAAGAAAATTTCTTATTACTATTCAAAGTTAAAAAAAAACTTACTCCTTTGCAATTGGTTAAAACATCATTTTTGAACTGTAAAAAACTTTCTTTTAAGATATCAAAGTTCATTGGAAATGAGATGAAGTGTGTAAATTGCTGCCTCCATCTAGCCCTTGTAGCAATAGTTTCAATCTTCTTGTAAGCCAGAGCAACATCTTGTTTATTTTCCCCTGAAATGGCTACAAATTGAAAGATACTGAGAACTATGCTTCTATTTGAAAAATATATATGAAAAGCTTTCAAACCCAAAATATACAAGGTGTCCATAAAGCATTTTCCTGGTTTTAAAAACTTAGAAAAAAAAGCAGAAAGCTGATTTTTTTTTTTTTTTTGCATCTTGCCATTTAACAATGAAGTTTTATACCTGCTTCAGTCAATCTAAACATCTGCTTTTTTATTTAGATGCACACTTTTAATGACTTGAGTACTTCAATACATGTTTTGGCTAATGTATCAATCTCACCTTTATGGTATAAGTTATCCTAGTATTGTTTCAATACCAATACCATCAGCAGGTATCTGGAAAACATAATCCTTGACATAACCCTACAGCAGGGGTGGGGAAACGTTTTTCTCTGTGGGCAACTAAAAAAAAGTAATTAAGGGGCCATATTGAAAATATTATGAAATCATACATTATATACATAAAAAAACTATAGGAAATAATAAAAAGTGATTACATCGATTTTGGAATAATACTATTTATTAAACAATGGCAAGAAAAATTACATTAAGAACATGCATAACTTGTGTTTTAATGAGATTGATGCTGTTTCTGATTGTGGTCAATAATGATATTCTTTACTTGCACCTGGGCCACAAAAAAATCCTCTCGTGGGCCAGAGTTTCCCCATCCTTGCCCTACAGGAAGAAATCCAAGGACCTAATACTGGAATAGATTGGCCAAGGATTGGCCCTCCACATCCAATCCATCTGCCAAGGAAATTTCTCATCAAGAAAGTTATGTATAACAAACTCTAGTACAGAGACCTGTTGAAAAACAACAAAAGGCAGCAAATATTTTAACTACGGGCCACAAAATCTCTAATATATATCAATATAAAACAGTTCCAGTGATAGTCTTTTCAGCAAAGACAAATGATCCTATTGTTGCTTAGTCCTTATCAAAAAATTAAATTTTGGGCTATCATCAGGGCAGAACCAGTGGCACAAACATTCAAAGTGGCTGTTGGGAGCTGCACAAGTTTAGAGATGACATTCTAGTGATCGGATGAGTGTGCCCGTATGTTCTCAATATAGAAATTACACAAACCCAAAGTATTATCATTTTTAATATGATTTTTCTAATACATGGTGATCAAAAAGTTTCTGTGTACCTGATGAGGAATATCTGTACCATTACAATAAATGCTGAAAGTGTGTTTAGTGCATCTCAGGACATTTAAGGACACATGATGGTGTTAGTGTGAAAGACACAGTTACGGCCCGCCTGCCTGCCAAGCAGTCAGTTAGCCACATTGAGCCAAGCAATCAGGCACTGTAGATGTGCATTGTAGCAATGGTGTTATCTGTTGAGGAGTGTGCGTTCCTTGTGGAATATGTGTTTCGGTGTGGTGGAGAATACACACAAGATGTTCAACAACGATTCCAGGCACGGTTTCCGGAAACCAAGGTGCCCCATCGTAATGCAGTGCAGCAGTTGATTCAGGAATTCTGGGAAACCAGTTCCATGTGCAACACGCCCAGATCTCGTAGGCCATCAATACTGACAGAGGAGAAAGTGTGGGATATCGCAGATCACATACTCCAAAACCCAAAAAAGTCCATCGGGTGCACAGTGACTTTTTGATCACCCTGTATATAACCTTGAAAAGTAGGGTTTTTTGGTGTGAATTATGAAAGTGCAAAAAAAATTATTCCACTTTTTTTTAAATAAAAAAGATACTTATTACTGATATTACTAAGTAATCAACTAAGTTATTTGTTGATAGCAGATTCTTTTGAAATGGTGTTTAATGATACCAAAAGAAAATCCTGTCATACCTGAATCACCAAAATCAAATCAACTGATCTTGTTACATATCAAATTAAAGGCAAGGGCTGCAATAATCATTTAACATCCTTTTTGGTTCTAATTTTCTATTTTCAGCAATTCACATTGGTTGAAAAGTCTCATACTGTATGCATGCTTCATGAATTCAAACTTGGAATAAACATTATAGATGCAACAGAAAACAATTACAGCACTTTTGAAAATAATGTTCTTCCTGTTCGAACATGACAAGGAGAGTTCAAAATATTCAGATTTGGTGACGAAAACTTGAAAGATGATCCAGGAAAAACTCAAGTCAACAACTTTGACAAAGAAACAGTGCAACCATTGGTGAATACTGACCCATATGAAAAGAAACAGGTGTTTGCAGAAAGGCTTGACACCTTTCTGCAAGCAACTGGAAAGGTGAAAAAACTTTAAAGATGGATGCCTCACCAATTGTCAGATAAAAATAAGATGCAGTGCTATCACACACTGAAAACTGTTCTTATATTAAAACATGACTGGAAATGAGAAGTCAACCCTGTACCTCCAACACAAATTACACAGAAATAATGGGTGGGCAAAGATTAGGCACTAGAACCAAAGGTAAAGGCTGAACTACACCCAAAGATCAAATGCTGTGTCTGGTGGGATATGAAAGGAGCCATCCACTTTGAGGTTCTTCTCAGGAACCAGACATTTCCCAATGATTTCCATGCACAATAACTGGACAGACTTCAACAAGCATTAAACAGTCACAAGGACATCATTCTGATTGATATTGGTATACAATACACTTCTGGCATTATCAAACAAAAAATCCATGGAGCTATGATGGACCATTCATTATATTCTCCAGATCATTATCTGAATGAACTACTGAAACTTATTGAACCTACTCCAATGTTGGGTTTGGCTATAATACTCTAATGATGATTTCTTCCGTACCATGTTGAACACTTGTCACTAATTTTTACTTGGTAAAATAATGATGCATTGAGCTTATCCTGAATAGTCAATCCTTCAACCTTCTGCTGACCTCAAATAATCTTATTACAAATCTGTAAATCAGAAATAAAACTTCATTAATTAAGCAACAAAATGCAAAAAAGGTTTAGTATTCTGTCATTTTTCATTTTTTAGAAATAAATTCTAAAATTGGAAAAGGACTTTTTTTGACACCTTGTATATGAAATAATTTATTTGCAACACATTTCCAAAATGCATTTAAGTGTATTGCTCCCTATTTCACTTGCTTTAGTTTTATGGATTGCATAATTTAATGGCATTTCCATTAGTATTACATGAATGTAAACATTTCCATGTTTTACTGACTTCACAAATTAAATTCTATGGAAATGAAATTACTAATTATATTTTGCATTTAATGTTGGCAAAACTTTTTCCCACAAAACCATATTCGACATTTTTCCAAATTGGAATTTCAGCCCAGTAAATAGCAAAAAATAATGCAAACTACAATACAGAAGTTTTGATCCTACAATTATGTAGCATTTAATATATACATTCTTCTTTAAGCTGGAATAGAATGGCTACCAGAAAATCAGATGCTTATATTATAAACAAATTCTAATTACCGTATATTTCCGCAGATAAGACGATAATTGAATCATAAAAAAAGGCCCCTAAAATCCGGGTCGTCTTATAGGACAGATACAAAAAAAATTAGACTGATATTTATATAAATTGAAACCATTATTACTACAACTTATCGAAAAATCTATCATATTATTTAAATACGCTATAATACATTACATTGTAATAGTAAATAATACATTACATTGTAATAGTAAAACAATACTAAAACAAAATATTAAAAGTTATGTTTATTGAGCTACTGAGGAAAAAACGGACAAACCATAATTATTTACCAGTACAGAGTAGGGTATGTCCACAAAATAGAATAGCCCATACGACACTTTTGTGAATAGTCAAGGTCATTACCCGAATGCCTGAATCAGTGCGAAAGTTTGCGAATAGGACATAATTCCATATACGCTATACAGTATTATTATCCAGATGATGATCGCCGATCTAAATTCATAGGCCGTTGATAGTTTGGGGTCGTCTTATAGGACAGATATATGCTAAAACTATAAAACTTTGACGAAAATTTATACCTCGTCTTATCTGCGGAAATATACGGTATATAAAACTTCTATAATCCACCACTTGTACAAACAATAATATATGCTGAAATAAAATTTTCAACAAATAACAAACAAAATAAATAACTACTGAAAGAATTAAATTTAATTCAGTTTTAATCTGATTTTTAATCTTTTCAAATTAAATTTAATCTGAATAATTTTATGGCTTGCTAAATACTGTATTAATGTTTTATTATCTTAGTAATTCAGGCATACCTTAATCTAGGAGTAGTTGTGTGTTAGTCTTTTAGCCTAAATAGGCACATTTTTGGATTAGCACAAATGAATTATCCTGTATCTGACTTATCCCACTTGTTTGTCTTGTTGTGAAAAAAATCATGGGCAGTCCAAAAGGCCCCAGGCACTCCTCTGAATTTAAACATTTTTTACCATATTTTTATACTTTTTTCCATTGAATCCTATTATGTTTTCACAAATGAACATTCAGGGTAAGTTTTAGTAAATTACAAATAAAAAGGCAATTTTAAGCATTCCAAATGTATATAAAAGAAATGGGAATTACTTTTTAATGTTTCCTTTTATCATATTTTCACCAAATAAAAAAATAAATAACTTGCCCCTCAATCAACTTTACCTCTAAGTGGCACTCTTTTGAGCACAATGGGATAAATGGTGAGATCGCAAGGACCCTGAAGGCCCAGAGAAGGTTGTGGGAGGGATCCACTGCAGAACTGTTAGGAGAGAGATGATGCCTCCCATCAAGGACATCCAATGTGTTCTTTAAAGTGTACAGGGTATGGGCTCTCCTGCACACAGAACGTAGCAACAGACAGTGGGCTTTCCAAGCTCATCAGTGTCCCCTATTGACCAAGAGCAGGGTGAGGAGTTTGCAGAATAAATCTCAATGCTGGCCCAGCTGGGACCAAACCTGGGAACTACAGATTACTAGCCTGGTACACTACTGACTGAGCCACCCCTGCCCAGGAACATAACCTCTACAAATTGCTCTTGCCATTTCTAGAAGTTATGTTCCTGAAAATTGTCACCAACAGCATATCCAAGCGACTAAAGACTTTCAAAGATAAGCTTTGGATCATATGTTTAGTGAAATATAAAGCCCGATTTTCAGCTGCATTACCATGGATTTTTTCCCCATTCAGACATGAATATAGTTGTTTCAAATTAGTTTTATGTTTATTTATTCCTAGTGCAGAGTTGCCAAATTTCATAACAAAAAATACAATTTGGAAGAATGAAAAATTGGAGCACTAGAGTTCTGCAGTTTACAGTGCTCAGGTGCCATTTTTTAATGCAACACAATAATGCATTATGTCTTGACGGAAAAATTTAATTCTTCTAGAATTATGCCAAGTTTCTTAAAATTACTTCCATAAAACCCCCCTACTAAATATGTGATTTAAACTAATGAAAAATGCATTTGAATATCATTATAAAAAAAAAATAAAATAAATACCCCCTCAAGCAATTACAAAGAATATTAAACTTCTTGGAAAGTTCTACAAATAATAACCTAAACAATCATATTACTAGTAATGAAGGGCTGTACGAGAATACACTGAGTAAAGAATATAATCATAAAACACTTATTCCTAAGCATGGATTTTTTTTTCACAAATAAAAAGAAAAACTCCACAAGTAATACTATCTAAGGGATATTTTCCTAACTGTGCATATCGTTATACGACGAATGTTGGTCAGTACCATCTGAGGCTACTTGTTTCAACAACCTATTGTCACTAACAAAAACATTCATTCCGTAATTTAAAAACACTCTCAAAAATCAATAATTTCATCAGAGACAGCTATTCTAACAAGTGCATACTTCTAAACAATGAATTGCTGTTCCCCAATTTAAGAAAATCCCAGAAATCCACTATGGCTCATCTGTACTGGCTGGCCACTTATATCTCCGTGTGGTCGACCTTGTAATGTGCACTCTGTGACATGCATGGGCGGGTACACTATGATTCCGTGGGTGGTCATATTATTCTGAAATGACTGTGTATGAACCAAAATTGCTTCCTTGTACTAAATTATGCATACGATTTTGACATTAGACCTTTTTCAAGACTTACAGAAGTGTGTTAAAGTTGTAATAATTCCATACACAATATACCAATTTGAAAAACATAGAAATTACACAAAATCTTGTTAGTTTTAGTCCCACAAGAAATACCATGATTAAACTATAAAATGGCAGATAAAATTTATATAATATTATGAAGCAATAAAATTTGCATTCTATTTTTATTAAAAAATGAAACAAACCTATGTCTCCTGAGTGATCTGAAGCTCGTGGTACCATTACCTTTGTTCTAGTATCCCTTTCTATACGTTTCCGAGTATTTCCACTTTTCCCAACAATTACACTGTAAAAGAATGGATTAATATATAATATTTTATATGGTATACACAAAATGATTATGCAAAAAAAAAATAACTAATATATAATCATTTGGGCAGCAATAACAAATCTAGAACACAGAAGTGGGCAGAACATTCCACTCATCCTGGAGAGCAGATCAGACTCATGGAGGGTTCTGAGGTGGGATTGATGAACACATCTGCCGAATTACATCCACACTCAGTACATAATGTGACTTATCCCATCATGCTGTATAGGATTCAGGTAAAGAAAATAGCTGGCCATTCTATCAGCTTAATATCCTCACTTTTGATGAATTTACTGACTGTCTGAGCCCTATGTTTGGTTGTTTTCTCTATGTTGGTTGTTATCTCTGAGCAGCATTATTTTGCATACAATGGCCTAAATGGCCAGGTCACACCCTGGAGGCTCAGAGAAGGTTGGGGGAGGGGACCAAATGGACAGCTGTTGGAAGACAGGTGGTAGCCCCAATCAAGGCCATCCAGTATGTTCTATAATGTACACAGGGTATGGCTCTCCCATACACAGGGCCCCGGCTCAATGTCCCATCTGACAGATAATGGCCTTTACAAGCCCATTGGTGTCCACTACTAACCATGGGCAGGGTGGGGAGTTTTGCAGAGATAAATCTCAATGCTGATGCAGCTGGGACTTGAACCTGGAAACTGCAGATTATGCGCCTGGCACACTACCAACTGAAACACCCCCACCCCTATTTTTGATGGGAGGCTACCATCTCTCTTTACAGCTATCCAGTGGGTCCCCTTCCCCCAACCTTCTCTGAGCATTTGGGGTCCTCATGGCCTGACCATTTAGTCTGCTGTATGCAAAAAGTGCCACTGAAAGGTAAAATAAACCAACCAGTATGAACACAATGCTTACTCAACAAGTAATGGTGGCAAAGAATCACAGACAGCTTTTATACCAGCCTGGATTTGGTTTTTGAGTCATGTATGCACATATTGTCCAGTCAGGTGATTTTTGGGAGGCATATGACTTTTCATATAGATTATTTCATTGACACGCAATATACAATGTTAATAACTTCATTGTATGTGAGATATTTAAAAGTTTATGAATTTTGCTAATATTTAGATACCAGTCTAAAATGACATATAAAGATTTCACTTATGCAGAAAGGAGCAGTCTATATTTAAAAAAATATTCTTGTTTCTTAACTTCATAAGAAGGGAAGGCTATATATTTTGCACAATTTTAATGTGCTTTCTTTGAAAAGGTGCTAATAATAACTACCAATAAAGACTGTATATATTAGTCCCTCTTTTATCTTTTCCTCTTGAAACTAGAATAAAACTACTAAAAAGTAAAATTTAAAAATTTCTACTGACTGTGTAATTACTCAAATTCATTACACTGATAAGATTCTATCAGATTTCTGTGGCAAGCAACAGCTCAAGAAGTTTTTTTTTTTAAATATTAAGTACAGAAAGACAGGAACCAGAGAGGTTTTTTTTTTTAATATTAAGTAAAAAAAAAGGAACCAGAATATGCATATTACATACATCAAAATAATTATTGGTGCACAGCTGTTATTGGAGTAAATAATATAATCACTGGTTATTATTCATTTTTAGCTTTTAAAAGCTTGGATTTTTTAATTACGTTTTGCTTTTTAAAAAGCTTCTTAAGATTACAATTATTTAATCCTTATACTGTCAGGTTTCTCATAATGCATGCAATTGTAGCCAAAATAACTTTTACTTCTTTCAGCAGAAAAACAACTGAACTTTATTCTGCAATGACTGACACATATAAAGGGTTCAAAGTCCTCAAACATCCAAATAACTTTTTTAACGAAGGGTCCTAGAAGTGCAAATGTTAGGTTTATCTCTCTGAAAGTGACCATGCCCGAATGAATGACAACAAACTGGCAACAAAAAGAGAGAAAAAATGTAAATTACAAAGTTGTAGAGCATATTCTAATTAGTAGGAAATGACATATAGCATGCAAGAAATGAGTGGATGGAAGACTATAAAAATGACCATCATTCAAAGTTGGATGCCCAACACTTAGTTACTGCAAAATGTTGTGACAACCCACAAACCATGGAAAACATGACAGAGAGAACAGAAAGCGTGAGAGAGAGAGAATAATGCAAAACTACTTATACATAGATTGATGATTGCATAATGATTACAATCAAATTCATGAATGGTATAAACAAAACTCACAGGTGTGACTCTAACATAGAATCTGTTCAATGTGACCACAATTGGCTACATTGCACATCTGAAAGCAAGAAAGAATAGCCTATTTTAGAGAAACCATCATTTGCAGGTGTCATTCTATCACAGGCATCAACGATCTGTCATAGCAGACTTGCAAGTTCTGTGGTTTACACTTGTTCTTTCTGGTAACTCCAGAGGAAGAAGTCCATAGGAGAGTCAAGACCAGTGGCCATGGAGGCCACTCCACAGGATTTGGGTTGGGTTGTTTTACCTCTGAGTGACACTTTTTTGCACACCATGGGCTAAATGGTCAGGTCACATGGACCCCGAAGGCTCAGAGAAGGTTGGGGGAGGGGATCCACTGGGAGATAGATGGTAGCCTCCCGTCAAGGCCATCCAGCGTGTTCTTTAATGTGCACAGGGTATGGCTCTCCTGTACACGGAGCCATGACTCAACGTTCCATCCAACAGATGGCAGACTTTCCAAGCCCATCGGTGTCCCCTACTGACCGTGGGCAGGGCGGAGTATTTTTTGGAGATAACACTCCACAAGATCACCACTGCTAGACCCTGATCTGCTGTCCAAATGTGTCAGACAGGAAAGAGCATGAATATGCTGGGTGATGCACCAACATGATGATGCTACATGTTGTACATCCCTGAGGGAAGGTCATTCAATTAGTCAGGTATAGTGTTCTGTTGGAGGTACCTCCAACATGTTAATACTCCCTCATAGAATGCCAGTCCAATAAGTGTATTGTTCCAAATACCACACCAGATATCAGCTGACCAGCATACTTGATGCCTCACTGTTCGTCAAAGGGATAGGTTGCTAAGAGCCCAGTAATGAATGTTCTTCCTGTTAACGTTTCCAGCCCATGGGAAATGTGCCTCATCTGTCCAAAGGATCTCGGACAAAAAGATAGGTTATCCTCTAAGGTATTTAGTACCAAATTCCAGAAATTTAAATGTCTTTGATGGCCTCCTGGCACCAAATTGTATGTCAGTATGGGATGGTACAGGTGTGTGCCATGCTTGTATGTGATTTGCCACAGGCCTCACTGCTGTTGTACTGATGTGTGAATGAAATTTCCAGGACATCTGCTGGATGCACTCGAACACCCAATCCTGTTGGTCTGTCTGTTTGTAGATGAGCTATTATCCTGCCAGTCTCTCTGAGCTATCGAACAACATGGCAAATAGTCATTGGAGTTGAATCAGCCAGATAATGCATGGCATACTGCCATGCAACTTTCTGGGCATTTTGATGAAACTCACCATACAACAGCACTACCTCACAGTACTGATCATTGGAGGAACCCACCATATGAATCTTAAACTGATACACCTTCTCACCTATAGAAGTTATATCACATACTGCCATGCCTAATTTTTTATCTCACTGGGCAGGTACTATACCACTCTCATCATGTGCATATGTTCATGAATATTTCTGTGGTGTTGCACAATATTTTGTGGTGGTTAAGTGATTTTGAATGATCAGTGTTTATAGCCTTCCATCCATTCATTTTGTGTGTACTATATGTTGTTTCCTACTAATTAAAAGATACTCTACAACTTTGTACTTTACATTTTTTTTTCTCTATCTCTCTTTGTTGCCAAGTTAGGTTTGTTAACTTTTTAAATTTGCTGTTAGGGACTCTGCAGTTGCTGTCATTTGATTGGGCATAGTCACTTTCTTAAAGATAGACCTAACATTTGCACTTCTAGGAAACTTTGTTAAAAACTATTTGGGTATTTTTAGGACCTTTGAACCCTGTATATAAGTAATGTTACATACCAAATGAAAGAACATTTCATTATGAATAATAAAATGGAATTTGAAGTTAAAATAAAGGCTACTTAAATCTAATTTCAAGAAATAGTTTAGGGTTAAAGCTAACAAAATTGAAAAGGTGCCCTACCTGGTATAATAGCATACTTGACTACTACTACTACTCCAGTGGACATGTCCTTGTTTATACTACGTTTCACACAAAGAATGGAGCAGTAAGTCTCCCTCAAAGAGTTTTTTGTCCAATCATAGCTTATTATACTTAACCATGAAAGCCAATGAAAAGCAAGATGCAACACATGAAAATGTATCAATCCACAAACATCTCTGAATGTGGTGGCCATAACTCTTCACATATAAAGGGGCTAAGAACCAGGAAATTTGGCAGAAGATTAACCTTTTAACACCCAGAACGACCCAAAACGGCCAAGATTTTGAAATGGACTAGTCCGAATAATGCTATTTCTTTGTCTTTACTACCCTCTACATTTTTCTCAGATTTCTTGGACGTTAAAGGGTTAAGAGCACCATGAGGTTGTGCAGTCAAAATATTAACTCGAATGGTTTAATAATAGAAGAAAAAAATGGCAATTTGGTAAAAACACATTTCTTCTCCATTCCCCATTTGTAGCTTCTTCATTCACAATTTCTAATTGTGAAAGCCACCAACCATTGCCAGATCCTTCACATTCCCAGAGACATTTTTATATTAAGTGTCCCATTGCAGATACAAACCTGATTTTTTTAATATCAAATATGGGGTCAGACAGATAGAATCAGCATATGAATTTTGGGACCATTTAGTCAGACAGGAAAGAGCATGAATATGCTGGATGATGCACCAACATGATGATGCTACATGTTGTACATCCCTGAGGGAAGGTCATTCAATTAGTCAGGTATAGTGTTCTTAGACAGCATGTGCTGATTGTCAACAATGATCTGAACAACACCAGACAAATTTTCTAGTTCCTAATATCCCAATGTAAAAGAAATTATGCTTCATTGTGTATTTTATGTAGAGTAATTTCCAGAGTAAAAATTTCCATTTCAGAGTAAAAAAAACAGCTTTTTTTTTAATTGCTCACTTTATAAACTATACATAACAATAATGTACATTATAAAAAGGACTTATTTCATGCATAAGGTGTGGAACTATATGCTGTCGCAGAATTATATCTGTAAGTTGCTCTTACTAGAACTCATGTGGTTATGATAGCTTTTCATTGGTTGTTGCCTTCTTGGATCTTCGGATTTTACTGTTCCTTTCTTTACTTGAAACAGAGTATAAGTATTTGTATGTTGCATGAGAACCAGATCCATCTTTTGTGTTTCTTAAAAAAACAAAGATGAAAAAGAATGCCCAAAATCAAAACAATAACCAACAAAATCACCCCAACGTCAGCAGGGGATGGGGTGAGAGCACTCCCTACCTAGAAATCTGAAAATGTGTTGTTTTTTTTAAGTTTTAAGTTATTAGAAAACTAAAGGATTACTTGTTTTTCTGGCTTGTATTAAGAGGGCTTTATATGATAAAAAATTTTTAACGAAGTTGTATTTAAATAAAAGACAATTATTATCAGAAATAGGTAAATTATCACATTTTTGCTTGACACTAAACACGATTAAACGTATACAAAAAGTCATACCCATTACCTAAAAAAAATAGCAATGATGCTCTTCCTTCCAACTGACCAACCCATCACCCGTTTTGGGACAAATTTCTGCAGACACCACTGCTGACATCCCACCTACATTCCAAACAACTAAAGGAATTCAAGAAAAAAATTCAAGAAAGACATTCAAGCACTAGTTTTGCATTTGCGGACAAGAGTTGCTAGCATGGGTGCCACAGTTATCCAATTCTATTTCTACTTCTCACTGAAATTTTGATAATGTGCTTGCACCATCTGTAATTTGTAAACTCACCGATGGGAATTTCCCTGTATGTTAATGTAGTGGATAAGAAAATAAATGTGTTGGAACCAATGAGTTTAAAGTTAGAAGTCCTTATGAAGGTTCAGCTTCATACCCATTTTAGTATAAAAGTGCATTACGTTGTGAGGTTTTTACTGAAAAATAAGTTCTTTTTTAGACCTCAAAGGATATTTTAATTCAACCACTCTGGCACACAGCATTTTTTTTCTTGGATCTATCCACAAACCACCACTGGTTATAAGATAATGTGAAGCATTATTGTGTAATTCAAATTGTCAGGGTACTATTATATGCTATTTACACCACTGTGAACTGCATATTTAATAACCTGTACTAGTATTACTACATCTTGGGATATTCTGATGCTAATTGTAAGGAGCACTATAAGTTAAAATCTTTTCAGCTTTTAGGCAGAAACCATTTAACATGGAACAATGGAACTCGTATCTGTGTGTAACGCTCCAAATGTATGTTAAACTTCTTCACTTTGGACTTTGATCAAATTAAACTAATTTACTGAATAGTATTGGGTACCAGGCAATTAATCTTGCCAAATAAAGTTAGATAAGGGTTCACTAAGTATATAAGTATTACTTAGTTAATATGAAAAGAATTCAAAAGATTGTCAAATTATTAGAGTTTAAATCTAATCCTGCTCAAGAGAAAAAAAAAGTCAAAATATTTCATAAAACAAAGTTTATTTCCAAAAAATCAAGACATCAAATAAACTGATGAATACAATATTCTGAGCAACTAAAAGCTCACATTCTCTCAACTACTCCATCTCTACTACCAGCAACTACTAACTCTTTCGCTCTTAACTTCATTCCTACTCATTATTAACATTCTCCTCAACACTCATTCAATGTGCCACCACTCCTCAACTTACTAACTCCATGATCTAACGTCACTTATAATACATGCGATGTGCAACTGACATATGCGTGTTGCATGCTGGGAAAAACAATTACATAATCTTACAATCGTGCTAGTTATGATGCAAGAGTCCTTACACGCACATTAGCGGCTGTCAATCAAAAGTCGGAGTTGCGCATGCGCAACTCCTTTAGTGATCTGGATGAGGAAAAATGATGATCAAACTGAAGAATAAACTCCAAAATAATAAATATAACGTAAATAAAGTAAAACTGGTTAAGGAAAAGGAAAAGTGAATGGGTGGACCATAACATGTGACAGTCTTGAGATGTTTAATTTTACTTCAAGAGATGGATTTTTTCACACCTGTCTAGTTATTGACACAAATTATCTCTTAGGACTATCACAGATAAAAATACCATTGCTTAAGAGCATTAGTTTGTTTTTTTTAAGATGAAGTATACTTTTAAGTAAAAATTTAACAATTATATATATTGTTGCAAATTAAAATGGATGAGCACTGAGCATGAGTTAAAGTAAAAATAAGTCAATGAAAATTACAATACAATGCAATTTATTACGAAAGCATGGATGAAATTATTTATAAACAAACTAAGTCAACCGGCACGAAACTCTATAATAATACAAAGATAAACTTTCAGAAGAATCATTATCTCAATTCTACCAACACGATCCACACCAATAAACTAATCAACCTTCCGCGCACTCACCATATAAAATGCTTCTTCACTTTTTACACCCATCGCATACATATTAAAACTAATTATGCCTGCTTTCGGATATCCACAACTCCAACAATTCTATCCTTTCTATTTTTCAGATCCATTCCGTATTCCAATTCATTGGTTACATAATTCTCACACAGAAGCATATGCGAGCATTCATGACATGCTTATCATAAATTCACTGTAGCACATTCATCTGTCGTGACAACGTAATTAATTCTTTTATGCTAATATTTTCATTGGACTTTTCCATACATACATACAAATAGTAGTTTTTGTTTAGTTAGGAAACTTAACTTACCTAAATAAAGCAGAAGGAACAGGTATTGTAGTCCAAAATTTGGTTCCATCATGTCTAACATCTACATCACATATATCATCTTCAATTGGAGTGTAGTGTTGAGCTGAACAATGGATTAAAATATTAAAATATATATTAACAATTCACAGGCAGTTTGTTCTTCATAAGAACAATGGTAGTTTTAAGAACAGAAAAAATTATATTTGAACTACGTGGGACCATGTCCTTGGGCTGCTACTTAACGTTAATGCAAACATGAATTATTGTAAATAATTCACTGCCTATCAGCAGTATAAAAAAAGCCACTACAACTTTAGACGGAACCGCACCAATTCCCCTTTCTCGCCAAGGCCGCTATAAAAGGAAAGTACCGAATTTTCTATACCTTGTACCTAAATTGCTTAATATGCTGTTTTGAAATCTGAACTGAAAGAAATCTAGCCACTTTCAAAAAAAAAGTTGCAAAAAAAAAAGTTTAAGTTAATGTTCCAAATATAACAAATTTGACATTATCAAAAAATGTATAGAATGTATTTGTAAAAAATTTCCAATATTGCCAAATTTCACACATTAGTTACTAATAGAAATCTGGATGAGCTGATATGCTTCTTGATTCCTGATGTACATTTCTTTTTTATTTTTGTCTATTTTTAGTTTTCCTTTTCTTTTTGCATACTGCATAAATGTATTCTATTGTAATAATCACTTGTAATGATACTTATATGTGAATAAATTATTATTAACTTCACATTTCACTGAATTTAAATCTGCATAAATCATTCTACCATAAACAAAAGTAATTTCCTTCAATGATCTTCCTTCAATAATTAAACAAATACACTATTAATAGTAGTTTTAAAGTTGTTAGAATTATTGATTCCATGTTTTATCTTGTTTTTGAAAAAAAAAAAAAAAGAGATGTATTCACTTTGTTGTCTGTCTGTCTGTAAACATCAAATTTTTGGTTTATAGAGAAAATTAAATTTTTTTTTTGGACAGTATTGATGAAATATTACAATTTGCACTTTCTGAATGTCCAAAAAGCTATATTTCCACACTCTAACTGACAAAAAAAATTGACAATTCTAAAATTTTTAACCAATATTCCAAATAATATATTCATACACTGAATGGAGAAATCATTATATACAATGCCTATAAATAGAGCAGTCTCTACACACTGGAAACCAGTGACGTAAAAGTAATCATGGGTAAAGGCAGAGACTTAAGTGAGTTTGACCATGGCCAGATAGTAGGTGCAAGGAAGGCCGGTTGTTCAATCACCATAACTGCTGAAATGTTGGGATTTCCACATCAGACCACTGCATGTGTATATCAAGACTGCGTGAAATGCTGCAAAACTTCCAATCATCAGAAGACGTGGACATTAATGTGCAATTGACTCTCAAGGTGAGTGCAGACTGCCCTGCATTGTTACAAGGAATTGCAGAACTATCACAGAGCAGATAACATCAGAATTGAATGAGGGTGCATCCACAAGCTTCTGCACAAACACCTATATGACCCTAAACATCAAATAAGTAAATAATAAATACCCCCTCAAGCAGCTGCTTGCCACAGAGGTCTGACAGGAGCCTGTCAGTTTATATGCTATAGTAGAAGGTCTGAGAGGATGGCAGACCGTCAGCAGAAAAATGACACAAACAGCCATGCCTTACACGGGACTCGAACCCAGGTCCCTTAAATCAGCAGCCAAGCGCGCTAACCACTCGGCCATGGGATGGCCTAACCATCATACCATGGAAAAATTACACTATGGCAGTCAATGTCCACATTGTGTCCCCTTGTTGACTACAAGGCACCGAAAGATTAGGCTGCAGTTTGCAAAGGCCTACTGCAACTGGAGTGCAGAGGACTGGAAACACATCACCTAGTCTAACAAATCACAGTTTCAACTCTATCATGCCAATGGGAGGGTACATGTGTGGAATGTGATGGACCCAGCTTGCCAAGTTGGGGTCATATAGGCAGGTGGAGGCAGTGTAACAGTTTGGGGTGCATTTATATGGGCTTCCTTGGGGCCCCTTGTACCTGTCGAGACACCTCCATCACTGGCACAAAGTATGTGAACATCCTTACCAACCATCTACACCCATTCATAATGATTCTCTTTCCACACCATGATGCCATCTTTCAACATGACAATGCTGCACTGCATACTTGCTTAGAGACAACCAACTGGCTCCAGGAGCATTCAAGTGAGTTTACCACACTCAAATGGCCCCTTTGATCTCCAGACCTCAACCCCATTGAGAATTTATGGGACTTATTGGAAAGATCTGTTTGAGCCCACCAACACCCACCGGAAACTGTGGATGCTTTACGACAAATTAATCCTCGCTTCACAGGTAGCAATACCACCTCCATGTTTTCAACACCTCAATGAGTCCTTACCAAGACATCTAGCTTTTGTTGTGAGGGCAAAAGGTGGAGCTACAGGTTATTAGGTAGATGTACATAATAATCTGTCCATCGCAAGTTCACATTGACAACGAGTTGACCCGTTATGCCCAAGGTGGGTGGGAAAAGCAACTGTTCTGCTTTAAGAGATAATTGGAAAAATTTTTTTAGTTGGATTGATACTAATGAAATATTATAATTCCCATTTGTCAAATACTTAGAAAGTTTTAATTTATACTGTTAGACATCACTAAATATGGAAATGGAGAAACTATTAACAAATGTTCAAGTGATCTGTTTATTGTAGAAGTTTGAAATTTCGGTGGTAGTGTCAAGAGATATTCCACTGATAGCAACAATCTACCCACTTTTCTCAGAGGGGTGTGAAAAAAGGAACTTTTAAAATTTAAGAATAAAAGACAAATACTTTTCATGTGTATAGAAAATGCAAATAAAATATCAGTATTTGCATTTTCCCAATCATCAATTAGCTCAAATTAAAATTTTAAGAAATGAAAAAGTAGGTAAACAAAAATAAAATTTATTCTCTTTGAAACAAGATTTCCATATGCACCAGAGGCAATGTACATTCTTCTAGTTTAGGTATTCTTTCAGTGCCATCACTCAATCAAACTCGTCAGAAGAATTATAAGTGAATTATGTTTTTATGATACGTTAAACTTGACACTGCTATAAATCAGTGATATCTTTAGTTAAAGCACAAGCAATTTCTTATCATTGTACTATCATCATCATCATCATCCTCAAGCAGCCATGGGCTACGGAGGTCCAACCAGACCGCGCAGTTTAATTCTCCAAGCATTAGTCATTGGAGTGTAACTTGCATTGTGTATAGTAAGAGTGTTCCATGTGTAGGTATATGATGATGATGTTAGTGAGTTGGCTAAACTCTTCCAAAGTCCAGCCTGAAAAACTAGAATAAATCTGGAGGTCCAAATATTTTTCCTCCTTATTCAGCAAAAACAAAAAAAGCATATAATTTGAAATAGAATTTTTTTAAATTTTAATTTGGTGTTTATAATGAAAATGTCTGTCCATGTGTACATTTCACTGTTTTATAATTTATTAACGCTTGCAGATGATAGTGTCGTCCCGTGGTCAAGTGGTTAGTGCGCTTGGCTACTAATCTAAGGGACCTAGGTTCGAGCCCCGAGTAAGGCATGGATGTAAGTGTCGTTTTTCTGCTGAGGTCCTACCATCCTCTCAGACCTTCTGCTATGGCATATAAACTGACAGGCTCCTGTCAGACCGTGTGGCAAGCAGCTGCTTGAGGGGGTATTTTTGCAGATGATAGGACCTTAGAACAGTAAAAATTTAAATATTCCTGGAGAAGTTTTTAGCTGTCCCGTAGCCGAGTGGTTAGCGTGCTTAGCTACTGATCTAAGGGAACAGGGTTTGAGCCCCGAGTAAAGCATGGACGTTCATGTTGTTTTTCTGCCGAGGTCCTGTCATCCTCACAGACCTTCTACTATGGCATATAAACTGACAGGCTCCTGTCAGACCTCTGTGGCAAGCAGCTGCTTGAGGGGGTATTTATTTTTCATTTATATAGTTTTAACATATATATATATAGTTTTAATATAAATGTAATTTTTTTAATTGCTGAGTGTTCATGGATGCTGTTGCAATTAGTGGAATGTTTTATTTCTCCTCCATTACTATTAATTTACTATTTGTAAAATATATTTGAATCTTCCTTATTGATTTTGTCTTCTAGCATATGGTGAAGGCATTGCTGGAAACTTAAACTTTAGGATGCTGAGATTATCATCATGAGTAAGTCGTTTAATTGCTACATCCTACACAATGTTGCCTGATCAGCATCACAGAGTTTACCTGTGCTGGTAACATGTTTTGAATAGTAGTTAACAGTGGATATTTAGCAGGTGGCAGTACAATAGGTAACAGAACAGTAGACACAGAAGTTATTGTTTTTCAAGATGGGGGAAAAGTATAATTATCCTGCATAAAGTGGGAGGAATGACAACTATTTGTTGTTCAATCAAAGTAAGATTTGTTTATTGATGTGAGCCAAGAATTTTCTCAAAACTAAGTTTTTGGCTCATACAACACATCAGGGTTTACTAAGTGGGAATTCAGAATATGCATGATACACAGGTGGCCAAATCAAAGATGACTGAGACATTAAGTAAGTTATTATCATAAATTATTCCTAAATCTTTCCTACTGTTGTACAGTGGAACATAACAAGTTATGTGCATGTTGTAATAGTGGAAAAACTTGACTCTAAATGTGAAATATTTCATATTTAGCTCACATTCTTTCCTTGCTCCCTCCACATTTAAATATTGCTTTGCTCTAGCTGGCGTTTAAAAACTGCTGACTGGTCACATTTTGCAAAATTTCCCTATTCTCTATTTATGGAATATATTTTATTACATGATAGTGTTTATTCAGGTCAATTTCATTTACAGCCGCACTTGGCCCCTTCGTCAAAGACGATGGGGGTTGAAGTAAATGCTTTTCTTGAAACTTAAGTCCATATTTATCACACGCGATTTAGATTTTAACTTCTGTTTTTAAATCAACATTGAATCAAGATTCTTGTTTAAATCTGAAGACAAACGCATCAAGCAGCTACTTACTTGGATATAAATCATTCTCAGCCTCATCATGATCTACTTTCGTTGAACGAATTGGATTTTTTCTGTAACAACGTCCCTTTATCCATATAAGTTCTTGTTTTAATATATTCATATTTTTGTCTTTATTAGAATCTTTAAGTTACATATAAAGTCCACTATGCAAACTTTGGTATTTGCATATATAAACACAAATAGGTACTTGTTTTTATCTGACTGGATTATACAGTCCAACAGACACATAATTCAGACAACTTGCCAGATGTAAAATAGTAAAGTTTATCAATTCAAGAATAAGTTTTATAGGTTTCGGTTTACTGTTTTCGTTTACAGGTGTCGGCATCGGATTAACTAGTGTTCAAAATTCATAGTTTTGGTAGCAAACCTGTTTGACAGCGTGATCTATATTTCTTCACATTAACCTACCAAGAAAGTTTAATGATGGTAGTGGGAAGAAGAAACCGTAGAAGCAAAAGAATCATAGAGGATGATGCTATTCTTTACCTCTGCAATAAAAAGTTTTTTTAAGATTACTAGTTTTAAAAACAATTCGTAAAAAAAATTAACGTTTCCACCTTATCGTCTCTCTACGGCAAAATTCTAAGTCTGTGTGCGGCAAAATTCTATATATTTCTCCCTTCGACAATAATAAATAGGATCAGATTCGGATGTAGGCGAAACAAAGGGCCATGACCCCATCCCCTGAAAATGCTATAATGATAACAGAGGCAAAACAATTGTTAAATTTATCTATATTTCATGTATTTTTGAAGAAATTTTTAAAAGAGTCTTAAACCAGAGGGGGAAATGTTATACTACAATGGAAATACAGTTATACTAGACTGGGACATCTTCAATGCAAGGAAAACTATATGGAAATCACTCAACTGGGAGTTCCGCTTGGAAAGTATATATTGAATATAAGCTGTTGTATATCGATAACTGTGATATGTCAAAAACTCTCTCTGAGTTCGGTGATGTAAAATCTATTAACTACGAATATTAAAAGCAGAAAAAATATCTTGGTATCAGAACAGGAATTAGAGTAGCAACTATAACGCTCAGACAAGACATTCCAAATTTTCTCAGGATAGGAACCTTTACAGATACTGCAGAGGTGTAACAAAAGTTAGCAATCACAGCAGAGCAAAGGATCATTTTGTCATTTCTCAGACATAAGAAAGTTCCTAACAAACCTAAAGCTTTCACACAAATAATTGAAGGGAAATGCAAACTAATAATCAAGAACAACAATAGACGCAACCAAATCTTGAAAAGAAAAAAAATTAAAGACGAAAAACAAATGATGAACCTCTACAGAGTGCATCAGACTATGATACCAAAAAAACAACTCCTAAAGACGAATAACTAAAGATGAAATTATTTCAAGTTCGCCTAGTGTTTATAATATTGCTTATAAATAACTAGTTAAGGACTATTTAACTCTCCTGACCACTGATCCACCAGAAAATCTCAGTTCCAATTGGATAGACTATAAATATGAAAAGTGCTATAGCTTAGATCAAAATTGTCTCCAATGGACTAATTCTTCCAGATATCAGAAATCTTCTACGGTTAAGAGCCAAAAAAAGAGAATTCCATCATCGAGAGTAACTGAGCTACTTGAAAGTATTTGCAAAGAAATTGATCATTTATTAGGTTCTGAAGCACAAAATAAGTAAGGTACAGATGCGCAACTCCCATAGGGCCCATGGTAACCGCGAGACGATGGCAGCGCCATCACCGGTGGTTCCGAATTACAATGTGGTTACAACTACTCTCTTCCTAAGTTTGCGGTTATTTTGCGTTAATATGTACAAATGAATGTGAACAAATTTGGTCTTTAGTGTATACTTTTTTAAAATATAATTTTAAGTGTTGGATATATTTCATGCTTGGTTTTGTCCAGAGTTTATACGATATAAGTTAATTATTGCTAATCAGTGGTCTAAAGGAAATTTCATTGGTGGAAATATTTTTCTACTGAGAATTTTTTAATATTCGCATATATACCCAATTGTTACAAACCTAACAGTTTCATATTTTGTATTCTTCATTCATATATATATATGGTATTTTAGCAACACACTAAATTTTCCGACTTTACCCTTTTCCTATAAAACATATTGCAAGAAAGGTCAATTTTCCCTAGTTTTTAAATAAAAAGTATTTCAATATAAATCAAGAATTAATTTTCCCAGGGGTAGGACCAAAAGGGCATGACCATCTCCCCCCCACAAAAAATGTTATTAAAGGTAATAGAGGCATATATTAAACATTTATATTTCACTTAGTTTTCAAAATTTTAAGTGCAGTAAAACGGGGCTGGGGGGGATGATATTGAATTGTAAGTCTAGTTTCTTGCTCCGTCTTACATTTTTATCAGCTCGACTGTTTCGTAGGCTCCTATCAAGTCGTTTCCCCCCAGATCCATGTTTGCATTTTCCTATAAATATTATAATTCTGTTTTAATAAGTATTATGAAGTTATTAGAGAAATTAAAATCTCAGTACTCTGAAATCGTTTTGTTTAAAGCAAATGCATTTGAATTTTTTAATACTTAAATTTTGCAGAAATAAAATAGGAATTGAAATGACACTCACAATTAATAGAACTTATTTCTTACTCAAAAAACAAACAATATCCAGTGTACAGAAATACAAGTACTGGACAAAAAGATGGAAGCAGATCCGTGTTGCAATAAATACACCCTCAAGCAGCTGCTTGACACAGAGGTCTAACAGGAGCCTATCAGTTTAATATGCCATAGCAGAAGTCTGTGAGTATAGCAGGACCTCAGCAGAAAAACATCACAAACATCCATGCGTTACCCAGGGTTTGAACCCAGAGCTCAATAACTTCATTACTATGATTTTTAGTGCAAAAATGCCTAAAGATGAATTAAAGATCTCAATCTCAAACAATATCTGTTCGGTTTTCAAAGAGTAATTAAAACAGGAATCTCAACAAGCTAAAATAAATTAAGCTCAAAACTTAATTAAAACATGATTGGATTGTCTTACCTCTAAATAATGGGCTAAATGACCATGTTACAAGATCCCCACACATCTGGAGGAAGGGGACTCACTGGACAGCATCAAGCATGTTCTTTGATGTGCACATAGTATGACTCTCCCATAGACAGGCCAATGGTTTAATGTTCCATTTGATGGACGGTGGCAGTAAAGCAGATTAGTTTATCATAGTTGACTCCAGTACAGTGTATTACATCCTGTGTTGATGTCTTAGCCTATTTCAATGTATTACATAAATTTCGAGGTTAATTTTTTCAGTCTTCTAAATATTTAGCATTTATCTCCCTGAATATTAAATAAATATTGATCAAAATAGAAATATAGAAAGATTTCACTGCATCTATATCTTTAGACATATTTTTTGTTAAAAATCATATTGCAGTTATTCACTCAAAATGTGATTTTCATCGAGATAACAAGAAACTGTTTCCATTTTTCTGTCCAAAGCCTATATAATATATATTTTCTTACAAATGTGATATTAAATTAATAAATGACAACACATATATACTTTCTTATATGAGAAAATAGGATGATAAATTCTTGAAAATACAGTTTTCAATGTAAACATAGCAAAGAAATATGGCATCCATCTATACTCCTCTTAGTGAATTTGCATGTTATATCAATGAGAAACTTTGAATCTGTAAAACTTAAGCTTTATTTGTGGAAAGAAATGTTGCATATAATAAGTCTTTTTTATATTTCCCTATAACTTAGAAATTAAATAAGAAATCAAAGATATATTCATATACATTTTCCTTTAAGAAAGAAAAAAATATTTAAACATTGCAAAATAATGTGTTTAGTGATAAATTATCACAGAAGCACACTATATCTATTTGCATATCATGAAATAAACAACTATAACATAAAAATATAATTATTCAATGCAAAATTGCAACCTCTGTGGTTTAGAAAGAGTACAATAAATAATTCAGTTATTATGACTGAATGACATGAAGATTTGGATTGTTTTACCTATGAGCAGCACCTTTATTGGACCCAATGGGCTAAATGACCAGGTCACAAGGACCCACTGAGCCAAATGACCAGGTTATGGGGACCCAATGGGCTAAATGACCAGGTCACAAGGACCCAATGGCTCAGAGATTGAGGGAGAACACCCACTGGACAGCTATTAGCCTCCCATCAAGGCCATCCATATTCCTTAACATGCACAAGGTGTCTCTCCCACACACAGGACCAAGGCCTAACATCCCATCTAATGAATGGTGTCCTTACTAAGCCCATTAGTGTCCCCTGCTGACTGAGGGTAGACCAGGAAGTTTTAGTGGATAAATAAAATATTACCAAAAATTTTTTAAAATCATGTGTCATTTTAAGAATAATGCCGCAGAATGAACTAGATGCAACAGAAAAAGGATATATAAATATTACAATGAGAGGTGTCCTGTATGGAAAGAGTTATTAGACACAAGAAAAACACTATTCATTGTAAAATAAAATGCAAAAATATAATATATATTTTCTTAGAAATGTGATATGATATATAAATTAATGACACATACAGTATATGCTTTCCTGTACAAGATAATGGGATAGTAAATTCATGAAAAAACATTGTTTAATGCAAATATAGCATCATCTACACTCCTACCAACTTATTAGGAATTTGCATCTAATATCAATGAGAATTTTTGAAGCTCTATTACTCAGCTTTTTATCAAAAAATGCTAATAAAATAAATAATACTCGTTCAATCAGCTGCTGAACACAGAGGTCTGACAGGAGCCTGTCACTTTATATATCATAGCAGAAGGTTTGTGCGGATGGCAAGACTTCAGCAGAAAAACAACATGAACATCCGTGCCTTACCCAGGGCATGGATGATGTGATCAGTAGCCAAGCACGCTAACCACTCAGACAAATTATTTTCCAACAAATCAATTACACGTGCATGTACCCTTTTCTTCAGAAGCGAAGACTTATCAAAGAGAGAAAACATATTTTTGAAATCATTGCACAGAAATGCACCATATCTAACTGCAAATCATAAAATAAATAACATAAAAATATGCTACTCAATGCAGAACTACACACACTGAGGTTAGAAGAGTACAATAATTTTGAACAAGTTTCATGAAATTGTGAAAACTATTTCTTAGACTAATTTCCTTTAGGGGAGAATAGTTGTTTAAATAAGGCAAACCACAAATCAAGTTTATTTTCAACCACGGAGGTATGAATGACAGGAGACGCCCTAACGCGCTTTCCCTGTCCAAGGAAAATGATGCTGACGCAGCAGGGCGGTAGCCATATTGTTGCATTCAAACAAACCGTCTGCCGCTGCAATCAAGCCTACATTTCACGCTGCAATCAAGCCTACATTTCACGTGCTATACTCAGTTTTACTGTGCGTTATATACGGGAAGATTATTTTTTTACGACTAAGAGAAAGCCCATTTAAGCTATTTGGAATTTATATTGATTTTTTTCAGTGCAATGAATATTTCAATACAGAATTACTGTATAGCAGAACTATTTATGTATTTCGTTGAATACGACAATAACAAACAATTACAAGATTTTGAAAGTTTATTTATACTGCACTGATAATAGCAGAAAACATTTTATGGATAAAACACTAAACATTATATGCAATAACAGCATTTAAACTGCAAAAAAATTGTAATTTCCCCCAAGATGTTGTTTGGAGAGTTACAATCACCAATATCTCTGACACGCTGGCCGATCTTCGCCAGTTCCGGTGACACACAGTGCATGAGTTTGCACCACTCGGGAGCTCTGCCCACCGCAAACCGTTGTGCAAACTGCGGGGGAGGTGTTCTTCCACCCACCTGGAACACGATATAGTTGTGGTCGCTATTACTGACCTTATTGCAAACGCACCAATTCCGGACCATAGAAATATTCCGAGGCGTTACTAGGGTCAAGTCAATCCAGCTACGGCCCCTTGGGCCGTTAAATGTTGCTGGAGTATCCCAATCATTTAATAACATTAGATCAGCAGAGTTGATAAAGTCCAGAGTCATATCTCCTTTGACGTCTTGTCGGTTTGAACCCCACAAGGGATGCTTCGCATTGAAGGCCCCGCCTATTATTATGGTCTTAGAGTTAACAGAGTTAGGACGTTTTGTAACTCGGTTAACGAGTCCTCAATGTTATTATTCGGAGGACAGTAGATGGAGATGGTGTGTACTAATAATCGCCCATAGCCGATCTCCACTACTACAATAGTGTCTGAGTGATATGCCAGAATGGCATTCACCTTGGAGTTCAGAACGACAACTCCAGCGTTTGGCTTGGCTCCTTTTATGCAAAATAGCCTGCTGGTCAGAGGGAGTCCCCTGATGACATTCTCTGTGCAGTAAGGTTCCTGCACAAGAGCAACATCGACTCCTTCTTCCTTTATCTCCTGACTGAGTTGGGCCATTGTGGCCCGTGCCCCGTTTAGGTTAATTTGGATAAATTTTAGACTCGCCCAACGATCGACTGGAAGCCTACTGTCCATAGTCAATACGCCTGCACAACAACTTCAACTCTCTACAGTACGACGGACATTTTGTATCCATCGCACTGTGGCCAATATCGTATTTGGCCACAGTGCGATTTTTGCCTTGTTTGCCATCTTGCAAACGATGCACTTGGGCTTGGGCTTCTTGCACTCCCTGTAGGAGTGCTTGCCCGCACACTGTGAGCACCGTTGTGTCTTTAGTTCACACTCAGTCTGCTTGTGCCCAAATGCATAGCACTTGTAACACCGCAGAACTCTTATATAGTCCTTAACGAAGCAACGTGACCAACCCACGTTTAGCTTACCTACGTCTATTAATTTTCTATGTGAGGCACTACTGGCCTCCATGACCCAGTGGACTGTATTGTCCACTCGGGATTTAACCGAAAAGAGCGGGGTTAGGTCCGCTTCCTCTTCACTCAATCGATTTTGGCTGCGTATGATCTTCTGGAGATCCTCGCGGGGGACGTCCTTGTCCACACTGCAGACCATGATTTTCGGCTTGAGCCTTACAGCCGATTTCGCCTCAAGGATGTCTTTAAGTGACTCATGGCTGTCCACTGCCTTTTTCAGACTAGCCATGTCACTCTCTGAGCTGCACTCGACTATGACTCTGTTAGCCCTCATTGGCTTAACGGTCATGACCCCAAGATTCAAATCTGTGGGGTTAATATTGGCTTTGAGGCTGTCCCTGACCTCTAAAGTGTCTTTTCTTTATTTTTCGAAAAGATCAGCAGGGTATGCCTTTGCTTTTTCATACGGGGAGTGGGCTTCTTAGCCGCCACTGAACCGCCCTTTCCCTGCCCCTGACCACCAACAGCCTTAGCATAGGTTGGTGGCCTTTCCTTCATTTCTTGTGGACGTGCAGCCCTCTCCTTGAGTTGTCCACTGATGGTCGCGATTTGCAGTTCTTGTTCGCAAACTATGGTGTGCAGCTTTCGTGCTACACCCATCACCACGTCCCTCATATCCTTTTCTACTCTGCGGCTCCAGAAGGCCAGTCGCATTTGCCAGCCTTCCCGAGCCCTTCTCGTAACCGCTGGGCTCCTCCTTAGTATCCGGGGCTTTCTCCGTGGTCAAGCGCCCTTCATCGCATCCTTTACTTGGGTCCACTCTTTCCTTTGGAGGCCATCTACTTCTTCATTATTACTTGTGGTGGGAGTGGGAGTCTCTGGGACCTCCTCCATAACCACATCAAGATCAGCAGCCTCATTGGGCTTGCTGTCTTTTTTTCCTATCCTTTTCTCTGTTTCTCCTGATACAGTCGTCATCTTTTTCGGCTTCATCGTTGTGTAAAGGGTATTCAACCCAGGTGGTCTCCACCCACTACCGAGCCCAACAAGGGGAAGCCTCAGAGTTAAATTCATTGCTCGAGGTACCTCAGAGCTGCGCTCAGGCTATACCCAGATTTCGGATCTCCCCTCGGACCAGAGCATGATCCAGGCCGAGGTCCGGAACTAGTCCGGGCCCCAGCCCGGATCCAACCCCTATCGTCAAGAATCACCTCCACCCGGTTGGCTCCACCACTGCCCCTGACCCATCCCAATCAAGGGGTGGGACAGGGGATGCCTCATGAACCAATTGATACGAGTGACCCAACTCGGACCTCCCATTTTATTCAAGCAGAGGCCAAGGACGGTGTATTGGGCTACCAGCTTGCCTGACCCTCAACCGCCAGGATCCCCTTTTCCACATTACGGGTCTCCACCCACGGTAAATATGTCTAAAAAGAAATTATCTGTGGAAGAAATAGCAAATAATTACAATGACATTTATAATACACTAATTTTACAGATAAGAAATACAAATCACCAAGACGATATAAATTATGTTCCAACCATGATGCAAAGAGTTTTGAAATCTATCTATATACATGAAATCACTGAAAAACAAACGGATGAAATAATTGCTTCATTAGACACCAATAAATCACCTGGTTACGATAATGTTTGCATTAAACAT
Organism: Ryuthela nishihirai; assembly: GCA_038380435.1. Lineage (NCBI taxonomy): Eukaryota > Metazoa > Arthropoda > Arachnida > Araneae > Heptathelidae > Ryuthela > Ryuthela nishihirai. The sequence goes on along the minus strand of JAWZYU010000002.1, from coordinate 29,621,256 downwards.
ATAAAATTTAATAAAGAGACACTACTTAATATTATATCAAAAATTATAAATCAGATTATATTTACTGGGAACATACCTACTGAACTCAAAGCAGGTATTTTAAGACCTATTTTTAAAGGTGGTATTAAGGAGGACTTTTCTAACTATCGACCAATAACAATTCTGCCTATTTTTTAGGAAATAATGGAAAAATATATTTATAATACTGCTTTTAACTTTTTACTTAAACACAACATAATTAATGAAAATCAATTTGGCTTTCAAAAAGGAAAAAACACAATTCAACTAATTTCCAAAATTGCAAATAATATTAATAAATCATTGAATAATAGGAAAAAAATTGTAACTATGTTCTTAGATTTAAAGAAAGCCTTCGATACAATAGATCATAGCATTTTACTAAATAAATTGGAAAATTACGGTATTCGCGGTATATTGTTAGATTGGTTTAGAAATTATTTATCAGACAGATACACAATTACTAAAATAAAAAACTGCTACAGCAGAAAAGTAATTACACGATATGGAATTCCCCAAGGCTCAATTTTAGGTCTTTTACTGTTCTTAGTATACATAAATGATTTGTTCAATACAAAATTAAATAGTGCTATTTATCTATATGCTGACGACATTGTTTTAATATACAGTCAGAAATATTTAAATGATAGCATTTCAGAGGTTCAAATAGATTACAATAATATTATTAGATGGTTAAATCATAATAAAATCTGTTTAAATGAGAAAAAAACAGAACTGATGATTATTTATTCACCAGGATTTCATATTCATCAAAACCTCTTTATCAAAACTCATAAAATAAATTGCAGAAAAAAGAATGCTTCAAATTATGAATCATTATGTAGTTGCCCAATTGTTGAGCAAGTAAATAAAATAAATTACTTAGGAATCATTTTTGATGAATATTTTAGGTGGAATGCTGATATATCCCACATATGTGAAAGCTTGAGAATATCGGCGATAAAAATTCAAAAATTGAAATACATATTAAATATGGAAACCTGTGTAATATTTTATAAAGCAATATGCGAATCTATTTTAAATTATGGAATAATTGTGCATGGAACAACTAACTTAACTAACATAAATAAAATAGAAAAACTGCAGTCTATAATAGCTAAAAATATTATTCCGTTTCATTTGCAAAAAATTTATAAAACTTCCACCGATAGACTAAAATTTTTAAATCTTTATCCTACAGCAATTTATATAAATATAATGTAATAATTAAAAATTTTTTTGACGAAACTTACAAACTAAAAATTCAACATAACAAAAATACAAGACTTCAAACCAACGTTATTACAAATTGCCAAATTTTCGAAATAATTACGGGAAACATACCTCCGAATATCAAGTACCACTTATATTTAATGCTATTCCAAAAGAATTACTAAATATATAGATTCTTTTAGAAGACTTAAAATGGAATTAAAAAATTATTTGGTATTTTCTAGTTAGCTGATTTTTATGTGTTGCGTTTTGTGGATTTATTTGATGTACACCATTTTTGTGACTCAATGACCTATGTTTAATATAATTTATTCATTTTCCTGCAGATAAGCTATTTAGCTTTGCGGGTCAAATTGTATTTGTATTCTTTACTCTTATGAATAAAAATTATATTCTTTAAAAAAAAAAAAAAAAAACAGGTGGGCCACTCATAGGCGTGGCGACCATGATACATTCACTGCCTTCCCTACTGAAACAACCTCTCCATTGGCCATCCGCTTCCCTCTTTGATAAGTTGCTTAATTTGAGCAAACTAGGCCAGTATCCTCCCTTGAGTGCAGCTGTGGAGGTAGGCCCGCACACCTAGGACGTTTAGGGTGCGCGTTCCGGTGCGAGTCCAGCAGGCACATAACCCGGAAACGGGAATTTGGCGGAGGAAAAATGGGGGATGACAGGAATCCATGTCCAAAGGACCAAGGACTCCCATCCTCCCCGTGTTAAGTGTAACGACCTCAACCTAAACTCACCGAATGATTAGGTGACCAGTGAATCTGAAAAAGAATAAAAACGGGTTGGAGAGGAGTCTGTGTCCCTCGACACAGACAACCTCTCCCTTTCAATAACAGACCTGTAATATTGGCTCTCTCCACAGCCACAGACGTCTGTACGCCTTTACTCCTTTGTAGTGTGTTCACCTTTCACACTTCCATTTCCTCAGTCCTTTACTGCAGTCATTCTACTTTCTTTGACTGCAGTAATTTAATTTATCCTCTAAATTTTCCGTCCAATACATCAACTAATCTTACTCCTCCATTCCAATATCTTACATCAAAATCTTTATCTTTCCACTAATTGCTGTTTGTCTGCACTTTCTCCTTCCATTTCTTGCACTTTCTCCACTTCTCATCTCTCCATCTCCTCTATTCTCTTTCTAACAGCCCACCTCCAGCTGTGCTCAAGTCATATATTCTGTTGGCTTTGCCAACTGATCTCCACGCCCTTGGTGCTCCCCTGTGGAGTCATCCTTCACATTTCCTCTCACACCTTCATCTCTCCACTCCATGGGAACTCTTAGTCTGGCCTTTCCATCTTTGCCTGTCCGACATGAGTGACTCTGGTCGGCATAGCCCTCGACTTCTCTAAAGGCACACAAGCCCCCTCACCACAACAAGGTGGTTCCCTTCGAGAACAATGACAATTGACTTCTGCACAATTCTGACAATATTCAAAATTTCCACTTCTTCTAGTGCAAGCATAACGCTCAATAGCAAACTTTCGTTCCGCATTCCAAAAAAACCCTAAGAAATATCTAATCTCATCAGAGATAATAATTTTAACAAGATCATATCGCTAAACAACAAATTTTCGTTCCGCACTAAAAAATCCTTAAAATTATATATAATCTCATAGGAGATAACAATTTTATTATGTGCATATCGCTTAACAAAGAATTTTCTCTCCACACATAAAAAGTCCTCCAAATAATCACATCAGTGGAAATTATTTGAACCAGATCTTGTCCTTACAGAGCAAATTTAGGTCCCTCATTTAAAAAATTCTGCCTCCCCCAAGTAAATATTGTTATCGAAGACAAATATTTTGACTATAGCATATCGCTAAACAACAGACTTTCATTTCTTACTTTAAAAACTCTCAAAAACTTGAATCAAAGCATGAACGCATATAAAAATCACTTCCCTGTAGAAGCCTAAATATCCAGTAATTTTTGTTCGTAGGGGGGACAGGGGCCTTCTACGTAGATATTCTACATTCCTAAAAATATTTCTAGTTTGCAGCATTCGTAAACTTCACGCTTAAAATCCACAGGATTAGAGTCCCTCCACATTAGAGTTTAAAAAAATAAACGCACAAATATTCATTTTAGATCATACCCTAGCCTCTTTATAAACCTAAAAAATATCGAAATGTAGTATTCAAACGCCAGCGCAAATCTCAACAGCAAACGATATTTTCCCGCTATTTCGGTAAAACCCTCTAACCGTTGTGTCATACGTTACATTTACTCAGTAGCACCATGTTGTTCTGTAAACTGCACTGTGGCCTTTTTAATACATTATACGTTTCCTCACTCATTCACAAGTATTTGTAATTGAGAACGTGTTTTGTGTGAATCATTAAAGTGAAATTTAGTTAAGAAATTAATTGCTTCTCTTATAACATTTCTGACAACAAAATCTTGGTTTGTCTCTTCTTTTTTTCCATACAATTGGACAAAATGATTCTTAAATAGAAATTCTAATCTTATTAGAAAGAGGAGCCATTTCTGTTAATGAACATTTCGCCCACCAGATGGCAGCCATTTCTTCATGCTAGAAAACTGAGCAAATGAATGGGAAATAGAAAACTTTCGACGAAGTACTAGAAGCTTGGTGTGAAGCTCGCACAAAGAGCAGGCAGGGATGCATGACATGTTTTAGCACACATGCATACTCCTACCCTGAAATTTGCAAAGAAAGTCAGTTGTCATCACATGTGTGAATGTTTTGTGCAAAAAACTGACACATTTAAATCGCGAGTTTCCTGTAAGTGAAGATAATATTATTAGATACATAAGAATTTCTTTTTTATAATTATGCTTTGTTTCTATTTTGTGTTTGAAAGTGTTTGCAAAATATGTAGTTGAAACCAGGATCAAATTAGAGAATTATTTCTACGAATACTGTCGAATAAAATCGAACTTTATTTACGGTTGAAAAGATTCTATTGCATATTTATTTTAAATTATAACAAAATTTTTTTAGTTTTTCGCTTCGAATGCGCATTTCTTCGCGTTTCTAAAAACTGTTGTTGAGCTCGAAATTCGACGTTTATCAATATAAATTACATATCAAATTAAAGCAATGCAACAATAATCCCCTCCAGAAAAAAAAAGCGGGGGGGGGGAAGGAACATTTCCAACCAACAGTAATTTGAGCAGTATATAGTAATTGTAGCAGTAGCTTACGCTACTTTCCAACATACATAATTAAAATAACGAAAAGTTGGAAAATTCCGGAAAACATTTTTACTTCTTAAATTTCTTGCAATGAAATGCTATTCCTTTTATCAATTTTGCAGGTTTATTTCTGCAGCAATATGCTATGCAAGTGCCTACTTTTTTGCACAATCTCTTGTTCCTATCAAAGCTTATGAGTAGGAGTAATATTGCGACACACAGTCATATTTTCCCTCCATGTACGTCAGACCGTGGCCATACCCTGTGCACATTAAAGAAAGTTGGATGGATTTAATTGGGCCTTATGTCATGTAACAACTGTCCAGTTGGACCTCTTTCCGAACTTTTAAGCGTTGTTAGCTGGCCATTTAGACCACTGTATGTAAGAAAAAGTGCTGCTCAGAGGTGTTACAACTGAATTGTTTTTTATTACCTGTAATCCACACGTGTAAGGAATAGTATTTCATTGAAACAAGCTTAAGTAAAAAAAAAATTTTCAGAATTTTCCAACTTTTCGTTATTTTAATTACATTGGAAAGTAGAGCAAGCTACTACTACAACTTCTATATATTGCTCAAATTACTGTTGGTTGGAAATGTTCCTTCACCCCATCTTTTTTTCTGAAGGGGATTATTGTTGCATTGCTTTTATCGCTGTTGGCAAGAATATATTAGCGTTTTAAACCGTGACCGTCGTTTATTTTATTTAAATTCATTGAAATTTATCGTAGAGCACAGTGGTAGAAGTTTTTTTACTAGTATCTGGGTTTAAATACGAAATAGGATTAAATGTGTAATTAAACTGAATTAGTGATTTAATTGCAACAGGTAAAAAAAAATGTCGTTTTCAAGTAAGGTGTATTTACCTTGACCTTCGATTTAACTGTGTGTTTGAGTTTACCGAGTTTTCCAACTTTTAATCTCATAAAATCTGCTGTTATTGAAAATGAACAAAACTTTGCAACAGTAGTTTCCTTAGCCTCTTCCGAATTTCCCAGCCGTACACGACCGTTATTGCCTGAGTTTTCAAACTTTCATGCGGTCCCTCAGTCTCCGAGGAATATTTTTCATATTATTTCAATACCGAATTTAGACATTAGTTTCGTTCCTTCTGTGTAAATAAAATTTCCATGTATATTTTGTTAATTCCATTAGCAATGAACTGTGTTCAAATTGGAAGCTTTTATATAGCATAATGTGCAAAGATAAACCACTCCTTGGAGAAACAATGCAAGGATGATGAAATATAGTGTGTCATGTAAAGCACAACATAAGCTATAAAGCATTTACCATGAGCTCTAAAATCTTCTGCTGTTACAGCAGTAGAAAGAAACTACAATTGTAAAGTATATGGGTGACATCAATATAACAAGACAATGTAATTTATTAGTTTTATTGATTAGTAATAATGTTGCATAATACCATTACAGCAGCTGCTCAAAGTGTCTGGGGGTGGGGATGACTCGGTCGGTAGCGTGCCAGGCTCAGAATCTGCAGTTCCCAGGTTCGAGTCCAAGCTGGGTCAGTGTTGAGATTTATCTCCGCAAAACTCTCCACCCTGGCCATGGTCAGTAGGGAACGCTGTTGGGCTTGGAAAGTCTGCTGTCTGTTGGATGGGATGTTAAACTGTGGTCCCTAGTATGGGAGAGCCATACCCTGTGCATGTTAAAGAACACACTGGATGGGAGGCTATCATCTGTCTCCCAACAGCCGTTCCAACCTTCTCTGAGCCTTCAGGGTCCTTGTGACCTGACCATTTAGCCCATTGTGTGCAAAAAAGTGCCACTCAGAGGTAAAACAACCAACCAACTCAAGATATCCATCACTTTCTCGAAGACAAGTGCCCATCCTTTTCAGTGAGATTCATGCAACTTTTTGAAGTATTTCTGGATGAGTGCTGGCAACAGACTGTTTGCCTCCAGGCAACTGGATATTTCTTCCTCCAGGCTTTATGGGTTATTTGAAAAGATTCTTTGAGAAATCCCAACCAGAAAAAGATTACATGAAGTCTGGAGACTAACATCTGCCATGCCTGATTACATACACACCAAAGTTTGCAATTGGGCAGTCTCGTTTTCATCATACCTTTCATTTTCTTTTAACATAGAAATAAATTATGTTCTCTTAATATTCAGCAATAACTGTTTCTTCAATAAACAATGATCCCACACTTCACCTGTGAAATACTGTGCACCACACATCAATCTTTGATAAATGCAGAGGATTTTTGTGGACTACTGAGAATGAACGTTAAGCCATGGCATCAATCTTTGATAAATGCAGAGGATTTTTGTGGACTACTGAGAATGAACGTTAAGCCATGGCATCAATCTTTGATAAATGCAGAGGATTTTTGTGGACTACTGAGAATGAACGTTAAGCCATGGCCTTTTGTGCAGAACTTGTACCCCCCATGCACATTAAAGAACATGCTTGATGTAAGTCATCCAGTTCTCCCAATGGCTATCCAGTGGAGCCCTTCTCCAGTCTTCTCTGAGTCCTTGTGATCTGACCATTTAGCCCATTGTGAGCAAAAAAGTGCTGCTCATAGGTAAAGCAAATTTCATTTCATGCATAATTTGATTAACCAATAACAATATTGAATTTATGCAGTCTTATCCTGTTGTTGCAGCTGATGCACTGCTTGAAATCAGCTGTAATTTTAGTATTTTGTTGCTCAATGAGCACTTTTTGGAATTAATACAGTTTGTTGTGACAATCTTTGCAAAGATTTCCATAGTGATCACAATAATGAAGTTCAGTGAAGTGATGCTCACTTCACTGAAGACGGAGCGCTGTCTTTGCTCCGAAAAGCTTATGAGAGTTTTCTCCTAAGAACTTTCAACATGCAAATAGTTTGAAGGATAAACTCTAAAATTTTATTGCTGAATGACAGAGAATTTTAAATTATTTTAAATTAATTTTTGAGCAAGAAGGTCTTTTTAATTATATCTCTTGCAATCTCATGAATGTGAATTCCTATGTTTAATATAAAGTAATTGCCACCTAAGACTTAAGTGCATATTTAAAAGTGTTTAGAGGAATATTTATTTATCATAAATAAATATATGCATGCTTTTAAAGTGCCAGTTGCAAAAAAAAAAAGCTTCCCCTGGTCTTAATAAGCAAATACCATAAGAAACATTTCAAATTTCTCAAGTGAGTGCTTAAAATTTGCTGATAGTATCTTGTCCTACATAATGGTATATCTCTTTAATGTAGAGCATAGGCAAAAGGTCTACAGTGCAATCAGTCATTGAAATTTAAAGCAATAATGTTATATATTAGCTGTAATTCTAGGTGGGCAGACGTGTGATATCATCAGTAGCAGAAATTGGCAGTTTCCCGTGGTTCTGCAGCTGCTTGACTGATCAGCCCTGAATTTGGTGGGGTGGTCCCAATTAGTTCTGACCCTCTTGATATGATAGATTGGAATTCTAGCTGCCAAGGGTCAGAAGTGATCCCTCAAAAAGCATCCAAGATTTCTGTGCCGCTGCTGTTGCCAGCCTTGTGAATGTAGTTGATCAATATGCGATTGTGAGTGGAAACCTGTGAATGAACTAGTTTCTGTTTCGTGCCAAACATTTGGTGTGGGTATTACTTGTATTTCATTCAAATATGAATGATTCTAATTACTTATTTCTCAAATTTTATAAGCAATAAAAATATATGTATTTCATTTTAGATTCTATCATGGCACACTGGGGAGTTGAAAGAATTCCACAACAGATTGGACATCTTGTCATTAGTGAAGATGGTGGTGTAATATCGGTATGTCAGAAATATCCATTGATGTTTACATATACAGTATATAGATACAGGGCTTTCAAGAAGTTTATGGTTTTTTAGTTGCCTGAAATGTTTAAGGTATTAAATTTATATATGTACAGTATTAAAATTTTATTATTTTCATTCAATGATTCTTATAAATAACAGAAAAGTATTTCCCAAATTTTAACTCTGCAACCAGTGGTGTAGTGTGGAATGCATATACCCTGGTGCCATTGAATACACTGGGGCCTTTTTATAAATATTATGAAAGTTATCAAGTGATAAAAGAAGAATGTTAAAATACTTACTCATTTTACAACAACATTTTTGAATATGCTAACCTGAGGGAGAAAAAAAAATCTATATTGCTATGTCTGATGTTCAAATTAGCTAAAAAAAACTTGAAGTACTCATCTACAATGTACAATAATATAAGTAAAATACTAAATTATTATATGTATACATTAAATGGAAACAGTTTAATTTTTTTATGTGTGAATACTTCAATATGCACTGATACACATAATGTATAATGGGAATTAAGGTATAAGTGTAATGTTTTTTACCTTGTGGGGTGGGCTGGATAATTTCAGTGCTTTTTTTATTCTGTCAGAAAATCAGTTAAAATTTTTATTTTAGAATGGAGAAAGTAGGTGAGTAGGGCTCTAGAGAGAGGGCAAAATGCACTAGACCCTGAAAAGTTGAGGGAGCCCCCCCCCCCCCTTCCCCCCCGGCAAAACACCTCGCCCTGTCTTTGTCCTGATGGGCTTGGAAAGGCTACCATCCATCAGATGGGATGTAAAGCCACGGTTCTTTGTGTGGGACAGCCATACCATGTGGATGTTAAAGAACACATTTGATGGCCTAGAAGGGATACTATCATCTATCTCCTAATAGCTGTCTAATGGGTCCCCTTCCCCCAACCTTCTTGGTGCCCTCGGGGGTCCTTGTGATCTGGCAATTTAGCCCATTGTATGCAAAAAAAGGTGCTGCCCAGAGGTAAAACAATCCAACCTGCCCTTGGTTTTGCTTAGTCAAGAAAATGGAACTAGTTTCATTTTACACAATTATAGACTGTTTTACACATTTTTTTATATAGATATAATACATTATGAAGTAGCAGGGGCATAGCATCAAGGGAGACTATTACTAGTAGTTGATACTACTTATTTTCAAGAATAAATAGATAATAGTAAAGTCTTACAAAAATTATCATCTGTAACAAGTTATATTTATATTCTTTTACTAAAATTTTATTCTTGTCATTGCAATGATTTCTCATGGCATATTAACGAAATGAAACTTATTTTGGATGAGCAGCAAGATCTGTTTTTTTTTTTAAAATGAGTAGACTTTTCTGGACTGAATACTTTCAGGCTAGTAAAAATCATGTTTTATCTCATTCTTAGCAGCAAGTTCAACTTTTTATGCTATTGCATATGCTAAATAAAGCTGATTCATAAGTACACTGTTGCATAAAATATATAAATACCAATTTTACAAAATAAAACATTAAGTGTTGGTGCAGATGCTTAATTTCTAATTTATAATCAGTTCATAGCCGTCCCGTGGCCAAGTGGTTAGCACACTTGGCTACTGGTCTAAGGGACCTGGGTTCGAGCCCCGGGTAAGGCATGGATGTGTGTTGTTTTCTGCTGAGGTCCTGCCATCCTCTCGGATCTCCTACTGTGGCATAATAAACTGACAGGCTCCTGTCAGACCTCTGTGGCAAGCAGCTGCTTGAGGGGGTATTTTTTATTTTTATTAATCAGTTCATAGCTGTCCTGGGGCCAAGTGGTTAGCACGCTTGGCAACTGATCTAAGGGACCTGGGTTCGAGCCCCGGGTAAGGCATAGATATTCGTGTTGTGTTTCTGCTGAGGTGCTGCCATTCTCACAGACCTTCTATTGTGGCATATAAACTGACAGGCTCCTGTCAGACCTCTGTGGCAAGCAACTGCTTTGAGGAGGGGGGAGGGGTATTTATTTATTATTTTTTTTATTCAGTTCATAAATATTCTTTAAAAATTTGTTTTCAGATTTGATAGTGTACGTTAACGTATATAGTTTCTTTTCATGAGCTAAAATAAATCTATTCGGAATTAATCTAAGCCTATCTGAATTACTGCAAATAAAGTACAAAATAATTTTACATTAATGTTTATTATTACTGCTGAGCTGAAATTTGAGATAAATATGTATAAATAACTTTCAGTGTACATATTAATAGTAAGGTGTTTTTATTTTAATGTATTCCCCTTTATTCCATCAGTTGTTAGTCTCATTTTGCATGATATGTATTTACATGGCAATTTTCCATAACCTACTCTGTAAATTGAGAAATGGTGTGTTTTAAATCACAATAAATGCAAAATCAACAGATATGTTTTATATCCTCTACTTCTGGTTCTGCAGTGTTATTTTGGAACTATTCCTATGAAAAGCAGAGAGTTTTTTTAAGGTCCAGGATGTTTTCTCAATTCTCTTTTGTCTCATTCCATGTTGAGAAACACTGATCTAAGTGACACATTGTCATACCATTTGCTTGAAGATGAGAATGCTGTTTAAGCTTACTTACAGGTGCTTGCAAAGTTCAGTTGTTTTTTTTTTTGGTTTTTGCATTGCATATTCCTTTCCCTTTAGTTGTCATAGATATCTTGTTGGAGAGATGTCTTATTGGGATATTTTTCTTTTTAAACTGCTATACTAAAATTGTTCTTTCTGATAGAGCAACAGAATGTAAGCATGAGAGTTTTTATGTAACAGATATCAATATTTTAATGTGCCAGTTGTGCAATGTTAGAGTGGAATGGATAGAGAACTTTATTCTTGATAAATGTATAGTGAGTAGCAGTCTGTTTCTAACAAGGTGAAAGCAAACACCTATGCAAGCAGATTTCTGAAAAAACATTTAAAAGAGTCCATTGCTAAAGAAAGGTAAAGTTATGAAACATTTATTTTTGACACTGAAAATATGTCTAAAAGACAATATTAAATTGCAATATTTCATTTGCTTTGTATCAGAATGATCAAATATACATATTAACTCTGATTTTCCTAAAACTTTTGATAGCATTGATTTTTGCATTTTACTGAAAATATTAGTAAGAATTTGTTTCAGTTCTAGTTTAACCAATTGGCTGTATTCCATTTTATGAATGACAGAATTCTTTACTCGGATTATGCTTCATGCCATTTCATAAGGTTTTTACATTACTTCAGATATGCTTTAAGAATCAAATCTTGAGCCTTTGTTTTTTAATGATTTATAAATGATTTACTTATTATTTTAAAATAATGAAATTGTCTTAATTATGCAGATGATGTTAAAGAACATAAATGAGTTGAATGATTGTGTTCAGTTTCTATCTGATTTGGATAACTTTACTTTTGCATAGATATTAATTAGTTAAATTATTTTAAAAATCAGTTAATAAATTAAAAATTGTGCAAAGTTGAAATAATACTGATGTCAGAAATGTTAAATATAATTTCTTCTGATAAAAGTGGAAATTTGTTCAATAGTTACCTTTTTTGTCAAATTCACAAATTCAGAGTTTTTGAATATTAAATGTGATCAAAATTAATTAATAAATGGTAAATCCACAGAGTTACATGTTGACTTTGTAGTCAATAAATTATTTCTTGCTCAAATGAGATATTTTGTGAATTTGAAATGTTTCAATTTTTTGTTGGTCTTTGCAGAATATTAATTATTAAAATGTGACTCTGATGCACTAATAGTTTGACATGCCTTAATGGAGAGTATTTAATTGGAATTAAAGATTAATAAAGCACTTAGAGCAATATTTTATTAATATAAAGGTATTTGTTAAAACTGCTACCTGCTGTTTTTTTGTCTTAGTGTTTTTTTTTTCTTGTTGCAGTCTGGTGGCGATCTTCAAAATGATGAGCATGTAGCTAATATTATTACTAATATGGTAAAAACCACAGATAAATCAGTACTTTCAACTTCTGAAATTGAATCATTTAAGAGAATTTCAAGTAAGTAAGCTTTAAAAAAAACAATGATATCAAAATTTTAATATTAGAATAACAATACATTTGAAAATATAATGTAACCACTCATATTAATAACTAATGGGAAATCTGTCATTAAAAAATATTTGAGCAATTCCATCTCAAATCAGAGGGGTGTCAGAGGCACTCACAGCCACACTTGTAGATGCTATTGGAAAAATGTACACGAGACTACTCCTAATAAGAATATTAAAATGTTATCTGCTTTCAATAAAAAAAAATGTTTTTCAAAAGCTATGCCACTCAAAAATAATGGGTCCAAATGTCACGTGTTCCTAATATTTCAAAAACTATCTATTCAAACATTTTCATTTATTTCTCATTTAAAGGACCATATCTAACACATACATCTGAAAATTATGTGGTAATTTGGCTAATACAAAATTTATGAAAAACCATCAAAATAAGGTTTAAAAAAATCTTTTTCTTGTTAATATTACAGTTCAAAATCTGGCAACATCTTTAAAGAAATTTTATTTTTTGGTAGTTAACACGGTCATTTACACACACAAAAAGTTATTCTGTAATATATTAAATATTAGTGCCCAAAATAAAGTAGTTGAAAATAAAAAAAAAAACTCAAAAACTTGGCATATTTTTAAAATCATTAAAAAAAATCCAGTAAATCTGAAACATTCACAAGTTAAAGACATAGACTTAGAATATTGTAGAAAGAAACTTTGATATATTTTAGTTTAACAGTTTTTTTTTTTGGTCATTGACCATTTTGATAGTTTAATTTTCATTACTTCAGAATTATGAAAAAATTAATTCCTAATATTTCAAAAATTTAAGATCCATTTTATTAAAACTTTTTCATTTATTTTTTATTTAAGAGATCATATTTGGCATGCACATGAAAGTTATGTGGGTTTTTTTATCATTAGTAGGAAATTTATAAAAAATAGTCGAAATAAAGTAAAAAATTGAGATTTTCTCCATTTCTTATGTACGCTATAGTTCAAATTCTGACAACACCTTAAAAAAATTACACTCTTTGTTAGTTAACATTGTCATTTTTCCACATAAAAAGTTGCGATATAATATATTAAATATTAGTGCTCCAAAAAAATTTTGAAACATTGACAATATGGGAGAGCTTAAAAATAATTTAAAAAATATATTTAAAAAAAATGAAACTTTTGCAAATTAGAGAAAATAATATGAATTAAATTGCTGCAGAAAGAAACTTTGATGTAATTTAACCTTCCATTGTCCAGCCTGAAAAATGCTTATATCAAGAGGCCAAGCTATTTTTCTCCCTATGCTCAGCCAAAAAATAATTTAAATTTAGTTATTTGGCAAAAAAAGTTCTAATGAAAGGAATTATGGCATGTTATATGTCAAATTAATCAACATTTAATTCTGGATTTTCTGAAAGTACAGTATTTAACAAAAAAAAAAAGACTACTAGTTTTATTTCAATAGGATTTTTTTAGAGTCGTGCAGTAAAAAATGCATATAAAAATTTATTTAAAAAAAACTAATAGAAATAATTATAATTCATATGAATAGTAAGGCTGTTTATTTCTGAATAAAAAAAATACTTTAAATAAGAAAATTTCTCTTTTTATAATTTTTTTTCAGTACCATGTAAAAAAATCTGGGCTTTTTGTCAATTGTGCTGAATCAGATAGGTGAACTTTAGATTTTTTTAACAAAATAACTAATCAACAGTTATAGGTCATGTTATATATACCAAATTGAACAGATTTTAATTCCAAATTATATTAAAATAAAAAATTTAAACAAATTTACAAGAATATTAATTTTAATAAGATATTTTTGCAGTGATATAGTGAAAAAATATATTCGACTTGCACTTAAGGATTAATGTTGGATAATATGATGAATAAAACATTAAATTATGTATTAATCGAAAGTAAATTTCTTCCTGAATAATATTACATTTACCTGAAACATAATTTTTATTTCTCTTAATGATTCTCTTCAGTGTTGTATATTTTTAAACATGGGCTAGATTTTTTGTAAGGTGACTCGTATTGTCACATTAATCAGATTTCTGTCCTGTTTCTGAAATTGAGGATAATTTTCTTGGCTGTTTTTTTTTTACTAAACATAAGTTTTTTTCTATAGGTGTTAAATTTGGAGAAACTTGGAAAAGTGCCAAAAAGTTAGTGCACAAAAAAATCTAAATCTATCATTAGAGTGGATGACACAATTCCATTTGGATTCCACATTCCACAGGACGACCAATTTCCATTCCAAAAGAAGTCCTTTTCCGTATCAAAGACTTTATTCAATTTCAGGAAACAATACAAGATCAAAGTTTTTTTACTGGAAAATAAGTAATAAAAGAGAAATTAACATCTAACCTAGTGCGATGTTAAATAAAATATCCACAACAATTTGTAAGTTGGTTTTCCGATGTAGCATAACTCTAAAAAATGGATAATAATCTATCAATAGATCAACCAAAATATCAGTAATTTATGAAAATAAATCTACAGAAATGATGGTTTAAATATAAAAGCATAAATACTAACTGGATGCATGGTGACAGTATCATATGTTTGAGAACAATGCTCACTGTAAACAATCCACTACATAGCCACTTGACTGCCCTCATGTGCCAGCAGTTAACTAGCTCATGGCACCTGTTGTGAAGCTGCAGGCAGTCTTCACAACAAGCTCTGGCCTTGCTCTGGCTAAGAAGGGTCTTGCTACTTATAGTTTCAATTTGAAGAGTTGGAATGATGCATAGAATGCTGGGATAAATGATAAAAATTATTCTAGGAATAATGAAATAGGTTTAAGGCCGAAAAGAGAGTAAAACGGGGAAATGAAAAAGAGGTATGTACTTCATAATTATTTTCAAAATCTTCCGTTTTGAAAAATAGCAGTTTTTTTATTAATTTTCAGGAGTATTTTTAAACTGTAAGGAAAAATTTGTTGATAATAGTTCAAACTTGTGAGCTTAAATCATGGAATTGTTTCAGCATAGTTAATGTTAACAAATAAATCAGCAATACCATATATATCATCTATATCCTATTTTAATAAAATATGCATCAAATGAAAAAAAGAAAGTTAATTTTCAAGCCTAAATAATTCATTTTTATAAGATATATATACACAAAATTTTCAAACTGCAGTTTTAATTTTTTTAATTGATTTTTTTTTTGCTCTCATTTGGACAAAGGCATCCTCTCATTTCAGATTTTGTCAACATGTATAAATGACCTGGACACAGGAAGGATTAAAAAATATGTTTTTTGTCTTTGAATATTCTGATAGCTTCATTTTCCTTACTTGCAGCATTATGAAGGAACGATATTGAATTTTAACAGAATATTCTGCTAAGAAAGGTTAAATTGAATTTCTGATTCCTCTTTTTGCAGAAATAATGCTTTAACTAGATTTCATTGAATGGCAATATTTATAAAGCAAATTGTTAAAATGATTAATTTATGGAAGATGGCAAAGTTGATGTAGAAAAAAAAAATATGGTATAACTAACTTTTAAAAAATGTTACAAATTAGAAAACTGATATAAACACCATTGTAGAAGTGACATTTGGTTAAGTATATCATGAGAATGGTTGTGACTTGATATCTGTCCAAATTGTTATTGTAGAGGTGATGAAAGTTCATTGATGTCTTTCACACCTAGATAGTAGACAATGCTGTTTATGAATGTTGCATAATATCTCAACATGTTATCATCACTTCATCCAGTAGATAAATGCAATACAATTAGCACATGCTATGATCAGTTTCACTTTAATATGAAAGTATCGTTAATTTTGCATTTTTTTCTGTATCTATGGTGTTGAGAATATGATGGTTACATTTTTGACTTTTGTTGGGGAATGTTTGCAGTAATAGGTGCTTATAATATATATATGAGGGGTTTTCCCAAATTTATTAGACTATGGAGGCAAAATGGAGCAAGATACTCTCATTTGCTGCTCCATGGCAAAGTGGTCAGTGCACTTGACTACTGGTCAAAGGAACCTGGGTTTGAGCTCCAGGTTTCTTTATTTTTGCTGTCTTTCTGCTGAGGTCTTGCCTTCCCCACAAACCTTCCCTATGGTGTATTACACTGACAGACTTCTGTCAGATCTTTTTGTCAAGCAGCTGCTTAAGGTTTTTTTTTCTATCACTTACTATCAAGATTGAGTACCAGCACTTTTTTTTAATTAAAAAATTTCTTATATCAAGAGTATTTACATTAGCAAGAACACCAGCACTCTTCTACCTAAATATACAAACAGGAAAAAAATCAGCAGAAAGTGGAGTATTTTATGAAAATATTTAGTAAAATGTCTTTTAAATGGCTATAAAAATATTACCAAATGCTCATTAAGTTCTTTATAAATTCTAAAAATACTTGGGAAATGCAAAGCTTAAATTAAAATACTTGACTGCTCCCAGGTTCACCAGGAGCAGAGTTCTGTTTATGTCTAAGTTTTTAAGTAGGGGGCTTAAAACATGCTTTGCCAATAATAACACTGGGAAACAAGGTTTTTGGTTCTTAAACAAAAATAGATGGCCTGTATGTATTTTTTTATGCTGAATTTGAATTTTTTTGCTGTTGCATGTAAATTTTAGTAAATTTTAGTTTCAATTTTATCAAAAATTATGATACAACATGGTTAGGTGAATAGCTTTATCATGTTAAACTAATTAGGGGATGAGATATCTGTTTATTTGAATTTTATGTTGACACCTGTGTCTTAGATATTTGACAATTGGCAACATAACGTGACAAGAGGAAGCCATTTTTATAGCCTAAAAATTTCAGTTTTATAAACTAATATTTGTAGTCATGTGCAAAATTCTATTTCTTTGTGTAGTTTTGGATATTATCTGTACTGCACATTGTTAAAGTTACTCTTGACATTGTTTCTATTTTGTCATAGTTCAAAAGTAGCAATGAAGTAATTAAATAGTAAGTAAAATCTTAAACTGGAGCTATGTCCTGTAAATAACATTAACCTTTTTTTTTTTTAATTTTTGGAGAGTTTGCTGTGAAGCATTGCAGAAGGTGCTTTACTCCTCTTATTAAAAAGCATATGAGTAGTATTTTGGATACAGTATAGATGATAAACAGTGGACACCTCATACACTGGGCCACAAATTTTCATAAAAGTCATGCCTCTGAGGTAAAAGTAGCCATTTCTTACAGATTTCAAGGTGCTAAACATGAATATGACAATGAAAATGCAAAATTGGCTACGATTTCTGAGAAATCCGCAGTAGTTTCTTATATAATAGAGTAATATGTACATATGACATGTATCGGTAAAACTCCACTTCTACTTCCAACATTGCTTGTATGGCTGGTCAGGATCATCTCTGGTAAGCAACCAACAGTAGTCAGCCAACATTGAAGTGGACCAGTTTCACTGGTATCATTTCTCCATCATTGTAATGTCCTGGTGAAGATGTTCACCATGCTCATCACTAACCATGCCGCAGTTGTCAGGGAAGAAATGTAAATGGAGAAAGTGGATCTTTAAGGACATATTGCAGCTAAGTTTGTGATACAGAGACAACATGTCCTTAACCAGTTTCTTGTAGTTGTCTGCCCTGCTGTTGCCAAGAAATTTAGTTGACACCAGACGAAACGTGTCCCAAGCATTTTCTTCACCCTGAAGCAGGTTGTTGAACATCTGGTCTCTGAACAGCTCGTTGGAATCTGAGGACCCACAAAAATTCCCTCTTTAATTTTCGCTTTGCTGAATCAAGGGAATTTGTCAGCCAAGTACTTGAAAGCTGATGCAGTCCAGTCCATGGCTTTTACGAAGTTTTTCATCACACAGAGTTTGATTGTAGGGACAGTAGGAGGATTTTGTGCATTTCTGCCAGTGCTGGGTGTTCCACATTCTTCTCTCCAACCTTCAGAAATTTCCTCTGAGGCCAGTTTCTCAACATTAGACACCGAAGGTGCGTTCATTTCTTCTTCGGTGAGAATGTGCAGTTCAGATGATGCACCGTGGCAGACGTATGGATCATCATTAGACACCGAAGGCTGCGGAGAACCCGATGTTGGTTCACCTCCCTCCTCATCATCTGAATCGATGGAAAATTCCTTTGGAGGTTCGGGAATGGGAAGGCCTTCACTGTGCGGAACTGGTTGTAGAACAGATTGTATATTCTGGTACGCTATTGTCCACTTCTTTTTCCTTGTGATGCTTCCAGAAACAGGTGGAACCATGCAGAAGTAGCAGTCATTTGTATGATTGCTTGGCTCTCTCCAAACCATAGGAACAGCAAATGGCATCACCACTTTTTCGCCTTTCAGCCACTTCAGAAGATTTCTTGCACACATACTGCAGCATATGTGTGGGGCCCAAGCCTTGTGCTGGTCCCCAATCTTGCATCCAAAATAAAACTCATACACTACTCTCTTTATTGGAGTGATGCCCCTTTTCTGGCTTGCAAATGTCACTTTCCTGCAAATTTAACAAAATGTATCTGCACTATTAACACAGTTACAAGACATCACTACTGCTGGATTAAAATTGCAAGGATCACTTGTGTTGTACTTATGACTCAGGGGTAAATGGAAGTCGCTCAAAGACTTGCTCACCCTACAAGACGTCTCTTACAACTAATGATTGCATCATCTTCTTACAACTAATGATTGCATCATCTTTTGTCCGTGATCGTAAAACTGTGATGTCATGACTCAACTACATTGCATCAGACAATGATGCAATACCTCTGGGGGATTGTGTGTATAATGGGCTGATGCAATACAACGCAATATGTTGCAATCTGGAGTTTAAAATACAGCGTTGTTAAATGGTTACCTATGAGCTCAATGTGGACTGAGTAATTCATACATGACCATCTCTGTCCTAAACGAGACCAAATCAACATATTGTCATATTCGGGTTCAGCACCTTGAAATTAATAAAGATTGGCTATTTTCATTTCAAAGCCTTTTTGTGTGAGGCCCAGTGATATTAGTTTTGTTTCAGGTGGAATAATAATTTCAGTGTAAATAATTGTTTGCAAGAGTTAGTAAAAATTCTCATTTGTCTGGCTTTTGCAATACTAATGATTCGG
Organism: Ryuthela nishihirai; assembly: GCA_038380435.1. Taxonomy (NCBI): domain Eukaryota; kingdom Metazoa; phylum Arthropoda; class Arachnida; order Araneae; family Heptathelidae; genus Ryuthela; species Ryuthela nishihirai. The sequence continues at coordinate 29,601,979 of JAWZYU010000002.1, read as the reverse complement.
AAAGAAAAACAATCATTTAAACAACTATTTGTGTAAGACTAAAATCTTATTTCTCTGCTAAAATAAAAAAAAAATTTGTGCTCCTAAGTTTTCAGAATGAGCATGCTGTTTTATGCAGGTTTGGTGAACTGCATCTCAACAGTTTTGGCAACATAAGGCTTAATGAAAAAGTTTGTTAAAGGTATGGATTGAAACAGCAGAGGTTTTTGCTTTCATTAAGAAAGATTTCCAAAAATTTGTGAAAGAAAGGGAATATTTGTGAGTCATCAAATTCAGGGTTGTTGTGACCTTAGAGTCCTAAAACTTTAGGACATTTTTTCAAATAACCATTTTTTTATGCCTTGAAAAATTAATGAAACTTTTTGAATGACCTTTGTTCTGCTTCTAGTATGGTGTACTACATATTTTGAATGCTACCATGCGAGTTTTTTTTTTGTAATCGTAATTTTAGTTAAACTCCATCCATTGTATACCAGAATCCCTCCCCTTCCAGAATATTGAGACACGTATATTATCTATAGTTCACATTCAGATATGTTGAGTAGGGTCTGAACCAAAATACTGTGACTATCGCAAAAATAAAATTTGATGGTTTCTGTTGCATTTTTCCTATGCACCAGAAAAAACATAAAAATTCAATGTGAAAATATGTTTTAGAATCACATACTTTTACACAGGAACTATAAAAAAGTTAAAATTTGTTTATTCAATGTACTTAGCTTATTTTTAAATACATTTTATGAGTGACTATATTTATATATTGCAGTTTATACATAATAAAGATGATTTTTATTTAATTATCTCTAATCATATATGAACTACATTTATTAGTATTTATATTTGTAGAAAAACATGTCACTGGCAACAGTTTTTTTTGGTGTATATGGGGAGGAAGATGCATTGATACTATGTAGCTTTAGTGTTGTGTACATTAGGTACCAACATTTATGTGGTGCACAAGATCATCCATTCTCGTAACAATTGAGCTTTATTGGATAATATGTAAAATGTTTATACAATATTTAATATATTAATTTTTTAAACATTTTAAGTCTTGAAAGTAAAGAATGCAGTACATTTATCATTTGATTTGCAAAGCTAAATAGCTTAGGTAGGTCAACTTTTAACCTCCTTTTTTTTCCATTAGCTAAGCATGGGTTTAAACACAACATAATAATAGGTTATAACACAACTTTTTTTCATAAATAGTTCAGCATGGGTTTAAACACAACATAATTGTTGTACTTAATATTAATAATGTTGCATTACTCTAGTACTTGTAGGCTGAAATTTACATGTACCAGTAGGGTAAATTTCTTATCTTGCTTGAAAACAGCTTTTCACATCTGCACCTTTTTTTTGTAAAAGTAATAATCTATGGGCCAGAATCCTTTGTAGGCTTCTGGCTAATTTTCATTAATGTCAGGGTGAGTGAGCAGTTTTCAGAAATGCCTCAGTTTATAAAATAGTAGGCATCCTGAATAATGAAAGATGCAAAAATGATGTGTTATTTGTCATACGTTATTGGTGTTTTTTCTGTATTTTTTTGCATGGAGTCTTTGCATGTTTAAACAGCACAAAAAAAAATAATGCAAATCACATATATTTTCTGTTGAATAGAATGTTACTGAACATTTGGTTTTTTAAATAGCACAAATTATAATAATCACTTCAAAGTAAAAAAAAAAAGTTTCATTGTTTGATATTCAAAATATTTTTTTCATCTGTATGTGCATTCAGAGTGTATTATAGATTGTTTTTATAGTATATTTGCTGTACATCTGTGTAGTTTCATCAGCAGTCTTCACAAGAAATATAAAGAATTAACACTAAAATAGAAAATTACAAGTTGTACAGAAATGAAGAAAAAATGGGTTTTCTTTCAGGATGTTCCATAATACCATATCAAGGCATGTCTAATTGTTGGTCATAGCTATGTGCTTCAAGTGGGAAAAAAACTTCTCTTACAAATAAATTTACAAATTTCTCTTACAAATAAGGTTGTAAGAGAAAACAACTTTATTTCTTTTGCAGCCCATCCTTTCATTTCAGTTTTCTATGTTGCCCTTCAGCTGAAAAATTTGCCCAGGCCTGGTGTATACCAAGAAATCAATCTTTGACAATGGAAACTGGTTCATATTAAACACTCATTCACATGGTCATTTTCAAACTGAGTGCTAGAAATATTATTGCAACTTTCTAAATTTTTATTTAAAAAACAACTTGGTACATAAATGTTTGAATCCTTTTTACAAAGAGTATCTGATAAATGGGGATAGGGACCAGAAAAATGTGGTTAAAAAAAGATATATCAGAAATATTTCTTTCTCCATAATATATATAATGGAATGCAATCTGTGATACCATCAACTTTACCCATGCAGCACAGCATAGAAATTTGTCCCCATAATATAAAATAAAACTAGGTAGAGATAGTTCACCCATTGCAACATGAAGAGTGTCAACCTATTAATCTATATAAAGAAGAATTCAAGAGAAAATATACAAGCAACCTGAGAATAAAATCTTTCAAGCTAATATCATCAACTTTCTTTGTTGGCAAACCAGATTTAAAAAGTTATTAAGTTCTATTAGAATATTGAATCTGAATAAGTGTTGAAGTATACCAAACACATTTTTATAACCAATATTTGTGTATAGTGTGACATTTTAAAATATATTTTGAAGACATTTCTGTGCATTTAAAAATGTGTATTTTGAAATGATGATGAGTGGGATTCTGTTGGCCTGGTTGGGGAAGATGTTGAGAGGAGGTCAAAGGGAAGATGTTGAGAGGAGGTCTGGGTTTGGGTTATTCATGCATTTTCTCCTCTTCAGTGAGCAAACTGCAGTTGAGCAAAGGGGAAATAGCTGTAAAATTTTTATTTAATATGAAATTGCTGCATATCCCAACATGGAATGCATAATAATAATAATAATACAAAAATATCCTTGAATTTATCACATGTATGGCAAGCAGCTGCTTGAGGGGGTATTTATTTATTTTTTTTTTTTTTAAGATTTTGCCTTCAATTCCATGAAGATTGTATTTTATTTTTCGACAACAACAGAAGGTGGATTAAAAGAGTTCTACAGTGTGCACTTTGTATGTTTTTTTAAAGAATCGTTATGAAACTAAATTGCTTTATATAAAGCAAACTAAACAACTATATCAAAATAAAATTTATTCCTATGTATACAATTAACTCCAAACTTTTTTTTTTTGTACTAAATGCTTTTTCTCCATTTTTCTAGTAAATTATGATGATCACTTCTATGTGGTGGCCTTGTCAAACAAAAAGATTCATGTCGTTAAGAGGAAGTACATTCCACCTGAACCCATTGTAGCTTAATATATCAAATATGCTGCTGTATTCAAGAATTTCCAGTTTTCATAAAAAGATGACTGTTATTGATATTATTAAATCTATTATCGTCTATTTTTAAAACTTAAATACGTAATATAATGTATAGAACAACAAATCATCTTTTATAGACTTTGCAAATAAAATAGTAACAAGTAATTTTGTAACTCCTGAAAATGTATGAAATATACTTATAAATTCAGTATTTATAATTAATCTGTAATTTATAAATAAAAATTTTTGTTTTGATTTTTTCAGTGTTTCAGTATCTTCAATGCAAAAATAAAGGATTTGGCTAAAAATTTAAACATGCTTGCAGAGGTGTGCTGATTGATAGGCTCTGCAAGCATGCTCCACAACACAAAAAATATGGGGATATAAAACTATTTAAAGGATTAGCCCAGAATTTTTTTTATATATAACTTTGAACAAATAATAGCGGATATGAACAATTATCTTCGTTTTCTTATTAAAAATTCCTTGCTGCCTGTGGGCCAGAATTCGTTTTCTCTAACAAACAAAATTTACACGATATGATTAACTTTTGGATAATTCTTTATAGGTATAAAACTAAGATAATTATTTGAATTTTATGCAGCAAAGTGTAATTTTTGTTTTATGTAAAATAACTATGGGTTCTAAAGAAATCATTAAAGAGTACAGGAAATATAAAACGACATTAATATGAAAACATTACAAAATTTTGGTAACTAAAAGCTAATGATTTTTCACAAAAGAGAATCCCCTCCCCCGACATTTGCAGGAGGCCCCAAGATTTCCAGTACGCTATTGCATGCCTGATTATCATAAATGATAAATAATCAGGTTTTCGATCGCCGAAGGTTATAAAGATAGTTGTGCAGATATATTTCTCTCTAGAAAGCTCGTTTTCAAGTGTTCTGCCTCTAAATTCAAACGGATCGTTACAGAATATAAGAATAGCATTATACAGTTGAAATATGAAGAGAATAAAATTGTGTAAGCCCACGAAAGACTTGGTATATCACCCCACCCCGTTTAAGAGTTTACATATCTTTTAAGGAGCTCCTTGAAAAGACCAGCAATATGTCATGAACACCCCATCACAATGAAGAAATTTTTAGATAACCAAGCTTTTATTGCAAGCCTCAAATGTTTATTTTTCGTGAAGGGAATTCTGTAAACTTCCAACGAAGCATGGCAAACGGCTCCGAGAGACATTTAGAGCGATTACTGGGTTGAAGTGTCATATCTCGTGATCAATATTGGGAAAAATATATATCCTGATGCCGTTACCTAAAGAGATGGTAAAAGATGCCACCCCAATATATGGGTGAAGATGCAGATATGGATCAAGTTGTCTGTTGCAATCTCATAATATGACTTTTAATACTTTATCTCAAATCTAACAAGCGCAGTGATCATATGAAATGGGGCAAATGGTTTGATTTTTCTGAAAAATAGTGGCAAGGGTTCTAACACAAGGGGAAAGAAGATAGGATGTTGCCACTATAAGAGGGAATGTTTCTTGATGCTCATTGGCTAGGAGTTTAGACGTCACTGATGGTAAACGAAGCGCAAGTTTTCCGTTGACAGAAAATGAAAATTTATACACTGAATGGACAAATTATTATATACACATACCTAATAACCCGTTACTCCAACTTATGCCCTCACAACAGCATCCAGACGTCTTGATAAGGATTCAATGAGGTGGTATTGCAACCCATTAAGCGAGAATTCACGTAAATGATGACGGTTTCAACGGGTACCAGGGCCCTAAGGAAGCCCATGTAAACGCACCCTAAACTGTAACACCGCCTCTACCTGACTGTATGACCCCAACTTGGCAAGCTGTGTCCATCACTTCATTTGGTTTAAACCACACGCACCCTCCCATCGGTGTGTTAAAGTGAAACTGTTTCCAGTCCACACTCTGGTTGCGAAAAGACTTTGCAAACCGCAGCCTATTCTTTCGGGTGCCTTACAGTAAAGCAGGGAGACATCTGTGGGCGTCAATTGCCATTATCTTTTTTTTCCATGGTACGATGGATAGTCTTTGTGCATAAACTTGTGGATGCACCCTCATTCAATTCCGATCAGGTGCGTACCTATGGGGGGGGGGGGGAGGCTCTCCCCAAAGTAACTCGGAGTTGGCAAAATTCGAAGCGACTTCGTAAAATCTAGGTGAGTTGTGAAAATTTGTTTTTTTTTTGTAAAATAAAAGGGACTTAACAAAATCTAGACAACTTGGCAAAAATCTAGGGTAGTTGTCAAAATCGAGGCAACTTGGCAAATCTAGGGCAGCTGTGAAAATGGAGACAACAAAATTTCAAGCCACTTAGTAAAATACAGGCGAGTTGGCAAAATCGGGACAACTTGACAAAATCTTGGGAAGTTGGCAAAATTCGGCGTGACTTCACAAAATTCAGGTGAGATGTAAAAATTGGGATCTTTTTTTTCTGTAAAATTATGGCGAGTTGGCAAAATGCAGGTGAGATGTGAAAGCTGGGATATTTTTTCTATAAAATTATGGCGAGTTGGCAAAATTGAGGAAACTTGTCGAAATCTAAGGGGAGTTGACAAAATTCGGTTACTTGGCAAAATTCAGGTAAGATGTAAAAATGGAATATTTTTGCTGTAAAGTTATGTAATGTTGGCAAAATTCAGAGTGACATTGCAAAAATCAGGTGAGATTTAAAAATTGGGACTTTTTTCTGTAAAATTGTGGCGAGTTGGCAAAATCGAGGAAACTTGGCAAAATTCGAATCCACTTTGTAAAATACGGACGAGTTGTGAAAATTAGGATTTTGTAAACTTAAAGAGAGTTGACAAAATCGAGAAAACTTGGCAAAATTTTGGGGAGTTTGAAAAATTTGAAGTGACTTGGCAAATTCAGGAGAGATGTAAAAATTGGGATTGTTTTTGTGAAATTAAGGAGTGGTGGTAAAATCGAGCCAACTTGGCAAAATTGGAAACCACTTGTAAAGTACAGGTGAGTTGTGAAAATTGGGATTGGTTTTGTGAAATTAACGAGATTTGAAAAATCGAGAACTTGTGGCAAAATCTAGGGGAGTTGGCAAAATTCGTAGCCACTTGGTAAAATACAGGGGAGTTGTGAAAATTGTTCCTATCTTGTGTAATTAAGCAGAGTTGATAAAATTCGAAGTGACTTGCAAAATTCAGAGAAGATAAAAAATTGCGATTTTTTCTGTAAAATTACGGCAACTTGGCAAAATATAGGCGAGTCCAGATTCGAATCCAGTTGATGAAATACGGGCGAGTTGTGATAATTGGGATTGGGTTTGTAAAATTAAGGAGAGTTGGCAAAATCGAGAAAATCTGACGAAATTTTTGGGGAGTTTGAAAAATTTGCCGTGACCTGGCAAATTCAGGAAAGATGTAAAAATTGAGATTGTTTGTGATATTAAGGAGAGGTGGAAAATCGAGGCAACTTGGAAAAGTCTAGGGGAGTTGGCAAAATTGAAACCACTTAGCAAAATGTGGGGTGGGGGTGGCTCAGTCGGTAGTGCGCCAGGCTCGTAATCTGTAGTTCCCAGGTTCGAGTCCCAGCGTTGAGGTTTATCTCCGCAAAATTCCCCGCCCTGCCCACGGTCAGTAGGGGACACCGATGGGTTTGGAAAGACCGCCGTCCGTCGGATGGGACGTTAAGCCGTGGCCCCGTGTGCGGGAGAGCCGTACCCTGTGCACGTTAAAGAACACGCTGGATGGCCTTGACGGGAGACTACCATCTGTCTCCCAACAGCTGTTCCAGTGGGTCCCCTCCCCCAACCTTCTCTGAGCCTTCGGGGTCCATGTGACCTGGCCATTTAGCCCATGGTGTGCAAAAAAGTGCCGCTCAGAGGTAAAACAACCCAACCCAAAACAACTTAGCAAAATGCAGGTGAGTTGTGAAAATTGGGATTGGTTTTATGAAATTAAGAATTGGCAAAATCGAGACAACTTGGAAAAATCTAGGGGAGTTAGCAAAATTGGAAACCACTTGGCAAAATGCAGGTGAGTTGTGAAAATTGGGATTGGTTTTATGAAATTAAGAATTGGCAAAATCGAGACAACTTGGAAAAATCTAGGGGAGTTAGCAAAATTGGAAACCACTTGGCAAAATGCAGGTGAGTTGTGAAAATTGGGATTGGTTTTATGAAATTAAGAATTGGCAAAATCGAGACAACTTGGAAAAATCTAGGGGAGTTAGCAAAATTGGAAACCACTTGGCAAAATGCAGGTGAGTTGTGAAAATTGGGATTGGTTTTATGAAATTAAGTAGTTGCCAAAATCTAGGGGAGTGGTAAAATTCGAATCCACTTGGTAAAATACAGGCGAGTTGTGAAAATTGGGATTAGTTTTGTGAAATTAGAGTTGACCAAATTGAGACAACTTTGCAAAATCTTGGGGAGGGTGAGAAATTTGAAGTGACTTGGCAAATTTCGGAGAGATGTAAAGATTGGGATTGGTTTTGTGAAATTAAGGACAGTTGGCCAAGTCAAGGGGAGTTAGAAAAATTCACCCGACTTGCTAAAATTTAGGTGAGATGTAAATATTGGAATTCTGTGAAATTATGGCTAGTTGGCAAATTTGGAAGTTACATGGCAAAATGCAGTCGAGTTGTGAAAATTGCCTCAACCTCCTCATTTCCAGTAACCCTTTCATTGGTTACCACAACCCTACGTCTCCCCCTCCCACGATCAAAATTCTAGGACGCACCTGACAGACATTATTTTCTCAGTTGGCAATATTTGATTTTCTTCCCCCCACCAACCATAGTCCATTGCTACACCCCCGATTCCGATGTTATCTCCATATGCTCCACAGCAGCTGTTTGATTCCTTGTAACGATGAATGAACTCTGCGCTCATCTCGAGAGTCAATTGTACTTTTACATCGACATTTCTCCTGCTGGTTGGAAGTTGTCACGGTATTTCAGTCTTGGTATACACGTGTGGTCTGACATAGAAATCAAATTTCTCCCCCCTCCCGATTCCTTGTAACGATGAATGAACTCGGCGCTCATCTCGAGAGTCAATTGTACGTTTACATCGACATTTCTCCTGCTGGTTGGAAGTTGTCACGGTATTTCAGTCTTGGTATACACGTGTGGTCTGACATAGAAATCAAATCCACAAGTGGTCAGATTTATCCCCCCTCCCAACTTGAAAGATTTCCTTTATAAAGGCCGTCACGCACACAGTTCTTGCAACTGTGACACGCTAACCCCACACAAATTTTCGGTAGATGTGAAAACTAATTGGTTTGGCCGATACGAATTCTTTCATTTCGATCTCTCTCATTGCACATGCACTTAGCAACACCTGACAATGGCAACAAAACTGGGTGGCTCTGGATCAACCCCTAAACGCCCCTTAAGGGTATGGAAGGTACAGGCGGAGAGGGTAGAAGATTCAGCTTCACAGTCATAACTGACAGCAAACACTATCAACACGTTGAGAGAGTGGAAAGGTACGGAGGTGGGAAGTGGCAGTGTGAGAAAACAGCTGTTTTTATCTTTTATATACTAAAAAAGCAAAATTTATATATTAGAAACATAAAATTACTTCTTATCGTTTTGCGAATGTTTCTCCCGCTTTGAAAACTGACATTACAAAAATATTTGCAATCAGTGCTCGTCTATTTAAAAAGCTAAAATTTCTTTCTATTTTTGTGCCCCTTTAAGCTCAGGGTCCTGGTGCAGCTGCACCAATGGATGAGACGCCTCTGGTTCCACTCTTGTACAGGTGTCTCAGTTTATCTTGGGAGCTATGTAACAGATACTGGTGATTTCAGCACGAGATTAACAGACTAATAGGGATTGTTGCGGGGACTTTTAAGAATCTATGGAGTGTATGGAGAAATAGGGTATACACCTAAAGACTAAAATTAGACTGTATAATAGTTTGGTTCTTTCTAGGGTTAGTTATGGTAGTGAAACTTGGACACTTTGTAAACAAGATAACAGGAAACTAGATGCTTTTGATTCCAGATGCTTACGCAGTATCTTTGGCATTAGGTGGTTCAACTTTGTAACTAATGATGAGGTTAGGCAAATGAGTTTGCAACCTCCTTTGAGCAGCATCTGTACAGGGACTTCATTGGTTTGGTCATGTTATGGTATGGATAATTACAGATTAGCGAATAGGATTATCAACAGCGTTCCTAAAGGCTTACTGAAGTTCAAGAGAGAAGTTTAAGAACTTTATGAGAACGGGAGAACCTAAGATGTGGTGGGCAGACAATGTCAAACAGGATCATGTTAGAATTGGTGTGCAGTGGCTAGATGCAGCTAAGGACAGAAATGCTTGGATAATTAAATTGTACCGTCTGGTCCTCCGTAGCCCATTGCTGCTTGAGGATGATGTTGATAATCAGTACTGGAAATAGAATTTTTGATCTAGAAGTATGACAAAATACAATGGTTTCCATAAATTAAGGAAAAATAAAATAAAAACTATGTGAACGATTTTAATGAAAGTTGATGAAAACATTAATTACAATGCTAGTTTCAGAATAGCATAAAATATTTTACACTAGAAACATTTTTTGTCAAAAATAATATATACAGGAACTTGTCCAAAAATGGTGTCAGAATGCAATTGGCAACCAAAGTGTGGTCACCCCTTACAGCAATGCAGGCACGATAGTGATGTTCCATGTTGTTTATGATGTTGTGAATCAGCTCAGTAGGGAATAACTATTGTTCCTTTAAAGCAGTAATGAGCTCCCCCTTTGTTTCAGGTGGTGGGTTGAAGGTAAAAACACATATTAGAGCATACCACACATGCTCAATCGGATTTAGGTTATATCAAGCTGGCCACTCCATGTGCATAATGGTCTCCTCTTGAAGGTATTGTTTCTTTAGTCGAGCTCTGTGTAGATGAAGGGGCGGGGGTGGCTCAGTTGGTAGTGCACCAGGCTTGTAATCTGCAGTTCCCAGGTTCGAGTCCCAGCTGTGCCAGCGTTGAGATTTATCTCCGCAAAATTCCCCGCCCTGCCCTCGGCCAGTACGGGACACCGATAGGCCACTGTCTGTCGGATGGGACATTAAACCGTGGCCCGTGTGTGGGAGTGCCATACCCTGTGAACGTTAAAGAAGACGCTGGATGGCCTTGACGGGAGGCTACCATGTCTTCCAACAGCTGTTCTAGTGGATCCCCTCCCCCAGCCTTCGGGTTCCTTGTGACCTAGCCATTTAGCCCATTGTGTGCAAAAGTGTGGCTCAGAGGTAAAACAACCCACCTGTGTAGATGAGCGTTGTCTTGTAAGATGAATGTTTCACCTATTGTACCAGAGTAAGGACGTACATAAGGGTATTGAGGTTCCCACTTGTCAATTCATAGAAGTCTGTGGATCCACCTAAGGAAATGCCACCCCAAACATACACACTATCTCTGCCTTAACTCTCTGACGTGTTACTGGGATGATAACGGGTACCGCGTTCTCCCCATATCCAGAATCACTCTGCAAGCAATATCTGGACTCATCTGTGAAGAGTACAGACCTCCATTGCTCTTCAGTTAACATGCGTGCATAACCAATTCTACCGCTCTCTCCTGTGACACGAGGGAGATACACATTACCCTCCCTCCCTCATGAAACCTACACACAGTAGAAGCTGATACAACCCTCCCAGTGGCTGCTGCGAGAGGTTCGTAGATGAGAGGGAGTTGGTTGGTTGTTTGGGTTTTAATGGCGCATTAGCAACTAAGGCTATAATGCGTCATACAAATGTCCATAAGAAAAATGATAAAAGTCGTGTAAACCTTAACCAAATTTTAAAAGAAACCATAAACATATACTAAGAATATAAAGCAATAAAAAGAAACATAATTGATAACAAGAAACAAATGTATAAATAAGTTATAAATATAAAAGTAACCCAGGTGTAAGCGATCTGGGTTAAATATTGGAATAAAACTATATCCGAGTATCCTGTAAAAATTCAAAGACAGCGTTAAAACAACAATGATCAGATAACAAATGTCCGAGTGTAAGGGGCTCAGACGTAAAATCATGAAAATTAAAAAACAAACGCCGTTCGAAGTTAAAACATGGACAAGAGTAAAATGTGTTTGATAGTTAAAATGGTGTCGCAAAACTCACACTTAGGTTCGCCGTCCGCCAGTAAAAGAAACGGAGTAATAAATGACCTTAGCGGAGCCGAACAAGTACAACTTCCTCCTTGCGATTCCTTCAGTAACAAGACTGCCATGGTTTGATCTCAAAGAGCTTGTTCGTAAGCTGTTCTGACCAAGATCTCTACCACTGTGCCTGGAGCTCGATGGTAAAACGTTGCCGGAAATCCAGGTATGGAACCAGTAATGGAGAGTCGGACAGGGGCGTGGCTGACCTGCCAGCAGAATCTGCCAAATCATTGCTCCTGATTCCAACGTGACCGGGCACCCAACAGAAATGGATGGTGGTTGTGGCTGCCAGACGATGTAGTTGCTGGCGGATTTTAGTCAGAACTGGATGAGGCCGATGCCTCACCGAGCTAAGCGAGTCGGTGTAAAGCACACACCGACGGCTGAGAGGGAGTCGACGTCCTGTTCCTTCGTGTTGTTAATCGCAGATATCGGTTTTGTATAGCGGAGCTAGTGGGATGCCATCCTATATCACTGGTAATATTAATTCGACCAAATGGAAAATTATGAAATCCTGTAAGAATCATATTCATGCCCTTGTTATCCAACGTCAATCAAGCACTTTGAGACACAAATTTTAAAAAATTCCACTTGCAGTTTTCTTTATTGCATTTCCACATGTTATTCATCATTTGATTTTAAATTCTAGATGTAATTGTAAACAGCTGCCGTTGTCTATGCCATTTTGACTGCACACAAATATGCCATTGACGACATCTTGTCCTTCTTGAAAACTGGTGGTTTTAGTTTCGTATTCCACGCTCAAATTCATAAATTTTCTGATTGTGTTTAAGTGCATCATCTAGCAACCAATAAATTCACATTTCCCAACCATTGCCTTCTTAAAATGAATACATTAAAAAAATCTACACGTTTTCTGTGAACAAATATACTTATATGTAGCAAGAGGTCTATGGCCAATAGACAAAGAGCAATTTATATGTTCTCAACCTAGGTGAAACAGAATATACACACCATAATTTTCAAAAAACAACTTTGTATTTTTTTTATATAATGCAGTTTAATGTTAATTATTAATGTGTTAATTATTAATGAATATTTGTGAAAACTTAGTGGTCAAGTGCAGAAAAGTTTCAACTTTCACACTGATATTTAGGCAAACTATAAATCTTTAGCATTTCTTTTGAGATACCTTTCCACAATTGCATATCAGTTATTGACTTAAATTGGAGTGATCAAATAGTTTGGCTGGATAGTGTAAAAATTTACATTTTCAGTTTGATTCAATGTTAATTACAGAACGTTTTCATTTACATATATAAAAGAAATTATCAAAGCAGTTTTATAGTAAACTAGAATTTCTCTCTGACAACTTTTTCTGATATCACTAAACAACTTTAGTTTTAATCTTAATTCTAACAAAATTCCAAATATTTACAATAGTAGGTTTACTACGTATATTTATTATGGTCCTTTATTAGAAATATTTTCATGCAGTTTATACAAAGAGAGTTGTTCTTGGTATGTTATAAAAATGGCTGCAACAATTTGTAACCCTAAAAGAGCAAAAAATGTTGACTTATGAGGCAAGGTAAATTTACACCACAGCTGAAAAAGTTCTTTATAAGCCTTTGTCAAAGAAGGCACTGGATATGTGTAACAACGTTCTGCACAATAAAAACCAACTACTGGAGATAAAATCATAGGATATACACCTCCAACAAATGCCTGAAGGAGAGCTGCTCTTGTTCCTAGACAAACTGTACACTGCTTTCCTTCAAACAAATCAAGTTTCACAAAAGCTGCATGAAAAAAAGGGGCCATAATCATTGGCAAGCCAACCAAAGGAAGATATGTTGTAATTCTATAATAGCTCTGAAGAAGTAGCTTTCTCCTGTAAAAGTTATTACACAAAAAACCTCCAAAACCAGCACAGCTACTCAGCAGACTTGTACCATAGACAAATGGCCACCTAGAAAACAAAGTTATTTTGAACTTACAGAATCACAATTAAAATTTCTACATATATTAAAAAACGTTTAATTTATATGATCTGATGGTATATAATTACAACTGTCATGTAATAATGATTTATACTTAACATAGGCTCTGCAGTAGACTTGGTATTTCAAGCACTTTAGTGTACCACCTAAGTTTTTTTTCATATATTTTGAAAAGGGTTTTTAATTTGTCAAACATCGTAATTTGTAGTTGATGGTGTATCTAAAAGGTTAAATAATGATGGCTTATGAGATAACACTGAGTTGTGTGTGAGCAAAGCTTATAAATGCTCGTTTGGAATTGCACTTTCACCTTCTTCCTGTTGCTTTTTGCTTGACATTTGTCGGTTTGTGGATCTGTTAAAACATTGTTCCATCATATCTTTTGAATGCAAAACTTAATGATTTATATGTCAAATAAAAGTTTGTGACACAGGGAGTGTTATGGGGTATAAAAAAAATTACCCCATGCTTTCTTCCCCCCACAAACGAGGATATATGAAACGATTTTTCCCCTCTATCTCCTGCATGCGAGTGCAGAAGGTATGCTATGCTTTAAATAAAGCTTGTAACGTGGGGAGTGTCATATGCTATAAAAAAAAATTGACTTCCATGCTTTCTTCCCCCTTGAAAAACAGGAAATGTCAAAGTCGTTCTACTACATCTTCAGAACATGAGGGCTTATATAACGAACATCGTAAACAATATCTCTTTCGAATTTTGCCACCACTCACATTTTGCCCCACCACGGAAGGGGGAGGGGGTGTTACACTTTAACGAGTTATATCTCAAATTAAAGCTTGTGAAACCTCCAACATCATGGGCTAAACATGACTCCAAACAGAGGGAAGAAAAATGTGGTCGATTTTCATGCATCATATATCAAATGAAAGTTTTTGAAGGTAGATGTTTTTAGTGACAAAGAAAAATATAAATTAATAATTTTCAAAAATACCTATCTTCCTATGTCCCTAAAAAAGTAGAAACTAAACCTAAAGCATATCAATGGTTCAATCAGTCACTGAGTTTGTATTTACTTCAAAGGAAGATAGGGTGCTGATTTGCTTACACAACAAGATTGCTGGCACCCTACCTTGGTCTGAAGTGAATACGAACTCAGTGACTGATTGCACCATCGATATGCATTAGGTTTATTTTATAGTTTTTAGGGCTCATATAGGAAGATAGATATTTTTTAATTTATCTTTTTTTACCTTTTTCTATTGTTTTTCATTCATCATTTGTAAGTTTGTTAAAACAGTTGTTACACCAATAACTTTTGAACACAGCAGACAAATCTAATGATTTTATGTCTGAAATGAAAGCTTGCGATGCAAGGAGTGCCATAAAAAATTTATCCCCATACTTTCTTCCCCCTAAAAAGGGGGAAATATGAAAAATGGTTGTTCCCTTATATCTTTGGAATGCAAGAGCCAAAAGTAACGGGCTGTATGTCAAATGAAAGCTTTTGACAGGGTGAGTGTCACAGGTTATTTATTAAAATTACCCCGTGCCCTCTTCCCCCCCCCCACTAAAAAAGGAAAAATATATGAAGAATTGTTGTATCTTTTGAAAGTGAGGTCTGAACAAGTTGTATGTGAAATGAAACTTGTGACATGGGGAATGTTGTGGGCAATAAAAATAAGTCCCCCTGCTCTCCCTAAAAATGAGGGAATTTGAAAGTGGTTCTTTTACTATATCTTCCAAATGCAAAGGCCTACAGTTGCAAGTTAGGTGTCAAAGGAAAGCTCATACGAGAACAGTATTAGACTACTTCTAATTATATTCCCCACCATTCTCCCCTCCCCCAAAAGTTGATGAAAATTTTGTGGAGGTCAACCTTAATGAGTTATATAATAAATTAAAGCTTGTGATGCCAATGTCATGGACTACTTCGAGTCCAAAAAAGGGGGTGGAAAGATGTGATTAATGTTTATGAGTTAACATAATAAAAAATAAATAACCACTCAAGCAGCTGCTTGCCACAGAGGTCTGACAGAAGCCTGTCAGTTTATATGCCATAATAAAGGTCTGTGAGGATGGCAGGACCTCAGCAGAAAGACAACACCAACATCCATGCCTTACCCAGGGCTCGAACCTAGGTCCCTTAGATCAGTAGTCAAGCGGGCTAACCACTCGGCACAATAGTTAAATGTTCAGGGAATATCATCTAAGAGTATTGTCAGGCCTACCCTGCTAAATACACTTTCCCCACCTCAATTAAGGTTTGGTATAATCAACTTGTTCACTTAGAATGAAAGCCTGCAACCAATTAATGAACACAGGATTCAGATCTTGCGAAGTTGATATCATCTATGGCTAAGCACTGCAACTATCAAATTTTCCTATTCTCTTAATTTTTATTAATTTACATTTGAACTTTCTTGTGGTGGTGGCAGAGTTTCGTGTAATTGATTTTTAACATTTTCCCAAGATTGATTCCCACAAATCCAGAGATCATCAAGTTCATATATCAAATTAAAGTTTCTGAAGGTAGGTGTGTTTAATGACAAAGGAAAAAAAATAACTTAAAAATTTCTGTTGTTGAGCAATAAAATTTTTAAGTTTATGTTTAAACTATTTGCATGTTAAAAGTTTTTAGGAGAACACTCAGAAACTTTCGAAGCAAGGACAGTACTCTTCTTCAGTGAAGTGACACCATGTGGTGATGTTGGGGCTGCTAAAAGATTCTTTCCATAGGTCGTGAAGGGCGATTCCAGTATCTCTGCAGGTGGGGACGGTCAAGGTCATTATTTTAATAGCTTTGTGGTCTATGGTTCTGTAGTAACTGGATGCATATGCTAACAGTGTGGCATGCCCCCAATGCCATGGTTGCTGTGTGTTGTATTGCCAAGCTCAACAGTTGTTACCTTGATTTGGTCAACATCTGTCTGATGCTCTGTGAACTTCTCCCATAGAGAACTATGGTTTTTCCAATATAGTAGACAATGGAATTATCCGGCAAATTATTCTGGAGAGGAGAAATCTGTATAGCATGATTTTTGAAGGAGGCTAAATTTGTCTCTGTCCTCTTTTATAATTTTCTTTAGATTTGAGCTGGGCTAAAATTAATTTCAATTTTTTGGGCTTTGAGTAATTTGCAGACTGATTTGTATAGGACAGGAATGTAAGAAACAGATCCGGCAAGGGTTGCCTGCTCAGAGTCAGCGATTGGGAGGAGAGCCAAATATTTTCTGTTGTCTTTTCTATATCTATTGATAAGCTGTTCCATAGTTGTTGGGTCGAAGCAATGAATTCAATACTTTGAATTACTTTTTTAAGCAAATGCTCATTGGATGATACAGTATGGATGAGAGAATTGATGTCTGCAATTTTGTACGCCCATGCGTATGATAGAGGGGGTGCTTTTGGTATATTGATGTTATCAAGGCTCCTGTGTCATCTTTTTGTATAAATACATATAAATAGGGGATGGGTTTACTACTGATTAATTTATTAAAAACACATTAGTGTGAGTGACTTTCTTATATACATTTACATTTTACTCAGTGCAATATTAAAAAATAAAAGTTGCTTTCCCTGATCATAGATGGTGCCAAAAGATGGGTAGACTGATAAGTCACATTAGTTGATGAGTGATGGAGCTGGTGTTAGTTTAGTGAAACACTCTGGCATGAATCTGGAGACACACAAGTTTGAATTCCACCCATCAGCAAAACTCATTATTTCCACAAAACTGTTTATTTTATTTGACTCTAAGTCAATAGGTAACACTGTGGATTACTACTGATTGATTAATCCAACAAATAACCTAAGGTGAGGCTAAAAAATTATTTCTAACGAACTTTAAGATATCCTTCCCAGAAACAACCAGCAAAGAGGTAGCCATAACTCTAAAATTTCAATAATGATATGTAAATCTAGGGGGGGAAAATATATATGAAATAAAAGTTTAAAAAAGTGTAGAATATTAACTCAGAAAATGGAAATGTTTTCTGTTTATTTGATGCAGGCTTGAAAATGTAAACAGCTACACTTGGATTCAAGTAGTCACATCTGTGTTTGTCCCTACGATAACACTTCAGTTTGTCACTATAATTGAAGATAGAAGTTTGGTGTTCCAAGGAAATCTGCAGTTCTGGTTTTAATTTCAGGAAATAATACAATGAACGATATAAATAGTTGTTGAAATAGATTTAAACCAGAAAAAAAAAAAATTATGTTTTTATTTGGTATTTGCATCTAAATT
Source organism: Ryuthela nishihirai (assembly GCA_038380435.1). Lineage (NCBI taxonomy): Eukaryota > Metazoa > Arthropoda > Arachnida > Araneae > Heptathelidae > Ryuthela > Ryuthela nishihirai. Next base: position 29,584,311 of record JAWZYU010000002.1, on the reverse strand, counting down.
CTCTAATTAAAAAGAATGTTTGAATTTTTGGGAAAATTTCAAAACACTGAGAAAAAATGTATTGATAACAGATCAGATGAAACTTGCGATTTCTTAAGCATGGAGTAATAGCATTAACTAAAGTGGTGGTGATAGCAATACTGCAATTAAGAAATAGCAATCTGAGAGCTGCAAGTTTTTTCATATAACTTAATCAAATGTGTAAAAAAATTGAAAAATATATTATTTTATAGGCCTAAAATATATATTTTGATTTAAGTAAAACAAATTCAATAGGAATCTTTATTTAAAAATGAAATGAAGTTTCATTTGTTGGAATATCAGCATCTATTCATTAAAATCACAGAAATTTGGCACACTATACAGTGCTGATGGCCATGGAGAACTTATGGGATGTTATAGGGTTAAAAGATCAAATGCACTAGGTAATGTGACCAATACTGGCATACTCTTCTCTCATGATACAGAGAGCTATTCAGTTGAAGGCAGATAATAGACCAGGAAAATCAAAATATGACTTAATCAGTTTTTCTGAAAAAGATATAAATCCTCTGTACCTCCAACTAGAGAACAACAAATGAAAATACACTAATAAATATAATGCAACTCCTCTAAGAATAATCTAAACAAATTACACACTACATCAACACATTTTCTAATTAACTCACACTTCACTTTTTGGTTCCCACTTTGAAGTAAGCTCATAATTATACTTCATTACTTCATCTCTGGATAATATTACAGCCCCTTCAGGAATTTGTGATGGATCTTCAACTTTAAATAGTTTTCTGTTTTCAAACATATTTCTACAAAAGTTAAAGCGTTGTTTAAAAAAATGAATAAAAATAAACCTATTTATATAAACAAGAAATAATAGCTGAATCATATTTTACAAATACCAAATATTATGCAGAAAAAAAGCTGATAAAATTATGTGCAAAAGATAAATGATAGTGAAAGTATTGGGTCACAATCAGTCATTAGTCAGAATTTTCACAAGCTAGTTGAGTTTCATGGTACACATATCAAAGATATAACATTATTTAATGATCCGATCAAGTCTCACTTTTTTGATTTTCAATTTTCATAACATTCCATATAACTTATGATTATAACATTGAATTTAAATACTAGTGTTTTAGTTAGAATGATAGAGCTAGTTTGCTGTGAAAAGTGATATCCTGTGAGATATACTTATGGTTACTCCTCCCCCTGTAATTTAATGTTATTTATGTGCAGGGAAGGGAAAATTCAGAAAAATCTAATCAGTCAACAGTTTCTACAAGCCAGGGAAAAGATATATACTAAAGTAGGAGAGCAAATTTTATAGAGTATTTAACAAAATTAATTATTTTTAACTGGAAATATCTTTATTTATTGCAGCTTTTAGAGTAGCAAGCCATACTAGAAAAATTCATATCATTGGCAAGTGGATTTTGTCAGCCGTGTTTATAGAGATGTCAATTAATTATTAATCAATCGATGATGCATATGCATCGTTTATTAAAATTATTAGATATTAAGTTAAATTTTATTAATGTCATAAAGTAAGAATGCTGAAGATTTTGATCGTGGCTACTACAAGACAATGCTTCCTGTGGTCCACACACTTTCTCAAAAAAAAGCATAGGAGAAAGGAACAATAAAATTATTTCAATTCACTCTGTATTGTAGTACTAATTTATGCAATATATCAATTAAGAAATAAATGATGCCATTAGCTGATTAGCCTGTAAATGGTAGCTAGGCGTAAACTGGAAGGAGAGCTGTGTACCAATCCCTAGTGATGATGCACAGAACCGGCCAGGTGTAGCACCTAATGTCCAACCCCGCCTTCTCGTGGTGCAGGCCGTTAGTACCTTTCAAAAGAGATATTCTCTTTTGGAAGGGAACGGAAGGGGAGGGCTGCCAGTTCAGTATGGCCTACTGATCTGGTCATCTATGGCCACTTTTTTTTTTTTCTTCAACCCTGCTGAGGAGCGGTCAACTTCACAGGGTCCTGGTGCTGACCATTTATACCTACTAGACTGGACTTGTTTATGGATTTGAGCTTGATTATGGATCTTGGACTTGCTGCACTGGTTGGCCTCTGTTAAGGGAGAATCTGCCGCTGTGTTTTCTGTTTGCTTCTGGGTTGCCAGCTCTAAGTGAACAGAGGCATGGGATACCTTATATCAGATGGTGGATACTCCTAATCAGAGGCCATCGCAGGTACCTGAACCTTACTTAGCTAGTTGGGCATCGTCAAGCCTAAACTGGAGTAATGTGTCTCAGGCAGGCCATATGGCTCTTGAAAAAGTCCACTTGAAAAGGTGGTGCCTGAAGTTCCTACCAGCATCAGTGATTTCAGCCTTTAGCGGAGGAGAAACAGGTCTTTGCCCCATGCCTGCGATCAGGGGGCTGTTTGATATTGTTGGCCCTACCAATCTCAATAAACCTAATTTCTTTAAAAATCCTACTAATCATTTTCTCTCTGCAGGAACGTGGAACGTGAGGACATTACATAGAGATTATTCTCTTGATGTCCTCATGCAGGAATTCCAGCACTATAACCTAGATATTCTAGGCTTGCAAGAGACCAGATGGACAGGTAAAGGTGAGATACTTAAAAATAACTTTAAATTTCTCTTTACAGGGAGGGAGGATGGAAAGCATCACCAAGGCGTGGGTCTGCTGCTCAGCAGACATGCTAGTGATGCTCTTCTAGGATATGAGTGCATTAATGAAAGGTTTCTTACAGCAAAATTTCAGACAAGCATTAAAGACTTGAATGTTATCTGCTGTTATGCCCCCACTGAGGATTCTGATGAGGATGAGAAGGATAGGTTTTACAGACAACTTCAGGATATTTTGAATTCTGTCAAGAAAGGAGATATTACCCTTGTTCTTGGTGACTTCAATGCCAAAGTTGGTACCGACTCTGACCTTTGGGGAGGAGTAATAGGCCCTTTTGGTATTGGTAGCTGCAATGGCAATGGGCAACGTCTCCTACAGGTAAGTAAACTCAATGGTTTCAGAATAACTAACACATATTACAAACACCGCGACATACATAAATACACATGGGTTTCACCTGATGGGCTGCATAGGAATATGATTGATTATATATTAATTAACAGCAAATGGGCTAACCAGGGCATATAGGGGAGCTGAAATTGGATCTGACCATTACCTGGTTAAAAGTGTCTTGCAATTTAAACTTAAAAAGTGTTGTGCTAGGGTTAAAAAATTTACCTTTAATACTGAAGTTCTGAAAGACCCAGTTATAGCTAAAGCTTACCATGATAGGTTACTTAGTCATTATGACAGTCATGGTTTGCTTAATACTGAAGTTGAGGAAGAATGGGGCCATTTTAAACAGGCTTTTTTGGAAACTAACAGTACTCTTTTAGGGAAAAAGGAGCAGAGGAGGTGGAATTATTTAAGTGATAAGGCACTTGAGCTTATTTCAGAAAGAAGGAACTGCAGGAATGTTCTTAATCAGTACCCTACTAGTCCTAATAGAAAGCATTACAAAGAACTTAATAAATGTGTAAAGGATCAGTTAGCTACTGATAAGAATCTTTGGCTTGATGGCCTGGCTGACAAAGCTGAGGAAGCAGTTAGACAGCACAACAGCAGAGAGCTGTACCAGATAGTTAATGTTTTGTGTGGTAGAAAACAAACAGGTATACAGGGATTGAAGGATAAACAAGGTAAGGTTATAGAAGGTGAGGATTCTGTCATGGCTAGGTGGGCTGAGCATTTCAGTGATGTTCTAAACAATGTGGTTAATTCTACTCCCATTGTTTGCAATGATGATAGATGCATTGTTGGCTTTAATGTTGGCCCTATAACACAATCTGAAGTTAGTTTGGCTATTTCTAAACTTAAACTTCATAAATCCCCAGGGGTGGATGAAATTACTACGGAAATGCTTAGAGCTGGGAATGTTTCAGTTACCATTTGGATGACTGAAATTTTGAATAACTTTTATGATAAAGGCATGGTTCCTAAGGATTTTACCAGAGCTATGGTTATCCCTATTTTCAAAAACAGTGATCGCAGTTCTTGTGATAACTATAGGGGTCAGCCTACTCTCTGTTCCAGGTAAAGTTTTTTCCATGATTGTGCTTAATAGAATTAAGAATCTGGTTGACAGGCAATTGCGTGATGAGCAATGTGGATTCAGAAGTGGTAGGGGATGTGTAATCAGATATTTTCACTTAGGCAGATTCTTGAGAAATGTTTAGAGTTTCAGAAACCTTTGGTTGCTAGTTTTGTTGATTTCAAAAAGGCTTTCGACTCTGTTGATCATCATAATTTGTGGTTGATTGTGAGATCATATGGTATACCAGACAAGTTAGTTAACATAATGAAAGCTCTCTATAATAACACTGAGTCATGTGTGAGAGTTGGTAAGTCTTGTAGCAATTGGTTTAGCATTACTTCTGGTGTTCGACAAGGGTGCATTTTGTCTCCTTTTCTCTTTAGTTTGGTTGTTGATTATGTTATGTGAAATTCACTTGAAGGGAAAGCTTTTGGTCTTAAATGGGCTGGAGATGCGAAAATTTCTGATTTAGATTATCATATTACAAACACCGCGACATACATAAATACACATGGGTTTCACCTGTGTATTTATGTATTTTTGGATGATTTAGATGGATGATTAAGCCCTTTTGGATGATTAATCATTTGGATGATTTAGCCCTTTTGGCAAATGATGTTGATGAGATGAACTCTTTCATTCGAGCTGTTGATGAGACTGGTAGTACAGTAGGTTTGGTTATAAACAGAGAGAAAACTAAAGTGATGAAAATTGGTCAGGCAGGTTGTGATTCAGTTAATCTGAATGGTTGCAGTCCTGAGCAGGTGTCACAGTTTAATTACCTTGGGAGCTACGTAACTGATACTGGTAATGTGTGGCATGAGATTAACAGACGAATAGGTATTGCTGCCGGGACTTTAAAGAATCTATGGAGATTGTGGAGAAATAGGCGTATACACCTAAAGACTAAAATTAGACTGTATAATAGTTTGGTTCTTTCTAGGGTTAGTTATGGTAGTGAAACTTGGACGCTGTGTAAACAAGATAACAGGAAACTAGATGCTTTTGATTCTAGATACTTACGCAGTATCTTGGGTATTAGGTGGTTTAACTTTGTAACTAATGATGAGGTTAGGCAAAGGAGTCTGCAACCTCCTTTAAGCAGCATATTGTGCAGAGAGAGACTCCGCTGGTTTGGCCATGTTGCCCGTATGGATAATTATAGATTGGAGAATAGGGTTATGAACAGTGTGCCTAGAGGTCTCAGAAGGAGGGGGAGACCTTTGTCAAACGGTTGCAGTGAGCAATGTCAAACAGGACCTTGTTAGAATTGGTGTACAGTGGCCAGATGCAGCAGATGTAGCTCAGGACAGATATGCTTGGAGAATTAAACTGCACGGTCTGGTTGGACCTCCGTAGCCAATGGCTGCTTGAGGAGGAGGAGGAGGATGATTAGCTGATTGATAGTCAGTTAATGGGTGCTACTGATTATCACTGAATTCTGATAGTTTGCATGGGAATGAATGGGGGCATAATTAAAGTTTTCAGTACTCAGGCACTATTTCTTTTATGGAACATTGTGTTTTGAATGGAACATTTGACTTTTAGATTCCTAATAGCAAATGATGACAACAAAAAAAATTTCCTTCCTGAAAATTTGTACAAAAACTTTGCTCCAAATTACTTCCAAAAATATGCAATTTAAATTAATAAAAAAACCCTGAAATATCACATCAGAAAAAAATATTCAACTTCATAACAGTTCTACCACAATCTAAAAATTGCATACCAGCAATGGTTGCAAAACATTTACTACCAATCCACATTTTAAAAAAGGTCCCAAGAATTAAATAATCACATCAGAGATAGCAAGCCTAATAAAAAAGAAAATCAAACAATTCACCTCCAGTATATGGTAAAAAAAACACTGTGGAACTAAATAATCCCATGAGACAAGCCTGAAAAACAAGAAAATCTTAATTCACAGCTGACCCACAGTATTGAAAAGCAGTGGTGTCATGTGACTAAAAATACCTTTGGGGCTAGCATATTTTTTGTTTCCGTGAACAGAATAACTGGTTATGCCACTGTGTTAAACAATTAGTGGAATTAACTGAAATGACATTTTGCCACCAAAATTAAATATCATCGAGGTTAAAACAATTATAAACTTTTTATTTTTCCAAAAAAATTGAAGTTTCCTTGCTTTCACAAGCAGTTAGCAAGGTTTTCACTGATACCAATCCACATTAAAAGACCTAGACTGTGTTTTGTACCTCAGAATTGTAGAAATATTTGGGTAACCTGCATGGGTGTTGGGGGGTAAATACAATAATTTTTCCTCCAGGAAAGACTGATTAAAAAGTTATTCATTATTAATAATGTGTACCAAAAATTAATCCATTTTATTCCTTAAAGGAATATAATGTTAATTTTCTTTTGATTTGGAAGCATATTTATTTTCATTAACATGAAAAAATACTTTCCACATGTATTTTCAATAATAAGCATGGCTGTGCAAAGGGGGGGATGTATCGGGGGCATTGAGACCTCACAAGTGAAGGACCCCTTTGAATCTTCATACTAGTGTCTGAAATATGGGGTAGGAATTTAAGAAAGATTAAAATACTAGTTGTATTGGTATAAAATAGAAAAATATTTTCATACTTATTAAATTATTGTAAATGTAACATTTTTAAATTTCAAAGGAATTTGCTGTATTCATCAAATGATGAAATTTTTTTGGGAAGGTTAATTGGTGCCACAATGTGCATTTAGCAGATTGATATTTCTGGCACTGCTTAGCTTTTCTAATGGTTTCTAAACTATGACAATTTCATGACATTGGCTGCAGTATTGCTAAATGTACAATAATTATCATATTCATACAATAATTTTACCACCAGTAAAATGTATAATCATAACTTAGGATTGTATGGATAAAATAAGATAATTTTAAGGATGCTGCCTAAATTAATCTGAGGGCCTATGCCATATCAATTTAGGGTTAAATAATTCAAATAAGTTCATTTTCAATGTAATTCTGAACTGGGTAGATTCTACTATTGTAAAAAAAATAAACAGGAATATTATTGTGTATGCTTATCTACAGTATCCAAATTTATTATATACATCTAAAGTCAACTAGAAATTGCAATCATATTTATATTGTGAACTTTGCACTTCCTTATAATAAATCAAAAATAAAATTTTATCTTCCCCCAAGCAGCCTTGGGCTGTGGAGGTCCAATCAGGTAGTGCAATTTAGTTCCCCAAACAAATCTATCTTGAGCTACATCTTCTGCATTTGGCCACTAAACACCAATTCTAACAAGGTTCTGTTTGACATTGTCTGCCCACCACATCCTAGGTCTCCTCCTCCTTCTTAGGCCTTTAGGCACACTGTTCATAACCATATTTGCTAATCTATGATTAAGCATATGGGCAACATGGCCAAACTAAAGGAATCTATGCACAATATGTTGTTCAAAGGAGGTTGCAGACTCCTTTGCCTAACCTGATCATTACTTACAAAGTTGAACCACCTAATGCCCAAGATAGAATAATATCCCATAAGCATCTAGAATCAAAAGCAACAAGTTTCCCGTTATCTTGTTTACAATGCTTCCAAGTTTCACTAACAACCCTAGAAAGAATCAAACTATTATATAGTCCAATTTTAATTTTCAGTCCACACTCTTTACTGATTCCTAAAAGTCCCAGCAGCAATTCCTATTCATCTGTTAATCTCATGCTGCACATCACTAGTATCTTTTACTTAGCTTCCAAGATAATTAAACCAAAACACCTGCTCAAGAGTGGGACTATTCAGATGAATTGAACCATGGGCCTGACTAATTTGCACCACTTTAGTTTTCTCTCTACTATCAGTCTCATCAACAGCTCAAATGAAAGAGTTCATCTCATCAACATAATCTAAATAAGAAATTACTATCTCTATGGCCAAGTGGTTAGTGCACTTAACTGCTGATCTAAGGAACCTGGGTTCGAGGCCCGGGTAAGGCATGAATGTTTGTGGTATTTTTCTGCTGATGTCCTGCCATCCTCACAGACCTTCTACTATGGCATATAAACTGACAGACTCCTGTGAGACCTCTGTGGCAAGCATCTACTTGAGGGGGTATATATATATATACCACTTAAGGCCAAAATCTTTCCCTTGCAGTGAATTTAACATAACATAATAAATAACCACACTAAATGAAAAAGGAGACAAAATGCACCAGACCCTTGTCGAACACCAGAAACAATGCTAAACCAATTGCTACAAGCCTTACCAACTCTCACACAGGACTCGGTGTTATTATAGAGAGCTTTCATTATGTTAACTAACTTATCTGGTGTGTCATAAGACCTCACAATCAACCACAAATTATGATGTTCAACAGAGTCGAAAGCCTTTCTGAAATCAACAAAGCTAGCAACAAAAGTTTTGGAAACTCAAGAATCTGTCTGAGTGAAAATATCTGATCTACACATACCCTACCACTTCTGAATCCACATTGCTCATCACGCAAATACTTGTCAACCAGATTCTTAATTCTATTAAGCACTATCATGCAAAGAACTTTACCCGGAACAGAAAGAATGCTGATATCCCTATAGTTATTATAAGAACTGTGATCACCTTTTTTGAAAATAGGGATAATAATAACTCTGATAAAATCCTTAGGAACCATGCTTTTATCATAAAAGATATTCAGAATTTCAGTCATCCAAGCGGTAACCGAAACATTCCCAGCTCTGAGCATTTCTGTAGTAATTTCATCTTCCCCTGGGGATTTATGAAGTTTAAATTTAGAAATAGCCAAAATAACTTTAGACTGATATAGTGCCAACATTAAAGACAGCAATGCATCTATCATCATTACAAACAATGGGAGTATAACTAACCACATTGTTTAGAACATCACTGAAATGCTCAGCCCACCTAGCCATGACATAACCCTCAACTTCTATAACCTTGTTTATCCTTCAATCCCTGTATACCTGTCCATTTTCTACCACACAAAACAATAACTGTCTGGTACAGTACTACTGCCTAACCTCTTCCTCTGCTTTTTAACCCTTCCAGTGTCCAGCTTGAAAAACTGGTTTCCATTCAGAGGCAAAGCTATTTTCTCCTTATGCTCAGCAAAAAAAAAAAATTCAATTTAGAACTTTTTTGCCAAATGACTAATGAAAGGAATTATGGCATGTCATATGCCAAATTAATCAACATTTAATCCTTAATTATTTTGAAAAAAAAATATTTTACAAAAAAGACAAGTTTTTTTTTTAATAGAATTTTTATAGTCATGTAGTAAAAATGCATCTGGCAACACAAATAAAAATTTATTTAAAAAACACTAATAGATAAAAATAATTATAATACACATGAATAGAAGGGCTATTTATTTCTGAATAACAAAAAAAAAATTTTTCTTGCTTAAAGTAAACATTTCTGGTTAGCAATTTTTTTTTCTCAATACCATACTTTGAGAAAAATCCAGGCTTGTTGCAGAGTCCAATAAACAAGTCAATTTTATAATATTTTTTAATAAATAATTAATGAACAGAAATAGGTCATATTAAAGAGAATTAAAGAGAACCAAATTAAAGAGAATTCTGAAATTTATTAAAGTAAAAAATTTGAACATTGTAGAAACAGATCAATTTTAATAAGACTTTTCACAGTGATATACCGAAAGAATGGGGGCATACTTAATAATTACTTCCAAAATTTTATATTTTTAAAAATAACAGTGTTTTGTTAATTATCACAAGATTTTAGAAACCTTAAGAAAAAATTTGTTGATAATAGTTGAAATCAAACTTCTGAGTTTAAATTACGGGATTGCTTCTGCATAGAGTAATGTTAACAAACAAACTGGCAATACCTTATATCATTTCTAAGAAATGGCAATCAGATGGCTTTAACAAATTATTTATGTCATAATTTAATAAAATATGCATCAAATGAAAAATAAAAACATTTAGCAAGCCTGAATTATATATTTTTTATAAGATATGTATAAAAATTTTTAAAACGGTAATTTTTGTTTTTAAAAAAATTTTTTGTTGTTGTACTAAAAACAAATATATACATCCTTGGCTTTCATTTCGAATTCTGCGAACATGTACAGATGTCATTGTTGTAGAAAACACTAAAAGGGCTATGAAGCCAAATATTCTTATCAGCTGCTAACTGATCCTTTACAGTTTATTACGCTCTTTATAATGCTTCCTATGAGGACTTGTATTCCTTAAGGACATTGCTGCAGTTCTTTCTTTCTGAAATAAGCTCAAGTGGCTTATAACTCAAATAATTTTGCCTTCTCTGTTCCTTTTTGCCTAAGAGTACTGTTAGTTTCAGAAAAGCCTGTTTAAAACAGTCCCATTCTTCCTCAACTTCAGTAGTAAACAAACCATGACTGTCATAATGACTAAGTAATCTAGAATGGTAAGCTTTAGTTATAACTGAGTCTTTCAGATCTTCAGAATTAAAGGTAAATTTTTTAAACTTAGCACAACACTTCTTAAGTTTAAGTTGCAAGACACTTTTAAGAAGGTGGCCGAGTGGTTAGCGCGCTTGGCTACTGATCTACGGGACCTGGGTTCGAGCCCCGGGTAAGGCATGGATGTATGTGTCGTTTTTTCTGCTGAGGTCCTGCCATCCTCTCAGACCTTCTACTTTGGCATATAAACTGACAGGCTCCTGTCAGACCTCTGTGGCAAGCAGCTGCTTGAGGGGGTATTTATTTTTTTTTTTATTTTATTTAATAGTCAGAACCAATTTCAGCTCCCCTATATGACCTGGTATTCCTAAAAGAACTAGCCATTTCCTGTTAATTAATATATAATCAATTACATTCTTATGCAACCCATCTGGTGAAACCCACATGTACTTATATATGTAATGGTGTTTTCAATAAGTGTTAGTTATTCTCAAACCATTAAGTTTACTTACTTGTAGGAGATGTTGCCCATTGCAGCTACCAATACCAAAAGGACATATCACCCCTCCCAAAAGGTCAGAGTCAGTACAAACTTTGCCATTGAAGTCACCAAGAACAAGGGTAATATCTCCTTTCTTAAAAAATAATAAATAATAAATACCCCCTCAAGCAGCTGCTTGCCACAGAGGTCTGACAGGAGCCTGTCAGTTTATATGCCAGAGTAGAAGGTCTGAGAGGATGGCAGGACCTCAGCAGAAAAATGACACAAACAGCCATGCCTTACCCGGGGCTCGAACCCAGGTCCCTTAGATCAGCAGCCAAGCGCGCTAACCACTCGGCCATGGGACGGCTCCTTTCTTGACAGAATTCAAAATATCCTGAAGTTGTCCGTAAAACCTATCTTTCTCATCCTCATTGGCATCCTCAGTGGGGATAACAGCAGATAACATTCAAATCTATAATGCTTGTCTGAAATTTAACTAAGAAACCTTTCATTAATGAACTCATATCCTAGAAAAGCATCATTAGTGTGTGCTGGGAAGTTAACCTATGTCTTGGAAATGCTTTTTACCTTCCCTCCCTGAAAAAGAGAAATTTCAGATTATTTTTAAGAATCTGACCTTTATCTGCCATCTGGTCTCTTGCAAACCAAGAATATTTAAATTATAACAGTGGAATTCTTGTGTGAGGGAATCAAGAGAACAATCTCTGTGCTGAGTCCTCACATTCCAACTAGCTATGAAGAGAAACTGGTTAGTGGGATGTTTAAAGAAACTATGTTGAGAGAGGGAATGGTGACAATATCTAATAGCCCCTAATCACAGGCATGAGGCAAAGACCTGTTTTCTTCACTACTAAAGGCTGAAGACATCTACACTGGAAGACTTTTTCCAATGAAGGATTTGATGCCCTCGAAGCAAGAATTCAGGTATTAGATATGGCCTCTGATGAGGATTATCCACCAGCTGATAAAACGTATCCTGTGAATCTATTCACTTGGGGCTGTCAACCCACAAAGAGAAAACACAGTGGAAGATTTTCATTCAATAGAAGCCCACAAGTGCAACAAAATCAGCATCTATAATCATGTTCAGAATCATTGTTTCATTTCAGTTGGTGTATATGGTCAGCACCATACACACCAACTGAAATGGCTGTTGGGCCGAAAGCTGCTTGTGTGGTGACCACAATATCACTGTCTCGCTCAGACAATAAATTTTTGACCTGTGTGGTTGACCACTCCGCAGCAAGGTAGGAAGAAAAGGAAAAGTAGCCATAGTAGTCCAGATCTGTAGGCCACACTGATCTGGTAGCACTCCACTTCCATTCCCTTCCAACATAAGAGAGCATTTATTTTGAAAGGTACTAACGGCCTGCACCATGAGAAGGCAGGGTTGGACTTTAGGTCTAGATACAATTTTATTTTAATTTCTTAACGGTTTAATTCCTGATCACTTTTAATGGGTATTCCAAAAAAAGATCAACTTCATTAAATTATTAAAATTATAATATACAGATATAAAAGTTACATACTGATGAAGGAAACAATACTTTCAAAATAACATAAAAGAACTGCCAATTATACATTTAACATAAGTAAGTTATATACACATAAACACCCTTTCCCATAGGTGTCCCTTCTCTCGCAGCTGTTGGACCTGAAAGCTACCTAGAGCATGATCAAATGAAGATGTAATTGAACAATGAGCTAAATTAATTAACCCAGATATTGTTCCCTTTCCTACTGCTGAAAGCTTCTACAAGGTCAAATAAAAGAGGAGTGACTGGCTTGGGCTAGGTTATGATTTCCTGGTTGTCAAGGCTACTTGCAAGCAACCTGAAATGTTCTCTTTCCCACTGCCACTATCAGTCAAGATAGCCAAGCCCGATTTTTTGGTTCACAATATCACTGAAGCTCACTCAGAAAATAAATTTTCAATTTCTATCAAAATTTTAAGAGTTCTTGTTTTTTTTCAATCAAAAAGAAAACTTCAAAAATATTTCATGTGGAGCACCACATGAATTTTTTTTAGTCCTGGTAGCCCAAAATGGCATGACACCATTGTTAAAAGTTTCTGGAACTAAATATCTCACCAGAGACAATAAGCCTAAAAAAATCATACAGAATACATCACCCATCCTCATTCATAGGCACAGACTACAAGGGCACGACACAGACAATTGCCCCTGTGCTTATTTAGGCATAGGGGCAAAAGTTATCTTCTCATTCTGCCATTTTATAATTTAAAAACATATTCTATTTTGCATTTTGTATTGTGCAAAACAAAATCAGCACACATACAATAATGAAGTGTGAAAGACGATGATAATCTTTATGTCAAGATGCAAGTCTTATTTTAATTAAGATAGGCAATGCTGAATAGAGATAATAGCTGCTGTCTGTGCTGTGGTAGCACTGAGGTAGTGCCAGAGGTGTGCTTGACTGGTTCGTTAATGTTCAGTTAATGCACTGAAAGCACCAGGTAGAAGCAAATGTATTTCAGAAACAATCAGAAAAAGCTGACCCATTTATTTAAAAAGATCATCTTCATAATTCTTTACCTTTATAGCAAAATTTATACCTTTATACTAAATGCACTGATTATTTAATTATGACCACATGACTCCATGTTATGTCACTGGGATACTACATTTGAACTCTATAACTTTGAAAATAAATATTTTTATGGTAAAATGTGACTAAAAATATATTAAAAATTGAAACAAATTGCATTTAAATATCAATTTTTCAACAATATTCTTTCAGTATTTAAAGAGTTATGGGGTTTGAATATTTAGCAACAGCAACTTTAGACAAAAGAATTTACCTTTGAAGATAACTGAATGTGAAACAAGAGTATTATTTCAAACCATTTCAATAACTGTGTGTAAATAATTTCTTAAAACATAATTATAAAAAAAATACCCCTCAAGCAGCTGTTTGCCAGATATCTGGACAGGAGTCTGTCACTTGACTATGACAGAGATCTGTGAGGAAAGCGAGACTCCAGCAGAAAGAACACAAAAAAAGTCAATACTTTATGCAAGTCTCGAACCTGGATCTCTTTGGCCAGTGGTCTAGTGTGCTAGCCACTTCGCCAGATTTAAATAAATAAATATCCCTTCAAGCAGCTACTTGCTACAGAGGTCTGACAGGAGCCTGTCAGTTTATACACCATAGTAGGTCTGGTGGATGGCGGGTCCTCAGGAGAAAAACGACACATACATCCATGTCTTATCTGGGGCTCGAACCCAGTTTGCTGCTCTTAAACGCTTAAGCATCCATACTTGGTTAAATATAACCAATATTGAAAAAATATTGTTGAAATCAAGATTTGAGATCTTTATATTATCCTCAGCCATTTTTGTCATAAAACACATTTTAGAAGTTATAGATCTTTGAAATTAACTTCCCATTCAGAGGGGATGAGAGAGATAGAATGGTAAAGCACTTGAAATTGAAAAATGTAAAAGTATAGGCAGGGACTGCACATTCAGAGTTTGGAAAAATGGTCTGTTAATTGAAATTGCGCAAGAAGATAATAAACAGGTTGCAGTTTTTCATGGTACACAAAATGTGGCCTTTTTAATTTCCTAACCTTTTAACCTGCAACCAAAAAAATATAGATACGAAGACACCAATTATCAAGCAAGGACATTTTGATTTTCTGCATCGGCAGCACAGATACCATGGTTTTTAACACGGCAAAGCACTTTTTGCGGTTAAGCTAACACAAAGTCACTTTACAAAGTGGTAACCGTTTGCATCGCTCTCAAAAAGTTACCATTTTTCGTCGTCTTTAACTATACAAGACCTTCTCCCATTTTGTTATTGTCAGCGTTGAGATTTATCTCCGCAAAACTCCCCGCCCTGCCCAGGGGCAGTAGAGGGCACCGATGGACTTGTAAAGGCCGCCGTCCGTGGGATGGGACCTTAAGCCGCGGCCCCGTTTGCTGGGGTGTCATACCTTGTGCAAGTTAAAGAACAAGCTGGATGGACTTGACGGGAGACTACCATCGGTCTCCCAACAGCTGTTCCAGTGGGTCCCCTCCCATAACCTTCTTTGAGCCTTCGGGGTCCATGTGATCTGGGCATTTAGCCCATGGTGTGCATAAAAGTACCGCTCAGAGGTAAAACAACCCATTTTGTTATTACGGAAATTATGGGAGTCACAGATTTAACTGTAATATGTACCATACCTGCTCTACTTTGACATCAACAAACTATTAATCGAAAGGAAGGGTAGTTCATAGCATGAGTTACTTAGCTCACAGCCTCATGTGATGGGAAAGTTAGAAACCCTTCAACAATGGGCTTCCTGCTATCCCAAACACAGCCTCAGGTCATATCCAAGTATCAGTTATTTTTGAGTTACGTCAGAAGCAGTTTACTTCCTTTTCTACAAAAGCAAAATTGGATGTAAATTCCCATAGAAAAATATAACAACATAAAGTTATAAAACACATTATCACACAATAATAAATTATCACAGACAAACGGTCTGTAGACAAAAAATATTTGAAAAATATTGATCGTCCTGACTGGGATTCAAACCCAGGTTTTCTAGTAGCCCTCTTAACCGGTCGTGAAACGAGCAAACTAAACGGGAGTATTAAACGCTAGACAGCGAGGAACTGACAAATTTTCCAACTAAGTGACATATAAGCATTCCTATTGATTAAAGGTCCTATAGTTAGAGGATGGACATCTGATGATTCACTGTCATTGATTGATTGAGTCAAATGGTTTATGGGCGCCATGTTTTGTCGTACAGCGAGTCGAAAACCTATGAATTAGTGTGTACCTAGATAAAGCTTCTCAGTTGTTAGAGTTTTATACATTTCTACCACTTTTTTTTGCTTATAAATTTGCATTTGGCAGAAAAGTTCTTCTCACAGAAATAAATTAATGAAGATTTTTCCAAGAAATTCTATTAGAAGACAGCAATGGGCTGTACAAGTGAAACGAGCTAACTGAAACACAATAAATATTTGAGGGGGTATTTTTTATTTTTTCAAAATGGGCTAATGTTTTCACTTTGTCACTTGTTCACTGCGTATGCAATATTGGTTCTTTTGTTTGTCTGTCTGTCTACTAACTATTGTCCATCTGTCTTTTTCTCTACCTGTGTCCCTCTATAGAAAATCAAGTCTTTTCTTTTAGAAATAAATAAAAAATTCTTTTTTAATAAATAATTAATAAAGAATTTTTCATAAAATATTATGATTGGCAATTTTGAAATCTCTTAATAGCTTTAATAGCGCCATCTATCGGTGAAAAATGCTAAAACTTCAGACCAATATTGCAAAGGATCAATTTATACTGGAATTCTGAAATTTTGCCAGTAGAAGGTAATGATCAGAAAGTTTGCAATATCAACAACACTTTGCCCTCTTTCCCCCAAGGGGGTGGAAATTTGAAATTATTTTATTTTAAGAGATAAACGAAAAAAATTTTCATAGGTAATTACAAAAATATTAATATTTACATTTTTCGAATCAGCCACGATATAGTGCCTATAAGTATAGTGTGGCATTCGCCTATTAAAATCTGGCAGAAAAAGTGTCCCATACCAGTAGAGGACGCTGGGAACGATATTCTTGCCTTGTCAACATTACCCTCTATGGACGCTTCGCTTTTCAATGACTTTTAACCCTTTCAGGACAATAAGGTTTCTAAGAGTAAATATTAGTATGTAACTGTTTATTTTAGTTTGTTTAGACGTAAAATAAATAAAAATCATAAGAAAAATACATAACAATGTGTAGTTTTTTTTTAATTTTATGGGAAATATTTTTTCCAATGTACTATAAAGGTAACACAAATTATAGTTAGGCTTATTATGCAATGTCTTTTATTTATTGGTTTATTAGAACAAAATGTAAATTAAATAATACAAAATTATGAAATAAAATTACTATACAAAATGATGTGCTAATTATGATATTCGGCGAAGCAATTTCTTTTGGTAGTAAGGCAAAGATGGACATTGCACATAGTACATATATTATGTGTCCTGATAGTTCTGTTTGTGTTTTCTAAACGTTCCCGTTTACGTAATTGCGTTCGGCATACGTTCTATTTTGACATTCTGTATAAAAAATGCAGATAAAGTTATAATTAAATACGACAATCACCAATTTTAAAATGGGAAAAATGTTTCCCTTAGTCGTGAAAGGGTTAAACATAGAAGCATTTATGCAATGATTTTACCATTCAAATGCACATTATTCCTAAGTATTTTAACTGAACTAGTAAAACTTAGAGAACACTTGAGCAAGCATATTTTTTAAAACGAAGAAAATTGATGGCCGTTCAATCAAAACAAACCGCATTCCTCTTTATGTATCTGAACGCTGAAGGGATCGTTTTGATTGTCTCTTTGGCAGACCCTTCGAATGACACGTGATGTAACACATGTTTTAACATGTGACGTTTGGACTCGCCAATTGTAATAGAAGTCTTATGGCGTAGATATCCTTGTAAATTGCAAAAGCAATTTAAAACGTTGTAATTGGCTAAACAAGAATGCAAAGTTATTATTATCATGATTATTCTTTCTTGTTTAGCCAATTATAACGTTTTAAATTGCTTTTGCAATTTACAAGGATATCTATGTCAGGACTTCTATTACAATTGCCAAGTCCAAACGTCACATATTAGTACGTATGTTATTTGTCACATCTTCAAATTATTAATGTACTTCAAGTAATAAAAATTTAAATTAACCAATAGGTTAGATCATTTTAATACTGCAAATTATTAGCATCATGATTATTCTGTATTAAAATGCTTTAACCTATCGATTAATTCAAATTTTTATTACCCCCTGTCAACCCACAACCCCCACTTCACCACTCTGAATACCCAATTGGTCATAAACAGACCACCATAACCCCCTTACCCCTCACTATAAGGAAAAAAAATATGGTTTCAAATATACTTTAATTCACAAGGAATACAATTTGCACTGGACCACTTCGAGTCTATTCACTGCATTCCATTTCATTATTATTGCTAATCTAACTGGTTACAATCATCTCCTTACCCCCATATACCTCAATTCATATCCCCATTAAATTAATGGCACATTTTAAAATTTTTAAGGGCAGTTAATTAAAGGTCCCTTTCCCCCTCATGCCTAAAAATTCCATTTCTGCAGTTAACTCCCTCCAATGCAAGAGGATTTAAAGTACATAAAAGTTCAGTATTAGCCCTCCCAAGGCACAAATTTCCACCCCTATCCAAAGACCCCAGACCCCTCCTCCCCCACACTATTAAAAATTTATAACTATCTCAATCCCATACCTTTAACTGCAGTCCATCCCATTTCCTAGGTAGTTACGCTACATTGTGTAACGCAACACAAGCGCTAAAATCTACCTTATTGACACCAACTCACAGATGTCCCACAAAAAATATTATACATTTCACCCTCCATTATGGAAGATATTTTAACTACTCCCTACCACTCTCTAACACTTTTTGCGACGTAGCAGCTTCGCTTTGCTATTTTTTTCATTTTTCAATGAATCTAGGCGGCCTGTGAGCCATTAAACCTAATCGCCGAAAAGTGGGATAACCACCACTTTACGGTCCTGGTCCCGCCAGTCTTTGCTTACAGCTCCTAAAATTGAATTTTGCGATTGGACCAGATGATAAAGGGCTGAGGCCCCTTTTACAAAGTGGTCCAGGAAAGGATGAAGGATTATTAAACGCTGTTACCATCATTGTGTGCTGAATGCCACAGCATTTTATTACCGTTAAGTACTGGAACATAGGTCATGGAGTTGACATGAACCAATAATAGCTTTACCATACCCACAATGCATATTAGACTTGAATGTTCTTAAACGTAAAAACAAAATCTCAGTAATTTATTTATATTTGAGTAGAATCTAAAATTTTAAATATTACTCTTAAAAATTCTCGTCTTAACTGCACTGTGCAAAAGAAAGTTGTTATACTGAGAAAAATAAGTTTAAAATTGTTCGTTGCAATCGTGAGGCTAGCGGTTCCTATCGCTTCAAGATGCCGCATGCAAAGCACACCTTAGTAAAAAAATAAATAAATACCCCCTCAAGCAGCTGCTTGCCACAGAGGTCTGACAGGAGCCTGTCAGTTTATATGCCACAGTAGGAGATCTGAGAGGATGGCAGGACCTCAGCAGAAAAACGACACACACATCCATGCCTAATCCGGGGCTCGAACCCAGGTCCCTTAGATCAGTAGCCAAACGAGCTAACCACTCGGCCACGGGACGGCCGAGCACACCTTACTACGTTAAAAGTATAACGGACGCGATCATGTCTTGTCACTTTATATTTTAGCCAGGCGAGCTGAATTTCTTACGGCAACACAGTATTCAGCAAGTTGTACTTGAAATTGTATTAAATGTCACTTGAGGTTAAATACGAGCAAAAATCAACTATATAAATCTCTCGCTTTCATAACGTTAACATAGCAACTTTGAAATTTACAACTGCCCTGAAACTTCTATTAACGATCAATTATGCTAAATAAATCAAACAAATTAAAAGTTTATTCACTTTATACTTACCAAATTAAAATGGATGTACAAATGGGATTTGTGAGTATGCCACCCCAATTAAACAATTTTATATTATGTAATTCTTAATATTTAAATTTCTGGAGGAAACTAACGAAACATTTTAGCTGCTTATAGAATATCATGTTTTTTCATGCCCATAATGTTTCGCGATATCATTTTTTAAGTAGAACTACTTTTTTCCTATCTAGAACTACTTGTGGCGGAGTAATTTGGCGTAAAACGGTACTATACCAATTTCTTTTCATTGCGCATATACGGAGTTATGATGCGACTCTAGTCCCCTGTCGGTAGGGGATCATTATTTGGATCACTTTTTAATATCTAGGCTATTGACGATTGCCACACTATTACTTATAGGCACTATAGCCACGAGTTGAAGTTTCCGTTGCTAGAGAATGCTAAAGGTGATAAATAAAAACTCAAAAAGCAGCCTCTAACGACAGAAAAAGCTGGAAAATACCAAGTATTGAAACGAAACATGAAATCTGATATGAAACGAAATCAAAATCTAGTATATATGCTAGAAATATAAAATTTTGGAAATTGACTGTAATGGTCAAGTGGTTTACATTAATAGTAAAAATTTGCACCTTGTATTGTCGCTCAAAAAAGTATCCGAACACTACGGTTGATTGCAAAATTCAGAAAAAATATCTGGCAACGATTTTTTTAGAAATTTGTGAGTTGGCAACCTTCGTGTGTCACACGAAGTGTGACGTGTCAACTTCGTGTGACGTGTGTCACACGAAGTTGTCACACGAAGTGTGACGTGTCAACTTCGTGTGACGTGTGTCACACGAAGGTTGCCAACTCACAAATTTCTAAAAAAATCGTTGCCAGATATTTTTTCTGAATTTTGTAATCAACCGTAGTGTTCGGATACTTTTTTGAGCGACAGTACCAAGTGGTTATTGGTAAAATGCAACTTTTCTGCTTTAAGAAATATGTTACAAATATTTTTTGTGTTGTACAGGTACTAATAAAAGATTAATAGTTTATATATCCCAATCACCATTAGTTTGAATTTACACTTTTAGGTGTACTGAATGTGTAAAATAACTAAAAGAACGTTATTTACCTCTGGCCATATGAAAATCTTGTTTTCAAAAACAATGAAATTTTCTATTACTTATTTTTAAAATCCTTAAAAGTTTTCATTCGAGCTAATGGATGATGTGGAAGGGGATTGCACACAGTAGTACTTTATTAGTAATTATACAACATAAAAGCATTTCTCTTTTAGTTCTTCAATTTAAAAAGTTGCTCCCCTCAAAAAAAATAAGGCAGATCAATGCTGTTAGCTGAATATCACTTGACATTCTACAGCCAAAGTTTCAAATTTCTACCAG
The DNA here is from genome assembly GCA_038380435.1 of Ryuthela nishihirai. Taxonomy (NCBI): domain Eukaryota; kingdom Metazoa; phylum Arthropoda; class Arachnida; order Araneae; family Heptathelidae; genus Ryuthela; species Ryuthela nishihirai. Next base: position 29,563,400 of record JAWZYU010000002.1, on the reverse strand, counting down.
AAGCAGATCACTTGAACAATTGGTTAAAAGGTTTGCCATTTGCATATTTAGTGATAACTAATGATATAAATTAAAACTACTTTTGAAAATGTGAAGATGATTATATCATTAGTATAAAAAATAAAATAATAAATACCCCTCAAGCAGCTGCTTGCCACAGAGGTCTGACAGGAGCCTGTCTTTATATGCCATAGTAGATCTGAGAGGATGGCAGGACATCAGCAGAAAAATGACACATACATCCATGCCTTACCCAGGGCTCGAAACCTGGTCCCTTAGATCAGTAGCCAAGCACACTAACCACTCGGCCATGGGACGGCTTATATCATTAGTACCAACTGAAAAAGTTTCCAATTCTCTCATAAAACAAAATAGTTGCATTTCCTAATTTACTCTGGGCATAAGGGGTCAACTCATTGTTGTCAATGGAATCTTCAAAACCGTCATATTCCACCACTAACATTTCACATTTCTAGCATAACTGCATAATTTGCAATATTTATCTAATTTTGAAATTCTTCAATTTTTTTTCCGCCAATTCAGGGCGCGATTACACCTTTTGGGAGATTCGGAAAGTGAAAATCGTGATATTTCATCAATACCTATCCAACCCAACAAGAATATCTAATTTATCTCTAAAAACATACAATTTTCTGTTATCCCCACCCGGTCAAAAGGTTCAACTCATAGTTGCCAATCTTCGTGACCTTCATATTCCAACACTAAAATTAATAACTACTTTTCTAATATAAACACATCGTTTCAAATTTTTCCACCGTTAGAGTGCTCAGTTATACCTATTGTGGGGTTCGGAAAGTGCAAATGTATTTTATCTATACCTAGGCAACACAAAAAGAATTTTCGTTTTATGTGTATGAACAAAAATATTCGATGTCTACAGAAAGATATAAGACAAAGAGAAATAATTATCTCTTCTTTAAAAAAAAAGCCATAAATTTTACTTTTCTGTTTTAGGCGTTTTCTAAAGTGCTTCCAATCATGAACACTGAAATCTGTATCAAATATGTAACATTTGATAATTTTCGGTAATCCATAAGTATTAGTACAATTCCATTCAACTTTGCACACTAAACAATTCCAACGACAGCAAAACATGGCGTCCAATTTTGAGATGGTCAAATTCTACCTATATAGGACATTTAAAAATTTATTCCCTATGGCACCATCTATTATCAGGAGTTGGGCAGCCAAGCTACCACATTTTGATGGTGGTAATATTTGTTACTGATGCTCATAGCTTAGTAGGAGGACAATGAGAGTTCTAACTCAGAGGCGGGTCAATGTTAATCCTATATGATCCGCCTCCCTGTGTTCTACAGTGGATGCGGGTCTTTTATGTCACCCATTCAGATCATCAATACATATTTCCCCCTCAATATTTTTCATAATTTCAAATAATTTGTTTTTAAATCAGATATTTTTTTCTTTTCACTGCTTTCCTGTTAATTAATTTTAATTTTTTATTTTTACCCAATAGCATTTTTTCTTTTCATTTACTGTGGGACAATTTTTCAAATCAGTTTCTGTGGGATAGTCCTTCCAGTATAAATACGACATCCATCAGTCAGAATCATTCTGTTGTCAGACGTTGACAGTGACAGTTCTCTGCTTATGCGTCTCCGTGATTTTTTTCAACAGTTAGAAGCCAATAATGATAGTTCTCCACATTCTCGTGTAGCATAAATCAGTTACTTTACAAGTCACTGTTTCATAATATATCCATGTGATATATGTGAGAAGGCTTTCATTCATCAGACTCATCTCATTCGTCATAAGAGAAATCATGACAGAAATAATCTGTTTAAGTGCTCTCAATGCGAATAGACATTCTCAAGGAGAGATGACGTCCGACGTCATGAGCTAACCCACACCTCCAGAAAAACCTACAAATGTGAAGAATGTACAATGGAGTTTGAAAGAAAAGACAATCTTTTACGACATCAAAGAAAGCCACACAATAATAAGCGAAAACGTTCTGAAGATGAAAGGATTCCCCAAAAGAAACAAAAACCAGACCCTGAAGACCCCTGCCAGTTTACAGAAGAAATGAAAAGTGCCCTGTCAACACATAAACTGATGGCAACGGAAGAAACATCTGCTGACCTCACCTTTTTCCTTGAATCCTCGCGGAAGTCACTCCTAACTCACCAGAAAGAAGAATTGACCTCGAAATGTAGCATTAAATGGTACCTTTCTGTACAAGTGCACTTCAGGCGAAAAGTTTCCCCTTCTACCTTCAAACACTGCACTCCATTTTTCCGAACAACTGTGTCACAAGTCTTCTTACATCATCCCTAAACAGAGAATTGGATTCAGCATATAAGAAGATTAAGACCTCATTTGAAGGAGCACATTATGGATGGATACTGGATGCTGTACTCCATAGTGAAATGAACATTGGAAAATATATCCCTCTTGAGGGGTCTAGTTATATTCCTACTCCAAGAGAATTACTATTAAAAAGTGCTATTGTCAATTTATGTAATTCTGATCAAAAATGTTTCGTCTGGTCTGTTTTAGCCTCTATGTATCCCGCTATAGGAAACACCGAGTGCCTTAACAACTAAATTCATTTAGAAGAAAAATTAAACACATCTGGCCAAATTTTCCCTATAACAATAAATCAAATATCTAAATTCGAAAAAAATTAACTACATTTCTGTCAATGTTTTTGGATACGAGAAAGAGGTGTTCCCACTCTACATCACACTATTCAGATTTAAAGCGCATTCAAATCTCCTACTGTTATCAGATGATGAAAAGCATTATTGCTCTATTAAAAATATGAGTAGACTTCTCAGTCCTCTCACCAAATATAACGGTGTGAGTTTCTATTGCGATTACTGCCTTCACCTTTTCACAAATGAATCACTCTTGAAGTATCGTATTCTTTATTGTCAAGAACTTGGCCCCAGATAGTCGAATTTCCAACGGAAGAGGAGAAATGGCTGAAATTCACAAATTTCAACAGCACGTTCCATACCTGATTTACGCTGACTTTGAATCATTCCTAGTGAAAGTGGACACTTGTATGCCTAACCCTGCAAAATCTCACACCACTATTACTGCAAATCACGAAGAGTGTTAATTTGCATACCTTGTTCTTGGACCGGACGGCATTACTTGGGTAAAATATTATGTGAAACCTACGCATTGTCATTGTATCCCCAAATACTTTGATATGAATAAAAAATTTTAAAATGAAATATATGTGTTGTCTGAATTTCTGAGTCGAGTCTTAGCTTTAGCAAGTGGGGGAGGTAAACAATGTTATCGCGACTTCTCACGTGACTCTCCCGTGACATTCACCGGAAAGCTCATGCTCCTGAGTCATTTTCACAGGCTGCAATGTGTTTATGGAATCACCTTGCTCACTGGGAGAAAAGCCTTAAATACATCCATTTCTGGGATTACACTTATAATAAATGGTTGGTAATTCTAAAAATTTTCATGGTTTTTCAAACATTACTTATAATTTCATGATGTAGAGAAATTCTCGTGTATTTAGAAGTGATGAAAACATAAGATTTCCTTTCAAAGTTGTCTGGAGACGCTTGCTTGCTTAGTCATAGTGCCATTACACTACCCAGATCGAGCCACGTCGAAATCAACGTTTCTTTGAAGCAATCACCTCTCAAAAGTGGTAGGACTTCAATAAATACTTCGGAAGCTGTGTTTATGAGAAATTTATTAGCAGGGATGAAATTCTAATTTTTACTTGCAGAGACAGAAACTTTTGCTATGTAGATTTTTACACAGAAATAATCGAAATTATTCCATCAGCCATTTGGCAATGAAGGAATTTATCAAGTGTTTTAGAGCAGATTTTACTGATTTTACTTTTCAGTAATAACATACAGAGAAAAGGATAATTTCTCTACATTATATAATAGAGAGGAGTACAGGTGAATTTTATATACTTTTCCTATTAGTAAGTAAAAAAAAAATTGAAATATCATACCGTTATTGGAATTACAAGTTAATAATTGTTTTACTATGGAATGTTTCCGTGACAAAAAGTATGATAATTTAGTTAAAAATAAGGTTTTTTTCCTAATTTTATTGAAAATTAAAGGGATTTCATCATAAAATTTAAGTAATTGAAAAAAAGGAGAGAAAATTCCCTAAAAATGAGATTTTTTTTAATTACAGAGGTGAAAATATCGTTTTTTTTCTCAAATACGTTGAAAATTAAGTGATTTTGCCACTTATTTCAACTGTTTAGTAAAAAATACATATAATTTCATAAAAATTTGATTTTTAACGACTGAGATAAAAAGTAATATGCTTTCCTACATTAAATACAATGAAATGAAAAATAATGAATTTCACCACTATTTTCAGCTGCTTAATATCAAGAAATATAGATAAATTCCTGTTTTTTAACTTGGCATATAAGAAAGAAAAAGAACTAGTGAACGTATCAACATATATTTACCACTGAGACTTAAATATCGCATGTTCTGTGTTTGAACATTATGCATTTTTAGTATTTTACACATTAATTACTAATTACTATAATTTTCTCATTCAACAGTTAAGTACCCAATTAGAAGTAAAGTGAGCAATATTTCCTGTTTAATTGCATCTCTACATAAATCCACTTTAAACATTATTTTCTTATAATTTAAGGGGAAAATAAAGAATTTTAATTGGATTTCTTTTAACACTATACACTTAACATATTGTCATCAACGCATTCTATATACAAAACGAATTAATACAGCCTAGTTACCAGAAATTAACATAATATTGAAGTACTTTCTATCTAAAGAATAAAAAGAAAAAAAATTCTTTAATTTTAATTACATTTTCAACCACCAGATAGTAATCAAACTCTTAGCTCCGAAGCATATGAACTATAATTTGAGGTCTTTGCTCCGAGCGCCACCTAGCGGGATTTTGAGAGTAGTAGGGTCCCAGTCCACGAATCCCTCTTTGCACAGTGCTTCCCCTATGATGCAACCGGCCACGACCCTTTACGTAACAGACCACACCCCCCTTTTGTAAGAGACCATGCTCTCTTATTAATATTAATAATTCATAATTAAGTAATAATAAATATTTAATTAAAAGCCCCCAATTTATGGTAGGCGTGGCCATGAAAGCACCTGGTGGAGATAGCTATCTTGCGACCCTACTACTCTCAAAAATCCCGCTAGGTGGCGCTCTGAGCAAAGGCCTCAAATTATAGTTCATATGCTTGGAGTTAAGAGTTTGACTGCCATCTGGTGGTTGAAAATGTAATCAAAATTAAAGAATTCATTTTTTTTTATTCTTTAGGTAGAAAATACTTCAATATTAATTAAGTTAATTTCCAGAAACTAGGCTGTATTAATTCGCTTTGTATATAGAATGCGTTGTTGACAATATATTAAGTGTATAGTGTTAAAAGAAATCCAATTAAAATTCTTTATTTTCCCCTTAAATTATAAGAAAATAATGTTTAAAGCGGATTTGGGTAGAGATGCAATTAAACAGGATATATTGCTCACTTTACTTCTAATTGGATACTTAACTGTTGAATGAGGAAATTATATTAATTAGTAATTAATGTGTAAAATACTAAAAATGCATAATGTTCAAACACAGAACATGCGATATTTAAGTCTCAGTGGTAAATATATGTTGATACGTTCACTAGTTCTTTTTCTTTCTTATATGCCAAGTTAAAAAACAGGAATTTATCTATATTTCTTGATATTAAGCAGTTAAAAATAGTGGTGAATTTCGTTATTTTTCATTTCATTGCATTTAATGTAGGAAAGCATATTATTTTTTATCTCAGTCGTTAAATGTTTGAAAAACCATGAAAATTTTGAGAATTACCAACCATTTATTATAAGTGTAATCCCAGAAATGATGTATTTAAGGCTTTTCTCCCAGTGAGCAAGGTGATTCCGTAAACACATTGCAGCCTGTGAAAATGACTCAGGAGCATGAGCTTTCCGGTGAATGTCACGGGAGAGTCACGTGAGAAGTCGCGATAAAGTTGTTTACCTCCCCCACTTGCTAAAGCTAAGACTCGACTCAGAAATTCAGACAACACATATATTTCATTTTAAAATTTTTTATTGATATCAAAGTATTAGGAGATAATACGACAATGCGTAGGTTTCACATAATATTTTACACAAGTAATGATTTCCATTGGTTTACAAAGGTATTTACTCATTTCACAATGATGCTTTTTTTCACATTGATTATAGATATACTTTACAGCCTGCTTACAAAAATGCAGGTTAACAGAGGAAATGATTTTACATACAGCTGCCTACATATAATAATTACATGCAATATTTTTCCATATACAGGGGTTATACAAAAAAATTATGCATACATTCGGATAAAATTATCATATTTTATACATATTAACATATAGCTCAAACATATTAAAAATCACAGTGAACAAAATATTAGTTTTTTCTGTTATATTACTTTTTCATCGTTTCGTAGTGACCGTATGAAAGGGTGTCATAAACATTTTCTAAAATATTTCTTTTATCATCAAATTGTGACAGACCAAGTTTTACACCTTTCACTCTATGAAGATGATGGTTGCTACTTTGAATTCTTGTCAAATCTACTCGACAAGGTGATTTGTTTATCAAGCAGTCTCTGCAATCCTTGTGATGAAGGGTTCTTTTTACGATGTATTTGGGGACTCCTTTCCCTGTCTCCTTCTCTTCTTGTAAACTTAGAAGAGAATACATCTTTGAATGAAGCCCTGCAAATTCTTTGATTGGTACTCCTGAAAGTTCATCTTTAATTTTACCTAGTACCCTTTCATTATGCGTACTATGCAAAACATGATCTATGTGATAGTCGGACATATCGAAATGATCTATATCATCTTTCATATCATCATACACGTCCTCGGTTTGAAGCTCGTACACAGTGAATCTGTATTAGTGAACAATAATTTAGCTTTTTCTCTATCTTTTGGACTAATATAGTCATAATGTAAGTTATAGATTTTACTAATATCTAGAATACTGAATCCAGCGTAAATAGGCCTGTTGAGTTTCAATTTAGTTTGCTTTGATTGTACACATGCGAGGTCGTTGTCAAAAACACAAAAAGCATTAAAAGCAGATGATGCTACGAGTTTACATACTCTCTTCGGGTTCTGAGTCAATTCAATTTTCACTCGATTTCTCAAAATTTCCATTGTTTTTCCAAACACAGCATTATTCATCAGTTTGAAGAAGTCATTCTCGAAGTCGTTTCTAACTTTCTTCCGCTGATCCGTATTTAAATTCTATATATGGTTTTATCCAGTGAGACTGATTAAATTCTGAAACGCGATGTATTTTCTTCAACTGCATACCGAAGGCTAAATATTGTTTCATATTACGGTAATGAAGGACATATTTTTCTTTAGAATTTAGATTTGGGACTAATTTCACAACTGATTGGCTTGTATTTATTCCAAGGTTTCGATCAACCTCTTGACAATATGGTGATAGCATGTTGTTGGTAATCTGAAGTTCCTCAGGGGCTAGCGGATAATCATTATGCTTGTCGTGTAGAGAAATTGGATAAACTAGATCAACTTGCAATATATATACCCTTTATTCGAATCATTAGCAACTGCGGTAATATCTAGATCTTCTATTTCTTCTTTATTAAGCCATCGAAAATCGCTTTGAGGAAGACATTGTGACATTGCCTATCCATAAAGATTGATGGCATCATAGTACATAACGTATTTAGAGGGTAGTTGGGGATTATAGGTATCTAAATACTTGTTGTTTGCAGTGCTAAAACGATTACATATCACTGAAATTCCCCCTCGTATGCCTTTTTCCAGGAAAAGGTATATTGTAGGATCAGTTATCAACTCTAGATTAACATTTGTCATCTTCAGGCGTGCTTGCCAGGCTAGTCCAGGAGCTGTGTAAACATGACAGGGATCAATTTCATTGTATCTGACACATAGTTTTCTGAAATTCTCAAACACGTCAGCTAAGAGGAGCACGTCGGTCTTCAGGTACAAGTCGTGATACTGGCCTAGATTTTTTATGTCGAATGAGTTCCATACTTTCATTGCATGGCTATAGTCTCCTTCCCCTAGCGCTTCTTCTGTAAGTTGATTGTAAAAAGCTTCACGTGGAGGTAATAACGTTTCTTCCAACTTTTCACTGCTGTCAATGTAATCGTAGGTGTAAACTCCTTTTCTCAAAACCAAGTGTAGGCGTTCAGTTTCAACATGTTCCTTTAAAATATGGAATTCTTCTGCTGATAAATGATTGACTAGCTTCTCAAGAGATGCAGTTAAAAATTGATAGGAATCTATGAAATTCAAAGTTCCAAGGGAGAATGCTATGCATTTTTCCATGTTATTGGGAATGCAATTAATCTTCTTATTTTTGATCATACCGATTCCTTGCGTAATAAGATGGCTGTCATATCCTTTTAGGTTATGAAATATAACTGGAATCATATTTGGGAGCTTAAAATTGAAATTTAAATTGTTTACACGCATTATGAGCGGCTCCTCGGAATTTGCCGGTTAAATGATCGTGATCTCTCACGCGATATAGCGCCAGAACATCTTTGCAAATATCACAATTGAAGCGTTGCGAAATGATTACTATTCGTGATTTGAAAGTTGCATTGGTTTGATCTCCGAGAGTAAATATTTTATATCGGTTTCTTCTTTAAGCAGACATTCCAAAAATATTTTTACATTAGGACCTCTATAAACTACTGGAGGTTTATAGCTGCAGCTGTCAGGTCCAACAACAAGATATGCAAATCCACAGGGTTCATGATTTGCTGTGATAGTGGTGTGAGATTTTGCAGGGTTAGGCATACAAGTGTCCACTTTCACTAGGAATGATTCAAAGTCGACGTATATCACGTATGGAACGTGCTGTTGAAACTTGAAATTTGTGAATTTCAGCCATTTCTCCTCTTTCGTTGGAAATTCTACTCTCTGGGGTCCATGTTCTTGACAATAGGGAATATGATCCTTCAAGAGTGATTCATTTATGAAACGGTGAATTTCACCACTAATTGCAACAGAAACTCCCACCGTTATATTTGGTGAGAGGACTGAGAAGTCTACTCATATTTCTAATGGAGCAATAATGTTGCTTTTCATCATCTGATAACAGTAGGAGATTTGAATGCGTTTTAAATCTGAACGGCGTGATGTAGAGTGGGAACACCTCTTTCTCGTATCCAAAAACATTGACAGAAATGTTAATTTTTTCGAATTTAGATATTTGATTTATTGTTATAAGGAAAATTAGGCCAGATGTGTTTAATTTTTCTTCTAAATGAATTTAGTTGTTAAGGCACTCGGTGTTTCCTATAGCGGGATACATAGAGGCTAAAACAGACCAGACGAAACATTTTTGATCAGAATTACATAAATTGACAATAGCACTTTTTAATAGTAATTCTCTTGGAGTAGGAATATAACTAGACCCCTCAAGAGGGATATATTTTCCAATGTTCATTTCACTATGGAGTACAGCATCCAGTATCCATCCATAATGTGCTCCTTCAAATGAGGTCTTAATCTTCTTATATGCTGAATCCAATTCTCTGTTTAGGGATGATGTAGGAAGACTTGTGACAGTTAGGGATGATGTAGGAAGACTTGTGACTTGTGAGTTGTTCGGAAAAATGGAGTGCAGTGTTTGAAGGTAGAAGGGGAAACTCTTCGCCTGAAGTGCACTTGTACAGCAAGGTACCATTTAATGCTACATTTCGAGGTCAATTCTTCTTTCTGGTGAGTTAGGAGTGACTTCCGGGAGGATTCAAGGAAAAAGGTGTGGTCAACAGATGTTTCTTCTGTTGCCATCAGTTTATATGTTGACAGGGTACTTTTCATTTCTTCTGTAAACTGGCAGGGGTCTTTGGGGTCTGGTTTTTGTTTCTTTTGGGGAATCCTTTCATCTTCAGAACGTTTTCGCTTATTATTGTGTGGCTTTCTTTGATGTCGTAAAAGATTGTCTTTTCTTCCAAACTCCATTGTACATTCTTCAGATTTGTAGGTTTTTCTGGAGGTGTGGGTTAGCTCATGACGTCGGACGTCATCTCTCCTTGAGAATGTCTATTCGCATTGAGAGCACTTAAACAGATTATTTCTATCATGATTTCTCTTATGACGAATGAGATGAGTCTGATGAATGAAAGCCTTTTCACATATATCACATGGATATATTATGAAACAGTGACGTGTAAAATAACTGATTTATACTACACGAGGACGTGGAGAACTATCACTATTGGCTTCTAACTGTTGAAAAAACCACGGAGATGCATAAGCAGAGAACTGTCACTGTCAACGTCTGACAACAGAATGATTCTGACTGATGGATGTCGTATTTATACTGGAAGAAGGACTATCCCACAGAAACTGATTTAAAAGACTGTCCCGCAATAAATGAAAAGAAAAAATGTTATTGGGTAAAAATTAAAAAAATATTTAATTAAAGGAAAACGGTGAAAAGAAAAAAAAATATCTGATTTAAAAACAAATTATTCGAAATTATGAAAAATATTGAGGGGAAATATGTATTGATGACCTGAATGGATGACATAAAATCCCGCCTCCACTTTAGAACACAGGGAGGCGGGTCCCATAGGATTAGCATTGACCCGCCTCTGAGTTAGAACTCTCATTATCCTCCTATTTAGTGTTATATAAACAATTCAGTAATAAATTATCCGAAGAAAATGTCCTTAGACAAAAAACATTTGAAAAAGATTGGTTGTCCAATTTTTCACATCTGGTATGCTTCTGGGAGAACTGGGTTCCAACCCAATCACGACAACTAGTTTTTTTCAAGTCATTATTTCAAGTAAAACACTAGCGAGAGTGCTTCTCCTATCGGTAGCAGAGTGAACTTCTCAGATCGTTTTTTGATTCAGTCGATAACACTAGTAGTTCAAGCGCTCGTTCAGTTTCAATTTTTTAAGGTTTGTGTAGGCAAGGATAACTTTGAAGTTAAATTTTAAAATATGTTCATTCTGTTAGATTAGAGGAATATAGAAGAGTTCATAGTATTACTAATCGCAGGATAATGTATTTACACTGATGTATGCTATTTACCGTGAAGCACTGAAATAGCATGAAACAAAACAATGCTACCAATTAGTTACATTATAAAATTTTTAAGTTTACATGAATAATGGATCTTACTACATTGTGAAACATAATACGAAAATACAGTATTTCTTTTGAACATTTGTCCTATAGTAAAATCTTAGTATACCCTTTTAACAGGGGCGGGGATGGCTCAGTCGGTAGCGCGCCAGGCTCGTAATTTGTAGTTCCCAGGTTCGAGTCCCAGCTGGGTCAGCACTTTGAGATTTATCTCTGCAAAATTCCCCGCCCTGCCCACGGTCAGTAGGGGACACCGATGGGTTTGGAAAGGCCGCCGTCCGTCGGATGGGACGTTAAGCCGTGGCCCCGTGTGCGGGAGAGCCATACCCTGTGCACGTTAAAGAACACGCTGGATGGCCTTGACGGGAGGCTACCATCTGTCTCCCAACAGCTGTTCCAGTGGGTCCCCTCCCCCAACCTTCTCTGAGCCTTCGGGGTCATTGTGACCTGGCCATTTAGCCCATGGTGTGCAAAAAAGTGCCGCTCAGAGGTAAAACAACCCAACCCAACCCTTTTAACACTTCAAATAGTAAGTAGTTGATAGCATCATCATGTCTCTCGGCTCTTAAGATAAACGTTCCCGGTTCCATCCCCAGTGTGACAAAATGATTTTTTTTTCCTCCCATCTATGCTTTTACTTGTTTTCTTTTGCCTTTAACATGTAAATATATGCAAATGTTTCATGTGGCAGAACTAAGCAAGTTATTTTATGGAACTTGAAGATGGAAAACATTTATCCTTCAAAAATAAATTGCAAAGTCACTGCGATTCCATGGCTTTACGTCTATGGAGTCGGAAGTGGAACACAGCCTAAAGAGCTGGTGTGCATTGACAACTATTTTAGTTTCTACGTGGTGCACATGGTTTCACTGAATACTTAGCTAAGGCCAACGTGGAGCCTGTGGAAGTGTCGCATCCTTTGCACAGTTATATTTATTTATCTATGATAAATGCCATAACCTTTGGCCGAACTGATTTGGCCGAAAAATTCTATATATGCTAGAGACGTTTTGGCAATTCTAACAATGTAAACCTAATGAAAATGCATGACCAGAGCTTTGCATACATGGCTAGGTCGAACTGCCATGGGCAACGCACATATGTGTGTGCAAACACGTTTATGAAGGCTAAGTTTTTTATTTATAACTAGCAGATTTACCCCCGGCGTTGCTCGGGTCTGAAACTTTCTATAATGTAGAGTAGATGGCACTTCCCATGTCGCACGCTTTCATTTAAAATAAATATCATTACACTCGATCTCCTGCCCCTCTTTGGGGGGGGGGGGGTATCTCAGTCGGTAGCCTGCCAGACATATAATCTGTAGTTCCCAGGTTCGAGTCCCAGCTGGGTCAGCGTTGAGATTTATCTCCGTAAAACTCCCCGCCCTGCCCACGGTCAGTAGGGGACGCCGATGGGCTTGGAAAGGCCTCCGTCCGTCGGATGGGATGTTAAGCCGTGGTCCCGTGTGCGGGAGAGACATACCCTGTGCACGTTAAAGAACACACTGAATGGCTTTGACGGGAGGCTACCATATGTCTCCCAACAGCTGTTCCAGTGGGTCCCCTCCCCCAACCTTCTCTGAGCCTTCGGGGTCCATGTGACCTGGCCATTTAGCCCATGTTGTGCAAAAAAGTGCCGCTCAGAGGTAAAACAACCCAACCAAACCTGCCCCTCTTGGGGGGTAGCTCAGTCGGTAGCCTGCCAGACATGTAATCTGTAATTCCCAGGTTCGAGTCCCAGCTGGATCAGTGTTGAGATTTATCTCTGCAAAACTTCAGGTCCTGCCCAGAGTCAGTAGGAGACATTGATGAGCTTGGACCGCTGCCCGTCGGATGGGATGTTAAACCATTGCTACATGTATAGGACAACCATATCCTCTGCACGTTAAAGAACACAGTTGATGGCCTTGATAGCAGACCACCATCTGTCTCCCAACAGCTGTCCCAATAGGTCCCCTCCCCCCACCTTTTCTGAGCCTTCGCGTCCTTGTGACCTGGCTATTTAGTCCATTGTGTGCAAAAAAAGTGATGCTCAGAGGTAAAACAACACAACCTCCCTTCTTGTTCAACCTTTCTTTCTCTCTTTTAGGGGAGAAAAGAAATGGACTTAGTTCGAGGTACCTATTATCCTCCCCACGTCAGAAGTTTCTAAACCAAAAACTGGAATTTCCTTGCTCAGAAAATCAAACTTTTCAAATCACTTCATACCCACCAGTTCCTCGTATACAGGTCGCAAAGCATATGGAACTTTAGGGCAAAAGAAAATTAACTATGTTCTGATGTACATAAAAATTGTAATGGTACAAAAAATTATTATTATTAAACAATTATTTATTACTCAACAGAATTTTAAAAACATTTATAAATTATTTGTGTATACTTTTATTAGCTTTCGCATATTTGTCAAATTAAGTTAATGATTTTAACTTCAGATTCGAATTTAGTTTTTGAATCTAGTGTATTGCTCGTAATTAGAACTTCAAATCCATGGAACTCGCGGTCTTATCCAGCGAACTGAACAACGAGTTTATCACGTGAATTCAAAAAATTAGTTTCATGCATTCATTATTTCAAATTTAAAGGTGGCAACAGTAATTTTGAATATCTTTCAACTGTTGATGTTTAATCACGCGAAATTATATATTAGTTTGATGTATTCCTTTTTTTCAAATTTATCAGTGGCAATAGTTATTTTGAATCACTTTCTGCCGTTAATGTTAAGTCTATGGGGATTTGAAGAAATTCAAATCCGTTCACCCCAATTTTGGTTGAACCCAGCGAGTTCGCACATAGCCTATATTCTTCCCCTGGTGAAGGGAAAGTTCATGCAAAGTTTGGTGTCTCTAGCTTCTCTGGAGGCTGAGTACAAAGCTGATATACAAACTTTCTTCTTTATATATTAGATGGCGGATGTTTTTTAAACCCTGTTTTATGTCTTCCTGTAAATTTTTGTTTCATACTTTAGTAGCTTAAAAGGGTTTTGAAAAATTTGGTAGGCTATTATATAAAATTTGATTAGGCTATCAGCATAAACCTAACTATCAGCCGAATTTGACAACAGTGGTTGGAGGAAGGTAACGTGCATCAGCAGGGCCGCCGAGAGAATTTATGGGCCCCTATGTAATATTATGCTCGGGGGCCCCCCCTTGAAAACTTTTTATCTTTACAAATCATTAATAGCAATTAATCTGGACACAATGATTACATTCAGAGGAAAAAAAGCCTGTTGAGCAGTCAGGCATGCAAAAACATAGGCCTACACAGTTTGTGTCACATAAAACTTTTTAGCATTTATTTTAGGGAACATATTTTGCAAAGCTCACAGCAAGATTTAGGATTTTTGAGTAAATTTAATAAAAGCTACATAACATATCATGGAGAAAAACTATGCAATTCTGCGAGTCTTCATTTTTAATTGTCAGTACTGAAAAATAGGCAACAGTTTTTGTTAAACTTCACATTAGCATAATAGCAGATTCAACACTAAATATAACACATTATTCCCAAAGAGTTGCAACTTCTAACTTATACAGTAGATCAATGTCAACAAACAACTCTCCTTGACTTCGTTGATGCAAAATCGTTAATTATGTCATCATAATTTAAAGACCTAGCAAGATCGCTCTCCAGACTAAGCAAACCAAGGTTACTCAGTCTTTCTTGACACAATGTTAATCTGAATACTTTTTTATTTCCTTCATTTTGCTGAATGATCTTTCAGCATCAGCAACTGTCACAGGAATTGTACAGAATATTCTAATGTCTATACAAATATTTAGAAATAAATTGTCCAGTTTGAATTCTCTCAGACGGTTTAAGAGCTCGTGGTTTCAATGGAATTAGAAGAATGATTTTAGATATATCAGCTCATCACTGATCTCTCTATTAATGTCTTCATAATATTGTTCATGCAAAGTAACACCCATATTTTCAATGTCACGTTCTTCAATGTCTGGATATAGCCATAAGCACTTAAATCTATCATTTAACTTTTCCGCCAAAGTGAAACGATTAGTAAGTCCACAAACAACAGAATCAATTACCCTATAAAACACATTTACTCTGAACTCCCATTCTTCATTAGTTTCTTCCTCATTCCCTCGAAATTCTGGAACATCTTCATTTATTTCGCCCAAGAAAGTTTTCCTTCTTTTCACTCTCGTCTTCGGAAGTTCTGTCTCTGCAGGAAGATCACTTGCTAATGAGGTGGCCACTACTTTTGCTTCATTTAATAAGTTCTCCCATTTATCACGGAGTTGTTTCGGTTCCTGGAGCAGATCGCGAATATTATCAATCTCTACATCAAGAGTTGCATCACGAGCTTATAGAACCTTGTTGCGAATGTCAATTGCCGAGAGAATTTTGAACCAGATTGTTGCCATCAAAGTGCACTTAAATGATTCAAGGTTATTATTTTTTTATTCCCATCAATTCCGTTTTACACTCAGCTGAGAGATTAAAATTTTTGCATTGATTTAATGCATGTTTGATGAGTGAGTGTGTTCGGAAAATGGTTTAACATTGTCAACAAGAGCAGACCATCTTGTTTCTGAAAGGCTATGCAAGGAACAACCTATTGTATTCTCTAGTATCTCCTATCTCTGAGGGCTCTTTAAAAAGAAGTTATGCACTTTTTGAACCATACCAAAAAACGTAATAGCATCTTCACAGCATTCAGCAGCGTTCACACCACACAAATTTAGACTATGTGCACTACAGTTAGAAAATATGGCAAATGGATTTAGCGCACTTATAATGGCTTGCGCGCCATTATAAGCACCAGCCATATTCGCTCCATTGTCATATCCCTGCCCCCTGCAATCTTTTAAAGGGATCTTATGCTTCTCTAATTCTTCAGTGAGTACATTTTCAATTTCTTGTCCAGTTTTCTTATTGCACTTTACAAAACTTATGAACCTCTCCATTACTTTAAATGAAGAATCACGGTCTAGAACGTATCTTAAAATTAATATCATTTGCTCATTATGAGATGTATCTGGAGTAGCATCAGCTAGTATTGTTGCGACTCTTGAACTTTAGTCACATGTTCTCTCAACAGCGGATCATATTGAGCAAGCAACTCAATAATCCCGAGGAAGTTACCATTATCCAATGACCCTATTTTGCTGGAAGAACCTCTAAATGCGAGACCCCTCTCACCACGAAATAATGTAACAGACAGAATCCTGTGAAATAAATCCCTCCAATATTTCACTTTAGATGCAATTTCAGAGTTCATTTGAGAATAAATATCAGTTCCATGACGAAGTCTTCTTTCCAATCCTCTCCATTCAATATAGCATTTTTTGTGATTAGCACTCATTTCATGAACTGGCAATTTGTTATATAGTTTACACCAAGAATAATCTTTTTTCCAGTCTTCATCACTAACTGAAACGGATTTGTGGGATTCAGCATTGCGACCAAATAATCTGCATAGAAAACAGTATAACGACTGATTTGTTTCACTCCACACTAATCAGTCTCTAGGAACACATTCTCCATTCTTGAGTTTTGAAAATAAAACTGTTTTCGGAAAGGCTCTTGTTCCGTCACTTGTAAGGTTATTAGGCATAGAAGGGGGACCTTTTCGAACTATACCTTCAATTACACTTACACTTGGGCTGCCACTTTTTAATTTTCCAAGATCACACGATACTTGCCATGACTCAGAGTTTGGAACTGGAGCGGGTAAGTTTGCTTCACTTTCATAGTTTATAGAACGCGCATCATTTTCACTGCTGTTTGGTTGTTTCGTTTCAATACTTCTGTCGTCATAATTAAAAAAAAAAAAACAGAACCGTCATCATTCCCCTCTGAACTTGAAATTTCTTTATTTTTGAGAGCGGGAACAGACGAGCTTGAGATTAGTTCATTTTTTGCACATTCACTTTTACACCGACTTCAAACAAAGTTCTACTCCCTTTCTTAATAACTTCCAATTTTTTAATAAGTTTTCATAATGATTATTTCAATATGTGATGTTTTATTAAAATCATTCACAAATAAGATAAAATGTTGTTAACTATGACCGGTTGCATAATTCTTTAAATACTGAAAAAATATTGTTTAAAATCGGGATTTGAATAGAATCAATTTTGATGTTTAATTTACTATCGGAGTCATTTTTCCATTCAATGCATATATTCGACATTATGGAGCTTCGAAGTTTGATTCCCATTGACATAACATGGAAATTCTAAATCTCGTTGGAATACGCATTTGTCAAAAATCCGGAAATTATTAGTATACAGTTTCCAAAATCAGAAGCCGCCATACAAATTCATCAGTTTTTTTCACGAAAAAACCTATGTTTTTCCTATATTTTTATACAGAAATCTATATATCAAAAGTGTTTGAATTGGTACTGAAATATTTTTTATAAGTTCCTCTCATATTAATTTTTCTTTATGCTAAATGCAACAGCACAAACTCAATGTCTCTTTTTCTTCTTCTGAGAAATATGCAATAAAACTTTTTCAATATAAACTGCTTTGGCAAGCCAGTTGAACTGAAGCGAAATTGCTCCAGACCGCCACTATTTGAACTAGTGACAGCAGTCTATGCATGTGTAGTAAACCAACTCAGACTTTCATAATAATGTAGAGCACACATTATATCCATGTTTATTATGGGCTTAAAAATGAGTAATCAATATGTAATGTTACTTCTATGAGCACTGATACTAGGAAACGCTTCCTAGTGTTGTAGGTTTATGTTAGTTCTCTGCTTAGGTGGAACGGAGTATAAATCTCTATTTCCAAAAGCATTCCTTTAATATTTCAAGAGTAATGAATTTAACTATAGTAGAGCCACTCAAAATTAACCGAGAATTTGAGCTACCACAAATCTTTAAATTTGGAACGAAAATTGTTGAAAATTGAGATATAGATAAATTTGATTGAGATCTGTAATTTATCCTCAACAAGAATTTTCGATAGAAAATGTATTTTGAAAGTTCTAAATTATTTCACTGATAGAACATTGAAATAATAACAAAATTGCTATTGAAATGGTATCGAAATTCCCTAATCAATTGAGGGCTCACTAGTGTATAACGAAAAGTGCCATACAGAGAGCATGTAAGGGGTAGTGGTTTAGAACCAAAAAGACCACCTCTTCTGGAGGTCTAGTTTGCTTTACTGTAAAAAGGACACTTCCAAGTGCAAAGGACAGGAGCTGCTGTTTTACTGTTAATTTTTTCTAATGGAGGCCTTTCCACACATGCATTTTTTTTAACCTTAATGTGCAATGTGCCTTTCATTTATTTTGGAATAATTGTCGAGATGTGTGGGAACTGAAGGAAACACTGATGAATTTACCTCTACACAATATCATTTGGGGAGATGACAAAGGATAATGATGTATATCCTATGACAATACCCACAACACAAACTTCCATTTGATATATAACTATTTTAGGAAGAACAACATATGGAAGACAAAAAAATAAAAGTTATCCACGTCTTTTGTTGGGGTTAGACAAGAGAGAACATCAAATATTTATATGATTACTCCACATCTACCTTTGATGCAGAACCTTTGTGATCGATTCCTAGGTTAGGGAGCTGATCAAAACGCCTTTGACAAACGCGGTAACGAATGATGTGCAAAAGCACTAGTAACACGATTTTTTTTAAGGAAAAGTGTTTCAGCTGTAAAATATATTTCTGTATAAGTACATAGAAGTAACTACCTTGATACTTCAAGGAAAAAATATTCATATAATGCCTTCTTAACATGTATAAGGACCTAGCCGTCCCGTGGCCGAGTGGTTAGCGCGCTTGGCTACTGATCTACGGGACCTGGGTTCGAGCCCCGGGTAAGGCATGGATGTTCGTGTTGTTTTCTGCTGAGGTCCTGCCATCTTCTCAGATCTTCTACTGTGGCATATAAACTGACAGGCTCCTGTCAGACCTCTGTGGCAAGCAGCTGCTTGAGGGGGTATTTATTTTTTTTTTATTATAGGACCTAAACTAATGCATGAAATGGGAACACATTTTCTTTTTAAATTGTATAGGAGGATAAAATAAGATTGATTACGGCTAGTATGGGGGATCCATGGAGAAGTCTCATTATGCTTTGTTTGACCTTTCGCATAATATGAGCCACGTTAATAAAGCATTCCTCGATTCATTGCACGAATCTCTCTTAGTTTCAATCTTCTTGACCTTAAGAAACCATTTCCAAGTTTCTTTTGAACCTTCGATAACTTTTGAATTTCAATTAATACTTTGATTACGAATTTTATAAAAACGTTTTGACTCTTTTTGGTTTTTACCTCCAAGTGGCACTTTCTTGCACACAATGGGCTAAATGGTTAGGTCATAAAAAACCCCAAAGACTCAGAGGTTGGGAGAGGGAACCCACTGGAACAGCTGTTGGGAGACAGATGGTAGCCCACCATCCAGTGTGTTCTTTCCAACGTGCACAGGGTATGACTCTCCCATACACGGGGACACGGCTTAACGCCCCATCCGACGGACAGCAGCCTTTCCAAGCCCACCGATGTCCCCTACTGACCATGGGCAGGGTGGGAAGTTTTGTGGCTATAGATTGAGACTCCCCTTACGTATATATGCCACCTCCAAACGGCAAAACTCTTTTTTCGCCACATCTTAATTTTGCACCTCTGTGCAGTCATAACGACGCTGAAATGCAGTCCTGTTGTTCTAGTTTTCATGTGTTCATATTTTTCATTACCTGCAAGTATTTCTATTCGTGGATATAAAATAAAGACTCCCAGTAAAAATTGTAGACCTGGATGGAATCATGGAATGCATTTGGAAAATAACATCTATGTGTCACAAATCAAGATTTTACTAAAATTTCCTTTTAGGAGTACCCAATATATCAATCAAAAGTGCTGAAGTAAAGTACCCAATATATCAATCAAAAGTGCTGAAGTAAAAGTATTATTTCCACAGCCGGAGCCGCTAACAGTGCAGCTCAGCTGGGGAAATAAAAACACTGCTCAGAAAAGTACTTACAAAGGCTTTGGATTGGATTGTTTTACCTCTGAACGGCACTTTTTTGCACACCATGGGCTAAATGGCCAGGCCACAAGGGCCTCGAAGGCTCAGAGAAGGTTGGGGGAGGAGACCCACCAGAACAGCTGTTGGGAGACAGATGGTAGCCTCCCGTCAAGGCCATCCAGCGTGTTCTTTAACGTGCACAGGGTGTGGCTCTCCCGCACACAGGGCCACGGCTTAACGTCCCATTCAACGGACGGCTGCCTTTCCAAGCTCATCGCTGTCTCCTACTGACCGAGGGCAGGGCGGGGAATTTTGCAGTGATAAATCTCAATGCTGACACACTCCCGCCCCTACTGCTATGAAGTTAGCTCTATGAAATGGATCCGTTCAATGTAATTACAATCGTGCGATTAGTAATACATTAATACTATAAACTTGGGTCCAGGAAAAATAGAACGAACAAAATATTTAACTAAATCTTTCATGTTCAAAACTTTATCTCGCAAGTTATCAATAATATTTATGTTGGTCTTCAGATATAGGCTCTGAATGGCAGCATTTTGCCCCTTTTATGTTTTAAAATGCTACTTATAATTTTCAATTTCATAATAAATGTATCAGCATTTTCCAGTAGCTGGAGAAATACGTTTGCTTTTATGTGGCGATTGTACTATAATTATTAATACATAGCAAATCATTCAAACAAACCTCTGATACCATCTCATTGCTTCTTCTAAGATTATGATCGGATTGGAATGATCTTACAGTAATAAATTGTTTAGCCGTCCCGTGGCCGAGTCGTTAGCGCTCTTGGCTAGTGATCTAAGGGACCTGGGTTTGAGCCCCAGGTAAAACATGGATGTTTGTGTTGTTTTTCTGCTGAGGTCCTGCCATCCTCACAGACGTTCTACTATGGCATATAAACCGACAGGCTCCTGTCAGATCTCGGTGGCAAGCAGCTGCTTGAGGGGTTATTTTATTTTTTTTAAAAATTATTCACAATTAATGCTAAAAATTAAGGAAAACACAATCACTTCTAAATCTGTGAGAGTTTTGAATATAAAATTGCAGAGCAGGTAAGAAAATTGGTAATGGTAGTGAGATGTCAATGCTGGAATATGGAGCCAAACCGTTAAAGATCCTTTTGACGTAATTTTTCGAAGAAAACAGTCCTTGTATATCTATATTGGGACATCTTAATAAGAAACGTTTCTCTTTCAGGATCTCCACAAAACGGACAGTTGTCATTGTCAGTAATGCGACAACGAAACAAAAATGCAACATTTAGTTTAAGTCGTGTAAATCAAAACTTCTTAAGCTCTAGAACAGAAAACTCGTAATGATAGTCTTGAAAAACTAGATTCAAACGGATATAAGGATGCCCATATAGAAAGTATTCTACTGATCAATTAGTTGAGTTTTAAATGTATGTTCAAGATAATGACGAGTCTCCTAGTCCTGGAACGAAATTTTCAAGAACAGAGCCATAACGATGTGCTCGTTAAGCAATAAAATCCGCCAGTTCATTTAAAACAATTCCTTGATATCCGGGAGTCCAGACATGTGTGATAATGCTCTTGAAACGGAAGCTTTTACAAGAACTTGATGTAGGTGTAAAATCGTCGAATAGCTGTTAATGTTGGTATTTTGTAGAGGCCCAAGTCGAACGACTATCAGTAAAAATTACAAATTCTGTCTTCTTTGACTATTTTCTTCACAGTTAAAATAATGGCATACACTTTGACTGCAAAAACTGATGTTTTGGGTGGAAGTTGATATGATGATATATAAAAAGTAACTGGGGAAATGATTCCAATTCCCATCTGAGTAGATGTTTTAGATGCATCAGTTCCAATACAGGTTGCCATTGACCAATATTGTTGAATGTCCTCTTGGAATAATTGGAGTCTCATACTCGAAGAAATATTGTTAGTGTCTGGTATGCGGAAACAGAATTGGAACTCATTTGTGAACAACTCTCCTCCATTCCCATAGTCCAATACTGCTCCCTTGGCACCAATGGAGACGGCATAACTGGTGATGTTGCTGCAATGGCAGATAATTCACACCTCCCCTTCATTCCTGTCATGAAAACGTCTACTGGTTTGTGTGGAGACCACAGTACCTGTAGCAGTCTGCAAATCACTCTGCAGCGCAATGGTTGTGATGAAAGGGTCGTGAATGATCCTCCTACAAAGCATGCAATCTTCACGTCCTATGGTGCGGCATGATGGTCCCATACCTGCCGTTTGTATCATTGCTCCACGATGTTGCATGAGATGCACTGTGACCAATCCTTTCCTTCTTGGTGTTGCGATTTCTACTTTGAGCAGTGTATATATATAACATGGTGCAATCAGTCACTGAGTTCGTATTCATTTCAATGGAAGATAGGATGCTGATTTACCTACCGTACAAGATTGCAGGCGCCCTATCTTCCTTTGAAATACGAACTCAATGACTGATGGCACCATCAATACGCTTTATTTTCTTTTTAGAACGCTTATAGGAAGATGGGTATTTATTTTTAATTTGCACTTTTTTCTGTGCCACTAAAACACCTATTTTCAGAAACTTTCATCTGATATACAACTCCTAAACTTCACCCAGTTTTCCTCCCATTTGGAGTCATGTTTGAGGTAGCCCATGACATTGGACACGTCACAAGTTTCGAGATATAACTTATTAAGGTCGGTCGATCCCGGCGAAAATCCGCGCCCATCCTTTAACAGGGGAGGGGGAATTCCAAATAGGTTATGACAGCCATTATACAAGCTTTCACTAGACACCTAACTCCTGTACTGTAGGCCCTTTTTCGTAAGACATAATATAACTTTATTTTTTTATTACCCACAACACTCCCCACATGAAAAGCTTTCATTTTATATGTTACTTTCGGCACTCGCGTTCTTCAGATATATTGGAACAATCGTTTTCACATTTCCCCTTTTTCAGGGGGGGGGGGGGGGAGCATGGAAATAAATTTTTTTATAGCCTGACACTCCCCGCGTTACAAACTTCCATTTGCCCATAAATCATTTTTAAGTTTCTCCATCGCGTTCGAAAGTTATGGGGAAACAAGAGTTTTACTAAACACGCAAACCGAGAACTGACAAATGTCAAGCGAAAATCAACAGGAAGACAGGTTAAAAAAATATCTATCTTCCTACATGGCCCTAAAAAGCAGAAAATAAAACCTAAAGCATATCGATAGTGTAAACAGTCATCGAGTTCGTATTAGCTTCAAAGAAAGATAGGGGGCCGGCAATCTTGTTGAGAAGGTAAATTGGCGCCCTTATCTTCCATTGAAGTCAATAGGAACTCGGCGACTGATTGCATTATCGATATGCTTGAGGTTCATTTTACACTTTTTAGGCCGCATATACGAAGATAATTTTTTTAAAAAAATTTATATATTTTTTTTTCTTTGTGGCTGAAAACACCACCTTCGGAAACTTTCATTTGATATACGACTCATAAACATCGACCACAGTTTTCCACCCTTTTGGAGTCGTGTTTCAGATAGTCGATGGCATTGGAGACGTCACAAGCTTTAATTTGAGATATAACTCGAAGTCCTACCCCGTGCAAATCCGCTCCCCCCTTTACTGGGAGTGGGGGAGGGAAGAAGATATAGTAGAACGACTTTCACATTTCCTGTTTTTTTATGGGGGGGAAGATAGCATGGGAAGGGGTCAATTTTTAAAAGCTTATAACATTTCCCACGCCAGAAGCTTTTATTTGACGTGTAGCTTGTTACTTTTCACACTCACGTTCAGTAGACATAGGAAAAGAATTTTCGCATTTCCCCCTTTTTAGGGAAGAAGAGAGCATGAGAGGTAAATGGTTTTATAGCCTATGACACTCCGCGTCTCAAGCTTTCAATTGACACATAAATCGTTTCACCATAGCGTTCAAAAGATATGGTGGAGCAACTGCTTTGACAAAACTGACAAATGTCAAGTGAATAGCAATAGACGATAGGTTAAAAAAAAATGCATTACTCAACGTCTTTTCAGTCCTGTTCGGTTCAGTTGAATATTAGGCATCTCCGCAATTTTTTTTTACTACATCCTGGCTCTGTCTGCAGTAATCAAAGTGCCCCAATAAAAACTTTATTTACGAGTCGCCACTGCTGCTTTGTAATTTTTTTACAGTTTTCCATTTTTATCTTCTGTATATAACTGGTGGTGGTTTTCCAACATCATTAGGCGTTCATTCTCAGAAAGTTAAACTAGCATGTGATTACTGTATAAACATCTAGATGCGGTTGCTTATACAAGAATGTTGCTTTTTCACATGATGTTAACTGGAACAGAAATATTAGGTTATACAACTGCCACTTTCTAATGTATCAGTGTAATCTAAAATTTCGTGAATGATAGAATAATTTTACTAAACAAGAAATGTCTTACATGATTAATCTCTTTAAAAGTACTCGTCTCTTTCTATATACTTTTAAAAACATTTCCATAACTCGTCTTTTGTAATCGACTTCAATCTATGGTTTGGGATCGGATTTCTTTAATGGTATCAAATTCCTCTCCTTTCAGTGGTTCAATTCGACAGCCATGTCACAGGTTGACAGGTCAGATGAATAGCTGGTTGCCGCATGACAGGGATGTTTTGACCATTTTTGGCAAACACACGCTGCAACACAACTGAGGCTCACAGCACTGGAATGCGAAAGCTGATAACAGCTAAACAGACTCAAGAGAGAGGTTTGCTAAGTCCTGCCCAGTGACATTCCTCCACCACACCGCATTTGTTTGCACTGAGCTCATTCACTGAACTTTTTTTTGATCATACTGGAATAACTTGGACTGCAAAATAAAATATTATTTCATTTACAATTTCAAATTCATTTAACAGGAATGCATAATAAAATTAACACTTTGGCAAGAATCTTTTAAGACAATATTTACTATTCCTTGGCCTGATATACATAGCACATTCGAACTTTATGAAGACAAACCCATATTTTTGTTAAAGCACTGATGGCATCACTCAAAATTTGCTTCAAAATTTCACATGCTGCATACATTAAACTGGCACCAATTCATTGAACTCAGGTTTGTATTAAGTACAAACACACCACTATAACTACAAAAATGTAATTTGCAATACTTCATCACAAATGCTGTTAATACAAAAGTTAACGAATAACTTTAGCATAATTAAGCTCAACTAATCTATACATAACAATTTTCAGTATAAAATGGCAACAGAATAATAGAAAATGAAATGACAATGGACCTTAACCACAAGCAACAAAACGATTCATTGACCACTAATTTTTCCGATGTTTTAGTGCCAAACTTTATACATAACATACATCTGTGATATAAAACATTATTTTTTTTTATTTCATAGAAGATTAAAAGGATGATTGAAATATTCGCCCAAAACTAGATCACAAAAACCCATTCAACAACAGCTATATTTCATCGTTTTCATAATTTAGTAGTGGCAAAGGCCAGAAAGCAATTGGAAATGTTAACTAAACATTTCCTCTAACATAATGTGTTAACCACACTTTGAATTAATTATAAACTTTCCTGGCGTCATTTGCCAGTATTCTATAATTTAAGCAATCAATGTACTTCTTGTCTTCAAAACTACAAACACAACATAATTTCCCCCGATTATTACAACTTCCTCTTAATAGAGTTAAAAATCAGCGAAAATTAACTATGTAGTGTGTGTAAGTAATTTACGTAATCTACAATTTATGAAACTGAAAATAGCATTCACACACAAAAAAATTTAGCACCATTGGTAAATTTATATCATTGTGCTTTTACATAATTTACTTGCAAAAATACAATCAAGTTGTTAGCCTATACAAATCTCCACTAGAATGGACTAGGCCTATTCATGAAATCCCACAACTTACGCCAAAATCATTTCAAACACTAATACTTTACTCATGTAGAAATTAAACATTCAAATGCATTTAAATAGGAAACAGCCAGCTTTCACATCAGTAATTTTTTGGAAAGTTTTTTTTTCTCAAAGTTGACCTATAACATTCTCTTTTTCTATACATCACTTAATTGCCATTGTAATCATAAAAAAATATATATATTATTTAAAATATTGTAATGACATATTATACTTTATGCACCTAAACAATTTTGACTCCTATTGGATAAAGATTATTTTAAAGAATTTTTTTTAAAGTTTAAACTCTGAAATAATCTCATGTTTTCTTTATAATATTACCTTACACAAATTAAGAATAACTAATACAATTTTTGATCAATGTCAAGAAGTCTTGTTTTGCACTTAGCTTTCCTGGTTTACGGGATGAGAGAGAGCCATGTAATGTTCATGCCATCATGCTTTGCTTAATGCATAACGAAACAGCATATTAAACATGCAAATAGGATGGGGTGAACAAGTAGAATAGGTTGAACACCCAAATTTAGTAATATTTATAAATGTATACAAAATGCATTATATTGTATATTATAGAAATGATGACCACACATGCTTCTTTTATCAATCAGAATATCAATTTTTAAGAACTGTTCTAAAGTCCTGAAAAGAGCTCTGAATATTAAAATGCACTTATTTTAAGAATACTGCCCTTTTCGTTGTGAGAAAACAACTAAAAATTGCCAATATCGATGGGTTTACAGGTTTGATTGCGAATTTATTCCTGTTTTTGATACTATGTGTAAGATATTGCAGTAAAACATTAATATTTGGATTTTAGCAACAGCAGAACAAATGAAAGTGCAGCAAACATTTTATCGAATTTATATACTTGAATTTGGCAGCAAGTTGTGACACATAGAAAACAATTAAATAACTTTAATATAGCTGTAATGGAATAGGCATGGGTGTCGGCAGAAATATTTTTTTTTTTTTGGGGGGGGGGGAGGAAGCGAATCAATGGTTTATGATAAAAATATTTAGGTCAAATCGCTCATTAATGAGCACAGATGTGAAAACAGAAATCGTGCATATATCACACCATAATACAGTTAAGGATGCCCGAAAACAATGAAAAAAAAAGGCAATTCATTATTGCAAATGCATGTAAAAATGTTTTTTCGTATTTATAAGTAAAAATAAATTATATGCTTCCGAAAACGCGCGCGCACACACACACACACACAGAAAAATCAACATTAATTTTTGGCACACTTGTATTATTGATCATAAATTAATTTTTCAATCAATATTTCCAGGGGGAACAACTGTCCCTCCCTGCCAATGCCCATGAGAATAAGGGTTAGTTTGTACAATGTACCCTACAACATAAATGTGAAACTACTTAGTTGAATTTTCTCCAGTTACCGGTTTCAAACTTATTTTTACTCATAGGGAAAAAAACAAATGCTGAAAGCAATGACGAGTTTGGAGAGATTCAAAAAGTACAAAGTGAATTAGCAGTTTCCGCCGCTAAAAATTGCCGTTATAATCACTAGAAAGGAATCCGAATAAGGGGTGGGACGTGAGATTTTATGATCATTGATTTTTGCTGATTTTATGATCACTATAATTTATAGAAAAACTATTTCTTTTGAACTTTCTTTGATAGCACATGTTCATTACTACTTGAATGAAACAACTAATCTTGATAGAAATATTTTAAATTGGAATTTTTTTTATTATTATGGCTTATTGTAAAACCTGATGCAGTAGCACCATTTCTGATTCTTTAACATGGTAACTAGTAATTTTGCTATTTTTTTTTTTGGCTTTCCACCTAAATACCTCACAAATGCATCTAACCTTTAACAGAGGCAAAATATAACTAAGCCAAATCGATATTCTTGAAAACAATATTCATGAAAACTCTTCAACAACCGTAAGTACTGGAAGACAAATATTTAGTAGAATCATTTGACCAGCAGTTTTATATGTAAGAAAAAGTTTCAGCATTATAATTTTTTTTAACAGTATACTGAAAGTTAAAACACTTATAAACATTTTGTACCTTGAGTTGCCTAAAACATCAAGTGTGAATGGAAGAGCTTTGTTGTGTACATAGAACCATAATTAACATAAATCTCAAATGTTAAACATAATGAAATTAAAACAAAATCTACAAACATGTTTATAATTGACGCTATATCTACTTTAGCTAATTACATATGCAGTAATCAGTGAAGAGTTTCATAAAACTAAAATGTAGTAAGAAATCTAATTGCTACACAACATTTAACAGCTAATTGTAAATCACTTATTTTATTATGGGCTATGGTTCTCAGGCAAAATAGGCCAGGAAGGCTTGTTGAAAATAATAAATGTGTAAGTTCTACCTTTTCAAGTAGTATGGAACAATTTTTGATTTTCAACATGTAGAACAAAGAAGGGTACTTGAAACTACTCTTAGTTATTTAGGCCTTCTCACATAAGGGCCTCTCATATTAAAAACAAACTCGCTGCTGACCTGTGCCTCAGATACAGCTAACACAAATTTAGAGTATTATTTAGTTCCGCTTCTTTTTGTTACCACCAATTCAAAGAAAAATCTAAAACTGAACTAATTAGTCTGGAGTGAATTTTTGCAGTAATATTACTGTATAAATTACACATTGGAAAATTTGTACAAGAGGAACTGAAATGAAGCACTGAATGCATAACAAGTTAGCAGCTTCACATATATCACATTCCTGATCAATTATTTTTCAGTAATTAACTCTTTTTCACACGTAGAAATTATTTTCCCCAAATAAAACCAAAGTAATATGTTTTTTAATGGTATGGAATTGGTGGCTTATGTTTGAAAATGTCAGTCTTATCTAATGGCTGACCTTTAGAATGCTTATAAAGATGACAAGAAATAAAGACCACTTTACAAGGAAGCCATATTACTTTATTTGCAGTAAGTGCTACTTGAACTCTTCATCAAAGCCGAATTTTAAACAACTTATAACAAAAAAATTATGGATGGTGGATATTATAAGTTTAAGTATAATGAATGGCAAACAAATTGGCTGATTAATGTAAGGATTATAAACGTCTGCAATTAATAAAAAATTATATTTAACCATTATTACCTCTCCAGTATAAATTTTTAATAATAAGGTCAACAAGCTTGTTTATGCATATTCTTCAGGTTTATTTCTCTACTAACAGGCAAATTTGAATACTATCATATGTGATGATTCAAATAGTCAGAAGCTTACAAAAGGGAAAAAAATACCAAAAAATTAAAGATAAAAGTAAAAGAGTCATTAAGGATTCAAAAGTGAGAAGTAAAACCTCTTTTACTTTTAGAATTTCATCGAATTAGTATACTGACAAGTTTGTAAACACATATTAAATGAAAGATGATGTGGTAATATATTTCATTGACTCCATTAACTGGTGTTAGACATACTTTTTTTTCTTGTCATGATAAGATTTGACACATTTAGTCATGTTGGGTTTTTGTTTTATCTCATAATTTGGCACATACGTTATTAATAAAAGTGATACAAGTTTTTTCAAATGTAATGATGAATGCATTATTTAAACACATTAACATTAAATTTTATTATTGAACATTAAGGCACTAACTTACTTTAACCTGTAGCAACACATGAAATGTTTGCGAGACTTTTGCTGAATTTAAAAACTTAAGTGTTTTGCTTCAGTGAAACTTCAGTGTTTGCACTTGTGTACAAGTTGTTTCAACTTGTACACATTTTTGCTCTAAAAATTGCAGTGCCAAGACTGTCTCAGATAAAACTAAGTAACTTTTTGTACAGTTTCATGACCATGAATTTCTTTTCTGGTTTAAAAGTTTCTTACTAAATGGTAGAGCAATACCATTACATAATAACTATTTCTCAGCTTTGAAAGTGTTCATTTGCATTTTTGTTTGCTGGTTGAGAAAGATTATTCCAAAATTTAGCAGGTGCTTTTTTCTTTGGGTTTGGGGCAATAATTACGAATTTGCGTAATGAGAATGATGAAGATGAAAGTTTGCATTTTTTTGTAAGTGTGTTGTGTTCTAAAAAAAATACCCCCTCAAGCAGCTGCTTGCCACAGAGGTCTGACAAGAGCCTATCAGTTTATATGCCATTGAGAAGATCTGTGAGGATGGTGGGACCTCAGCAGAAAGACAACACAAACATCCATGTCTTACCAGGGGCCCGAACCCAGGTCCTTTGAGAAAATAAAAAACTTTAAAAGACAAGATTTTATTGTAAAATTTGTAGTGTCAGACTGGGTTTAATACTGCTTTAAAGCATACCATATGCAGTAGATGAATTACTATAAATAAAAATTACTCCTCAAGCAGCTGTCAGCCTGTCAGTTCCACCACATAGATCTATGAGGAATGGATATTTCATTAAATTTTTATGGCTCCTTGTTTTTCATTTTAGATATATATTAGTTTATGTTATGCTACGTTTTTGTAAATATACACATTTTCTAATGATAGTGCCAGAAAAGAGCAAATTACACACTAAAAATATTTCCAAATTTGTTATCTTAAAGGGCATTATTAAATGGAAAAATGGTTTAAAATATGCAATAAAAATATGCATTTTATGAAACAGAAATAAAATAAAAACTTGTTAATAGACATTGAATTAAAAATAACTCAAAATTCTCTGTCATTAAGCAATAAAATTTTAAAGTTTATCCTTCAAAACTATCTGCATGTTGAAAGTTTTTAGGAGAAAACTCGGAAGATTTTCGGATTGCTGTCACTGCTCTGTAAAGCTTCAGAGTTTTCTCCTAAAAACTTTCAACATGCAGGTAGTTAGAAGGATAAACTTTAAAATTTTATTGCCCAATGACAGAGAATTTTAAGTTATTTTAATTTAATTTCTGAGCAAGAAGTAGATTGAATATGTGCAGAATGATTATTGTAAGATGAGAAATCTAGATTAACTGGTTACTAAGACCCACTTCCCCTTTACTTAAAAACCACCCATAAGTTGTAAGCTCATCATCACCTAAATGTCAACAAGTCTCACAGACTTCATATATATATAGTCACTGGCTCAGCACACAGAGTACTACCATCAGTAACCTCTAACTCAGAATCTCTAAGGGTTCAAGTAATATATTTAGTCAATTTTTACACCATTTTCACTGTCTGTGAAGCTCACATTTTCAGAGGAATTGTTAATGAATTATTTAAATATTTTCTTAGTCACCTTTAAAATAATAAAAATCATTCATAACCAACTGCAATTAAGTGAAAAATGAAAAGTGTCATATAGTTAAAGTTTACCCTTAAGTGCTTTCACATGAATGTCTCTGGTGATTGCTAAATTTATCCAAGTAATTCTAGATGGCAATAGACATGCATGAATCTTGATTATATTTATTTTTCAAGCAACTGCAATAGCAAGTAATTCAATGTTATGTTCTTGAAAGGAACTAGGGAGGGTGCACCAAATAACACAAAGGAATGCCAATTCAAACACAAACCTGGGGCAACCATTACCTCTCTGTGACTAACACAGATAAGGATGGCCTTTATCCATAATAGGGCATATAGAATTACATAATAGTGGATGTGTCAATCTGTATATTACAGACAAGAAAACAATTGAAAAGAAGACAATTTGACAAATTTTCATCTTTTCAAAAAATAACTGTAATTATTAGTTACTAGTTAAACACACACCAAACATTTGCTGCAAAATGTATGTCCATTGATAACATCATTCACAGCTTTCCACATGTATTACTTGCAATGTACTACTCCATTCACAAGGCAGGCAATGGCAGTGCCTCCAAAAATTTCAGATACTTTTTGAGGGATCACTCCCAACCCACAGCAGTTAGGAACACAATCTATTACCCAAACAAGGTTACAACTAAGTGGGACTACCCCACCAAATTTGGGACCAATTACTCAAGTAACCATGAAACTACAGGGAAACTGAAAATTTCTGTCATATATGTCTGCCTGCCCGTTCATTCACCCAGAATTGTAGCTAATGTATAATACGGTTGTAGATAAAACACTAATTCTAATAACTAAACAGTTGGGTTGTTTGGTTATTAGGACTGAGGGCTAAATAGCTAGGTCACAAGGACCGAAGGCTTAGAGAAGGATAGAGGAAATGGACCCAATGGGCAGGAGACAGATGGAAGTCTCTGTCAAGGCAATCCAATGTAATCTTTAATGTGCACAGGGTATGGCTCTCCTGCATACAGAACCATGGCTTTAGGTTCCATTCAACAGACGGTGACCTTTCCAAGCCCAATGGTATCCCCTACTGACTGAGGGCAGGGTGAGGGTTTAGTGGAGATAAATCTCAATGCTGGCACAGGTGGAACTTGATCCTGAGAACTGCAGATTATGAGTCTGGCATACTACCAACTGAGCCAACTCCCACCCCAATAACAAAAGGTACATTTTATTTCAAATAACTGAAAATCACAGTTTTTTGGCCTTAACATGAAACAATAATAACTTTTAATTAATAACTTCAATATAGGTGAAAGCATGTTAAGAAATATGTCTTGAACTTTAATACAGTAAACCCTTATTACTCCAGATGAATTGAGGAAGGAGTACAGATTAGTGAAGCAAAAGATGGCACAAAAAGACAAAAGTTTTGAACACAAATAAATGGAAACTTTATATTACTGATCTCATGAATAAATAATTATGTATTAAATAAGTATGTAAATGTAGAGTCACTTTCCCCATTTTTAATATTGAGTTTCTATCTCAAATGCTAAAATTTGTGTAAAAAAAAAAACAGAAAAATCAAACAGACACCAAACTCTTTATTTATATAATAAAAAAAGGGCAGCACATTTATTCATCAACAGATGACTCAAAAACATTTGAAGGCAGTTCAGGAATAATGACACTCAAATCTGATATCTATACCAAATTCTTCAGCAATTTTCTTTCAGAAATGCCTTTCTCAAGTTGTTCTATCACTTTCAATTTGTTAACGATAGTTAAAGTACCATCTAGTATATATTATCTGTTACATTAGTAACATTTGATATCAAAGCATTTCATAGCAACAACTTTTTGAACATTATTATGCTGTTGGTCAAGTGGGCATGGAGGAAAATTGTCTTGAGCTGAGTGGAGTCAGAATTCATGATCACACCCGGCTCAAGACAATTTTCCCCTATGCCCACATTGACCTATAGCATAATAAACTTCAAAAAGTTGTTACTATGAAGTATTATGATCAAATGTTATTAATGCAATAGATAATGTATACTAGATGTATGTACCAGAGATTCCAAAGAACTGTGCATAAGAATTGAGGATAACTCATAAAAAAATGCCAGTCAATTGCCCATGGAGTGTGGCTTGTCATTATTCATGGGCCCTAGCCTGGGAGATCTGTGATAAAAGATCTTTCATAAGCAATTACCAATGGTTGATTCTATGACAGAGTTTAACATCCACAATACAGGATAATTGCTCATCAGACAGAGCACCTGGATTCAGATCCCATCTGGCTCAAGACAATTTTCCTCTATGCTCATGTTGACCTAAAGCATAATAATGTTCAATAAGTTATTATTAAAGATATTTTCTCTTTATACCACTTTTCAACTGTTTAGAACACATAATTAAATAAAATATTTTAACCTAATTAAAGAGCAGAACACAAATTATGTGTTCTAAGCAAAAATGACTGTCCATCACAGAGCCTATACCACCACTGAACATTTCAAATGAAACATGTTGAGCAATAATATCTGCTTGTCTGTGTGTTATCTGGATTAGCTGTATTTATACTAGCAAGGGTTTGCTGTATTTGTGATTAATTACTCAAAATGACTTTCAAACTCCTACACATTTGCACAAATTTATATACATATATAAACACATTAGAACAACTTATAAAAAGTTTGTTTTCTAATTCTTGTAAAGTACCTTAAAAAGTCTACCATCCTATTATGGTGCTCATGGATACCTAGTTGTGGATCCTTGCATCTCTGTATTAAAGAGCATGAATGTTCCAAGGGGGGTACATATGTATTTGCAAATAAACCTTTTGAAGACGATCCTTAAAGTGAGACAGAATTGTATGATTTGTAGATAAACTGATCGAAGTAATTCTAGATGGCAATAGACATGCACAAATCTTGCTTATATTTATTTATTTTTCAAGCAACTTAAGTTATTAAAGTAGTAATTAAATTGTAAATATGGGTCCAAATACTAAACAAAGAAAAAGTTACAGTCTCAGAAGACTTCAGGGTCTGCCTCTGTATCTGATTCCCAAACAGTTGAAGTTTCTCCTCTATTATAGTATCAATGTCTTCATAAATGCTGGTACCATTTTCTGAACTGTAGGCCTCAGTATCATCATCATCATGAGATTCATTGTATTTGGTACCATTCATGGTATTTCTAACACAATACATTTTAAACAATTTATTATCATTTCACACAAAATCAATAAAATCATTATATCTTTTACCTGTTTAATAATGAGGCTGATTTCTGGCTTCAGAAAAATTATACCTAAAATTGTGTATAGTGTTGCTTTAGCTGTAGCTTGTCTTTTTGCAAAGCATTTTCAGTATGTTTATACATTATTATTATATGTTATATATATTATTATAGTTATGTGTGCAGTTGATGATTAGTATTTCCCATACTTGAAGCAGTGCTTTCAGAGATCTACATCACTACAATAAACAACAAAGCCTGTGATTTCCAGACTTGACCCACAAATAATGAAGTATATTTGGTAGAAAAAATTGATATTATCCAAACAGCTTAGAGTTCATATAACAGATTTAACACAGCTGAGTTAAATTAAAAACTTAAGCACTATCTGAGACGTTTTATCCCAACTTATGAAGAAGATGTTAATAGTCTATACATGTCAAGTTATGGTGGTCTAAATATCATTGTACCAACAAAAAGTCTAAATATCATTGTACCACACTGAAGTCTAATATATCATTGTACCACCAGAAAGGTAGTACATTGTATCATTGTTTGCAACAGGAAAGGACTTACTTTACATATGTGAGGCCAAGGCCTCGTTTCCCCCATTTTAATTATGTAAATAGTAAATATTTGTTTTTTATGTAATTTTCATTATATCCATTTCGTGTAGGCTCATCATTGTACATGGCAATATAAGTCACAGGGGGAGGGTCTCAAGGAGGTGACCTCGGTTCCCACTGCCCAATTGCCCTTGCAGCTCAGGACAAGCCTTCATCCTTGAAACCTTGATGGGGGTGAGTTGGAAGTGAGAAGACTGTGTGGGAGAATATCGAGAAATGCGAAAGTAGAGGTAGTAAGGGTTTAACTGTTGGACAGTGTGGATGTGTGACAAGATTTGTCAACATTGGAGGAATTCTGCCAGACCTAGGCAGAAAGATGATGAGCAGTGGAAATTACTCGAGAGGAAACAAATGCTTGGATTAATATTGCCTTTGGAATTCAAGTTGTTTTGAGACTGCTCATTGGTAAAAGATCTCCCCTTGCATAGTGAAAGGTACAGTGATGCAGCAGGCATAATTATAGCCAGTTGAGCTATGTGTACATATGTAATTGTAAATAGCTCCAACAGTGAAGTGCTTCATTGTTTTGGTGAAATGTTAACTCTGTCGTCTCCAGCCTTTTTAGGAACTTAGAGTGGAGGAAAATACTTAATAACTGGCCACAACCCATACATAATCTTCACCCTCTGCAATATATCATGTGGGGATCACCAAGGCATATTCTGTAACAAGAAATCCCTACACAAATTGATCCTGTTGACTGCACCAACACAGTTGACAGGATCCCACGTAGTTATTCTCCCATGCAGCCTTCTCGCTTCCAACTCGCCCCTCCTCAGGGTTTCAAGGTCGAGGGCTTGTCCTCAGCTGCAAGAGCAGTTGGGCAGTGGGAACTAAGGTCACCTTCTTGAGACCCTCCCACTCAAGGGAGTTTCACCAGATCAAATAGTGATTAAGTTTTTAGCAAAGTTCACTGTACCCTTCACTATATCTGAGGCTTATTTCTCACGGTACAATGAAACAAGCCTACATGAAATGGATATAATGAAAATTACATAAAAAACAAATATTTACTATTTACATAATTACAATGGGGAGAAGCGAGCCCCTAGCCTCACAACATATTACTACAAGAAGTGACTAACATCCCTACTATCCTGTATTCACCAATTGAAATGCTATTTTGATTTAATAAAACAACACTAAAACAGCTCGGATAGTGATTAAGTTTTTAGCAAAGTTCATTTGTTGAAACAGAATAATTCCACTGAAATTGTCCAATGGTGGGAATTATTATTATAACTACTTTAATAGTCTGTGCATGATTTCTTTTTATATAACCATACATATAACACTTCGCATTTATGTAAATTATAAATATAATGAAACACCTTATTAAGAGGTCTTAAAAACATGCCTAGGGACATTTAGAAGTTTGATATACAGATAAAAACTGAAATGTTAATCACAGTTAAAACTATATGTATTTTAGGAACTTTACACCACATTGCAAAACCAATGCTAATTCACGCTTCCTGCTTTTCAGGAAGACTGATTGCAAAAGTGTATTACAAATTTAAAATCCAATACTGAAACAATTATTTACAATATGGAAAGGCAGTCATGGTTTGTCAAATAATCATACTGCTGTCAGCTTTTAGCTCCAGCATTAAAAAAAGTCCAGTCTCTATTCTGCAAAAAATATTAAAGTATAAAATTTCTAGCTTATAACTGAAACAGTGGAATGCAAGACAGTGTTAGGGAATATAAACTTTAATATGAAAAGGATCATAACAATTACAAACATTTATTATTATGATCCCCTTTTATCTATTTACATTATTACATAGAAGGGTTTTAATGGTGAGAGAATAATAATCACCAGAATGTAGATCATGACTAGAGGATTTGGATTAACTTCTGAGTGGCACATTCCTGCTGCATAGAGATCAGATCATATGAATATTAAAGCTCAGGATAATTGGATGATGAAGCTAGGAGCAGAGATCACAAGGGCCTCTAGCACTGTTTAATATGCATAGGGTGTAAAGAATTGGGAATTTGTATGATAATTAAATAAATTAAAATATCTGTAATTGGCAAATTTTATATCATTCTCTGGAAGGTTATATAACATTTTATAGAGATACTGACCAAAGATTTGAATGTGTACAATGACAGGAGTACTGTATTAAATTTGCAAAAATCTGTTGAGAAGATTCACTGGAACAGTGATTTTATTAGCAGACTTTTACTCAGGACACTTTAACTAGAGTGCTGAAATAAATTCCAATATAATACTCTCAATGATAATCTTAATGACTGAGGTAAAAAGAAAGGTGTAAAATGAAAATTATTGCTTTAAATTATGCTAAAGGCTTCATAATTCAAAAGTATAAAATAATTAGATATACAGACTAACTTTGTTCACTGTCTTTGCTGCTTGCAAAAAAAAAAGAACATGAGAAATTTGCAATATTAAATAACAACCACTTGCAAACAATCATAAATTTCACAACATTTACAACATCTTCAGATGGTTATGTGAGAAAAAGCAGAAAGCATGAGGTAACAAAATAGGCATTTAAGTAGATAGGATTGACAGAATATTAAACATACCAAAAATGCATGTAAATGTGTATTCTGGCTGCACCTCCATCACCTAATTGCTTGAGAACTATACATATATTTTGAGAATGTCATATAATAATTACCTTGTTTTTCACAGCATCACCTTCTAAACTTTAACAAAAATTCCTTGCAATATACACTTCATAGCAATTAACATTTTTTCTAAATTTTCTCTGTATTCATAAAAAAAAACATTATCTTTTAGTTACAGTTTACATAATTATTAAGAATCTTTTCTGCTGATAGAAACATGCTTACATAAATGTCATAATATTAACTTACTATTAATACCAGAAATATTGTTTTGTTATTTCAAATAACCATATGATTGATAATAATTAACATTCACATATTTATAAACTATCTACCAACATACAAGCAATTTCTGTGAATTTTAACATTCCTATTTTAATCATTATGCAGTGCTGAACACAAAACATCAAATTAGATTAGCATCAATTGAAAAACTCCTACACTAACTTGAAGTTTGGAAATCTGTTTTAATATCTTGTGCATTTCACATAATCAGAGCATCTTGTATACAACATATAAAATACACACATATATTAACCATTTGCACTCTGATGTCTAGAACATCAAATATTATTTTGATCTACTCTGCTAAGAAAACAATGAAAATGCAAACAGAACTGTCCCTGTAAATAATATTTTCATTTACATTATGCCTTTTTATAGATAATCAATTAATCCCCCTCCCTCTTTTTTTCACTATAATACAATTTCTCTACTCATTATCTACTAAATGACACTGTAATATTTTTGGGGTAATTTTCTCCTACAGCCAAAAAATTAAAACTACCTGAGAAATCAAAGTTGATAAAGTTTTTAGAAGACTGTATTTGGAGAACTTGCATGTAGACACCTTTTTCACATTTTCTCACACTAAAATCCACCAGCCATAAAATACAAATAAGCGGTTGACAATCTGGTGTGTTTAACTAATGTGAGTTCAGACTCAAAATTTCAAGAACAATTCCAGGCTTGCCTCAGCTTGAACCATTTAAACAAATGCTGAGTCTAATTAGGAGGAAAAAAATCTTTCACACATCATTGAACATATACACTGATATGCCAGTTTATAGTTCAACTACCCCTCATCACATAAATGGTTCATTCCAACACATAATACATCATGTGATGGGATGTATGGCATAAATCAGGCAGACCAGCTCTTAGAGCATATTTAGAGTTGGATTAAGTGTCAGAATGGGCAAAGTGAGCGACCTGGGGAACTTTGAATGTGGCATGGTAGTTGGTGCTAGGTATGCCAGTTTCCCAAATGACAGTCTTTCTGGGCTTTAAACGCACAACCATTTCAGAGTTCACCAAGAATGGTGCGAAAAGCAAAAAACTACCAGTGATTGGTAATCCTGTGATGAATACAGCTTGTAGATCAGAGGGGTTAAAGGAAACTGGCAAGAATCTTGCAAGTGAACAGACATGCCACAACCAGGAGAATCACAGCAGAATTAAACATTGGTGTGCAGAAGGTCATCTCAAAATGCACCACGTATTGGATCTTGTCGTGAATGGGCTACAACAGCTGCTGTCCATGTCGAGTGCTGATGTTATAAATGAAAAACACAAAAGTGCATCTCCAGTGGGTGCAACTGAACTGTCCCTGTTGGAACTGTCCCAGAACTGGACCACTGAAGATGGGGAAAAGGTAGCCTAGTCAGATGAATCAAGGTTTCTTTTGCATCATGCTGATGGATCAGAATTTGGTGCAGGCAACATGAGGCCATGGAGCCATCTTGTCTAGTGTCAACAGTACAGGCCGGTGGTGGAGGTGTGATGGTGTCAGGAATGTTTTCCTGGCATATATTAGGCCCCTTAATATCCATTGAAAGATGCCATGGCATATTTGGACATCATTGCTGTCCAAGTTCATCCCTTCATGGCTACATTTATCCTCACTCAGGTGGACATGTTCAGCATGATAATGCACCTGCTCACAAGGCACATATTGTCACTGAATGGTTCCAGGAACAAGCTGACAAGTTTTGCTTGCTTCATTAGCCTGTACAGTCCACAGATCTAAATCCTATCCAGCATCTTTGGGATGAAGTGGTAAGGGCTGTTCACAGCGAGACTGTGACGCCATCCAATTTGCAGCAACTGCAGGACAACATTCCTGCACAAACACATCTAACTTGTTGTAAGTTCCATGCCCTAATGAATTCAGGCTGTTCTGAAGGCCAGAGGAGAATGCAACACGCTACTAGGTAAGTGTAACTAATAAACTGGCATCTAAGTGTATACAGAAATATTTGCTTCTAAACCATTTTGCAATTCTTTGTGTTATAGGATATTAAAAAAAATATCCTCTCAAGCAGGTACTTGCCACAGAGATCTGACAGGAGCCTATCAGTTTAAGGCATCAGAGAGATCTGTGAGAAAGAAAAGATCTCTGCAGAAAAACACAAACATCCATGCCTTGGAGCTAATAACCCTTTGATCAATAGTCCAAGCATGCTAACCACTCAGTCATAGACTATTAGAAGCTTTAAAAAAATTGTTTCCAAAATTAAAATAAATACTAGAAATAATTCACAGAAATGAAAATTCTTGAGTAACTTGGAAATGCAGCCCTAATTCGGTAATAAATTTCACCTTAGGCTAAATATAGCCGTGAGAGTGATTGCAAACAAGTACTGTGAGAGAAATGCTAAGAATGATTCCTTAATGAGAGATAAAATATTTATCATACTAATAAAAAGCTGAATGTGTTTATTTTAAACTTCTAGAATGGTTAAAATCAAAGGAAATTTATTTCATTCTATTTTTACTTAATTTTTTCCAATTATTAGAGGTATCTGTGCTATTTTGAATTTAACATTAGTGGTACAAAAAATATATGGCTGCAATGAATTTTAAACATTATAAAAACATATGACATTTTTATATTCAAACATAAAACAAAAGTTTTAACATTACATATAAAAAGTACAATACTCCTTCCTAGGTTTCTCTGTGGGAGTGATCAGATCATTTATGTCTGAAGGTTAACCATAATCCTTATTATAAAACCTAAGTCAAGCCTTGGTTTGACCCTTCCGTACTTAAAAATTCAACATGTAACATAGTAATTCAAACATCAAAATGACAGAAATAAAAAAAAAATTCTCATTGCAAAAGTTTAAACAGCTTTTAGGTAAAAAACAGATGAAAATTGATATTTCAGTGAAATAAAAAAATAAATACACCCTCAAGCAACTGCCTGCCACAGAGGTCTGACAGGAGCCTGTCAGTTTAATATACTATAGAGAAGATCTGTGAGGAAGGTGAGACCTTAGCAGGAAAACAATACAAATATCCATGCCTTACCCTGGGCTCGAAATTAGGTATGAGCAATAAAATTGAACTTAGCTCACTTTAACTTGATAATTGGGTTTTATAATTCCTTAAGCTAAAAGCATTGGTGGCATTTTACTTAATTATGTTTAAATCTTTTCCAGTTAACTATTGGTAGTGATTTGGAGTTTCAAAATTAATAAAAATTTTAATTGAATGCAATTTATATAATAGATTTAATATTGCACGCAACATAGAGCATTTTTATCAGCCAAAAGCTGTTCACATGGTTCTTCCATTAATAGCTGTACCTAAACATTGCATGTAACCTAGAGCTTTTTTTTTTATCAGCCTAAGCTGTTCATATGATTCTTCCACTAATAGCTGTAACCTATTTTGTTTTATGTAGCATGTACATTTCCTTATCATATATTATCATATAGGAGCCTACACTAAACCAAAAGCATCATAAAAAAAAAGCTTCTTTTGACTAGTGTAGACTTTTATATGATAATTTACAGTTACATTGGCAATCTCAAAATTACATTTACAAAGCCACTTGAGGAGGTGGGGAGGGGATCAAATTATTGCTGAAATACTGAGAACTGTGGATGATGATTTTGCTGTTACATAGTTGTTACAGTGCCAAATATTTTTGACAGAATAAAACATTTAGTAGACAGATGACTTAGAGATAAAAGTATGGATTTATTAGGGGACTACATAATATTTTTCTTCACTCATGCAGATCAATAAGAAATTAGAAAAGCTGAAGTTACTAGCTTCATGAATATGTTTACTGATATATTTGTGATTGTTCATGAGATCTTATGGAATAATTGAAAGTTTAGTTAATTACATATACATCAATAGTCAAGATTATTGAATTTCATATAACAATTAGATGAAAAATGTTACATCTGCCAAAATACCATATAAACATTTAGTGGCATACTCAGAGAGATTGGGATGTTAAGGAGCTTTAATTTCTGCTTCCCCACAAAGGCTTAAATATTTTCTAAGGCAGACCAAAAAAAATAGATTCAAGCATATCAATCCCCCTCCCCTACTAAACTCAAGTATGTCAAAACCTCTTCACCCCTTAAAATTTTCTGGATATGAAAATGTCAACATTTTGGTGCAAGAAAACCATAAGATGGCAATGAATTTTCAACATTATAATGATGTCACCACTCATGGCAGCAGTAGTGGAGGGACCTGGCACCTCAGAGGGAGAGACTGAGGTGACAGTAGAGGGGGTCTCGCCACTCATTGAAGCATCAGTGGAAGGACCCAGCACCTCAGAGGAAGTGCCTGAGGTGCCAGAAGCACAGACACAGGGAGACCTCAAGAGAGTCTTACCCCTTGGCACAGAGAGAGAGAGCACACGAGGGGTAGGACATCTTGTCAGGAGAACTGGTGGAAGTTCTCCTCCCTTGGAAGAGGTCTGTGGAGTCCTTTGGCAAAGTGCCAATGGTCTTGGCCGCAGAGGAATGCGATATTCTGGGGACCATTATAATCAGACAGGTCGAGGCTGTCCGCTTGGGGGGAGGGTCTGAAAGCACAGAATTGAGCGAGCTCACAGACCCTCCTTTCTTTCGCTTAAATCCCAGGGGAGATTGCATCATACCTGGGGGATAAGCGGAAGGACATAAATATGCACAAAAATAAAACTCTAAAAGCTAGCTAAATGACTAAAAAAGAAACCAAATAACTACAGTAGTAATGAAATATATAAAACACTTACCAACGGTAGCTAAGGAAACCCTTGTGCTGCAAACAGGAAGAAGGAACAGAGAGTTGAAGACTGAACTAAAGAGTCAGCGAAAAAAGTACTTTAAGGTAAAGTTGGGAGCTCAAAAACACACGTCTGTAGTTTGCAATGGTTGCAGAACAAAGGGTTTTTACAATTTGTAAAACATTTTTTATAGCATTTTGAAATGATTCCTCTCTCTTTCTCTCAAGAAAAAGAAAAACAGGATGTTTGTGAGTGTCTATAGCTCATAAAATATACCATACTGCTCAGACTCAAATTCATGCATATTTTATTGAGCAATAAACGTATTCTGTAGTTATGAAATGCACAGATAAAGACATAAAATGTCTGAAATTCAGAATTATTTCTGCTGCAGCAAAGTGTGTTGTTATGTAATATGTGCTGGGCTCCTACTCTTCCAAGCTAAAAGCATTAGTTGAAAAAAAAATCAAAATTGGTAGCTGAGAGTTTGAATATTTAAAACAAATATTATTTAAAAAATTAAGTCATTTTTAGATGCCACAATGAGGTGGTACACGGAATTAGTCAAGCCCTTCTCTATACAAATATATCTCTGTGGAAATCCTTCTCTAATATTTTGACAAGACTGCATCCCCACCCCCCCCTCCAACTGTTAACAGTTTGATTCATTTATAGTGTGTTGTAGAGTTTAAAGGACTAAACTTTTTAATATATTTTTCAGGAATTGTTGCTAATACCACCTAAGAATATAAAAAAAATGGCAATAGTTAAGCTATTTGCAAAATACTCCCAATTTTTAAGGGATTAAAGAATTTTAGCTCAAAAGTCTATATCCATGCT
Organism: Ryuthela nishihirai; assembly: GCA_038380435.1. Taxonomy (NCBI): domain Eukaryota; kingdom Metazoa; phylum Arthropoda; class Arachnida; order Araneae; family Heptathelidae; genus Ryuthela; species Ryuthela nishihirai. The sequence continues at coordinate 29,519,843 of JAWZYU010000002.1, read as the reverse complement.
TCCAAACTGATGTGCTGCAAAAGAGCTTCAGGTGTGCCATGACATATTTGTTTATGTAAAATTTTCATCAACCACTTTTATTCATTGCAAATTATATTTTTGGTATTTAGGAAAATAAAAGTAGAAATTTGCACCATCTATTTTATTGGGACCAAGTAAAAATTTTGTTTTTCCACTTTTATATCATTCAATTATTGACATACACTCTGTGACACTGAAAATTTACCACCCAGAAGTGGCCTTTTTTATGCAAATCGACAGATGAGCACAACGGTGGGATATGCAAATGATTTCATTGTCAGACAAATCAAGCAGAAAGGGTTAGCATTATAAGGTAATGCTGGCAGTAGAACTCTGAGAACCCAACAAAAGCCCATATGAACAGCATCACATACAGAATGTCAAGACAATATGTACATCAGCCATATTGTCAGCTTATGTCATTTGAGAGAGGATGGATCATCAGACTCCATGAAGCGGGGTTAAGCTGGCACATGTTGGCTGCAATCACATGACAATCATTTGATACTGGCAACAGTGGTTGCAAGAAGCCACACAGTAATCAGCAAAGATCTGGTGCATGCCAGAAAACAATACCATGGGAATACCAACTGATTTTGCAACAGGGTCCACCATACCAATGGCAAGACTAGCCACCATCAACAGAGCAGTTATGCCAGACCTGCATCATTCCATAAAATGAATTATTTCCTGATGGCTTGTAGAACTAGGGTTATTTGCATGCCATTCATTGCATTATCTTCCACTGACCACCACATATTATCAACAGCCATCTGAAGTGGTGCTGACCTCAAACTAGGGATGTGGAATGGCATATCTTTAAGTGATGAATCCCAGTTTGTTTAGAAGCTAATTATTGCTGTTTACATGCACGCATAGAGGCAATGCAGCTAACATTATGATCCAGCTGCCACCATTGAATGACACATTGTTCAAGCATAAGATGTTATGGCTGGAGTGTGATAAGTCATGGTAGCCAATGCACTACATCAATGACATCCTGGAAGCTGTAGCACTCTTCTTCATTGAAGCATGCTGTGGTGCCATGCCTCAGGGCACTATTCAATGCCTGTATGACTTTATGTCCCAATGCATAGCTGCATGTGTCAAAAACCATGGGGGATTTACAACGTATTGGCTATTGCCAAGTAATCAGTCTGTGTGTAAAATAAATTTGTGCCTTTTCTCTGCAACTAATCATTTTAAACTTATCTGCCATCCAGTCTTGTTTGTAGTTTTTATCTGATTACAAACCACTTCTTCTTGGTGGTACAATTTCAGTGTCACAGAGTTCATGTTTTAGCTGGTCATCCTTCTTAGGTGAGGAAAAAAATTATTGATTGTAAAATAATAGTCTATTATATTAACTAATAAAATAAATTATTTTTAAATAATAGCTAAAGATGTTTTTTTCTTGATGTATGCAACAATTCAGGATTCTCAAATGCTGCCATGCTAAAATACACATAGTGTCTTATTGTGTATGTACAAAATACATTCTATTTTACTTCTCCAAACCCAATGAATAAAAGTTAAGTCTCAGATGTAAAAAAAAAAAATAAAAAAATAAATACCCCCTCAAGCAGCTGCTTGCCACAGAGGTCTGACAGGAGCCTGTCAGTTTATATGCCACAGTAGAAGATCTGAGAGGATGGCAGGCCCTCAGCAGAAAAACAACACAAACATCCATGCCTTATCCGGGGCTCGAACCCAGGTCCCTTAGATCAGTAGCCAAGCATGCTAACCATTCGGCCATGGGACGGCTGATGTAGCAAAAGGTGAGCTAAATTGTCTTTCACATATGAAATCTGATAAGTGTAACCAAAATACAGAACATCTGAGTGCAAAAGGTTAAGTAGCAGTGCATGGTGATTTACTTGCAATACATACACTAAAAAAAATTTACTTGGGAAATTTTTGACTGGTATTTTAATTTCATAATTGTATTTCACATAAATGTTATATAATGTTAGCCATACTAAAAACAACATATATTACTTTTTGTCATAATTACATGGTAATTTATCTATAGCACACACAAAAACTGATTTTCCTGGGAAAGTTTGGCTTTCATCTTTTTTCACTTAAACATTGTCACATTTACTAGAAATATAGATTAATGTCTTTTTTTCACCAACATCATTATAACAGTTATAAAATTTAAAACTCAAGTCCAAGCAAATTCAATATAAAAAAAAATTACATTTGATCCAATCAAAAGAAATTTGCTGAAACAACTTTCCATAATTACTCAATTATAGATACAGCAAGTGAAATGATATTTGTAAACAGTATCTTGAAAGATAATATCAATGATACGTGGTTTCTTTTGACACCCAATATGAATGTGTGAATTTTATTCAAAAACTACAAGGATGCTAGTGTTTATACACTATTTTTTGAAGCATAGGCCTATGAGTCAGAAATGTGAAAGTTCTACGAAAATTTGCATCTTCACACTGTTGTCAACCACTGCACATCCATTAGATAAAACTCCATCTCCTTCATTTAGATAACAAGATACTGAGATATCTATATTGAGTGATGACATGGCAGTGGCCAAGCATTTTTTTTTCTGTCTGAGTCAGCATTTCTATTTTGTTGATGGCAATCAAACATTAAGCACTTTAAAAATTCATTTTATAATACATTGTTAACATATAAATATGTTATGTCTGACTGACTACCATTGCTTCCAACATCCATGTACATTTTACCATCCACATTAACCTCATAAAAGCCCTATTAAGGAGCTTTGCGGCTGGGCCTCCTATCAAGGCTGGGAGGCTGAAAGACTGATGGCTCGGTTTCCATATTGGTGATGATGTAATGACATGAGGTGGCTGGATGATCAATTGAAGAGATGTGACTGAGTTTTGCCTCCTGCCTCTCCAAGTTTATATATTCCAAAAAAAAAAAAAAAAATTCTTAATATGCAATCTACAAGGCATCAAAAATTAGGGTATTTTAAGTATTGACTAGCTTATAACACAGTTCAGCAAAATTTATGTGACATGCTAAACTCTGAAATGGAAATGATAATCAGTGGTAAAGACAACCCTGTAACTCTTAACCCTTCCCAGGTCCATCTATTTTTTCACCCTGATCAGGCAAAAAAAATTAACTTTAGAATAACTAATGAAAGGAATTATGACATGTTACATGCCAAATTAATCAGCATTTAATTCTGGATTTGAAAATAAAATGTTTGACAAAAAATGACTAGTTTTACTTTAATAGGACTTTATTAGAGTGATATAGTAAAAAAATGCATCTGGCAACAGAAATAAATAAAACACTAATAGATAGAAATGATATAATGCACATGAAGAGAAAGGAAAAACTGAAAATTAAAAAATTCTAGTCTAAAGTAAACATTTCTTCCATTTTGTGATTTTTTTCTCTGTATCATACTTTGAGAAAAGTCTAGGCTTGTTGCAGAGTCCAATAAATGAGTCAACTTTAGAATATTTTTAATAAATACCTAATCAACAGAAATAGGCCATGTTACATACCAAATTAAAGAGATTTTAATTCTGAATTTTACTGAAGTGAAAAATATAAACATTGTAGTAACATATTAATTCTAATAACACTTTCTGCAGTCGTATGCCAAAAAAAAATAGGTACATATTTCATAATTACTTCCAAAAATAGCAGTTTTTTTTTGTTAATTTTTAAGATTTTTTTTTAATTTAAGGAAAAATATGTTGATAATAGTTCAAATCAAACTTGTGAGTTAAATCAGGTGATTGCTTCAATACAGAATAATGTTACAAACAAATCGGCAATAATGTATATCACTTCTAAATATGGCAATCAAATGGCTTTGTCAAATTATTTATATTGTAGTTTAATAAAATATCCATCAAATGAAAAAAGAAAATATTATTTTTCAAGCTTGAATTATGTATTTTTAAAAGATATAATTAAGAAAATTTTCAAACGGCAATAATAAAAAAAAAATCGAAGTTTCGTGTGTTGAACAAAAAGCATCAATAGACGTCCGTGACCTGGGAAGGGTTAAAAATAAAAACCAGTTCAAACATATAATTTCTATAGTTAGTAGTAACAAATTGGAAACATTAAAGAAATATTCATTTTTAAAATGAGTTTGATGCATAAATTTTAGACATTAATAAAAAATATATGCATACACATATTAAACAATATATGCATATATTAAATATATATTATTAATTATATATATATATAAAGAAGAAAAAAAAATATATAACACAGGACTCAATAGATTATTATTGCTTATATTTAGCAACCTTTAACCCTAAAAATATGCTGTAAATCTGAAAAGAAAATTTCTAAACAGACACCTTGTGTTATTTACATTAAAAATTAAGATGAATTCAACTGAAAATGCGAATTGTTATAAAATGGTATATGTTAAATAGTTTAGAGTTATAACTCTTACCAGGTGAAATGACAGTATATTCCCTCATAAAAGCATAAAATTAGTTTTGAGCAAATACTGGTAATAATGTTTTAGTGATCCCTAAAAGGTTTTGTACGCTCATATTATGAATATAATAATAACCAAACTAATAGAAGAAAATCACATTTCAATATGATTTTGGATATTTGAAAACTTCCATATACAATATTAATAAAGCTTCTTACTACACTTTAGATTTAAGACGATAAAATATTAAAAAATAGTTTGGTGATGACTGAGAATAAACTTCTAATAACAATGATTTTGCTTCATTTCAGCAACTGAGCTCTTAAAATACCCAGAGAGAGAGAGGCAGGAGGAACTGTCTTTAAGAATCATCTTGAAGACTTCAGTCTTTACATCCCTGAAGGCTACAGCTGCCATGAACATGATGCAGTCTGCCAGCAGTCTCAGAGGAAAGTTCCACGCTAGCTACCAAAGAATAGCTAGCGTGAGCGTTGTGCTAGCAGCGCCTATTCTGCCAATAGTCTTTATATTCTTGATAACTAACAGTCAGTTTTTCACTCTGATAACGAGTAAGACGGATGGATTTCCTAACTTCATTGTTAATTATACTTTTATAACCACCTTTACGTAGAAGAGAGTCTATAGTCTGCACACGATCCCAACCTGTAAAAATAAGACATTTTATATTTAATAAGTTCTACACATAAAATTCAAATTGAAATTTCAAAATGTAACATTATATTTTAATCTTAAACTGATGACATTCTACAATGCATGTGTGGCAGAATTTTTTTATTTTATTTTATTTTTTACCATAAAGACAACTGAACTTCAGGAATTAATCCCAAAGTAACTAACAAACAGAAATATGTAATGTTACATACCAAAAGAAAGAGCATTTATTTCCAAATAGTAACAACAATTCAAAGAAAAAAAAAACTACCTGGTTTTAATTTTGATAAATGATACATCTACTTTGGGCACTTTAATAAATTACTAATCAAGTTTTAATAAAACTGATGTTCTGTTAGCAATCTTTCATGCAATGTCTATTTAGTAATAATAATTATAAATATTTTACTGAAAATTATAACAATTGGAAATGTGAAATGGTTAAAATATATGAGGCAGTGTAAATACAATTAAAAATTTAATATAATTCATCTACAACAATTACACAAAGTTAATTAAGATAATTATAATTGTCTAGCTAAATTTTCATATATGTAGTTTCTGCTATGGCTATAAATAATGGTAAGGATAAATGCTGAAATATTTATGAGAGTTCATTAAAAATAAGTTTGAGTAAGTTTGTTAATAAAAAGTGAATTGTTACTGAAGTCTGAAATTCTGTGAAAATTTTGAAAACAATATATTCAAATAGGTAGAATATCCTCAATATTCAAGTAGGTATATGGCAATTGCTGACAGTTAAAAGTAGAGGCAATCAGTGTTGTTAAGAGATTAAGCTGTCAACAATAATTGCAATAGATATAAATTTCAATATAGCAGTGATACCTGAAATTGAGAGTGGCAACATTGTCCTCATGATATATAGTGTGTTTCATTGCTCTAGTAAGTTTGTTTGGATTTTTGATATTTTATCATTTTCTTATTAGTTTTTTTCTTTTAGTCTTCAAGGCTTAAACATTTCAATATTCAAACTGGAAATTAAAGAGCTTACATTATTTAGTAAATTTCTTTGAAGTAGAAATTAATATAACACTGAATGTGTAGTAAATTTGTAATGTATATTCTAATCTGAAACTTGAGCTTCACTTTTGCTATATTATTATGTAATCTGAAGTGATAGCACTTGTATTCTGCTTGCTGTTTATTGAAATACTGAGAGATCACTGTTCAAATTTATTGCAGTGTATCTGTTTTATCATTGCCTAGTTTTAAAAGTGCGAGTTGGTATCAGTATGAAGTGCTCTATATGTTTTGATTCACTCGTAGAAGATGAAAGATTTTCTTACTTGCTATTTATGTGATAACAAGTTCCATTATTACTATAATGGCATATCAAAAAAAGAGTTATAAGAGATTTACTCACGAGTAGAAAAATATTTGGAGATGTTTTAAGTACAGTGAGTTATCTGGTTCCAATACCATGTCATCTAATAAACATGTGAAACCTAATGTTGAATTAAATAATTATGATGGAGAATCAGAAGATAACATTCCTAATATGACTGAATCTTCTCTTCTGGATATGATAAGGAAATGCATACAAGAAGAGTTAAAATTTGTAATAAGGATATATTTTATGAATTGTCCCAGATAAAAAGAGTCTTAACTTATCTTCAGAATATTTACAACAGTTAATGAGGGACTATTGACAATATGAAAAAAGAAATTGAACGTCTTAGGAAAGAAAATCAGTCTGTAAAGCTTAACAAACAGCAATCTGTTACAAGTAGTAGAACTGCTTAAGGTCCAAATGAATGACATTGAACAGGATTTCAGAAACTGGAACCTCTAGTTTGTTGGCATACTAGAAGACAAAGAAGATTTAACAGAAATAGTTTATAATATGAGCAAGAAACTAAACATTACAGAAAAAACTGAACCATCTGCTATTTACAGAGTGCCGACAATGATTGGAAAAAAAAAATTAAACCTATTATAGCTCAATTCAAATACCGGGACCAATGAAAAGAATTTCTGAAAGCTGCTAAAATAAAAAAGTTGTGGGCTTCTGATATAAATGAAAAGTTCCAGCCAACTAAAATCTTTGTTAATGAATGTCTTTACTCAACAAAAAACTATTTTCGAAGCTAAACAATTCAAGTTGAGGAACGGATACAAATACTTTTGGACAAAGATGGAAAGATTTTTCTCAGGAAAGAGGATTCATCAAGGGTACTAAGAATTAGGAATATCAAAGACAGATGAAACATAGAGAAAATGTCTGCTTTTGTGGAATCTATTGTTGATTCTGATGATAATTTTGTTTTTGACTTTAACTGTTCAATTATATTAGTAATTCAGATGAGTTCTTAGATTTCTTTAATGATGGTTCAGCTGTTACTAGGTTACATTTAAATATACGTAGTTTATGTTGTCATTACGATGAATTTTTAGCTATGATAGAATATATAAAACATAATCTTGATATCATTATTCTAATTGAAATTAAATTTGGATACAAGAAAATGAATTAAATTTATATAATATAGATGGCTACGAAATGATGTGTAACTATAGAAATAAAAATAGATAAGGTGGTATTATAATGTATTATAAATTCAATACCATGAATTTTTTTGCCAGAAGCTGTAACAATGGAAACTGCAGAATGTGTTTTAGCTTATGATAACAAAAATGAAACACACATATATATACTAGCAATTTATAGAACTCATGAGTATTCCATAAAAGAGTTTGTGACTGAATTGAAATTAATAATTTCAAATCTTAAATATAAATGTTATTTTAGTAAGTAACATAAATATTGATATTAAATTAATAATGATGTAAATGATTATTTCAATTTGTTTGCTTCATTTGGATTTTTTTCATACCTAAATTTATATACAAGAGTGACCAATGTTTCTTACAGTTGTTTGAATCACATATTTATTAGATCAGCTGATAATCCTTTAAATTTCAATTCAGCTGTTTACTAGAATGATATTACTGATCATTACCCCATTTTATTAAAAGTAATTAAGAATAGAGTTACTTCAGAACAAAACATCAGTAGAGAAATTTGCTATTCTTATATAAATTACAACATATTTGAAGATTTAATTAAAAATCTGAATTTTGTATATAATGAGAATATGCAAATAAATACAACGTATGACATTTATGTAGATCAAATTAAGTCATGTATTTGACAAAGTACTATTAAGAAAAAATGTTATCTAAAGGATTCCAGTTCAAAGAGTCATAAGCCATGGATAAATTTGGAAACTTGTCATTAATTAAGAAAAAGCATATAAACTGCATAGGAAAAATCCTTTAATACTGATTTATAAAAATGAATATCAAAAGAAGGAAAAACTTGACCCTTGCAACTATAAAAAGAACAAAAACTAAATTTTACATAAATAAATTTAATAAATGTAATGGGAATAGTAGAAAACTGGCAAGTTATTGATAGTATCTTAAATAATAAAATGAACAATAAAATTATATTGCCCAATGTTAGTATTTTTGAGAAACTGGTAGGAAAATTTAACGAACATTTTATAAATGTATATAGTTCAAATTTATGTTCTAGTAACTCAGATTATATATATCCTACTGAATTAATTCAACATAACTCAATGTTTATGATAGAAACAACAGAAGAAGATATTGGTCATATTATTGGTAGTCTTAAAAATAATATAGTAGTAGGATATGATGGTATAAATTTAAAAATAATTGCAAAATATCATTCTAAATTTTTGCTTGAGTTGATAAATAGCAGCCGTCAAAAATGTATTTTCTTCTCAGACTTAAAAATTGCTATTGTAAAATTTATTTACAAAACTGGAGACAAAAATTATTTAAATAATTATAGATCAATTTCCATTCTTCTCATCATTCCAAAGTTATTGAAACCAACATGAATATAAGATTTAATAATTATTTAGAAAAAATTTCCTTTTTAATACAAGTTTGTTTGGTTTTAGGAAAGGTTTAGGTACTGAACATGCTATCTTACAGTTGCCAGTATATATCAAGGGATAAATAATTCTGAAAAAACACTAGCTCTATTTCTTCACATGCCTAAAGCTTTTGATACAGTTAGACATGATATTAAAAAAATTATATATTTTACGAATTAGGGGAAATTTATGGAGATGGTTTCTATTAAAAATGTTGAAAGTACTAAAATATTGATTAGTAAAGGAGTACTGTAAGATCTATTTTAGGGCCTATTTTATTTTCAATTTATATAAATGATTTTTTTAATCAAAATTTAAAAGGAAAATCAATTTCATATGCTGGTGATACAGTGCTTGTTTATGGAAATGGAAATCAACATGATTTATTTCTTGATATGTTTAATAATTCAAATATTATTGCAAGGTGGTTCAACAAAAAAGGATTAAAAATTAACTATGATAAAACATGCTTTAGGTATTTTTCGCTCACCCCACAACTTAAAAAATAAATAAATTACAATTCATAGTATGCATTGTGTCAACAAAATTTCTTATGATTGCTATTTTCTCAGAAATCAAACAAAGTAAAACTACAAAATATTTCGGAGTTTAGAAGAAAATTAAATTCTTAAAAGTTATAACATTTCATAATAAAGTCTATATGAATAAAGTTATTTGTGATTATAAAATTTTCAGTTCGAGGTCACTATATAATATATACACAGTCGTATCAGAATAATATGACCACCTACCTAATAATGGGAATAACCACCCTTGACCTGGATGACAGTGGCGAGACTGTGGCATGGATGCAATGAGGCCCTGGAAGGTTTCCAGAGGCACACATGTCCATTTGGACTCCAGCAGAGCAGGACAGTCTTAAGACATGGGCTACTGGAGTACTCAGTCATTGCCAAGGGGCCTACAATACTGTTAAGACGGCACTGCAGCAGAGCACGGAGGTTCCGGAGATGACGTGGTTGTGGGTCCACACACCAAACCTGTCGATCCAAATGTCCCACAAGAGCTCTATGGGATTGAAGTCGGATGATTTTGCCAGCCAAGAGAGAACGGAGATATCACTGTCATGTTCCTGGAACCAGCCACGCACCACCTTAGCGACATGGCAGGCCGCATTGTCCTGTTGGTAGACACCATCATTCCAGGGTGAACGTCCAACATGAAGGGATGCACGTGGCCAGCAAGGATGGACAGGTAGCCATTGGCATTCAAGGACCAATCCAGTGGTACCAGGTAACAGCAGGAAAACATTCCCCAGACATGCACACTGCCACTGCTGACCTGTACTTGACCAACAAGCATGTCTGGGTGTTGGTTCTCGTGTGTTTGATGCTGTATCCACCACCGCCCATCACTTCTGTGGAGTAGAAACCTTGATTTGTAAAAGAAGGCAACCTTTTTCCACTGTCCAATGACGGTAGTCCTGTGTGAACTGCAGGCGTTGTTGCCGATGGACCTTGGTTAACATGGGCACCTTTATGCAGTGTCGACTCTGGAGACCCACACATAACAGGGTTCGCTCTACTGTTATTGGGGACACGTACCTGGGTGCCCCAGAGTTCATTTGAGTGGTCAATTGCTGCACTGTTGTGGGTCGATTGCCCTTTACCAGTCGACTTACTCCTCTGGGGTTGATGGCCTTTGGGCTCCACAGTTATGACATCTGGAGGTACTTGGTGTGCCAGCGGTCCATTCTTGGTATAACCCTTACTATGGCATCTCACGAACAGTCCACGAAGTCTGCTGTTTCCGAGATACTTCCACCCTCGGTGCAGTAGCCGATGATCATTCCTTTTTGAATGTCCGTCAAATCAATACCTCTGCCATATTGTGCTCACATAACGCACTATGTCTCATCTGCCCTGGCCGGCCACTTATATTTCCATGTAGTCAACCTTGCCATATGCACTATGTGACGTGCCTGGGCGGGTACACTGTGATTCTGTGGGTGGTCATATTATTCTGATATGATTGCATATACACTACAGCTGTTTTTATCTTTAAAACTCCAACACTTTTACAAGTGAAATGTAAAGAGTATGCTAATTGTCAATCTGGTCTTTTATTTGCAATTCCTAGAGTAAAGGAAGAAATAGCACATAAGCACTTTTCATTTTTAGCTCCTAGAATATTCAATTCCTTACCTATTGAAATTAGAAATAAACGCTCATATACAGTTTTTAAATTGAAAGTGAAAAATGTTATTATTACTGCTTCAAATGTTGATGATTACTTTCAAGTTGTATAATAATTTTTGTTTCTAACATGTTTTTTTTTCCCTTTTGTTTTCACTAAAGACATCCATCTGATTGTAATAATTCAATTTGGTATCCTAAATGAGCAAATTGCTGAAAGATCTGCTAAAATGTAACTTTTTAATTTTATTTATTTTGTTTATATTTTATTCTCTTTCTGACTTGTGCTAATATTGCTTTCTGCTTGTAAGTTTTCTGCATGTATCTTTGTATTGTTATTTTGTTATTATTAAATTCTATTCTATTCTAAAAAAAATAGAGGTATCACAAGGTGAAATTAGAGCATAATTCCGAAAACAGTGGATAGGTGCAATATCAAAGAGTTCTTTTTCATTGTGAATAAACTATATATATGCTTGGTAAAGAGGTATGATAATATTTTCATAATTAAACTTTCAGGGCATCGACACTATAGTGTATGTCAAATTTTGCAGATCAGGAGCATATGGCTTTGGTCAGCATCACTAGCACAATAAATAAAACTTCAATAAAAAAAAAATAGATTTTCCCATTTGTTTTTTTACACATATTGTATAAAAATATATATTTTAAGCTTGAAAAATAACACTTATCTTTTCCATTTGGTGCACATTTCATTAAGCTATAAAAGAAGAATGTCTTCCAGCAATCAAATCACCATTCTGAGTCAAAATACCACTATCCTGATCGCTTAAGTTAATGTCACTCGAAGCTGAAAAAACTACTTGATTTCACCTCATGTTTGATCTGCTGTGAACATATATTTTCTTAAAGTTTCAAAATGCTCCTGAAAATTCACCACACACATTTATTAAATAGGAGGATTTTGAAAGCACCAAGTACATTTATTCCTTCCCCCTCCCCCTGTTTTACACACTATCTCTTCTGGTTTAAACTTATTTCTGCATTTCTAGAATTACTTTTAAAATTTCACATATTTCCAGAGACTGAAACCAAAACTGTAGAGTTTCACTATTCTGGGAACTTTTGTCTGCAATTATAACAATGAAGCAGATGTGTTAATTGGATACATGGGGGCTACTTGTCTTCTTTGGCCTGCTGACAGTAAACAAATGGATACACTTTTAGATTTAGTATTTCATATTTTTATTAAGCATTTATTTTAATTTCCATAGATTTATATATCAATATATTAATATTAAATATTTTTAGCCTTAGTGCAATAACTTGTAAGCACTTTGCCAAACTCACCAAAGCACAACACCCAAACAGAAAGTGCATTGCATCCTTTGCAAAACAGGAACCAACCAGAAGAGTGTTCCTCTACTGACATAAACAGGACAGAAATCCCACGAGTGTGAACAATACAAAGTCACCTTGAGCAAATTTTAATTATAGCACATTTTAAATTTAAATTTTTTTGTAATTATAGCACATTTTAAAGTATTACAGTGAAAAAACAATAACAGTCTTGTTTTAGGAGAATTTTTTTGTTATTCACAAAGAACTTTATTTTCCATTGATATTTAATTATCTATTTTTATTCTTCAGTTTTGAGAATTAAGCCTTGCCTCACCAAATCGTTTTCTTCACTGTGAAAAAGTATTATTAAAACTAAGAATTAAATGCTCTTTAATTTGGTATATATAACGTAACCTATTTCTGTTGATTAGTTATTTGTTAGATTCTAAAATTGAATTGTTTGACTCAGCACAGAAAAGCCTGGACTGTTCACAAACTATAGTACCAAAAAAATTTTTTTTGCTTCAAAGAAAAATTTGATTCACCCTTTTTCAGAAATAAATAGCCTAGAATCCATACATTCAAGGAATAAGATTTCAAATAATGCAGGTCAGAGTGCAAGTTGAGAAATTAATCTCTCATTTGTAAGTTTTACAGAATGTTATTTTATAATGAAGCTTATTCTCTTGTGTCATAATAAACATTTCATTAACTGTTTACCTGCAAGCTGTAAATATCCGAGAGATTTTAATGTACAAAAACTTTAGTTTCTCATAAGTTAAGAATTACATATTCCAACATATAACTAGGCTTGCTGCAATTTTCATCTTTCAATTTCTTATTTTCGTCGATAGTATAAACTATGGTAATAGCAAAAAAGCCAAACGAATTTCATAAAATTATATGCATTTAGAGTTTTACTATTTTCAGCCATTTTTTTTTTTGAAAATTTCAGAATTTTTCAGGAGCCACAGAATACATTTCTTACCCCATAACCGAGGAGTTAGCATGCTTGGCTATATCAAAGGGAACAGGGTTTGAGCTCCGGGGAAGGCATGGATATTTGTGTTATTTTTCTGCTGAGGTCCTGCCATCCTTCTGTCTGACTTCTATGATAAGCAGTTGCTTGAGGGGGATTTATTTTTATTTCTTTAGATTAAGGCTGAATTTACATCTCATGCAGGCACACCTAATATTATTAATTATAATACAAATCATTATTAAACTATATAATTTTACTCTCCCTAATTGGCAGTGAAACTCAACAATTCATCAAGGCTCGCTATACCTAGAACCATTCACATAGAACACACAAGCTAACTTGCATGCTGAATTGTTCAGTCCTGAAACTTTCCATCAGACCTGAAGGCAAATATGATGTTTGTAGGGCCCATAACAAATCTATAAAGCAGAATTATGCATTGTTTAGCTTTCTTCAGTATTCATGAATTTATATGTTGAGTGAACATATTGCAGATCACACTAGGAATTTAATTAACAATATTTTTTAAAATGTATATATATATATACTATTTTCAGCACAGTGTGTGGATTATCCCACATTTCCTATTCAAACAAGGTTTGTTTATATTGATGTTTTCCAATAAAGCACCCTCAACATAAGCCATAGCGTATTTTCTTAAAAATTCAACTATTTACCTGTAATAGAGTACAGGTTCCAACTCGAAATTAGTTTAAACTATGATGCAAATTATAAATACACACTGAGAAATAAAGAACAAAAATATTGAAATGGAGAAAAATTAAAAAAATATTGTATAAAAAATTCTGGCATATTTTGAAATGATCGTTTAGAGTAAAATTATACAATTTTACTCATTTTTGTCAGAATTTTCAACAGCCATTCAACTAATACGATTAAAATTTAAAAAATATAATGAACGAAAAAGCTCAGTCAAGGATAGAGGCCCTCATTGGTCATTGCAATGATAAATAAAGTATTGTGCACTCTCATCTCGCAAACATAACGAACAAGAATGCATAATATATTAATCTTCAAACTAGTTTATGTCAAGGCTACTAAAGTAGCTGACTGCAGCAAGGCCTGGATTTCCTATTAGGCATGTTAGACACTAGCATAGGGCACTACATAACCAGGAACCATCTTTTAAATGTTGCAATTTTTTTATTTAAGTAACAATAAAATCATGTCTTTTCAATTTTAACTACCTGTATGTATCCATGAAGAGCAAGTACTATCTTTTCAAAGTACTCTTTCTCACCTGATAATAGAAAATTCTTAAAAGAATGCAGATTGTGAGATACACTCTGTTTCCAAATGTATTGGGATACTTCTATGTTACATGAAAACAAAACCATATTCAAAGCTCCCTAACTTTGAAAATAAGTTTTTTTTACACAAAAATGTTTGTAGAAAATTTGTGAGAAAGGTGTGACCTCAGCAGAAAGAGAACATTCATGCATTATAGCCGGGGCTTGAACCCAGGTTCCTAAGGTTAGTAGCCAAGCACGCGACCACCACCTGGCCATTGGAACACTGATGAACAGTTTGTTAAAAATAATTTTCCTGAATGATGGGGAGATTGCACTTTCAACCCCCACCCCCTACTTGGCTACTAAAGTGTATTTATATTAACATTTGATTTAAAAAGTATAGAATTACTTTCACTCAATGATTCAGAAACATCAAGTACTAGAATGCAGTTCCAGTTCAATGTTTCGAAAATATCTAGTAGCAGAATGGTGTTCCATTCCAGTGATTCGAAAACATCGAGTAGTGGAACGGCATTCTGGTTCAATGATACAGAAACAGATAGTAGTGGAACTGTGCTCGATTTAGTTGAATAGTGCTTTTGTTAATTGCTTCCCCTACTCAAACTGTCATGCTTGCCTGTCACCACAGCATGGGGGATGTGGCATGGGGAGCAGTTAGAAAGCTTCAATCTCAGCAAAGGCTGATTCTCTGCAGGCTGTAGCACTGTGAATATGCAGCGGTATCTGCAGTCAGAGGGCTGAGATGTCATGTGCAATGAAGTAGTCATATCTCTACCTTCTTAATTTGGTACTTTGTAACGTTATCCTGTCAGAAGTAAACATATCCTACAGTGGTGACCAGTCAAATCCATAACAGAGGCAACTGCCCATTGGCTGCCTCCTCATAACCTGCTTCTCAACAATTAAACATTATTGTTATGAAATCATAGTGGTTGTTGATTATTAGTTAATGGTAGCATGAATTGGCTATCCTTTGCTGCCAAGCACAAGAACCTATGCACTACATTGGCAGTTGAAACAACCATTGACAAGAAATATATGTGGGGCTCCTAAGGAATTCCACAATTTGACAAAGATCATAACAAAGGGCTTGCTTCACTTGACACAGGGTCACAAGGAACAGACCTGATATGCATCATGCCCAGTAAAATACATTATGATCTAGTCTATTATGCTTTGCTACCAAAAGATTTTTATAATTAGTTTAAGTGCATTATAAATAATGTGCATTCCAATAAGTTAATGTATTCTAACATTGTTCATTAGTCAACTTAATTGCAAATTATCGCATCCCAATTCTATTTGTTCCTTTCTATGAAGATTATCACTTAATTATAATGGCATCATTAGCATACTTTCTTACCAAGCATCTATAGAAATTACTGATGATGAAAAAGTAATCTGTTATGGCTGCTTCTATTAAGTATTATTGAAAATATCCTTCAGATGTCACAAGAGCAACGCTTCTAGTTCTAATATCACCACCATTTTGGATTTATATCTATCACAAATATAACTGATAGCTTAGCTTCCTAACACTGCTGGATACCTCTACATTTAAATAATAGCAGTTGTCACATACCTACCTGAGGGAGTGGCTCATTTGATAGTGCACCAGGCTGATAATCTGTGGTTCCCAGGTTTGAGTCCCAGCTAGGTCAGTGTTGAGATTTATCACCACAAAACTCCTCACTCTGTCCTGGTCAATAAGGTGTTGCCCACTGACCAGGACAATGGGCTTGGAAAGGCCACCATTCATCAGATGGGACATTACACTGTGGCACAGTGTGAAGGAGTCATACCCTATGCATGTTAAAAAACCCGCTGGATAGCCTTGATGGGAGGCTAACGTATGTCCCATTCCCCCAACCTTCTCTAACCCCTGGGGGTCCTTGTGACCTGGTCAATAAGCCCATTATGTGGAAAAATGTTCTGCTCAGAGGTAAAACAACCCAATATCAGAACTGAAAATCATTTCCAAGGATTTTAACAGAAACACAAACTTCAGTAAGAATTCATTATGAATGAGCACAGTGAGTACAAATGAAAAATGATTTATTTGCACAATATTACTGTTAGGATAATTAATATCTCCTGTGTTGCAGCTTGAGATTTAAAACGATTTAGTACTATTATATATTGCTGTAGGCAGTGGTAATAGGCCTGTTTTAAAATATTGTGCAGTTATAAGCTTAGTTATATTACCACTATTAGTTATATTTACCACTATAGGAGAGTAGTCTGTTACACTTGCCATAGTTGCTAGCAACATTGATGCTTGGTTGCTGTGGTGTTCCAGCTGTTGGCAGTTCACCAGTCCAATAATATTGCCTTATGGTAATTGTCACTGTCCATTGATGTATGGAACGTTCATTTGTTTAAAACACGGAGTCTGTTGTTTATCTCTGCATGCTGCTAGAAAGAATTCACTTTTTATTCCTGAACTTACTCAAACTTATTTTTAATGAGCTATAATTTCTCTGAGAATTTAATGAATTCTCTTCTCATGAACTTCTCAGTATTTACCATCTATACTGCCCTCCACTGAAATTGCCCCACCTAGAAGAAATGCTTGTATGTGAAACAAAGTAGTTGCGGTGGTAACTATACACATAAAGAAGCAATGATTACAGAGGTGTACAGTTCTACCAATATTTAATGGCAATGCAAGAGATATATCAGTAGATGATGATGCCATGAAGCATAATACACGAGCAAGATGTCGTGGGAGTGAGTCAAACAGATGGTGAATGTGATACGCAGCCATGCTTCGTGCAGCTTTGCTGTCAGTTTGCTGACAGTTGTAGGCGGCTGGATGAAACTTACCTCCCCATCATATCCCATATGTGTTCAATGGGTGACAGATTGACAGAATGCACAGGTCATGGAAGGAGAACCATCAAAGAAGCACCACAGGAAGACCTGGGCAGTATGTGGCTGTTCATCATCCTACTGGAAAATGGTGTTAGGTATATACTAACGGAAATAAATCTATAGAAATGAATTTGCTTCTATATCCAAGACCTCATTTATTTTCAGAAAATGATACCAGATCAAAGTTTTACTGGAAAAATAATAAAATAAAAAATTAATGTATAGGCTAATGCGATGTTAAAATATCCACAGCAATGAGTTGTAGGCCAGCCATACAATGTAGCAGAACTATGGAAAATCAATATTTATCAATCAGCCAAAGATCACAAATATTCAAAAATAAATCTAAAATGAAAACTAAGGTTTAAATATAAAAAGTAAATACTAATTTTACAAAGGGTATCCAATATGCAGGACCAAAACACCATATAGCATACAGAATGGAGATAGCATGTGTCAGCCATCTTCATCTTGTTTGCCTCAGTGAAGCATAATTATATATAATTTAAACACAGCTAACAGTAGTTAAAATTTAATAAAACACGATTAATCTGTTACATTCGGTAACACAGTGTATCACAATCCTAGCATGCTAAGTGCATATTATTTCCCTCAAAAGCTGGTAACCTAATAACCAAGATATATTGTTATTTCAGTAACTTAAAATTGTAGGTTGCAGCTGCATTTAATTAGCATAACTAATTAAATGCATCTGCAACCAGAATTTCTAAGAAGGATGTGTTTACTTCTAGTTTCAATTTTAAGAGCAGGAAAGATGCATCAAATTAATTAATTTTTTAGATTTTCAAAAAGTTTAAGGAAAAATTTGTTGATAATAGTTCAAATCAAACATGTGAGCTTAAATCAGAAGGTTGCTTCAGCAAATCAGTAATACCATTTAGTACTAAATAATGAAATAAGCTCGACGTATTCAATCAAGTAACAAATCAGCACTTTAGCGTCGATTTAAATCTTAGAGGAAAAATTGTCTTGAGCCGGGTGGGATACGAACCCACGACCTCCTGATAACATGTCAGGTGCTCTGGACCACTGAGCTACCAGCAGCCGATCAAGATCTCCTCTAATGAATGCTATGAACATTCCATTTATGTCACATATATGCGCTATTCGGCAATTTTTGCCCAAGCAGCTTTCTATTTGCCATTTCCTCTAAATTTAGAATCGACGTCAAAGTGCTGATTTATTAGTGGATATTGAACTGTCGAGTTTATCTCATTATTTGAAGAGATTTTCTGTTAGAATAAAGTATTATTCGCAAACCATTAAGTATACCTACTTATACAAGCCTTTTTCCACTGAGCATTACCAATTCCAAAATAACCTATTACTCCTGTTCAACGGTTAGAGTCAGTACCAATACTATCATTGAAGCTATCAAAGGTTAGGGTCAGTATGAATACTAGCAGTGAAAACACACTCCATTCCTAAAAATATTTCCAGATTGTATATTAAAACTCTCTTTTTCACCCTAATTAGTGTCTTTAGTAGGGGTATAACAGCAGATAACATACCTTTATCATTTTAACCTTTTTAAAGTTATTTGAAATAAATCTTTATTAATATAATCATATCCTGAATGAGTATCAATGACATTCCTGATAACCAGTAGTCTGATAACCTTGCCAACGCTTGCTATCTCTGCAACTTGAAGATAAAAATTCAAAGCTGTTTTTTAATACTTTACTTGTGGATCTAGTCGTGACTTCCAACCTTGAGGCTCCAGTATGAATTCTGATGGGGTCATGGACTTGCTTAAAGCATCGACACTTCAAAGAATATTCAGACATAATTTTTGGGTGAAATTCTTTTGTGTTATTTCTACAATGTAGAGCAGTGGACATTCATTATTTTCACTGAATAAAACCTGGTGATTAATAATTGTTGATGCTATAGGGAAAAATGGTTTCTTTAATAATGATTTGTTAATATTCAAAGTTGAACCAAAAATGAGGGAATTAAAATGAGGAAATAGTATTGGTAAAACTTTCAAAAATTATGGAGCTAAGGGTCATTATGAGCCAGAGATATATATTGAAATTAAAAACAGTTGGAAAACATTGATCTAGTTCCTTTCAAGTACAGAATATCTAGATCATACCCCAGAATACATGTTTGAATAATCTTAATTAAAAGTCCTCACATTTCAGCTACTCGTGGAAAGGACATGATTAATGGTAGTTTTAGAAGGTAGGTTTATTGAGAGAAGTACAGGCAATAGCATCAAATTGCCTCCTAATCCTAACATGTGACAAAGACTCAGTCCCCAACCACTCTCATTAGTCTCAAAGCAGATAATATTCATGTCTTTAATTTTTTTAAGTTATCCAAAATAAATATGATATTATTGATCATATATCCTAAATGAGCATCATTGTATTCTTGGTGTGAAGCATTTCTACACCTTTCCAAAGTTTGTCCTCTAAATGATTAGAAAATAAATATCCAAAGTTAGTTTTTGCTTCCCCTTTGACTGTCCACCTAGTCCAGGGGTTGGGAACAGGTGGCTCCAGAGCCATATGCAACTCTGACCACTCTAAAGTGGCTCTTAATGCTTTTTGGTTAAACATTTAACTCTGAAATTTTTTAAATGATTTTCATTAGAAAAGCACGAAATCAGTGGCAAAAAAAAAACAAGCACGAAATCAGGTTGGCAGACAATAGTTTGAAAGCACTGATACTGTTCAAATGCTCTAAATACATTCCAACTTTGATTAAGTTGGTCAAGAAGACTCAAAAGTCACATTGATGAATGGCAGATTTTTTAATAATTATTTTTAATAGTTTTATTGTATTTACTTAAATATACCTATTTTAAAATTATATGTTATGGTTCTATTTTTGTTAATAAAATAATCTGCACTTTCAGTTTTCCTGTTATGGCTCTTGACCCAATAAAGTTTTTAATTTTCAGCTCTCAAAATTTGTTGGTTTACCTTTCTCTTGCTGTTGTGACTCTTGATCCAAAAAGGGTTCCCGACCCCTGATCTAGTCTCTTGTAAGCCCAGAATGTCAAAGTCATATCACTAAAATATTTTGAATGAGGACATTAAAATAATAATTAGAAAATAATAATAATAATCTTCCTATTCCAACTACCTGTGGAAAGAAAATGATTAATGGGATTTGTAAAGAAGGTAGATTTCATGAGATAAGTGTGGCCAAAAATATCAAACAGCCCCCTAATTACAGGCACAGGGGAAAAAAAAAAAGACTCATTCGCTATCTGCTAAGACAGGGTTTCTTACCCTTTTTCAGGTCCAGCACCCCTTTCAGCAATTAAGGGAGCCTTACATTCCCATCAATTCTCCTCCCCTCCTCCCTTTATAGGTCCTCCTTGCTTGGTTTATTTTCAAAAATAAAATAAAATACAATTTCCAAATTATGCTATCACCCCAGTGCTGCTAGAAACTTCAAATACTACCTTTAAGTGAATCTTTTCAAGAATTAGGAACACTGACCTGCCAGATACCCATTACTCCAGGCGAGAATTATTGACTTACAAATAAATGGAAAACAGTGGTTCTTCAACAGAAGTTCACTTAACATCTGTGGTAATAATGCTCAGACTATTAAATAATCTGGGTATTCCAAATCATCAATACTGATCTGTAACCTTCTAAGCAGGGTGGAAAAAGAAATAAGGCCATAAAATTTTAGATCAGCAAGCCAAACTAATATGGTAGCCTTTCCCCTTCACAGAGGGGATAAATCTCTTTCGAAAAGTATCAATGGCTTGCACCATGAAAGAGATTTAGGTTGCTACAATTGTCCAGTTCTTGCCTCATAACTGGAAAATAGTACATAATTCCTCTAATGTATAGTGGTATATCCATTTACAGGTCCTTTAATGGTAGCTAGTATATTGGAGAGAATGAATATATTTTGCTATATAAATAAAAATAAAAAATAATAAATACCCCCTCAAGCAGCTGCTTGCTACAGAGGTCTGACAGGAGCCTTTCAGTTTATACGCCACAGTAGAATGTCTGAGAGGATGGCGGGACCTCAGCAGAAAAACATCACAAACATCCATGACTTATTTGGGACTCGAACCCAGGTCCCTTAGATCAGTAGCCAAGCGCGTTAACCACTCGGCCACGGGACAGCTAAGAGAGAGGTGGCGCAAGGGATATCATGGACAGAACACGCACTGGGAGAAGACCCCAGCCACCCGAAGGCAACGGGGCTTGGAGTCCCTCACAGCTTACTTTCCCGCCAGCACATGTGGGTGAGAAGCACGCAGAGGGCGGGTCCCAAACAACATCGGGACCTCTTGGAACAGCACTGCTGGAAAGACTGATGGCACCCCCTTGACCACACCAATTTGGGCGGCTGGGATTAGAATTTCCTTTAATATTATCCTTTGCACCAGGAAATTGCAATGTTAATATGTTAAGGAAGTGTCTTTTGTGTGTGAAAATACATATTATAGTTAATCTTATTAAGTAGCTATTACCAAAAATACAATCAATAAAAGATTTTTGAACTAATAATAGTGAATTTTATAGGACAAAAATGTAAAGTCTGTGTTCTATTCTATGTGAATCAATTAATGACAGACCACTGCTATAAAAATTTAAGATAAAAATATACATAGCTCACAGAGAATAATGTACAATTTCTTTAAAATGTTACTATATTTAACACAATTTCATATCTAGGATTAAAAGAGTGCAATGGATGCACTTAAAAGATATATTTATTACTGAAACCTAGAAAAACACACACACAAAAAAAAAATTAGTAAAATTAGTAGAAATTCTAAATAATATTTAAAAAGAGCTAAAAAAAATAAGAAATTAATAATAAAAAAAAAATCCATTCACCCTAAAAATTTGCTTTTTGGGCTAAGGGAATATTCTTTTACCTGTTGTCCTAAACAAATGTATAAGGTCAAAATACAGTTTTTGATATATAAATATATAAAGCCAAAGGACAGTAAATGAAAGTTACAATATCTGGAAGAAAATACACTAAGAAATTGGCTACTTACCTTCAACTTTTTTTTATAATTACTACTACTTATATCATTTCAAGCAATACCATTTGCACAATAACTATAAGTGATATATGTTTGTAATATTCAATAAATTTATATGTCGATTTAGACAATAACTCTGATGAATACCATAAATTTAGTATAATGACATTTTGCAAATGGAATGGAATGTCAGACTGAAGCAAGAACTGAGTCAAACACCACTGGATTCTTTACCCTCTGGGAATTTTTTTTGCTGTGCAACTGTTTAAATGTCTAGCTCATATGGATTCCAAGGCTTAGGGCACAGCTGTTGGGCTGGGGAATAATAGCCATATCCTACTGGAGTACTCAATGACGTGCAGTTTCTTTCCTGACTGGTGTATAGTTTCTTTTGAGCTTAAATTTTTTTTAAAATACACCTTACACTTTTTATTATAGACAAACAGAAAATAATAAATATGGCCCTTATTTTATGTTATGAAACATCTTAAATGTCATTTCTTCCATAATTAATAATCAGGAAAAATGCAATGTCATATTACTATTCAAAAGAAAAGTACAAAACACACCCTGTTCTGGAGCTACTTCTGGGAGGTACGTGGCAGTTCTTTTTGAACCCTTCTCAGTTGTAAATTCTATTCGAATTCCATGGACACCTATCTGAATTTGGAAAATGAAAAACTATACTGTAACAATAATTCAGTGGATAGCAAATTAAAAGTGTGGGATCAAAGTTTGTTTCCCAGCATCTTACAAGGTTATTTTTATTACAATATGAAAAAATATTATTTATTTTGAAGAACAAATATGTTTAAAGATGATTTTACTATGTTTATAAAAAATAATAATATTGGTTACAGCTTTATCTATTTATATAAATTTATACGAAACACAATAAGATTAAAAAAATAAATAAATATCCCTCAAGCAGCTGCTTGCCACAGAGGTCTGACAGGAACCTCTCAGTTTATATGCCATAGTAGAAGGTCATATATATGCCATAGTAGAGGATGACAGGACCTCAGCAAAAAACAACACCTACATCCATGCCTTACCCGGAGCTTGATCTTGACCCAGTCCCTTAGATCAGTAGCCAAGTGTGCTAACCACTCGGCCAAGGGATGGCAACCAATAAGATTACTAAAACGTAATTAGATAGACTGTGTATTCAGTGAATCACATATCTGTCTCACCATAGCTCAACAAATGCTAGGCACATTGCATATTTTCTTATTCCAGTTTTCTCTCTCTGAATAACACAAAGAAGCTCTCTTGAAAATTTAAAACCCTTTGTTAAACCTATAGCTCAAGCACCTTATGACAAGTATAGTGAGCAGTTAGAACTTCTATATGCATGCTTTTGGTAAAAGCATTCAATGAGGTCTAAAGAAAGTGATGTTTTGATCCAAGTACTAAGCTTAGTAACTGCAGAAATATTATAATAATGTGAAAGTGCATCCTTATAAATTTAGGCTGATTTTAAATAGAGTCCTAATCAATTATCAGAAGAAAATTAGCATAGTCATTTTAAATTTCATCCCTCTCTTAAAACAGCAGTCAGAGTTGAAACAGCCAGTGGCATAGCATCAGGGGAGGCTATTACACTATGTCTTCCCAAAGGAAAATGGACTAGATGAATTTACTAAATAATATTTATTTTTAAGAATAGTAAATCTCAATGTAAAAAAGTCTCAGCTATAACAAATTATATTTGTATTTTGAGCACTGTAATGCTACCTGTTTCAAAATACATCAACAATGGATATGAGTCAAACAGAAAAGCTTGAAGTGTTTTAGTCTAATGTAAACTGCATCAGCAAGTGCACCAAACTACACTGCTCACTGCCACAAGTACAATGTAGTCTAGACTACAAGCATTGTTGGCAATCTGAAAAATTTTTTTACTTGAAAGTTTAATTTTCCTGAACATATTTATAAAAACAGCCTTTGCAAAAAAATTTTGATGATGCTACTTAAAAAAATTACTAATCACATTTTTTTATGAATCTAACCAGAAAATTTTTAGAATTCTTATATGCATGCATTAGTTTTGAATCAAGTCAAGGCACCAAACATTTCATTTAGGAAGAAAGACAACCTATGTACTAGATTGTTTTAGTTTCACATTCCATCAGTCTTTTGCTTGTTACACTGTAATCAGCTATCACTCATAAGCTAAAACTTTATATCTTACAAATGGAGCTACTATACACCAAAATTATGCTGTGCATTTCACTATAAAGCAGGATGCCATTAACTGAAGTTATGAATTTTCAAAGTCACGACTACTTGATTATATATGATTTCAATGGTGCAACTAGGTGGAACTAGGCCAAGGCTCGAGACCAGTAGAGGCCTGGTGGGAGAGCGCTGATTGGGTTTCAAAAGACATTTTTCTTAAAAAATGTTTAGTGAATACAAGTCAAATTGGACTGGAAGTTGTTAAAGACTAGAAAAATATATTCATAGACTTGCTCTCCTAGCCCCTTTGTTTTGATTCTAGTCATCATTTCTACTCCCTATATTTCCTTCTGCTTCTACCATATTCTTTCATTTACACATCTAAACAGGACACAAATTAATTTCTTCATTTTCTGAATTATTTAAATGCATATGTTTTTGATTGTATGATAGCAATTCTGAATTTAGGATAATTCCAAAGCCATTGGTAGAAAAACATGAGAAAAAATTCGGGATTTTGACATTTGGCTAAATTTATAAAAAGTAACGTTTTCCACCATTATAATCCTTAACATCATATTTTTATGGTTGCTAATTCACATCATATTCTTGGTATAATATTTTACTTAACATTGTCTTCAATAGCTGCAGTGAAGAGATATTACTTCATAAATAAACATATGCCTGTAATCAAACCAGTATTGGCTTTAGATAAATGAATTTTAAAAAATTGTTTGTAATAAATAAAATAAAAACCCCCTCAAGCAGCTGCTTGCCACAGAGGTCTGACAGGAGCCTGTCAGTTTATATGCCATAGTAGGTCTGAGAGGATGGCAGGACCTCAGCAGAAAAATGACACATACATCCATGCCTTAATCCGGGGCTCGAACCCAGGTTCCTTAGATCAGTAGCCAAGCGCGCTAACCACTCGGCCATGGGACGGCTTGTTTGTAATAAGGAGTATAATATACAGTAGACCCTCTCTTATCTGGTCTTGGCTCAACTGGCCTCCGCTTTAACCAGTTGTTCCAAGAAGTGGAAGCAAGTCACCACTTATTTTTTGCTTCAGTTCCAAGAAGCAGAAGCAAGTCACCATGTGTTTTGTTTATAGTACAGTATATATTTGCTTCATTTCCCCTTTGTGAATATTACAGCGTACAGTGTACTGTGTGTATACAGAAGTGTGTGTTGTGATCTATTAATTATTGTGTCATATAAAATGAGTGGGTTCAAACGTAAGTGTAATGTCGTTACGATGGAGATGAAATTAAAAGCGTTAGAATGTATTGACAAAGGTGAATCAGTAATGCATATTTGTGATGAACTAGGTGTTGGTAAAAGCATGGTAAATGACTGGAGAAAGAATAGAAAAGTTTTTTGCACTCAAGTCGAGTCTGAAAAAACACTTTCTTCTCAGTGCACTCTTAAAAAAACCGAAAAATGAAATTGTCACACTTGAAATGCATTTTGGTTATGGCTCATGCAAGTGTCGAAAAAGAACACCAATTGGTGGGCCAATCTTGAAAGCAAAAGCATTAATCATTCATTCTAAAATCTCTAATGGGGGGAATTTTTCAGCAAGGGATGGCTTTCTCACTGGAAAAAACAGCATGGTGTTCATTACTTTGGTGTTTGTGGTAAGAAATTGTAAGCTAATCCTTTAGTAGCAAAGGAATTTTCAGAAAAACTTTTAGTGCTTATTGAAGAAAAAGGCCTATGCGCAGAACAAATCTACAATGTAGATGAGATAAGGTTAAATTTTAAACTTCTTCCAACAAAAACGTTTGTGACAACACAAGAAACCTCAGCATCAGGATTTAAAACAAAGAAAGAATCACTGTGGCTGTGTGTACAAATGCTGCAGGTACACACAAACTTCCCCTTTTTGTAATTGGGAAATCAGCAAAACCCCAAGTATTCAAGTATTTAAATTTAGCTGCTCTGCCAGTTTACTAGAAAGCTCAAAAGTCTGCTTGGATAGACTCGTATTTGTTTAAAGAGTGGTTCTTTACAGAATTTGTTCCAAAAGTAAAAAAACACTTGACAAATCTTAAAATGCTTGTAAAGGCCCTACTCATTCTCGACAATGCCCAACACACCCTAGCAAACTAATTTCTGACAACATAAAAGCCATGTTTTTGCTACCTAACATAACATCTTTAGTGCAACCAATGGATCAAGGTGTGCTCATAAGTTTAAAAAGGCGATACAGGAGAAAGCGAACCTAGTAGAAAGAACTTTCTACAGTGAACCGAAAATGATGGAATAGGACTTTTAAATGCTTTGTCATTGGATCCAGATCTAGGGAAAAAATACGGTGTGTGTGTTTGTGGAATAAGAATAATAGAGCCGAATGGTGATCCAATATAAAAATTTCCCCTCCAACGTATAATGTTTTATGCAAGCCTGAGAGTAAAGGAGGGTGCACAATGTGCATTACAGAATTGCAGTTGCAATTATCATCGATTATATTATCGTTGATTTGTTATTTAGAAGCATCGAATCTTGACTGTGATATCAAAGCTTGCCTTGGCCAATGTCCAATATGGATTCTATTTTTATTAAAACTATCGAGTCTGGTAAGTAGTTATTATGCAGTATTTAATATATGACAGAATTACTCTAGCATACTAACAGAAAATATATTATGGCACATATTTCTGCTCAGTTTGCATAAGTTGTTACTATTACACAGTTAAATAATTTGAAATTTGCAATAATGGCAGCAAGCCATAGCTTAGGCATCTTTAGTAATGCCAATGTAGCTAGTACACAAACTGTCTAATATGGTATTATTATATATTCATATAATATTAATAAAACTTTTGTGATTATTAAACAGTACTGTATTTAGTTGAAGTGAACCCTAAGATTTCAATGCTCAGGGAATTAGTTTCAATACTTCAGATAACAGCTACTAATAAAATAAAAATGTTAGCTGTTTATTAGTGGTGTAAGAAGAATATAGCACTAGCATCACTTTCATTTTGATTGCAAAGTTACTTTAAATAGGGCAAATAATAATTTATTAGAATTCATATGATTGTGATAGGAATTTTTAAAATAACTTTGCTAATAAAATAAATGAAAATCACTAGAGGAGTGTAAAATATTTCAATATCAAATGTTAGTCATCTTCTCAAGTGTTTACATTTGGTTTTTTGTTACAATCTTGAAAATGTTCATAATACACTTTTTTCTTTTAAGTTCCAATTTACTGAGAGACAAAATTCATTTCATTTCAAATTCATTCATATTTATTTTGGTAATGCAAGTAACTTTTGAAGAGTTTATCAAATGTTATTTTTGTTTTAAATCGGTCTTTATTTTGCTGTAGAAATTATTTTGTCTCCCATTCATTCAGAAATATTCAAATAAATAATTTTTTTAACAAATAGGCAAGTAATTTCAATGCAGATGAAATGATATTAGTTAAAATAAATCTCAGTTTCTAAAGCCTTATTAAAAACATAATTTTTTTATATTAAATAGTCTCGCTGCTAGGCTTATTTTCTAACTGCTTGCGTACAGTTAACTTTACGTTTTTTGACATGCGCTGATTATAATCGAAAATCTTTTCTGAATATTCTTCAATTACTTATATGATTTCAAACATATGTTATCAGTTTGCAAGTAAAGTCTTATTTTAAAGGTTTTCGATTTATTCACATAGTAATCGATTTACACATGTAATTCTGTCTGAATATTTTTTCATTGCATAAAAAAAAACAGCTACTCACCAGACTTCACCTATAATTGTCTGCATGATTTTGTAAGGTATAACAGGAAAAACTGATTTTGTTTCGCTTTTATGGTAAAATAGAACAACAATTGCATCTATGGAAAAGCACAGAAGCACAATTTCACAGTTTAAAATTTAAATAATTTTGCTACTAATATTCATAAAAATAATCTGGTTCCAAATTCCAGTGAGGGTGGATAAATTTCCTCTTCCTCTCTCTGATGTGTTTTGGCTATCTCACTTTTTATCCCATGGAGTTTCTTGCAATGCAAGCTTTCTTTTATCATACAAAAAATATGCTTTTGGGCAATGGTGTATTTCAGGGGAGCCTTGAACCCTCCACATTGGGCAAATTTTATTTCTTAATAAATTTCTTTCCATTGGCATATCCAAAGAGGGAGGGCACACAAGTTTATTTTGATGGGGAGGCTTGAGGATTTGAATAACATATTTTTGAAAGAAGGTTCTAAAATCAAAGATGTATGCACCTCAACTCAAGCATGCTCTGCCCCCCAAATGTCTGAGATTAATGGTTTCATAAATCTGCATTAAAATGTTAAGATTTAACCTTCCCTTTTCAAAACATATGATTACCTTACTCCTTCTGAACAAATGGTCAGTGGTCATTTTATTTGGAACAGACCCACTTTATTTTAAAAGAAATTCTTCATTTCAATCAAGAATCGGAGGCCTTTCCTAAATCAGGTTTTTTAACGAAAAATGATAAATAATAATAAATACCCCCTCAAGCAGCTGCTTCCACAGAGGTCCGACAGGAGCCTATCAGTTTATATGCCAGAGTTGAAGGTCTGTGAGGATGGCAGACCTCAGCAGAAAAACGACACATACATCCATGCCTTATCCAGGGCTCAAACCCAGATCCCTAAGATTAGTCCAGCAGTGCTGCAAGTAGTTGCGAGCCAAGAGCACTAACCACTCAGCGACGGGACGGCTATATACAAGATTAAAAAAAAGTCATTTTCAAACGTCAAATTTATACGTAACATATGTACCAGGTAATCAAAAAAGTTTGTGCGGTTTTTGAAAGTAAAATAAAACCATACATCCCTTAGATCAGAAACTGTCCTACATAAAAAGGGAAATCAATACATTTTTGAAAATATTGTATTGTTCTACCCAAGTAGCACTTTTTGCTCACAATGGGCTAGATGGCCAGGTCACAAGGACTTGAGAAGGCTAAAGAAATTAAATCTCAATCTCTGTCATCTGTGTCAAGTATCAACAATATCCATTTGCTGTTTAGAGATATGGAACTAAAATATTTACTGTTGGTGATGGCAGTTAAATTAATCTAAAAAGTTGATTCAAACATATTAAAAACAAGTAGTATAAATTATATGAAACTGCAATGGAACGTATAAGCATATTTTAAGTAGAGTATGACATTTTAAGTTTTAACCAATTTTGAATGTTTTCTGTAAAATCAACTGTTTTTACCTTGCTTTCAAAAGTCAAATGTTAGTAATAAGATGAACCCTTTGTCAATTCTCAAGTGTTTACATTTGGTTTTTTGTTACGATCTTGAAAATGTTCATAATACACTTTTTTCTTTTAAGTTCCAACTTACTGAGAGACAAAATTCATTTCATATTTATTAAAAAGTAATCAATCACAAAAAAATCCTTGTGACTCTGAACCAGGCCCAGATCTAGAAAAAAATCAGAGGGCCCAACAAACACAATTGAGTCGGAAAAATATTAAAGGGGGTGGGGACCAAGAGACTGGATTTCCAATGCATAACATTTCTCTCTCCATTTTAAAAGGTCTTTAAATTTTTTCAAAAATGCATGAAATATAAGTTTAGTAATTTTTTTTGTCTCTATTACCACTTTTCTGAGAGGAGGAGGGGGCATGGTTCCCTTGTCCTCTTCTCATAACGCTCAATGCTTTGAACCATGAGTCTGTTTCTAATAAAGTGGTCACGAGTCTTATATTCCTATGTGTTTAAACTATTTTTAATTTTGAGCCAGAATATTAAAACTCAAAGTCCGAAATTCATACAAGGTGACCAAAAAGTCACACAGCTCATAAAGACATTATTTCCTGGCTAGGTACAAAATATATCTATATTGCACCTTAGTACCACAGCACATAATTGATTCAACCTTTATTTGCTTCTATTAACATCTGTTATTTCAGAACAATAGAAGCAAATCTTTTTCTCAAATACAAGGCGTGTTTATCGTTGAACGTTTTTTAATGTCTTATTCATATATACATTAACAATGGATTTATGCAATCATTCCCTCTCTTTTCAATTTCAAAACTTCACATTTCATTGTGTGCCATGAAATTTACTGACTGAATTCTTTTCAGAATAAGGTCTTCTCCAATATTTGAATTTTGTTTTGCACTTTGTTGTACTGTAATAACTAAAACTTTTATTTCTACTGGATTGCATGATTTTTTTATCACTCTATATTTTGACTAAGAAATGGATATTCATGGATGTTCAAGTATAAACCGAATTATCTATAAAAAAATGTTAAAATATCATCTTTGACAAAAATGTTTTATTTTTTGACATATTCTCCTGCACCTCTATACAGTGTTGCCATAGCTCAGGTAACTTCAGTATATTCCTTTCAAAGAAGGTTCAGTTGCTTGTTCAGCCACTGTTGCATAAGTTTAACTTCATCATCAGCAAAAAATCTTTTTTCCTCCTACAGATACTATGAGAGAATTGAACAAGAGAACATTACCTGGCCCTATATCAGGGTTAGAATGCATCAGGGTTAAAATGCATACTTCCGAATGCATTTTCTCTGATATTTTTTCACCACAGAGGAGGTGAGAAGACACAATGAATTGGAGTAGCTTCGCATGTTTCATGTTTCCAACTTCTATCTGGCTTTCTTTAAATGACTTACTCTACTCAAACTGCTGGGTCTTTGAGAGCATTTTATTACCAAACCGTGCACTGAGTCTGAACAGTAGGTTTCACATTTTCATTGGTTAGAATTTCAAAATAATGCACTGGGCCCAACCAAAAGAACCTCTTGTTCACTCATGATGATTACTACTGACAAAATGCATGGGTAAACATGCAAGGACATGTTTATAACAGGTACAGTACACCCCTCCTACTATCAATAATGTTCGTTTTATGTACAATGGTCTGCACTACAGAACAAAAATCCGATTTATATGTGAACTCCCTCATTCATACATCTTTCCTATTAACACAATTCGTTTTCAGGATCAGTGTAATTAGACATAGACAAAAACAGCAGTGCACCCAAAGTATATGTGGGAGTTATAACATCCGACCTCTTTCTTAAGGTCTGGATAATTTATAGTGCATAAAACAACCTCTGAAACCAGAGTTCCTAGCATGACAATCATTTACTCCCAACCTACAATTGTAATTTTCTGAGAATGCCATTGATTGGAAGAATGGAGTTCATATACAGTAGTGTCTGATAATCCTCGAATGAATAGCTCTTGTGTCGTTTAGAAACATCAATTTTATCAACAAATAATGATATGCATATTTATGATGTTATGTGTTTGAATGCTTTTGTATTCTGATTGGTGCAGCTCTGACTCTGAAATCTGTATGAAGATAGGACTAGTGAAATTTTACCCAAAACTTTCTATTATGTTAAACAAACACATGATTATAGAAAACAGGTGGAAAATGTACAGTAAATTTTGTTTTCATATTTTGTTTCCAAAAAATAAAATAAAATATGCATTATTCCAATATAAAAAATTTCATTAAACGGCATCTATTACATTTTAAAACAATACAGTTTTTCAGATTATCAACAATTTAATATTATCTATTCTAGTTCTCTCTATTATTGTATACAATCTAATGTACTTATATTTCATTTAAAGATGGCAACACTAGTGATATCAAACATGATTTCAGTTGTCTCAAATAAAATTGCTGCAGTATGTGAGGGTCTCAATGCAATTTGTTTGCAACACAAAAAAACAACAACTACATTGTGATTGCTCCCAAATTGAGGTTGCATCACTGTTGTAAATTGCTGTGGTGTGTTCCCTCCCTAATACCTGTGTGAATATGTTTAGCTTTTTTTCCCACCCCTGTTCTGGTTACTAGAATTCTCAAGATGGAGGAAACATCCATAGATCTGGCCCTGGATGAAAGCAATTATCATTGTTTTTAAATTAACTTTATTAAGATATATGTGTATTTTTATAGCAGTTTGTGTAATAATCATTTAGATTTTTTGCCACTTTTGAAATATTTTTTCAGAACGAGCTGTTATTTTTAAATATTTCCATAAATCTTTAAATACTGAATAAATATTGCTGAAAATTTCAAGATCTGGATAGATTTGATTGGGATGTTGAAATTATCTTAGTCACTTTTTTCGTAAACAGGTTAAGAGGTTACTAAGCTATGAATCTGATGCCCTATTGACATAACACAGAACAGCCTTTATTCTTCTGTCCAGTACTTGTAACTTGCCTATATTCTTACCTATAAAATGTTGCATGCTTATATATCTTAGCATAATACATACATATATACCTTAGTAGAGCAAGTTTTCAGGAAAAAGAGGTACTAAATCTAATATTTATTGTGTATACTATAAACCTGTAATAAGTGCTGGCTTCTAATATAAACTTACCAAATATCTAAATCAATAATAGTGTGCTGTAAAACATGTGTATAACACATTTGCCTTGCCTGATATATATGGTTAAAAAATACTTGATAAAACAATAATTACTATTAATCTGAAAAAGTCTTACAGTACAGTGCATGAATTTAATGAAAGCTTTAGAGAACCACTATTAAAAATCAATAGAATGCATCTATCTATAGCCAGAAATGAAATCAGTTAATAAATACTAAAACACAGCTAGTGTAGTATAAATTTAATAATACATGAAAATGCTCTTACACTAACTATGTAAAAAATTCAGAACTTAAGCATTCAGGAGTGCTATAAAGTATTCAAAGAATGAATATAGAATTTTGCCTTATTCGTGAACAACTCCATCATTTCAGTTCATTAAATTATACCCCTATTATCCTATCACTCATAAAGTATCCTTTGACAACCAAAGGTAAACCAGAGTAAGAAAAAAAAGTCCATTATCATCGATGATAATGTTTTTATTATCATTGATGATAATGGATTATGTGTCTGCAGAAAATCGACTATCAACTTTTGGGCATTTGTATTGGACTGGTAGCAATGGACTCACCACCTTCTTCAAAATATCATCTTGAGGACTAATCCAATGCCGCTGTACCAGCCCCCAAGGTACTGGTAAATATCTTTGTTGCCTTCTTACTCTGGTTTACCTTTGGTTGTCAAAGGATACTTTATGAGTGATAGGATAATAGGGGTATAATTTAATGAACTGAAATGATGGAGTTGTTCACGAATAAGGCAAAATTCTATATTCATTCTTTGAATACTTTATAGCGCTCCTGAATGCTTAAGTTCTGATTTTTTTAGATTGTTAGTGTAACAGCATTTTCATGTATTATTAAATTTATAGAAATGAAATCATTTACATAGTTCACGATAACCTCAAAAAATGCTAGCATGGCAATTTTTGTTGAATTGATAAGAGAAAACCAATTTTGGTGCTCTATTCTCCTTTGAAATTAATATGAATTGAGTAAATGATTCATCACTGGTATATTTTACTTTTATATTATAATTTTTAGGATACTTATAAGAAGCTAGTTGTGCAGAGTTTAAATGCTAGCCATAACTACTGAAACACAGATGACCTTATGGTCACAACATCATACCATAGTTAAAAGTTCAAATAGATATTTATTAGTCAATAAGAAGTTAATAAAGCAGGCCAAAGTCAAGCAGATGTTGCCAGATAGCATAATATGAGTCAGTCAGTGGTTTCAGACTGAGTGAGATTCTAACAAGGGAAAATTTTTAAAAGAATGCATCCAGATGATTCAGTAGAGGGCACAGTTCTTATATATTTCCTCAAATGTTGAGAAAACCTAGGGTTGGGTTGTTTTACCTCTGAGCAGCACTTTTTTGCACACCATGGGCTAAATGGCCAGATCACAAGGACCCACTGGAACAGCTGTTGGAAGACAGATGGTGCCGCCTATCGAGGCCATCCAGAGTGTTCTTTAATGTGCTCAGGGTGCGGCTCTCCCATACACGGGGCCACGGCTTAACGTCCCATCCAACAAACAGCAGTCTTTCCAAGTCCAGCATTGTCCCCTACTGACTGTGGGCAGGGAGTTTTGTGGAGATAAATCTCAACGTTGACCCAGCTGGGACTCAAACCTGGGAACTGCAGATTATGAGCCTCACACGATACT
The DNA here is from genome assembly GCA_038380435.1 of Ryuthela nishihirai. Classification (NCBI taxonomy): domain Eukaryota; kingdom Metazoa; phylum Arthropoda; class Arachnida; order Araneae; family Heptathelidae; genus Ryuthela; species Ryuthela nishihirai. Next base: position 29,484,975 of record JAWZYU010000002.1, on the reverse strand, counting down.
GACTGAGACACCCCCCACCCAATGAGCAAACCCAATATGAATACATAAGTGAATGTTACTATGACTGGTTAGAGCATGTCAAGCAGTTGTAAGGAAATGCAGAAACTTGTGAATACTAGAATGTTCTTTGTAATGTTAAAACTGCAATGCCCAAAAGTAAACAAGTGCTTTTATACTGAAGATTATAGATGTCACAGCAGCAAAAATCATGGATTCATAGAGCAACATCATTATGTTAACTAACTTTTCAGTAGCAATATTCCATGAATATAGTTTTCTATGGAAAAGTTTCTGTCTCTAAAATTAGATTCATTATATGGAGGGTGTTCAAAAAGATCTTGACATGCATCTGTAGATTTGCTTTCATCCTTCGGAAATTAAAGAGCTACAGCTTGTTTGAAAGCTTGTCTAAAATTGTCATTACGTGTTAAAAACAAGGATGTATTATTATTTCTCTCTTCACTGATGGTGCATAAAATTCGGTGTGCAAAATTCGTGTACTGTTGCTATGGAACCAACTAAAGATGAGGAAAGAGTTTACATTTTCCTAAGGATGCAGCTTGGGGATGATGTTAAAAAAGTTCATACCAATTTATTCCAAGTATGTGGGGATCATGCTTATTCATATGGCACTGTTACTGTATAGATGTGCAAATTCAGAGAAGGATGCCAGAGCCTCGAAGACTTCTTTCATACAGGAAGATCGAAGGAGGCTGTGACTGTGAGAGCCATTACTGTTGTTCATGACCTCATTAAGGAAAACCCACACATCAACATTCAGGTAATGTTTAGATGGCAGTGTATCGACTGGCAATGTGGAAACAATTATTCATCAACATTGAAAGTTCCAAAAGATCTGTGCCAAATGGGTATTCCACAAACTGACAGAATAGCAAGAAAAAAAAGTCTACAAAAGTCTCATTAACCTAATAGTGTAAAAGTAACAGATTATAGTTATTATTTAGATAATGTAATGATTTTTAACTTTAAAATTTTGAGGTGAAATTTGATTTTTAAAAATGTGGGATGTAAAAATTATTTTGAGTCAAGATTACTGATTAGGATTAGATACCTTATTAAGCTTGAAATATTAAGGTAGTAGATTTTATTGAAACCTAAGTGGTTTGGAAGTTTTTAATCTTATTAGAGGAGCTTGTAGTATTATTAATAATCATCATTAAATTTTATTTTATATACTGCAGTTTAGATTATTTTTAGAGAAATTAGCCTATAAAATATGATTTTCAATTTAGGTCAAGGGGTAATGTATGATAAAGAATGTGCGAGTTACTATTAGAGTATAAATAGATTAATAATCTAAAGATTGTTTTGAAAAAGGATTTAAGAGTAAAATTAAAACAATATTTTAATTTGAAATAAGCAAATGAAAATGTGCATATCGCCCGTCACTCTCATTGTAAAATGTGATAAGTCAAAACATAGTTGGGGTACTGGAAAGTGCCCCTAGAGTAGGGTAAAGCTATATAGCATTTTAATTACATTAAGAAGAATCTTTTGTAAGGTACTCTATTTTTATAGAATATATTTATTTATAAAAATAATGGTTTATTATGAGGAGAAAAGAAATTCCTTATTCACTGTTTAAAATTCACAAAATCTGTATCTAAAAGTTTTTAAGATTTACTTTATGTGCCCAAAAAAAGTAAATCGTGTCAAAAATGAAATCATTTACTCAGTTCATTTTTACGTCTCAAAGCTAAAGAACTGGCAATTTTTGTTGAACCGGTAGGAGAAACAAATTGTTAGTGATTCATCATTGGTATGTTTTGCTTTTATATCATACTTTTTAGGGTACTTATGGGAAGGTACTTTTCAAAATATCTTAGTTTATCAATTTTAGGTTTGCTTTTTAGTGGTAACTTTAAAAGGAACTGTCACTAACACCACTTTTCTCCTGATTCATGGAAGAAAATTGTTATATTCCTTGTGTCACTCTGCATGTCTCAAGCTTTCATTTATCACACTATTTGTTACACTCAGCCCTCATGTTTGGAAGATATAATGGAAAACATTTTTAAACGTTTTTCCCCTTTATATGGGTGTGGGTGGGAATTCAATTGTTATGCTCAGTCTTTGCAATCAGAAGATATAGTGGAACAACCATTTAAAACTTTCTCATTTTTTCATGGGGTATATTTTCTATAGCATATGCCATTTCATATGCTACAAGCTTTCATTTTGTATTTAACATGCTATAATCAGCCTTTGAATTTGGAAGATAAGGGGAACAACAGTTTAAGTTTTTTGTGAATTAGATAAGGATTGTGCCACTTTCAGTGGTGTATGTAAACAAATTGCACACATCAACAGGCAAAACTGTTATAGCAAAAATTTATGAATTAGGAAAGGGGAAACTATAATTAATAAGCTAAATTTTAATCAACACTAAAACAATTCTTTAAAATGCCCTTGTTTCAATTAACCATAAAGCTGCAGCCAATTAGCATGTATTTAGCACAAACTTTACAGGAAATACATTACTGAACACTTTTTTTTGTCAATAAGCCCCCTGATCAATCACAGGAAATCTACAATACTTAGGAAATGTAGGTTTAAAAAATTGCATCATTCAATTAATTAAAGGTTAATGAAAGGTTCTTTATCTGTTAAAAAGAAAATATCTGTACATGTCACTGATGCTCTTAATTCAGTCTTAGAATCTTATATAAGAAAATGAAAGTCATTACAACATATGAATATATACTGAAAACACAATTTATTATACACAACGGACCCACCCACAAACATACTAACTTGGCTAGCTGAAACCCCATATGGGCTATAAAAATAGGTCAGATACCTACCTGTGGTACAGCAAACCTGCGACTGTTATGATGGGTCAACGTGGTGACCTGAGTGGGTTTGATTGTTGGCAGTCAGTGCAAGGAAAATGGACTGTCCATATCTGCAACTGCAGAATGTCTGGGATTTCAGTTTGTGACCACTGCATTCATGTACTAGAACTACATCAAAATTGGCAAAACCGGTAGCCACCAGGAAAATTTGGCTGTAATTGCATCGTTGATGTTCGAGGTGAGCACTATTTCTCTGGTATCGTAATGTCAGAAAAGAAGGTCACAGTGCAGATGATAATGTTGCCATTTAATGATGGGGCAGCTACAAAGGTTTGTGCAAAAAACCATTTGATGTATGATGGTACAGTACAACTGGTGTCTATAGTAACCGAGACCAACATTGAGTATCCTTGTTAATAGCATGTCACCTGTTACGAGGCTATAGTGGGAGAAGGAATATTGGCAATGGACCATGGAAGACTGCAAATGGGTACTTAATCTGACAAATTGAAGCAATGACATTGCACCCTCATAATAATTGTCTGCAATTTGGTACTTAGTCTGACAACTACAACATGTCGTTGGGAGGTTGCACATGTAGTGTAGATCACAAAAGATCATGGAGCCCAACTGTTGGTGTAATGTTATGGGGGTGTTTATGTGGGCCATAATGGGGTCCCTTGTACCTATTGAGACCACCATCACTACACAAGGCTATGTTGATGTATGCTGACCACCTACAACCCATTCATGGCTATCATTTTCCACAGCAGGATGCTTTCTTTCAACAAGACAATGCACTGTCTCATTGTTCTCATTTGGCAGAGGATTGGTTGGAGGAGCATTCCCAGTGATTCACAACTTTTGAATAGCCGTCTCACTCTCCGGATTTGAACCCCATTGAGTATCTGTGGGATGAAGTGGAGCAAGGCAAGCTCAAAACCCACCACCTGGCAACGCTCAGCACTTTACAAATGGCTGACCTGGAATCATGGACTGCAATACCACCCAAACATTTCCAATACCTGATAGAGTACATGCCATGACATGTTGCTGCTATTGTGAAATGTGGATCCACACATTATTATGAGGATGTGTATAATAAATTGCTATCTCAGAATTTTAATGGATATACATATAATCTTGTTTAAAAAGGATGGAAAAGCTAAAAAAAGTCTGAATTAAACAATATCAGTCTCTTGGCATGGCCCAGCCACCACTGAAGAAAAGCAATCATTTATAAAGTGTTGCCTTACCTGGGGCTCGAATCCAGGTCCCTCTGATCAGTAGCCAAGAGCGCTAACCATTCAGCCATGGGGCGGCTAAAAATAAATACCCCCTCAAGCAGCTGCTTGCCACAGAGGTCTGAGGATGGCAGGACCTCAGCATGAAAATGACATATACATCCATGCCTTACCTGGGGCTTGAACCCAAGTCCCTTAGATCAGTAGTCAAGTGCGCTAACCACTCGGCCACAGGATGGCTATTATCAGTATACATTTCCTTATTAAAAGCACCATGTCAAGTGTATTCATTTACAATTGCTTCTTTTCACTTACTCCGCCTATTTCAGGACTATATCAATTGGTGCATTGGTATTTGCTACAGTTCTTCATTTCCAACCTATAATTTATTCCTTAATTAAAAGTTTAATAATGCTTGTCAGAGCTCCACTTTAATTATACGACTCTAATGCCTGTAATTAAGTAATGTTCGTAAAAAAAATTAAGTGTAACCAGTGTTGATGATATGAAAAAATGAACATGTTTTTCATTCACAATGCTGCAATGAATATCCTCAAAAATATGGACTTTTCTTGAACTCCATAATGAATTCTGAACAATCAATCCACAAATTATGTCAATTATGAAAAATTCAAAAAAAAATTATAGTTATGAAAATAACAGTCTAGTGTTTTCAATGCAAATTTTCTCAACTGTATGATAACAATGAAAATAATAAAACAAGAAACAGTGTATTTCAGGTTTGGTGATTTACAGTGTGGAAAATAGAGCAAAAGGCATTTATTTCTACATGAAAATGAATGACAAAGGGTTACATGAGTTCCGAAAGGTTGAGAACTGCTGATCCACAACAATGATACTGCATTTTACAATTTAAAACAGTAATTAGAACATCAATCTGTGATATTAATATTAAACACATATAATAAGAATCAATAATAAAGGTACAGAATTTAAGAAATATTTCTTGCTGAAAAAACTGAGTTTCACTATGAGTGTGACTCAAATCCTGTAACTAAATTAAATATAGTAACAGCTATAGAATAAAACATCTGACCATTTATATACAATAAACATTCTAAAAAGAGTTAAATATCTGAAAAATGGCAAGTTAAAACAACCAAAAAATGAATAAAATATATCAATGCATATTATAAAACAAAAAAGCTACTGCTCAAGCAGTCCAGTGTTCCTCAGAGGTTTGACAGGAGTCTGTCAATATATCATACTGATGATTTGTGAGGAAGGCAAGCCCTCACCAGAAAAATTACTTGCATCAAGAAATAAAACATCCATGCCATAAACAGGATGAAACCTAGGTCCCTTTGCTCCCAGCCTAGCATGCTAACTGCAAGGCCATTGGAATGTTATTCAGATCTAAAATAAAACCAATGTTGAAGGGAAGTTCTGAATACACAGAGTTCACTTGTGAATAGATCTATAATTACAGAAAATTCTTTATTCTTAGGGAAGCTGTTTCTAATTTACATATCATACTAAGTTTAAAAATAATTTAAACAATTTATATCAATAACTCACTGGATTAGTGATGACAATATTACATTTATACCAGTTGAATTGAATAGGCTTAATTAAATAAATATCTCACTATGTTTAAGGCTCAAGAAAAGTTATATTTTCAACATAACTTACTGTGTTGCCAACAGCTTTGTGAGCTGTAACTTTTTTCCTACTGTCACGACACATTAATTGTTTACCAATAGTGAAATATTTATATAAGTATTTATCTGTATCATGTGAAGTACTTAGGAAATTTATGATTACAGCAAAAATAGCAGCTAATAAGCAATGGTTTCTCCCTACTTATTAGGAATTACACCTACTTGTGTGGCAAAGTTACTTGTCTTGTGAGTTTAAATTATTATTAGCAGATGGAACAGAACAAATCCTAATAAGTAATGTTATAATAAATATTGAGATAAACCCGACAGTTCAACATCCAGTAATAAATAGGCACTTTTGATGTCGATTTCAATTTTAGAGGAAAAATTGAACTGGGTAGGATACAAGCCCCATGACCTCCTGATAACATGTCAGGTGCTGTGGACCACTGAGCTACCGACCGCCGATCAAGATTTCCTCTAATTAACACATGAACATTCCCTTTATGTCACATATATGTGTTATTTTAGACAACTTTTAGCCCTAGCAGCTTTTTATTTGCCAATAGATGGAAAGCATGTCTTTCAAGTATGCTAGTGATAATAAATATTGAGATAAACTCGGATAAACTTGACGGTTCAACATCCAGTAATAAATAGGCACTTTTGATGTCGATTTCAATTTTAGAGGAAAAATTGTCTGAGCCAGGTGGGATACGAGCCCACAACCTCCTGATAACATGTTAGGTGTTCTGGACCACTGAGCTACCGGCCACCGATCAAAATTTTCTCTAATTAATGCTATGAACATTCCCTTTATGTCGCATATATGCGTTATTTTAGGCAATTTTTAGCCCTAGAGGCTTTTTATTTGCCAATAGATGGAAAGCATGTCTTACAAGTATGCTAGTGATAATAAATATTGAGATAAACTCGACGATTCAACATCCAGTAATAAATAGGCACTTTTGACGTCGATTTCAATTTTAGAGGAAAAATTGTCTGAGCCAGGTGGGATACGAGCCCACGACATCCTGATAACATGTCAGGTGCTCTGGACCACTGAGCTATCGGCCACCGATCAAGATTTCCTCTAATTAACGCTATGAACATTCCCTTTATGTTGCATATATGCGTTATTTTAGGTAATTTTTAGCCCTAACGGCTTTTTATTTGCCAATAGATGGAAAGCATGTCTTACAAGTGTGCTAGTGATAATAAATATTGAGATAAACTCGACGGTTCAACATCCAGTAATAAATAGGCATTTTTGACGTCGATTTCAATTTTAGAGGAAAAATTGTCTGAGCCGGGTGGGATATGAGCCCACGACCCCCTGATAACATGTCAGGTGCTCTGGACCACTGAGCTACCGGCCGCCGATTAAGATTTCCTCTAATTAATGCTATGAACATTCCCTTTATGTCACATATATGCGTTATTTTAGGCAATTTTTTGCCCTAGCGGCTTTTTATTTGCCAATAGATGGAAAGCATGTCTTACAAGTATGCTAGTGATAATAAATATTGAGAAAAACTCAGATAAACTCGACATTTAAACATCCAGTAATAAATAGACATTTTGACGTTGATTTAAATTTTGGAGGAAAAATTGTCTGATAAAAAGCCAATAAAGGCTAAAAATTGCCTAAAATAACGCATATATGTGACAAAAAGGGAATGTTCATAGTGTTAATTAGAGGAAATCTTGATCAGCGTCCAGTAGCTCAGTGGTCCAGAGCACCTGACAAGTTATCAGGAGATCGTGGGCTCTTATCCCACCTGGCTCAGACAATTTTTCCTCTAAAATTGAAATGATGTCAAAAGTGCCTATTTATTACTGGATGTTGAACTGTTGAGTTTATCTGAATTTATCTCAATATTTATTATCACTAGCATACTTGTAAGACATGCTTTCCATCTATTGGCAAATAAAAAGCCGCTAGGGCTAAAATTGCCTAAAATAACACGTGACATAGAATGTTCATAGCGTTAATTAGAGGAAATCTTAATCGGCAGCCGGTAGCTCAGTGGTCCAGAGCACCTGACATGTTATCAGGAGGTCGTGGGCTCATATCCCACCTGGCTCAGACAATTTTTTATCTAAAATTGAAATCGACGTCAAAAGTGCCTATTTATTACTGGATGTTGAATCGTCGAGTTTATCTCAATATTTATTATCACTAGCATACTTGTAAGACATGCTTTCCATCTATTGGCAAATAAAAAGCCGCTAGGGCTAAAAATTGTCTAAAATAACACATATATGTGACATAAAGGGAATGTTCATAGTGTTAATGAGAGGAAATCTTGATCAGTGGTCCAAAGAACCTGACATGTTATCAGGATGTCGTGGGCTTGTATCCCACCCGGCTCAGACAATTTTTCCTCTAAAATTGAAATCGACTTCAAAAGTGCCTATTTATTAAGTAATGTTAATTAAGCCATGAAAATATTTTGCGATATTTCAAAATTAGTATACTTATATGTATTAAAATACATTTTTTCAGTTGGCATATAGGGAAAGCATAATTTAAAAAATATATATATATATTTAGCTGATAATTATGTTATTAATCATTATTTAATTTTTCATAATAGATAAAAGAAGTTGAAATATTTATGAACATGAACCATTTAACTTTTCTTCATATTATTATCTAAAAGTTTTTTCCTAAAAAGTTTTAGAAAAGGCATAATTTTTGATTAAAATATCAATTATAATAAACAATTCTCAGTGTGTAAAAAAACAATTTGATTCTTTCACTACACATTTAAATGTAACTTCCACTTTTGTTTCTGCTAAAGCTCAGAATGTAATAATAAAGAGTAATGCACTCAAAGACAAAAGCATTATCCTTAATGTACAAAATTTTTTCTAAAAAGCTAAAATCAACTAAAAATAAAGCACAAGGTGCCAATGAAACACAAATATATCTCCTTAGTCAACAGAGCACAATGGTAGTTTTAACCCTTAAAAATTTTACAGCAGTGGTTTCAAGCAGATAATTTTCCATTTCTGAAAAATGTGAATTTCATAAAATTCATTGGAAATATAATAAATAAAATAGCAATAAATTTGACAGTTTTAAATCTGTAATCAACTTTTTGCAGGTGATGATATATGCATACATCCATAAAATGTATACATATATAGGGTGGATACAAAAACATGAATAAATAAGTCCCTAAGAGCTCTATTCCTCATGAGGAAAAAAAATACTGGTTTTTTTATTTGAAGCATTGGTGTTGAGAAAAGTGAACTTAAAGTATTGTTTTCATACCTGGTTCCTAGGTTTGAAGTGTTATAATGCAATGTGGAGTGGAGCACATATAATATGAGAGGCAGTCTTTAACTACCCTAACAAATATTGTCAATACTTGTAACTAGTAATGGCATCCCAATTTAACTGGTTCATCTATTTGCAATTTTATTAGCTATTATTTTTTAAATAAATCATAGAAAATGCATTTAGGAAAATGGCCTTTTCAAGAGTACTATGAAGTGAAAGCAGGGGAGAATTCCATGTTTGTTATTATCCCACACAATTTATTTGCCTTGCTTTATGCATTTGTTTGGAAATTCCTGCTACGACTCATCACAGTATTGTAAAAGTATAATCAAGAAATCACTTAATTTATACTGCATTTTCGATACAATGCAAACCTTAGTTTGATTTAATACCATGAAAAGCATTATGTGGTAACTGTATTTGGGAGGTTAAACATAAAACTGAACATTCTTCTTACAATCTGCATAAAACTTATTTCTCAAAAAAGATAGCTTCACAAGTCCATATTTCTAACATAAGTGAAATTTGATAATACACTAGAAGTACTTCTACTGGTTACCTTTAAGTTAACAGCTTTCAGAAAACAATCACATGACAAAATAAAGTATCATAAAACATCACACTAAGTGAAAAAAAACAAAACTGACAAAATAATTTTTCAGTTTACCTTGAATCTCTACAGAAGAAATCTATAAACACTATTAGAAGTTTTATGTACATTTACTAGAATTGAAAATGAAATTAAAGCACAGCATATCAATGAGGAAATGATAGAGCTACTTAGCTTAGTTCCAAATCACTGGACTGTGAAAAAAAAAACAGCAAAATAAATGGGAACTATGACATACATCATTAGAAAGGTAAGAGCCCCTAACATCAACACAAGGTGCTTTACTAGATATTATTCCAAAGCAAGGAAAAGAACAAAGTATTGATGACTGCTCAGCAATTAACAACTTTTATAGCTTAAGAAGACTTTTTTTTATTATTTAATTAAAAAAGGGAGAAGGTACTTCCCTACATAAAGAGTAGAAATAACCTAGAAGCTATATTAGGCTTGTCCTGGTTTCTCATACAACATACAAACATTTACACATGAACATGCCTCAATGGTCTTAGGAGTAGGTTATGCTAACCCCTAGACCAGGTAATTAGTTTAATAAGTATAATACTATGCTGTGATTCCATACTTGTAGTTAAATTTATGTATAAAAAGTTATAAGAATATTGAAAGAATAAAAAAAAAATTATAAGAATATTCAAATTACTGGGATTTCAGCAATGCAGTGGATATGGTCCAAAATTCCTTGTTATATGTTACCTTAAATGGAAAGACGTTAATGTGTGTGTGTGTGTGTTTTTCACTTCTATGTTGAGTTGAATTTATTTCTGTTCTATAGTAACAATCAATATGTCAAGCTAAATTTGTTATTTAAATTGACCCTACGATTTCAGATTTCAGCTCTATACAACACTAACTCCTGTCAAGGCTGATGCAATGTGTCGATTTATCAATATAATTTTTGAAGTTAGTTTTGAAAAGCACTTCATTTTCTGCAAATTTAGAACATCAAATTTAACTTTTTGCTGCATCTGTGTTTCCATGGGTGTAGCAAGAATTATTTCAAGGACAACTACTTTTAAGTAGCTTCAAACCACAGCATTTGTTAAAATATGTTTAATATATACACAATTATGCTGTATCAGTTAAACTATTCCTGAGGAAGCCTTATAAACACTTCAGCTGATTACTATTCATTGCTTCATATTGCAATGCTTTCAGCCCTATTACAAACTACACTTCAATTAAGGTAAGACCTAGTAAATGTTAGCTCAAACAGAAAAGTCTTCTTGCTAAGCTGAAAGAGCTGCATTTTGAGTTCAAAGGAAAAAAAATCTTAACATTAAAGCTTTTCTTCTATATTTATTCAACATACTATCAACAGGTGCATATATGTGATTTCCTATTATTTCAATATGAATCCTTACATTTGATACAAAGCATGATGGCTTAAAAAAATACCACATATAATACCATAAATAGCCAAAAAAAAAAACCATAGAAAGATAAAACTATTCTCTTGATGTTTGATTCAGGCTAGTCATGTGCACTGGAAAGTGCCCTCGCTTCAATTTACAGTCAGATACATTTCCAATGTGAAACTGCTTAAAGCCACTAATAGAGGATGATTGTTCAGTGGCCGGTAGCTCAGCAGTCAGAATACCTGACATATTATCAGGAGGTCATGGGTTAAAATCCAGGGTGTTCTAGATGGGCAAGGGCCTGGGCATTGTGATGTCAGTCATGTGCCACGTCACAGGAGGGGGTAATCTTACCATGAGTGGGCAAAGTGACCACCTTTCATTTGACAGGACGTAGTGAACACACAGTAATGAACTTTGAACGTTCTGGTTTCATTTTGATATAAATGTACATTATTACAATTTAAATAACCCAAGAACATAGGCTCATCCAGGTTATTGTAATATTTAACACAGGAATGAAGTAGTGACAACATATTTTAACATATAATATATATAATCTTAAACGTCGTCAATGATAGTTGAATGTGCATTAACAGAAATGTATACATATCCTTTTCCCAAACAACAGTGGCAAATATATATAAATTATTTCGTTTTTCTCTACAGATTATTTTAATTTTTGTGTTCATGTAGACAGAAAAGCAAAACTTTTAGGAACTAGCTTAAAGTATGAAAGTAAGGCTCCATATCAGTCATATTTTAGAGGATTTGGTTTGTTTGGTTTGTTTTACCTCTGAACGGCACTTTTTTGCACACAATGGTCTAAATGGCCAGGTCACAAGGATCCGAAGACTAAGAGAAGGTTGGGAGAGGGGACCCACTGGAACAGCTGTTGAGAGACATATGGTAGCCTCCCATCAAGGCCATCCAGTATGTTCTTTAACGTGCACAGGGTACGACTCTCCTGCACACATGGGGCCACGGCTTAATGTCCCATCCAACGGATGGAGACCTTTCGAAGCCCATTGGTGTCCCCCTACTGACTGTGGGCAGGGTGGGGAGTTGTGTGGAGATAAATCTCAACACTGACCCACCTGGGACTCGAACCTGGGAACTGCAGATTACGAGTCCAATGCGCTACAACTGAGCCACCCGCCTCTATTTTGAAGGAACTGTTTCAGTTTTTCACATGTATTTTTGTAGCTTTAATGAAAGCAGTTGTATCTGCTGAGTTTAGTGTGCATGTTAACTTGTAGTGCTGATTTCTTTTTGAAACATGACGAGAAAGTGTTGTGTTCCAAATTGTCAGTTGCATTATGATACACTTTATGTTGCCGTATTACAAAAGATCAGAAAGAAAAACTACTTTAGATAAGTAAAATTCCGAGAGAATGTACATAACTAGTAAAACTGCTGTTTATAGGAAACATTTCAAATCCTATATTTTGTGTTATTCTGACTTTCTGATGCCCTTTCTACGTAAAGTTTGAGAGTCCCCCCCCCCCCCAAAAAAAAATATTCAGAAGTCAAAATATATTTTTATTATTCTGACTGAAGGAAACATTAAAAAACATGAAGTAGGACATGAAGTAGGGTGGTGAAAAATATTTTTATATTTTTTAACTATTAGTTTTATTTGTAACTACTAATGAAATTTACAACTGCTGCACAATTGGAATTGTTTGCACTTTTTTTTTGATGCCTTAAACTGTAGCTTATTTGGCTTAGGTGTAAGTTCGGCCTTGCTCTAACTACAATATTACTGTACAAGAAGTATTTCAGTCAGAGGAAAAGATAAAAATTAATAATTTATTCAAAATCAGAGTAGTAAATTTGGCAATATATCAGCGAATAATGTTTTTTTTTTTTTATTTTCATTGGAAGAAGTTAGCAACAGTATAATGTTTTCTGAGGGGAGAAATATTGTGATCAAAGAACATGAAATAAAGGAAATGATTTTTAACTCAAGATGGGAAGAAGGTGCTAATTTTCATTGCAAGCTATGGTGCTTACAAGGCAAAGTCTTATCAGATTGTAATGCATGCATATCACAAATAGCAGAGAAGCAAAAAGTTAGAATTTGATGAAGAGCTGTTTTTATACGTGGAAATGATTGACAAGGGTGGTCTTACTTACTCGACAAACAAGTTATTTATGACAACTATTATAAGTTATTTAATGCTCTTAGAAATGGTATAATAAGTAAACGAGGAGAAGTTTTTAAAAATCAAATGCAATTATTATTATTATTTTTTATAGAGTTACTTGAATTTGAAGAGAAAATCTGCATATGAGATAAAGCCTTCTGCTGGCTATTTAAAGCACTGTCGAAAGTTGATATTGTTGGCCCTACCTATCTCAATAAACCTAGTTTCTTTAAAAATCCTACTAATCATTTTCTCTCTGCAGGAACGTGAGGACATTATATAGAGATTATTCTCTTGATGTCCTCACACAGGAATTCCAGTGCTACAACCTAGATATTCTAGGCTTGCAAGAGACCAGATTGACAGGTAAAGGTGAGATACTTAAAAATAACTTTAAATTTCTCTTTACAGGGAGGGAGGATGGAAAGCATCACCAAGGCATAGGTCTGCTGCTCAGCAGCCATGCTAGTGATGCTCTTCTAGGATATGAATGCATTAATGAAAGGTTTCTTACAGCAAAATTTCAGATAAGCATTAAAGACTTGAATGTTATCTGCCAACTGAGGATGCCAATGAGGATGAGAAGGAGAGGTTTTACGGACAACTTCAGGATATTTTCAATTCTGTCAAGAAAGGAGATATTACCCTTGTTCTAGGTGACTTCAATGCCAAAGTTGGTACTGACTCTGATCTTTGGGGAGGAGTGATAGGCCCTTTAGGTATTGGTAGCTGCAATGGCAATGGGCAACGTCTCCTACAGGTAAGTAAATTCAATGGTTTCAGAATAACTAACACTTATTACAAACACCGCGACATACATAAGTACACATGGGTTTCACCTGATGGGCTGCATAAGAATATGATTGATTATATGTTAATTAACAGCAAATGGGCTAGTTCTGTTAGGAATACCAGGTCATATAGGGGAGCTGAAATTGGATCTAACCATTAACCTTGTTAAAAGTGTCTTGCATCTTAAACTTAAAAAGTGTTGTGCTAGGGTTAAAAAATTTACTTTTAATTCTGAAGCTCTGAAAGACCCAGTTATATCTAAAGCTTACCATGATAGGTTACTTAGTCATTATGACAGTCATGGTATGCTTGCTATTGAAGTTGAGGAAGAATGGGACCATTTTAAACAGGCTTTTTTGGAAACTAACAGTACTCTTTTAGGAAAAAAGGAGCAGAGCAGGAAGAATTATTTGTGTGATAAGGCACTTGAGCTTATGATATTTCAGAAAGAAGGAACTGCATGAATGTTCTTAATCGATACCCTACTAGTCCTAATAGAAAGCATTACAGAGAGCTTAATAAACGTGTAAAGGATCAGTTAGCTGCGATAAGAATCTTTGGCTTGATAACTTGGCTGACAAAGCCGAGGAAGCAGTTAGACAGCACAACAGCAGAGAGCTGTACCAGATAGTTAATGTTTTATGTGGTAGAAAACGGACAGGCATACATGAATTGAAGGATAAACAAAGTAAGCTTATAGAAGGTGAGGATTCTGTCATGGCTAGGTGGGCTGAGCATTTCAGTGATGTTCTAAACAATGTGGTTAGTTCTACTCCCATTGTTTGTAATGATGATAGATGCATTGGTGGCTTTAATGTTGGCCCTATAACACAATCTGAAGTTATTTTTGGCTATTTCTAAACTTAAACTTCATAAATCCCCAGGGGTAGACGAAATTACTACAGAAATGCTTAGAGCTGGGAATGTTTCGGTTACCGCTTGGATGACTGAAATTCTGAATATCTTTTATGATAAAGGCATGGTTCCTAAGGATTTTACCAGAGCTATTGTTATCCCTATTTTCAAAAACAGTGATCGCAGTTCTTGTGATAACTATAGGGGTATCAGCCTACTCTCTGTTCCAGGGAAAGTTCTTTCCATGATTGTGCTTAATGGAATTAAGAATCTGATTGACAGTCAATTATGTGATGAGCAATGTGGATTCAGAAGTGGTAGGGGATGTGTGGATCAGATTTTTTCACTTAGGCAGATTCTTGAGAAATGTTTAGAGTTTCAGAAACCTTTGGTTGCTAGCTTTATCGATTTCAAAAAGACTATCGACTATGTTGATTGACATAAATTGTGGTTGATTGTGAGATCATATGGTATACCAGACTAGTTACTTAACATAATGAAAGCTCTCTATAATAATACTGAGTCATGTGTGAGAGCTGGTAGGTCTTGTAGCAATTGGTTTAGCATTACTTCTGGTGTTCGACAAGGGTGCATTTTGTCCCCTTTTCTCTTTAGTTTGGTTGTTGATTATGTTATGCGAAATTCACTTCAAGGGAAAGCTTTTGGCCTTAAATGGGCTGGAGATACGAAAATTTCTGATTTAGATTATGCTGATGATTTAGCTCTTTTGGCAAATGATGTTGATGAGATGAACTCTTTCATTTGAGCTGTTGATGAGACTAGTAGTAGAGTAGGTTTGGTTATAAACAGAGAGAAAACTAAAGTGATGAAAATTGGTCAGGCAGGTTGTGATTCAGTTCATCTGAATGGGTGGTCTTGAGCAGGTGTCACAGTTTAATTATCTTGGGAGCTTTGTAACAGATTGGTGATGTGCGGCATGAGATTAACAGACGAATAGGGATTGCTGCCGGGACTTTTAAAAATCTATGGAGAGTGTGGAGAATAATGCGTATACACGTAAAGACTAAAATTAGACTGCATAATAGTTTGGTTCTTTCTAGGGTTAGTTATGGTAGTGAAACTTGGATGCTGTGTAAACAAGATAACAGGATACTAGATGCTTTTGATTCTAGATGTTTACGTAGTATCTTAGGCATTAGGTGGTTTAACTTTGTAACTAATGATGAGGTTAGGCAAAGGAGTCTACAACCTCCTTTAAGCAGCATATTGTGCAGAGAGAGACTCCACTGGTTTGGCCATATTGCCCGTATGGATAATTATAAATTGGAGAATAGGATTATGAACAGCATGCCTAGAGGCCTCAGAAGGAGGGGGAGACCTAGGATGTGGTGGGCAGACAATGTCAAACAGGACCTTGTTAGAATTGGTGTGCAGTGGCTGGATGCAGCAGATGTAGCTCAGGATAGATATGCTTGGAGAATTAAACTGCATGGTCTGGTCAGACCTCTGTACCCCATGGCTGCTTGAGTATGATGAGGGTCCTAAAAAAAGATGGTACTTTTTAAAAATTTGTAATTCATACTTTTTTTTGTAGCTGCTTGAGGGGTATTTATTTTATTTATAGTTACTAAAAACACCTACCTTCAGAAACTGTGATATATGACTAATAAATATTGAGCACATTTATCCTCCTTTTGGAGTCACGTTTGAGGCAGCTCATGACATTGGAGATGTCACAAGCTTTAATTTGAGATATGCGTCGTTAAAGTCGAACCTGCAAAAATCAGCCTCCTCATTTTATCAAGGGGAATAGTGGGGGCAAAATTCAAAATAGTTTACAACCATCTTTATACGAGCTTTCATTTGACTTCTAACTCATAACTGTAGGCCCTCGTGTGCGGAAGATATAGTAGGACAACTTTCACATTTCCATTTTTAAGGGGGAAGAAAGCACAGGGGGATCAATTTTTTTATAGCCTATTTTTTTACTACACTCCTCACATCACAAGCTTTCATTTGACACTGAGCTTGTTACTTTCCGCACTTGTGTTCAGGAGATATAGGGGAACAATCCTTTTCATATTTCCACTCTTTTTTAGAAGGGAAGAAATCATGAGGCATCAATTTTTCATAGCTTATGACATTCTCTGCATCAGAAGCTTTCATTCAATATATAGTTTATTTTTTGGCCTTCACATTCTGGAGATATAGCTTAAGAATAGTTTTAACATTTCCCCTTTTTTATGGAGGAAGAAATCATGGGGGGGGGGTCAAATTTTTATAGCCTGTGACACTTGACTAGCCTATATCACATGCTTTCATTTGGCAAAAAAATTAAGTTTCTTCATCATGTTCAAAAGATATGGTGGAACAACCTTTTGTCAAATCCACAAGCTGACCAACTGACAAATGTCAAAGCCAAAAGCAATAGGAAGATAGGTAAAAAGGGAAAGATATATGTAGTGCCAGCAGACTTCTATCAACTATAATTTTTGGTGTGCACAATTACCACATAATTTTTAATTTAAACATTTCCAAGTGCAATGAAACTTTAACATAGAAAGAGCTCAAAAATATTTTCTTCTATTATTAGAATAAATATTTTAGTTTAACATACTTCCCAATCCATATAATCTTGTCCATCTTCAAAATGCCGAAGAATTGATACAGACACATGAAGCTTTCCAAATTCGTCTCTTGTAATGGGGCTAAATCGACTGTCCTTGAAAGCACTAAAAATATAGTAAAATAGATATAAAGAAATCAACAGTAAAAATAGTGGATTTGAAAACTTAACGTATTTGAGAATTTTCAGTAGATTTTATTCAAAATAAAAATTTAATATGTTAAAAGCTGGTTGTCCAGTTTCAGAAAGTAGGCTAATGATGCAAAAGTTGGAAAATTCAATTGTTTTGCTTAAAAAACAGTTCAAAATGTATGCTTTTTAAAATGTTTATATTTATCACATTCTGGTATTCCTTTTTACATTTTTTTTTATTAATATGAATTATATCTCTTCATCATCATGATTTAATTTTAATTAATACATAATATCATACTCGTGGGCTGCAGCTGTCCATTAGATGATACATTATGCTGTGGTCTCCTATGAAGGACAGTCATATCAGATGCCTATTACAGAACACACTAGGTTGTCTAGATGAGAGCAAGGCTATATTATCCGATAGGCACTGTCTAGGGCTTACAGAAATATTTTTGACATTTTTTGTATGATAAAAACTGCAATAAAGATCTCTTCCTGAATAAATGGTGATACAATCAGCTGTTAAGGCCTGTTACATACTGCTTTGCTATTTGAAAAAATGTAGTCGAAATAATTTTGCAATGTGCAACATGGTCAAACCAATGCAATCTCTCTTTGCACAAGATGCTACTCAAAGGTGATTGCCGACTCCCACGTGTAACCTTATCATTGCTTACATAGTCAAGCTACATAATGCTCAGGTACTGTGTAAACATCTAGCAAAGTTTTCTGTCATGTTGCTTACAAAGGATCAAAGTTTCACTACCATATAACACTTGAAAAAATTCAAAACAATTATATAACTTATTTTAGTCTTCAGATGCATATGCCTATTTTCCTTAATTTGCAGATTCTAAAAAATCCCAGTAGCAATGGCTATTCTTCTTTTTATCTCATGTTGCATATCAACAATATCTGTTACAAAACTGTTGAGAAAATTAAACTGAGTAATTTTTTTAGGATGATAAGAGTGCAACCATTCAAAAGAACTTAAGCCCCACCTGCCTGACCAAATTTTCATACTTTAGTTTTATCTACCACCAAATTTATCATTCTCATCAACAGTCCAAATGAAAGTTCATCTCATAAACATCATATGTGAAAACGACCAAACCATCAGCATAATCTAAATCAAAATTTTCAAATCTTTAATCCACTGAAGGCCCTATTCAAGAATTCCTTGCAGTAAATTTCATAAAACATAATCAGTGACTAAACTAAGAAGGAAAGGAGACAAAAATGCACCCTTGAACTCCAGGCTAAACCAATCACTACAAGCATTACCACTTTCATACACAACATAGTGCTATTATAGAGAGCCATCTTCATGTTAACAGGTATGCCAAACAATCTCACAATAAATCACAAATTATGATATCAGAGCCTTTTTGAAATCTATGAAGCTAGCAACCACAGGTTTTTGAAGCTTTAACCCTTCTGAGGTAAAGGACGTCTATAGACTTTTTTTTGTACAACACATGAAACTTTGATAAAAAATTGCCACTTAATTTTTTTTTTACATATATTTTTAAAAGAAGCATAATTTAAGCTTGAAAAATATTTTTTTTTTCATTTGATGCATATTTTATCAAGCTACAATATAAATAATTTGATAAAGCCATCTGACTGCCATATTTTAGAAGCGCTATACAGTATTGCCGATTTTTTTGTTAACGTTACTCTGTATTGAAGCAATCACCTGATTTAAGCTCAGAAGTTTCATTTGAACTATTATCAACGTATTTTTCATTAAATTTTAAAAAATCTCCTAAAAATTAACAAAAAAACTGCTATTTTTAAATACAAAAGATTTTGGAAGTAATTATGAAATATGTACATTTATTTTATACAGAGAAAAAAATTACAAAATGGAAACAAGAAAATTATTTTTTTTTGTTATTCAGAAATAAATAGCCTTTCTATTCATGTGCATTATAATCATTTATGTCTATTAGAGTTTTTTAAATAAATTTTTATTTGTGTTGCAAGATGCATTTTTTTTTACTACATGACTCTAAAAAAGCCCTATTAAAATAAAACTGGTCATCTTTTTAGTTACATATTTTATTTTCAGAAAATTCAGAATTAAATGCTGATTAATTTAGCATATAACATGCCACAATTCCTTTCATTAGTTATTTGGCAAAAAAAGTTCTAAAGTTAATTTCTTTTTTTTTTGATGATCAGAGTGAAAAAATAGCTGAACCTGGGAAGGGTTAAACATTTCTCAAGAATCCAACTCAACAAAAATATTTAATCTATGCATCCCCTACCACTTCCAAACCCATACTGCATTTTGAAGTTGTTCATTGACCAAATTCTTAATTCCATTAACCCTAAACATGCTAAGCCTGAAAAGCTGAATTGCGTTCAACTGTGTTCAGCCAAAAAAAAAGTGAACTTTAGAACTTTTTTTTTTATCAAATAACTAATGAAAGGAATTATGCATGCTCTATGCCAAATTAATCAGCATTTCATTCTGGATTTTATGAAAATTAAAAGACACCTAGTTTTAATTTTTTTAAATGTAAAGCACAACAAAAAAGACACCTAGTTTTTATTTTTATACAACGACTAGTTTATATAATAGGGCATTTTTAAAGTCAATCAATGCCCTACTAGTCCTAATAGAAAGCATTATAGATACTTAATAAATGTGTAGAGGATCAGTTAGCTGTTGATAAGAATCTTTGGCTTGATGGTTCGCTGACAAAGCTGAGGAAGCAGTTAGACAGCCCAACAGTAGAGAGCTGTACCAGATAGTTAATGTTTTGTGCAGTAGAAAAAGGTCAGGTATACAGGGATTGAAGGATAAACAAGGTGAGGATTATATCATGGCTAGGTGGGCTGATCATTTCAGTGATGTTCTAAACAATGTGGTTAATTCTACTCCCATTGCTTGTAATGATGATAGATGCATTGGTGGCTTTAATGTTGGCCCTATAACACAGTCTGAAGTTATTTTAGCTGTTTCTAAACTTAAACTACATAAATCCCTAGGGGTAGATGAAATTACTACAGAAATGCTTAGAGCTGGGAATGTTTTAGTTACAACATGGATGACCAAAATTTTGAATATCTTTTATGATAAAGGTATTGTTCCTAAAGATTCTACCAGAGCTATTATTCTCATCCATTTTTAAAAAATGTGATTGCAATTCTTGTGACAACTATAAAGGTATCAGCCTACTTTCTATTGCAGGTAAAAATTCTTTATGTGATTGTGCTTAATAAAATTAAGAATCTAGTTGGCAGGCCATTGTGTGATGAGCAATGTGGATTCAGAAGTAGTAGGGGATGTGTAGATCTAATATTTTCATTCAGGCTGATTCTTAAGAAATGTTTAGGGTTTCAGAAACCTTTGGTTGCTAGCTTTGTTGATTTCAAAAAGGCTTTTGACTCTGCTGATCATCGTAATTTGTAGTTGATTGTGAAATCATATGGTATACCAGACAAGTTAGTTAACTCTGATGGTTTGGTCATGTTGCCCCACAGGCATAATTATGGATTAGCAAGTAGGGTTATGAACAGTATGCCTAAAGGTCTCAGAAAGAGGGGGAGACCTAGGATGCGGTGGGCAGACAATGTCAAACAGGACCTTGTTAGAATTGGTGTGTAGTGGCCAGATGCAGCAGAAGTAGCTCAGGACAGATATGCTTGGAGAACTAAATGCACGGTCTTGTTGGACCTCCATAGCCCATGGCTGATTGAGGATGACGATGATGATGAGTGAAAAAAAAGCATCTGTCAATGCAAATAAAATTTATTAAAAAAATAGAATAGAGAGAAATAATTATAATGCATATGAATGGAAAGTCTATTTATTTCTGAATAAGAGAAAAATTCCTTTTTACTCGAATCAAGAAAAAGACTGTCTTTTTGCCAACTGCCAAGTCCAACAAGTCATGAATTTTTTTAAACTAATAACCAATTAACAGAACTAGGTCATGTTATATAACAAATTAAACTGAATTCAATTCTAAATTTTATGAAAATTTTCAACAAATTATCAAACGTATTAATTTTAATAGAATTTTTCAGCGAAAAAAAAAAGATCTGATTAAGGAATTAAGGCTTAATTTTAGAAAACCTGAAGAATAAAAGAAATGAAATTATATAACAATGGAAAGAAGATTCCTTTCTGAATAATGCAATAAAACAATTTTACCTAAAACTTGACTTCTATTCGTTTACATTGTTTTCATTGTATTATATTGTCATCAAATATAGTTCATTTAGCTCTAAATGCAAAATCAGTAAAAATATTTGTAAATGTTTTCTCTATTATATATCACACTCTTTTTTTTTTATCATTTCAGCTGCTTATAGTATCAGGCTTTCTTATCAAATATGCAACTTAGAAACAGAATTTTTTTTGTTTGAATTGCACATACATTAAAGTTTCATATGAATTGCCCATCAATTTTACACAAACACATACCAGCAATAAAAAAAATGGATTTTGCACTGATTACTGTTCCCATTGATCAGTAAGGCAAATATGTTTGCTTGTAACAAGCTGTCCTTTCAGAATTTTGATGTAAAACTGGCAGGTAGGACTAAAACCTGGGAACTACAATTACAATTCTGGCATGCTACTGACTGAGGCAACCGCTGCATTAATCATAAGCTATATTTGAAACATAATTATGAATATATATTTACCTCCTTTTTTGTGAAAAGGACAAGGGGAATATTTATAGCCTATGATATCCTTTCTGTCACAAGTTTTCATTTAATATGTAACTTTCTATGATTAGCACTGGGTTTGAAAGATGTGGTGGAACAACTGATTTATAATCCACAAACTGACAAGTGACAAACAAAAAAGAAGGTAAGTATAAATTAGTAACAAGAACACAAATGCTGAAAAAACTAAAATGGCTAAAATATATAGAGTTGAAAAAATGATCTCTTAAATGCACAGTATGTAAAATACAAATCAGTCAAATATGTACAGTAGTTTTATAGCACAACTTTGTGAAACCAGTATCTGTAACTTCTTAAATCTACTTTCAGCAGATGTTATAAATTGCACTATATAAAACATTTTTCATATTACTTCTAGCCATTAAATGCCACTTAAAAATGGCTTTGTTCTTCTCTGTGTTACACATTTAAAAATTATTTCATATTATACATAGTATATATATAGTAGTACCTGGTTACAGCATATTCCCTGAGGCCTGCATGAAGATTCATGGCATTAAATGTTCCTATACAACCACGTAATCTTCTATCTTTTCCTATTTTCCAAGTAACAAATAAGGGGCTGAAATATGTAAAAGGATACTGTCACAAGTTATAATAGATGCATATTTACAAAACATTTATATTTACATTATTTAATTTTATTCATATAATTTGATTATAATTGAATCAGTTTCTGTTGCTGCCTACAGGTACAAAAATGTAGTAATATTTTATTTATTTTATTTCATATTTTGAATTCTCTCAAGAAAGGAGATATAATCTTCTGATGGGTGACTTTAATACCAAAGTTGTACTTACTATGGCTTTTGGGCTGGAATAATATGCCCCTTAAAAATCAATCCAAAGTGAATGCACAGTATTCCCTGTTGAGAAACATTAATTAATAGATTCTGAAAAAAATTCATCGCCGCCACGGCGGGAATCGAACCCACATCTCTCCAGATTCATGCCAGAGCGCGCTAACCATTGCACCACGCGTCGGACAACAAATCGTTGTCCGACGCGTGGTGCAATGGTTAGCGCGCTCTGGCATGAATCTGGAGAGATGCGGGTTCGATTCCCGCCGTGGCGGCGATGAATTTTTTTCAGAATCTATTAAATAATATGCCTTTTGACATTAGAAATGGCAACAGCAATAGAGAACGTCACCTAGAGGTAAACTTAATGGTTTGAGAACATGATGGTTGGAGTCCCATACTAAAAATATGTGTCACTTTTCACTTTGGTTGGGGTACCTTACTAAAAATATTCACTACTTTTCCCTTTTATATGCTACTAATATTGTGTTTTGGTACTTTACACACCATTCTACATAACATTAATTTATTTTTATTACAAATTTTACATCCATTGTTATGCCTAAGTCCTTATTTCACAAGAAATGCACATAATGAAAAAAAAAATCAATAAATATTCACATCTATTTCTTTATGATATATAATACACATTGAAATTTACATCAAGTAAAAAAACTAATAAATAAATAATATAGTGAAAGCAATGCCGTCCCATGGCCGAATGGTTAGCGCGCTTGGCTACTGATCTAGGGGACCTGGGTTTGAGCCCCGGGTAAGGCATGGATGTATGTGTCGTTTTTCTGCTGAGGTCCTGCCATCCTCTCAGACCTTCTACTATGGCATATAAACTGACAGGCTCCTGTCAGACTTCTGTGGCAAGCAGTGAAAGCAAAAAAAACAAACAAGAAAAAAAAAACAAGTCAAGTTTATTTAAGTCAGGGACCACCTGTAGTAATATTTTATTAGTATAACATATAAAGAGTTTTTCATTTATATCTTAAAACAAAAACATTGCATTGATAAGGAGGCAAATTATTGCTACCAATGAAGTAATAAATTTCCCCCTTATTTATTTATTGCTACTAATGTAGCAATTATTGCATTTATTGCTACTAATGTAGCAATAAATGCAATAAAAAAATTATTTCTAGGATAAATAAGTCACTTGTAATATTTGTTAAAGTTTCATACATTTAATGCCCTCTAATAACAGAAATTAAAAATTTTAGAGGATTTAAAAAATGTTAATCATAATATTTCAAGAGACTCTTAAGTGAAACAATTTTACAACATTACAAGGTGTTGGATTTTTTTTTTTTGAAAAAAAGAATAAAATAACTTCTAATATAAGGTATGAACTCCATGACTGAAAATGCATATTGCACAATGATAATTCATATCCTTTAAAGTGTCCAAAGCAAATATATATATATTTTAATTAGGCTTTAGCTTTCATTTTAAATTGAATTTCTATTATTTTATTATTCAGAATGAAATGCTGTATCATTTGGTATGTAAACAAGTCATATAAACTGAATGGACAAATTATCATATACAACTACCTAATAACCTGTTGCATCATCTTTTGCTCTCACAATAGCAGCCAGATGTCTTGGTAAAGAATCAATAAAGTGTTGAAAACAGAGGTGGTATTGCTGCCCATGGAGCAATCATAGAGCATCCAGCCTGTCATAGATCATCCAGTTGCTAGTGGGCTCAAACAGATCTTTCCAATTTGTCCCACAAATTCTCAATGGAGTCGAGGTCTGGTGATCGAAGGGGCCATTCAGTGTGGTAAACTCACTTGAATGCTCCTGGAGCCAATTGGTCATCACTCGAGAAATATGCAGAGATGGCATCATGGTGCAGAAAGAGAATCGTTATGAATGGGTGTAGATGGTCAGTGAGGATATTCACATACCTTGCGCTGGTAGTGATGGAAGTCTCAAAGGGTATGAGGGGCCTCAAGGAAGCCCATGTAAACACACCTCAAACTGTTACACTGCCTATATGACCCCAACTTGGCAAGCTGGGTCCATCGCTTTGTGTGGCTTATTCCACAACTGCACCCTCCCAAGTGTGATGGAGTTGAAACCATGATTCATCAGACCAGATGATGTGTTTCCACACTCTAGTCGCGATAGGCTTTGCAAACTGCAGCCTAATCTTTCACTGCCTTGCTGTCAGCAAGGGGACACGATGTGGACATCGACTGTTGGGCTGGGTTGTTTTACCTCTGAGCAGCACTGTTTTGCACATCATGGGCTAAATGGCCAGGTCACATGGACCCTGAAGGCTCAGAGGTTGGGGGAGAGGATCCACTGGAACAGCTGTTGGGAGACAGATGGTAGCCTTCCCATCAAGGCCATCCTGTGTGTTCTTTGACGTGCACAGGGTATGGCTCTCCTGCACACGGGGCCACGGCTTAACATCCCATCCGACAAACGGCAACCTTTCCAAGCCCATCGGTGTCCTCTACTGACCGTGGGCAGGGCAGGAAAATTTGCGGAGATAAAAACTCAATGCTGACCCAGTTGGAATTCGAACCTGGGAACTACAGATTACGAGCCTGGCGCGCTACCAACTAAGCCACCCCCGCCTCGGACATCGACTGCCTTAACCTATTTTTCCATGGTATGACAGATAGTCTTTGTGCATAAGCTTGTGGACATATCCTCATTCATTTCTGAAGTTATCTGCTCCACAGTAGCCATGTGATTCCTTGTAATGATGCGGGACAGTCTATGCTCACTTCGAGAGTTAATTGCACATTGAAGTCCACATATCTCCCACTGGTTGGAGGTTTGCCAAATTTCACATAGTCTTGGTATACAGGGGTGATGATCTGACATGGAAATCCCAACAGTTCAGCAGTAATGGTGATTGAACAACTAGACTTCCTTGCACCTACTATCTGGCGCAGTCAAACTCACTTATGTCGCTGCCTTTACCCATGATTGCTTTTCCGTGATTGGTTTACAATTAGAGACCTGCTCTACTTATAGGTATTGCCAGTTTCAGCATCCCATGTGACTGGACGTGATACTTCTACTTTGCATATTGTTATCGGGGTGTATCTAATAATTTATCCATTCAGTGTACATCTGTTAGTTATTGCAGGAAAAAGTTCAATTGTTTTTCATTTGCTGCCTTCATAAATAAACTCTGTAGAAGCTAGCCTTTTCTTACATCTTACTCACTGTGTACACTTCATAATTTGGGAAGTTTTACACTATATTATTTTGATTATTTTGCCATTTCTTATAATTCTATAATTTTTTAAAGAATACAAAGAGAAAATACAGAAAAAACATTAATATATCAAATGCTTTGTAATTGATGAAAGCAACAATTTACAAAGCATTTGATATATTAATGTTTTTTCTGTATTTTCTCTTTGTATGAAAGCATAAAGAAAAAGCATTTGTTTTTAATTTTAAAATTTATATGCATATGCAATACTTAATACAGCTTTTGCATTCAATAATATACCAAAACATCTGTGAGTGTTCATCTACAAAAATGTATCAGGATACAAGGGGAAAAAAATAAATCAAAACATGGCAAAAAATAATGTCAGGAAGTGTGCAATGATCCTTTAGACTGTCCTGGATTTTTCAGTGTTAAAAGTACACTGCTGAAATGAAAAAAAATCTGTCTATGACTACTTAGCAGGTACATTAAAGGTCAGCTAGATAAATATGCATGCATATGCTGGAAAATTTATTTGTGGCCATCAAAAATATACCGGAAGGCTAAAAGACCAATGGCACAATAACTTCTATATTATAATTATTTAGAATTTGATTAGTTTCACTGATTAAATAAATAAAAATAATAAATACCCCCTCAAGCAGCTGCTTGCCACAGAGGTCTGACAGGAGCCTGTCAGTTTATATGCCACAGTAGAAGGGCTGCGAGGATGGCAGGCCCTCAGCAGACAACGACACAAACAGCCATGCCTTACCTGGGGCTCGAATAGCAAGATAAATTTATTTTCAAAATCTGTAGTAAATCCTCTCTATACATTAATAATTTATATTTTGTTTCATTAGACATGTCATTTATGTATGATACGCAGAAAGGAAATTTAAAATTTAACCTTATGCATTCCTCTGTTTATATATGTTTTCTCAAATAAAAAACAAACTTTTATTAAAGAGGTTATATTGTACATGCAACTATTAGATTGTTGCATATTTTTGCAATTGATAATGGCCAATTTCACAGATGCAAGTCGTATATTTTTTCACATTTTTACAATTGATAATGGCTAATTTCACTGATGCAAGATGTATATTTTTTCACATTTTTGCAATTGATAATGGCCAATTTCACAAATGCACAACGTTTTCAATATTTAGAGGACTGAAAATGTTACCAGATGGCACTTGTGATACTTTATATTAAATCATGAAACCTACTTACAATAACACAGTAGCCATTTTGCCAGTAGATTTTGTGGTAAGTGGATTGTAAGAGCTTAAAGGGAACAATGTATCAGAGTCAAATTTGTGTTCTTTTCTTATAAGAGTTTAAACTGGGACACAATGCTGGAGAGGCAACTTGCAACATCAATGCAGCATTTTGGGAAGGAACAGCTAGTGAACAGACAACATGACATTGGTTTGAAAATTTTCAATCAGGCGACATCAACCTTCAAAAAATAAGCAAAATGGTCACCTGAAGAAGCAATTGATAATGATCGATTGAAGGCTGTAATTGAATCCGACATATGCTAAACTGTACGAGACATTACAGGCAAATTAGGCATGCATTATTCAACAGTTTCCCGGTACCTGGAAATCATTGGGAAAGTAAAGAAGTTGGATAAATGGGTTCCACATGAATTAAATGACAGATATACAAGACAGACATAAAGCCCATTATTAAATGACAGACATAAAGCCCATTGGCTTAAAGTTTGCACTTCCCTCCTCACATGAAACCAAAGGGATCTGTTTTTGCATAGAGTTGTAATGTGTGATGAAAAATATAAGACAATTGTTGATGTTCTGCTCAATGGCTGGATGTCACAAAGCATCCAAACACATGCCCAAACCTAATCTTCAACTGAAGAAGGTTATGGTGACCGTTTGGTGGTCTGCAGCCAGTGTTATCCATTATTCATTCCTAAAACTGGGTGAAACAATAAACACAGAGAAATATTGCACAGAACTAAAAAAAAATGCATGACAAATTACAGGCAGACCCCGGTTTCAGATCCCCTGCTTTTGCGACCACTCTACATGTATAAATACTCCCCCCTCCCCACTCCACTTCTTACAACTGAATTTGCTTATATGACTGTGTTTTGAGACAGATGACCCAAATTTTGAATGCAGTTTGAAGGCTGTTGAAGCCATAAGGAATGACTTTGCATGTTACAGAAAGATTTATCATCAAAAAAAGAAATCTTCAGTCCAAATGTCACAGGAATATTTTTTGCGAATCCTTGACCAGTGGATCCCATGCAGAAAAACCCTAAAGAAGCAACAATTTGAACTAAGCCATCCCAAGTTCTACAGATTCTTATGTCTAAACAGTATCCCTCTAATCTACTCCTCATTCCACTCTTCACTTAAATTTTGAAGATTTGGATGACCCTGGTTTTCTTCAAACCCACTGAACAATGTGCTGAAGAGTTTAAAGGAACTGCATCAAGGAATTTTTGATGATTTTGTATGTGTTTAGAATTTACAGTACTGTATATATATATTGTTACAACAGATGAAAGTGCTACAATGAATTTATGATAAATGTGTTATGAATGCTCGCATATGCTTCTGTGTGAGAATTATGTAACCAAAAATAGGGAATACAGAACTGATCTGAAAAACAGGAAAGATAGAATTGTTATGTTGGAGTTGAGGATATCGAAAAGGATTTTTTGGGTTGTTTTACCTCTGAGCGGCACCTTTTTGCACACCATGGGCTAAATGGCCAGGTCACATGGACCCCGAAGGCTCAGAGAAGGTTCGGGGAGGGGACCCACTGGAACAGCTGTTGGGAGACAGATGGTAGCCTCCCGTCAAGGCCATCCAGCGTGTTCTTTAACGTGCACAGGGTATGGCTCTCCCACACACGGGGCCATGGCTTAACATCCCATCCGACGGACGGCGGCCTTTCCAAGCCCATCGGTGTCCCCTACTGACCATGGGCAGGGCGGGGAATTTTGCAGAGATAAATCTCAACACTGACCAGCTGGGACTCAAACCTGGGAACTACAGATTACAAGCCTGGCACGCTACCGACTGAGCCACCCCCGCCCCCATATCGAAAAGGAGGCATAATTAGTTTCAGTATGTACATGATGGGTGTATAAAGTAAAGAAGCATTTTATATGGTGAGTGCGTAGGAGGTTGATTAGTTTATTGGTGTGGATCGCGTTGGTAAGCTGGTAAAGGAAAAGCAGAATTTGTCATCTTGTGCATAGTGATCAACATCTGAAAAGAATTGGTTCTGAGACTGAGAACCAGTTTTGCAGTACTTGAGGACTAAAACCTAATAAGGAAGTCATTTAGTGTATAGTTATTTGGTTTGTTCATGAATTGGTAAGGATATTCTAGTTAGATTGAATATTTATTTATCAACATGATTTTATTGTTCATTGAATGATTTTAGCCTTGTTTTGTGATTTGGATGTGAATAGAATTGAGATAATGGATTGTTCTGAAAATTTATCTTTGTATTATTACAGAGTTTTATGTCAGTTGACTTAGTTTGTTTATAAATAATTTCATCCATGCTTTTGTAATAAATTGCATTGTATTATAATTTTTATTGACATATTTTTACTTGAACTCACTCTCAGTGCTCATCCATTTTAATTTGTAACAATATGCTTTTTTCTGTATTAGGTCTTTGTTTTTCATAAAAAGTGTTTGAAAATTCATATATTTGTGTTTTATTTAATTTTTATTTATTTTAATGCTCAATTCTGGTACATCTTACGGTATGAAAAGTGATTCTGTGAACAGAACACGAATTTATAACATTGCTTCTATGGGAAATGGGGGGTCCCCCCTTATGACAGCTTGTTTAATGACCATTCTTGAATCAATTAGGTCATAAAAATGGGGGTCTGCTGTATGCAAGAAGCATGTCTATTGAACAGCATTGGTCAACAGACACGGCATCCTACTGCTCCATGATAACACTAGACCTCATATCTCACAAACAGTCCAGAAACTCCATCAGTTAAAGTATGGGACTTTTACTTACGCAGTGTATTCACTAGACCTATTGCCAACTCACCACCACTTCTTCAAGCATCTCAGCCACTTCTTAGTGGAGAAAACATTCAACAATGAGATGACAGTTAAAATGCCTTTAAAGAATTCATCAATTCAGGAACTCGGAATTTTTTACCAATAGCATAAGTGTATTAAATCTTTTAGTGTGCATTTTGAACAAGTAAAGTTATTTTTAACAAAGTTATAGCTGTTGAATGTTTAACTAACAATTTGGCCATTTTATTTGCCTAATATTAAATCCATTAAATCCACCTAATATTAAATCTATTTACGTATTTTTTCCTCTCTTAAGCCCTAATTTACTTAATAACATCATGTTGTAAGCAGTTAAATGCTTTGGATTAGTGCTTTTCAACTGCTGGGTTATTAAATGTCACTATTAAACCTTGATCTCGTTTCAAGAAACATATTTGAGCTTTGCGAATATGTCATGTTTAAAGTATTATAACAAGAGTTACTGTATATATATATATTGTTACAACAGATGATTATAAATATTAATTCAGTTATGAGTGCTCTTTAAAATTATTGCCAACTCATCAATTTCTAGGATCATAATGTTTTAAAAAACTTTAAATAGTGTCATTAGTTTGCAAAAGTTTATAGTGCATTATTTAACTGCTTAACCCTTCCAGTGTCCAGCCTGAAAACTGGTTTACATTCAGAAACCAAATTTAACTTTAGAACTTTTTTTGCCAAATAACTAAATGAAAAGAATTATGGCATGTTATATGCCAAATTAACCAGCATTTAATTCTGGATTTTCTGAAAAGAAAATATTTAACAAAAAAGATGACAAATTTTATTTTAATAGGATTTTTTTGGAGTCATGTAGTAAAACAATGCATCTGGCAACAAAAATAAAAATTTATTAGAAAAATACTAATAGAGAGAAATGATTATAATGTACA
Source organism: Ryuthela nishihirai (assembly GCA_038380435.1). Lineage (NCBI taxonomy): Eukaryota > Metazoa > Arthropoda > Arachnida > Araneae > Heptathelidae > Ryuthela > Ryuthela nishihirai. The sequence continues at coordinate 29,453,819 of JAWZYU010000002.1, read as the reverse complement.
TGAATAGAAAAGCTATTTATTTCTGAATAACAAAAAAAAACATTTCTTGTTAAAAGCAAACATTCCTTCCTTTTGTAATTTTTTTCTCCATACCATACTTTGAGAAAAGTACAGGCTTGTTGCAGAGTCCAATAAACAAATCAATCAACTTTAGAATATTTTTTATAAATAATTAATCAACAGAAATAGGTCATGCTATACACCAAATTAAAGATAATTTTACTGAAGTAAAAAATATTAACACTGTAGCAGCATATTAATTTTAATAACATTTTTTACAGGGTATACTGAAAAAATAGGTACGTATTTCATAATTACTTCTAAAATCTTCCATTTTATAAAATAGCAGTTTTTTGTTAATTATCAGATTTTTGAAACTTTAATGAAAAATTTGTTCGAAATAGTTCAATTTAAATTTCTGAGCTTAATTTAGGGTATTGCTTCAACATAGAGTAATGTTAACAAACAAATTGACAATACCTTATATTGCTTCTAAGAAATGGCAATCAGATGGCTTTAACCCCTCCTGTGTGTCCACATTGTATATGTTCGCAGAATCCGAGATGAGGGGCCAAGGACATATGTATCAGTTTTTAATAGAACTGATACATATGTCCTTGTACTGTAATCCCAAATGCAAAAAAAAAATCAATTTAAAAAAAATAAAAATTGCCATTGTAATTTTATATGGCAATTTTTATTTTTTATATCTTATAAAAAAATACACGGCAGAAATAGAAAAAAGAACACCCAGAAAGAATTCCTTTAGGAACATCATATTAGAATATGTTAATAGTTAGGGGCAGCAGAAACCGTGATCCAAGATTGAAAGTCATTGGATGAAATAATGATGTCACTGAGGACAACATGCAAATGTATGTAGCGTGTATTTAAGGACTAGAGTGAAGAAAGAAGTTATTTGTCTTGCGTTGTTTTCGTTCAGTGTTCTTTGAAAAAACTACCATGCCTGGACGAGGCAGGACCGCAACATTTGTTCAGTTAGTGGAGTTTGGGCGAGGTTGTATAGTGGGTCTTTGGGAAACAGGCTGGTCATTTCGTCAAATTGCCCACCGCATTGGATGAGAGGTATCAGCAGTGGTACAATGGTGGCGTCGATGGTTAGAAGAGCATTCGCACATTCACAGATGTGGTTCCGGGCAACACAGAGTTATGGATGCACGAGATGATTGGTGTATCAGGAGGGCTGCGGTGGCAGAGCGGACGGCTACAGCATCACAAATTCGATCCTCTGTCACATCAAGGGTGTCTACAAGAATGATATGGAATCATCTTTTGGAAGCAGGACTACGGGCACGGTGCCGCTGGCATGGTTACTACTGTCACCTCATCACTGTCGAGCACATTTGCAGTGTCAAGAACGAGTTCATTGGAGGGAAGAATGGCAATCTGTGGTCTTCAGTGATGAAAGCTGATTCTACTTAGGAGTGTCTGATGGTTATTTATGTGTCTGAAGGCGACAAGGTGAGTGGCTTCTTCCACTGTGCATCCGCCAGCAACACGCAGGGCCCACACCAGGCATTATGGTGTGGAGAGCAATTAGCTATCACTCTGGTACATGTTTGTACGGGGTACACTGAATAGCAATACATGTCAGTGACATCGTACAGCCAGTTGTCCTGCCATATTTTAGTGTAATCCCAAATGTGAAATTTCAGTAGGCAATCAGTCGTACAAACACTGAATATCACGCTGGGGGATACCATTCCATGCGCTTTCAATTTGGACGCGTAATTCAGTGATGGTTGTTGCCTGTCGCAGTCCGCAGAAGAGTCTTTGATCCAGTCCCAGGATGGATATTCCAGTAGGATAATGCCCACCCACACTCTGCCTAAGCAACTCAACATGCTCTTCAGGCAGTGCACCAACTCCGTTGACCAGCACGCTCTCCGGATTTGTCTCCAATCGATCATACCTGGGACTGGATCAAAGATTCTTCCGCAGACCATGGCAGGCAACAACCATCGCTGAATTACGTGTCCAAGTTGAAAGCACGTGGAATGGTATCTCCCAATGTGATATCAAGTATTTGTACAACCAATTGCATGCCAGATTGGAAGCTTGTATTTGCTGCTCGAGGAGGTTCAACACTTTATTAAAATGTACCTTCTGTAAAATATAATACTCATCAAAAGGTAAAATAAACATTGAATCACTTCACATGTGTGATCACTGTCTTTTCTCAACAAGTTGTTTCTACTAAATAAATCTCAGATTATGCTTCAATTGTTAATGTTCTTTTTTCAATTTCCACCAGTGTATATAATTCAGGCTTGAATAATAATATTTTGTTTTTTAATTTGATGCATATTTTATTAAACTACAATATAATTAATATTATAAAGCCATCTGATTGCCATTTCTTAGAAGTACTAAATGGTAACAAATCAGCACTTTAGCGTCGATTTAAATCTTAGAGGAAAAATTGTCTTGAGCCGGGTGGGATACAAACCCATGACCTCCTGATAACATGTCAGGTGCTCTGGACCACTGAGCTACTATCTTAATAATTTCAAGCTTAATAGAGTATCTAATCCTAATTAGAAATCTTGGTTTTAAATAATTTTAAACAGCTTACATTTTTAAAAATCAAATTTCACCTCAAAAAATTTAAAACCATAATATTATTTTCATTAATTCCACTATGCCCTCTCATATAACCATGACGGGTGGCACATATTTGGCCGCGCATGAAAACTATTTCTTTGTTGACATACATATCAAAAGGCTATTTAGTTCTAGTCCTGAATTTTAAATCCAAATAACTGTTAAAGCATAAAATAAGTTATGTTTAAACATTTTTGATGTCAAACATTTATGGTTTTATATATACTCCAAATCACTTTACAATTTGGAGTTTATATAAAACCCATCCACATTTCTGAATAAAGATAGTATAAAATAATTGGATTAAAAGTATCAAGTTTTTTAAAGAAATGTAATTAACAGTTTAATATAAATACATTTAAATTTTCATAAAATGAAAATTTAATGTAGCTCAGTGGTCCAGAGAGCACCTGACATGTTATCAGGAGGTCGTGGGTTCGTATCCCACCCGGCTCAAGACAATTTTTCCTCTAAGATTTAAATCGACGCTAAAGTGCTGATTTGTTACTTAATTGAATACGTCGAGCTTATTTCATTATTTAGTACTAAATGATATTGCTGATTTTCTGAAGCAACCTTCTGATTTAAGCTCACGTTTGATTTGAACTATTATCAACAAATTTTTCCTTAAACTTTTTGAAAATCTCCTAAAAAATTAATTAATTTGATGCATCTTTCCCACTCTTAAAATTGAAACTAGAAGTAAACACATCCTTCTTAGAAATTCTGGTTGCAGCTGCATTTAATTAGTTATGCTAATTAAATGCAGCTGCAACCTACAATTTTAAGTTATTGAAATAACAATATATCTTGGTTATTAGGTTCCCATCTTTTGAGGGAAATAATATGCTCTTAGCATGCTAGGATTGTGATACACTGTGCTACCGAATGTAACAGATTAATCGTGTTTTATTAAATTTTAATTACTGTTAGCTGTGTTTAAATTATATATAATTATGCTTCACTGAGGCAAACAAGATGCAGATGGCTGACACATGCTATCTCCATTCTGTATGCTATATGGTGTTTTGGTCCTGCATATTGGATACCCTTTGTAAAATTAGTATTTACTTTTTATATTTAAACCTTAGTTTTCGTTTTAGATTTATTTTTGAATATTTGTGATCTTTGGCTGATTGATAAATATTGATTTTCCATAGTTCTGCTACATTGTATGACTGGCCTACAACTCATTGCTGTGGATATTTTAACATCGCATTAGGCTATTTAGGTTAATTTTTTTTTTTAAAGTAAAATTTTTTTTCAGTAAAACTTTGATCCGGTATCATTTTCTGAAAATAAATGAGGTCTTGGATATAGAAGCAGATTCATTTCTATAGATTTATTTCCGTTAGTGTTTATATACACTAATGGAAATAAATCTACAGAAATCGCTAATTATTAATCGAAAGATCGATAATCAGCAATCTTTTGATCTGCTAATTTATCAATCTTTCCGAGTTATGCTAGATCGGAGGCCAGCTTAAAAGTTGTTGCAGATATTTTATTTAACATCACATTAGGTTATACATAATTTTTCTTTTATTATTTCTTGTTTTTTTAGTAAAAAAACTTTGAGCTTGCACCATTTTCTGAAAATGAATGTTTTGGATACAGAAACAAAATAGACTTCCTTGCTACAGAAATCAGCCAAGTGGGAGGGCAATTTTGGGATGGCATCTCCTCTGCTAAACTCATAATGAAAGTTTCACCCCCTTCTAAAAATATAATTTTATTAAAATTACAAATTTTTATGTTTATATTGAATGATATTTAAGGCACCCCCCCCCCCCCCCTCAGTACCTTGGCTATGCCATACAGACAATATAATGCTTTTTTTTTTTTGCTTTGGTGCACAAACTTTTCTGCACTTAGCGAAGATCACCAAACTTCAACACCTAAAGAAAAATTTCATAATGTTTAGCAAAAAAAGCAGACAAGGAAGTTTTCTTCCATTTCATAACCAGTTCAGAAAATCCTGTAAATGTGAGAAGTACAAATCACTTCATATAATACTAGCCATGTTTAAAATATACAATACTGAAAAGAATCATTAAAACAAATAAAAATCATATTCCAGGTTGAATATTATATTATTTGGGAGGAAATTTCTTTTTGATAAATATACAATTTAACTATTTTTATTCATCAGGTTTTCCAAAATGAAGCCTTAATAGTATAGTGCAATCTTTTATTTTCACTATATCACATTGAAAAAGGCTTCTTAAAATCGATATGCTTGCAAATTTGTTTATATTATTTATTTTCATTAAATTTGTAATTAAATTCTGTTTAATTTGGTACATAACGACCTATTTCCATTGATTGGTTATTTTTTTTTTAATTCTAACGTTGATTTGTTTATCTGACTCAGCACAATTGGCTAAAAGCCAGGAATTTTCTCAAAATATGGTACCGAGAAAAAAATTACAAAATGAGAGAAATATTTACTTGAAACCAAAAAAATAATTTTTTTGTTATTCAGAAGTTTTTACTACACGATTAAAAAAATCCTATTAAAATAAAACCTGTCATCTTTTTTTTTAAATATTTTCTTTTTAAAAAATCCAGAATTAAATGCTGATTAATTTGGCATATAACATGCCATAATTCCTTTCATTAGTTATTTGGCAAAAAAGTTTTAAAATTAAAATTTTTTGGCTGAGCATAGGGAGAAAATAGCTTGGCCTCTGGATGGAAACCAGTTTTTCTGGCCGGACACTGGAATGGTTAATAAATTATTTATGTCATAGTTTAATAAAATATGCATCAAATGAAAAAAGAAAATATTATTTATCAAGTCTGAATTTTACATTTTTATAAAATATCTATAAAAATATTTTAAAACTGCAATTTTTATTTTTTAAAAATCATTTTTTTATTTTGTTATAGTAAAAACAGATATATACATCTAGGACACTGGAAGGGTTAATGTGTAGTAAAGCTGATTCATAAAAAATGTCAAGGATGAAAGAATTAAATAAGATTATGCTCTAGATCAAAGTTTCTCAATCAGTGTTCTGAAAGCACAATGCAGGGGTTCTGTAACCTTTTAGAAAAATAATATAAAAATAACCATTGGTAATTAAAAAATAATACCTATTATGCATGTTGGCAACACTGGTGGCATCTTTTTGATAAAATACACTAGTGATATCTCTTCAAAGACCTACTTTGAAAAAACCTACTCCAAGAATACTTTGTTCAAGATCATCAGCATCATCATCATCCTGAAGCAGCTATGGGTATGGAGGTCCAACCAGACCGTGAAATTTAGTTCTCCATGTACATCTATCCTGAGCTATATTGCTGCATCTGGCCACTGCACACCAATTCTAACAAGGTCCTGTTTGACATTGTCTGCTCACCACATCCTAGGTCTCCCACTCTTTCTGAGGCCTTTAGACACACTATTCATAACTCTATTCACTAATCTATAATTATCCATATGGGCAACATGGCCAAACCAACAGTCTCTCTCTGCACAATATGCTGCTCAGAGGAGGTTGCAGACTCAGCCTAATCTCATCATTACTTACAAAGCTGAATCACCTAATGCCCAAGATATTGCATAAGCATCTAGAATCAAAAGCATCAAGTTTCCTGTTATCTTGTTTACAAAACAGGCCCAAAAACTCCATTAAACCTGAAAAATATCAGTTAAAAGTTGTATATATTATATATCTTTTTTTTTTTTAAAGAGAATTTTACATTCAACCAAAATTGCACTAAATTTAATTTTCTGAATCATTTCTGCAGGAAAGCACAAACTTTTCAGCTGGTAAATATTAACCTTTAGAGTATCATTGCAATTATCTGAGATTGAGATAATTTTTAATATTTTTCAGTAAAAAAAAAAAGAATTTTAGAACAGTCCCGCAAGACATAGTCTGTGAGAGAATTTCCTAAGCCCACTGAACAATTTTGGATTTAGTGTAAATATTCAAATAATTCAGCTAATTAATTCCCAGACCTTGATATTTAAATTTATAAAAATTCATTTGAAATTCAAAATGAAAAATGAGTTATTAACATCCTAAGGATGGAACTAATCCAAAGGGGGAATTAATTTTTAGGGGAAGGGATAGTACCAAATTAAACAGAATTTAATTATGAATTTAATGAAAATAAATAATATAAACAAATTTGCAAGCATGTCGATTTTAAGAAGCCTTTTTCAATGTGATATAGTGAAAATAAAATGTTAATTGAGGGGTGAGAATGCTAATAAGTAGATAAACTCTCCCTTCTTCAACTTCTTTATACGAATGCCATAAATCCAAATGTGTCACAGTTTATAAATCACAAAGCATCTAAATTTTAAATCCACAACTGAAAAATTAAACCACTAATTTTACTGAGATTTAACTCACTAGGTATCAACTTGTATTTAATTAAAAAGGAAAAAAAAATAAACTAATTTGATGAAAAGAGAAATATTTGCTAGTCAGTTTCATTCCTAACTGACACTAAGTTTCTGAAATTTACTTGATTATGAAAGTCATAATGGTAAATTAAAAACCAATGCAAATAATTTTCTTTATTAACTCTATGTGCTATTTGTAAAGAGTATGTACCACTGTTCTTAGAGTGAAGCTCTCAGAGCTTGCTATGATAAACTCTAAACACGTAAAACAAAGGAAATAAAGAACTATTATTAAAAACATATTCTCTAGAAAAGAATGAGTATAAGTAAGAATGATATCATAAAAACAGCATTAAAAATATTCATCATTCTTTATAGATTAAAAAGAAAAAAATATGCCACTTACACATAATTTACTCAATTCATATGAATTTCAAAGAAAATCTGTGGCACAATGATTTTTATCAATGGTACATTTCAAGTTCTTATCTTCCCTTGCAATTATAATTTGAGTAGATTAAGTAATCATTAACAATTTTATATTGTTACCTTTTTAAAGCTGATACATGAAAACAAATAGTTCTTAACAATCAATAATAAACACACAGATTCCCTGTTGACATTTAATTCAAGAAATACTTTTGTGGGAAAACATGAGTTTTGCTGATGAGTGCTGATGCTGAAGTTTAGCTGACGAATGGATACCACTCATCAACTAAACTTATTTTTTACACAAAATTATTTTTTGAAAATGATAGTTATTTATTTTATTTTTCACCTTTTTGTTACAAATCCCTGTCCCTTGAAGTTCAGGAAGAAGAGGTTGGTTCAGTCAGTCCTAAGCTTGTAATCTGACATTCACAAGTTCAAATCCCAACTGTGCCTGCATTTAGATTTATCTCTGCTAACACCCACTCTGCCCTCAGCAAAAAAGGAAACATTGATAGGCTTGGAAACCCCTGTCCATTTCATGGGTTATTAAACCATGGAATGTATGAAGAACTCTACCTGTATATGTTAAAGAACACACTGGACGGCTTTGACAAGAGGCTTGTCCCCTAACTGCTCTGGTGGATCTCTTTCCCCTACCACTCATCTTTTGCCTTCTCTCTGCCTTTGGAATCCTTATGACCTGGTCATTTAGCTAACTGTGTGTACAAAAGTTAAAAGAACACAACCTTTGAAGATTATAGATATAATACAATTGAAAGTGAGGAAGACAGGGGGCAAAATTCTTACAATCTTAATTCATATTTATTAAAATTTTTTTAGGTGAAAAAAAAGCATTACACTCATTTTAATGAAGGAAAAGAAACAAAATGTTATGTAGCCTATCCCAAGACTGGGAACATATGGTGGGGTTGTTTTGACAAAGTCAAAAATCCCAAGTGAAAAACCATATCTTATAAGTAAATAGGCCAGGTCTTGAAGTATTCTTAGTTAATATATTTGCTGGTACCCGCCGAAGATAAAGTATTTGAAGTAACCTTTCTTAAAGTTATTTCAAGTGCTTTGTAAAAACTGCCCAGTTCTGTAAAAAAATTCTAGTTTTTTTTTGATTAAAAAGAGCAGTAGTTAGCAAGTTGAAATGTTTAACCCATGAGTAAAAACCTTTTATGTTACAAAATGGTAAATAATAAGGATACACAGACAACAAAGTCTGAAAGAAGGGAAAGGCAGATAAAACCACTGAACAGCTAATAAATTGAAGATTTCTTATCAAAGCCACCAAAAGATAATTTAAATGTGCCTCATAAACAGACACAAATGGCATTAACCCTCACAGAAGATATTAGGTCAAAAATGATCCAGCTACTTTACTTTCTGAAACTTATTTTAATATTGGATTTTAGCTTCAAGCATTTTTCAATCTATTATTTATGTTATATATATATACACTGAAGTGCCATTGAATTAAGGATAGGAGACGTTATCCAAATTCAGTACCGCAAGTCCTGCATTTATGGCTGAAACTCTGGTCATATATAGTTGTCAGCTTTGGCTTCTCCAAGCATTTGTCATGAGAAGCATAATGGGAAAGACGTGGGATTTAGATGCATTTGACAGAGGGCAGATTGAAGGTGCCCGATGGATGGGACACTCAATCTCCGAAATTGTTAACGAACTTGGATTTTCTCGCACAACATTTCAAGAGTGTTCCAGGAACATGAAAATTCTGGGCAAAAAGCAAGCACCTGGACAAACTGCAAAGGACAACCAACCTAGAATGATCATGGGCTTTGCCGTCTGACCCACATTGAACAGACCGATAGAGGCCAAACATTATCTGAAATCTTCTCCCATCTGAATGTGGGTTCCAGTCAGGAAGTCAGTGCATGGACAGTGCAATGCTCATTTCATCGTCTTGGTTTCGGGAGCTGCTGACCTACGAGAGTCCCACTTCTAATCGTATGACACTGGGCTCAATGCCTTGCCTGGGGTAAAGAACATTGAAACTGGACCATCAAAAATTGCCAACGGATAGCCTGGAGTGAAGAATCCCAATTTAAACTTCATCACACTGATGGGAGACTGAGGGTATGGAGTCAACCCCATGAAGCCATGGATCCTGCATGTCAGGTTGGAACAGTACAAGATGGTGGTGGTTCAGTGATGGCTTTGGGTGTCTTCAGTTGGACGTCTGTGGGACCTTTGGTATGTGTACCAACAACTCTCAATGCATCCTGGTACGTAGAACTCATGGCTGACCATTTACACCCATTTATGGCCATCATGCATCCCAATGGAGACTGGGGGACATCTACCAGCAAGACCACCATTCATCATCCAGGTTGGCTACTACATGGTTGCAGGAGCATTCTGCTGACTTTGAAATAATGAATTGGCCACCTAGAAGCCCAGATTTAAATCCCATCAAAAATCTATGGGCTACCATCAAGTAGAGTGTTCGGGCCAGTGTCACATCAACGATGACCTTGAGAGAATTGTGGACAGCTCTGGAGGATGCATGGGTTGCCATATCTGTGGAACATTTATGTAAGCTTGTGGAGTTCTTGTCATGTGCCAGCCGTTATCAGGGCCAGAGGGGGTTCAACATGTTACTAGGTTGCTATCCCTAATTCAATGTCAATTCAGTGTATATGGTATGCCAAACTAAATGATTCTTTTTCTCTGTAAATTTTACCCAGAATCAAGTTTACATGGCCTCTTCCATTGCCATTATATGTCCTTGAATCATTTTCAAATCCATATTTATTTGTTACAGATCAGCTGATGGCTCATTCTTGTGTTCTATGTTGATGTGATAATTTTTTATGAACTTTAGGCCAAAGCTGTTTGAAGAGAGCTTGTTGCATAGAGCTGTTGGAAAATTAATAAAAACACAGTACTTCTAACAGAAGCAGAGTTATATGGGGATCTTATGAGAGATTACAATAGTGAGAAAATTGTGTATTATTTTTTCTTTAATGACACTAGCAGTTTGGAGTGTGAAAGCAGAGATTTGAGTTGAAAACAGAGATTCCAATGAGAAAATTGAGAAAGGAAATTGAGGAAGCTGAAAGCAAAATATAAAGTAAACAAAAAAGATCAAAGTGTTGGTATCAGACCTGGAAGAACATAAGTAAAACAAGAAATCAAAACATTCTATGCAAAACAAGAAGCCTTACTAATAAATATAAAAATATAGTGTTGAAACAGCCATTTATTTGTTTATGATGAAGAAACTTGATATAATAGTACTCCATATAAAGCAAATTATGTTTTAAATCCTATAATAATGCAGGTGGGCAAGCATTAATATTTATCTCTGCAAAACTCCCTGCCCTGTCTGTAAGGGACACTGATGGGCTTGGAAAGGCTGCCATCCATCAGATGGATATAAAGTCATGGCCCAGTGTATGGGAGAACCACACCATGTGCATGTTAAAGAACATGCTGGATGGCCTTGACAGGAGGTGACCATCTGTCTCCCAACAGCATTTCAGCATGTCCCCTCCCTCCCCCTTCTCTGAGCCCTAGGAGTCCTTGTGACCTGGCCATTTAGCCCACTGTGTGCAAAAAAAGTGCCACTCAGAAGTAAAACAACCTAACCCAACCTATAACAATGAAGCCTCCAAGAAAAAACTCTGGTGTGACACTGGCTATACTGAAATAAAAGTATTTATTAAAATTTTGCTGCTAAGAGTATGGTTTAGGAAATACAGAAAAGATAATTTATAGTACTAAAAAAATTGGTTTTTGTAAATCTATTTATACTGCTGCAATGAGTCATGACAGATTTAGGAAAATCATAAAATTTACTCAGTTTGATTAATTTAAAATAAGCCCCATTTCAAAAATTAATGTGTCTAATTGCAACAAATCTTATGAAGCATCCTCTGTTGGTACTAAGATGAACAAAGAGTGGTATTCTGTTGCCATTTTCACTTGTTTTCATGCCAATATAATTTCAAAAGCATGATGGCACTATGCAATGAAGATTCTACTGTTGAAACTTCAATGCTAAATCAGGTAAAGTTGGTAACATTCTAGAAGTATATCTAGGGCAGTGGGTTGTATGTTTCATAGCTTTAAAAAATTCTGAGTGAATAGGAACATAATAAAAAAAAGTGAGATATATTTTGTTCCTTTCCCTGATTTTTTTAGTTTATCGTTAATTTGATTTTCTGTTAAAGGAAACAATGCAATACGAAGCAATAAATTAACTTACAGTTAATATTTTTTCTTCAAAATATTACAATAAAATATTTTAAATGTAAAAAACCCCATTTGCACAAAGTTTCAAAAAAAAATATTAATTTTATGTGAAAGACTCCTATTTGTCAAAAACAATGCATATTTGATGTCTGTATTACTACACTATTTCTGTTTTTAAGAGTTAAGGATAACATCAACTTGACTTGCAATGAATAATTTAATCCATAAAGGCATATCTGAACTTAATGATACTTCAAAATGACTAATAATCAGGAAAGCTGCAAGTGTCCAAAAGTATCATGATTCTCTTGGAAACATCAAACCCAGAAAATTGTTTATGTATATTTTCACTTTCCAATCACCTGAGCTTTAAAATGTGTACTTCTTTTATTTTCTACCCCCAAGATATTAAATAAATTCAGCACAATAACTTAGGTTATAATTTATTCAGCAGAATAACTTAGGTTAGCCTTTTGGCTATCCTTTGTGCATTTTTGATAGCCAGAAATCACTCCTGTGGCACACTACATAAACCTAAAATGATTTTTGTCATTTAAATAATACATTTTGCTGTAGAAACTTATGGTGAATTCAAAAGAATAATATGTCATATATTTTTTTTATCATATTTTGATACACATTGTTTCACTGATTTTTTTCTTTTAATAAAGTGACCAGATTGAAAGAAAAAGACATTGGGACTTTTTAAAATTCAATATGGATTAACAAGATGTCCCCATTTTCCAAAGATATCTAGTCATCAAATTTGAGAGCTTGCAAATAATGACTTTCATTTTAAAATTCTAGCCTGAAATTTTCAGTCACCTGAATTACTGACCACAAATTTTTATAATGGTATTATCACTCCTATTCTGTTTATAAAAAGATCCGATTGTTATCACGGCAGATATAAAAAGATCCAATTCATTTTCATAAAGGTCTGAAGATTAATAATAAAAATAATATCTAAAAACAAATTCAGGGGCCACTTACAGGGACATTTATTCTTTGGGGACAGAGCTTTTCATTCAGGGTCTGTCCTAAGAAAATGTGGATGTCTGGTCACTTTAATACATGAACAATGTAGGCTATGGTATATTATGGATGCAAAACCCAAATTAAGTTTTTCATATGCATGTAAAGTTAAAAGAATAATAATAAAAAAAGTGTTCTCCAATTTCTCTTTATACTTTCCCCTAAATATCAGGAATATATTTAGGTACATATTTTTTCTAAACCACTATAGAATTGTGCAAAATAAAACATTAAAACAAAGCATTTTGGATAATAAGTGTTTAACTGGAAAACCAAATCTGGTGATGCCTTACTGAAGGACCAATGGTGAGTATCAATGCAACCAAAAGGTACATGACTATCCCATGGTTAATAGTGTTAATATTAATTACTGAAGATAATTTTAGCTACAATTTTCCAATGTACAAAATGCTAGTTTTGCTGTGCAATATTTCTAACCACAAGAATAAAATAATTTGAAATAATTTAATAAATATATTTGAAATAATTAAAGTTCAAATTTTAAAACTTAGAGTTGAATTAGAAAATTTCAGCTACAGATATACAGCCTTAACCTTATTTTACATGATCAATAGTTTTTAATTAATCAAAATCAGGCAAAATGGTTCACCTTCAATTTTAATACTTAATTGTTAAATTAGGCCCAAATAATCTTTACTGTGTTTCAAAAACAAAAAATATTCAAAAGTACCAGCACACAATATAATTTTAAATTAGCAGAAAATTAATTTTGCTTTGTTGAAAATACTCTCCTTTGGTATGTGCAGAAAATGAAATTTTGCATTTGTCATAAGGAAGCAATGTCATTTCACAGTGCCAAAATAAAAACTAAAATAAATGTAATCAGTGGCATAGTGCTTATGATAAAGTCAAATTTATTGTTCTTTCTAGGTTTCATACACTGCAGTTAGCACATTTTGCAAAAGTTTCTTTTTTTAAACAACTGTTACAAATTCCCTAATGCTGTTTCTATTACTTTATCATTAAAATTTGCTACTGACTGCAGTAATTTTGATAGCTTTTCATTTCACTATTTTCCCTTTTCCTGTTCTTTAGGTCTAAACAATTTTTTGCATAAGCCTATTGAGAAATAACGGTTTTGTTGTTTGCAATAGTCACTGAAACATAAAGGGTTATCGAAGCAAGAGTTAAATACATTATAAAAAGTCTCCAAGACTTTTCAGTAACAAAGAAATAACATCAACAAAATAACGTCTAAATCAACTATTCAGGATTATTACTAAAACAGCACTTGCAAGCTTCTTACAATTTAAAATTTTTTCGAGACTTTATTTAAAACACTTCGAAAATGCAACTTAAATAACTAAACACTATGTACAATTGAGGTAAACCTTCATTTATAAGTTTTATTTACCTTAGGAACATTTTTTAGTTATCTGTGGCAACGGGTGTATTTCGCAGACTGCATAAGGACGTCATCTCCTTATGTGTTAAATTTCGCATAGAGTTCATGATTCACGAATTGCTACAATGTCATACAGTGCTATGTTTGGCAAATAAACTTTAAACCAAGTTATAATTTTTCCCCCATCAAAAAAAGTTAAAAATACGCAAAAACATTAAACTGAAGCAAAAAAAAAGTATGTGAGGCATATACATAACGAATATATATGTAACAAAGAAAATACACTTACTAACTGTCATTTGGGAAGCTTGGAGTCTTGGGGGGTTCAAATTGATTGAGATGGCAATACAGGACATCAAAACAGAAAAAGCACATCTCCACACATACAACCATTCCATTTTTATAGATACTTGGTTGAAAAGTATGTTGGTGTACAATAGAACCATTACAACACGAGTTAGCGTGATTATTGAGCTTCTGCTTCTTCGCCCCACAGCAGCCTGCCGCCATGACAACCGACCCCCAAGACCTCAGTCTTCATCGGCTTCGGCATACGAATATCAGCGCCCTCTCACTACGTTGTTTAATGTCAGCTGATGGCGAATTTATCCTACATTTCAAGATGGCACATGTCAGGCTATAGTGGCCCAATGGTTACCAATTTGTTATTTATCCAGAATGTGGCAAAATAAACAACAAACCTTTCCATTTGGTGCTACACCTTTCTTGTGAGTAACGAAGTGTTGCGCTATAAAAATTTAATTTTTTTCGACATTTGTATTATGGCAGCCTGTTCAGCTTACGGCTGCACGAATCGCCCATCAAAAAAGATACCAGGAATTTCCTTTCATCGGTAAGTTTGTAATTTTTATAAAAGTTTAAATAATTATATAACGATACAAGCAACTTCGTGTTGAAATTACGCCGCTATGAAATCGGTTTTATTTCGAGTTACAAACCTCGATTCTTCACCAAATTTTTTTTTTATTTTCTTCGGATTGTACGATAAATGTGAAGATGTACTTCTTATATTGATTGATTGATTGATTGATTTTACGTTACACTTATTTGAGAATTCCTTCTGCAGGCTTTCTCAGTTAAAAAATTTTGTTGGCTGTAATTGAATATTAGTGTGTATTCTATTTAATGGATGATGAATTTACATATTTTTAAATAAAGGTGATTGAAATATCAAGGAGTTTCTTTTTTGTTTTTTTATTTTATTTTAGGTGGAAGTATTAGATATTATTTTGTTTAAATGTTTCAGTGTTTAAATTCCTCTCTCTTCATGATTTAATAAGTTCAGTGTAAGAAGGTAAAAGTAAATTACAATAAAGTATTTTCATAAGGTGAGAAATATAATCTTTCTTTTTTTTAAAATTAAGATAGCATTTAAGGGTTTTGTTTAAATACCCCCTTTTTTTCTTGGATTGGGGTCTTATATTTTTGAATTTCTTTTTAGATTAATTTAATGTATCTGGTGTAAATTGTCATAGGTGAGTGACAGCGATCATGTTAGGGTGGAAATTTTTCGAATTGTTTAAATAATTTTAGTTAAAAGAGGAGAGGAGAGTGTAATGCTTTTCTCCTTTTCGTTAATTCTTCTGATAGGGTTCTAATTGTCCCTTTTAAGGTGAATACTGAATTTATTTAATTCTGTATGGATTTCAAAAAGAGCGAGTTTATTGCTTGTAGTTATTTTATTTTTACTTTGGTTGAGGGGTAGGCGTACATGAAGATAAGTATGAGAGATTGAGGAATCAGGCACTGAGATGTCGGGTTCAAGCCACTGTCTGGAACGTTGCCTTTTTTTTTTTAAATGGATATTATATTCCCTTCACCCTGTGGATATATATATTTTTTTCTTTTTTTACATTTTTTTAATTTTTTTATTATTTTTGCTTAGTATAATTTTTAGTTGCTTTTTTTCATATAGTTTTTTCAGATATTATTTTGAAATTTTCCTTTGTGGCTGAGGAAGGATGTATTTCAATCCTTATGGGATTTTATTTTTGAGAGATTGTAATAATTGTGTATTTTGTATTGATTGTTAACTCTGGTTGAGGGAGGAGAATGAGCATGAGATGGGGGATTCGAGCCACCATCTGGGGCGTTTTTTTTTGTATAAATATATATTTTTTTTAGTTCTTTTTTTTTACTTCTTATACTATTGGCTTTATTTTGTTTTGTTAAGCAATTTTTTTTTATTTTTGTGGAATGAGAATTTTTTGAACCTAAAACAGCTATTTTCTGAATATCACAAATGTGATTTTTTTGCAGTTTAAATGCTGCGATTGCATATAATGTTTAGTGTTTTATCCATAAAATGTTTTCTGCTATTAACAGTGCAGTATAAATAAACTTTCAAAATCTGGTAATTGTTTGTTATTGTCGTATTCAACGAAATACATAAATAGTTCTGCTATACAGTAATTCTGTATGGAAATATTCATTGCATTAAAAAAAGCAATATAAATTCCAAATAGCTTAAATCGGCTTTCTCTTAGTCGTAAAAAAATAATCTTCCCGTATATAACACACAGTAAAACTGAGTATAGCACGTGAAAAGTAGGCTTGATTGCAGTGGCAAGACGGTTTGTTTTGAATGCAACAATATGGCTACCGCCCTGCTGCGTCAGCATCATTTTCCTTGGACAAGGGGATGATGCGCGTTAGGGCGTCTCTCAACGCGCGTTAGGACAAGGAATGATGACGCGTTAGGGCGTCTCCTCTCATTCATACCTCCGTGGTTTTGATAACACAGACTGGACAGAAGAGAGTCATGTCAGGGCTGTCTGTCGGACACGGATAGGGTTACCAGATGCCAGTGTCCTAAAAAGAGGACAAAAAAGGTAGAAATGGAGAACAAAGGTGGACAATAAAGAAAAAATGGAGGACAAAGGAGGACATGCTTTCAGCTTATGAAATAAAATAAGTTTTTTCCTACTAAGTTTTACATCAATTACCAATTAGCCGTAGATTTAGAAAAAAGCATAATACTTATTAAATATACTTTAAATATGTATTGAAGTGGCGATTTTTGTTCATACTTGATGAAGAATCAATTAAGATGTACTTTGACTTTCGTCACATAATGGTTAGTAATTATTTGCTACTGCAAAAGGCATACTTTCTGTTTCTATGAAATCTGGCCAGTAGCCATTTCGGTTTTCATAGGGCATACAATTGTATGAGAAGACTCCTACACACTAGCAATAGTCATTATTATTCCGCAGTCTTTTGTTTTGCAAAAAACTGCTCTTAACTTTCATAGCTCTATTTATCCATGGGCGGCAGCAAAATTTTTCTCAGTTTTCTAAAAAACATACTTCTTTCAATCTGGCATATAAATTGCACATATTTAGATTACAGAAAAGACTTACAACGTTAACAGACTTTAATTTTTTTAAATTTAGCAGTCACGATTTGCATTTATAATAAATTATTTCGCGGTTAAAAATAAATTATGTTATAGTTATGGATTCAAGAAATTTGAAAAAGGAAAGCACAAAAAAAAGAGTGCTTTCTTTTTAGTTTGAAACATGTTATGAGTTTACACAAAGGAGAATATTTCATGTTTTTTCAAAATTCTGGGAAGATATGAGATAAAAAAAGAGGATATGTCCTCCTTTTGGAGGATGTATGGTAACCCTAGATTTGTGTCACAAATATCAGTTAAAGTTAGTTTCTCTCCTAAGAAAGTTTGGAGATCTCACATTTTTTGTTTCTTTTTGTGAAACATCTAAATTTTATTTACATTTTCAGCTTCTTCTCACGAATCTTTCAAGTTTTAAATAAAAATAATCATTTTTATTTGTTTGTTTTGGTGTTAACATTTTTTATTCATTTTCCCTGGGAAATTTTTAAATTTTACTGAAGATATTAGAATTTTTTTTTTTCTTATACAGTAATCCCTCATTAATCAGGAAGAATTGAGGGAAGAGCAGTATGGATTAGTGAAGGAATATATGAATCTAAAAGGCAAAAAGCTTTGAATAGAAATAAATGGAAAAATTTATACTACTGATTTTATAATAAATATGCATGTAAATGTAGTCACGTTCTCTATTTATAATATTGAGTTTCTATCTCAAATGCCACTACAATTTGAGTCTGTCTAAAACATTAAAATGAATCAGATATTTCATCTTTGTCTTTATTTAAAAAAAAGAAAGTATTACGCCCGTCCCTCACAGGTCTTGATGGCCATTGGCTATGCATTTTGACGTCACAGTGGGGAAACGACAGTAAACAAAGCATATAAGAAGCTCACAGTAAAATAGATTTCTGGTGGCAGAAAACGTATAAAATTACAATTTCAGTTTTTGTTTTAACTGTTTGAGGTCTACCTAGCTATCAGGGAAATATTTATTGCAATAGATACACACTCAGCAGCCATTTTATTAGGTAGAGTTCCGTGTTATGTCAATAGTAACTGAGATACAGAACTCGTGACTTAATCACTTTTCGAAAAAGTGTGACTGAAGACAATTTAAAGATCTGACATTTATTTCAACCTAGATCTTTAACAATACTCATTCTCTATTTAGAGGTAAGTAAATTGGAATAATTAACAGCAATAATTCCAAAATAAATAATTGATCTCAAAAGGTAATAGTAGATATAAAAAAATAAATATAATAAATAAAAATCAATAAATAAATTCTATGCTAATTTGTATCGAATTACTATAGAATTTCTATTAGATAATTTGAGAAATTATTATGATTTTTTGCTCTTAAAATTAAATTGGATCGAAATAAAACACCAGATCTTTATTTCAACTTATGTTTTTACTGACTATATTAATAATCATAATGAAAATAATAAAAATATAATTTTTTGTTTTCTTGAGTAGTGGTTTAAATTTTATACCTTCCAAAAATATTTAATATGACCTGGTGTAAATACAATTTTTAATTTACTATGAAAATGTTTCTTGGAGTTAATCAAAGAAAAGTCTGGGTTTTTTTTTTCTTGTTTTGATTAACTCTGAAATTTTTATTGCTGTGTCAATTTTTATATATGTTTATTCCACTGATTTTGCTTTGATCATAATCTTGTTCGCATGAAAGACTTCACAGAGAAATTTACCAAGCAAAGAACAAAGAAAGAACGTACGATTATTTATACATTAGCTGAGCTCTCCCCAATGTAACGTCATGGGTCACGCCATCTCGGCAACACTCGAATGACCGTGATAAAACATTGTCTCTGTAGAATTTTAATTAATCCCTATATTTTATGTCTGACACGTAAAAATAGATAAAAAACTATGAAATCTTATTCCGTATAGAATATCATTATAATCTTTCTTGTTCAATGGAATTTTTTTGTAATTGGTAAACCCAACTCGTGTTATCAAGTGTTTATGCAAATCGGAAAAAATAGATATCACATTGAAGTTAAAATTGTCCAGTGAATACGAAAAGTTTTTCAAACCATTTCTTTGCTCTTTTGCATGGCATGAAATGAAACAACATTTTGTGAGAAGTGGCTCTTTTTTTTGGCATGTATTTTTGAATATAGTGGAAAAAAATTAACATTCCACACGATTCTAAAACTAAATTTTATATCAGGCTAATCGTCAGATTACATCTTTTGCAAACTTCAAAAATTTAACTGCTCCAAGACAGGGTATATTCTATGGATGGGGAGGTGCCATGCTTCCCCCTTTTGAGATTGCTAGTAGGGTAATGGACACCAAAATTTATTAAACTTGTACATATTTTGGGGCAATTATCAAGAAATATTTTTTAAACCTCTAAAACGAAAGGGAAAATGCTACACTGCAATGTAAATCCAGTCTCTTGGCCCTTATATCACCCCTTTTTATCAACAACAAAGACAAAGGAGAGTACAGATTGGCAACTCCCATATTTATAATGAAGCCAATCACAATGCTTCTTTAGAGAGACCTGGAAGCTCCAAAACGGCTGCCACAAGAAATAAAAATCTGTATCCAGGGCAGAATTCGAAGGAGGGACATCTTATCACGAGTCAAGAGATATTTCACGAAGCCAAGATTTGCTTGCAAAATGACTTAAAGTACGATATTAGTGTTTTATTGTAAGCCAAATGTCGAATACATTGTAATATTTTTATATTCAGTTTGCTTTCGTATTATTTTAAGATAGATTGTAGAGCGAATGTAAAAAGTACATAAACAAAATTGGTGGGATGTTTTTGCTGTTATTTGAACACTTAATGGCACTCAACACTGAGTTCCTTTTCCATCTCTTGCGTACTATATTAAGACTTTGATTCGCATTATCATTTGTACAGATTCGTCAAATAACTAAATTAAAACTTTCCTGTTATTTCACGGCATCTCAACACAACTCTCCGTCTTCTGTTGACAGCCACGAAATGAGACAGATTAATGGCCGTCTTAACAAGACAACAGCTGAGAGAAAATCAGCAATTCGGGCCTTACGTTAGATGTGTTGCACTGCAATTTGTATTAGTTTTTTTAAAATTACTATAGGGACGTAAGGAATCGAATAATTATCCATTCTGGGCTATCTGTCCTCTCCTTTATCAATGATTCACCCAACTCTTTATTTTTGTAGATTTGGGCCTGTTCCTAGGTGACTCCATGAGAGAAAAATACCTTTTTGTTATATTACAGAGACTGTCTAAAGCATCAAGTAGTCTATTGCAACAATGACAATGCGATGTCAAAGTTCCATAACGTTTGGCAAATTTTATTTTTTTAAGGACATGTGACAAGTAAGTTAAGGATATAAATGAAATCTAGACTACGAAAAAATTATTATTATTGAATAACATTATTTATTACTTAACGTATTAAAACTTTTATTAATTAACATATTACATTTTAAGTTTTGCATATTTTTCAAATTAAGTTAATGATTTGAATTTCCGATACGAATTCTTAGTTTTTGAAGTTTCATTTCAACAAAGAATGAACTCTAAAAGCAAACAGTTATCTTTAAAAAAAAAACGCATCCACCCTCCCTCTGAGTTAAAGTTGTTTTTTTTTGCCTCTGAGTGGAACTTTTTATACACATCGGGCTAAATGGCCATGTCACAACGACCCCAAAGGTTCAGAAAAGTTTCGGGGAGGTCGAGTGGTTAGTGCGCTCGGCTACTGATTTAAGGGACCTGGGTTCGAGCGCCGGTTATGGCATGGATGTTCATATTGTTTTTCTGCTGAAGTTCTGCCATCCTCACAGACCATTTACTATGGCAGGTAAACTGACAGGCTCCTGTCAGACCTCTGTGTCAAGCAGCTGCTTGACGGAGTATTCATTTATTATTTTTTTGGTGAGGAAAACAAATTTTCTACAGTTAAATACGTTTTTAGATTAGAGAATGACTACATTAATGGCGTCAGTGGTTGGTGTTTTCTCTTTTCCCCAACTACCAAAAATCCTTAAAATGCATTTGTAATATGTCTAAACGACCTGAGCAAACTGTACATTAGTCACGATTTCGTTCACTGATCCATTTCGATGCCTCATTGATTGTTTATAATAGTATTGCCAATAGCCAGAGATTTGTGAATCTTCCACAAAGATTCTTGAAATTATATTTTATACCTTAGTAAACATTATATGTGTTTGATACAGTTAAAATTACTCGTTTGTACGAGTTTCAACTGATTCTTAAGTAAGGTTCAGAAGGTTGGATACCGTTTTTATGTTAGGTTTAGTATCAATATTGTGCAAATTAACAAAGTTTTTTTTTTTTCAGAATATAATTTTTATTCATAAGAGTAAAGAATACAAATACATTTACAATTTACCCACAAAGATTAAATAGCTTATCTGCAGGAAAATGAATAAATTATATTAAACATAGGTCATTCAGCCACAAAAATGGTGTACATCTAATAAATCCACAAAGCACAACACATTGACAAATAGCTATGCACTGTCCGGCTCAAAAAATGGGAAATCATAAACTATTTATCATGACTGAATGCAAAGCACTAATATGAAAAGGAGAGAGTCACATGTCATGGACACTTGATTCCTGAACACAAGTAATTTAGCCAGTTGCAAACATTACAGTACAAGATTCGAAAGACGTATGATATAACCTATTTCCAAAGAGGTTCCATTGTAGGTGCTTGTTGGTTGGTGTAAACTTAGTCAAAATTATGGAAATCGCAAGGTATATCCAAGGCTACCATCTCTAGAGTGTATATAAGATGGTTTAACAGATGCAGTCACAATGCCTGACAGGAGAAATTGTGTCAAACTTCTGATATGACAAGGGAGCAGAACAAGGTGGTTGTCTTCGAATGTGTCATATGTTCTACGTGGATTTTCGTATCCACCTAATACCGATTCGACGTTGCCATTGGTTCTGTTGTCTGACATGTTGACACAATGTGAGTGATTATCTCAGCAGATCAGAATGATAGGTGCTGCAGAGCAATGCCATTTACCTGCCTTGATGACTCTTATAATCTAAGGTGAAGCAAGATACCAGAACTAACTTGTACAAAGGGATACGTCTTTTCTTCTAAGCAAAGCAGCAAAAGCCTCTGACAGAGTGACTTGCATAGCACCAAGTCTGAGACTCTGACACTACTACAGAGGACGCCCCTGGGAAACCCTCTGGACCGCTGCTCTACTATTCCCACGAACGGACAGTCATGTGGATTCGGGCAAGGTTATTGTGGCAAGAACTATTCAGATTATCATTCCTTACCACCACCATCCTCCCCTCCCTTTGCACAGAGAATTGTAGTGGCCAATCAGATTCTAGATAGCTGCCTTTTGTGTTCAAGAGAGCAAGTAGCAGAGAGGGTGATATATATGGTCAGCACCAGGACCATATATATCACCCTCTCTGCAGAGAGTGTGAGAGTAGCAGAGAGGGTGAGAGGCTGCAGAACCGTTTGGAAGTGAGGAGAGATCACAACAGTCTTAAGTAGCGAGAGAATGGTTTGCAACCTACGAGAAAGCCTTGCAACTTTGCATGGCCACCAGCAAATGGGCAATAACGCAGTAAGTGCCAATGCTTAGCATTGTATTTGTAGGCCTTAACAAAACTTTCTCTGAAAACGAAACCTTAACGTAATTTTCAGAAAAACTAAACTTTTACCTACTTAGGCCTACTGCGTTATTGACAATATATTACATTATGGCAGCAATGTAAAGCGTGGGAAGGATGTTCAAGTCGTTTCAACTTTTGGAACCGGTTGCATATTCTGTATATCATAATTCAGCTCGTTGGTTGCAAGTAATAGCAAAACAGTACCATGGTCATGACAGTACTCAGTCAGTCTATTTTTTTACTGCCTTGGAAAGGTGTTTGTTTCCGTGTGGTGATTTTTTCAGGCTATGGCTGATAACGAAACTGGACAGTGGTATATGATGCAGTATAACATTTTTCCTGTAAGTTTCAGAGGTCTTCAAAAATACTTCAGATTCTTCCAAAATGCGTGAAATATACACGTTGAATTAGTTTTTGCCTCCATTACCCTTACTAGGATCCAAAGCAGAGGAGCAAGACACCTCTGTATCTGTCCCAGGGCCAAATGTGGTCTATACTTATTCTAAAGATTTGAAGCATTTTATTCTGTAAATTGATATCAACAATATTTTGTTTGTTTCAGCGAATTCAGTGTAATGCGTTTTCAATGCAAACTCTACCTTCTAGAGCCATTATTTAATTTCAGCATCTGCAATATTTGGATATTGTACGCTCAAAGACGTAACCTGTTGTAAACAACATTTTAAAAACGGTTTTAAAAAACCGTTTTAAAAACCCGTTTAAAATATTTTAAAGTTCTATAGAAATTTATATTTATCTATAAAACCGGAGAGATGGAGGCAGATTAATGAGACTGTAATATGAAGTGTGCTTAATAAATAGGAGAGATATGCACCAATCCCCTGTGACGATGCACAGAACAGGTCAGGTCTAACACCTAATGTCCGACCTCGCCTTCTCGTGGTGCAGACCGTTAGTACCTTTCAAAAGAGATATTCTCTTTTGGAAGGGAACGGAAGTGGAGGGCTGCTAGATTAGTGCGACCTACTGATCTGGACAACTATGGCTACTTTTCTTTTTTTTTCTACCCTGATGAGGAGTGGTCAACCACACAGGGTCCTGGTGCTGACCATATATACCAACCTGAACGGAATTATGGCTCTGAGCTTGATTATGGATCCTGATTTTGCTGCACTGGTGGGATTCTGTGGAAGGAAAATCTTCCGCTGTGTTTTCTGTTTGTTTGTGGGTTGATAGCCCCAAGTGAATAGATTCACAGGATATGTTCATCAGCTGGGGGATAATCCTGAGCAGAGGTCATCGCAGGCACCTGAATCTTTTGCTTCTATTGGCATCGTCAAATTCTACATTGGTGGAAGTCCTTAGTAGTGAGGGAATGGGTCTTTGCCCCATGTCTGCGATTAGGGGGCTGTTTGATATTGTCGGCATTCCCTCTCTCAATAAACATAGTTTCTTTAAACATCCCACTAACCGTTTTCTCTCCATAGGTAGTTGAAATGTGAGGACTCTGCACAGAGCTTTTTCTCTTGATATCCTCACACAAGAATTCCACCATTTAATTTAGATATTCTCGGCTTGCAAGAGACCAGATGGACAGGTAAAGGTCAGATTCTTAAAAATAATCTTAAATTTTTCTTTTCAGGGAGGAACGACAATAAGCATCATCAAGGCGTGGGTCTGCTTCTCAGCAGACATGCTAGTGATGCTCTTCTAGGATATGAGTGCATTAATGAAAGGTTTCTTACAGAAAAATTTGAGACAAGCATTAAAGGCTTGAATGTTATCTTCCAACTGAGGATGCGAATAAGGATGAGAAGGATAGGTTTTACGGACAACTTCAGGATATTTTGAATTCTGTCAAGAAAGGAGATATTAACCTTGTTCTAGGTGACTTCAATGCCAAAGTTGGTACTGACTCTGATCTTTGGGGAGGAGTGATAGGCCCTTTTGGTATTGGTAGCTGCAATGGCAATGGGCAACGTCTCTTACAGGTAAGTAAACTCAATGGATTCAGAATAACTAACGCTTATTACAAACACCGCGACATACAGAGTACACATGGGTTTCACCTGATGGGCTGCATAAGAATATGATTGATTATATATTAATTAACAGCAAATGGGCTAGTTCTGTTAGGAATACCAGGTCATATAGGGGAGCTGAAATTGGATCTAACCATTAACCTTGTTAAAAGTGTCTTGCATCTTAAACTTAAAAAGTGTTGTGTTAGGGTTAAAAAATTTACTTTTAATTCTGAAAGACCCAGTTATAACTAAAACTTACCATGATAGGTTACTTAGTCATTATGACAGTCATGGTATGCTTGCTACTGAAGTTGAGGAAGAATGGGACCATTTTAAACAGGCTTTTTTGGAAACTAACAGTACTCTTTTAGGAAAAAAGGAGCAGAGGAGGCAGAATTATTTGTGTGATAAGGCACTTGAGCTTATGATATTTCAGAAAGAAGGAACTGCATGAATGTTCTTAATCGATACCCTACCAGTCCTAATAGAAAGCATTACAGAGAGCTTAATAAACGTGTAAAGGATCAGTTAGCTGCGATAAGAATCTTTGGCTTAATGGCTTGACTGACAAAGCCGAGGAAGCAGTTAGACAGCACAACAACAGAGATCTGTAACAGATAGTTAATGTTTTGTGTGGTAGAAAATGGACAGATAAACAGGATTGAAGAATAAACAGGTAAAGTTATAGAAGTTGAGGATTCTGTCATGATTAGGTGGGCTGAGCATTTCAGTGATGTTCGAAACAGTGTGGTTAGTTTTACTCCCATTGTTTGTAATGATGATAGATGCATTGGTGGCTTTAATGTTGGTCCTATAACACAATCTGAAGTTATTTTGGCTGTTTCTAAACTTAAACTACATAAATCCCCAGGGGTAGATGAAATTACTACAGAAACGCTTAGAGCTGGGAATGTTTTGGTTACCACTTGCATGACTGAAATTCTGAATATCTTTTATGATAAAGGCATGGTTCCTAAAGATTTTACCAGAGCTATTATTATCCCTATTTTCAAAAAAGGTGATCGCAGTTCTTGTGATAACTATAGGGGTATCAGCCTACTCTCTGTTCCAGGTAAAGTTCTTTCCATGATTGTGCTTAATAGAATTAAGAATCTGGTTGACAGTCAATTGCGTGATGAGCAATGTGGATTCAGAAGTGGTAGGGGATATGTGGATCAGATTTTTTCACTTAGGCAGATTCTTGAGAAATGTTTAGAGTTTAAGAAACCTTTGGTTGCTAGCTTTGTTGATTTCAAAAAGGCTTTCGACTCTGTTGATCGTCATAATTTGTGGTTGATTGTGAGATCATATGGTATACCAGACAAGTTAGTTAACATAGTGAAAGCTCTCTATAATAACACTTAGTCGTGTGTGAGAGTTGGTAAGGCTTGTAGCAATTGGTTTAGCATTACTTCTGGTGTTCGACAAGGGTGCATTTTGTCCCCTTTTCTCTTTAGTTTGGTTATTGATTGTGTTATGTGAAATTCATTGCAAGGGAAAGATTTTGGCCTTAAATGGACTGGAGATACTAAATTTTCTGATTTAGATTATGCTGATGATTTAGCCCTTTTGGCAAATGATGCTGATGAGATGAACTCTTTCATTCGAGCTGTTGGTGAGACTGGTAGTAGAGTAGGTTTGGTTATAAACAGAAAGAAAACTAAAGTGATGAAAATTGGTCAGGCAGATTGTGATTCAGTTCATCTGAATGGGTGCAGTCTTGAGCAGGTGTCACAGTTTAATTATCTTGGGAGCTTTGCAACAGGTTGGTGATGTACGGCATGAGATTAACAGACGAATAGGTATTGCTGCCGGGACTTTTAAAAATCTATGGAGAGTGTGGAGAATAATGCGTATACACGTAAAGACTAAAATTAGACTGTATAATAGTTTGGTTCTGTCTAGGGTTAGTTATGGTAGTGAAACGTGGACGCTGTGTAAACAAGATAACAGGATACTAGATGCTTTTGATTCTAGATGTTTACGTAGTATCTTGAGCATTAGGTGGTTTAACTTTGTAACTAATGATGAGGTTAGGCAAAGGAGTCTGCAACATCCTTTAAGCAGCATATTGTGCAGAGAGAGACTCCACTGGTTTGGCCATATTGCCCGTATGGATAATTATAGATTGGATAATAGGGTTATGAACAGTGTGCCTAGAGGCCTCAGAAGGAGGGGGAGACCTAAGATGCGGTGGGCAGACAATGTCAAAAAGGACCTTGTTAGAATTGGTGTACAGTGGTCGGATGCAGCAGATGTAGCTCTGGATAATTATGCTTGGAGAATTAAACTACATGGTCTGGTCGGACCCCCATAGCCCATGGCTGCTTGAGGATGATGATGATGACTTAGTAAGGCTTATTTTCCTGTAATTCATATTTTTTTTATCTCAGTATTTTTTTAGTTAATAATTAGTGTTATTATTTAACAAACAATTAGATTGATTTCTTTTTTTTTCCATACACTGGCCCTCACGCATTTTTAAAACACAGACACTATTTAGTAACTGCCGATGTGGATACGATCTTGTGGATTCAGATAGAACTTTCGCACAGGGTTCTTCTATCTATAATTAGTCCTTGGGGGAAGGGAAAATTCGTGCAAAGTGTGGCGCCTGTATCTCCTTACAGGGCTGATAGCATAAGCTGAGAAACACATTAATACTCTTCTTTATATATTCAATCTGGTCAAACTGGTTTTTAAACTGCTAAAGTTGAATGAATTCAACCCCGTCCACACTAGTGTTGGTTTAACTCAGAGAGTTTGCCTTCAGAGTCCTGTGTGGATGCAGACATTCGCATTTGGAAGAGTATAAAAGATTAATTTTGCAGACATTCACATTTGGAAGCTCTCAGAGTATAAAAGATTAATTTTAACTACCTGAAGTAAAAAACCTCAGGTAAAAAATTTAATGTTAATGTGGATAACGGATTCTCTACTTGCATTTCGTGTCTTTCTTCGATAAAATAATGGTAAAATGAAACATTACATTTGTTTAGACCCGGTTGTTAATAAATTTGAGTCAGAGCATTGTACCTAGTTCGTTTTCAAATGTTTTATAGCTTATTTATATAACTTTCGAGTTTCAAATTTTCTGAATTTTCGTATCCTTCTCTTACAATTTTAAATTTTAAAATGGGTCTAATTTCAGTAATTTCATGTAGCGCAATACGGTTGGTACCGGCTAAATGTCGTCAATTTGTTCTTTAAAACCCGAAGTTAAGCAAAACAATATTAAACCTTATTCAAAGATATATTTGTTATAACCTTGACGTGCATGAAACGTACGAGTATCACAAGATATATTTTCATAACATACTGACAGAGTAACAATCAGTATACTATGAAATTCTTCAAGTTCTTCCTTGAAGAATTGTTGCATTAATAGGTAACTACTTTGTCCACAAAACATTGTTTTGAATATTTTCTTTTATGCCTATAATAGAAATAAAATTATCTGTAGTTATTACAGTAATGATTAGAACAATGAAACGTAGTCTGAAGTTATAAATCACTTCAGCAAATGTACATTGGGCCAATTAGGCTTAGAGGTATCTGTACACGAAATGGGGTAGGCTTAAGTTCGCCGACAGAGCAATATCACTTAAAATAATCATACATAATTTGTAATATGAAACCAGACATAGGAAAGTAAAGGAAAAAGGTGGATTTCATCTCACTTTCTAAAAAAATAGCTCAAATGATTACACCTAACTTTCATGAACGGTTGATACCGCTTTTATCCTATGATAAATGGCAGCAACCATTAGAATTTTAATGAGAGCGAAAAGTTAATGGTCTTATCAGGGCCGCCGACACGGGGGGGGGGGGCAAGGGGGACTAGTGCATAGGGGCCCGTCAGCAATAAGGGCCCGTCAGATTAAGTGACTCTACATTTTCTTACAAAAATTATTCTTAGTTAGGCTATATATCGATCCTATGCTAAAAAGTTTTATGTGACACAAACTGTGTAGGCCTATGTTTTTGCATGTCTGACTGTGCAACAGGCTTTTTTTCCTCTGTATGTCATCATTGTGTCCAGAATAATTGCTATTAATGATTTGTAAAGATAAAAAGTTTTCAAGGGGGGCCCCGAGCATAATATTACATAGGGGCCCATAAATTCTCTCGGCGGCCCTGGGTCTTATGTAGGGAGAAGTTGGCAAATGGCGTTCAAGGACGCATGTTTTGGCTCAGTGACGTTAAGATAATATTACTCCGAAATAGCTACTGAAGCTACTTTCTTCTCAAATGAGAATTAGAAATCCTTCTATACACACTCATGATATTAAAGAGCACAAATATGGCTCTTCTTCAATCAGTCTACTAAACTCTTACTCTGTAGAACTACTACGAACAGTCTGGCTCTAGAGACCTCTAATGGTTAGTGAGAAAGCTATGAAAATACGTGATGCTAAGAAGCATAGATAAATATAACTACCTAGATATGACAGTTCCATTGGCCTAAGGTGGCCATCGTCGAATATTCAGCACCCGAATGGAACCAGATAGTAAATAACATAGTCGCTAATGCGCATGAACGCCTTAGGCTGTTCCACTTCCGAATTATGGACGTAAAATAAAGCAATGAAATCGCAACGGCTTTGCAATTTCTTTTCAAAGGATAAATGTTTTCTATCTTCAAGTTCTGAAAAATTACTTAGTAAGTTATGCCACATCGAATATTTGAATATATTTACGCTTTGAAGGGAAAGAAAAACAAGCAAAAGCGAAGTTGAAGGGAAATAAACCTTTTAATCCACACTGGGGATCGAACCGGGAACCTCTGAAGCCGATAGACATACCACTACGCCATCGAGTGCTTGTAGATCAAAGTGGTAAAATGGTATACTAAGATTTTATTATAGGACAAATGTTCAATGAAAATATTCTGATATTGTGTTTGATAATGTAATAAGGTTGATTATGCATGTAAATTGAACATCTTTATAAAGCAACTAATTGATAGCATTATTTTGTTTCTTGCTATTTCAGCGCCTCACGGCAACTAACACATATCATCGTTAGGCTTAAAGTTGCTATGAGGAGACTCGCTATGTAAAATGAATCCATTCGATGTAATTACATTATCATGCGATTAGTAATATTATGAACTGTTCCATATCCTTTTGATCTCTCACAACGAACATATTTTAAAACTTAATCTCGAAGATTATCCTTGCCTACGTAAACCTCAAAAGTTGCGACTGAACGAACTACTATCGTTCTCGACCAAGTCAGAACACGATCTGAGTAGTTCACCCTGGTACTGATTGTAGCAGCATTCTCTCTAGTCATTAGTGTTGCATTTTTAAATAAATAATAAATACCCCCTCAAGCAGCTGCTTGCCACAGAGATCTGACAGGAGCCTGTCAGTTTATATGCCAAAGTAGAAGATCTAAGTAGTTATATTTATCTGTGATACGAAGAGGCCAGCAAAGTAGTGTCCGTAAGAGATATAAATGTTCTTTGAAAATGGACAACGAGACTTCCTCTGTGAGATAAGATGACCAGTGCAGTAGCAATGAAACAAAGTTTTTCAAACATTACTAGTTCGATTAGCCGTCCCATGGCCGAGTGGTTAGCGCGCTTGGCTACTGATTTAAGGGACCTGGGTTCGAGCCCCGGATAAGGCATGGATGTTCGTGTTGTTTTTCTGCTGAGGTCCTGCCATCCTCTCGAACTCCTACTGTGGCATATAAACTGACAGGCTCCTGTCAGACCTCTGTGACAAGCAGCTGCTTGAGGGGGTATTTTTTTTAACTAGCTCAATTAGTTTGGCAAACTAGTGCTTCTATTTATTGTAGAGTGTAAAGTAATAGGAAAATTCGGAGAATATTGTATAAATGTAAAATTTGTGTATTAACAGATTTATTAATCTTTTGAAATACTTTAACTTTTTCGTCAAAATATTTTTATATTTAATTTATATTTTTAAAAGTTTATTAGAAATTTAAGAGAAGCATTGCTTCTGTTGCTTCCATGGTCGCTTTGCCACTTCACCTTTTGCATATGGCCACTGGACGTTCCAAAGGAGATTCTGTTCGACACTGCCCACCCTCTGTGATCTAAGTCTTAACCGTTTTCTGAACTCGTTTAAGTTTGTGAAGACTATTATAGAGCCTAATTTTAGTAATTAGGTGTATGTGCTTATTTTACCACATTCTCCATAGATTCTTAAAAGTCCCAGCAGCAATCTCTATTCTTCTGTTAATCTCATGCCTAGTATCTGTTACACAGCTTCAGAAATAACAAACTGAGAGACAGTTTTGCAACGGTGCAACCATTCAAAACAACCGAAGCACTTAGTCTGACTAATTTTCATCACTTCAGTTTTCTCTTTGCTAATTCCCAGAACTACTTTATTGCCAATCCATATCAACAGGTCTAGTGAAAGAGTTCATCTCATCAACAGCATTTGGCAAAATGGCCAAATTTTCAGCATAGTCTAAATCAGAAATTTTCAAATCTCCAGACCATTTAAGACCAAAATCTTCTCCTTGCAGTGATTTCCATAAAACCAGTGGCGGCTCATCGTAGGGGCCAGAGGGGCAGGCCCCACTAATATTTCTGTAATATATATATACTAAAACCTTAAACTCCTAATTGGAATAAATGATAAAAATAATATTTTATATGGATATTTGCTCTCTAAAATATTTTGTCCGTTTTATTTCATTTCAATGAGAATTTAGTGAAGTAATACACTCGAAACTATCTTGCGCGCTTAATTATCAGCACTAAATATTACGAGAAAGCTTGAAATCCCACTCCCTCACTCCAGAGGCTAAATTCTCGAATCTCCCCCCACCCTGAAACTAAATCCTGAGGTACGTGTTTCAATAAATAATAATAAATACCCCCTCAAGCAGCTGCTTGCCACAGAGGTCTGACAGGAGACTGTCAGTTTATATGCCACAGAAGGTCTGAGAGGATGGCAGGACCTCAGCAGAAAAACAACACGAACATCCATGCCTTACCCGGGACTCGAACCCAGGTCCCTTAGATCAGTAGCCAAGCGCGTTAACCATTCGGCCATGGGAAGGCTGTTTCAATAAGCCACAATAAATATATGGAATCTATTTTATTATTTCTATATATGTATATATTCTTTTCCAATCCAATCGATACTCCTTTTTCACCGAGGACAGAACTGGGGTTAGCGCCGGAAATCGCCGACGTTGCTCAATACCGCCAATCACCGACCTAGTTGGTGGTCTCTGTATACATTGTTATACTGGCCCCACCTATTTAGAAACTTATGAAGTCGCATTGCATAAAATATAATCAATAATCAAACTAAAACGGAAAAGAGATAAAATGTGCCCTTATTGAAATCTAGTAGCGAAACCAGTCATTAAAAGCGTTACCACTTTCCACACAACTAGGTGTTATTATAGAGTCTTCAATATGTTAACTAAATTGAACAGGCATGTCAAATGAGCTTACTTAACCACAAATAATTATATCCAAAGTCCTTCTGAAATCTATGAAGCTAGTAACAATAGGTTTTTGAAATTAAACATTCAAGTATATAATAATAATAATAAATAATACCCCCTCAAGCAGCTGCTTGCCACAGAGGTCTAACAGGAGCCTGTCAGTTTATATGCCAAAGTAGAAGGTCTGAGAGGATGGCAGGACCTCAGCAGAAAAACGACACATACAACCATGCCTTACCCGGGGCTCGAACCCAGGTCCCTCAGATCAGTAGCCACTCAATGAAAATATTTCATCTGTCCAGCAGCAATCTCTATTCTTCTGTTAATCTCATGACTAGTATCTGTTACACATCAGTACTATCAGTACTGATGTGTAATCATCATACCTATCAGTTCTGAATTCACACCGTACATTTTGAAGTTGTGCTTCAACCAAATTCTTAATTCTTCGTAAGCACAGAAATGCAAGACGGATGAAAACAGCAAGAGGCGCAAACTCGCATAGATTAACGTTTAAAATAAATATTTTCATTATTTTCAATTTTAGATGAAAATTCTAAACAATTTCACATTCATATTTTATATTCGTTTTCTTATTTTTGGCAAATTTTAATACATTCAGTCATGCTCTCAGAACCTCATGTTTGTTAACAAATTAATCAGTGGTAGCAATGACTTATACGCGTTAACATTTTTGTTGGGTAATGCTTAATCCAGGGCCGGATCTGGATTAATGAGGGGCAGAAATACCCCTCCCCTAGATCCGACAATGAATAAAATTTTGAGCATAATAGTAGCAGGAACGTAGGCGAAAACAATATTTATCATATTATAATAGGGGTTTAATCCGTGGAGGAAGAAGAGAATTGAAAACGGAAATACTCTTATGATGAGGTGTAATCTTATCAGTGCTTATATACCTTATGAATTAAGCGATTTTCAGTGGGAGAATGAATGGAAAGTCGGATATAGTAGTGACCAGGGCCGGATCTAGGGGTGGGGATGGCGGGACAAGAGGGGCTATGCCGCCATTTCAGAATGCGAGTAAGGGTAAAAGAAGCGAAAATTTTTAACTTATTTATATTTCACGCATTTTTTAAGAAATTTTTAAAAACCCATAAAAAGGGGAAAGAAATGTTATATTTTATTGAAAATCAAATCTCTTGCCCCCTCCCCCCCCTTCCGCTTATATTTTTTCGGCTCGATTGTATTTCTGCGCCGCCCTCGAATGCTTTTAGATCTAGATCTGAGCCTGATAGTGACCATACTGCAGATCAATAAATTCCATTTACTGTTTGAGATTCCAGTAATTAGATGAATAGACACTTAAAAGGAAGAGGGGGTGGGGAGCTCCTGCCTCCATGTGCTCCCACTTCGGTACGCGCTTAGTCCGATATATTTAATACTTAGTATATTAACTGTATATTAATACTTAACAGGCCTGTAAATGGTAGCTAGGCGAAAACTGGAAGGAGAGCTGTGTACCAATCCCTAGTGATGATGCACAGAACCGGCCAGGTCTAGCACCTAATGTCCGACCCCGCCTTCTTGTGGTGCAGGCCGTTAGTAGCTTTCAAAAGAGATATTCTCTTTTGGAAGGGACGGAAGGGGAGGGCTGCCAGTCCAGTATGGCCTACTGATCTGGTCATCTATGGCCACTTTTTTCTTTTTTTTTTCTTCAACCCTGCTGAGGAGTGGTCAACTTCACAGGGTCCTGGTGCTGACCATTTATACCTACTAGACTGGACTTGTTTATGGATTTCAGCTTGATTATGGATCCTGGACTTGCTGCACTGGTGGGCCTCTGTTGAGAGAGAGTCTGCCGCTGTATTTTCTGTTTGCTTCTGGGTTGCCAGCTCTAAGTGAACAGAAGCATGGGATACCTTATATCAACTGGTGGATAATCCTAATCAGAGGCCTTCGCAGGTACCTGAACCTTACTTAGCTAGTTGGGCATCGTCAAGCCTAAACTGGAGTAATGTGTCTCAGGCAGGCCATATGGTTCTTGAAAAAGTCCACTTGAAAAGGTGGTGCCTGAAGCTCCTACCAGCATCGGTGACTTCAGCCTTTAGCGGAGGAGGAACAGGTCTTTGCCCCATGCCTGCGATCAGGGGGCTGTTTGATATTGTTGGCCCTACCAATCTCAATAAACCTAATTTCTTTAAAAATCCTACTAATCATTTTCTCTCTGCAGGAACGTGGAACGTGAGGACATTACATAGAGATTATTCTCTTGATGTCCTCATGCAGGAATTCCAGCGCTATAACCTAGATATTCTAGGCTTGCAAGAGACCAGATGGACAGGTAAAGGTGAGATACTTAAAAATAACTTTAAATTTCTCTTTACAGGGAGGGAGGATGGAAAGCATCACCAAGGCGTGGGTCTGCTGCTCAGCAGATATGCTAGTGATGCTCTTCTAGGATATGAGTGCATTAATGAAATGTTTCTTACAGCAAAATTTCAGACAAGCATTAAAGACTTGAATGTTATCTGCTGTTATGCCCCCACTGAGGATTCTGATGAGGATGAGAAGGATAGGTTTTACAGACAACTTCAGGATATTTTGAATTCTGTCAAGAAAGGAGATATTACCCTTGTTCTTGGTGACTTCAATGCCAAAGTTGGTACCGACTCTGACCTTTGGGGAGGAGTAATAGGCCCTTTTGGTATTGGTAGCTGCAATGGCAATGGGCAACGTCTCCTACAGGTAAGTAAACTCAATGGTTTCAGAATAACTAACACATATTACAAACACTGCGACATACATAAATACACATGGGTTTCACCTGATGGGCTGCATAGGAATATGATTGATTATATATTAATTAACAGCAAATGGGCTAGTTCTGTTAGAAATACCAGGTCATATAGGGGAGCTGAAATTGGATCTGACCATTACCTGGTTAAAAGTGTCTTGCAACTCAAACTTAAAAAGTGTTGTGCTAGGGTTAAAAAATTTACCTTTAATACTGAAGCTCTGAAAGACCCAGTTATAGCTAAAGCTTACCATGATAGGTTACTTAGTCATTATGACAGTCATGGTTTGCTTAATACTGAAGTTGAGGAAGAATGGGGCCATTTTAAACAGGCTTTTTTGGAAACTAACAGTACTCTTTTAGGGAAAAAGGAACAGAGGAGACAGAATTATTTAAGTGATAAGGCACTTGAGCTTATTTCAGAAAGAAGGAACTGCAGGAATGTCCTTAATCAGTACCCTACTAGTCCTAATAGAAAGCATTACAA
Source organism: Ryuthela nishihirai (assembly GCA_038380435.1). Classification (NCBI taxonomy): domain Eukaryota; kingdom Metazoa; phylum Arthropoda; class Arachnida; order Araneae; family Heptathelidae; genus Ryuthela; species Ryuthela nishihirai. The sequence continues at coordinate 29,418,062 of JAWZYU010000002.1, read as the reverse complement.
AAAACTTAATAAACGTGTAAAGGATCAGTTAGCTACTGATAAGAATCTTTGGCTTGATGGCCTGGCTGACAAAGCTGAGGAAGCAGTTAGACAGCACAACAGCAGAGAGCTGTACCAGATAGTTAATGTTTTGTGTGGTAGAAAACGAACAGGTATACAGGGATTCAAGGTTAAACAAGGTAAGGTTATAGAAGGTGAGGCTTCTGTCATGGCTAGGTGGGCTGAGCATTTCAGTGATGTTCTAAACAATGTGGTTAATTCTACTCCCATTGTTTGCAATGATGATAGAGGCATTGTTGGCTTTAACACAAATTTAACACCCTATAACACAATCTGAAGTTAGTTTGGTTATTTCTAAACTTAAACTTCATAAATCCCCAGGGGTGGATGAAATTACTACGGAAATGCTTAGAGCTGGGAATGTTTCAGTTACCATTTGGATGACTGAAATTTTGAATAACTTTTATGATAAAGGCATGGTTCCTAAAGATTTTACCAGAGCTATTATTATCCCTGTTTTCAAAAAAGGTGATCGCGGTTCTTGTGATAACTATAGGGGTATCAGCCTACTCTCTGTTCCAGGTAAAGTTCTCTCCATGATTGTGCTTAATAGAATTAAGAATCTGGTTGACCGGCAATTGCGTGATGAGCAATGTGGATTCAGAAGTGGTAGGGGATGTGTAGATCAGATATTTTCACTTAGGCAGATTCTTGAGAAATGTTTACAGTTTCAGAAACCTTTGGTTGCTAGCTTTGTTGATTTCAAAAAGGCTTTCGACTCTGCTGATCGTCATAATTTGTGGTTGATTGTGAGATCATATGGTATACCAGACAAGTTAGTTAACATAATGAAAGCTCTCCATAATAACACTGAGTCATGTGTGAGAGTTGGTAGGTCTTGTAGCAAATTGGTTTAGAATTACTTCTGGTGTTCGACAAGGGTGCATTTTGTCTCCTTTTCTCTTTAGTTTGGTTGTTGATTATGTTATGCGAAATTCACTTCAAGGGAAAGCTTTTGGCCTTAAATGGGCTGGAGATACGAAAATTTCTGATTTAGATTATGCTGATGATTTAGCCCTTTTGGCAAATGATGTTGATGAGATGAACTCTTTCATTCGAGCTGTTGATGAGACTGGTAGTACAGTAGGTTTGGTTGTAAACAGAGAGAAAACTAAAGTGATGAAAATTGGTCAGGCAGGTTGTGATTCAGTTAATCTGAATGGTTGCAGTCTTGAGCAGGTGTCAAAGTTTAATTACCTTGGGAGCTACGTAACTGATACTGGTGATGTGCGGCATGAGATTAACAGACGAATAGGTATTGCTGCCGGGACTTTTAAGAATCTATGGAGATTGTGGAAAAATAGGCGTATACACCTAAAGACTAAAATTAGACTGTATAATAGTTTGGTTCTTTCTAGGCTTAGTTATGGTAGTGAAACGTGGACGCTGTGTAAACATGATAACAGGAAACTAGATGCTTTTGATTCCAGATGCTTACGCAGTATCTTGGGTATTAGGTGGTTTAACTTTGTAACTAATGATGAGGTTAGGCAAAGGAGTCTGCAACCTTCTTTAAGCAGCATATTGTGCAGAGAGAGACTCCGTTGGTTTGGCCATGTTGCCCGTATGGATAATTATAGATTGGTGAATAGGGTTATGAACAGTGTGCCTAGAGGCCTCAGAAGGAGGGGGAGACCTAGGATGCGGTGGGCAGACAATGTCAAACAGGACCTTGTTAGAATTGGTGTACAGTGGCCGGATGCAGCAGATGTAGCTCAGGACAGATATGCTTGGAGAATTAAACTGCGCGGTCTGGTTGGACCTCCGTAGCCCATGGCTGCTTGAGAATGATGATGATGATGAATACTTAACAGAATGAAATAAAAATAAGGAATAATCCATTCTTCGTATGAGTATAATTAGACATTAAAATTTTATTTGCAACATACACAAAATTGCTACTACGATGCAAAATAAACACAAACGATCTTGGTGAAAAAAAACTGTAGCCAAGGCAGATCAGCTCGAATGTCGTTTTATGAACTCAAATCTTTGCTCTTTCGAGCATTCTGATTTGACCGCCTCTGAAACGGCTATTGCTTCACTTAAGTAGATAACTCGAGAGGGAAAATAAATTGTTAGAATACGTTGTGTGTCTTTGTCAAACATCCAAGGTATTTTTTCATAATCATTGCTACCAAAAACGTTCCTCTCCTGACACAGATTTGGGATGGAGGTGACGCAGTTGGTATCATGCCAGGCTCATAATATGCAATTTCCAGGTTCAAGTCCCGCTTGGGCCAGAATTCAGATTTATCTCCTCAAAACTCCCCACCCTGCCTTCGGTCACTTGGGGATACCCTTGGTATTAGAAAGGGCGCCGTCTATCGGATGTGACGTTAAACGTGGTCCCTGTGTGGGAGAGACATATCCTGTGTACGTTAAAGAGCCGCTGGATGGTCTTGACGGGAGGTTCCGATCTGTCTCCTAACAGCTTTCCAATAGGTCTCTCCTCCCAACGTTCTCTGAGTCCTTGGGTCTTTGTGACCTGGCCCTTTAGCCCATTGTGTGTAAAAAAGTGCCACTCATAAGTAAAACAATTCAAAACCAAAGTACACTTTCAACTTTCCTCGATTTGGATTAAAACCAAGAATTTGCGATCAACAAACGAGATTATTTCGCAGAAATTTTTCTCAAAAGATTATTCCATTTCTTTCGATATATCGATAATGCCAACTCTAGTTTTTTTTTAAGTTTCATAGATGCAGGGTTGCTACCATAATTTCGACAGGGTGTGAATTCCAGTGGTCGAGAGGTTAAGGAGAGGATCGATCTGTTCAAACCTTGACAGGAGGTTCCCATCTGTCTACTGGCAGCTTTCCCCCATCCTTCTCTGAGCCCTCGGGGTCCTTGTGATCTGGCCATTTAGCCCATTATATGCCGAAAAATGCCGCTCGGAGGTAAAGCAACTGAGTCAAACGTTTTAAAAAAGGTGGGTGTAATAAATAACTTATGTAGAGGAGAAAGAGTAGGATACCTTTTCCCTTTGGACAAAAAGATAAAATTTTAGAAATTGTGATAGTATACATACAACGGTTTCTTATAAAATATATTATTCCTCTAGAAGCTCGTTAAATAAGCAATTAGGACTCGTGGTAAAACTTTCTAATATCAAAATACCACTTAACACACATCGATGGGCTTGGAAGCAGAGCCGTCCATGGGATGGCATGTTAAGCCGTGGTATCATGTTCAGGAGAACCATACCCCGTGTACCTTAAAGAATAATCCGGATGGCCTTGGCGACTTATATTTGTGTTCTAATAGTTGTCGAGTGGATCATCTTACTTCCCCAACCACTTAAGACAAGTTGCAATTATTAAAATAATACATGAATAATGATAATAGAACACTAATTTATTGCGTAATAATCAAGTACATTGGCTCTCGATTTATCTGGGATTGAATTCTTAAAAATAGTTGCATAAATCAAGCATTATTTGACCTTAAGAGATACACACACCAACCACTGAATTAGAAACCTTTATTCAATACTGAGTTGGACCTCTTTTAGCCCAAATTACAGCAATTATGCGGTTTGGCATAGATTCCACAAGGTGTTAGAGGGCTTTTTTTTTTATCTCGAGCATACCAGGCGTTTACCAGACAGTCCTTTAACTGGCTCAGATTTGACGGAAGAGGACTTTGCTCCCGGATCTGTTTTTCTAACTAACATATCCCATACATTCTCTATGGGGTTCAGATCCGGGTTTTGTGAGGGCCAGGGAAGATGGTGGGAGTCGTTGTTAAGCTCGCTGAACCACTGCTGAGCACATTACGAGCGATGGACAGTAGCATTGTCGTCCATGAAACAGCCGTCACCTGCTGGATGAAATGTCAACATTGCAGGATGGACTTGATCGTCAACCATGTTCAGATAATCCTTGTAGGACACCCGATCTCCTTGCAATATATATCAGGGACCCGTTCGGTTCCAAAAGAACGTGCCACATACCTTGACACTGCCTCCAGTCTTGAGTTGTGTTTACAAGGCAAGCTGGGTTCATTGCTTCATGGGGCTCCCGCCAAACTCTCTGCCTACCGTCGGTACAGGACAATGTGTGCCCGACTCGTCGGACCATATGACTTTTTTCCAGTCTTCCAGTGTCCAGTCACGGTATTCCTGACACCACTGTAGACGATCATTCTGGTTCTTTGAAGAAATCATTGGTTTCTGTATAGGCATATGACTGATAATACCGATCCTCTTCAATTCCCTGTGCATAGTTCACTGAGATATGGGCCAGGAAAGCCTTCATTGAAAGCTTCGGTCAACTCCTGCACACAGGAAGTCTTGTCAACAAGCCTTCTCAGACGACGGGAAACAGATGACATTCAAGTCATCATTCTTGACAGATTGTCGCTATGCCACACTTAAGCCTCTTAGACGAGCAATGTGGGTTATTTTTTCTCTGATTAAAAACCTAGATATCTCACCTTTTGAGAAACCAGTCAGCTCTGCTGTTTTTAAAATCGTCGCTCCAACCAGACAGGCACGCACAATAAGCCTTTTATCGAACCCCGAAAGATTCTTTGTTTTTCCCATTGTGATCAACACTACCGACGATTACTGATGAACAGCAGTCTTAAACAGTTGCGTAGATCACGTGGTGATGCACGTGACCAAGTATTTTGCATATACGCTGCGCGAGTGACGTTTTGCAAACATCTGAATAAAGATTTCTAATTCAGTGGCTGGTATGTGTACATACATACTGCATACATACATACAAAATCCTCATGCAGTCATGGGCTACAGAGATCCAACCAGACTGTAATTTTCCTCTCCACTATCTGAGCTACAGCTGCTGCATTTGGCCACTATAACAGGAGGTTAACCCTTAGGCACACTGTTCATAATCTTGTTTGCCAATCTGCAGCTATGCATATGTGGAACATGGCCAAACCAAAGCAGCATCTCTCTGCACAATATGCTGCTCAAAGGAGGTTGCCGACTCCTTCTTCTAACCTCATCATTACTTACAAAGTCGAACCATCTAATGACCAAGATACTGCATAAGCATCTAGAATCAAAAGCATAAAGTTTCTTGTTATCCAGCTTACAAAGGGTCCATGTTTCGCTATCAAAACTAACCTTAGAAAGAACCAAATTATTATACAGCTTAATTTTAGTCCTTAGGTTTACATGCCTATTTTCCCACATTCTCCATAGATTCTTAAAAGTTCCAGCGGCAATCCCTATTCTTCTATTTATTTCATGCCGCACATCACCAGTATCTGTTACATAGTTCTCAAGATAATTCAACTGAGACACTTTCTCAACAGTGCAGCCCTTCCAGGCAAATGAAGCACCATCTGCCTGACCAGTGTTCATCACTTTGGTTTTTTCTCTGTTTATCACCAAACCTATTCTATTACCAGTCACATCAACAGTCCTAATGAAAGAATTCATCTCATCAATATTATCAGCCAACAGCGCCGAATCATCTGCATAATCTAAACCAGAAATTTCGAAATCTCTAGACCATTTAAGGACAAGATCTTTCCCTTGCAAAGAATTTCGCATAACATTATCAATAACCAAACAAAAGTGAAGGAGACGAAATGCACCCTTGTCTAACACCACTAAGCAAAGCTAAACCAATCGTTGCAAGACGTACCAACTCTTACATACGACTCAGTGTTATTATAGAGAGCTTTCATTATACTAACTAACTTATCAGGTATTTCATATGATCTTAACAATCAATTGCAAATTATGTAGATCAACAGAGTCATAAGCTTTTTGAAATCTATAAAGCTGGTAACCACAGGTTTCTAAAACTCAAAACATTTCTCAAAAATCTGCTTAAGTGAAAATATTTGATCAATACCTCGTCTACTACTTCTAAATCCACAACGTTCATCACGCAGTTGTCCATCAATCAAATTCTTAGTTATATTAAGTATAATCATGCAAATAACTTTACCTAGAACAGAAAATAAGCTAATTCCGCTATTATTATCACAAGAACTGCGATCATCTTTTTTAAAAATCGGGGTAATAATATCTCTAGTAAAATCCTTACGAACAACACCTTTATCATAAAAAATATTCAAAATTTCAGTCAGCCATATTATAACACAAATGTTCCCAGCTCTAAGCATTTCAGTGGTGATTTCATTCACCCCTGGGAATTTATGCAGTTTTAATTTTGAAATAGGCAATGCGACTTCAGAATATGATATTGGGCCATCATTAAAGCCAGTAATGAATCATTGCTCATTACAAAAAATGGGAGTAGAAATAATCACATTATTTAGAGCATCTATAAAATGCTCAGCCCACCTAGCCATAACAGAATCCTCACCTTCAACCACCTTGCCATGCTTATCCCTTAATCCCTGTGTACTTGTCTGTTTCTTCCCACATAACACATTAATAATCTGGTACAACTCCCTGCTGTTGTGCTGTCTAACTGCTTCCTCAGCTTTGTCAGTCAAGCTATCAAGCTAAAGATTCTTATCAGCTGTTAACTGATCCTTTACACATTTAATATGCTCGTTGTAATGCTTTCTGTTAGGGCTAGTAGGGTGTTGATTCATATTAATCCTGCACTTCCTTTTTTTAGAAATAAGTTCCATAGCCTTATCACTCAAATAATTTTGCTTCCTCTGTCCCCTTTTACCCAAAAGAGTGTTGGTTTCAAGAAAAGCCTTTTTAACTGATCCCATTCATTCTCAACCTCAGCAGTAAGCAAAACGGTTGTCATAATGACTAAGTAGCCTATCATGGTATGCTTTGGCTATATCTGGATCTTTCAGACATTCAGTGCTAAAGCTAATTTTCTTAACCTTAGCACAACATTTCATAAGCTTCAGCTGCAAGACACTTTTTATCACATAATGATCAGACCCAATTTCGGGTGCCATGTATGATCTGGTATTCCTAACTGAACTAGCCCATTTGCTGTTAATTAAAATACAATCTATCCCATTCTTGTGCAACCCATCAGGTGAAACGCATGTATATTTATAAATGTCTTGGTGTTTGTAGTATGTGTTAGTTATTCGCAAACCATTAAGTGTACTTACCTGTAGAAGACGTTCTCCATTGCCATTGGAACAACCAATGCCAAAGGACCTAAAATTCCTGCCCAAAGGTTACAGTCAGTACCAACTTTAGCATTGAAGTCACCTATCACAAGATATATATCTCAATTCTTCACAGAATCCAAAATATCCTGAAGCTGGCTGTAAAACGTATCTTTTTCGTTTTCATCAGAGTCCTATGTGGGGGCATTCAAGTCTTTAATTTTTGTTTTAAAATTTGTCATAAGAAATCTTTCATTAATGCAATCATATCCTAGAAGGGTGTCACTAGCGTGTCTGCTGAGAAGCAAACCTACACCTTGGAGATGCTTTCTATCCTCCCTGCCTGAAAAGAGAAATTTAAAGTTATCTTTAAGTATCTCACCTTTACCTACCAATCTGGTCTCTTGCAAGTCTAGAATATCTAGGTTATAACGCTGGAATTCCTTCATGAGACATCAGGAGAATAATCTATATGTAACGTCCTCACGTTCCACGTACCTGCAGAAAGAAAATGATTAGTAGGATTTTTAAAGAAACTAGGTTTGTTGAGAGAGGTAGGGTCAACAATATCAAATCAAAGACCTGTCCCTCCTCCGCTAGAGGCTGAAGTCACTGAAGCTAGTAGGAATGTCAGGCACCACCTCTTGAAGTGGACCTTTTCAAGAGCCATAGTGCTGCCTGAGACACATTACTCCAGTTTAGATTTGACGATGCCCAACTAGCTAAGTGAGGGTTCAGATACCTGCGATGGCCTCTGATCAGGATTATCCACCAGCTGATATAAAGTGTCCCGTGTCTCTGTTCACTTAGGGCTGCCAACCCACAGGCAAGCAGAAAATTCAGCGGCAGTTTCTCCCTCAACAGAGGCCCACCAGTATAGCAAGTCCAGGATCCATAATCAAGCTCAAATCCATAAACCAGTCCAACCTAGTGGGTATAATTGGTCAACATCAGGACCGTGTGAAGTTGACCACTCCTCGGCAGGGTTTGAAAAAAAAGGAAAAAGTGGCCATAGATGACCAGATCAGTAAGCCAAACTGAACTGGCAGCCCTCCTCTTCCGTTCCCTTCCAAAAGAGAATATATCTTTTGAAAGTTACTAACGGCTTGCACCACGAGAAGGTGGGGTTTAACATTAGGTGGTAGACCTGAGCGGTCTTTGAATCATTATTGGGGATTGGTACACAGCTTTCCTTTCAGTTTTACCAATCTGAAATTGAAAAAGAGGCTTGGGGGAAAGATAAAGTTGCTCTAGGGATAACAGCTTAATTTCTTTTTGATGTTCTTATTTTAAAAGGAGTTTGGGACCATAACGCAAATGGTAAGGATAAGAGGAAAACGTTTCCTCAACACTCATAAATACATCCAGGGCCGGTTCTGGAGGTGGTGGATCAATCCCCTCCCTTTGTGCCTTTGAAAAAGCTAGTAAGAGCAACGGAGGCCAAATATTATCCAACTTGGGCATATTTCACGCATTTTCGATGAACTTTTTTAAAAATCTCTAAAACGAAGGGGAAAATGTACTGCAATGGCAATCCAGTCTCTTTTCCTTTTTATGTTTTCCCCTCTAGGTCAGGGCCTGCATATATCTATTTATTTCACTGCCTTATTTTTGACTGCACAATTTTTTTTCATATAATAATAAAGGCATTATAGTACATTACAGTAATACTAAAAACGAAAGTATACAACGTATGTAAAAAAAAAAACGCTGGTTATCTACAATAAGAATCAGGGAAGATCACGATTTTTTGGCTACCGGCCATATCTGTAAATGAGTCCCCCCCCCCATCTCGTTCAATGGCCACTTATCCAATAGATAGGGGCAATAACAGTTAAAATTGAAACTTTCTGTCGAGAGGGAGGAGATTCCAGTGATTCGATAAATACTAATAAGAAAATTAGAACACTTATTTTTATTTTTTTAAATTACAGCTACCTTTTTACTCGAGAATTAAAGAAACCAAGTCAATATTTTTATCTAGGTAAAAAATATTAATTAAATTATAAGAAGTTGCAGATTTTCGAGGATAATCTTATCTACGCGCGAGTAGCACAATAATATTATCTGACTGTCAGAGGAGTGGGCGGCCCCCTACAAGAGACTGTGAGGGTTAATTTCCAGCCATTTTTCATTCTTGAAGGAATTAGACGTGCAAGGTTTGATTTCCATTTTCTTTTTCAGGAAGGTGAATCCTAATACCCTCACTATCCCAAAGGCCAAATGACAAGCTGTTTAAAAGAAAATTCGGTTGTTAAATAATCCATTAGTAAAGTTAAGAGGGTCATTTCTGGACTACAAAATCTTCCATAAGTCCCTAAATGGGCCCCCTCCAAGCTTGAGACTTATGACCACCCTTGATATTATTAGGTATCTTATAGAGATGATACATATAGTATATATATAATGGGGGATAAGGTTTCATTACCTTCATATTTGTCTTTCTTTCATATATCTGTTTCTTTTTCTTATTTATTAGGGTCTTTCTCAAAAATTTTAAATATTTCCATTGTGAAGTGAGGAAGCAGGAAGTCCGGATTTGAAGGTATGGCCCCCGGCCACACTTCCAAATTGAGCACAGAACAGATTGTAGCCTCCTTTCAAGGTCACCTAGTGTGTTCTTTAACGTATACATGATATGCTTCTCCTGCACACAGACCATGGCTTAACATCCCATCCGACGGACGGCGGCCTTTTCAAGCCCATTGCTGTCCCCCTACTGACCGCAGCCAGGGCGGAGAATTTTGAGGAGATAAATCGCAATGATGACTCAGGAAGGACTCGAACCTGGAAACTGAATTACGAACCTGAAGCGCTACCGACTGAGCCACCCCCCTCCCTCTGATTTAACGGTACTGAAACAGAATGCTATTCCAAATTTCTCTGTTTATCTCTATTTCTGTAAGAGTTCTTGAAAAACAATCCTATTTTGTTGGCTTATCTTGATTCAGTTTCTTTCAACATTCGTTCTGTTATGTCAAATGTGAGGACTTGGTCTAGTAATTCTGTCTCTTTTCTATTTGGTTTTTATGAGATTCTAGAAGCAATTCTCCTTCAGGCCGTCCAGGTTTCCTGGAACAATCAAATCCTTATATTGATTTAAGTATGAGAAGACGTAGCTGTATATCAAATTATGTGATCCTAGTTCTTACAGTTTAGAAATTCCTGAAAAATAGACAACTTCTCTACAAGTGTACATTTGCAGAAAAATAAACATGGAGAAGAAGGGTGACTTGTTCAATGGCTTGTTTTATTACAGTTTGTAGCTAAGTATACCATAAGGTGGGAGACTTCTTGTTTAAGTAGAGTGGGTAAATTTTATATTATTGGAAAATTATATAGCAATATTTTGTAATATTTTATAAATATTAAAATAAATAAATTAATTGCTTGTTAATTAAAATTTATTTGTTACAATATTTTATAATAACTAAACTTTTCATAACTGCCAAAATTTTTTACAAATCAGTATTTTTATTCTTAACACCTCAAATTTTCTTATACAACAACGATATATAATAATAATATTCTTATTCGTTCTGTTATGTCAAATGTGTGTGTATATAGAGTTGAATTGGTTTTCGTTAGGGGAAGACTAGAACGTAGGTAAATGGTAAATAGAATAAATATATTGTGGTCATTGTATAAGAGTTGTATAATGCAGTTCTTATGCAATGAGCACAATATGGTATAACACCACCAAATGCACAAAAGTTGTATAATACAATGAGCACAATGTGGTATAAAACCATCAAATGTATGAGTTGTACAATACAACTCTTATACATTGACCACAATGTGGTATATGTATAAGATAATGAATCTTTATGCAATGACCACAAAATATATATATAAGATATATAATGGTATAAGATATATAAAGATATATAATGATATAAGACATATATATATAATGATATAAGACATATATATATATAATGATATAAGACATATATATATAATGATATAAAACCACTAAATGTATAAGAGTTGTATAATACAACTCTTATACAGTTATCAAAATATATTTATTCCATTTACCTTTACCTATGTTCTAGTCTTCCCCTAACGAAAACCAATTCATCGATATATAATGACACTAATTATCAATATATTGGTAAAATATGCAGTGAAAAAGGTTTCGACTTCTGTTGAAGAGAGATACATGTGCATTCACCCCCCCCCCCCCGGATGTATAATTGCTGAGTGCGATATCGAGACAGGGACAGTCATAAATCTCAAGCCAGGAGGGGGCCATTTACGGACGTATGGAAGATTTTATAGTCCAGAAATGACATTATTAACTTTACAAATGGTTTATTTAGCAATCGATATCCTTTTTAACTGCTTGCCATTTGGTCTCTGTAACAGTGAGGGTGCTAAAGGCTTTCCTTCTTGAAAAAAAGAAAATGGTAACCAAACCTTGCACCCCTAATTCCTATAGGAATGAAAAATGGCTGGAAAAAAACCAAAAAAAAAAACAACAACTTGCAGTCTCTTGTAGGGGGCCATGCCACTGTGCCGAAAAAAGAGATAAAATAATTCAGAATACCCATTTTTCACTGAAACATTATTAGGTTAAGGCCTCAATGGATTAAGTCACCATACGAAATCATCTATGCTTGAACTAAACTGCATCTATTTCGGCAGAATTTGAGGCCCCATATAAAAGTGGATGGAATGTATGGGATGTTGCGTCATTATTTCCTTAATACGCAAGCACAAATTGTAATTTTATGTAACGAAGCGAAATAATATTTTTCAAAATATCAATGAAATGAAAGGAGGGCTTAATTTATTAAAGATTATTCAAAAAGTGTATAATTAACTTAATAATTTTCATATTTAAAATTAAAAAACGCTAATTACGTTGTGAACTCTGTGTAAGACAGCTGACTATCGTCACGTTTCGTCGGAGTTGCTGCAGTCGAAATACCGCTTTGCGTCGCCAAGCGAATGGAATGTCACGATGGGAGCGGGAAGACTGCTGAATGGCTCTTCGAGTCATATGACCTCATCCTAGCTTCGTTGCCGCCATATTGTCTGTGCAGTACGATAGTCAGTAACGTGTGATCGTGTCTGATGACTGAAGAGTAGTTATAAGCAAGCTGTTGTGTTTGTGTATTTCTATTGCAGTTTTAAGATTTTGCCATCGATTATCAGAAGCCATTGATACAAGCTTACGTAACGGATAAACAAAAAAATAAATATTTCATTTATACCACTCGTTGAACTTACGCCAGCACTGTGGCCGAAACGCTGCTTTGACGTTGGGAGTTTGGCCATGCCTGTCCGTAAACAAGGTAAGCAGCTGTAATTCTGCAGATTGAAGCAAAAAACTTGCAAAGAAATTTCCAAAGGAAACAAGTTGCTTTATTACTTAATTTCATAAAAAGAAAACTCTTATGATTCAGATGAGCTATTGTATCATTTGTGCATTATTTCAAGGAATCATTGCTTAGAGATGTTTCAATTTTTCGAAATGTGTAGATATGTTTATAAAAATATATCCTAGCTTAAAGATCTTTTAAAATATCGCAGGAGACATTCCATTATTATTCAGTAAAAAAAATGCAATGATTCTGTAAGAAAAAAGGACTGAATTTTGTTAGGAGTTAAATGTACATACCAAGTGGCAGAAAGCAATGTCAAAAGACCAGAAATGTTAGCAAAAGTGGAAAGTTTTCAGTCAAATATAGTTTTTATGTCAGAATACTTTAAATTTTTATCTTTAGATGCTGAAAACATGTGACACTTAATCCACTTTGACATTTGTTGTCATTTCATGATTATATTTATAACTAACAATAGTAAACATATGAATATGTAAGTAGTGATATCCAGCATAAATTTTATTTTCTCAAACATCAACTGATTTTGTTGCAATTCCATTTTTTAAAACAATAACTTGTGTAATATTAATAAAAAAATTGAATTCACAATCTATAGCTCTTAGCTTTCAGTGTTGAGGTTTGGGCTTGATTTGTGTCAGTATTGATTATTTCTCCACTCACCCACACCCTACCCTTGGTGAAAAAGGGGACTCACTTGAATTAATATAGGCTGCTGTTTCACAAATAAAATAAATGTTGACCCCCCCCATATGACAGAGAGCCATTTTCTGTTCATATTAGAAATATACCTTGAAAAATTTTCACTGCTAGTAATGGCTTTCCAATGGGTTTTTCTTCCCAGGTCTTTTCTGAGCTATGGTGCCCTAGTGGATTAATAATTTTTTAATAATTAATAATTTCCCTTATGCCAAAAAACTGATATCTAAAAATAAACTATGAAGCTAATGAGAAATTGAATCGCCACAACTTCCCCTTACAAACTTGGTTTTCCAATTACTAGCTATTAGCTTCTTACACTTCCATTTCTTCTGAAGAATAATGTAATAATTAACTTTTCTAGGACACCACACCCCAAACTAAATAAAGCTGTTCCACCCTATAGAGTTATCGACTTCAGGCAAAATTTTTCATTATTATTATTAATGCTTTTATTTAACACAGCCCCTCAAGATTTAGGCTCTAAATGCAACTGAATAGGATACTGATGATTCAGAAAGTATATTATAAGAATAAAAGAAAAAACAGCAAAAGAAATGAATTTTTTATGTATTACCGAAGAGTTTTAGGTATTTAAAAAACGAGGTATGTGAAAATTTTATTTTTTTCAAAATTATAACAAATTTTTAGGTCATTTCCTCTTTATAGCTGTGCTTCTTAGTACAAGGGGCTGAGCAGCCAAAACACCTGTAGTACTGTAAATAATTTATAAATATAGGTTGTTAAAATGCATGTTGGATGGCCTTGCTGATAATGTTAGTATGCATAAAGAACTTGCTGGATGGCTTTTGCAGAAGGTTCAAAGCTGTCCACATTTTTCAGCCACATGTATTTTTGTGACAGCCATTTAGGCCATTTTATGTGTAAAATTGCCACTAGGAAGTAAAATAACCCAACATTTTGAATCAAACAGATTATTCCAATGTGCTGTAAGTATTGTGGTACATGTGAGATATTGAGGAATTGTTTACAAAAAGATTGCTCAATATTATAGTAAGTTCAGCGACAAATTCAGATAATACTCACAACACTTTGTACCACTACATAAGAGAGAAGGAAGCTATTATAACATCCCAATAGAACAAAATCTTTTAAAGTGAAATTAAGGGAAAAAGTAGTTTTAAATATTTAATTTGCTATCTGTTTCTACCCTTTTTGATCTTTATATATTGAAAAAAAAAAAAACTAATAAAGCAAAATCAAAGATGAGGGTTATGTCTGTTGATTGTCATCAGCATATGCTGATGATTGATCAGGTTTATTCATATATCTGCATATGCCTGATGGAGTTTACATTTACTAACTTTATTAAATCTAATAGAATAGTTAAGCTGATAATAAAGTGAGGAACAGAAGTTTCCATAACTATCCATACCAGGAGGCTTATGATTAATTAAGAAAGGGATAAAAAGAAAAGACAGGCCAGATCTGATGTTCTGGGAATTCATTACACTTAAATACAATAGATGCTGCTCATTGTAATTTAGGTTGGAATCACAATGTAGAAAAATCAATCTTACACAATGTATTTTTTTTTCTATGGTTATTATAAACTTATATTCAGCAAGGAGAATAAGAATTTCCAGAGATACACATTATGATGTATCTATGCATGGCCTCTCATTGAAGATGGTACAGTCCCATTTTTATACATAGGAAAGAAAAAAAATCAGCTTATAATGTGTGAAACAACAGTAAAAACCGAAGCTATTTTTCTGCACTAGTTTGAGCATAATTTTGTCTCACAATGAGTAAAAGCTAATACTTTAGTGATGTTAAAAATATAAAATTAAAAGTGATGGAGAAAGGGTATAGGAAGTTTACAATAGACCTATCAATAAAAATTCCACCAAATTGTTAGAAGTTGCACCCACTGGAATTAGTATATAAACAGTAAAGACTTTAAAGTCAATAAATCAAGGAATAGTTTTGTGTAAAAAAAAGTTTTGCCCTGTACGTCAGCAAAATGTTTTTCTACGTAACTATAGTATATAAACACTTGAAGAGATGGGATAGTAAACATGTATAATATGGGTTCCTCGATGATTATGGAAAGGAGTTGACTGACAAGGGCACTATGCTCATAATTTGATGTTATCACACTGAGTCCCCACTTTGCCTACCTTAGCTGTTAATCCCTGCTTTATCCTTGGTGAGAAAGCGGATACGAAGAGCTCGAAAAAATGTATGCAGGAGAGTTACCCAGTGCATAGTGAAGAACATGCTGGATGTCTATGTTAAGAGACTTCCATCTGTCTCCTTACTGCTGTCCTACAGATTCACCTTTTCTCATTTATGAGTCCTTTTAAACTTTGTGCATGGCCATAAAAACTTATATGGCATAGTATAGAATTTATACCCCCTCAAGCAGCTGCTTGCCACAAATATAGTAAAAATATGCTGCTTAGAAATAAAATAATCCAACAACTCTTGAATATTAGAATATTATGGTTTTTAAAAGCAGTGCAGTTAATTTGCAAAGCCAATAATGAAAAATTTGCTTAGTGCTATAATATTTTAAATTTTAAAGGGAATAGTTTGACTAGAAGTTACAGGAATATTTCCTCCACTAATACCACTCATTAACCCAAGTGATCAGGGTTGTACCTAGCTAAATTTGTGTTCTGTGTAAGAGAGGGGAGATGTTTACACCCAAGGCAAAAGTTACTTTGCAACCTATTGAGTAATTAGTTTTTGCAGATAATAAAAACTGACCATGTTATAATTTGAAATTGCACCCCAGGTTTGATTTTTACCCAGGGCAAATGCCCCATCCACCATGCCTTTGCACAATCATGCAAGTGATACTTTGATTCAGTTATTGCTTTTTCTTCACTTAAAAGCTTACAGAAATCAGATGTTAATATTCAATATACCCCATTGTGAAATTTTGCATCATACTTCTATTGTGGCATTCTGAGGTTTTGTAAGCAGTGAGTATTTCATGCCAGATAACTGCATTTGCTGTTATATTAAAAAAAAAAGTTTTTGTTACCCTCTTTTGTTTTTAAAGAAAGTTAGCCATCTATGTAGTGTATTACTCAAAAATATATAATTTTAGCTTCATTTTCTGCTTATGAATATATTAGTCAATAATAAGTTTTTTAGTTTACTTGCACACTAAAATTTGAATGACATATTTATTTAGTTTATACTTATATACCCACCAGTTTTTTAATAATATTTTGATTGACTCTCAGGTACTTTTGGGCTTTTAGAATCTTTTCTTCAGTTGTTCTGTTTCTTTAACAGATGAAAGATTTAGAGCATTTAATTCATTATATGACATTTCTCCTTTTACACTTAGTATCAAAGCATAGAAGGCTATAAATGAGAAAGAGCCTTTGTTTGGGGTTAAAGTCTAAGATGCTTCCAAAAGTTTAGTTTTACATTTATTAAAAAGACATAATTGAAATGCATAATCAACAGTGAATAGAAAAAAAAATATTTTGCATTATAGAATGCTCATGAATATTATTAGAATCAACAAACAATCTAATTATGAGTGTGATGTAATACAAGAATTGATATAAATTTGATCATGCATAAATTAAAAACACGGGTATTTCATACTCTATCACAGTCTTTATTTACTTTGTATTTTTGTAATTAAAATTTAAATCTCTTTGCAAAATTTGTAGCTAATTCTGTTGTAAAGATATGGAAGCAGTATGAATGCATGACCATTTCCACATTTGTATTAGATAAGCTTTTCTTTTTTTTAAATTTTTTTATTTTATGAAAACAGCTAAAAATTAGAAATTTGCATTGTTATAAGGAACAAGCTGGCCTGTGGTTCCAATGGTCTCTCTTTGAGCTTGGCTCAGTCATTATCTGGATGATAGTTAAAATACAGTGGCCATTAAAATGCTAATAGTAATTGTCCAATCATTTCATATCTACTTTTATGTGCAAAAATATAATTACCTAAATAACAACAATGCACTACAACAAATGCTGAATGACTTCCACTTGAAGTATGTTGTTAACTTTCAGTGAGAAATGTCTATATAAAGTTCTCTTGCAGTTTATAGATGAATATGGTGCATTAGTTCCTTAAATCTTCATTGACCAGCTGAAGTAAGTGATGCCACAATAAAGAAGAAACATCATTGCAGTAGATCATCTAAGCAATGACGTTTCTTCATAATCTGACATCACTCCCTAGTGGTTACTTCAGCTGGATACCCAAGATTTAAGGAAGTAATGTATCATACTTACCTATAAACCTACAAAAGATACTTGTATGGAAGTCAAAACCAGGACTGATAAAATCAAGTTATCAGTGAGTATTTAAACTGATGTTTGCCCAGAAACTAGGGATCTGACCGGAAAAGTTCCTGTGCCAATGCAAAAGTACTAACCAGTCTCTCCAGTTGATTTTAAGATGTTTTTGTGATTTTAAACTCAGTCTAACAGACAAATACCATTTCACACCAGAAAACTTAAAAAAAAAATTGTAACATATTGGGAACCATTTTGTGCACAATGCAATTAAATTTTATGTTTTTTTTTTTTGGAATGTTACCTTTTTTTTGCACTGACTGGACATTGTAAACCAAAGACTGGACATTGCAACTGATGTTTTTTTCCCACAACTTATATGCAATTTCTGCAGAGTGGAAACAGAATAACATTGAATTTTATTCTAGAAATACTCATGGCTACTATTTAAATAATTTTTATATGTGATGAACTTTTTTAGAAGAAAAGCAAAATGTTAAAGTAGCTTAAAGAAAGATTCATCACAATTATGATTTTAGACTTTAAGATTGTCATCCATATGATGGCAGGTTGAGTAAGATGTTTCACAAAATATTCCAGAAACATCAGGTAGAAAAATGCACAGAATCACTCTTGACAAAAAATTGTTATACATACCCTCAGTGTACCTAACCTACCTTAGTGTATATCAACTGCACATGATATTGTGTTCTTTACAAATTTTCTGCTTTGTTAGTCATATTTTAAGGTTTTTTTTAGAACATTGAAAAACATTGTAAAGAAGATAACAGGAAACGTGATGCGTTTGATTCTAGATAGCATTGATCTTGGTCATTAGGTGGTTCAACTTTGTAAGTAATGATGAGGTTAGGCAAAGGAGTTTGCAACCTCATTTGAGCAGCATATTGTGCAGAGATTCTGTTGGTTTGGCCATGTTTCCCGTATGGATAATTATAGACAGTGTGTTATGAAAAGTGTACCTAAAGGCCTCAGAAAGAGGGGGAGACATAGGATGTGGTGGGTAGACAATGCCAAACAGGACCTTGTTAGAATTAGTGTGCAGTGGTGAGATGCAGTAGATGTAGCTCAGGGCAGATATGCTGGAGAACAAAATTGCATGGTCTGGTTGGACCTTCGTAGCCCATGGCTGCTTGAGGGGATGAGGATGATGACAAATTAAAAGCAATGATAAGGTTGACAAAATAATAAGATAAAAGGTTATGGAACAAGATCTACATACATAAAATGTCAACTTTCCTCCTAGACAGCATCTTATTTGATACAGGACATTTAAAGACCATAATATGATTAAAATGTTAATTTGAACAAACACTACAATTGTTATTAAACATGGCAGTAAATACAAAAAGCATTTCAAAAACAATTCCAAAATACACCAGAGAAAAATAAGTGTTAGCCAAGAACTTGAAATTCTACGGAAAGGTGATGACACATCCATATTCAACCCAGTTTTACTGATAAGTGCTTCATTGAAAGCATGGAGCACAAATTCCACATCTCTATAGTACCTACTAGACCTGCTTTCATGATCTATGGGAGGAAGTGGGCAATAAGTGCTGTATTTGTTTGAACCCTTCCCAGGCCCAGCTATTTTTACACTCTGATCAGGCAAAAAAAAGTTAACTTTAGAAATATAAAAGTTAACTAATGAAAGGAATTATGGCATGTTATATGCCATATTAATCACCATTAAATTCTGGATTTTCTGAAAGTAAAATATTTAACAAAAAAGAATACTAGTTTTATTTTAATATGACTCTTTTAGAGTCATGCAGTAAAAAAATGCATCTGGCAACACAAATAAAAATTAATTTAAAAAACGCTAATAGAAATGATTATAATAAAGATGAATAGAAAGGTCATTTATTTCTGAATAGCAAAAAAAAAATTGTTTAAAGTAAAAATTTCTTCTGTTTTGTAATTTTTTTCTCCATACCATACTTTGAGAAAAGTCCAGGCTTGTTGCAGAGTCTGATAAACAAGTCAGCTATAGAATATTTTTAATAAATAACTAATTAACTCAAATAGGTCATGTTATAACCAAATTAAACAGAATTTAATTCTGAATTTTATTGAAGTAAAAAATATGGACTGTAGTAATATTAATTTTAATTACACTTTTTACACTGGTATACCAAAAAAAGGTGCATATTTCATAATTACTTCCAAAATCTTCTGTTTTTAAAAATAGTAATTTTTTGTTAATTTTTAGGAGATTTTTGAAAATTTAAGGAAAAATATGTTGCTAATAGTTCAAATCAAACTTATGAGCTTAAATCAAGTGATTGCTTCAATACAGAATAATGTTAACAAACAAATTGGCGCTATACGGTATATTTAAACGCTTCTAAAATATGGCAATCACATGACTTGATCAAATTATTTATATTGTAGTTTAATAAAATATGCATCAAATGAAAAAAGAAAATATTATTTTTCAAGCTTGAATTGCATATTTTTAAAAGATATATGTAAGAAAATTTTCAAATGGCAATTAAAAAAAAATTGAAGTTTCAAGTGTTTTCAAAAAATGTCTGTAGACATCCTTGACCCAGGAAGGGTTAAGGTCTCCATACTCATGGACATCTCATATGCTAGCCCAAGACAAACCCTACACAGCACCTTAATCTGGTGGGGGAAATTCTAAAACTCATTGGCCATAGACAAGAATTGAAGGGTGGGGGCATTACAATAATGAAATGTAAAAACAGCAGCAGCAATAAGTAATCCCCCCACCCTTCCATACTCTTTAAGGGCATGAAAGTGAATGGACAATTCTACACTAAGTGGTGTATATGTAAAGAAAAAACACGCCTACTGTAAATTTTAGTGCACAAAAAAAAAAATGTAATGTGAAAAGTCACTAAACTTCTTGTATTATAAAACCACATTATCTCAAACCTGCAGTAGACAAAACTGTGGTTGGAGAGGGATTGCTGTACTGACAAATAATCTGTATTTATTTGTACTTTACAGACAATCTTATAGAGCATTTTAACATAGATATCCATCAAATATTTTACTCTGCCTTAGGGTTTACAAATATTAGTAGCTTGGTCTATAAACTAGGGATCTGATTTTAGTCTTACTGTGAAACATGTTGTCTGTGGTAATATGGTTCTTGTAACAAGTTAATATGCAGCATTATACTTTAAGTAAATAAAAAAATAAATACCCCCTCAAGCAGCTGCTTGTCCAGATGTCTGACAGGAGCCTGCCAGTTTATATGCCATAGTAGAAGGTGTGTGAGGATGGTGGGACCTCAGCAGAAAAACAACACAAACATCCATGCCTTATCTAGTATACTGATAAGTATACCAGATAAGGCATGGATGGGGCCGGGGGGGGGGGGGGGGGGAGGCAGGGGTTGAACCCAGGTCCCTTAGCTTTATTTATTGTTTACATTAATGTTGTTAAGTGTGTAATTTCCTTTTTATGTTATTTTGCTGATAAGGTTGTAGAAGATGTATAAATCCTCAAATATGATTTAGTTACTAAGTCATATTTGAGAATATATGTATCTTGTATATAGTCTTATCAGTAATTAACTTTTAGGCGAAAAAAAAACATTGCAAGAGATGAAAAACAATATCATTTACAATTAAAAATATTTTTAATTCAGTAGTTTAGTATTAACATTAAGCAACATCAGTGAGCATTAAGTGTTGTTTAATCCTTCTTGTAATTTTATTATATGAGCTCAAATACAGTAATTCTCTTGGTGATAGAAAATCGCTGGGATTTGATATTTTTAGTATGCTTATGTAATTATTTGTGAGCTGGGGGTACTATAAAATCAATTTGCTTCTCTACATGTGTTTTGTTTTTGCGTGCTAGTGACAGTTGCAAAGAGACCATGCCCTCCCTCAAAGAGACTTGCGAGTGTTTTGTTTTTTTCATTGCAACAAGCAGCCATTTCTGCATTCTGGGAGGGATTAAAGGCATGGGATTTGGTGTCCATTTTCTTTTCCAGGAAGGAAAACCCATGAAGTCCTCAATATCCCAGAGGCCAAATAACAAGCTACTGAAATGGATCTTATTGAATAATCCACGAGTAAAGTGTGTCAAATCTGGACTACAAAATCCTTCATATGCCCTTAAATATCCTGCTATAGACTTTAACTTATGACTAATCTTGTTATACGCAATACTTTATAAATTTGATTATAGTAATTTTGTAATATGATATTGTATGTAGTCTGCTAGCCAGAAGTACATTAAGATATTTCTATCTGTTACTCAGCCATAACTCTTAGGCAAAATGGAAGTTGTATGTCAAAGTTTAGTTTTTATTGATATTTCTATAACTGTCAGGTATGCAAGATGATGTTTGACACATAAATATAACTTTTTATGCTGGATCTTAATCAACAGAATCATTTGATATCTACTAGTTACTTACTTACTAGTTACTTACTTACCACTGTCTATCATGGGATGTTAAGCCAAGGCCTTGTGTGCAGGAGAGCCATATCCTCTGCATGTTAACTTACTAGATGGCTTTGACTGACTTGCCTCTATCTCCTAATAGCTGTCCAGTGGGGGTCCCCTTTTCCAACCATCTCTGAGTCTTTTGAGATACTTTTGACTTGACCATTTAGTCCACTGTGTGCATAGAGATAAAACAACTTAATTGAAAATTCTGCAACAAAATTAGGGAGTTCCATTGCATAGGGTTTATTGCATTGTTTTATGATTTGAAACTGCACTATATAATATAGGGTGATTGAAAAGTAACAAACCCAAAATGAACACATATTTTGCAGATTAATGATCAGCATAAGTAAAACAAATAGCTACAAATATAAGTTATAATCTCACCTTTCTAACAAAAGAAGAATAGAAATGTCATTGAAACATTTGATGTCACCTTGTGAAGCACCTGAAGATTAATGTTTGTGATTGCTGTTGTAATGTTCATTTTGAGTTCACCCAATGTGTGAGGATTATTTTGATACACAATTCCTTTGAGATACCCCCAGAGGAAAAAATCTGCAGGTGACAAATCCGGTGATCTTGGGGATCACAAGCCTTTAGAAATGACTCATCGAAAAACTCTTGCAAAAACTGCATGGCTTCATTTGTTGTGTGGCATTGTCTTGCTGCAATCAGCAATCTCTTTCATTGACCTTAAAAAGTGCAATGAACTGTGAGATGTTGTCTTGGGATACTGCACTATTCACCGTCATCTCGAAGAAATGGGTCTCACTATGTGATGTGATATCACATACCACACTCCAATTTTTTGAGATTTTAAGGAGTGTTTGTGAAAAACATAGATTTTTGGAGTATCAAATCATATTGTTTGAATATTTACATAGCCACTTAGCTGGAATAAGCTTTATCACTGAAAAAACACTGTATCAAGCTGCATTATTCCATGTTCTTCAACAAATGACTGAAGCCATCAATAGTGGGACTATGTGTTTTTCTTTATTTGGGTTCTTCACTTCCTGTACTGAGTTCACATAATATGGATAAAGATGTAACTGTCTCGCAGATTTCTGAGCACTTCATATAATACTTCTGCTTGCACTGTGAGTTTCTGCAGGCTATCAATTTAGTGTCAGTCAACACAGTAGGTCTCCCAGACCATCTCTTGTCAGTGACAGATCCCTTTTCCCTGAAACGTTTCACTAATCGGTCTATCATTGGCTTTTGAGGGGCTGCAGCAACCAGATATTTCTAATAAAACTTTTCTGCTACACCTGCATATAAATGATTACCAAAATAATATTCCAAATTGAAAACTCATTGTGCCTGGGAAAAAGACATTTCACTTCCTCTGTGAACAAAGCTACACTGATGACATCCTCTGCCTATCATACTACAGTCAGTGTCTTTGATAGTTTTCAATAATCTTATGGTGCCATCTAGTGGGAGGGAGAACAATTCAACTCTTCCAAAACAATTTACATTAATTTCAACTTTGGGTTGCATGACATTCCAATCACCCTATATAAATATTAGTAACAATTTAGTATAATTGGAGAAGTTAATGATTCACACAATAATAAAAATAACTCAAACATCTCATTTGCTATTTGCTACATATTAAATTACTGGATGGCCTTGATGGGACGATAGCAGTAGCCTATCACTATAATGTGCTCTAGAGAAGGTCTCTGAGGAGGATGACCTCAGAGAAAGACAATGTATTGGATAAAGAAAAATGCCTGCAGTGTGTGAATCCAGATTCTTTTGCCCTACAGCCAAGCACACTAACCACTTAGCTACTGGGACAACAAATATCTGAAGAATGCTTCATTTATAAGGCTACATAGCAAATAATTATTTAATATAGGTAACATAAAATGGATAATTCAGTGACTATGTTTTTGTCATTGAACCAGTGGCAAAGTGTGTAGAGAAACTTTGGAAGAAATTGATACAATGAATAATTGATCACTTGCCAATCGACCAATCATTATAGATCATTGGTTGACTGATCATTGAATGGCTGATAGATAATCAGCTGCCAGTCAACCAGTGATCATAGATCCCTGGTTGATGGCAAGTGTTTGATAGCTCAATCAACTAATGATCTGTGAGAGATGTTGATTGTCATTTGCTACATCAACTGTACAGTTGCATTATCTCAACTGCTTCTCAAGTTACTGTTCATGCTTTGCCACTATTGAACCCATTTTTCAAGACCACCATGGCCGAGTGGTTAGCGCGCTTGACTGCTAATCTAAGGGACCTGGGTTCAAGCCCCGGGTAAGGCATGGATGTATGTGTCGTTTTTCTGCTGAGGTCCTGCCATCCTCACAGACCTTCTACTCTGGCATATAAACTGACAGGCTCCTGTCAGACCTCTATGGCAAGCAGCTGCTTGAGGGGGTATTTATTTTTTTATTATTTCACATAATGAAAAATAAAATTTAGTGATATAAATAATTTGATATATAAATGTCTGTTTAACCTTCTGCATACCTAAATGTTATATCTGGCTGGAAATTTTTTATATAAATTCTCAGAATGAGTCAAAAAATTTTGGTGTCCAAGCATTTGGATTTTTAGGAGCCAGCCATTGTGCAGACTATTAGTGATTCTGTTGTAAACACAAAAAGTTTAGTTGTCTGGAATTTTTTCATCCTTTATTCATACTATTTATGTATCACATACCTCATTCTTCAGTTGCCTGCACAACATAGTGTAAGGATTTGTGGTTCGAAGACCTGGTACAGGCA
Organism: Ryuthela nishihirai; assembly: GCA_038380435.1. Classification (NCBI taxonomy): domain Eukaryota; kingdom Metazoa; phylum Arthropoda; class Arachnida; order Araneae; family Heptathelidae; genus Ryuthela; species Ryuthela nishihirai. The sequence continues at coordinate 29,393,458 of JAWZYU010000002.1, read as the reverse complement.
ATCAAGATTTAGTTTCTTGTGTTTCCAATTTTATGACTTTTGAGCTGTAGAAATGATGAATTTTGACACCTTCAGTGGTTTAGCCAAATTGGGGGGGGGGGGGGATTGAAAGGCTTGAATAATGATTTTTAAGATAGCCTCCAAAAATCAGAGAGAAAGGATTCCAACTCCCTACCCATTAGACAACCCCTCTCTCCCACTCATTGAAACATCCTGGATATGCCACTGACACTTTTGCAGCTTTTACATTAGTATAAGATAAAGGATTGAAACATTTCTGGAAATTATAAGAACCAGTCATAACATTTATTATACTAAGTTTAAGTTCTTTTGTTTAATAAAGGTAACCCACTTTTCCTTCTTGTTTTCTTTTCCAATTTGGGAAACTAAAAAGAATAAATAATTTAGCAAATAACTGTATAGTAACTGATCTTTGTATCACAGTCAAACACGTAAAGAAAACTACATTCCTCTCACCTAACTTAGTATAATTTGACTAAACCACATAGACTGAAGATTGTGTAGGACAGAGTTTTAACCTTCATTCAGTTATTTGTATGAGCTGTTCTTCCTCCACATTTTCACTAACTGTAATGCACAAAATTGCAGTGTGTTACGGTTTCACTATTAACTTTTTAAGTACTGGAAGTATTCTTTTTACATTATATTTGCAGAATTAATATACATATAATTTTTGAAATTTGATTATTCCTTCTATATAATTATAAATATTATACCAAGTCTGTAGTCCCCTGGGATATGGGAATCATCTGTTGTTACATGAGAAAAGTTTTAAACTGATTTTATCTGTTATTTCTCTGCTTTATATTATTTATGATGACGGAACATGTTCCTCAATCCAGAAGGCATATGAATTTTACCTGAAATATTTTTACAAATACTAAAAATTTTAGAAAGATAATCATGTAAATTTATTGATTATAAGTAGCAAAATTTATGATAATATTTATTTAATAATACATACCTTACAGCTAGATCCATAGTGTGCAAAACTGGGGCACTGGGTGGAATTTAGCTTCTGTTAACTCTCCCCAGTTTACATCTTGGGCAGAGCTCTGCACTATAGTTCACCAGAAGTGAAATGTTTTTAAATTATGGTGTGTTAATATTGGATCAATTAAGTGAAAGACTTAGGATTGAAGCTCTCTTTGATATAGAAAGATGCAATGTCATCTTATAAGATTTGAAATGAAATGTTTCAATTTTTGATAAATATAGATAGATACCCCAAGTAGCTGCTTGTCACAGAGGTCTGACAGGAGCCTGCAAGTTTATATGCCATAGTAGAAAGTCTATGAGAATGGCAGGACCTCAGCAGAAAGACGACACAAACATCCATGTCTTACCTGGGACTTGAACTCGGCCCCTTTGATCAATAGCCAAGTGTGCTAACATTTGGCCTTTATCAAATATTAAGTTGCATGCATATTATAATAATATAATAATATTATAATAATATATAATAAATAATAATAATATAATAATATATAATTATAATAATATATAACATTGTTTCATCTTAGATATTAACTCTGCATCAGTTGAATAATCTTTCCCTAGGTATCAGTTAAATAAAACAAATATTGTCATAGTACATAGGACAGAGCTCTAATAAATTCTTAATAAGAATTGACAATAAAACTAATTGTCAAAAATTGTTTAAAGTTAACTAATAAAAACATAATTGTCATGATACATAGAAACTTCTAGTTTGTCCAGCTTTTCTCATATAATATAATATTCCCAGATCTCCAATATTATTACTTTTATTGAAAGTTAAATTTAAATGTAAAAAAGCAGTGTGCTTTAACACATTAAATGCCAGCCATAATTATATAAGTTACATTAAAACTGGCAATAATAAAAGAGCTACAACACCCAACAGGTCAAGCAGATGCCATAGGATTGCCTATCACACACCTTTGAACATGTGAACATGTGTGGTGCTCTTGGCACACTAATAGAGTTGTGTTTGGACATCATATGTGGTCCTTGGTAGTTAATGTGTTAAAATGCTTTAACATTCAATTTTTGGTATTAGTTAATTTTTTCCATATTTAGTGTTTAAATGAATTTTGTTTGCAATATATTGGTGATTATTTTAGTCAATCATTATTAATTTTCATGTTAAGTAAACATTGATGATCATTTTACTCCTGAACAGCACTTTTTTTATGCACAGTGTGCTAAATAATCATGCCACAAGAATTCCAAGTGCATGACATGGTTGGTAAAGAGAATCTACTGCATAGCTATTAGGAAATGATTGCAGTAACCTAAGAAATTTGCAAAATATAAAATAAGCTAGAAAATTTGCATACTGATATTTTTAGTGGTTGTTAGTACCCAATTGGTAAAGTTCCTATTGTATATACTTTTAATTTAACTTTATCTTAATGCAAATACTGAAATATTTCTTTTTTGTAATCATTATCTATTTCTGTTTTAAATAGACATACAATAAATAATAATCCTAAATAATATTCACATACCTAATATTGTTGTTCTCTTTTCAGAAGCCCACAGGGCTTTAGAATTATTAGAAGAATATCATAGTAAGTTGAATAAACCACAGGACAAGCAGCTGAGAAATGCTATTGAACGTGTTATACGAATATTCAAAAGCAGACTTTTTCAAGCACTGTTGGGTAAGTACACATGCTCTCATCTGTTTTAACATATTGAATGCATGTTAAAGTTTCAAAATCCAATTTGGAGAATTCTTTTATGAAAGGGATTTTTTTAATATAAATTTGTAATATCACTGAAGTGTAGCATGATATAATTTTATATCTGGTATTCTTAGAAACATTATTGTGAGAATTCTTGAGAATTTTCATGCATGATAGATACTTATTTTAAATAATAGCAGCTTTTTAAATAACTTTCAAAGCAAAAATATAATTTATATTTAATAATCTAGACTGGAATAACAAGGAAGACAAAGAATTTATTGTTTATCGTGTTATGAATATTTATTAATAGAAATATTTGACTTGGCCACAATCAGTTAAATTATAATGTAGATGATACTATGTTGGATTAAGAGTGTATTTACCAGACAGATTGATTTAGTGATGTCTACTTTCTTTATATAAATGTAATATCTGAAGCGAGATGCTCAAATTTAGAAATGCTACTTTGTAGCAAGGTTACCCATGACTATGTAAAAGCTATGGTTAGGAGACTTGCACCAAAAGTATTCAAATCTTCTTAAGTATAGAGTTTTTTAAAAATCAAGATGGGACATAGGTCTTAAATGATTCATTTAATGGAAAATGTGTTTTTGTTGCTTTTGATTTCGTTATGAAACCCTTTGTGCATATTTTTTATTTCACATAACTGTGAGCCTAAACTTACCTGTCAAATCTGTGGATAACTGTCAAAGCAGTACATTAATTATAAAACCTGTATATGCATATAAATAAAAATAATAATATATATTAGATGATACTTTATTTATAAGTATCATCTAATATATAATAAGACAATTGTGAGTGATTGAATGATAGATGATCATGCTAATTTTAACTATGATGCAGAAATAGAACTCTGAAAATTTCCACCTAAGTTTAATCTGGATTGCAAAATTCGAGAAAATTATTAAATTTGACCTTCAGCTTGTCCTTTAAGGTCAAATAGAGGTCATGTAGAAGTAAAACCTAAGTCTGCAAGGGCTAGAATTGAATATTGATGTCTGGAATTTTGGATGTAATGGAACCTTCAAGGTAAATCAAGTAAAAGAACAAATAAAAATCTAATGGTATTAGAGGGCTAGAAATTGGTGCCTGGGGCTATTTTGCATCATAGATCTCAGAATTCTTGTCAAGTTTTGGATGCGACGGGTGCATTGTGGTCAAAGCGAAAATTTCAATACTTCGGTTTTGGAGAGATAAACATCGGTGAATAGGGCTATTTCAGGCATTAGAACTCTGAAAATTCCTCTTATTTCTGATCTGGTTGCATTCAAGGTCAAATAGGAGTTTGAGTTACAGTGTAGAAATCAAGAGGTGCTGAAGGCACTGATTGCTTTCTAGTGTATAATAATAGGCATATTCTGAACAGGTGTGTGAGTGATATGTTAACTATGATATGTTAACTATGAATACCAATAAATATGCATTTCTTTTAGGTATTGGTGACATCAGCACATGCAAATATGCATTGAGAAACATTTATCGACAAATTTTAGCACCCTGTAATTTTCCACATACTTCACTGATTGTTTCCATATTTTGTATGCAGGTGCACTGTGTTGAGTAAAATGATCGTGTCCCTACCTACCAACAGAATCACATTTACAAATAGAAATCTCTTTGTGAATGTTGAGGATATGACAAATGGTGGAGAGGCTGGGGTTATCTTGAAAAATTATCTTTTTAGAATGAATTTTTCCATTCTTATTGCAAAAGAAATATATTTATTGTATTTTAATGATTGAATTGAACAGTCTGGTTGAACTTCCATGACCAATGGCTGCTTGAGAATTGTGTTTGGTATTTATTTTTTTTATTTATTTGTATGTTAATAGAATTTTGTGTATTATTTGCTCTGGACCACTCAGAGGTACAGATCACCTGACATGTTACCAGGAGGTTGTGGGTTCATATCCCACCAGGCTCAAGACAATTTTTCCTCTATAATTTAAATCAACTTCAAAGTGGAAATTTATAGGTATGTCGAGGTATTACCAAGTATGTCGAGTTTGTTATTTATCAACTGTATTACTTGTAAGGAAATACTTTCCATTTATATGGCATGTGGTGAAAATTGCCTGAACACTCACTGCATAGGAAGAAGGTTGAAATGGTTTATATCATCAATTAGAGGAGATCTTGATCGGCTGCCAGTAGCTCAGTGGTTCAGAGCACCTGACATGTTAGGAGGTTGTGGGTTCATATCCCACCCAGCTCAAGACAATTTTCTTCTATAATTTAAATCGACTTCAAATGATAATTTTTAAGTTAGTCTAGACATTTAAATAAAACATTGATGGCTAAAAACATTTGAATCACTGATTAAAATTAAAATATTGATTCTAAAAATAATTGAGTCAATGAAATTAAAAACTGATTATTCACATGTAAGAACAGTCAAAGTACTGAACTTAAATGTTGAACATTATTTTTTGAGGGAATGGGATTTAACAAAGGGTAAACACCAGAATAATAAGAACTGACTCACATTCCATTCATCTTTTAAATAACAAGTGATATCAATGGCAAGTACATTTGGGAGCATTCTGACAATATTTGCATGATGTAGTTAAACGGAAATTTTCTGTTGGTAACTTCAACCTTTGGTGTATAAGATGCATGGTGATTTTGAAGCATATTCTGAAAGTAAAAAAACTGCATCTTATATGCTGTAAAATCATCTAATATATAAAGAAGACAGTTTATTTGTTTGTCTACTTATGCACTCAGCTCCCAGAAGCATCAAACTCTGCATGAATGCTCCCTTCACCCAGGGCAAGAATATAGGCTATGTGTGAATCCGCTATGGTCAACCGAATTGGAGTGAAGTGGGTTTGAATTTCACAAAATCGCCAATAGGCTTAACATTTGTGACTAAACACCAGTGTCTCTCACAGACTTAGCAGTTATTCAAAATCACGAGGGCAGTTCCATCTATTACAATTCTAGAGAGTATCAGACTTCTCCTAAAGAGGAGGAGAAAAATGATACCGAGGGAAGAGGAAACAAATCGATTGCAATAAGTTTTATGCCAAATGAAAGCTTGCAAACTAGGGAGTGCTACCTACTATAGAGAATTTCAGAACTCTCCTAAAAGAGGGAGATAAAATTTTTACCAATGGAGGGGTACACCACTTGTGTGTTACAAAACAATCATAATGAGTTCAGACTAAATGAAAGTTTACGAGGTCTACTATATACTTTAGAGTTTCAGATTTTCTATAAGGGGGTAGGGTAATTAAATTCTTACCAGGGGGTAGGGGAGTAGGGATAAAAATTTTATAAGGGGGAAGGGGGACAAAACAATCATAATGAGTTTTATGCCAAATAAAAGCTTACCCCTTGGGAGGCCATCTACTTTATAATTTAGTGTTTCAGGCCTCCCATAGAAGAGGGGGATAAAATATTAGTGGGACAGAGGGAGAAGAAACAATCATAAATCATTTTATGCCAAATAAAAGCTTCCAGTGTGTGGAATGCCATCTGCTATATACTTTAGAAAGTTACAGACTTCCTCTAGAAGAGGGGGATAAAATGTTTACCATGGGAGGTAATGGGAAGGGATTAAATGATAGTAATGAGTTTTATACTATTGAAAGCTTGTGACATGTGGAATACCATCTAGAGTATACTTTAGAGAGTTTCAGACCTGAGCAATTTGCTAGTATAGCATGTCTAAAACCAACATTATTCTTTCACTTCAGTAGAACCTCCTCTTTCAGGGATGGTGCTGGCTCATTCAGTAATTTTCCTGGTTTCAAGTCCTCACTATGCTTGCATTTTTTCACTAACACTTTCTACTTTGCCCCTGGTTTGAAAGGGGGAACTTATGGGCTTGGAGAAGCTGCTGTCTGTCCATGCAAATCGGTATCTCATTTCTCACCAAGGGCAGCTATTGCCCCAAGTCAGGAGAGCCATACCCTTTGCACATTAGAGAACATGATAGGATGGTCTTAATGGGAGACTTCCATTTGTTTCTTAACTGTCCAGTGCATCTATCTCCTCTACCCATATCTGAGTGTTTGGAGTGCTTGCGACCTGAACATTTAGCCCATTATGTACAAAAGAATTTTGCTCAGAGTAAAACAATCACCTTCTTGTTCCAAAGCCATGATTTTTCAAAAACATCATGATGGGCAAAAATTATCGTAATGAAAATGTCCAATTCATTGGTGATTTTTAATGCTTGTATTTTAATATTTGGTGACCGATTGGCATTCCATATATTCTGCATTTTTCAGCAAAGGACAGTGCATTGTATTAACCTCAAGATGTTAACCATGTATAGGCGTTTTTGGCGATTTACATGTGTACGTGATTTACTACTTTGATTTCATCATTTTTTAACAACAAACATCTACTTCTTCCATGCTGTATTTTTTTCAGCTTTATTGCTGATTTCTTTCATGTACCTCCGAATTTTGAGTTTAAAATTCGATTGTCACTTCTCATTCCTTTACTGAAATTTGAACATTTTTCAATATGATCATGACTATTCATCACTAACTATACATGGAATATTTTATAACATCAGTGATGATAAACAGTCACTAAATATGTATAGTAATAATAACCAATACATAAAGCAAGAAAAACCAGCATGGCCAATCACATCTAGACATCAGCTTTGAAGATGCCACCTTTAGCATGGAGAGTGTGGTGAAACCTTCCTCTGCATAGGGACTAATGGGAGTGTGGTGAAACCTTCCTGATCAGCATATATTCTGGTTTGGTGTGTATGTTTTGTACAGTGGCATTTTGTGGGCTGTTACTGAGTACATTATTGCTTCTCCATTAGGACTATCAAGGTTGATATGTGATTAGCATGTTAACACATCCCACAACTTAATTTAATTGAATGATGGAACTTTCCAGATAATGGCAGTGACCTCAAAGCATTTTTTTAATGAAACAGATCATGTTTTATTTCACTCTCTTGCCCAATCTGGACTTGATTGGAATATAACCTTAGTATTGTTTGTGTAAACTATGACCAGTTGAGGTGAGATTTAGCATGTAGTTTAGCAATCTCATTGCTACCATGCAGATTCAGTTATTAACATACTGTCCTTTACTGGATTAGATGAACTAGTTCTTTGGTCTGATTTTTTTGGATGTTAGCTTTCTAATCTAAGTTGTTGTAACTCGTGATACAAGGAGGGGGAAATTATAATTAGTAGAGTAGGCTAGGTCTGCTTTCAGTGATATCTTAGATGATTGACATCTCTGAGTATATCTTGTGGTGAGTGGGCATACAGAAAGTTTGGGGCTCCTTGGTTGGATATCTTACAGAATAGTGCCCATTTAAGGACTTAGAGCTCTGATACCATATGGGATCCTGGATTTGAGGTATGATATCGTTAAACGCTAATTATATATCCATCCAAATAATGTAGGGCAAGGCTGTTAGCAACAACCACACCTCCCATTAGTTCTGGTAAGGTCTCCTTCCACACCCCCAGTCTGATTGGAGTGATTCCTTTTCTTAGAAGTGGAGACACCTCATCATTACCATATGGGTTCTAAACTTAACATCCTTAACCAGATAATATGAATTAGTTTATTGCTCTAACTTTAGTGGTTAGAATGTTTGCTTTCCAAGCCTATTATTCCAAAATTGATTCTTACAAATTCTTGGGATTGTTCAAGCATTGAACCTGAGGTTTATTCCACCATAATAATAATAAACTAAATTATATGATACTCCAAAGCAAATTTCAGGTTTATTATAAGATTTATTAAGCAAATTAAAAGTGAAAATTGACTTTAAAAAAGGATAATGCCTAGTTTTAGTGCCTGGCCATAGATGGCAGCACTTGCAATTTCTTGCACCCTGAGTGGACAAGTCAGGTTTATGTATTTGGGATCTATGTGTATAAGTCCATTGTTCTAAGCCTTCGTATGAGGTGGAAAAAATGTACCTAGTAAGGTAAGCCAGATGCACCTTGAGTGATGTCTTCTGAACTGTGTCTGTGTAGCCTGCACGATGAGTGATTTGGGTGGCTTGGGGTGATCCCTTGGAAGCATTGATGAAACCACATCATCATGGGCACTGGTGCAAAATATTCGGGAGGTCCCCTATCACGTAGTATGAAATGGGGATCCCCTGCTCTGTTTGGGCTCCCAACCCCATAGGACCTGGTACATTGCACTGGTAGTTTCAATGGTCCATCAATGGTAGTTTTGTACCTGCCTGGAAGAGTCCTTTACAGAACTTTTAATAGTGTGGTGGTGAATGTTATGTTTTTCTGACAATAGTGAGTGGTGAATGTTATGTTTGTGCTGTCCTTAAACAATTCATACTACATCCAAGCACTATTGAGCTGGTACTGGTTGAGTTTGTTATTTTGGTGTCTGAAATGTTGTCTCGCTTGGATGCTCTAACTGAATACAGTCCATCAGTTGCTATGGCAGTTCTCATTAGGTGTTCTCTTGTAATTAAATGTATATAGCTCGTTTCCTGAGGAATCAGTGTTGCATATTGATTTTATAGTATTAAATGCTGGGGCCATGGTTACAATAAACATAACACTTTGTATAGGCTTTTGGTGCAAAATAACCTTTAACCTTTAAGGTGCAAATATAACCTGAGCCTGATTTCTGAAACAACAAATTTTTGGAAAGAATAGCACCATGAGTGTTACTTTCTTTGCATGTAGTGGGTAAAATAGCTAGGTCACAAGAATCTCAAGGACCCAGAGAAGGTTGTGTAAGGGAATTCACTGGACAGATGGATGCATCGAGCAAAGTGCATTCAGCCTGTTTTCTAATGTGCACAACTTATGCCTCTCCTATGCAAGGGGGGGGGGGGGGGGGCATTGTTTAATGTCCCATCTGACAGATGGGACATTAAACAATGCCCCAATGAAAAGATGGAATCATTTCGAAGCTTCACCAGTGTCCTCTTTCTCACCAAGGACAAAATAAGGATTAGCAAAGAAAATTCTCAATACAGGCCTGGTGAGGATTCAAAACTGAAAACATCACATTATGAGTAGTAATAATGACTGAGCCATCTCCTGTAATTTGTATTAGTGATGCTCATTTTAAAAAATTGCAATAAAGTAGTTTATTTTTACCAACATTTACGTAACAATTTTGGTAAGTTTTTGTATTCTGTTGTAGTCTTGCAATTTTTGGTTGCTTATTTTTAGAAAAAAATTGCAATTTTTAGATCTACAGATATGTTATGATTGTATACTGTAGCTAGTTTCACAGTATGTATTTTAAAAAATTCATGTGAAGTACTGTTTTTTATACCATAACTACTAGGCTGCTAAAGGATCATTCTATATCAAATGAACACAGCTCTGAGCATTGACCTCTCTCAGTGTTAAATGATTTTTTGTATATTTGTAATTCTCAAAGGTAAATAGAAAAAGTTTTTTTATATTGTTTTTTCTGTCCATTAGTCATGGTGTGCAAAAACGTGCTGCTCAGAGGTAAAACATCCCAGCTGCCCATTAGTTTTCAAGATATAATGATTCAAAAGTGCCAAAAATATCAAAATTTGAACTGCTGAGTTTCTTTAAATGCTTATAACTCCTGTTCTTGCTAAAGTAATGAAATCAATCTCTTTGTGAAATTATTTCAGTAGTCTTTATTACATGTATCTTTAACAGTAAATTAAATTCTCAAGGTTATTTTCCAAAACAATTGACCTTGAATATCTCAAAACACATTCCCTCGAATTTTTTGAAAAAAAAAAGTGCTGAAACATATATTATTCAAGAGCAACTCTGAAAATTTTGTCTTGAGACTGCATGGGTTCTTGAGTTATAAATTTTTGACTTAGGAAAGATTGTGTAAAGCCATGAATATATATATATAGCCTTACAGAGTATGAACCCATAGTAACTTACTAAAATAATTAAAAGGCAAGTTTGATAAAAATTATTAAAATAAATAATTTTTTTTCATGTTTTTTGTATTTGGTAACATGTATCTGTAAACTATCCTCAGCACCATTTTTAATGATATAAAAACCTTTGATTTATGCTTTAGTTTCTTTAATTGGCAGTATGTATGTTCTTCCAGTAGTTGCACATTTTACATTTGGTAAAGGCAGTTCCCAGTTGTATCGCAACATATGGCTGCATACCAACTATGGAGAGAATGCCAAAATCTCCACTAACTACGCCGGGGCAAGACAGTGCCACAAGGACACAGCTCATCCATGGCTACCTATGGCGAACAATCCTATAGAAGGAAGGTTCATCCATCGGTCAAAACCTAAATTTAATCTGTTCCCTGGTTAGCCACAAAAATGGTATATAGAACCAAGTTGACTTGGCTCCTGGGGTGGAGACTCTTCGTCTGGCTTTTCCATCGATAAGCCTGTCAACCGAGGATCTTTTCCAGTCGCAAGCCTTCAACTTCGTCCTCTCCATCAGTGCCACGCACCCGCTGCCCCCCAGAAGCAGTCTGTACCCCAACTTCACTGAGGCTGCACTGATGAGCCCACTGGACTGGTGCCCCCCAACACCAGTCTGCAGTACTCTCAGCCACAGCCCCTCCATCGGGGCTGTGAACCTAAAGCTTCCCTGAGCAATCGAATAAGCCCACTAGGCTGGCCCCTCTTAAACCAGTCTGCAGACCCTCACACCAAAGGCCACATCCCATCATGCAAATGAGGAAACAATGGGCCGTGACCCTACTTCACAAAGGCACCATTAAGCCCCCCACCACGTCAAGGTGGTCCCCTATTGGGAGGGGGGGGGGCAGTAGTTGCACAGTGTGAACTTTAAACTTTTGCACTAGTAAAATAAGTTTTGCTGCGTTGGAAGCAGATGTATTGTAAAAGGGTAAAAAATATCTGCAAAATGTTCTTTCATTCAACAGTCCTATTAACTCTCTCACATCACAGTGTTGTATGAAATTCCCTTCAAGAGATAATTAACTTATCTCACAGAAGATTATATGTACCATTCACTATTCTCTGTGAAGTAATTGCAATTGCTGAAACACAAATTATATTTTATAACATATATACATGTAGAATCATAAAGTAACTAGACTGTGCAATTTAGTCCTCCAAACATGTCTGTCCTTAGCTGCAGCTGCTGCATTTGGCCACTGAAAAGCAGTTCTAATGAGATTCTGTTTGACATTGCCTACCACATCCTAGGTGTCCCCATTTTTCTGAGGCCTTTAGCCACAATGTTCATATCCTGTTCACTAATCTATAGTTATGCATATGGGCAACATGGCCATACCAATGCAGTATATCTCAAGTCTTGATGCCATGGATAATCTACAGCACAATATGCTGTACATTATCCAAGGCATCAAGTTTTCTGTTACCTTGTTTACAAAGTGTCCATGTTTCGCTATCAAATTATTTTATAGCCTAATTTTAGTCCAGGTACTGATCTGGACAACTATGGCTACTTTTCTTTTTTTTTTTCTACCCTGCTGAGGAGTGGTCAACCACACAGGGTCCTGATGCTGACCATATAAACCCACTGGACTGGACAGATATATGGCTCTGAGCTTGATTATGGATCCTGATTCTGCTGCACTGGTGGGCTTCTGTGGAGGGAAAATCTTCCGCTGTGTTTTCTGTTTGTTTGTGGGTTGACAGCCCCACGTGAATAGATTCACAGGATATGTTTATCAGCTGGTGGATAATCCTGAGCAGAGGTCATCGCAGGCATCTGAACTCTTTGCTTCTATTGGCATCGTCAAATTCTACATTGGAGGAAGTCTTCCAGTGTAGATGGCTTCAGCCTTTAGTGGTAGGGGAACGGGTCTTTGCCCCATGTCTGCGATTAGGGGGCTGTTTGATATTGTCGGCATTCCCTCTCTCAATAAACATAGTTTCTTTAAACATCCTACTAACCATTTTCTCTCCATAGGTAGTTGGAATATGAGGACTCTGCACAGAGCTTTTTCTCTTGATGTCCTCACACAAGAATTCCACCATTATAATTTAGATATTCTCGGCTTGCAAGAGACCAGATGGACAGATAAAGGTCAGATTCTTAAAAATAATCTTAAATTTCTCTTTTCAGGGAGGGACAACAACAAGCATCACCAAGGCGTGGGTCTGCTTCACAGCAGACACGCTAGCGATGCTCTTCTAGGATATGAGTGCATTAATGAAAGGTTTCTTACAGCAAAATTTCAGACAAGCGTTAAAGACCTGAATGTTATCTGCTGTTATGCCCCCACTGAAGATGCCGATAAGGATGAGAAGGATAGGTTTTATGAACAACTTCAGGATATTTTGAATTCTGTCAAGAAAGGAGATATTACCCTTGTTCTTGGTGACTTCAGTGCCAAAGTTGGTACTGACTCTGACCTTTGGGGAGGGGTGATTGGCCCTTTTGGTATTGGTAGCTGCAATGGCAATGGGCAACGTCTCCTACAGGTAAGTAAACTCAATGGTTTCAGAATAACTAACACATATTACAAACACCGCGACATACATAAGTACACATGGGTTTCACCTGATGGGCTGCATAGGAATATGATTGATTATATATTAATTAACAGCAAATGGGCTAGTTCTGTTAGAAATACCAGGGCATATAGGGGAGCTGAAATTGGATCTGACCATTACCTAGTTAAAAGTGTCTTGCAACTTAAACTTAAAAAGTGTTGTGCTAGGGTTAAAAAATTTGCTTTTAATACTGAAGCTCTGAAAGACCCAGTTATAGCCAAAGCTTACCATGATAGGTTACTTAGTCATTATGACAGTCATGGTATGCTTACCACTGAAGTTGAGGAAGAATGGGACATTTTAAACAGGCTTTTTTGGACACTAGCAGTACTCTTTTAGGAAAAAAGGAACAGAAGAGGCAAAATTATCTGAGTGATAAGGCACTTGAGCTTATTTCGGAAAGAAAGAACTGCAGGAATGTCCTTAATCAATACCCTACTAGTTCTAATAGAAAGCATTACAGAGAACTTAATAAAAATAAGCGTGTAAAAGATCAGCTAGCTGCCGATAAGAATCTTTGGCTTGATGGTTTGGCTGACAAAGCCGAGGAAGCAGTTAGACAGCACAACAGCAGAGAGCTGTACCAGATAGTTAATGTTTTGTGTGGTAGAAAACGGACAGGTATACAGGGATTGAAGGATAAACAAGGTAAGGTTATAGAAGGTGAGGATTCTGTCATGGCTAGGTGGGCTGAGCATTTCAGTGATGTACTAAACAATGCGGTTAGTTCTATTCCCATTGTTTGCAATGATGATAGATGCATTGGTGGCTTTAATGTTGGCCCTATAACACAATCCGAAGTTATTTTGGCTGTTTCTAAACTTAAGCTTCATAAATCCCCAGGGGTAGATGAAATTACTACAGAAATGCTTAGAGCTGGAAATGTTTCGGTTACCATTTGGATGACTGAAATTCTGAATATCTTTTATGATAAAGGCATGGTTCCTAAGGATTTTACCAGAGCTATTGTTATCCCTATTTTCAAAAAAGGTGATCGCAGTTCTTGTGATAACTATAGGGGTATTAGCCTACTCTCTGTTCCAGGTAAAGTTCTTTCCATGATTGTGCTTAATAGAATTAAGAATCTGGTTGACAGTCAATTGCGTGATGAGCAATGTGGATTCAGAAGTGGTAGGGGATGTGTGGATCAGATATTTTCACTTAGGCAGATTCTTGAGAAATGTTTAGAGTTTCAGAAACCTTTGGTTGCTAGCTTTGTTGATTTCAAAAAGGCTTTCGACTCTGTTGATCGTCATAATTTGTGGTTGATTGTGAAATCATATGGTATACCAGACAAGTTAGTTAACATAATGAAAGCTCTCTATAATAACACTGAGTCGTGTGTGAGAGTTGGTAAGGCTTGTAGCAATTGGTTTAGCATTACTTCTGGTGTTCGACAAGGGTGCATTTTGTCTCCTTTTCTCTTTAGTTTGGTTATTGATTATGTTATGCGAAATTCACTTCAAGGGAAAGATTTTGGCCTTAAATGGGCTGGAGATACGAAAATTTCTGATTTGGATTATGCTGATGATTTAGCCCTTTTGGCAAATGATGTTGATGAGATGAACTCTTTCATTCGAGCTGTTGATGAGACTGGTAGTAGAGTAGGTTTGGTTATAAACAGAGAGAAAACTAAAGTGATGAAAATTGGTCAGGCAGGCTGTGATTCAGTTAATCTGAATGGTTGCAGTCTTGAGCAGGTGTCACAGTTTAATTATCTTGGGAGCTATGTAACAGATAGTGGTGATGTGCGGCATGAGATTAACAGACGAATAGGGATTGCTGCCGGGACTTTTAAGAATCTATGGAGAGTGTGGAGAAATAGGCGTATACACCTAAAGACTAAAATTAGACTGTATAATAATTTGGTTCTTTCTAGGGTTAGTTATGGTAGTGAAACTTGGACACTTTGTAAACAAGATAACAGGAAACTAGATGCTTTTGATTCCAGATGCTTACGCAGTATCTTGGGCATTAGGTGGTTCAACTTTGTAACTAATGATGAGGTTAGGCAAAGGAGTTTGCAACCTCCTTTAAACAGCATATTGTGCAGAGAGAGACTCCGTTGGTTTGGCCATGTTGCCCGTATGAATAATTATAGATTGGCGAATAGGGTTATGAACAGTGTGCCTAAAGGCCTCAGAAAGAAGGGGAGACCTAGGATGCGGTGGGCAGACAATGTCAAACAGGACCTTGTTAAAATTGGTGTGCAGTGGCCAGATGCAGTAGATGTAGCTCAGGATAGACTTGCTTGGAGAACTAAATTGCACGGTGTGGTTGGACCTCCGTAGCCCATGGCTGCTTGAGGTTGATGATGATGATGATGATGTATATGCCTATCTCTCCACACTCTTCATTGATTCTTAAAAGTTCCAGCAACAATCCCTATTCTTCTGCGTATCTCATGCCAAATATCAGTATCTATAACATAGCTCCCAAGATAATTAAATTGATTCAGCATATTGTGCAGAGAGAGACTCCGTTGGTTTGGCCATGTTGCCCATATGAATAATTATTGATTGGCGATTAAGGTTATGAACAGTGTGCCCGAAGGCCTCAGAAAGAGAGGGAGACCTAGGATGTGATGGGCTGACAATGTCAAACAGGACCTTATTAGAATTGGTGTGCAGTGGCCAGATGCAGTAAATGTAGCTCAGGACAGACTTGCTTGGAGAAGTAAATTGCACTGTCTGGTTGGACCTCTGTAGCCCATGGCTGCTTGAGGACGATGATGATAACACTTGCTTAAGAGTACAACCACTTTAGTTTAAACAAATTTGGCACTATTTTAATATTTTGAGTTGCTATTTTTCAAAATCCCTTTGTTGCAAAAACCTGAAGTTTTGTATATAAGAATTTTTCTAATAAGTAGAATAAATGTATCAAATTTCAATAAAATAAAAATAATCTGGTCCAAAATCCTCATTTTTTTGTTGGTTTGACATGTAATCACCAAAATACATAATGGAATAATGTATTAAATAGTTGAGCATTGTCAGCCCATCGCATCCTAGGTCTCCCCCTCTTTCTGAGGCCCTTGGGCACACTGTTCATAACCCTATACATATATTTGTGGTTGATTGTGAGATCATATGGTGTACCAGACAAGTTAGTTAACATAATGAAAATTCTCTATAATAACACTGAGTCATGTGTGAGAGTTGGTAAGGCTTGTAGCAATTGGTTTAGCATTACTTCTGGTGTTTGACAAGGGTGTATTTTGTCTCCTTTTCTCTTTAGCTTGGTTATTGATTATGTTATGCGAAATTCACTTCAAGGGAAAGATTTTGGCCTTAAATGGACTGGAGATACGAAAATTTCTGATTTAGATTATGCTGATGATTTGGCCCTGTTGGCAAATGATGTTGATGAGATGAACTGTTTCATTCGAGCTGTTGATGAGACTGGTAGTAGAGTAGGTTTGGTTATAAACAGAGAGAAAACTAAAGTGATGAAAATTGGTCAGGCAGGCTGTGATTCAGTTAATTTGAATGGTTGCAATTTAATTATCTTGGGAGCAGTTAACAGATGCTGGTGATGTGCGATATGAGATTAACAGATGGATAGGGATTGCTGCCGGGACTTTTAAGAATCTATGGAGAGTGTGGAAAAATAGTCGTGTACACCTAAATACTAAAATTAGAATATAATAGTTTGGTTCTTTCTAGGGTTAGTTATGGTAGTGGAACTTGGACGCTTTGTAAACAAGATAACAGGAAACTAGATGCTTTTGATTCCAGATGCTTACGCAGTATCTTGGGCATTAGGTGGTTTAACTTTGTAACTAATGATGAGTAGGCAAAGGAGTCGGCAACCTCCTTTGAGCAGCATATTTTGCAGAGAGAGAGAGACTTTGCTGGTTTGGCCATGTTGCCTGTATGGATAATTATAGATTGGCGAATAGGGTTATGAACAGTGTGCCTAAGGGCCTGAGAAAGAGGAGGAGACCTAAGATGCGGTGGGCAGACAGTGTCAAACAGGATCTTGTTAGAATTGGTGTGCAGTGGCCAGATGCAGCAGATATAGCTCATGGCAGATATGCTGGAGAACTAAACTGTATGGTCTGGTTGGACCTCCATTGCCCATGGCTGCTTGAAGACGATGATGATGATGAATACATTATTATACTAATATCGTCATTCTGATAGTGTGGTATTGGGTTAATTTGTGGTCATATGGCAGTAGTAAGTGCCTGAGTTTAAATCTGTGGTTATAACATGAGTGTGTTTATGTTGTTACCAGATTAAAGGTTTGCTGACAACATGGCTCGCTCTGGCAGAAATAAAGGTAATGAATTCCTGGTTTCAAATTCCCTAATAGTAGATTTAGGGGAAATAAGGTACTAATATATACACTGCCCAAAGTGGAAAATCGCAACACTGCGAAGGAAGTGATGTATATGCTTGAAGCTGATAGGAAGGATGCTATGAAGGTAGATGTGTAAATGATCAAAAAACAGAATTTGTGAATGTGAGGTATATGTGTTTATTGCAGATTCATCGGTACATAGTAGGCCCACCTTGGGTGGTTATACAAGCTTGTAGATGTCTTGGCATTCCAACAGTTAGATGGTTAATGCTGTCCTGAGGTACGATGTTCCAAACAGCATCCAATTGGCCATGCAACTGTACCAGGTTCGCTGTCAGAGTGAACTGGCGAAGGCAGCGACCCATAAGGTCCCCACACATGCTCAATGAGTGACAAATCTAGGGAGAGTATGGCAGCCATGAGAGAATGTCCACCCTTGGAGACTGTCCATCGTTTGCATTTTCAGTATGTGGGGAGGCATCCTGCTGCAGAATCAGTCCAGGAATGGTGGTAAGGAAGGGTTGTGCTACAGGATTAACGATGTCATCGATGTAATGTCTCACCATTAGCATGCCAGAAACATGGAATAGAGTTGTCTGGCTGCCATATTTGATGCACCCCATACCATTGTACTATGGTGAGGAGCCATATGGTTACTAATGGAATAGGCTTCCTCAAATCGAGGCCATGAGGAGAAATGGCTGTTTGGCATGCCAAACGAATTGGAACTTGACTGTGAACAACACTCTTCTTCATTCTGTAGTCCAATGTTGCTTCGCTTGCCACCAGTGGAGATGGCATAACCAGTAATGTTGCTACAATGTCAGATGCCAGACTGGATGTCTTGTCCTCATTCCTGCATCATAATAAACATTGTCTAATTGTTCGCATGGGGACCATGGTACCCGTAGCAGTCTGCAAATCACTCTGCAGCACAGTCGCTGTGGTGAAAGGGTTCTCTATGGAACATGCAATCTTCACGTCCTGTGATGTGGCATGTTGGTCCCATATCTGTCCTTGTGTCATTTGATGCTCTGTGATGTTACCTGAGATGCACCATTGCACTGTGCCCTATGCATGCAGCGATCACTCAAAGGCTCAACCTGAACTCTCATATACTGATGATCTGCTCTCTTTCTCTCAGAAGGTGACAATTGCATATAAGGGTCCCACCAGCCTCTCCAAGGCATGTTCTGAACATTTTCGCAGTGCCTGCTCTAACCTCACTGTCGGTCGTGCTATGATATGAACTTGTGGGTGCCCGATATTTATCTACGGCTCAACTGGGTGTCGTGTGTCCATTCACTGTGGAGCTTTGATCATTTGCATATCTCCAAAGGCCAGTTGCCTCCTGCGATTTACATATCTCTACCTCCATTCCTTCTTGGTGTTGCGATTTCCACTTTGAGCAATGTGTAACAGGAACTTTTTTTTTTTGTCTGTGAATACTGTTGGTAGTAATGAGGCTTTCAAGTATTAACTGCTGAGTAGTTTGCTTAATGACACTATTATTATTGCAACACCATAATTTAATGTACTTACATATGGCTTTAGATTATATAAAGTAGATAATATTTTCACCTCAATTTTGCAAGGGTTGGGTTGGGTTGTTTTACCTCTGAGCGGCACTTTTTTGCACACCATGGGCTAAATGGCCAGGTCACATGGACCCCGAAGGCTCAGAGAAGGTTGGGGGAGGGGACCCACTGGAACAGCTGTTGGGAGACAGATGGTAGCCTCCCGTCAAGGCCATCCAGCGTGTTCTTTAACGTGCACAGGGTATGGCTCTCCCGCACACGGGGCCACGGCTTAACGTCCCATCCGACGGACGGCGGCCTTTCCAAGCCCATCGGTGTCCCCTACTGACTGTGGGCAGGGCGGAGAATTTTGCGGAGATAAATCTCAACGCTGACCCAGCTGGGACGCGAACCTGGGAACTACAGATTATGAGCGTGGCGCGCTACCGACTGAGCCACCCCCGCCCCAATTTTGCAAGGAATGGAGCAAATAATTTTATTGAGAGTTAATATATTAATATAATATATTAATAGCAATGCATATTTCTGATGTTTGAATTAAAAATAATGTTATCAACATTTTGCAGCCAGTGGCTGCCCCATTTGTTCAGGAGCACAGAACCTTTTACCAGCAAGATAATGCCCGACCCCACGCAGCCTGCATTAGTCTGCAGTATCTACATGAGTAAAACGTTCAGATACTACCATGGTCAGCATGCTTGCCAGACCTTTCACCCATTGAATCATCTGGGACATGATTGGCCAACAGCTCCAATAACACCCAAGGGATGCGCCGACCATTGTCACTGAAATGGAAGAATGACTTCACGCTATTTGGCATTCTATCCCTCAGGGAGATATTAGGAGCTGTACGATAACCTTCCCCATTGTGTTCATGAATGCATTGCTGCACGGGGCAGTTCATCATCATACTGGTAATTTTCCATATTTTTTTTGATAATGTAATTAATTGCACACCTCAGTGTATGCAAACAGCTACCTGCATTTCAATAAAATGGTATTAATTCTTCCAGGTATTGCATTTTTTTTTCTGTAAAAATTTTTTCTGTTAAATGATTAGAGGGCTTGAAAGGTCTGGCATTCCAGTGTTGAAGACTAAACAGAAAAACTAAGGTTTTGTATGTTTTTTAATTGTTGGCAAAGAAGAAAGGAATGAAAATAGGCACAACGTTTCCCCTAAAACGCAATTTCAATTCCCCCCTCATATGTTAAATATTCTTCCTTGGCTATTGTGTGTATGCTACCTTCCACCATGTCAATATTATGACCTGGATAATCAAAAATTTTCAAGCATTAAAAATTTGAGATGATCTTGAATTAGAAAATTCTTTCCCTTACCTATGGATAAAAGTAATAGATCTGATATGATAGTATGTGGCAGAAAATTGCGCTAGAAAAATGTAAAAGGAGAGGGGGGGGGGGCAGCAAGAGACTGGATTTCTAATGCAGTAAAATATTTCCCCCTCCATTTTACTGGTTAAAAAAAAATCTTGAAAAATACATGAAACATGATTTTTTTACCTCTATTACTATTACTAGCATTCTGAAGGGGGGGTGGGGGCATGAATCTCTTGTACCCCCTCCCCCAATATCTGGCCCCTGGGCTTACTCAATTGTATACAATAAAACTATTGAAAGAATTATTTAAAAAAATCTGTCATTAATCAGTGTAAATTTAGAGCATTTGAATTGCATCACTGGTTTCAAACTATCGTATACTAATATTGTTCTGGTGCTTGTATTTACTTAAAATTATTAAGAAAAAATTTTTTCAATAAGATGTTGAAGTTATGAGCATGAAAAGACTGAAAGCCTGCTTCAACAGCAGTGTTTTAGAGTAGTCAGAGCTACACGCAACCCCAGAGCCGCTGGTTCCCTACCCTGCTCTGATCAAACACAATTAGAGGTTCAGATCAGATTAAACATTTTACATGCACTTTAATTTCATTTTGCAACCCTTCACTGAGTAAAGTTTGTTATTTATGTTATAATAACCATTTCACAAATGCATGATAAAAGATATAGACTTATGAATCATCTTAGTACAAATACCTATTTACATTTTTAGAAACAAGGCAAGTGGGCAATAAATAACCCAAGGTATAATATTAATTGATGTATGTTTTTAAAAGCTTGGTTCTCATCACTATAAATAGTGCACGAGCACCCTGATGCTTAGAATCACATGGTAAAGCTTCATAGCACAACCTAACTATTCTTACACAAGTATGGATTGCCCCTGCGTCATCTCAATTCGTAGAGTGCATAATCAGGAGATCCTGTATTTGAATCTGGGAGGAAGATTGGTGGATTTTTTCTCACATGCTTTATTACTACTAAATAATTATCACTGCAGTGAGATTAATTCCTACTTACTTACCTACAAAAGTCATAGCAGTGGAGATCAAACTCTGCAATTTGTTGTAAAAAATTTCTAAATGTCTCCTCAGGAGGCATTTAGGCCATTCCAAGTCAATTCTGTCAAATTCAATTAATGTTCTTTTGACATTGTCAACTTTCCTCATTCCTGGCTTACCTATCATCCTCAAGCCTTTAGGAACACTGTAATTTTGTTCGCTACTCTGTTATCCTGCATTTTCAATAAAAATCTCTTCACAAAATTTTGCTTAAAGGCGGTTGAATACTCCTTATACCTGATGATTAATTATGAAACCAAATCATTAAATATGCAAGGTTACAAAAACAGTAGAATTAATGTCATCAACTTCTGTTATCTCTCTTGCAATGCATTTCTTTAAATCAAGTTATATTATTGTAACTAATTTTAGAATCAATTATGAAACCTGTTAGTTTTCAGGTGTATTGAACTATTTTCACACTCTTCATAGATTCTTAAAAGTTCCAGTAATAGTTGAGATTCTTTTGCTTTATCCTAAGTTGCACATTGATTGTAATATGTCACTCAATTCAAAAGGCATTTAATCTGATAGACATATTTGAAAACACAGTAATTCAAAGGAACTTAAACATAAATCACTTGACCAGTTCTCACCTTAGTCATCTCTGTTTTGATCACTAAACTATTCTATCCTCATCAGCAGCATGAGCAGAAATAGATTAGCCAACATCATTTTCAAGATGATAATATTGTCAGCGTAAACCGAGTTAAGGCAGGTATACTCTGATCTCAGAATCTAGTTTCCTGCAGCTTTTCTCATAACATAATTGATTGCAAGATTACTGTTGTTGCCAGTGTGGGTGACAATATGCAGCCTTAACCCCAGTTGCAAAACTGAAACTTTCACACCCAGTGTTATTAAGTGAAAAAGTAAATTTGATCTAGGGCAGCCTACTTAGCGTGATCCCACAGGAGTGTGTGTATAAGGTATCTTAGAGACCTGTGAAGCATGTAAGACCTCAGCAGAAATGCAACATAAATCAGAAAGAAATTATCGGTACATTTTCTTTCATTTCAACCTGTTCTTTATACTCTACAGCCACCTGTCCGTTCCACAGGTAGAACACTCATAAGTCAAGATATTTTATAACGTTATTGTTTTTTTTTCACATACTTCATAAGCCTTAATAAGATTGCTGACGAATTGTATCAAAATTTAAACAATTAAATGGCTTCTTGAAATGTTTAAAAATAGCCTTAATTGGAATGAAAACGGGAAGAAATAGTAGCAGTTTTTAAAAGGTGTAATGCATGCATACGTAACTTAAACTGATTTGTTTCACCCTTGAGAGACTTTTGCCGTACAGCGGGATAAATTGTTAGGTCAAAAGACTCGGGGTAAAAGGAGACTTGATGTACAACTGTTAGGAGCAGATCGGAGCCATCTGTTAAAGTCATGCATGATTTTTTTTTTATAATAGTATAGGGTAGAGTTAATGCATTAAGGGCATCCATAATTTTTTTAAATAATAGTATATGTTAGAATTAATAATGGCCCATGGGCCACATGTTACTCACGAAGAAATTTTGTATCCTATAAGGCAGTGGTTCTCAACTTTTTATGTAATAATAATTTATGTTATGTTACGTATAAGGCAGTGGCTCTCAACTTTTTATTTTACCCCATGGAAATGTGTATGTAATGGTGTACCCCTTGTATAGATAGATAAAACTATAGTTATAGTATAACAATGGGAATAAAACATTTATATATATAACATATATCTAGCGACTTTTGAGCTCTCAGGGCGTACCCCAAAAATTTTTACTGGGTACCTCACGTTGAGAACCTCTACTGTAGAGAATATAAGAAAAATGCAAGAAAGCAAACATTAAACAAGAAATATATTGTTTTTTGGGTAGGAAGTATGAAAAATAAAAGAATGCCTGAAAAAATCTAGTTTTACTTATGTGGAAATTTCCCCGTTACTTCTTGTGTCCATGAGCCTTAGATATATGTATTGTCATATTAGTGTTCTAAATAATTATCAACTAATCAGTTATTGCTTCTGAACCACCAGTGGAAACGATCATTAGTTTAATCCACAAAATTAAGACATCAACATATTTGAGAAAAAAACCCGTCCCGTGGCCAAGTGGTTAACGCGCTTGGCTACTGATCTAAGGAACCTGGGTTCGAGCCCCGGGTAAGGCATGGATGTATGTGTCGTTTTTCTGCTGAGGTCCTGCCATCCTCACAGACCTTCTGCTCTGGCATATAAACTGACAGACCTCTGTGGCAAGCAGCTGCTTGAAGGGATATTTATTTTTATTTATTTATATTTGAGAGGAAGAAAAAACTCCCTTGACGAGGGAAAAAACGATGGAGGGAAAAAAAAATTTCTTTCCGTCGAAAAGGTTTTTCAGTAGGCAGTGGAATGTGAACTGTTTTGTTAAATGCCAGCAGAGACAGATACAATTGTTTTAGCATTTTTTGTTTTCACACTCTCGAAAGTCAGTAGTTTATATTCAGGTTATATAAAATGTATAAACGTATAGAATTATACGCAAACGATCATGCAACCACCCGGTGATTCACTCAAATCGCATCATATGTTGATTGAGAAAAGTTAAGTATGTAATTATTTTTATTTAGTTCCTACCTTGAAGCCAGAGTTGTTCATAACGGATACTAATGGAGTTAGAAATGTATAAAAAAAATAAATACCCCCTCAAGCAGCTGCTTGCCACAGAGGTCTGACAAGGAGCCTGTCAGTATAACCGAAGAATTGGAGTGAATATGCACAGAAATATCGAGATTCAAGAAGTGACCTCGTGAAGCAGAGAAAAATACCGTTTTCTTCACACCATGAACCTTTTCCTAATAAGAACTTAAAAAAAAAATACCTCCTCAAGCAGCTGCTTGTCACAAAGGCCTGACAGGAGCCTGTCAATTTAATATGCCATAGTAGAAGGGATTTGTGAGGATGGCGGGTCTTCAGCAGATTTTTTGCCAATTGCACGCGGTGTTTCCAGGTGGTCACCTTCCCAGGTAGTGACCGTGCCCAAAGTTGCTTAACTTCGGTGATCGGACGAGAACCGGTGTTTTTAGCTTGGTACTGCCGTTGGCTTAATAAGAACTTTAAAGAAAAAAAAATATTGTTTTGTTCTAAAAGAGAAAGCAAGACTGACTACTTTGAAATGGGCAAATTTGAATTCCAGAAGCAGCTAAGTGTGGAAGGAACGTTGGATATGTTTTTTAATAGACTTTCTTTCTCAAGTACTGTTTACGCAACTTAAAATTGTTCTTATATGTTGTGCATTCTAAACCGACTAATACTTAAAGGAAAGAAACATATGTAAATGTTTACAGAATTTGTTTAATGTAAATCCTTTGGCCCTCGATGCTGTGTAATATGAATCGATTGCTACACGCAAAAATATATTTCGTAGAATTACTTTTTAACACGTGATAAACACGCATGACGTCATGTTGCTATACAAAGAAAACTCACTAGACAGAGAGTCACATTCGAATATATGTGCACAAAGCATCTTTGAGTTTATTCACACTGATCTCTTGTTTTAATGTTTCAATTTAATTTTTGAGGTAAATTTGTTTTGTAACCTGTTAAATATTACATCTTTCATAACTCTGAGTACTGAGTAAATATTGTTTAAAATCGAGATGTAGATTGATTTGATTGAGATCTTTAATTTATCTTCAGACATATTTTTCATTAAAAACCATCTTGAGGAGGTTATTGAACTCTGAATGTGATTTTCTCTTGGTATAATATGTAACTGTTTCTATTTTGCTGTCCGTAGGCTTCGTTTTCTTTTTGTTTAACATTGCGTTTTCCAGCAATGCATCACCAACTTAAAGGAAATTGTTACTGTTAGAAATTGATAATGTTGGAAACAAGCGGCTTGTGTCGATAGTAAGCAAAACGAACGATTAAGAACCGACATAATGTGTGAAAAAGTGCATTTATCTTGAAATATTAACCTAAATTCTTGTTAATATCAAACCCAAGAGTTTTTTAAGTATATTTGCATCGAAAAATTTCAAATATTGCTAGCAAACTGGTCAAATGTTACTAAATTTGTTGTAGTGTCTTAACTGTTTAGCACTTGCAAAACTGTTGCATTTAATGTTTATTCGATTTTGAATACACTAAGCAACAAATTGAAACTTTTTTTTATAACATTTGTCGAATAGGATGTCTTTAGCTAATTTTGGGGTGCTGAATTCAAATATGGCTGTGAAAAATCTGCAGCACGTACAGTTTTTTTTTTTAAATTACGGAATGATGAATTTCATTTCAATGAATGCGCATATCTGGAAAATGAAAATAAACGTGACTATTTTATTAAATCGCAACTTAAAACTCATTAAATACATGATAGATTACAGTGAAATAAATTAGAAAATTCATAGTTATAGACCACGGAATATAAAGTAACAAATGAAATACTATTGAAACGCAAAATAAGAAAACATGGGTAAAGATCTTTTATTACAAGAAGTTCATTTTTGTCTTTTATGTGTTGAGGTATCATCCTTCTGCAAGAACCAGCAGTAGTCACAAATCATTGCTGGGTCCCCCTGCCTTGGTATATCTCCTCCATGGTTCGGGTATCCTGTTGAAATTTTTTCCCTTGCTCATCACTGACAGCTCATAAGTTCTTGTGAAAAAAGTCGAGATGCGAGTGCAAGAAATGGATCTTCAAAGACATTCAGCAGCCAAGATTTTCAAAGTTTTTGAAAAGATCTTGAATGAGTTGATGGTAGCTTTCCTCTTTGTGATTCCCCAGAAAACTCTGGATCACAGACGTGAAGAATTTCCATGCAGTGCACTCCTTCATATTCAGTTTTTCTTTGAAGACGGTATCATTCAGTAGCTTCCTGATCTGAGGACGAACAAAGATCCTTTCTTTGAGTGGCATCACTTAATTTTGGAAAATTTTCCTTCAAGTACAAGAACCCTTTACCAGTTTTATCCATAACCTTCACAAAGTTTTTCATAAGCCCCAGTTTGATGTGTAGTGGTGGCAGCAGAACATCGGAGGGGTCAACTAGAACTATACCTCACATTACTCTTTCTAGGAATAAAAACATGTCTTTTGGGCCAGTCATTTGTTTTGTAGTTTGTCTTTCTGGCCCTACTCTCCCACAAACAGAGAAAACCTGCAAAATTTTGTGAAGCTTCCTTGAAGCCCGAGCAAGAGAGATATGACTTTTAGGTCACCACATATTGCCCGTTTAAACTGGTCATATTTTATAGCAGTGAGTATTTTTTCCATGCTTCCATAAGTTTCCTTCATTCCCACAGCGTGTGTTACTGGAATGGTAGGTTTTGTTTTCCTTTATGCAAAAAGATAGCTTTTAACCTGAATTTTGACCGAGTCTATAAATAGATGCCATTCCTTAGGGTCGTGAGTTCCAATTTCTTCCATCAGCCCTGAAATATCTGTGCAGAAACACAAACCATCTTGCATCTCGTAATAAGCAGATAAAGCAAATTTCTTTCTGAACAGAGAAACTCTGGTATCCTTGGCCAGAAGATTCCACTCTTGAAGTCTTGAACCTAAAACCTCAGCTTGTTGTTTGGAATGTCCTAGGTCTCGAACAAGATCATTTAGTTCATTTTGCTGAATCAGATGAGGCTCGTCTAACTTTTTAGGGGTGTATGTAGAATCAGGATCTGTATGTGCTTCAAAGTCTCCCTCTGATGAATATGAATCCATCTCCTTCCAGTTGGTTGAAGGTATTGGTATAGGAAGATCTCCATGAGGAACTGGCCTTATGGCTGAGGCACATTTGGATATTGTATTTTGCTTTTGTTCTTTTTTGAAAAGCCGACACTTTAGTTAAACAAAAATAGCAATCATGGAAATGACTAAGTTAGTTCACCCAAACCATTGGAACTACAAAGGGCATGGATTTTTTTATCTTACCTTTCAACCATTCATTCAGGCCAACAAAGCACGAAATGCAGCACACATGTGGAGCTCATGTTTTGACCTGATTTCCAATATGACATCCAAAATACAAGTTATAGGCTTTCTTCACAATCTTTGTCAAAGAATTATCCTGGGATTTTAAAATATAATTTTCACACATATATAACAAAACTATCTGGTATTATACACATCCTCGACGCTACCTTTGTGCCATTTAAATGCCAAAATTCACCCTTCAACGTACAGCACGTGTTCCTCCTGCAATGAAAATAGCAAGAATGGCGGTCTGAGGTTAGGTTACTGTTACATGTTTTCTCCCATTTGGCAATCAGTGTTGCCAGCCACAAAAAGTAAAATATCTAGTATCCTCTCAGTTGCCTGGAGGTGTTGGTATAGGAAGATTTTAATAATAGGAGTCAAAATGGTCAATAACATAAAAACGTGACGGGCTAGCCATTTTTTTAAGGCCAGATCAGAAATCAGCACCTGAAAAATAGTTAAAGGCAGCTACATTTTTTCATGTTATAAAAGCCTTGTAAAAAAGTGATATTAGAAATGTGCATCTGGCTAATATTCATTAGCGATAGAATGTTATTTTTTATCTTGGCTAACGTCAAAGTTATCGAACTAACATCGAAATGGTGATTGGTTTTCCTTAGACATTGTCTACTAAATGATTCCCTTATGGAAACGATAATCTCATGTTGACAGTATTTCAGTTTTAGCCTAACGTATAGATTTCAAAATTACAAAGATTTTATTTTTGAAACTTAAAAAAAATCTCTGTATGTTAGTATCTTTTCAGTCAACCGTCCGAAAAGATCTATGATAGATTTTTTTGACTTTCGTAGCAAATTGAACATTTAGAAAGATATTTAGTTGAAGAAAATCTGCTACTAATTTCATACGTTAGCGTTGACTAAGGTTCGGAAAATGGCGGATGACGAAATAAATTTTATGGTTCGCCGAAAATGAGCGAAAAATATAAAAAAAAAGAAACGTATTTTCGCAAAAGAAATGTGAAAACAAATATTATGAAGTATGTTTTATATATAAATGTAAGTGTGTGTTTTTTTTTCTCAGCTTTTTGCTTGTCTTCACTTTGTGAAAATGACAAAGAAATTTCAAAGTTATATGGCTGCTTGAAATTATATTTGTGTAGCCTTCGAATATATACAAATGTATTTTACCATTTCGGTAAATTATAATGATAAACTGTATTCGTTAAGATTTATGTAATACTGAAATGATAATTTAAGTAATTTTCCAGTTTGTTGTATTCTCGGTTAGGTCGCGATAGGTTTGTTCTCTGGTCGAATCACGCACCGGTTTTACATGTTTCAGCTTCAGATGCAAAACCCCAAGGGAAATGTTACTCACATATCCAACTTGTGTTGCTTTCCTTTAAAAAAGTTTTGTTACCTATCCGACTCAATAGCCAACATTTGCAGGTGAGGAAATACAGACATCAAAAGTCGCTTAGATATCAAAAGGAACAGATGATTTTTTTTCAGATAAACACTTCAGGCATCACCATTACTCAGGCGATGCGACCTTCATTTGTTTGGAGATAGTGTGCCCTCAATGGGAATGACAGCAAATTGCTATACTGAGTTGAGAGCATCTCATATGTATATTATGTGTATGATGCCGTATGACAGTCATTGTTTTTGTTGTCATTTCCTGCTTTTCTCTAGTTGAAATTTAAATAGTACATTAGATTCTTCTAGGTCTTTGACCGTCTGTGTAACCTTAGAGCAGAGAAGTTCAGGTTAGCTAACCAACAGCCAACCATTTCCCGCAAGTAACTGTTCTTTTTCATGAGATCTGCGGTTGTGCTATTTTGAAGTGGAAATTTAATATTACCCTTTATAATTTAAACGCACCTAAAATGTTTAACTTTTGAAAATTTGTATTTTATATTTGCCTGCGGAAATCTGATACGTAATTTTGTAAAAATATTTTGAACTTGAAACTTTAATGGTTCATTTTTAACAGTTTTTATTGTTGACCTTATAGATTTTTGCTGCGAAGCTGTAAATATGCGTTTTGCATTTAAAAGTCGGTGAAAAAACAAGTTATAGTCGTCATTTCTGTACTAAGAACGAAGAATGCTTAAATAATTATTAGTGTAGTACGAGTTTAAAAGAAGGGTTTTTTTCTTCAGGTACTTTTTTGCTGAATAGAAAATATTAAATGACTAAAATTCTCGCTGTAAAGCGGAGCCAGGAGAACAATTGAACGAACAGCAGTAAGGAACATTAATTTCATTAAAACTTCATAGTTTTTTAACGTGCACAGTCTATATATGCTCTCCTAGGCATAACTTTTGCTTTAAATTTTTTCTGTTGGTTGATGACCTCATGTTGACAAGGGTTGGAATCGAATATTTGGTTACTAGCCTGTTATCACCAAGAGTCTTAAATTTTGATATGGTACTTGAAATTCAGACTATAGTTATCCAACAATGCATACCTAAGTACATTAGCTAGAACAGTAGTAAGATTCACTCTGCTTAGTGCAACTTAAAAAAATACTATTTCCTGTAGAAATCTATATTTTTATAATCATAGTTTAAGGTCAGTCTCGCCTTAAAATTTTAGTTATTTTACCATATAATAAACATAATTTAAACGTTAACCTATTGGTCAGTACAGAGTTTTGCAATCAGTTGACGTTTTATAAATCTTAGGACCGTCGAATCATCTGAATATGGAAGAAGTGTGTAAAAATATTTTTCATGTAAGTTAACACTTTTTTCTTTACGTCATTTATTTTTTCTTTATTGCATCTTTTTTTTTACCAAATTATTACACCGAAAACAGTACAAGAACAAAATATCAAACTAGATTCTCATTCACAGAGTTTTAAGCTCCGAAATATAGAAATCATTCTGCTCACGATCGAAGGAAAAATTGATATTTCGAAAACCATTTCCCATCGCGTTGATTTTCAAAGGCATCGCAAAAGTATCTGAAGTTTGAACATTTAAGAAATGTGTTTCTTCTCGTTTTTTGATTTATATACCATACTAGCACGTTCGAAATTTCCTGGATGGACGTAACGGTTATAAACATGCAGAACCGACGACAAGATGTTCCATTTCGCAGAGCACGTTCTGCAATTCAGCTGCATATCGAGCGTGAATATAGGTCACCAATACCAGAAGGCGGCAACAAGCAACTTCACGAAATCGTGAATACTATTTCCTCAGTATGAAATGATATCGTGGTTAAGCCCGGTTGCAGAACAGAAGCAAAATCGTTTCCACAACTGGAACTGCGAAATGTGTAATCCACGACTGATTAATGTTTCTAAACAGTAGTAGAAAGTTGTGCTTGCATTAGCATCCAATTACTCTTAATACTGATGAGCTACATCCATAAGCAATGTGGCAGTTCTTCCTAGATAATTATCATTTGTGTGGCTTAAGATTCGATGTAATCATGGAGGATAGTGAGAATAGGATGATTCTATATGAACAATACATATTTTCACATTTACGGTTTGTTAAAATAACCTGTACCTCCATACCTATCCAGCAGTATAATGACTTCAATTTTCATTCCGTTCGTTCAACCGATATCCATTTAATGAGAGAGGGCGGGGGTTGGCACAGTCGGTAGCGCCCCAGTCTCGTAATCTGTAGTTCCTATGTTCGAGTCCCACTTCTGCCAACTTTGAGACTTATATCCGCTAAACCCCCGCTCTGCCCTCGATCAGAAAAGGAAACCGATGGGTTTGGACAGGTTGCCGTCTGACGGATGGGATAAAGCCGTAACTCCGTGTGCAGGATAAAGCCATACCCTGTGCACGTTAAAAAACACGCTGGATGACCTAGACGGGAGGCTACCATATGTCTCTTAAGAGCTGTCCAGTGAGTCCCCTCTCCCCAACCTTCTCTGAGCACTGGGGATCCTTGTGAATGGCTATTTAGCTCATTGTGTGCAAAAAAAAAAGTGCCGCTCAGAGGTAAAACAACCCATTTATGAGTTAGTGTATTTTTTAGACTGCAGGCACCGTTTCCTTAGTGGGATCAAAGAAATTTCAGAATATTGATTTATTGATATTTAAGATCGTATTTCATATAAAACATTAAAAATAAATCTGTGAGTTATAGCAGTCTGAATTTGATTTTGCTGGGAGGCTGAATACGGCACTCCCAAATTCCATCTCGGTTCTTTTAATAGTTATTTTCATAAAGTAGAGGCTACCTGAGCAAATTGGCGAAAACCTAGGGGATTTTTTTTACTTTAAATATATTTTAAATCAAAGTGCAATATTTTTATATCCTCATATTTAGTTTGATCTGCCTACAGATTTTACTTTCGTAACAGCGTTTAAAGCCCAGAAAGTTTTTTCCCATGTCTCAAAGTTCCTTCAAGTTTGCCATAAAAATGTCTCCGGCAAACTAGTGTTGAAATCGATTTATGATATTTTTCTGCAGAACAATATTTGTATTTGACATGCTTTTCACAATCTACGAATACTGTTCATTATCATCTCCTGAATGACCGTTTACTTTCTCAATGCTATTTTATTTTGGGAAGTGATGGCTGGATATGAATCTTGTTACTTTGATCTCCAACATTTACTTACGCTACGGAGGCAGATGAAAGCTTTTCCCTTTTCATCAACTTGTTCAACATAATATAAAAAATATAAATATTCCCCTTTCCCCAAGCAACGGCTTTCCACAGAAGTCTGACATGAGCCTGCCAGTTTATATGCATAGTAGGTCTGTGAGGATGGCGGGAAGACAACACAAACATTCATGCCTTACTCGGGGCTCGAACCAGGTCCTTTAGATCAGTAGCCAACCACTCGGTCATTGCTGTCAAAACATTAATTTGACAATAATAGGTTCTAATCAAAATTTTTTATTTTACTAGTGTAAAACGAATTTGTTAAATGGAATAAGAATCCATTAATTCCGCATTATATTCCAGAACTGATTGTGATAGATGCAAGATATAATCATAGTTAAGAAAAACATCTCTTTTTGGATATTGCCCGGAAATATATTTATTTTTTAAGAACAAATTTAATGAATTTTAAAAATCTTTTATCATTCCAGTCAATGAATAGATTTCTCATGTCGGCAATAACACCAAATCATTGCTCAGAGTAAGTTATTAATAATTATTATCAGTAATTATTATCTGAAGAATTTTTCTTTGACTTCGTAAACCAATCCGTCACTGTTCTTAACTGTACTATAGTTGTACGAAAAAAAAAATAGATTTGTGAACCTAAGTTCGTAAAAAGTACCAATTGTGGACTAAATTTAAAACCGAAGCTTTTTTTCGAAATTCTAAATTTTTTTTAATTTAAATTTCGTTACCAATTCCATACCATGCAATATCTTACGTTTTAGGCAAGTCATTTCTTAATATTAACAGAAGTTGATTAAATAGGAGGAACTCTTAGTGCTTGATTTCGTAAAGCATTTTTTCTAAAACCTTATTCATCACTTTTCCATTTGAAAGAAATGCTAACCACATCATTTTTTTTTATTGTCGGAGATGCAGGGCGCGATGAGAAGCAAGCCAGCTCGTGTTAGAGTTACTTCCTT
The DNA here is from genome assembly GCA_038380435.1 of Ryuthela nishihirai. Taxonomy (NCBI): domain Eukaryota; kingdom Metazoa; phylum Arthropoda; class Arachnida; order Araneae; family Heptathelidae; genus Ryuthela; species Ryuthela nishihirai. Next base: position 29,360,550 of record JAWZYU010000002.1, on the reverse strand, counting down.
GCGCAGCTGCGCTGGCCTGATATCGTAGATGTAAGGCTTTAAGGTCAGCTAGCAAAATTGGACAAATTCCAGGTTACTGGACTGCTGTGTCTGGAAGCGTTTTCTGTCTAAGATGGAACTATTCTTTTCCGTAATGTACATTGGGTGCAATTTATATGTGTAGAAAGGAAGTAATATTTATTTTAGTTTCCTGAAAATATTGGACTGTTTTCTTGGTTGATTGAAGAAAAAAAAATCTTGTCCCACTTTTCTTTTATATTTTATAATCAGTTATTTGTTGTTAGTGTTTAGCTTCCGTGTCGTATAGTTTTCTGATATTTCCAAGGACAATTTTTTTTTTCGACATTGAGGCTTGTGGTATAGGGGAAGAAGCAGCAGCCCAGATATTCGTAATGAAATGTGATGTTTTTGGAGGCGTCTGTGCTACACATTTAATAAATGGAAGGCTGTTCGTAGAATAAGCACACGTTTAATTTAAGTTTGCTCTCAGCAACCTGTCATATCGAAGCAAAGAATCGGCAACGTAATTTTCTGGTTTATGTGCAAAAATTCGTTTTAACTGGAGGAAGGGAAATCACTAAACTAAGCCCAATATAAATAAATATCTGACGACGTCATTACTTCTAAGGCTAAACGTAATATTTTGCAAAGAGTGGCATAAAAAACTCGGTGTTTAGATGTTATGTTTGATCAAAATGTTGACGTACAACATAATGGGGAATATGACAGCAGAAAGTTTTCTAATAGTTTAAGATAAATTTTGCAAGCTCTGTAATAGTTGAAGATAAATTCAGAGCATGAGGTACATGCGTTACTTCTTGAATCTGTCAATTCATGATCCGTATCTATTGTCCATATATACATATCACACATCAACAATTGAATATTCCTTCAAGGTCAACTCTCGTTTCCCCAAGATCATTCAGGTACTTTTGATAGTTTTCACAGGTGGTCCACTCCTGTACTTGCTGAAACGTTTTTATCTCGTTTTCAAAAAAAACAAAACAGAGGATATAATGCTTTCACTTTGTCGTCTGTCATTTTTTTTGGGTTCGATAGGTATTAATGAAATATAACGGTTCGCGCTTTCTGAATTCTAAACTGCACTTTTTAACGGAGGAAAAATTTTAAAATTTTGAACGAATATTGAAAACATTATACTTATGCTAGAAATTTTGATGGTGGAATGTGAAGGTCACAAGGTTTTCATTGGCAACAATAAGTGTCCCCCCCTACCCTAGCAGCATAGGAAAACGCCCCTATATTTTGTTTTAAGAAATAATTGTTTTTAGAGATAAATTAAAATTTTTTTGTGATTTGATAGGTATTGATAAAATATTACGATTTGCACTTTTCCAATCTTCTAAAAATTTAAAATGCTCCCTCTAACTGTGGGAAAATTTGGAAATATTGCAAACGATGTGTTTATGCTAGAAATTTGAAATTTTGATGGTGGAATGTGAATGTTTCGAAGGTTGCTATGGCAACAGTAAGTTAGCTCTTTACACCCAGGGGTAGTGGGAAATGCAACTGTTTTATTGTAAAAGATAATTGAAAAATTCTTATTTTGTTGGGATTGATACTAATGAAATATAATTCACATTTTTCAAATCGTTGGGTAATTTAAATTTACATCGTTAGAGGGCACTAAATATGGAAAACGCGAAACATTTAACGATATTGAAAGTGAGTTATGGTATAAATTTGAAAATTCGGTGTTAGAGTGTCAAGCGATATCCAATGACCGAAACAATCGGCCCCTTTTTCTCAGAGGGGTGTGAGAAAAGTAACTTTTTAAGTTACTTTTTTTGGAACTAATAATAAGTGTGAGAAAAGTATCTTTTTTAGTTACTTTTCTCACTCCTTTTATTTTTTATCGTCGCGTCAAGAAGCTTTCGTTTGACTTATAACTTGTTACCTTCGAAACTCGTGTTCTGAAGATATGCGGAACAATAGTTTTCATACTTCCCCTTTTTTATGGGGAAGAAAGCATAGGGGGAGACAATCTTTTTATGGCCTATGACACTCCCCGTACCACAAACTTTCATTTGTCACAACAAAAAAGGTAAGATAAAAAACTTGAACATATCGGTATAGGTTTTTAAATTTTTTTTCACCTTCCTTAAATAATGAACAGCAGGGTATATTAATTACATATTACATAATAAAAAATTGAAGTTCAGGGTCTGTGGTGCAGCGATTAAAACGGCTGTATATGGTCAACGTTATTCGTCGATATTCGGTATCAATATGAACTTTGCTGTTTTTAATAAATGGTTTTTTTTTCTGCCCTGAAGATAAAATTTGTAACGAGAGAGTAACTGTCTTTGCTTTGAATATGGCGTATGACACTATGCTTTCAACTGCTAAAAATGTTTTAAGTGACGAGTTGAATTGCAATTCATTTAATTACAACAACCTAATTTTTGCTCATATGTTACTTAATAATTATTCTAGCCCAAGTTTTTTGTTCATATACTTTTCAGTTAGGGTGAAGTTTTCTCATTGTTTTGTGGATAAATTCAATAGTGTCATTTTTCTTTTACTCCCCGCATGTATTTTTTGAAATCTTTCCGATAACACTCATTCCTTTTGCGTGGTGTGCCTTTCGTTGGAACTAAAGTTCACTAAAGTCTTTAACTGAGTAGAATGTAGGTTTTAGGGGATTGATAAGACACGACCCAGACGAGATCGAATCCGCCTTTTTTTTTTTCCGAAGTCTGTTGGAGGCGCAGCGCTGCTTTGCGACTTAAAGGCTTATAAATGATCTCTACCATGCGCCTAAGTATTTGCCAGGCTTCTGTATCTTAGACGAAGCTTTCCTGCAAGATAGCAGACTGGATACCTTCTCATGAGTTTACTGTTGCTCAGGAGCAATAGCATTGCGCACTTGCATAGCAGAAAGAAGTGCATTAGCAGTTTCAAGTTTAGTTGTATGAGATCCGTTAATGCTTCGTTGCAGTTATATACTAGACAAACTTAAATTACCTCAATACCCACCTGATATTTTACTCATTTCTCTCGACTTAAAGTTCTTAATAATAAACTGCTTGAAACAGAATATCTTTCTTTTAAGGTGATCGCTTTTATTTTTATCACAGGCATCTATGATTTCCAAGCTTTGTGTTGTGAGGCTTAAATTGGCATCCAAGGGATATTTAAGTGTCCCTCTGAGACTTGCTATAATGCAGAATTCGATTACACTGGTTTGCTAGGTTTTTATAACATGAACAATTGTAGCTGCCTTTAATTCTTTTTCAGGTGCTGATTTCAGATCTGGCCTTAAAAAATGGATAGTACGTCACGTTGTTATGTTATTGGTCATTTTGACTCCTATTAAGATCTTCCTATACCAACACCTCCAGGCAACTGAGAGGATACTAGATATTTTACTTTTTGTGGCTGGCAACAGATTGCCAAATGGGAGAAAACATGTAACAGTAACCTAATCTCAGACCGCCATTCTTGCTATTTTCATTGTAGGAGGAACACGTGCTGTACGTTGAAGAGTGAATTTTGGCATTTAAATGGCACAAACGTCGAGGATGTGTATAATGCCAGATAGTTTTGTTATATATGTGTGGAAATTATATTTTAAAATCCCAGGATCATTCTTTGACAAAGATTGTGAAGAAAGCCTATAACTTGTATTTTGGATGTCATATTGGAAATCAGGTCAAAACATGAGCTCCACATGTGTGCTGCATTTCGTGCTTTGTTGGCCTGAATGAATGGTTGAAAGGTAAGATAAAATCCATGCCCTTTGTAGTTCCAATGGTTTGGCGTGAACTAACTTAGTCATTTCCATGATTGCTATTTTTGTTTAACTAAAGTGTCGGCTTTTCAAAAAAGAACAAAAGCAAAATACAATATCCAAATGTGCCTTCAGCCATAAGGCCAGTTCCTCATGGAGAAGATCTTCCTATACCAACACCTTCAACCAACTGGAAGGAGATGGATTCATATTCATCAGAGGGAGACTTTGAAGCACATACAGATCCTGATTCTACATACACCCCTAAAAAGTTAGACGAGACTCATCTGATTCAGCAAAATGAACTAAATGATCTTGTTCGAGACCTAGGACATTCCAAACAACAAGCTGAGGTTTTAGGTTCAAGAGTGGAATCTTCTGGCCAAGGATACCAGAGTTTCTCTGTTCAGAAAGAAATTGGCTTTATCTGCTTATTACGAGATGCAAGATGGTTTGTGTTTCTGCACAGATATTTTAGGGCTGATGGAAGAAATTTGAACAACTCACAACCCTAAGGAATGGTGTCTATTTATAGATTGGTCAAAATTCAGGTTAAAAGCTTTCTTTTTGCATAAAGGAAAACAAAACCTACCATTCCAGTGACACACGCTGTGGGAATTAAGGAAATTTATGGAAGCATGGAAAAAATACTGCTATAAAATATGACCAGTTTAAGTGGATAATATGTGGTGACCTAATGACACGACTTGTAAGTTTCAGTAAAGAGTAATATTTGCAGCGTGATATTTGTTTGACGGTAAGACCTGTGGCCGAGTGTTTAGTGTGCTTGCATGCTGATCATAGGGATCCGGGTTCGAGCTCCGGATAAAGTATGTTTGTGTGGCTTTCTGCTGAGGTGTCGCCATCATCACAGATCTTTATTGAACTGAGAAGCTCCTGTCAGACTTCTATAGCAAGCAGCTGCTTGAGGGGTTAAAAAAATCTTAAACTAAAATCCACATTATTTTGTAACTTTTATTAGTCAAAGAAAAATATTGGTTTGCTGATGCTGAATAATCTGTACTTAGGACAATAGAAACTTGAGCGGATCTAATCCTTGGTTGTATTTGAGTGTGTAAAATATTTTATGTTGTCTTTAATTTTTCTTCATTTATAGTATTTGTTTATTCGTTTGTATGAAGATTGAAATTATAGCATTGGTTATGGGAATGGTTAGAGAAAGATATAACCGTAGATTGAGCGAACTGGAAGTTATTTTTTAATCGGAATCGTAGGCGCCGACTTTTGACTTTTACCACGGAGGCAAAATAGATATAGCCGGATCTAGGGGCAAGGGGCCATGCCCCCCCCCCTCGAGAATACTATTAAGGATAACGGGGACAAAAGAATTATTAAATTTGTTGCAGTTTGTAAAAGTATTTAAAGAAATTTTTAAAACTTCTAAAACAGAGGGGAAAATGTTCAGACTCGATTACATCACTTCTTATATCCGAATATTTAACTTTTTCACGAAGAATGTTTAAAAAAAAATACCGTTCGTTTTGACGAGGAGTGTGACGAGGAAAATTAGACAAAATATTTAACCAAATCTTTCGTGTTCAAAATTGTACTGCGCAATTACGAGTAATAATGTTTATACACTTATGCAACTATAGGCATTTCCTCTAGATGACAGTATTTGCCCCTTTTAAGTGATATAAAATGTTTCTTATTATTTTCAACATAATAAATGTGTCGGCTTTTTCCAGTTGTTTTAGAAATACATTTGGTGCATTAACTGAACACTCGCAAACCAGTCAAGCAGACCTCTGACACTACCTCAATATTACCACAGCAGAAACCGAAGCTTTCATTTACCTCTATTAGCTTTGCCAACCTCAATTAAAAAAATGTACCTTGACGTAAAAATTATCGTCTTTCACAGTTCACTATTGTACGTGTGTCGATATGGGTTTTGTTTTGCAATACACAAGATGCGAAATATATTGTTTTTTAAATTATTAAATGACACGGGGGCGAAAAGATATTCTTGCCCCCGTCACTTCCGTTGATTCGGCTTCTATGCCCGGAATAAATAAACTCCGATGATTAATAATCATTAATAGGTGATGTAGTTACCTAAAATAAAGTGTAGAATTTGTGTGCTGAATAGAAAATGTTACGTAGTATTAAAAAATTCCTAACGAATTCTAGTTTTATAGCCATACGCGCACAGCAGCTGATTACTTGTTTATATAATTAGCTAGCTATGTTACTGCCGATTTAGTAGTTCTCACTCGCTGTCTTACCCTTAACGTTAGGTTGTCATTCATCTCTAAGGAGGGCGGGGGTGGCTCAGTCAGTAGCGCGCCAGGCTCGTAATCTGTAGTTCCCAGGTTCGAGTCCCAGCTGGGTCAGCGTTGAGATTTATCTCCGCAAAATTCCCCGCCCTGCTCACGGTCAGTAGGGGACACCGATGGGCTTGGAAAGGCTGCCGTCCGTCGGATGGGACGTTAAGCCGTGCCTCCGTGTGCGGGAGAGCCATACCCTGTGCACGTTAAAGAACACGCTGGATGGCCTTGACGGGAGGCTACCATCTGTCTCCCAACAGCTGTTCCAGTGGGTCCGCTTCCCCAATCTTCTCTGAGCCTTCGTGGTCCATGTGACCTGCCCATTTAGCCATGGTGTGCAAAAAAGTGCCGCTCAGAGGTAAAACAACCCAACCCATCTCTAAGGAATTTGGGGCGGTTGTGGCTCAGTCGGTAACGCGCCAGGCTCGTAATCTGTAGTTCCCAGGTTCGAGTCCCAGCTGGTTCAGCGTTGAAATTTATCTCCGCAAAATTCCCCGCCCTGCCCACGGTCAGTAGGGGACACCGATGGGCTTGGAAAGGCCGCCGTCCTTCGGATGGGACGTTAAGCCGTAGCCCCGTGTGCGGGAGAGCCATACCCTGCGCACGTTAAAGAACACGCTGGATGGCCTTGACGGGAGGCTACCATCTGTCTCCCAACAGCTGTTCCAGTGGGTCCCCTCCCCCAACCTTCTCTGAGCCTTTGGGGTCCATGTGACCTGGTCATTTAGCCCATGGTGTGCAAAAAAGTGCCGCTCAGAGGTAAAACAACCCAACCCAACTCTAAGGAATTTAAGGAAGAACTTGAGAAATACGAAAATTTCATTTCGTTTTAGAAAAATAATTTAACTTGTAGCAGGAAATACGGTTGTGTACTTTGTAGACCTTAGAAACAAGAATTCATTGCCATCTTCCTCTTTGTTGTGGCATTATCTACCAATATTTGTAAAAAGTAATTATCTAGTGCTGTGCGCATTGAGTTGCATTTAAATGGCCTCTTTACGTTGGCGAAGTAACTAATCCGTATGACGATGTGTTAGAGTATACTGTAATTACAGCTGTCTGTCAAACGATGTTGAGGGAAAACAGAAATCAGCATGGTAGCATGACTTGTATTACTACGGTATGGAAAATGAAACGGAAAGCATGAACTGCATAGCGTTAATAAACATATCCGGTGCGGTGAATTTACAGATAAAAATTAGTTGTTTTTGAAAAAAAAATTATTTGAATAAAACTATGTTTCACTTGAGTTGCTAGGTATTATTCCTTAGTTTTAACATTTTATTGTACTAGAATGCAGTGATAAATATGGTATGAATTAAAAATTTATTGAGTTGATTTTTGAAAATGATTATGAAATTATCTTTGTGTTAGGTTCTTTAAAATTTTTTTGTGTTTTTTGATTTGATTAAAATTGGTGTGCATTTACAGAGTGTATAATTGCAGCCGGTTATTTCATTTATATTTTTCTGCAGTGTTTAGAAACTAATGATATAATAATAAATCAGTTAGCATATGGTATCGTGTTTAGAGATGAAAGAAGTAACCACTGTTACTGTATTGCAAACGTTTTTCGTTCACTGTACAGAAAAAAAATTCAGAGTAACTTTGTGGCACACCACAATTAAAAGGAATTAATCAGTAGAAACGGGGCTACAGTTCCCGTAGTTGTTTTCATTTCTCTTTTTCGAATAATGTTTTTATTTTTCTCAACGTTAAAGCATCCGAGTAGTCAAAATCAATGTCGTTTTGTTTCAGATAGTAATTATACACTGAGAGGCAAGAGAACGCTTTGACGAATCTCAGGTTTAAAGTCTGCATCAATCTCACTACTAAGCTCATCTGAAAATTACTTGTTTTTATTTTAATGTTATTACAACGGTTGAGATGGTGGTAGAGTTGTGCTTCTCAAACTATCTGATGTGGCCATACCAGCAGGAAACTCTGCTTCTGAGATCCGTTGGCCGCTCAGGCTCCTGGCCACATGTTTTCTGAAGAAAAAAATGTATATCTAAGCCCCTGATTACTTTCCTCACCCCTCATGATATGACCTCATCTGGAGTGTTGGGGCATATCAGTGTTATGCTTCTGAAAATATTTCCTAGTAGTTCACTGCGGACTTGCTACTGATGGTTCCCGGACCACCAATTTGAGAAGCACTGGTGTAGGAGGATCTAGACATTTAATCCTAAAATCTAGACATTTTTTTTTATATATTTAATTCTATTATTACTTGTATATTTTAATACTAATCTTTATATTAATGTTTATTTATAAACTAAATGGACAAATTATTATTACACCTACCCAATAACCTGTTGCTCCACCTTTTGAGCCCCGTGTGCGTGAGAGCCATACCCTGTGCACTTTAAAGAACACGCTGGATGGCCTTGACGAGAGGCTACCATCTGTTTCCCAACAGCTGTTCCAGTGGGTCCCCACCCCCAACCTTCTCTGAGCCTTCGGGGTCCATGTGACCTGGCCATTTAGCCCATTGTGTGCAAAAAAGTGCCGCTCAGAGGTAAAATACGAAAAAAATGAGAACTCGTTTTGCAAACTGTATTGCTATTAGTGGTTGGTAACTGTCTCCCTTACTAAGTAAAGTTAATTTCAATAATCTGTGGTGATCTATTATTTTTCATAGTTGGAAAAATTTTCCGATATATTCCTGGATTTGAAATTTAGTTTTATAATTGAACCAGTAATCCTATATGTTCTATATTTCAAATGTAATAATATATGTGCATTAAATATCCTTTTTTTTAAATTAAATTCTTAAAAGGATTTCTTGAGATATTTGCATTTTTGTTCAACTTCCTTAAGTTATAAACAGCATTATTATGCCCATTTCCTGCATCTTCCAATAGTTTGAATATCTACTGTTAAGGGGAACTTATGGCAAAACTTTGAATAGACTGCTTACAATGGAGCCGGGGTGCTTAGTCTGTAGCACGCCAAGCTCGTAATCTGCAGTTTCTAGGTTCGAGTCCCAGCTGGGCCAGCTTTGAGATTTATCTCAAGAAAACTTCCCGCCCTCCCTCGGTCAGTAGGGGACACAGATGGGCTTGAAAAGGCCATCCATCGGATGGGACGTTAAGCCTGGCCGCGTGTTCTGGAGAGCCATGCCCTGTGCATGTTAAAGAACATGCTGAATGGCCTTGACGGGAGGCTACCGTCTGTCTCCCAACAGCTGTCCAGCGAATCCTCTCTCCCCAACCTTTTCTAACCCCTAGGGGTCCTTGTGACCTGGCCACTTAGCCCATTATGTGCAAAAGAAGTGCCGCTCAGAGGTAAAACAACCTAATATACATGCTTGGTGAAAGTAAAGACCACGAAAGGGAAATTTATGAGTTTAGGAACATTTTGTAACGTGCTTTGTAGTTAAGGTTGATAAAAAACATGCCTAAAAAACATGCATGAATGAAACATGCCTAAAGCGAAATTTCGGTATAATATACTTTTTATTAATTCCCATCTATTGTATTATGTATAATAATTGGACAATAATTCCCATTTTAGCAGTGTTGCTCAATCTGTAGCGCGCAAGGCTCGTAATCTGCAGTTCTCAGCTGGGCCAGCGTTGAAATTTTTCTCTGCAAAACTCGCCCTGCCCATGATCAGTAGGGGACACCGATGGGCTTGGAAAGGCCGCCGTCTGACGGATGGGACGTTAATCCTAATTTCGTATGCGTGAGAACCATACTCTGTGCACGTTAAAACGCTGAATGGCCTTGACGGGAGGCTGCACTTTGTTTCCCAACAGCTATTCCAGTGGGTCCCCTCCCCCAGCCTTCGGGGTCCTTGTGACCTGGCCATTGTGTGCAAAAAAAAAAAATCCCGTCCAGAGGTAAAACAACCGAACCCAATCCATCTTTTAGCAGTCTACACCTTTGGTTTCTGTATCTGAAAGGAATGTTATAATCATTTGATCCAGTAAAATTGTGAAAAGCGGGCTGATTTGAAAAGTTTACCGACCTCTGATTTGACTGATGTAGATCCTCCACACGAAACGACGCCGTGTTTAGAATTTTTGTTTCATCGGCGCTTTGATAACGCTTACGTTTGTAGCATATTAAATTTTTGATTCTGTTATTAAAGCCTGTTACGGTTGCAGTCAAAATAGTATACTGATTCGTCTCATTGTTAGTGATAGACTCAATCTCCGTACTGTCGCAAAACCGGTCAGAAATGTCTAGCGTTTGCAAAGGATGAATAATAATAGAGGCATTGTTTTCCAAACTGCTACCTCAAACCGGCCACTCGGATCCATTTCAGCTACATTTCTACCATTATCTGATCACAGTGAAAAGCGGTTTCGTTTTAAATCTGTTTCTAAAATACTGATCATTTTCCTTTTGTTATTTTCTTCCACTGCCTTTCACATGAGTCGTGTTTGTGTTGCTAAATGAGACGTCAGTGACCTACCTGTCTGAAGATTCTCCATCTCACTTGTCCTGAATTTATTCTTAGAATCATACTTTATCGTTTAAAAATTATTTGGGCAATTCCATTCTATGTAAAAATGTGGAAAGACTCGAATCTCCATTACCTTTAAAACAAGTATTTTGTAAAAAAGACAAATGTTACGTTACAGTAAGTTAAAGATATAAATTAAATCTACTGGTTTTCCGCTTAAATTGGAATTTTTGTTTCATCTGCGTTTTGATTACGCATACGTTTGTAGCATATAATTTTTTTTTACTCTGTTATTAAAGGCTGCTACAGTGGCAGTCAAAATAGTAGTATGTTAATTCGTCTCATTGTTAGCGACATTTGAATTGACATATGACGAGACTATTCATCTTAAATGTTCGATTTTTGATAAATTTTTGTAATATTTAGCAAATATTACTGAAAAACAAGGTTGCGGAGCTTCAAATTTTATTTTCCACTGACATAGCACGGAAATGACGTAATGTTGTAGTGAAATAAAGTCCTTATATTGATGTATGAATTTTATTTTTCCTTTCAGTTTTTCTGTAATAACTTATTTCGTGGACTTAGAGGAAAAGCTACAATAATTTAATTTTCTCCTTTTTGTAACTTGATAAGAGTCCTAATAGTTTGTTGCATTAGCTGACTGACTTTTACGCTGAATGGCCATTTCATTACCTTCCCTTTCCATGATAGATCTCAATGAATAGCGGATAGGCAGGTACTTAGGGATACTGTGAACAGTACAACGCGAGAATGGGCAAGACCGAAGATTTAAGCGACTTTGAATGTGACATGGTAGTAGGCGCCGGTATGAGCATCTTGGAAATAGCAATTTTGCTGAGAGTTTTCATGCATGACAGTGAATAGGTGTATCGAGAACGGTTCAACATCCAGTCAGTGGCAGTCGTGTGATTGAAAACATCTCGTTGATGAAAAAAGCTGACACGAGTTATGCAGAGTCGCAGGCACCGGAGTCAACAGTCGAGTACAACAGTGGTGGCGTCAGAGGCATATCAGAATGCACAACTCTTCGTATCTTGTCGCGGAAGTGGGCATGGTATCCGACTATCTTAGCGGATTCCACTCCTGTCAGCGAAAAACAAAAAACTGCGGTTGCAGTGGGCTACCGAATACAAACACTGGAGGATTAGAAAAATGTTGTCTGGTGTGGTGAATCCCGGTTTCTGCTCTTTTGGGAAGATCAGGATATGGCGAAAATCTGATCAGTTCATGGATCCATCCTGCTAGGAATGAACATTGCAGAGTTGTGGTGACGGTATAATGATGTGGGGAGTATTTTCGTGCCACAAGCTTGGTTCCTTGATACCAGTTGAGCAACCTTTGAATGCCACCGGATATCTGAACATTGTTCCCCATTACTTGCCTTCATGGCATCAGTGTATTTACTTCACAAGAACCTCAAGTACTCAGAGAAGGTTGGGGGAAGGTGCCCATTGGATAGCTGTTACCACATGGATTTTAGGCTCCCATAAAGGCCAAGCATGTTCCTTAGCAAGCACAGTGTATGGTTCTCTAGCACACAGATCCACAGCTTCACGCGGACGGCGATCTTTCCAAGCCCATAGATGCCCCCTTTCTCACCTAATACAAAGTGTTGGTTAGCGCAGATAAATTTCAGCGGTGACACATTTGGGACTTGAACCTGTGAACTGCAGATTACAAGCTTGGAGCGATACCGACTGAGCCATATCCGCCCCTTATTTGTTAATGAAATTGACTAGAATAAATTGTTGCATTTTTATCAATGTTATAGTTTATTTATAGTACAAATTGCATTACAAGGTTAATACTTCGCAATACATTACTATAATTCACAGCGGTTTGCCCTAACAGTTCATGCTTGTTTATTCGAGCGAAATTTACCGGGCAAGTCGTTAAGTTTTTGGTCTACCAGGACGTTGTTACACCGCCGTTGGTATATCGACAAGTAGATGTAGATATACGTCGTTGGTATATCTACTTGCCGATGTTACCAACGGCGGAATAGAACTTTATTAAAACTTTAAAACTTTAAAATAATTATATTCGTTGTGATTCCAAGAAAGTCAGAATTGCTGAGTTCTACAATCCGATTTTCCTGGCCGCAAAACTCTGGTTCTTAAACATTTTACTGCCAATTAGACATAGATATAGACCACATTTTATAAACGAAACAAGTATTAATAGAGAAACATCGAATGAAAGTGAAGGTGCCCTTGTGGCATTAAACATAAGTCTGCAGGTCAGACTATTGTAACAATGCATACAACTCAATCATGACAATTGTTAAATCAACTGCACTCTCTCTCTCTTACACATGATACATAATATACTAGATACAAATAACATACTATAGACAGAGGGGATGATTCAAACGATACATTCGCTTGTGATTCCTGCTGAAACATTGAATATAAATATCTACAAGAGTAATTTAACTTTCAATTTATTTGCTATTTACTGATCACCAAACTCGGACATTAACACTTTTCTTTCTAACCTCAAAAACTGGTTCGAAACAACTGATGAATATCGCAATCAAATGCTAGTTGGAGACTTTAATTTTGATATCAAAAATATCAAAAAACACGGAGTTGCCAAATACGTAGAGTTGCTAATCGAGTTTGGTTTCTCACCTATCATTACTGGTATCACCAGGGAAGACATCATTGGTAACTCTGTCTCTCAGACATGCATTGATCACATTAACGTCCGACTTGACATTAAACTCGACACAAATTCAATGTTTTTTTGCAGTAGTATCGCAGACCACTACTTAATTGGTCAACTTGCGGGGGAAAAAAAACTTGCGAATTCGTCCAATTACACTAAAAAGCTAGACAGCAATTTTAACACAAAAACTATTTTAGATCATAAAAACGTATGTAAAGAAATAACCGTCCGTCGGATGGAACGTTAAGCCGTGGCCCCGTGTGCGGGAGAGCCATACCCTGTGCACGTTAAAGAACACGCTGGATGGCCTTGACGGGAGGCTACCATCTGTCTCCCAACAGTTGTTCCAGTGGGTCTCCTCCCCCAACCTTCTCTGAGCCTTCAGGGTCCAGGTGACATGGCCATTTATCTCATTGTGTGCAAAAAATGCCGCTCAGAGGTAAAACAACCCAACACAAAGAAATAAGCCTAACAAACTGGCTGGACAGAGGCACTGGAAACGAAACCCCAAATTCAGAACCAATAGACGTACTTTATGAAGCATTCATAAAAAAATATACGGCGATTGTTAACAATAACAAAATCGATAAACTATCGGATGGCTCAAAAATTAAACAACGCAATTGTAGCAAAGACTGGATAAATAAGGAAATAATAAACTTAGTACGAAAAGGACACTCGGCTTGGATTTACTACAAAAATAACATGAGAAACAGAATTTTTAAATTATTGTACACAAACTTAAAAATCAGTCACGTCCCTTATTAGGCAGGAAAGAAAAAATATTACTTCAAACAATTTGAGTCCTGTAAAAAAATCCAAAGCAAAATTGGGAACTCATCAACCAAATTATCAACAATAAACCTAAAACTGCCTTTGACGATTTTATCATGTAGAATATGCCACAAGGTACGTCTGAAACAATCAGCAGAAAAATTTAACAACACCATTGCAGACATTATTGTCAATCTTAGAGACGATAACATATACAGAATCTCTCAGCAGTTCCTAAACGTATCCAACCTTCTATTCCCTCTATTTTTATTCCTCCCTTCTCAAAACAAGAAACTTTAAAAATTCTAAGTGACTTAAATGAAAGAAAATCATGTGGATACGATCAGGTACACATAAAGCACACTAAAGCATGCAAAATCTCCATAGCTGATCACGTGACTAACTTTATTAAAGAAAGCATATCTACAGGAAAGATCCCTAATGTACTCAAAATTGCTATTTTAAGGCCAATTTACAAAAGTGGAACTAAAGCTGATTGCACTAATTTCTAGGCCCATTCCATCTTACCCGTTCTTCACAAAATCCTTGGAAGATATGTAAGCTAACGTCTAGCCAATTTCTTGAAAAAATATAACATTATTAGTGAAAAGCAATATGATTTCCAAAACGGTAAAAATGCAATTACACTTTTAACGGAGTTTTCTGACCTAATTAACGGAACTTTAAACAAAGCAGCTGCTATCTTTCTGGACTTTCGTAAGCCATTTGATACGTTAGATCACGATATTTTACTTCAAAAAATGTATACCTATGGTATCCGAGGTATTACCCTTAAATGGTTTAAAAATTATTAAAAAAACATAGTGCATGTTAGTAAAGTTAATGGTGTTTTCAGTGAGAAGAGAACAGTACACCTGGTGCCCCACAAGATTCAATTTTAGGTCCTCTCTTTATATTAATGATCTAGCTAAACGTATAACTTGAAGGGCTCTTCTTATATATATACGTTAATGACACTGCCTTGGTTAACATGATTCACAATATAGGAGACGCAGTCCGAGATACACAGGATGATTTTAACAAAATTATTAACTGGTCTCACATTAATCGTATTTACATAAACTCAGATAAAACCAAATGGATGAGCTTTTATTTATCAGAATATTGTGATCTTTCATCTTATGCAGTAAAAAACCACGAACCCTTGTGTTCTCATAACATGATAACTCATGACCCTGACTGCTGCTGCTGTGATGTTATTGAGCGTGTTGAGAGCCATAAATATATTGGACTTTACATGGACACAACCTTCCGATGTAATACACATTCAAAAGTTGGCAGGGAAATTGCGTCTATGTGCATCTAAACTTTAGAAACTACAATTTGCTGCAAGCACACATACATGTATTTTGGTTTACAAAGCTATCTGTGAATCTATATTGACTTATGGTTTGACAATATACGGTTCACCTAACCTTACAAATATAAAGAAAATAGAAACTATTCAATCATCCATTGCTAAAAATATAATCCCATACAACTTAAGAAATTCATTTTACCATAGCGAAGAAAGACTAAATTATCTAGGCATACTTTCTTTTCACAACCTTTACAAATAAAGCATCACTTTAAAATTTTTTTGACAATCAAATTAAATCTAAATTTGGGAATGCAACTCTCCTTTTTTTGTCAAACTGTAAATGAAGCTGTGTTATTGTATCGGTTCTTACCTAGGCAACAAATCCATTCGTCCTTTCGACTTTAATTGCTCTGGGTAAGGAGTCGACCATTGCCTCATCTATTAAAAAAAAGTAGGGGTTCTCGTGCATCTGTGTGAATACAAAACGTTGTCTGACGGGTGAGTTAGTAACGTGGAGGAGAGGAAAACTAGTGTCCGAAAACGGGCGCGTCACAGCTGGCTGCGGGGAGCCGCGTCGCAGGACTGACCTGAGAATTCCCTTTATCCAGCCAAGGCCGAATAGGTGGGCTGAAAGCGCGGTGTAATACCATTAACAAGTCATGAAAGAAAGTATTAATGACAACGATATGTAAAAATGGGAATGTCAATGAAAGTTATACACAAATTCATATTTGCGTATAACAACGTATTTAATTTCACGATGACCTCAGTGTGTAGCGTCATTGCTTTGCAAGTAATTGGTAGCTGTCATCTAGCATAATGTGCATTTATAAAATTTCTGCCAATAAAAATGGTAAAAGATTATTAATTTAGCAATTTAAGTTAGTAATTTTTATCATATTAAAATTATTATTGTTCACCAATAGAAGGATTTTCAACATTATTTATATAGGCGTTCAAAATTTTTATCTTAAATTATATTTTGTTTCGGTATTCAAGATGAGCTTACACCGTGTTAGTATAACTACCGAAATTGTGTAAATAGTTATCTTCTTCATGGTATTATAAATAAAAAACAGCCCAGATGAGAATTGGAAGCAGACCAGTTTTGTAACTTGTTGCATTCAAGATGCTTTTTGAAAGCCACCAATTTCTCTACTAAAGTATCGCGAAGAAAAGCCTTTTTTTGATTCTCCTATCACTGAGATGCATGTAAACTGCGAGTTGTGTCAGAAAGTGAAGCGTAACAGGTTTCTGCGAACTCTTCATTTGTTTATGGAATCCATTCTTCGAAAAGACACGAGAATAGTGGTCGCTCAACGAGAGCTCTCAGGTCAACAGCCTTCTTTGATACATCTCTTTGCACTTCAGCTTTATTTGACGAAGCAAAACGTTAAGTCGGTACTCCATTTATTTGGTAGCCTCGACTTTTCTTTTTCTTTCCGCTTTTCCATGCATGAAGTTACACGTGATGGGATCTTCACATTTCAAATGCAAAGGTGTTGAATTAAATCCTTGATACCGTCTCGCAGCAGAAACTCGAGATCTTCCATGCATTAACTTAACGGTCTTTGAGTGAAGTATATTTGAACAAAGAAATTGAGTTGAAGAGAATAACTAACTGCTTTATTTGTGAAATAAAAGAAAGCCATAACTTTTTTTCGTGCTGGACAAAAGAACTTATCAGAAAAGAATAAGCAATGAAGAAAGGTTAGAGTCCTCTTTAGGTATATATTCATTTACATTAATTTTCGGCGCGCACAATTTATTTTGAAAAATGCAGTGTATTTTCAGGCGAAACATTATTGCATATCCTAATGGAAATTTACTCATAAATATTTTTATTGTTTTTAAGCGAGTTTAGTATATACCCATGAGCTTCATATTGTATTATATCAGTTATTAAATATGATTATGAATTAACTTATATCTATGTAATAAAAGAAGGTGTCTGTATATCTGTCTGTGGCAGCGATAACTCATCGGGAAATCAACGTACACGCCTCAAATTTTCAGAGAATTTTCTGGTTGTGGTCCGGATTGCAGTTCCAAATTTCAAGTCGAAAGTCCAGACGGGGGGGGGGGGGGGGGGTCCCCGCCCTGCCAACGGTCAGTAGGGGACACCGATGGACTTGGAAAGGCCGCCGTCCGTCGGATGGGACGTTAAGCCGTGGCCCCGTGTGCGGGAGAGCCATACCCTGTGCACATTAAAGAACACGCTGGATGGCCTTGACGGGAGGCTACCATCTGTCTCCCAACAGCTGTTCCAGTGGGTCCCCTCCCCCAACCTTCTCTGAGCCTTCGGGGTCCATGTGACCTGGCCATTTAGCCCATGGTGTGCAAAAAAGTGCCGCTCAGAGGTAAAACAACCAACCAACCTAAAGCTGCAGATCGGATATGCTCTTCCAACACAAACCACAGATGTTCGAATGGATTGATATCTGGGAATTTGAAGGCCAGGGCAATACCTGGAAGTCTTCCTCATGTTCCACACATCATTCTCGAACAATCTGGGCTGTGTTGCATGGTGCATTATCCTTCTTAAAGAAGGCACTACTAGAGGGGAATACCGTTGCCATGAAGGAATTTGCCTGGTCTGCAATGATGCTTAGGTAGGTGGTAGACATCATAGTTTCCTGCATATGAATGACTGGATCCAGGATTTCCCAGCGGAACATTGCCCAAAGCATTACACTTCTCTCCATCGGCTTGTTTTCATCCCACAGTGTATCCTGGTGCCAACACTTTCCTAGGTAAATGATGCACATGTATCTGGCCATCCATATGGTGCAATAGGAAACGAGATTCATCAGACCAGACGATCTTTGGAATCGATCGACGATCTTTGGAATCGATCAGATTGGAAGAATCCAGTCATTCAAGGTCCAGTTTTGATGCTCGCATGCCCATTTTAGGCGCTTTTGATGGTGAACCGAGGTTATAGCATTGGCACTCGAAGCGACTATGCAGCTCCATTTTCAGCAGGGTTCGATGTATGTGTCATACATTACTCCAGTCACTAGCATTCAAATTATGACGAGTTGTGCCACAGTATCCCTTCTGTTGGCTCGTACGGGATAGCCTTCTCACCTCAAACATCGATGAGCCGTGGTCAGACCACACCTTGCTGGCAGTTCGTGATTTTTTCCTCAGACCACTTTTTGAAGATACTAACCATGACTGACTGTGAGCACCCCACAAGCCTTTTATCTTGACGTTTCAGAAATGAACTGACCCAGTTTTCTGGCTATTACAATTTGGTCTTTGTCAAACTCACTTAAGTCTGCTGCCTTTCCCATCTCAAGGTCAAGAATAACACTAACAGAGCTCACTATCAGGTGTTATTTATACCGTTTCATGACTTTCACACGTGCCATTGTTTACCTTCAGTTTCTTCGATTTCCATAAAGACATGCTGGTCATAATGTTTTGGGTCTTTGGTGTATGTGTGCATATTAACTTGGTGGGAGTTGAGTCAGTCAATAGCGTGCCAGGCTCATCATCTTGACGTTTCCATGTTTGTACCTCTTAATCCGAGATATTCTCACCTAACCCCCTTCTGAGCTTTCGGTGAGGGGGCATCAGTGGGGTTGAAAAAGCCGTCATCCATTGGATGGGACACATTGGTAAAGCTATGGGCCCGATCACAGGTTATGTCTCTCTTGCAGATGGGGCCATGTCTTTACATGTTAAAGAACATGCACAGGGTATGCGTATATATATATATCACACTAGTGTTCACGAAAATCAAAAAACAAAGAATGGTCAAATCAGAATACGCTCATATTTGGAGTTCTGTGTAGTAATAAATGATTACAATACGGAGGCAATTAGAGAATTATATACCGAGTTGTTTAATAATGACTGTGTTCACTCCTTGCTTGTATGGTCTGTTGTACATGGCAAGCATGGACTCAAACAAATGTTTGATGCTGGATTGTGTAATAACCATCCAAGTACTATGCACCCTTGCTTCAAAGTACATCTGTATTTGCTGGTATTGCCGCAACCTCCGTTTGCCATATCCCATACATTTTCGATGAGCGACAAATCAGGGATCTGGCGGGCCACTGAATGGTGTGCACATGTTTTTTCACAGGTAGTCAATAGTGGCAGCTGCTGCTGCATGGGGTCTTGCATTGTCCTGCTGAAATACAGCATGTGGGACAGTTTATAAGGATGGAAGAGCTATTGGCTGTAAAATTGGCTTAAAATGTCCTGGATGTAATGAACACTGGCAATGGTGGTGTGGGTCTGTACTAGGGTGGATTTTCTTTCATTTCTGATCGCACTCTACACCATAATTCATGCATTGGTGCTGTATGGTTCATCCGAATACACTCCTCGGTGCCTTTCACGAAACTTTTAGTGCATGAGGATTCTGCCATCGAATTCGAACAAACAGAAGTAGGATTCATCAGAAAAGACGATGTACCATTCGTTGCTCAATACACCACTGTAGTCTGGCTGCCTTGCGTTGGGGTGTCAGGGGCAATCTTAGCAATGACCGGCAGGTGTTTAGTTTGAATTGCAATAAACACGTCGAACTGCTATTACCGACATTGGAAGATGTGTTACTGACCTCCACTGTTAGACCAAGGCCATAGATGGGCAAAACGATCTGTTATAGCAAGTTTCCGAAGAGGGCGATCCTCCCATGGGGTTACATGTGGACGAGGTCTGGAACCTTCTCGACATGTTCATTGCCCATCTTTGAATCATTCTCAGCATATTCGATGCATAACAGATGCACTACTCCCCACACGAGCCACAATTTCTTGATATCAAAAATTGCCATCTCTCAAACGAACATTACGCCCTCTGTCGAACTCACTCACCTGGAGATATGCCATGCAGACCAATGCGAGCTTCATATCTTAACATCTGCTCAAGAACTGATAAGCTTAATACGACAGGTCTACCGCCCCTTTAATACCTGTGGGACGGATCCAGTCACACCCTTTCCAGAATATTCTCATTGGCCTGTACCCAATACGACTGCACCAATAACCTCGAAATTAATTACTTCTTTAGTAGTAATTGCTAAACATGAACTGACTTTATTCCTTCTCGGTGATCTGATTTTCGTGAACGGCAGTGTATATTATATATAGGATGTGATGAAAAAAAGTTGTGAAAATAGTCTAAAATACTCACTCTATGACTTTACCCCACACGCATATGATTCTTTCCATTTTACCACAGCGAAATCCCATGTTCAAATGGCAAAATCTTGTCTACTTAGTGAGAACATTCAAGACCAGCTAGCTACACAAGCGGGCACTCGGAGATGGCTAAGAATTAATTTGTTGCAACGCGAAAACGAGAATGAATGAGAGAAATGAACAATGCGTGAGGACTCCGGAGTTAAAGGTATCTCTCCCTTTTTAGCACACTGCTACCCTCGTCTTTCCCCAAAGGCAACATGCCTAACAATTTGGAAACCACTAGTCTAGAATTAGCATCTTTTGAGCATTCAACGTTCGGTAATAAAGACTCAGAATGTTTATTTTGGCCGGGAGTTGACTTGAATAAATAATATTTAATCAAGTCATTATCACCAAGGTTTTTTTGGATTGTTTCGCATCTGAGTGGCACTTGGTTTAAATGGGCAGATTACAAGGACCACAAGGGCTCAAAAAAAGTTTGAGGAAGAGAAATCATAGGACAACTGTTAGGACACAGATGGAAGCCTTACTCATAGCTATCAACAAGTTCTTGGGGATGTACATCGCCTTCAGAGATCTCAGTAGGCAAGTTGGGAACTAATTCAGAACCTTCTCAATTAACATCCAGATATGGGTGGTAATAGATGCGATAAGGTGATCGTTAGTGTATAGTGTGGTAATTATCTTATCAATTACAATCCAGAAGTTAAGGTTATTCGCTTTTTGGCGCTTCTCTTGTATTGCTTGCTAGTTAGGGGTAGTGTGGGTTGACACAGCCAAACAACGGCCTGTAATTCATAGATGCTCACATAATTGATTTCTATGCCACCACTACATGATTTGCGGAAACTCTGCATCCTGTACATTTTCAAAGTGCTTCTGAACGTTATAGATAATATAAATTGTCATTTTAATTTTTCCTAAGACATGTAAAAATCAAAACCTCGCCTTTTTTTTCAACGAGAATTTAGTCTTTATCTCTCTATGTTTAAACTCATAGTCTGTTTATTTTTCTGAAATTCCTTTCTTAAAGACATTTGTATCTAGAATATACACAAATATTAAATATTTTTCCTATATATTAATCCTTTTATATTATTACATAATTAAAAAGTGATAGACTTATATGTGTGTAGTAATGCAATAGTTGGAATAATGCGCATACTCAATTTCCTAAAGATATCTTGTGGTTAGGTAGGAGGTTTTAATGTTTTGACTGATCGGTGTATATTTTATAGACAGTCTACAAAAAACAGAGACTCAAAGCATTTTAAGCCCCCCCCCTATTAGTGTTTAGGGTCTGTGGCTGTTCCAGTATGCCCTTGAAAGCACCAAAAAAAATCTGTTAATCGTAGTTTCGAGTAAACTGCTGTAATAATAAGGCAGGTTTTGCCGCCAGTGAAGAAACTTTTAATACAACTCGTCTGAAACAACTCGTCTTTTAATACAACTGTTCTAGAAAGAGCACTGGAATGTGAACTTTATGATGTAGTCTTAAAAATCCACTTTATTGGGGGAGGGGGGGGGTCAAGCAATCGGTGTTTTGTATTCTTATGTGTTAGATATAGATTTGTATGTTGTAACTCATTCATGTTGAATACGAATTTCCAACATCCTTTCAGGCCTCGACGAATGCTGTAGTTAACGAAGTTCAGTTTGTTCCTAAGTGGTCTGTCACTTGTCAAGTTCCTTTATCGTGTCACAGAAGACGAAACGATTAGAGAGACGTTTGTCGTGTGTGTTGGCTCCCTCTGCACGGCACGCGACTAGGATTTGTCAGGCTTTCTATTAGAGGCATGCGACATCACTTGCGGCGGCTAATTACTGCGCCTGGCACTGCGCCAGTTTGCTCTCTTTCTTTGCTAGTCAGCTTTGTGAGAACGGAACACAGCTTCCCCATACGTTTACCTTGCATTTATCGGATTGTTTGTTGTCGCAGTAGCTAACGAATCGCCAGGTAGGGAATATCGAGTGGCTGACAAGGACGGAACGTTAAAAGAATTTCTACTGTAAATCACCACTCTGATTTAATATTTCAAGTTCTGGGTGTTTATATTCATTTTTTTTTTACCAGGTTTCTGTTTAGTTTCCTTTTTTCCATTTTCCTTGCTCACTGATAAAGCCCTTTTAGAATAAAAAATGTTTTCTTATCCAATCTATTGCAGCGTTTACAGTGAACTTTTTTTTAAATGACAAGGTTGATCGTTTGGGAATTGGAAATGCATTCATAGTAAATTGCTTGAAAGTAGTGAATTTCTGTTTAAGGTTCTAACACCAGCTATATAAATAGAACGGTACTTTTGTCCGTGTTTTTTCTTGTGCACTTGTTAAAATTAATCTGTTTTAAAGCTGTTGATTCCAAGAAGGTATTTTTTTTTATTTACATTTTTGGGAAATGTCGAAGCTTTATGGCAACGGGGAAGTGATTAGACTTAGAATGTTAAGAGTGCTATACGTTATATTGCTAAAGACAAAAAAGTTTTTTTTTAAGATGACTTGAAAGATAGTTTGATCCTAAATGTTGCTACTTTCCTAATACGATTTAAATCATTCCTCGGATAATTGAGATTTTAATATTTTTTTGTGTAAAATTTTGTTGTTTGTACAGTTAATTAAGATCAATAATTTTTTTTAATCGTTTTACTGTCATCATGGACTTCATATGTACCATACACGCTCGTGTTTATTTCCTTCTATTTTTGAACTTCAAGCTGTGTAGGAAGAATACAAAAGTGCAGGGGTGTAAATTCGAAAGAGTAGAAAAGAATCCCATAAAAAATATCATTGATTTATTACTGTAATTTGTTCTTGATTTGTTTAAATCATATGTAATGAATCGTACTAAATAAATATTCTCCTTGCCTATTGCTTTCTCACAGAACATAATAATTAAAAATAATAATGGAAGACTACTCTCTTTCACAATTACAAATTTCAAACAAAAAACTGCAGGCATATGGATAATAATGATTTGATACTAGCTAAAGCCCGCAAAGTAAGTTTGCGGAGAATTAAATTGCCCTCTACAGGTTTCTCTGGGAGAACTTCTAAGTTCAGGACAGGAAATTTGATTTCTATGTCTGTTTAGTCATAGAAATGAAATTATTTATAGCTCAGAAACAGATCAATCTGGCAAACTGATGTCAAATACTTTACAGTTGAAAAGCCATTTGAGGTTCTAAACCCTATTCTGTTATAGGTAGGTACCTGAATTTTAAACTCAACGGGGGGATGGAACAGGAGAAACTGAATTTTAAACTCAACGGGGGGATGGAACAGGAGAAACTGAAACTAGTCGATCAGGAAGTATTTGGGTAGCAACAGAGTACCGAAATCTGTTAAAACAGGGATGAAACAGTTTGCGGAATAATTAAACTGTCGCCAACAATGAGCCAACTGTACACATGTATTCTTGACTGGTGGCCCCGCCCATGACCCACTCGGCTGCGCTTATTAATAATAATATTAGATTAGCATTTGTCCAAAGACTGGGAAATTATACACCAAGGAATACATTTATAAACAGGAGGTTATGACCGTGAAAACTCACTGACATTTTAAATCCCTAGAATTTCTGAAATGGTCAGTGACAAGTTATTCTTTTATCAGACGGGTTTTTACTAAGGCAAATTTGCTTGTAAACTTTGTTTAGACATTTTCAATTGAATAGGTGTGTAGAGCAGCAGTCGATAGCCAGCTAGGCTCATAATGTGAGGTTCATACTTTTTATCCCACCGTGTAAGGATTGAAATTTTGTTTGCTCTTCTAACTTTGCCCTCAGTGAAAAAGATAGCACCATTGAGTTTGGAAACGGTGGCGTCTGTCTCATGGATATTCTGGTTTCAACTGAACTATGCAGATAAACCACGTGTTGCGTGCTTTTAAACACGTTTTATGAATAGCTTTGATGGGTGACTCATATCCTTAATAGCAGTCATCCTTGTTCTGAGCTTTAGGATCTTTGTAAACTGGTTAATTATTCTGTTGGGGAAAAAACAAACCAAAGGAAAAAAGTGAAGAAAGGATAATTGCATATTTTGGATCTTGGTGTTTGAAAGATCTTGATATGTTACAAATATATCTGTATATTTCCAAATTTTTTTCTACTTGTACCTTTTTGTGTCAGTTTTCTTGTGGAAAAACTAAAAACGTGTAGAATTAGTGAAATGAGTAGATATTACTAAAAATAGAAATATTTCATACAATATTTAATGAATTTTTGGACCTGTCATGTTTGTAAAGCTGTTGACTTTTCATATTGGTTATTGGAACGAAAGGGGGCGGGGGTGGCTCAGTCGGTAGCGCGCCAGGCTCGTAATCTGTAGTTCCCAGGTTCGAGTCCCAGCTGGGTCAGCGTTGAGATATATCTCCGCAAAATTCCCCGCCCTGCTCACGGTCAGTAGGGGACACCGATGGGCTTGGAAAGGCCGCCGTCCGTCGGATGGGACGTTAAGCCGTGGCCCCGTGTGCGGGAGAGCCATACCCTGTGCACGTTAAAGAACACGCTGGATGGCCTTGACGGGAGACTACCATCTGTCTCCCAACAGCTGTTCCAGTGGGTCCCCTCCCCCAACCTTCTCTGAGCCTTCGGGGTCCGTGTGACCTGGCCATTTAGCCCATGGTGTGCAAAAAAAGTGCCGCTCAGAGGTAAAACAACCCAACCCATTGGAACGAAATTGTAAATATACCTAGAAGTGCTTTCACAGTATTGCTTACGTGCTAATCAGAGAAGTATGCCCGTAGGATTTTGCTCAATGCGATATACCTATTTTAATTCCATACAATATTTAAAAATGTTTTGATTATATACAACGTGAGAATACTTATTTTAATAGTATTCATTTATACCTTATTTAATACTGAATTTTAACGATTGACAGATATAATGTTTGCTTCCTCTTGGAAACATTCATAACTGATTATTATAATTGTTATCGAATAGTAAATACCAGTGATGATGAACCTGTGATATGTTTATCATAACATAATAATTTCGTATAATGCAATGATAGCACAACTTCAACAATTTATAATGGTAGTACAGTAAAATAACGAACGCCAGAATAACGAAATATTGAGCATAACAAATTTTCCCCGCCCCCTGCCAATTTTCTATATATCTCAATGTAAAAATGTTTCATTTTAACGAATACCAGTATAACGAAGATATCAGTTTAACGAAATAATCATTTATCCCGATACAGGAAAATATGATCAGTATAGCGAAATTTGTCGAAAGAAAAACTTAAAGATTATGTACAATGTACATTTGGCATATGGCATATGGCAATGCCGCAATAATTTAAACGCAATGAAATATCTCACCAATCACAGTGCAGTGAATCACGTGCTATTTTACATCGCTCGCATGCATTTTTGCCAATCTCACTGCGTGGCATAAATGCTCTCTACTTGTGCCAGCATAATGTTTTAAAACGACGTAGCTGCATTTATCCTAGCATGAAAGGGATTTTTAAACTTGGAGATCTACACGATTCTGATTCATTGCAAGTAACGGTTGCGTCAGCGAAAAGTTCTTTCAAAGCCGTTGCAATCCAAGCTTTTTTTATTTTTGTTACTTACATATAAGTTCTCTTCTTCAGTAGCATCTTCAAAGGCTTGTTATGCATATTTTTGTGTAGTATATGAAGTAAAAAAAATATTAGTATATTTTATCATTCGTTAAATTTACTTATTGTTATAGTTTATTATTATTGTTTTAGGTTAAGTTCGTTCATTTGTTCTGTTATTAGTAATCAGTAAGGCGCGAAGTCTTCGCCGTTTCGTAATGATACGGAAAGATATTTCGGGCAATGTGTTGGAGAGTTGTGATATTATTTTGGAATTCACAAAGATGTTGGAACAGACAGTTAAAACAAAATTTACCGAGCTCTTTAAGAAGTTAACTCTAATGCACGTTAAATTTCTTTCATAATGGTTTTTTCGTCGTATGTAATTTTCAGCACGTTTTTCATTGCATTTCAGTAAAACGAAATTTCATTATAACCAGGGCCGGATCTAGGGTGGGAGGGGGCAAAAGGGCAAAGCCACACTTTCGGAATGCGAGTAAGGGTAAAAGGAGCAAAAAAAATATTAAACTTATTTTTATTTCATGCATTTCTCAAGAAAATTTTTTAAACACCCGTAAAACGAAGTGGGAAATGTTATACTGCTTTTCTTACTCCCCTCCCTTTTTTTTTCCGGCCCGATCATGTTTCTTTGCCGCCGCTTTCCTTCGAATTTTTTCTAGATCATTGCCTGAGTATAACTAATATATTCTGCTCTGTAATTTTATCCAGACTCTGCTATCTTATTGGCGGGGGTGGCTCAGTCAGTAGCGCAAGCTCATAATCTGCAGTTCCCAAGTTCGAGTCCCAGCTGGGTCAGCGCTGAGATTTATCTCCGCAAAATTCCCCATCCTGCTCTCGGTCAGTAGGGAACACCGGTGGGCTTGGAAAAGCCGCCGTCCGTCGGATGAGACGTTAAGCCTTGACTCCGTATGCGGGAGAGCCATACCCTGTGCACGTTAAAGAACACGCTGGATGGTCTTGACGGGAGGCTACCATCTGTCTCCCAACAGCTGTTCCAGTGGGTCCCCTCCCCCAACCTTCTCTGAGCCTTCGGGTTCCATGTGACCTGGCCATTTAGCCTATGGTGTGCAAAAAAGTGCCGCTCAGATGTAAAACAACCCAACCCAAAGCCTAAGACAGTGCACTATAAGTAAGAGAGGCTGCTACCTTCATGATGTTATGTACCATAAATAAAAATTGCATTCTGTGAAAATAAACCTAGTCTGTTTCATTTCAATATTCTACAGCTATTAAACAAATAAATGATAGCAAATCAAAATGTATCTGTCGGTTTTGTGCCATCCTATATTACCTATCAGTCAACTATATAAATATAAATTAATACTTAAGTATTTTTTGATAATACTTACAAATTCAAGATAAATCATAGTAAAAATACCAGATATAAATCTAAAGGCAAATACAAATTGCCATATTTTAAAAATAATTATAACAAAAATTGTAGAAATGATGAAATTCTCTCTGTGTTTAACAGTATTCCTGAGGAGTTATTTATTAATTAAAAAATAGAGATGTTAAAATTTTTTCAAGACAGTTTCTGGAAAATATTTAAAAACTGTTTACTCGGTTATCCTTAATGCTCTTTTGAAACATAATTACAAAAATATGTCTTTTGCAGATTATACAGCTTTAATATATAATCCTAATGTCAATTTGCAATCAAAAATTAAAATCACGATTAATTTAACAGCCTTTGTGACCTGGTTGCAATAAATGTATTTTAATGTTGAAAGAAGACCCGATACTGATATTGATGATATAAAATCGGTATTTGTTCTAAATCAGATGAATTTATTCTAATTTTAGCCAAAATAAATATTTAAGAGTGCACTTTGATAAGCATTTGGACTGGAATGAACTTATAATAGTATAGCTTTAAAAATAAACCTTGAAAATACCTCTTGAGTGTTGTTAGAGAAATTTTAAATATGCAAATGAAAAAAAAATACATATTACGCTTTATTTAAAAATAGATTACAATATGGAAATATCATATAAGGAAGAGTATCCGAAATTTATTTGAAACGATAGACAAAAACAGCACTTTTTGGGGGGCGCCGTTGACTTAGTAGGTAGCGCGCCAGGCTCATAATCTGTAGTTCCACTGTTATCGCTGATGGAACACCGGCCCGAACATTCTGCTCAATAGTATTCCAAAGATTTTCGATGGGATTTAAATCTGGGCTTTTAGGTGGCCAATTCATTATTTCAAAGTCAGCAGAATGCTCCTGCAACCAAAAAGAGGTCCAGGTTGGCTACTGCAACCATGCAGTAGCCAACCTGGACCTGTGAGATGAACAGTTGGCTTACTGGTAGACGCCATCTCCATTAGGATGTATGATGGCCATAAATGGGTGTAAATGGTCAGCCATGAGTTCTACGTAACGGGATGCATTGAGAGTCGTCGGTACACGTACCAAAGGTCCCACAGACGTCCAACTGAAGACACCCCAGGCCATTACTGTTTCGCCTGACATGCAGGATCCATGGCTTCTTGGGATTGGCACCATACCCTCAGTCTCCCATTGGCGTGATGAAGTTTAAATCGGGATTCATCACTCCAGGCAATCCGTTGGCAATTTTCGATGATCCAGTTTCAATATTCTTTAGACTGGCCGAGGCGTTGAGCCCGGTATCATGCCGTTAGAAGTGGGACTCTCGTAGGTCGGCGGCTCCCGAAGCCGAGACGAAGTGAGTATTGCACGGTCCATGCACTGACTTCCAGGCTGGAATCCGCGTTCAGATGGGAGGTGATTTCAGATAATGTCTGGCTCATATTGGTCCGTACGATGCAGATCAAAATTATGACGAATTTCCTCTTAGCTGATTGCTTTTGCAATGATTGTTTGGCTGATTGTATCCAATCCTACAACCAGTGCAATTGTGTATATCACGAGGAACTTACATATATATGTATGAAAAGTTGTGTTTGAAGTGCTTCTTCGGTAATGTCTTCTGGAACTTCGATAACATCCTCCCTCCCCTTGCTATTGAAAAGCATAAAAATTAAATTTTTGAAGTAATTTGCAGAACTTAATTTGAGGATGATGGGTAATAATATATTAATTGTTCCAAATGAAGCAAAAAAAAAAAATAGGTTCATATTATACTCCTTTTTAAGTCATTTCAGCTTAAAAAGCAATATTTTGATCACTCATTTAATCTAAGATAAATGTGAACGTGTTTAGCAGAAAACAGTGTTGCATTTCTCCAACCAAACTTTTCAATTCTAATTTATAAGTTTTAATAATATGTTGGCAACAATAACTTGGACTTCCTTCTTAGAAAATGCAGGGAGTTTCAATGCATTTTATAACTGCTACAAATTTTTTTGTCAGATTTAGTAAGATATTCTACCTCATTCGTGAATCTATTTCCAATGAAGCTCGATATTATGCTTAGTTCTAACATATTTTTGTAACAGTGAATTTTTTTTACTGACGATTTGTGCAATAATCTTACAAATTCTCGCACCTTGTTAATTATACTGACAGTGCCATTTTCAAAGTCATCATGTTCAGTATTTTTGCCAATAATTATCTCCGTTGCCTCTTAAAATTTACGCAGTAGACAGAATCGAAGACTTCCAAAAGTTTGTTTTCCACCGGAAGTAGGGCATGTAACAAAAGCATAAGTAATGCCGGAAAGTTCAAAATAGAGCGATAATGAAAGTAGAAAAAAAAATATTATACTTTCTACTTTACGATTTATGCGGAGATAAACGGAGGAGAAAAAATTTGGAAATATATTGCTTTCTTGTGTAGAAAAAATTTTGATATTAAAGTAGAAATATCTGGATGGTATAGATTTCCAAAGAAATCAGACTACCATTTTACTCCCAGGATCCTTTTTGACAAGGCTTGGTAGTTATTTTAGTACTCTTTAAAACAGTGGTGCACAATCTGCGCCCCGTCACTGCTTATGTTGATGTCAAAAATTTAAACGATATTTGGCATTATTTGTTTTTGTTACAAATTTCTAATTAATCCAATTATGTAATTTCTCAGTAAATTAATGTGTTTATATGTAAAGTTGTGCATTCAATGTATTCTACATGTTAAAATGAGGTAACACAATGAAGAAGAAATGAAACTGAATTTTACTGCGGTCCAAGGCTTAGAGAATTTCTCTTGCGACAATCAATGGTTGGGCACCATTAGTTTTAACCTTCCCCTCAGCATTTCCTATTAAACAATGCATTATTTCATTATTTTACTAAGCATTTGAATCCTTGAATAACATAAAGTGTATAATTATGTGATCAAAGACATTATTTAAAATAATCTTAATGTCACGGAAAATTTGAGCAGTATAATCTTGAAGGTGACTTATACTTTATTAATGACTTTACTACAGACTTATACTTTATTTATGCAAATATTAAATAGGGGAATATTAATTATAAAAATATATATTTATAAATTAATAAGAATACTTTTTAAAATATAAGTGTTTTTTATTATATATTTTATATTGTTTAATTTTATTTATAAATTATAAAAATATTGTTTATAGTTAATTTAAAGTAACTTACCATATTTCTGCACCTAGAACTAGAAATTAACTAAAAGTCCAGTCACCTCTGTAAACAAATTTCTGTAGAAAGAGAAAAAGTTTCGGAAAGTTCCAACTTTAATGCCCTTTAATAAAGGAAATTCAAACGTAGGAAGTGCAAATAATAAATAATGTGCAATAAGTGCAAATAATAATATTTTATTACTCCCTATTCTACCCTTGCCCTCTGTCAGAAAGGGGACAGCGATGGACTTGCAAAGGGCTCCGTCTGTCCTATGAGATGTAAGTCGCGTCTCCATGTGCAGGAGAGCCATTCCCTGTTCACTTTAAAGAACACGCTGGATGGCATTGATGGGAGGCTATCATCTGTTTCATAACAGCTGCCCATTGTGTCCCCTTCTGTAACCAATTCAGAGCTCTTAGGGTTCTTATGAACTGGTCATTTAGCCCATTGTGTGCAAAAGTGCCACTCAGAGGTAAAAGAAACCCAACCCAGAAATAACCTTTTAGCCATCTCTTAAAACAAAAAGTTGAGTTTCACCCCTCCACCCAAGCAGATTCCTGTTGTTAATATATATCACTGACCTAAATTTGAAAATTTTAGCACTAATAGGACTGTTTACTACATTGATTTGAAACATTCCTTTTTCCCATTTGAGGGACTTTTAACGGTGGAAATTCAAACTGATGAAAATCTCATAAAATGTGAAAAATAATGTTTTATTGCCACCTACTTAATTGCATGTAGAAATAATTTTCCATTTATCTTTATCTTTTGGGCGGGGGTGGCTCAGTCGGTAGCGCGCCAGGCTCGTAATCTGTAGTTCCCAGGTTCGAGTCCCAGCTGGGTCAGCGTTGAGATTTATCTCCGTAAAATTCCCCGCCCTGCCCACGGTCAGTAGGGGACACCGATGGGCTTGGAAAGGCCGCCGTCCGTCGGATGGGACGTTAAGCCGTGGCCCCGTGTGCGGGAGAGCCATACCCTGTGCACGTTAAAGAACACGCTGGATGGCCTTGACGGGAGGCTACGATCTGTCTCCCAACAGCTGTTCCAGTGGGTCCCCTCCCCCAACCTTCTCTGAGCCTTCGGGATCCATGTGACCTGGCCATTTAGCCCATGGTGTGCAAAAAAGTGCCGCCCAGAGGTAAAACAACCCAAATCCATTTATCTTTTGAAGCAAAAAAGTTGAATGTCTCGATGACAAAGTGAAAACAGCGTTTTGTTTTCGTATTGAGTATTTTCACTGAATTTGCTATGTGATTTTTCCGGTGGAAACTATTTTAGACTGCATTGTGAAATGCACATGTGTCAATTTAGAAAATATTTTTTGTTAATTTTTTTTAAATAAACGATATTTATGAATATATGTCATTTGAATTTATTATAATTTCGCAGAAAAGACAGTATTCTGCATTTTTTAGTTTCGTATTGAAAATTTAATCACAAAACATACTTTAAAATTATCGGGTTTGAAATAATATTGCATAATATTTTTGTATGAGGAATTCGTTGATATATATATATTCGCCCTATTTATGTTTAGCAGCCAGATTGGGTATGTACTAGCTGTTACAACAAAAGAACCTCACATAAAACATCCAGCATGTTTTCCCACTTAGGTTGAGTATGACTTCATCACATGATATCATAACTTAATGTCTTATCTGACTTTTTCAGTTCCATTGATGATGTGTGCATACGGCAAACGATAATTAGCTTGTATAATAAGTAGTAATTCCAACCTAGACCTTAGAATAATGTTTGTGTTAGATAGGAAAAGTTTCTGAATTAAATATAAAACATTAGATGGTTAATTAATTAATTTCCTTTTCAGATATTCAAGAATTTTATGAAATTACACTATTAGATGATACAAAGAGTATTCAACAAAAGACAGCTGAAACTTTACAAATTGCTCATAAGTGGGAAAACAGTCCACCCCTGACTGGTCTGCCTCATTCCAATAACGAGGTAAAGATGAATATTAATAGTAATTTGTAGGATACGGATACTTAACAATGGAATTTGTTCCATATTTTATGTTGATAATGCTTAAAATATTTTAGATAACTGGCTTATAATTTATTTTCGATTTTGACTTATTTAATTTAATGCAGGTGTATAATTAATATCATGAATGAATAAATAGTTCTGAAACAGTTGGCCATATTAAAAAGTTTCGAGGAATCAAATTTTGATTGTTTCACGAAGTTGAAAAATGTGTATAGTTATAAAACTAGTAATTTTGCCCCTATGTAATAAATCTGTAAACGGTAGCTAGACTTACTGAGAGAAGAGCTTATATACCCGTTGTCTGTGGTAATGCATAAACTGGTCAGGCGTAGCACCTAAATTATTACCCTACTTTTTTAAAGTAGGACTTCAAAAGGAGATATTCTTTTCTTTGAAGAGCAGAAGGGTAGAAATGCCTGCTCGGTTTGGCATATTAATATGTTATCTGTGGCAACTTTTATTTTTACCCCATGCTGCAGAGGAAGGTTAATTTCACAGAGTGTTGACGATTTAATCTATCTAGTGGCTTTGAGAATGACTATAGATCCTGGTCTGCAGCAAGTTCAGAAGCTATACTAGTAGTAAGTAGATAATCAGGATTATTATTGTTGTAAAAGTAGGCCTCTGTGGAACGGAAATCAATGGCTGTGATTTCAATTTATTTGTGGTTTGCCAACCCCAAGTAAGCAATATACAGATTGTCTTTATATCAGCTTGTGGATGATCATGTTCAGAGGCCAACTGAGCTGTCTGAGCCTTACTGCAAGAGACATAATCTAACTCTTAAAGAAAGTTAAAAAAAACAAACCAGCTGATTATTTTCTTTCCAGAGCTACCTGAAATATAAAGACTAAATAGAAATCATTCTCTTGATATCATCACATAAGAATTCTGGTGCAACCTAAACACTCCTTGGCCACTAAAATATCAAACAGATAGATGTTGACCAAGTAGTTAAAAATTCGTAAATTCAGCTTTTCAGGTCTGGATGATGACAAGTACAGACAAATAGGTTGTTATTAGTACTAATACAGTGATGCTCTTTAAGTTGTGATTACATTAACGAAATATTTCTTACTACTAAATTTAAAGCACGGATTAAAGGCTTGAATGCTATTTTCTGGTATACCATACTGAAGTCTGATAAGAGCAAGAAAGATGGCTATGTTTTCCCCCGACAATTTTAAGGATTTTGAATTCTTTCAGAAGATATTCTCATTCTGGGTGATTTCAATATCAAAGTGGGTACCGATTCTTTCCTTCAAACTGGAGTAATAGGCACTTTTGACATTGGTAGTTGCAGTGGTAAATGTCTCTTATAGGTGAGTAAACTTAATGGTTTCAGAATAAACTCTTATTTTAGAAATAACATAGGTTTCATCTGATGGGGTTACATTGGAAAATAATTGATTATGTGTTAATAGTAAATGGGCTGGTTCTGTTAGGAATACCTCGTTTTTGCAGGAGAGCTAAGATTTGGTCTGATCATTAATTGATTGAAAATTATTTTACAGCTTAAGCTAAAAAATGCTGTGAAAAATAAAATCTTGAGGCCCAGAAAGCCGAAAAATAGCGGAAACTTACCAAGATACGTTGTTTAGTTATAAGGCAAGTGTGGTTTACTTACTACTGAGGTTAATATTAATTAATATAATGATGATTCTCTGCAATAATACTGAGTTGTGTGTGAGAGTTGGTAAATATTGCAGACATTGGTTTAACATTAAAACTGGAGTTACCTGAGCTGTGTCTTGTCATTTTTCTCTTTAATGATTTTTGTGTATAAAAATTTGCAAGCAGAAGACTGCGACCTTAAATGATCTAGAGCTGGGGTTTCCTTCGATGACATGGAACCATTACTATTAATATTTTCTTATGGAACCCTTTACACTTAATTCTTTTACCCCCTGAATACTTTATATTTAAATATAAAATTTCCAGGTGTTAGCACGCTTGGCTGCTGATCTAAGGGACCTGGGTTCGAGCCCCGAATTAGGCATGGATGTGTGTGTCGTTTTTTCTGCTGAGGTCCTGCCATCCTCTCAGATCTCCTACTGTGGCATATAAACTGACAGGCTCCTGTCAGACCTCTGTGGCAAGCAGCTGCTTGATTTATTTTTTTATTTTTTTAAAAAAATTAAATTTATATATAATTAATAGTAGTTTTATTAGGGTTTTTGGAAAATGTTTCAAGTGTATAAAGTTATTGCTCCTTTTCTTACAATGATAATTGTGAGACATTTCCAGATGTAATAGAATGATTGTTAAAGCCAATCGACCATTTCTTTAAGAAGCAGGAAATTTTCCCTAAATGTTGTACACAGTTCACACAAAACAAGTATTAAATCATGAACTTTTCTCAGTCCCTCGCAGTTTCTCAAGGAACCCTAGAAAGCTTTTGCAAGAACTCGATGGTTCAACAGAAAACAGTTTGAAACCTTGGTTTAGAGATCTGAAAATATGTGACCTGGATTATGTTGGCTTGTTGTCAGATGATATTCACGAGATGACCTCATTCATTAGAGTTGCTGATAGAGCTGATGAAGGGATAGTTTTGTTGATAACAGCAAGAAAATGAAAGTGATGATAACTGGTTCGGTGTGCTCTAGTTTTTAAATGTTTGTAGTCTTGAACAGATTAGCCGTCCCGTGGCAGAGTGGTTAGCACGCTTAGCTAATGATCTAAGGAACCTGGGTTCGAACCCCGGGTAAGGCATGGATGTGGATGTCGTTTTTCTGCTGAGGTCCTGCCATCCTCTCAGACCTTCTACTGCGGCATAGAAACTGACAGGCTCCTGTCAGACCTCTGTGGCAAGCAGCTGCTTGAGGGAATATGTATTTTTTTTTTTATTTATTTTAGTCTTGAACAGATTTGTTAGTTGGGAGTTGACTCTTTTAAAGCAAGATAACAGGAAGCTCGATATTTCTGATTCCAAATCCTTATTTTGCATCCTCATGGTGAACTATAGATTAGTAAATAGAATTACGAACAATGGGCCTCACGGCTTCAAAAAAAAAAGAGAAAAGCTAGACTGTGGTGTGTAGACAATGTTAAAGCCAATGTTGGAATTTTTCAGCAATGGAGAAATGCAACACCAGCAGCTCTTGGTATATTTTCATTGAAAACTAATTTGCACCTTCTGGTTGAGCCTCCATACCAATGGGGACTATTTATGTATGTGTAGGTAATAAATCCAACTTACATGCAAAATAACTAACTTCAGTGTGTCAATGGTATTATGTTCCAGAATTTTTGAGCGAAGTTCAAAGAAAGCTTGTTATACAGTAATTTTCGGAAATGTGCATAGAGCGTCGATTATCTGTCGATTAGAAATAAATGAAAAATTCCTTTTGGGTTAGATAGGAATTGATAAAATGTTATGATTCACACTTTTTAAATCTTTCGAAAACTATAATTGCGTCCTCTAACGGTGAAAAAATTTGCAAATTCCAAAATTTCAAATAAATATTGCAAACAACGTATTCAAGCTAGAAATTTAAAATTTTGGTGGTGGATGTGAACGCCATGATATTTTCATTGGCAACAATGAATTGACCTCTTAGACCAAGTCGGGGGGGGGGAGCACAATATTTTTGTTTTGGCAGATAATTGTATTTAGAGATAAATGAAAAAATCCGTTTTTAGGCTTAGATAGGAATTGATAAAATATTATGATTCCCACTTTTGGAATCTTTCGACTATTTTTGGAATCAATCAACTATTTTTTTAGAACAAAAAAATTTTATGATCGACTATATTTGGTGTCCAACTTTTTTATATCCTGTGAGTAGTTAGTTTGAAAACCTCCGTATCTGCTGCATTCGTTTTTTTTTTTTCAGGAGCAGAATAATGATGTTTTTCCGTTATGTGAGTGAAGTTGGGTAAACAAGATTTTCATGTTTAAAATCATTGAAACAATTGGTGAGTTTTTATATGAACAGTAAATAGGAAACTTGAACTACTCAAAATAATTGATTACCCACATAAACCGAGAGGTGGGTTTGAAAACTGGACGACTCATAAACTATATTTTTATATTTTCCATTTAACTACTTTGTTATTTTATGCCAGAGTTGTGTAAAACTTTGAAGGCACATTCTCCCTCTTACATGGAAATCGGATGAAACCATTGTAGTTTTTTAATGCAGAAGAGTAATAAGAATTCAACCAGAATTTTTTTAGTTTTCCACGTTATGTTTGGAAAATCATTAACTTCTTTTGATACTAGAATAAAAATATATTTTATCAGTTCTGTCAAATCTTTAAATATCAGGTTTTTAGTCCATCTCTCTAAATTTTTAACCCTCACACGACATCTAAGGAAAGCTAAAGCTTCAGAATGATCAGCGAGTTGTCGAAAACTACCAGCGTTTACCGCAGAACGATACGATTCACAGAACCCTCGCGGGATATGTTAACAGTCGAGGACAATTAGTTGTCGGTTGACCTGTCAAGAGCTCCAACGGAGAGGCAAATAGCTGTCTCTCTTGACCTCGAAAGGGTTAATGAACCTGTTAATAGCTGCATGGATATTTCGTCTTTGCTGTGCAGGAATTTCCCTGCATTCTTGAAATCTTTTTAATATTCTCATAGTGATTCACTAGTTGTATATAATATATAGTTTCTTCAATTTATTAAGCAAGGGATTCTCAACGTGGGGTACGCGGTTTTAAAAAGTCGCTAGATATATATTATATATATGTTTTATTTTATTCCCATTGTTATACCATAACTATAGTTTTAATCTATCTATACAAGGGGTACGCCAGTTATATACACATTTCCAGGGGGTACATGAAGCATAAAAGGTTGAGAACCACTATATTAAGATTAGCTGTATACTCGTAACATATATTTTGCCATCTACTTCAAGAGGCTGTTTGAAAACAGCAATGACACTGCCTTCAAGAGAGACAGAATTATGTACAGCAAGAAGATTTTGATTGGCCCGCCGGTAGCTCAGTGGTCAGAGCACCTGACATGGGTTATCAGGAGATCGTGGGTTCGTATCCTACCTGGCTCAAGACAATTTTTCCTCTATATTTGATGTTGACGTTAGGCTAAGGGTTGATTACCTCCCTGAAGGTGTATATATATATATAATGTCACTGTAGTAATTTTTTTTTCCGATTTTTTATCTTAAAGTCGAATAGCCTTCTAAAAAATGTACCTATTTCACTGCTTTTAATTCAGGAATAAAGATTAGCGTGTATTGAAGATTTGGCTACTGTGAATATTAGTTTCACTCCACATGTACCTTTCAGGGTAGAGAGGGGAAAAGAAGGCTTAAAAAATAGTTGAATTTTTTAAATAGGTCTTTGACAATGATCATTTTTCTAGAAGAGGTGGAAGGTAGTTTTGTTTCCGCTTTTCGAGATCCAGACATGGTAAATTACATTTCCTCCTTTCAAAGTTCTACGTTAGCGATGTTTTAAGAGACCGAAGTTTACAACTTGCGTTATTAACATTTTAACGAGGCTTGTTTAAAAATGTTGGAACTTTACAAAATGTTATTAAATACTAGCTGAACGTATCCGGCAGTAGTATAGGAAATGAGAGTTATGGGCCAATGTTAAAGTATAGGGGATCCCATGTTAACCTATGGGACACTTTTGGGGAGATGAGCGTTGACGTAGTTTTTGGGCGAGACGTTTTAAGTGAAAGACAGGATATGAGGGGTTTTGTTGGGAAAATGTTGCAGTTATCAACACTTCACTGAATTATTGGGCTGTTGGGGTGTAAAAATTGGTAAAATAAAAGAAATCGAGAAAAGCAAGAAAGTTTGGGAAATTAGTTTAAAAAATATGACAGTTCAAAATCAATAGGTAAAATGAGGTTTTCGAGGGCTGCGGGAGAAAAATATGACGGAAAAAATAGATTTTTGGGTGTTATCTGTGAATGTATGGATTTTTTACGTTCCAGTAAGGATGAGGACTAATTACACTTTTTAAGTTAATTAGACATTAGTAGGAAAAAAGCCCCCCCCCTGTTTTCGGTCAAGAGGGTCCATCTCATTTTTTCCCATCCACAGGGTCTATTGCAGCATCGATGTAGGCTGTTGTTTTTAGTATACATTGCAAAGGGGGTCACCGACTACAGGCATGAGGTCTGCAAAAAATATTATTAATTAGCTCTGCTGATAATCTCATTGTGGGGAAGGCTACTAAAACAGATGATATATCTATTGCTCCAAATGTGTTTGCGTTGCCATGACACTGGGTGCTGACTGAATCTCTGTTAGATATCTCTTTATATCAATTAATAAAGTCTTAAAAAAACGCTCAGGCGTTGAAGGGAAGACAAAAGCTGAATTCGTATGGGGGAGTTTTTAAACTCTTCATTTCTTTTTCTCCTTGCTTCTCTCCCCATTGTATCTAATCCCTTTATATACACTTATTTCGTGCGCAGAACTGTGAAAGCGATGCTTTGCTTATGATACGATGCTTCCTGTTCAAATCTGCAATATGACGTAATGAATGTATTCTGAGAGACTTCTTTTTGACCCTAACGGAAATCTTGTTTGGTGGCTCACTCGGTTCAAAAAGGAGATAAAGATATGAAAGTAATATTGGGATGTATCTGTTCGCAATGCAACTCCATTCGTGATTACTCAATTGTGGGTTATTGCCATCGTAAGCGTGATGCTTGCTTAGTATTCGTCCGAATCATTTTCTGCAAAACTTGACTTATTTTACCAGTCGCCCCGAAATAACACCACGACCCGACCTCTTCCGGTGTAGGAATAAGGATCTCGGTTGGCTTAACATTCATGATTTCTCAAAATAAAATATCGTTGGATAAAATGTTGGGGAA
Source organism: Ryuthela nishihirai (assembly GCA_038380435.1). Classification (NCBI taxonomy): domain Eukaryota; kingdom Metazoa; phylum Arthropoda; class Arachnida; order Araneae; family Heptathelidae; genus Ryuthela; species Ryuthela nishihirai. The sequence goes on along the minus strand of JAWZYU010000002.1, from coordinate 29,321,199 downwards.
CTTTTGTTTTTTGGTAGAAAGTCTATTATTAGTAGTAAGCTTTCTTATTAATTTTGCTATTTCTATAATTGCTGATTTTTTTTTTTTGCAGCTGATTGTTTTATAAATGATTCATCTGTCTTGTCATATATATCTGAAATTCGAAAATTCCCAAAGGCATACATTTTAATGCCATCTGTATCAACCATTGTTTTGGTATATTCATGAGACAATCCAACTTTGTAATTTCAAATATTTCCATATCGTGTTGTAGAGATCGAAATTCTATTTGTTTGGTACTTAAAATTCTTTTCTGAAAGAGACAGTGACGATAATTTTCGTGTGTAAATTCATTTTTAACACCATTCGCTGATTTCTTTGAAATCGGGCCATCTACAGAATATAATTTTGAACCTAGTGCAACGACCTCCTTAATTGGAAAACCTTTTAATTCATCTTTAAATTTTCCTGGAACCATTTTATTTGAGGTATTTTATTCGGGAAAATTTGAGAAATCAAAGCAATCAGAGGTTAATTTTTCGTAGAGGTTATTTGTCTTAATATCTACGCAAAACGAATCGGTGTCTGTAAATATTAATTCTGCATTAAACTTTGGTTTCAGAAAATTATAGAAAAAGTTATACATGTGTAATTTGCTCAATTCTAAAATCGTCACATCTGCATAATAAGGTTTGTCTAATATAATATTCTTCTTTTCCATATGAACGAATACGAAATTTTCTGATAATTTAACACAAGAAATGTATCTGGGGTTTGCAATTAATTCTTTTAACTTCTTTTCAGTAGTAACAATGCGCCAATTTATTCTTTTTCTTTTGTTTTACCATATATTGCATTATTCATCAGTTTAAAAAAAGTCCTTCTCAAAATGATTGGTGGCGTTCATTCGTTTTGTTGTATTAAAATCTATATAAGGTTTCAGCCACGGTTTTTGATCAAATTCTAATATTCTGCGAACGTTTTTCACCCTTAGCCCCAATTCTACATAAAGTTTAAGCAACCGGTAGTGAACTATATAATTTTGCTTATCAAACAGATTTGGTATTAGGAATGAGTGTTACGATCACTGAGTTTTAATTTTTCGGGAGCCAAGGGGAAATCATTGTGTAAATCGTGCAGACGTGTTGGATATTCTAAATCAACTTCGCAAAAATAGCCTTTTTCATTGTCGTCTGGAACACTAAGGACGTCAATGTCGCTTACCCATTTGAAATTACCGATTGGGAGAGGTTGAGACATTGCCCACCCATATAAATTATTCGCGTCGAAATACATGATGTAGTTTTGTGGTTTGCTACTATCGTATTGTTCTAGTAAAGGATTATTGGCTCGCGCAAACCTTTTTAGACACTAGAGATATTCCTCCTCGTAATGATCTTTTTATAAAGAAGAACGTCGTTTTTTATAAGTTCTAGCTCTACCTCAGTCATTTTCAAACAGACAGAGAATGACAAAGCAGCAGAGCTGAAGTAATGGCAAGGATCGAGTTTGTAGTAAATTCATGCACGAAGTCCTGAAATTTTCAAAAATATCTCTGAGCAGTAAAACGTCAGTGAGGATGTATAGATCGTGATATTCACCGAAAGTTTTTATGGCAGAGTGTTCCCACAGATTTTTTGCTCTTTCGTATTGTTCGTCATTTGGGAAATTTTTTTTTCGATGGAAACGCTGTTTGCAAAAACTGAGCGCTATTTTCCAAATAGTCGTAGGGAAAACACCTTTGTTCTTCAAAAGTTGCTTTTGGAATTCATTCAAATTATTTTCTTCACAATATTAATTTAATATGTGGAAACTATTCGCATTTTTTGCCAGAAAATCCAGTGAAGTGCTGAGAAACATGTACGAATCAATAAATTTAATTAGGCCGAATTTTATGCATATGTATTTTTCAGTAGTCTGGGGTATGACCGAAATTTTCCTCGTTTTACCAAATTTCCACAATTCTTTTACTATGAAGTGGCCATCGAATCCCTTGAAGTGATGAAACAATACAGGTATATCTTCTGAAAATTTGTATTGCAAATTACATTTGTTGTGAGCAGCACCTCTGAATTTTCCCGTTAAATGATCGTGGTCTCTCACCTTATCGGTTTCCAGTGTTTTCCCACAAATGTGGCAACACTTCGCATCATTAAAACTCTGCCAATCAAAATAAGTCATCTTAATATTGTTTTTCTTTTAAGTTTTTATCACGTTTTCGGCGTCGATCATTTCATTTAAAAATCGCTCTATTGCGTTTTCGCCTCTGTACTTCCTGGTTGTTATTAGTTTTCCATCTGGGCCAACTATGATATATGCAAACCCCGATGGTACTAAATATTTAGTTCGTATCCTACATGGGTTAATTTCGCATCTGGAATATTTTGAGAAACATTCAAAATCTGCATATATTACGTACGGATGTCTCAAACTATTCTTGATTGCAAGGGATTTCATAGAATTTTGTGTGGAAAATTTAATATTTTGCAGTTTGTTCGATGTGCAATCATTGATGTGATTATCCAATAAATCTTTTCTGCAGAAATTGTGAAGACAGTATGGACAGGGGAAAGATTCACCATGGTGTTTGGAAAGATATGCTGTAACTCTGCTGGAATTTTTTATCCAACAATAGTGGGAATCGAATCGATACCTTTCTTTAAAAGTAACAGTTGTATAGGTTTTTTAGCACAATTCTTTGAAATATATAACGTTTCTATGCCATTTTTCTTAGAAACCATTACGTTGATAGAGAGTTTGTTTAATTCCTCGAATTTTGGAATTTGATTGATGGTTACTGGATAAGTCAGCAATGATGTGTCCAAATCATTTTCATAATGTTTATAGTTTTCCACACGGTGAGGATGATTATTAGCTGGATGTAAAGCAGATAATATTGACCACAGAAAGCATTTATTGTCTGAGTTTTGAACATTGACTACTCCTTTGGTAAATTTTAAATGATTTGGCAAATCTATGAAAGATGCTACAACTGCATTGTATTGTGACATTTGAATTTCCAGTGAAATAATATTGTCGAACACCCATCCGCTTCCCTGTTTTACAAAACTTTCTGTATCTTCATCTATTTTTTCATACGAATATTTCAGAAATAAACTTAAATTATCAGCCAAAGTGATTATTTCGTTACGTGTTGAAAAATATCCTGAAACTCTTTCTTTCTACCTTTCGGGATTCGTGACATTTTTAAATTTTACGTGCAATATGATTCTAATTTTTAGAGGTTGGTTGAGTTTTTTACCGATAATACATTTCCACTTATTGTTATTTTTCACCAGAAAACTTTTTATATTTTGCCGCACGTCTATGTTATCTATTTTGTATATACGAAAAGTTTTCCTAAAAGCATCTGTTTTTATATAATCTTTCAGATGACTTCTATAATTGTCATTTCTATCAAAGCTGGAGTCGCAATATTCACATTTCTTAAATAGACGAGAAATACACGCAGTTGCCCTATTACGCGAAAGGTTAGATTTACGAACAAATTTGCCGCATTTAACGCATTTTTCTTTAGTGCTCATCCTTAGAGTTCACACTATATTATTCCCCGCCCTGCCCACGGTCAGTAGGGGACACCGATGGGCTTAGAAAGGCCGTCGTCCGTCGGATGGGACGTTAAGCCGTGGCCCCGTGTGCGGGAGAGACATACCCTGTGCACGTTAAAGAACACGTTGGATGGCCTTGACGGGAGGCTACCATCTGTCTCCCAACAGCTGTTCCAATGGGTCCCCTCCCCCAACCTTCTCTGAGCCTTCGGGGTCCATGTGACCTGGCCATTTAGCCCATTGTGTGCAAAAAAGTGTCGCTCAGAGGTAAAACAACCCAACCCACACTTTATTATGCTAGAATAACCACCGTACTTATAGGCAAAAAGAATTTAAAACAAATTTTGGAATCTCGTAACACTTGCTAAGTCAGTACTAAGATCTTTTGTCTATTGCTATCTGTACAGGAAATAGGAAATGCTGAAACAGGATATCCTGTCTTCGAGTCGTCTCCGTGAAGTCACGAATGGAGTTTTATTTTAATTTCCTACAACGTTTGTATTATGCATTCTTACAACGTTCATTTAATGCTTCATAACTAAAATTTACAAAAGCAGAATTATTTGAGTATTACCTATCTTCTTTAAATAAAAATAAATAAATACCCCCTCAAGCAGCTGCTTGCCACAGAGGTCTTTAAACCCAGCACAAATTACAATCTCAACGTAACATCTATAAGATATCAAAGATGACCCATGCATATCTACTGCTCATCTTAGATATCTTATAGACGTTCTGTGGAGATTGTGCGAATTTTTTAAACGAAACCGTCAGCGACATTGTGCTAAACACATTTACGGAGCTTTAAAGGAAGGCCCTTCACGGGAGTCTGTCAGGGGACTTTCCGTATTCAGAACTCTTGCTTACATTCGATCGCGATTACTGTTACTGTAGCGAAGAAAGATATTATCTATGAAACTACAATCATACGTGTTAACAGAAACTGCAATCTCTGCCTAACGTCTATAAGATATCGAAGATCACCTATGCATATCTACTGCTCATCTTAGATATCTTATAGACGTTCCATGGAGATTGTGTGAACTTTTTTAAACCGTCAGCGACATTTTGCTAACGTTTTTATTATACTTTCTTACAACGTTCATTTAATGCTTCATAGCTAAAATTTACAAAAGCAGAATTATTTGAGACGCCGAATATTATGTGATATGTGGCAAAGTTTTGAGAAATCAAATCAGTTCGAGTTTAATTTTTCCTACATATCTGAATATCGACAGGAAAAGTATTGGTAAACATCTGTTATTCTGAACTTGGGCTTTAGAATTTTTACCCGACGACTAACAGTTTTCCCTCTAATTGTTGCAGGGTTGCTTTGCTTTCTGAGACAATTACACAATATACGTGATATAATTCATTTTGCGCCCTATTTAATTTAAATCGTATTTCGATGTCAGTAGTTGCTGATAATTCATATAGACGCGATTCGCATTTGCTGACATCGAAGTGGAATATCGGATATATAATTTCATAAAATCTTGTTAAGTGATTTGTTTAACCAAGTCGATATCCATATTTTTTGCCGCTAGTAAGCCGTTGTAAACTCGCGCATAATTTAAACTGTTGGGTTCAAAGTTGCACTCGAATTCTTGTTCGGGAAACTGTTTGCTATTCACTCTGATCTGAATTTGTTCTAGTAACATGTGATCAAATACCATATTGTTTCTGGTTTGATTATTTAATCGGTTAGACTTTTGTAAGATGACATAAAGATGGACAGGTTTATTTTGAGTTGTAACCCGCCAACTGACATGAGAGTCAATTCGAGTATCAGATTTGTACAGTTTGCACGATTTCCAAAAGATTTCATGTGGATTGTTGCTTGCTAACTGAGATTCTAGTTTTGCAAGTGCTTGTAGTGATGGTTCCACTTTTGGAATAAACCAAGATACGTGAGATATTTCAAATTTATGTAGCGTAGCCCCAACTCTCTGAATAATGTCTTTGTCGTCACTTTTTTCTAGTTTTATTGTATGTTTTACACCGAGAAACACTTTATCCACGTCTCGGCAGAATCCAAAGAGCCGTTTCAGTGGTAAGAATAAACTTACATTTTGACTATTTTTTGTGATTTCATATTTGTCCGAGAATCCTAGAATGAATTCAGGATTTTTCTTCAACGCTTGTGCAAAATCCTTTATCTTATTATTCGTGTCCAGTTTATCTTCACCTCCGTCGTACAAATACTTATTAATTTTCGAACTGTCTGCGGTATCTTTGAACCACATCATACTTGTGGTAGCACAGTGTGAAAAGTCTTCGGTAAAATCAATTAAGTTGTGAATTGTGGTCGTCACTCCTGGCAATTCAATATCTTCCAATTCTCTGTTTTCGATATAATATTGAGCTCTCTTGAAAATGTTGTACCCGTTATTGACCATCGTAACTACATCATTGCCGCCGATATCAGACCCATCTGATTTCAGTATTTTGCATCTGACGTGTATTTAACTGTTGTGTGGATGTAGAAAAACGTCAATGTCTTTGGTAAATATTTCGTATTTTTCTAGATTTTTAACATTCACATTGGTTTCTCGATATTTCAAGTACTCGTATTTTGTCGTGGAATTATCGTCTATTGAGTCTGAACAAATTCCAGTAAGTAGCTTCAACGTCCATCTTATATTTACTCTATGATTTTTAGGCCATTTCCATAAATTAACTGATTAAGAATATTTCTGCTTTTAGGGGATATTTTCTCGTTTTTTCGAATGATAGGCGATGGAATTGTATAAAATATTTTAATTCGCTTTCTCAATATCTTCATCTTTATTTGGGTCTGATGTGTAGCATGTAAGTCACGTTTTCCTTGTTCAAGTCAATTACTTTGTTATTTTGATCGGTTACTTTCTAACGTTGTAAATGTAATCAGTTTTATTCAGCGGTAAATATATGGGGAAGAATGGATGTGTGTCGATTAAACTGCCAGGCGGTGTTTGAGGCACGAAACTGTACAACAGGTCGCTCTTCTGGTTATTGAGATAGGAAGATTCGACAATAGAACAGTGAATCAGAATGCGATCGACCCCTCTCGTTATGTTGGGTGGGAACTTTCGTTTTTTGCTGCATCGATAATTTGCGATTCGAACTCTAGAATTTCTCGCAACTTTCCTTCAGAAAAATCTATTTTATATCCTCTTGCCAAACGAATAACAAATCTTAATAAGGGGAGGTTGCTTTCTAGTATTATAGGGCTAGGATCCCCAAAGACATTTTTTAAAACATCATTAAATCCGTCTATATCGTACATTCCATTGCCTTCCATTGAAGTATTTCAGAGTGTTATTGTTCTATTTATCACTGATGTTGTACCAGGAGTACCACATATTGTTACCGATCAGTGCTATCTCATATTCACCATTGAGTGTGATCGGCGTTTTATAATTAATTTCCAAATCTTTGGGATTGTATGCCGTAATAGTAGAGGAATTGATAGTTATAAGTACCATCTTTATTAATGTAGTGTAGTACTATGTGGTACTCATATGCTAGTTGTTACCAACAATTCATTCCGATCGTTAGGAGTTTGTTCAAATTGATACAATATATTATATTATTATTCCTTCGTTTAATGTAATAGATGCAATAGTAACCGCATTTTACAGAGTAATTTGCTTGAATTTGCGAAGAATTATACATGATCGGCTTTGAAGATGAAAGTAAATAGCGTTTTATTTCTTCTGGTGGCGATAAACCGAATGGATCAAAGTACTCGACGTAAGGTAACTTCTCATCATTGAAATAAGCTATCCAATGAGTTCCTGAACCACGGGAAACGTCAAAGTTCACTATACCATTTTCGTTCTTGAATATTTTTGTTGGCAAAGAATCGATAGAGTATACACCACGGGATCCTTTTTCGTTTTCCATCATGTTTTCGATATCTAAGTTACTTAATGGCTTTTTTTTTTTATAATCCCTGAGCAATTTGTTTTTCTGGAATGTACAAACCTTTTCCCTTTCTTTTATTTTTTAGATAAGCCAGCTGCGCTTTGCTTTCCAGGAATGTGTAACCCTTTTCCTAGAACTTTTTGTGCAAGCTTAGTACCAGCATATCCTGCAGCTCCAACTGCAACTGCTTTTCCCAATGCTACGAGTGCAGATATTAAGAACGGTAGAAATCCACCTAGCTGTGTTTTACTGAATCGAAGTCGAACTGGCGTTTTAGATTTTTTTCAGTTTAATGATTTGTCTCTTCGTCAGTTTCAAAGTATCGTTACCTTTCTTCTGTGGATCAATGCTTAAAGTTATAGGATTCTTATTTGCAAATGCACTCTTCAATTTTTGCTTTTGCCCAGGCGTTAAACTAGTTAGATAACTGTGATACATTATACTTTATTTTATAAGTATCACTTGCTTATATTTTATATATAAAAATTAAGCACCTATTGTATAAAGTGTAAAACGAAAACTTTAACGGATAACTTTGAATATGTCACATCAAAGAATAAAAGAGTGATGATGAGAGGTAAATGCCGAACGTGTGGAAAAATGAAGTATAAATTTGTGAAACAGAAAGGCAAATTTGTAAAAGGTGGAGATATAGTAAGCTGGATTCAAGAAAAGTTTAATCCACCCGAAATGCACATTCCAGTTTACCAGTACTGTGGACCTTTTACGAAATTGGAGAAAAGGTTAATGCGAGGAGATCCTGGTATTAACCGTGTGGACAAAGCCTGCAAAAAGCACGACATTTCTTACAGCAAATCTACAGACACTAAAAAGAGACACGAAGCCGACCAAGAATTATTAAATGATTTGGGTGAAATACAGAATCCAACTTTAGGAGAAAGAATTTCAAGAACGATAATCAAACCTATCATTAAAACAAAGAAACGGTTCGGCTTAGGACACAAGAAATAAGATACTTTTTTCCGTTTACTACGATCCATTAAAGGGATTTTCCTGTATAAAAGATCTAATACACAAAACTGGATTGGAGGAAAAAGTGGTAAAGAAGTTTCTCGAACAACAAGATGTTACAAAGATGACAAGAATTACAACAAGATGTTACAAAGAACAACAAGATGTTTCTCGAACAACGTTACACAAACCCATCTACACGAAATTCACAACAAGACGGGTTTATGTCTCTGATGTGGACAACCAGTGGCAGAGCGATTTAATCGATATGCAAAAATTTAAATTACATAATAACAACACGAATTATATTTTAACAGTGATTGACATTTTCAGTAAATTCGCTTGGGCAATGCCTGTTAAAAAAAAACATAGCGAGATTACAAAGGCGTTCGTCAAAATATTTCAACAGCGCAAGCCATCCAAGTTGCAAACAGATAAGGGAACTGAGTTTATTAATAGAGAAACACAAGCACTGTTTAGCCAACGCGGCGTGAAATGGTTCGCTACCGGAAATGTAACGAAAGCGCAGATAGTTGAACGTTTCAATAGGACTCTAAAGACAAAAATGTGGAAATATTTCACTGCCATAATACGAGGAAATGGATCGATGTTCTTCCGAAACTTGTTAAGAATTACAATAATTCTTATCACAGATCAATAAAAATGACTCCAGAAGAGGCAAGTTTAAAGAAAAACAAAAATATCGTGCATTTAAATCTGTTAGGTAAAAAAATTAAATATTTTACGAAACCAAAATTTAAAATCGGCGACAGAGTAAGAATCGCCAAGACAACTTTCAGAGAGCGATATTTGCCTAATTTCACAGAAGAAATTTTCGCAATTGCTCAAATACTAAACACAGATCCCATAACTTATAAAAGATTTGAAAGGGGAGTCGGTAGTTTTTACACCCAAGAAATGGTAAAATACGAAAAACCGGACGATATTTACAAAGTAGAAACCATTCTGAAAACTAGAGTGAGAAAGAATAAGAAAGAGTATTACGTTAAATGGTTTGGTTATGATAACACGTTTAATTCCTGGATTAAAGAAGATCTCTTTTTAAAATAAAATAAATGGAAATTCAAAATTTCGACTTTGAAGAAGACAACAATTTCTTAAACAGAAACGTATTAGCATCACTCTGACCATTTAGACTTTTAATCTGTGGTCCATCGGGTTCAGGGAAGACAAATATTTTGTTGAACTTAATATTTAACCATCTCTACTAAAATAAAATATCTTAACTGAGCCGAAATATCAGTTTATGCAAGAAATATTCAACGATTTGCACGAAATTCAGGAGAAAACGTTTGGCGAAAAAATCCCAGTTGCAACTTTCTCTTCCAGTGAAGAAGATATCGTCAAGATCAACGAACTGGATCCCGAAATGCAAATGTAATTGTTTTCGATGATTTCGTAACTGAAAGAGATCAAAAACTCATCGAAGAATTATTCGTCAGAGGAAGGAAAAAGAACATATCATTGATTTATATAACACAGAGTTATTTTTCGACTCCAAAAGACATTCGACTACAATGTAATTATTTTATATTCTTTAATATGCTGAACAAGAGAGAAATGTTACAGATACAAATGGATCATGCAACAGAAATCAGGAAAGATATTTTTATTCAGTTTTATGCATATGCTGTTTCAAAACCACACGATTGCTTATTAATCGATAAAAAAACGAAGCACATACCTCTCAAATACAGGAAGAATTTTGGAAAATAAAGATGAATTACTTGACAAAGTTTGGCGTCATCAACTCAGAGACCGGTTCCGAAAGAGGACCAGCGGGAAATCCAGGTGTCGGTTTTAAATGGATACACGATGGGGACTATGACATGAGTATAAAAAATTGAGAAATGTAGCCAATCCCGAAGAAAGTTTGTATTCTGTGACAAAACAGTATCTACAACAAGAATCTATAACTGAATCGCACAGGAAATTATGATTCAAATACTAAAAGAATATCAAATATATGCAGATCTATAGAAAATGGAGATGCCGCTACCATTCAATACGTTAATCATACTTTAAGTTTTTGGAACAATAGCTACGAAGCGCAAAACAAACAAATAATCAATGTCACTGAACCGGATGCAGATTCTGGAGTAGTTACAAAACGATATTTGGAAAAAAGATCACTTTGTAATGACGATGACAATTACAATGCAAGTAATAAACGCATTAAAAAACTTGCACACCCGACCGATTCATCCAATGCCACTACGAAACATTACGTCGACAACTTGACCACTGTTCAAAATAGTCCAATGAATGCATTTTTGAGAAATAAAGATGGGGTTTACGTTCCGCGCAGCATTGCATTCGGCGGGCATCGTTTCAATGCAGAAAAAAAAAACAAATCTTTGATATTGCCGGTTCCGAGTCTGATTCTGCTGCTGTAACTAAGAGATATTTGGAAAAAGTCGCATTAACTGGCGAGGATGTCTTTAATGCGAACAATAGGAGAATAGGAAACCTCGGGGAACCGAGGCACAACAAAAATGCGACAACAAAAATTTACGTCGACGGCTTGACAAAGTTAGATACTAACCCAACCAATGCCTTATTGCGAAACGAACATGGACTTTTCGTACCAAATGAAAGCAGATTCAATGTCGATGCAACAGGACAACGAATTACGAATGTTGGCACTCCAGTTTATCAGAGTGACGCTGCCACAAAATTATACGTTGATAAAATTACTCTAATTTGCCTAACCTACGACGATAAAGAAGTGAAAGAAATGCAGTCTCATCCAATTATACAGATAAACACAAAATTCGACCTACTAACGCCACCTATTTTCAAAGATAATTACCATTTATGCATTTCTAATGGATATATAAGCAAAGTAATCTGCTGCACAACAAATCCCTCTTTTAGTAAAAATTATAGTAGCTTGGACGATCAAAAATTCATTGAAGTAGTAAGATCAGCAATTTTTTTCTGTTATTCCAGTAAACAAGAAATTTGACAGGGACAGCAAGATTAGTGTTTCACTTGCTAGACACTATCCAGATCCAGAAGAAAGGTACCTGGAGGTCTTGTTTCCGACTTTCATCACTGGGTATATGTTTTTATTTCATACGGATAAAGATGAAAAATATTAAACAATTGCATAATATTATAGGCGAAATATTGAAATCGAGAGCCATCACAAAATCAAAAATTGAAGGCAATATTTTGGAAGAAGAGCAAGTTAAGGAAACGCTCGAAGAATTTCACAAACCGGTGGTACAAAAATTAAAAACTTTGGAAACAGTCCGTGAGAAAACCATGAAAAACATACAAGAAGCCGTAAAAACTTTAGAACCGGAAGAGCAAACTGAGATGCACGAAAAATCGTTCATGTATAATCCAGATTCCAACTTGCAAGATGAAATATTAACCCAATGTAAATTAAAACTTTCGAGTGAAATCTTACAGTCGAACAATCCCACTCCTGAACTGAAAGAAATGATTTATAAAACAATCGACCATCTTCAGAAACTAGGGGTCAATAAAGCTACTGAAACGAAACATTCTGGTAGAACTACTAAGAAATATCAAATTATCGAAAATCACATTGACGCACTTAGAAAATATTTAAAAATGATTAAAAAGAAAGTCAAAAATCCAGTTCGGGATTATACCAGAATTTCGACGATATTTGTGAAAAATTATCAGTTTTGGTTGCCAGTAAACGAGCTGGAAATACCAGTACAGAAGTTGTAAACGAAATTGTTGAAATTTTGGATATTTTGCTAAGAAACGATATCATTGACAAAAAAGAACATAAAATATTATTCAACAATACTGTTGCTTTGAATATTTGCAGTCCAGTTCTATCCATATAATAAATCTGCCATTATAGAAATAGCAAAATTAATAAGAAAACTAACCACTAATAATAGACTTTCTACCAAAAAACAAAAGTTCCCCAACATTTTATCCAACAATACTTTTTTTTTGAGAAATCATGAATGTTAAGCCAACCGAGATCCTTATTTCTACACCGGAAGAGGTCGGGTCGTGGTGTTATTTCGGGGCGACTGGTAAAATAAGTCAAGTTTTGCAGAAAACGATTCGGACGAATACTAAGCAAGCATCACGCTTATGATGGCAATAACCCACAATTGAGTAATCACGAATGGAGTTGCATTGCGAAGAGATACATCCCAATATTACTTTCATATCTTTATCTTCTTTTTGAACCGAGTGAGCCAGCCATTGCTCAGCACCAAACAAGATTTCCGTTAGCGTCAACAAGAAGTCTCTCAGAATACATTCATTACGTCATATTGCAGATTTGAACAGGAAGCATCGTATCATAAGCAAAGCATCGCTTTCACAGTTCAGCGCACGAAATAAGTGTATATAAAGGGACTAGATACAATGGGGAGAGAAGCAAGGAGAAAAAGAAATGAAGAGTTTAAAAACTCCCCCGTATGAATTCAGCTTTTTTTTTTCCCCTCAACGCCTGAGCGATTTTTTTTAAGACTTTATTAATTGATATAAAGAGGTATCTAACAGAGCTTCAGTCAGTACCCAGTGTCACGGCAACGCAAACACATTTGGAGCAATAGATATATCATCTGTCTTGGTAGCCTTCCCCACGATGAGATTATCAGCAGAGCTTATTAATAATATTTTTTGCAGACCTCATGCCTGTAGTCGGTGACCCCCTTTGCAATGTATACTGAAAACAACAGCCTATATCGATGCTGCAATAAACCTGTGGATGGGAAAAAATGAGATGGACCCTCTTGACCGAAAACAGGGGGGGGGGGGGGGGGGCTTTTTTCCTACTAATGTCTAATTAACTTAAAAAGTGTAATTAGTCCTCATCCTTACTGGAACGTAAAAAATCCATACATTCACAGATAGCACCCAAAAATCTATTTTTTCCGTCATATTTTTCTCCCGCAGCCCTCGAAAACCTCATTTTACCTATTGATTTTGAACTGTCATATTTTTAAACTAATTTCCCAAACTTTCTTGCTTTTCTCGATTTCTTTTATTTTACCAATTTTTACACCCCAACAGCCCAATAATTCAGTGAAGTATTGATAACTGCAACATTTTCCCAACAAAACCCCTCATATCCTGTCTTTCACACAAAACGTCTCGCCGAAAAACCACGTTAACGCTCATCTCCCCAAAAGTGTCCCATAGGTTAACATAGGATCCCCTATACTTTAACATTGGTCCAGAACTTTCATTTCCTATACTACTCCCGGCGCTGCCCAGGAGTCACTTTTAATCTCTATATTCTTATTTTCACTGCACTAAAGGTAAATTTTGTAAGTCCCCCCCCCCCCCGGCACTTGAGCATTTCAACAGGAAGAAATTTGCCCGGTGTTTGCTTGGATCGTTGTTGACGTCAGCTTTCTCATACATAGCCCGTGATTTAGTTTCTGCGTAAGCTATCGAGATTTTTATTTCCGTTTCCACAGATTTTGCCGCCTTATGGATCCGGTGATATTCGTCCACGCTGTCCAAATTTTCTGCACAACGTTCCTTTTGTGCCCCAGTGATTGGTTTAAAAATCAGGTTCTCACTTGGCTTCGTTTTTACACAAATTGTGACAACTCCTATCTCTCTTTTATTCTGCATATTCTGTTGTTTACTGCACTAAAGGTTAGTTTTGTGAGTATTCCACCCCCTGACATTTTATACAATTTGAACATGAATAATTTCCCGGTGTTGCAGAGGTCATTGCTGACTCGGCGCGCACTCTCAGAGCACGTGGCAAACGATCGAACTATTTATTTTGTCAGATTTTGCTATTCTGTTATACCCGTCGTACTTCATCGAAATTTCGTAGGCTGGTTTCCCATGCCCCACCCCTACGTTGGGTTAGAATAGGGGTTCTCAACTTAGGGTACGCGGTAAAAGTTTTTGGGGTACGTCGTGAGAGCTGAAAAGTCGCTAGATATATGTTATATATAGGTATATGTTTTATTCCCATTGTTATACTATAACAATAGTTCTATCTATCTATACAAGGGCTACGCCAGTTACATATACATTTCCACGGGGTTTAGATTTTCCGTTTTTATGCTTCCCGTGGAAGCATAAAAGGTTGAGAACCACTGGGTTAGAAAATCAGGTCCCTAGCTGCAAAATTCCCCTCCCTGCCCACGGTCAGTAGGGGACACCGATGGGCTTGGAAAGGCCGCTGTCCGTCGAATGGTACGTTAAGCCGTGGCTCCGTGTGTGAGAGAGCCATACCCTGTGCACGTTAAAGAACACGCTGGATGGCCTTGACGGGAAGCTACCATCTGTATCCCAACAGCTGTTCCAGTGGGTCCCCTCCTCCAACCTTCCTTGAGCCTTCGGCCTGGCCATGTGACCTGGCCATTTAGCCGATGGTGTGCAAAAAAGTGCCGCTCAGAGGTAAAACAATCCAACCCAACCCTAGCTGCAATGAAACGCTTCAATAATCCCTTTGGAAATGTGGGGAATCTGGCAACGTCAGCAGATTTAAATGCTATTTTATGTCTTTACTTTCGCAGTAAATGGCTGCAATAAATTTGACAGCGATTCTCGTTTCCCGTAGGAATAGCATGGTAAATATTTTTGCTTCTAGCCACCCCTACTTTTGGACTTTCGACCTGAAATTTGGCACTTCAATCCGGACCACAACCAGAAACATTCTCTGAAAATTGGAAGCGTGTACGTTGATTTTCCGATGAGTTATGGCTGACACAGACACACACACATACACAGACACCTTCTTTTATTATATAGAAGATATTTTATTAATCTGAAATTTATGCATTTGAATGGATTTCTTTTAGAAACAAACATTACAGGAGTTTGCATAATGTACCCTATTAAGGCTGCTGGTCGCTTATTCTCCACACCTAAATCTTGAATTCGTTGAGCAAAAGAGCTCTTTACCAGATTGTCAGCTACTGAGAAAAAATACTAGTTAAAAGGAAGAAAAACATACCATACATAGAATAAGTTAGTAATTTTTTGTTGATTTTTGGGCTGGTAAATTTCTAATTATTATGATTTGACTGCAATTTTTCTATCAAGGGAAGAAAATATATTAATTTGCATACTTATAAATACTCTTGAGTGCTTATGGATGCCTTTTTATCTCGATTAAAGAAAAACGAAAACGTGAGATAATGTTTCCACTTTTTCGTCTGGTTGTCTCTAGACATTCAGCTTTTTTGTTTTTAGAGATAAATTAAAATTTTTTTTGGGTTGAATAGTTAATTAAATATTACGATTCGCGCCTCTCCGAAGCTCACAAAAGTTTCAGTTGTACCCTTTAACGGTGGAAAAAGTTGAAAATTGCATAGTGTTAATTTTACACCCCAACAGCCCAATAATTCAGTGAAATGTTGATAACTGCAATATTTTCCCAACAAAACCCCTCATATCCTGTCTGATATCTTTATGGCAAAAAAAAAATCGAAATTTGAGTCAGCAATGTGACAACAGAAATTTTCCCAGCTCTAAGCATTTCAGTAGTAATTTCATTTACCCTTATGGGTTTTCGTAATTTAACGTTTAGAGAGGGAAAAAATAACTGATATAAGCCAACTTTAAAACCAATAATGCAAGTAGTATAGTCCCACTCCACGGGTTCCCCTTTGCACAGTGCTTCCCCCATATGACGTCACCGGTCACGCCCACTACGACGTCACTGGCCACGCCCCCTCATTAATATTAATAATTAAAAATTCCTCCCCCTTATTAAAACACCCCTTCCTTCCCCTCCTTTTAACCCGTGGCGCCATCTGGTGACTATGAGAAGTACTATTTTCGGAAAAACCCCTATTTTAGATCTAATTTCCCGGTTTTTGACTCCTTTATTAAAAATTCCTCCCGCTTATCAAAAAAAAACCCTTCCCCCCCTTTTTTTAACCCGTGGCGCCATCTGGTGACTATGAGTATTATTTTCGGAAAAACCCCTATTTTAACTCTAATTTCCCAATTTTTCAGCCAACCCGTCATCAAAGACCTCTGGTTGACCCCCTATATTTTAAGCCCCCTTAATCTTCGAATAAGTCCCTTACCAACTAAACTTCAGGTGGCAACGATCAGGTGATGCAAGCCTCAGAATAATTGCATGGGTGGCAACCTCACACAGAAAGGGATGATGCAAGTCTCTAAATAATTGCAAAACTTTCGATAGCAGTCACTCACAGAAAATCAACTCCCAAAGTTGTATTACCCATTTTTTATTCCTTATTAATGAAACACTCATTAAAACCTCCTCCCCTTTATTAAACCCTCCTTAACAAAAGTTCACTCTATTAAAACTTCACTGATCGCAAACTCCCATCCTTTTTACAAGTCCACTAAACTTAGAGAATCAACTCCCAAAGTTGTATTACCCATTTTCATTTCTTATTAATTACACACTCATTAAACCCCCCTCCCCTTTATTAAACCCCCTTATCAAAAGTTCACTCTATTAAAACTTCACCAAATTCCTTTGGTGTCCATGTTCATCTGAAATTTGCCAAGTCCCGCTAAACTTTGTGTGGCAACCCCTCGCTGGATGGTTGATGCAATCCTTGAACAAGGTCCCCGTATTTTGCGAATTCGACCTTCACTAGAAGAAGGACTATCCCGCAGTAACTGTTTTAAAAGACTGTCCCGTAGAAAATGAAAAATACCATAGGGTAAAAAAATTAATAAAAGGAGAAAAATCTGATTTAAAAATAAATTATTCGTAATTATGAAATGATATTGAAGTGTAATATGGTCTGTAGGGGTGACATATAAGACCCGCTTTAGAACACGCAACAGGCGTTCGGTACCTCACCCCGGACCACGTTTTATTGACGACTGATCACTCTCAACAGTGAAAAAATTTTCGAAGTCTCTAATCTTTCATCTGTGTCAACAATCGTGCGGTACGAATTGACCTTCCTTCAGATCATACGACGGGGTCGCTTATCGATGGGTGCAATCGGACTTTCATCAACTCGCATGATGTGCATTTTGCAACAAGCAGTTATGTACGATAGAACTGCTGCTATCTGCACCGCAATATTTGCATCTGTTACTGATAAACGATTTCCTTCATTAAAAATAGAAACTTGGTAAATAATTCCACTGCATTCATTAAGAACACAAACTGATTTCTTGCTAAATCATCTTTCACACCAGATTTCAGCTTACTTGAAAAACTAATGTTAAAAATTTATGTGAACCAGTGACTTGACAGATGGAATCACTCAATCACCATAAAAATATACTATTACGGCGCAGTGTTGGGAAAGCAAAGAAAGAAGAAAACTTCGAAAGGAAGTGGAAAAATGTGAAAAAAAAGAGCCGAGTTTAGAGAATGGAGGCGAGGAGAGTCAAATGAAGAACAAGAATTATTCGCTCACTAGTCTTCCAGAACTGATGAGAAGAAAGCAGATCTGACACAGATGATGCTTGCGATTTATCTACTTTGGTCGTATGGCTTATGTATTAGTGTTTGAACTTTAATTATCTTGTGAGATGTGTGAGAGAAAGCAAAGAATACATAATGAGAGTTTTACGAATCTATGGAGAAACGTGCATCTGAAGAGTTAGTTTAAACAAACTTGCAATCGGTCTTTCATTCTAAATGCTTGTTGCTTGCCGTGCTAAAACGATTCACTGAAATTCTCCCTGTATACCTCCCAAAACGGTACATTGTAGTTTATCAACTATATTTCTCATCTTCAGGTATGAAGGCAGGGGCTGTGTAAACATGACAGGAATCAATTTCATAGTATCTGACATAGTTTTAGCACTTCTCCGAGGAGGCGCTCATAATACGTGTCATCCCAATTTTCAAGCTCCCTAATAACGTTCCAGTTATATTTCATAATCTAAGGGACAGCCATCTTATTATACAAGGAATGATAAAAAATAACAAGATTAATTGTGTTCCCAATAATATGGAAAACAGCATTCCCCCTTTGAATTTCATAGATTCTTATCAATTTTTAATGGAACAATGCTGCTTTTCATCATCTGATAACAGTAGGAGATTTGCCTGCACTTTAAATCTGAATGGCGTGATGTAGAGTGGGAACACCTCTTTCTCGTATCCAAAAACATTGATGAAATGTTGTTCATTTTTACGAATTTAGATATTTGATTTATTGTTATAGGGAGAATTAGGCCGGATGTGTTTAATTTTTCTTCTAAATGCATATAGTTGTTAAGGTGTTCAATTTATTACAGGCTCATTAACAGTTAATACAGGATTTATATATGTGGAAAGTAGTCCCAGTGGTAATGGAAAAGAGAGTTAATTCCTAGTTCATTGGTAGCAAAATATCACGTGCTTTTCTCAGTTGGTTCCGTAGAAGCTTATAATAGCATGCTCAGGGTAGATCATTTGACAGTCGAAGTAAACACAAGACGACCATGTTTCCTATGTGTAAAGCAGAGAAAAACTATCAAGAATTGTGTGTACTAAATGTAACACTTTGAAAAATTTTGTTTTGCACTGTTTCAACAATATTCATGTTACTGCATTCATTCCAATAAATAATTCAGCGAAACATTAATATATACATCAGCTCTTGATTTTTCTTGGCTGATTAACTGTTTTTCCATGGTACAAAATAATAATAGACCGTAGATATGTAACTTTTTGAGGGCACTGAAGATGTAAAATGAAAACATTCATTCTCTTTGGAAACGAACATCCCATATTCCACCGATATGTTATTTTTCTCAGTCTGCTAATCTCCTACTTCTCGCCTTCCTAGCGGCTACCAAAGGAACTCATTGAACTATGCAGAATCACACCCTGCTTGTCACTTTGAATGAATTTGCATACCTTGACCTTGGTTCTCTGGTAACCTTGGTTACAGTTTTCATCCTTACGAATCTTTTGAATAATGTCGCGTGTTTCTTCTCATCAGTTCTGGAAGACTAGTGAGCGAATAATTCTTGTTCTCCATTTGACTCTCCTCGCCTCCATTCTCTAAACTCGGCTCTTTTTTTTTCACATTTTTCCACTTCCTTTCGAAGTTTTCTTCTTTCTTTGCTTTCCCGACACTGCACCGTAATAGTATATTCTTATGGTGATTGAGTGATTCCATCTGTCAAGTCACTGGTTTACATAAATTTTTAACATTAGTTTTTCAGTAAGCTGAAATCTGGTGTGAAAGAAGTTGTTTTAGCACGAAATCAGTTTGTGTTCTTAATGAATGCAGTGGAATTCTTTACCAAGTTTCTATTTTTAATGAAGGAAATCGTTTATCAGTAGCAGATGCAAATATTGTGGGGCAGATAGCAGCAGTTCTATCGTACATAACCCGCTTGTTGCGAAATGCACATCACGCGAGTTGATGAAAGTCCGATTGCACCCATCGATAAGCGACCCCGTCGTATGATTTGAAGGAAGGTCAATTCGTACCGCGCGATTGTTGACACAGATGAAAGATTAGAAACTTCTAAAATTTTTTCACTGCTGAGAGTGATCCATCGTCAATAAAACGTGGTCTGGGGTGAGGTAGCGAACGTCTGTTGCGTGTTCTAAAGCGGGTCTTATATATCACCCCTACAGACCATATTACACCTCAATATCACTTCATAATTACGAATAATTTATTTTTAAAACAGATTTTACTCCTTTTATTAATTTTTTTACCCTATGGTATTTTCTGTGGGACAGTCTTTTAAAACAGTTATTGCGGGATAGTCCTTCTTCTAGTGAAGGTCGAACTCGCAAAATACGGGGACCTGGTTCAAGGATTGCATCAACCATCCAGCGAGGGGTTGCCACACAAAGTTTAGCGGGACTTGGCAAATTTCAGATGAACGTGGACACCAAAGGAGTTTGGTGAAGTTTTAATAGAGTGAACTTTTGATAAGGGGGTTTAATAAAGGGGAGGGGGGTTTAATGAGTGTGTAATTAATAAGGAATAAAAATGGGTAATACAACTTTGGGAGTTGATTTTCTAAGTTTAGTGGACTTGTAAAAAGGATGAGAGTTTGCGATCAGTGAAGTTTTAATAGAGTGAACTTTTGTTAAGGAGGGTTTAATAAAGGGGAGGGGGTTTTAATGAGTGTTTCATAAATAAGGAATGAAAATGGGTAATACAACTTTGAGAGTTGATTTTCTGTGAGTGACTGCTATCGAAAGTTTTGCAATTATTTAGAGACTTTGCATCATCCTTTTCTGCGTGAGGTTGCCACCCATGCAATTAATCTGAGGCTTGCATCATCTGATCGTTGCCACCCGAAGTTTAGTTGGTAAGGGACTTATTCGGAGACTAAGGGGGGCTTAAAATATAGGGGGTCAACCAGGGGTCTTTAATGACGGGTTGGCTGAAAAATTGGGAAATTAGAGTTAAAATAGGGGTTTTTCCGAAAATAGTAGTCCTCATAGTCACCAGATAGCGCCAGGGTTAAAAAAAGGGGTTAGGAAGTTGTTTTTTAATAAGGAGGAGGAATTTTTAATTAATTAATTACGAATATTAATAAGGGGCGTGGTGAGTGACTTCATAGGGGGCGTGGACAGTGACGTCGTAGGGGAAAGCACCGTGCAAAGGGGATCCGTGGAGTGGGACTATACTACTAATGCATCTATCAACATTACAGTGGAATCAGACTTAACCACATTGTTTAGAACATCGCTGAAATACTCAGCTCATTTAACCATGACAGAATCCTCATCTTCATTAACCTTACCATGTTTAGCAGGGGCGTGGGTGGCTCAGTCGGTAGCGTGCCAGGCTCGTAATCTGTAGTTCCCAGGTTCGAGTCCCAGCTGGGTCAGCGTTGAGATTTATCTCCGCAAAATTCCCCGCCCTGCCCTCGGTCAGTAGGGGACACCGATGGGCTTGGAAAGGCCGCCGTCCGTCGGATGGGACGTTAAGCCGTGGCCCCGTGTGTGGGAGAGCCATACCCTGTGCACGTTAAAGAACACGCTGGATGGCCTTGACGGGAGGCTACCATCTGTCTCCCAACAGCTGTTCCAGTGGGTCCCCTCCCCCAACCTTCTCTGAGACTTCGGGGTCCATGTGACCTGGCCATTTAGCCCATGGTGTGCAAAAAAGTGCCGCTCAGAGGTAAAACAACCCAACCCAAAACCCATGTTTAGCACTCAATTTCAGCGCACCTGTCTGTTTCTTCCTACACAAAACATTAACTACCTGGTTCTGTGCTGTTACAATTTCTAGATTCTGCTTTGTCAGGCAACCTAATATACAAAAATTTCTTGTAAGCTGTTAACTGATCCTTTACACGTTTATTAAGCTCTCTGTAATGCTGTTAGGACTATAGTAGGCTGTTGATTCAGTTTATTCATTCATTTCTTTCTTTCAGAAATAAGCCTCATGACTTTATCATTCAAATGGCTCTGTCACCTATCTGTTAAAAGATAATAAATAATAAGATAATAACGAAATTCATCGTTTATCTGTTGCCTAATCCCTTCCTGGAAGATTTTTGTGACAGGGTGAGAAAGAAAAAATAAATATTTCCTCAAGCAGCTGCTTGCCACAGAGGTCTGACAGGAGTCTGTCAGTTTATATACCATAGTAGAAGGTTTGTGAAGGCGAGACCACAGCAGAAAGACAAACACAAACATCCATGCCTTAACTGGGGCTCAAACCCAGTCCATTTGATTAGTGGCCAAGCGCACTAATCACTCGGCCACGGGAAGCAGAGTAAAAATATTTCCCCCGTTCTTTTATTGATAATAATAATAATTGTTTATTTCACTAGTAAAAAGTCACTGGTTTCAGTAGAACGTTCAAAAATTACATCTTTTCTATATTTTTTTCGTAATACAGAGTTTAATTAGTATTTTTTCGCTTTTCATAATATCCCCAATATGTTGCATATTAATGAGCAACGTATAAGCTTGTCTAAGCCTCAGGAGACATCTTGATGCACCGGTTAGTTCCGTCTCCCTAAGAAGGAGTCTCACGTGGCAAAGGACCAGAAATAGCATCCAATCAGCTTGGGCGCAGCACAAGTCTATCAGCATGCCAAACTGGCTTGCTGCCCAAGAGATACACATCTCATCGCCTCTTCGTGTTTTGCCTTTCTTAGGATAGCAACACCGACTGCTAGAAACTTTTAAGAAGTAGATTA
This sequence comes from Ryuthela nishihirai, assembly GCA_038380435.1. Classification (NCBI taxonomy): domain Eukaryota; kingdom Metazoa; phylum Arthropoda; class Arachnida; order Araneae; family Heptathelidae; genus Ryuthela; species Ryuthela nishihirai. The sequence continues at coordinate 29,298,709 of JAWZYU010000002.1, read as the reverse complement.
ATTCCTGCTCTGTCAACAGGGTGCAGTGACATACCGTCAGTGTAGGCAGTGTTCAAAACGACATAACTGATAAAATTTTTTCTCCAATATTAGCAAAATGCTGGCAAACTGATGAACTTATCAATTAAACTGCTGCATAAAATACTGCAGAATCTTACCAAATGAGAGATTAGCTTGTATTACTGGCATGTAACCGGGAGGCGTGGGTCCGAATACCATTCAACGGCGAAATTCATTTTTACTTATCTTCCTATGCTTTTGGTTTTGACGTTTGTCGGTTTTTGGATTTGACAAAACGTTGTTCCATCATATCTTTCCAAAGCGATATGTTCCTATATGCGCCCTAAAAAGTAGAGAATAAACCTAAATCATAACGATGGTTTCCCGAGTTCGTATTCACTTTCAAGGGAGATAAGACGCCGGCAATCTTGTTGAGTAGGTGAATCGCGTCTTATTTTACTTTGAAGTGAATACGAATTCGGTGATTGATTGCACCATCGATATGCTCTAGGTTTATTTTCTACTTTTTAGGGCCTATATAGGAAGATAGGCATTTTTAAATTCCTCAAGATTAAAAATTGAGGAAAAAGCCTTTGTTTTTAAATGAAGCCTGCGTAAAAAAACTAAAATATTATAAATCCATAATCCGTTAGCATTATAAATATGATAACTCGGTAATGGAATAGAAACATTTTTCTGTACCATTTAAAAAATGTACAATAGGTCCCTCACCAATCGCTAGATTTCGTTCTTGATCTCCGTGAGACTAAAGGTTTACAAGAAAAGTGAAGTATGAACATTATGTGGTGTGTAATGTTTATTATTGTAGTTTAAATGTTTCAGCTTACATCAGACAGAAATGTTTAAAATGAAAATTGAACTTGGTATGATAACAGTGCTGGTGATGATGCTGGAGGGTATTAACAGATTAAGGATCCTTTTCTGGATTATCACGGCACGATAGAGAGTTCTGAAAGCTTGCAAGAGTGTAGGAGAGGTGGGGACAGCACGGTGCTAAAGTTGAACGGAGACCAATTGCTTCTTTGGAAGTTAAAGTAAAGGACATTCATTACCTTAGCATGTAAATATAATGCAATGCCCCTCAAGCAGGTTCTTGCCACAAAGGTATGATGGAAGCCTGTTAATATATATAATATGCTATAGGGTTGCTTGTGAAGAAGGCAGACCTCAATAGAAAGTCAACACAAGAAAATCAATCCTGTTATTTGAGGCTCGAACCTCAATAACTCGTTTCTTTGGTCCGCAATCAGCACCATTAACAAGTCGGCCAAGATCCGTCAAATTTTGCGAGAGACTTTCCAGCCTGCATTGCAAAACATTTCGTAGGTAATAAAGATATCCTGTGTACATAAATGCAGTTATAAATATTGAAGTATGCTTGTACATTTAGGGTAAATGATATTATAACCTTTAAAAACTATTTGAAAATTGATTTGTTTTTGGTACGTTCAAAGATGCAGTTTACTAAGGCTCACAGACGATCAGGTAAGCGAAAGGGTTAATTGCATTGGTGGTAGTCAAGTATCCATTTTATAATGGTATCGTCGTATACAGTTTTTAGCTCTACAGACCATCAAAGCAAAGCAACTTTAAGAAATAAATATTACGTACTATTTTTATTGACTATTTAATGCTGATTTCTGACTGATTCACCGTGGTTTTGTTTATTTTGTGTTCATATATTGTCATAGTTTTTCAGTTTTACTTTTATTGGTACACAGCATGATAAATCAATGTTTAAGAAATAATGTTTTACTTAATATAAGAGTAAAGATACCGTACTTCTTCCATATATGGTTGACATATTTCTAAATTGAAATAAAAAAACTGTATACATTAGAGTGTATCTGTATATAATGTATAAATAAAAAAAATAAATAAATACCCCCTCAAGCAGCTGCTTTCCACAGAGGTCTGACAGGAGCCTGTCAGTTTATATGCCATAGTAGAAGGTCTGAGAGGATCGCAGGACCTCAGCAGAAAAACTATACAAACAGCCATGCCTTACCCAGGGCTCGAACCGAACCCAGGTCCCTTAGATCACTAGCCAAGCGCGCTAACCACTCGGCCATGGTATACGTCAATGTTATTGAGTGTACGAAGAGCCATTAGAATTGGACTATAGATGAATGGGACAAGTAATTTGGAGTAATGATTAAATCGGTTGGTGAAGTCTCCATCTCACCAGCCGAAGTACTGTGAGGGATCAAAGTATGATTAATGACATCCATTTATTTTGATTTTCTGTGTCGTTTTTTCTGACAAACGTTTTAGCTGAAGGGCAGCATAAAGAATACTAAAATTAATTCTTTTAATGAGAATTCGCTTTACCGAGATTTCGTTTTTTGTCATCTATGCGCTCTTTTTCTCTTTTGGATTTTTTGCCATCAGTAGACTGGCCACATAGGCCCGCGGGCCGTAGTTTACCCAGGTCTTATCTAGAGGTGTAGGGGTTGTGTCCGCATTGTTGATGAGATGATAAATACATTCCATTACCTGGATGTACTTCAAAACCCATTGCTGCCATCTACTAACGTATTTTACCCAGAAGAGGACATCTTGTTTTCAAGATGTTAATGCCCCATGTCATCGTGCTCATGTTCTTGTGCGATGGTTTGATGTTAATAAACGATAAACATGTAGACTGGTTGCCGGAATCGCGGTTTGCTAAGGAAATTACCCCAGAAGCAAACTTAAAATGATGGAAACGATCATCCATGCACGGAATCATATCATTGTACGCTCAATTTTGGGAAATGTAAAATGGTGATAAAAAGTAAGGGATAAGCAATTAAATATCGATCAGATTCATTGTGACTTTGTATAATTTTATTAATAGAATATTTTGTAAACTTTAATGGTCATATTCAACTTTAGAAAAATTGTTGTTGTTTCTTGTTTTTTTTTTTACTGTAACCAATAGGCAGATTTTAAATCCACATTTTTGGTTCCACGTAAAATTTCTTTTGAAAAATGTTAAAATTTTATTGTAATAATTCAATTATTAATAAACTGATAATTTGAAATAAAAATTGAAATATTTTTCATAATTAAATTGGAACAGTAAACTCAAATTTTTCCTTTTTATTGTGTTTTACTCATTATGACGGCACCATATTTTAGTGAAAGATTTGTTTGCTTTTTAACCCATAACGTGTAAGGTTCATTATACGCATGCAATTATGATCAAGATAATTTTAAACTTTTTTGAGGAGAAAAATGTCAACTTTAGAACTTGATCGTGCTGTGATTAACAAATATACATTGCCGAGACAAAATATTTGAGAATCCACTTTTTTAGCAATTCAAAAAATATATACAGCCAAATAATATATACAGCTACCAAAATATTAGAAGCTCGCATAACCTCATAGGAGTTGCGCAGTTGTACAGAGGTTTAAATATGGAACATTTTGTAATTTTTTAATATAATATTTTATAGTGATATTGAAATGTTATTCTATCTTTGTGTATTTTTAAATACTTTATGGAATTTTTAGTTAATGTATTGTTCATACATATATTCCAAACAATTCTGGAACCTTCCAGGTTATGTGAATAGAAAACCACAAAACTTCCCAACTTTAGAAAGTAAGAGTTTTACCGGAAAATTTCGCTAGAAATAAAATCGAAGATTTTAAATTAATCCATATCTCGATTTTCCTCAGTATTCGCGTAATATTTAAAGCTGAAAAATATAACGTCAAGATTATTCTAGGTACAAATTTATCAATAATTAACCCTTAAAATGTCCAAAGCCAGGTTAGGCATTTTTTAAAACTATGCTTAAGTAGCCTTCATTTTAATTTCTGTTGTTTTACTATATTCAAAATGAATTTCTCTTTCTAAAATTTTTTTATGTAACATACACTACCCTACCAAAATATTAGTTTCCACTGTCAATGCTAATCCAACTTCGAAGCTCTCTGACCTAAAATATATATTTAATGGAAAAATCTGACTCGAGATAAATTAAAGATCATAATCAGCTTTAAATTCATTTTACAACGATTTTGTTCTGTTTACAACGAATTTGTTCCGTTCTTAAAGAGTTATAGAAGCTGGAATATTTAACAATAAATTAACTTGTTTTATAAAAAATCATTCCTAATTGCTTATTGAAATAATGCAGACTTTTCTTGTGTATTTTTTTTATTAATCGGTTTACAGCAATACTTATTAAGCTTAAATTAATTTTTGAAGTAACATCTTAGAAATGCGTTATAAAAAAATTACGTCAGAAATGATTACAACTGTTCAATATTTCACAACAGTAATTGCGCATTACTGTTGTGAAATAATCTAACTTCTGTATATTTTTTAAATGTTGAACGAATACTATTTAAAACAAATTAGGAAAAAATAACATCATAATCAAATCTGGCTTTTTTTTTTCAGATATTTATCAGTCACATTTTTACATTAAATGTATGTGTTTAGAAGTTAGATTCGAAATTTATTCCCATTGACACAACATGGAAACTAATATTTTGGTAGAGTAGTGTACAGTACATATAAAAATTTTGGAAAGAACGTTTTATTCTGTATAATAAAACAACAGAAATTAAAATGAAAGCTACACAGGCTTAATTTAAAAAATAATGGCCAACCTGGCTTTGAATATTTTCAGTGTTAATTTTTGATAAAATCTTATGAGTACAACCCTGCTGTTCAATTTTTCAGCTTCCATCACTCTTTAAATATTAAGCGAATATTGGTGAAAAACGAGATGTAGCTTAATTAACGTGTTATCAAATTGAATCTTCAATATTTGTTGCTAGTGACATTTTCCAGTAAGACTACTTTTTTAAAATTAGAGAGATATGACTTTATATACATATAAGGTGGAAGTGTTCCAGAATTTTTTTTTATAATATAAGCACAGTATATTAATTTAGAAATACACCCGAATAAAAATAACAATTTAATACTACTATAAAAGATTATATTTAAAACTTTCGCACAACCCCCTTGTGAGGTTATGGTAACTGCTATGTTATCCGTTTGAAATTCCGATTACTGTTTTAATCAGTAGAGTCCATACAAATCAGCGTCAAATTAAAGAGGGATTAGTAAAAATAACGTTTTATATTAGGAAAATATTATTAAATAAGGAGCATTTACTTCTTTTAGCTTTTCGTACGTTAGCAAATTTGTCGGAATGGGGTAGCTACCATGGTTCCAGTGGTTCAGCCGAATCGGAACTCGTTTTTTTTTGTGTGTGTGGGAGGGATTGTTTTACTTCGGAGCGGCGCATTTTTGCGCCCAATGTGCTAAATGGCCAGGTCATAAGGACCCCGAGGGTTTAGAGAAGGTTTGGGGAAGAGGACCCACTGGACAGTTGGTAGGAGACAGATGGTAGCCTCCCGTCAAGGTCATCCAGTATGTTCTTCAAGGTGCACAGGGAATGGCTTTACTTCCCATCGGACGGACTAACTATGTGGGAGGGGGGGGTCGAAGTGTTATTACTTATTGCGATTGTGGTGGCCGACAAAAAAAGGAGGTGAGCGTCACGTCTTTATTCTCTTAATTTTTTTTGCAAAAAATTATTTTTTTCGGAGAGTGCCCGGTGAAGAAGGTTTTTTTAGCCAACACGCCTTTTATCAAGGATAAAGATGCTATGTTGAATAAAGACAATCGCAGGTAAGCACCTGTAGGAGATGTACAGGGTGGTTATAATTAAACTGACATTACTCAGAGCGATGCAGAGAAAGATCTACTCGATGGATCACAGCGAAAAGTGGTGGATACCTTAATAAGAAAATGGGGTAGAGAATTTGCGAATAAAAAAAAATAATTAGTGTTAGTGCTACCAGGGGAAATTTTCCGCATAAATAATGAGGTAGGCCTGGATAAACTCTCAAACACATAATTTGGCTCACATTGAAATAGACTTTGATAAATTCTATTTATTAATAGCAGACAATGATAATGTTGCTAATAGACTGGTAATCACTGAAGAATTTGATTTAACTGCATTTTTGGGAACAGTTGATTACAATAGTCTAAGCGTTTTATATATAAATATTAGAAGTTTAGGATTCAATTTTGAACTTTTCGAATTATTTGTAAACTCTAGATTATAAATTTGATTGCATGTTATTGACTGAAATCTGGATTAAGGAAGATGAGTTTGATCTTTATCATATTAAAGGCTATGCAACATACTGTAACTGTAAACAATATAATAAAGCTAGTGGTGCAATGATATATGTTAAATCTCATATTAACGTTAAAACAATAGACCATAGCCAAATACAAACAACAGAGTTACTCCACATAGAGCTTTTATTATATGAAATATCAGTAATTGCAATCTACCGTTCCCTCAGTTATTCACCATCTGATTTTATGAATGAATTAGAGCATATTATGCAGGAGTTAAACACAAGAAATATTATTGTAACTGGTGATGTAAATATAGATTTGTTAGCAAATACTTCTAACATTGCAAATGAATATCTAAATCTGACTGCTATGTATGGTTATGAATCAATGATAAATATTGCTAACTGAGAGGTATATAATACCCCGTGTTGTTTGGACCATGTACTAGTTAAAATTAACAATAGAATTAATTAATGTACTAGCTGCAGTATATAAAAAGCCGATTATGAATCATTATCCCATAGTAGTTAAAAATTAGACATACGAAAAATAAAACTTTTGACAGAAGAAATGATAATATTAAAGATTACATGCTCAGAATTATTTATGAACTAATAAATGATAAAAGATTATAAATGAAACTAACGTTATTAATGCGTACAAAAAATTTTCAGAGATTTTGTGTAAAGTGATTAAGTATTCATCTTCCTATGGAAAAAGGGGTTACCGGGTTTTTACAACTTCAGAGAGAAAGGTCCAAAATACTCAGTTTCTTTGAACAAAAAAAAAAGAAATTGTTCATAAGCGTTATTCGTATATCGCACCTAAAAATTTCAGTCAGTTGCCTCTTGAAATTAGAAGTGAAAAAAATTTTAATATGTTCAAGCAGAATTTAAAAAGGTTTTTTTTTAGATGTTGCATCTATGTTAAATAATCAAGTGTAAAGTTAAAATGTATTGTATATATATATATCGGATAAATGGCACATATTGTTTGTAATCTTTGTAGGGAGTAAGTGCTGATTGATTTTTGTATTTATTTCCTTTAGCGGCCCAGACAAACCATGTGGTTTTTGGGTTCATTCATATTTTTCTATGTTATTAATTGCATATGATGATGAAATAAAATTAATTGATTGATTTATTGATTGATAAAACTATTATTAAAACATTGGTCAAATTTTTGACCAAGTTAAACAAACATAACCTTTATTTTACAAATGAAGATTCTCAACATGTGAACCATTCGTATGCAAAATGTGCTGGAAACGGAATATGGCATGGTCCACAAGTTGCTTGAAACATGCCTCGGAGTTCAGTAAGAGATTCAACATTGCCTTGATAAACTCGGATTTTCAAATAACCCCATAGCAAAAACGCATGGGTTTACGTCGGGTGAACGTTGTGGTCAAACATAAATGTGGAATGAAACATTTGGAAAGAAATTATTCTGTCCTCACCAAATGTGGTATGCAACAATTGCGTTGCCGTACGCGCAATATGGGGTGGCGCCGCATCCTGCATGAAGGTTATGGAGTCTAAGCAATTTCTTTCTCGCAAAGCCGGAATAATTTTGTGATGGAGATCTGTGTAAAGTGGTCCATTCACCGATCTATGCAAGGGCCTTGAGGCGTGATCTCCTCAACGAAAAATGGTCCGATTATAAAGTTTGAGGTAAACCCGCACCATACAGTTACATAGTCGTAGTGTAGGGTCATAGAATGTGAAGGTCCCCATATTCGACAGTTGTGCGTATTCACTGCACCATATAGGAAAAAATGCGCCTCATCGGTTCATAAGACTTTTGAAGGTCACATGTCATCGAGCTGTATCCTCGCCAGAAATCGCAAAGCGAAGTCGGTACGCTGTTCAGGGTCACGTGGTTGCAGCTGCTGCACCCTATGAATTTTATAAGGATATCATTTCAGGATAAACCGTATGATTTTACGGACAGTTGACCACGGAAGTTGCAATTGCCGGGATACTTGTCTTGCGCTAACTAGGGGTAGTTCCGATTGTGACAGGTTTTTTATCCAGTCACAGTCGGAACTACCCCTAGTTAGTGCAAGACAGGTATTATATATGCGTAAGTGCGACGTCTTCCACATTGCTTTCTGCAACAGGCCCCCGGCCTCTACCCGGAGTCACACCCAACTCGCCTGTTTCTTCGAATTTCTGTATCATATTCTTCAGTCCATTTAGCGACAAAGGTCCTTTCTTTATGTCTTTCAGATGACGATATTCATTTAATGCAGCGGCAGCATTACTGCCGGGTTTGGTAAAAGAGTTTCACTAGCAAAGCTCAGTCCTTCTTGCAGATACTCGTGGTTCCTTCTAGCGATTACTGGGAACACCTCACATTTATTGTGTGCCTCATGCGACTTGGCTGCAATGTCACGAGAAATTGGCATGTTTTACCACGTTTTTTGCGCACCCAGGACACCTGGTGGCACTAACACTAATTTTATTTATTCGCAGATTCTCTACCCCATGTTCTTATTAAGGTATTCACCACTTTTCGCTGTGATCCGTTGAGTAGATCCTTCTCTACATCGCTCTGAGTAATGTCACCCTGTATATTAAATAAGTATTATTTAATATACAGGGCTGTTACCACCCTGTATATTAAATAAGTATAGAGGAAAAATTGCACAATTAACTTGGAAAATGCCTTCTAGACCAGAGTCTTTACAGTCAGATGGATTCACACTGACTCCATGGTATAATGCTTAAAGCCACTAATAGAAATTTTGATCAGCGGCCGGTAGCTCAGCTGTCAGGGCACCTGACATGTTATTAGGAGGACGTGGGTTCAAATCTTACCCGGCTACTAATGACAGTTTTTCCTCTATACTTATTTAATGTATATATCCTACAGTTGCTTACCTGTGATTATCTATCATTCAAGGAATCATAATACTCTGATTTCCATAAATTAAGAAAAAATAAAAAAAAATATGATAAGCAAAAAACTATATGAATGATTTTAATGAAATTTGATGGAAACATGAATTACAATGCTAGTTTCAGAATGGCATAAAACATTTAACACTAGAAACATTTTTCGTCAATAAATAACACAGGAACTTGTCCAAAAATGAGGTGTCAGAATGCAATGGACAAAGTTCTTTAATAGGAAGTGTTGTCACCCCTTACAGCAATAATAATATAATAATAATAATTTATTTCATGCAGGGGGTTTCAGTAAAGCCAAGGCACAGGTAATTTTGGATATTAATTTAAACATTCAAGTGCAGGCAAGACAACGATGTTCATGCTGTTTATGATGTTGTGAATCAGCTCAGTAGGGAGTAACGACCATTGTTCCTTTAAAGCAGTAATAAGCTCCCCCTTTGTTTTAGGTGGCTGGTTGAGGGCAGGAACACGTCTCCTTAGAGCATACCACACATGCTCAATCAGGTTTAGGTCGGGAGATCGTGCTGACCACTCCATGCGCATTATGGTCTCCTTGAAAGTATTGTTCCACTAGTCGAACTCTGTGTGGACGAGCGTTATCGTCTTGCAAGATGAATGTTGCACCTATTGCACCAGCGTAACGACGTACATAAGGGTCCAGGATGTCATCTCTGTACCTCTGAGCATTGAGGTTCCCACTTGTCACTACATAGAAGTCTGTACGTACACCTAAGGAAATGTCACTCCAAACACACACTATCTCCGTCGAACCTGTCTCTTTGACGGATGTTACTGGGATGATAGTGGGTACCTTGTTCTCTCCGTATCAGTGTCCGGTAGCACTCTGCGAGCAATATCTGGACTCATCTGTGAAGAATACAGATCTCCATTGCTCTTCTGTTCAGTTAACATGCGTGCAGGCCCAATTCAACCGCTCTCTCCTGTGACGCGACGGTATACAAATTGCTGGCCTTCTAGCGTAAAGACCTCTTTCATGAAGCCTTTTACACACAAGTAAAAGCTGATACAACCGTCCTAGTGGCTGCTGAAAGAGAGGATCATAGCTGAGAGGGAGTAGACGTCCTGCTCCTTAGTGCTGTTAATCACAGATATCGGTCTTGTACAGAGGTCGTAACTCTAGCCCTTCGTCGGCCAAACCTCCGAGACGCGGAATCCGTGCTAAGAAATTGATTCCACAATCTATGGACCACATATGGACTCGCATTCAGCCATCGTGCCACGTCTGACTTTGGCCTGGTTTGAGCCGGCCAATGGCTCTCCACCGCAGTTCATTTGGCAAATGATGTCTCGAGATCATTCCTACAAAATGGCTATTTCTAATTTCTTGACTCACATTTACAGTTCAAAATAACGATCCACTCCAAAACACCCGTTTTTATGCTGCTCTCCGATTACGAAACCTAGACTAATTTGCATACGATATGCTCATTCGGCTTTGCAGGTTACATGAACAAGTTTGGTGAGGATCGCACAATTTTTTGGCGAATTATCGCGATTTTTCTCATTTTTCCTTAATTTATGAAACCAGTGTAGCTAGTTAATGATTACGATATATGGGTAGATTCTAATCTCATTTTAAATAGGTAGAAAATACAAAAATAATATTTTCAGCGTATTTTAACGCTAAAATCAGTTTTACATGTACCTTAAAAATCACTGTATGTATGAATACTGTATATTATACTATTGTGTGTGTTACAATTTAGAAAAAAATACAGAATTAAAATACGTAGAAAGGAGACAAAGCTATTAGCAGTATATTGCTTTACCTGGGGTGTTATTTTTGGCAAGTTTCTATGGCGGAAAAACTCAATTAGTATCATGCTATAAGCTGGTTCGTGAAAAGTTGCATGTTCGTTATTTGTTTATTTTTACCATCTCCCTTCCATGGATGGTTGATATAAGTGGAAACAATCGTCTCTGGATATGCACTACTTTGTGCAGTCACGTAATTGGATTCAGCTGTCAGGCTTCTGCATTAGGATTTCCAGACAGCGTTTCTCCCTCTCTTCTCGTCCTTCCCTGGATGTGACGTCTCACCCTATTCCATCCCACTTTCCCCTCTTTCAACCCGCCATTGCACGTGACGTCTGCCAACTCACTGCTTGGCACGTCTTTCTCCATCACTCGCTTTTCCAAACATTCTCAGTGCTAGTCTTGAGCGTCGGAGATGGCGTTATACATTCTCAGCTGAATACAGAGTAAGGATGCATTACTTCGTTGGTTCAGTTTTACTGTAGTTTTCTTGGTGTGTCTGGTTTTCTTAAAATGAACGTTGTATGGATCGTACAATGCTGTTTTTTATTATGGTAAAGGGATAGGTGATACTAAAGTGCTGTGATTTTGTTGTGTTTGTGCTACGACCAAGTAAATAATATGTGATTCATGTTATTGGAGAAAGCTTGTTGCAATGATGTCATCAGCAAATTTCGTGATCAAGGAAATTCGTTATTGTATGCAGCTGCAATGTGAATTTAAAATGTCAAATCTTTGCATTTGATTCTGGAATGGAATTTGTTTTCATTCTATGGTTGTGAATGTTTAGTGGAGTCCAAATTCATTATACTTTTCTTAGCATATTTTTTGTATTCCCTGATCCGCTAAATTAGCCTCTTCCAAGTTCAATATGAAGTAATATTTCCTATTAACTTTGGCCAACTATTTGGGAAGCGAGGCTGAATGATGCTAAAGCTGAGCACCTGGTGTCTATATCTATATGAGTAGCCCTAACATATTTAGCCCATAGACTGGCGACTCCAATGTTTGCTGCCATGATCGACTGGGTGTCGATCGTACGTCTTTCCAGTCGTCGCTTTTCGAGCTATGTTTATGCCGCTGTGCCAATTCGTATTCTCCGTGGACATCGCAAGAAACAGCGAAAACGACAGCTGCAGCGAGAAGAGGCTGACCTAGCAGCGGCACTCACCGAATGCACATCTAAGCCAACCGTAGGAGCAATGGATACTACTCCTGACGGTTGTTCCTGCTGCATCCCTACTCTTGTGAGTTTCCTGTTCTATTTTAATGCATTTAGAACAGTTTTTTTTTAAACAGTGTATTGTAGGATTTTTGAATAATTGCATGTGAGGAGTTTGCGTTAAAAGCGGCCTGTCAACCAAGAATCAAATGACCTCTGCACTTTAAGACAAGCCCAATGTCATGACCTCCTCACCCCGCCCCCCAATTTTTGAATCCTAGTAAGGATGTTAGAGGCTAAAAATTATTAAACTTGTTAATATTTCACGCATTTTTCAAAAAAAAAAATTAATAACCTCTGAAACGAAGGGAACAATGTTACACTGCTGCAATGAAAATGCAGTGTATCTTTTTCCGTCTTGATTGCTTCGGTTGCCACCCCCCATTGTTTTTTTTCTACATTCGGGCCTACCTATAAACTAATCTGTTATGCTGCAAAAGTGCTGAATTCATTGTTTTAACTACTCATGTTAGGAAATGTCTGTAAGTATAGCTAGGCATAAACTGGAAGGAGAGTTGCGTACCAATCCCCAGTGATGATGCACAGAACCGGCCAGGTCTGGCACCTAATGTCCGACCCCGTCTTCTCGTGGTGCAGGCCGTTAGTACCTTTCAAAAGACTTACGTCTCTTTTGGAAGGGGAGGGCTGCCAGCTCAGTGTGGCCTACTGATCTGGTCATCTATGGCCACTTTTTCTTTTTTTTTCAACCCTGCTGAGGAGTGGTCAACTTCACAGGGTCCTGGTGCTGACCATTTATACCCACTAGACTGGACTGGTTTATGGATTTGAGCTTGATTATGGAACCTGGACTTGCTGCACTGGTGGGCTCTGTTGAGGGAGAATCTGCCGCCGTGTTTTCTGTTTGCTTGTGGGTTGTTGTTTGTTGGGTTGTTTTACCCACTGTTTTACCTTGTCACAAGGACCCCGAAGTCTCAGAGAAGGTTGGGGGGGGGGACCCACTGGAACAGCTGTTGGGAGACAGACGATAGCCTCCTGTCAAGGCCACTGTGTGCAAAAAAGTGCCGCTCAGAGGTAAAGCAACCAAATTCACTTCACAGGAAGAAAGTGCGCCGATTTGCCTACTAAACAAGATTGCAGTAGCCCTATCTATCTTTGAAGTAAATATAAATTAAGTGACTGATTGCACCATCGATAGACTTTAGTTTTCTAGCTTTTAGGGAACATATAGGAGATAGGTATTTAAAAAAAGAATTATATTGAATTTGTATTTTTTGTATGCGTAGCATTTGATAATCAGAAAGAATAATTATTGGTAAAGTAACTGGATGTTGCCAATAATTAGCTAATATATAAAGAAGAGAGTTTGTTTGTCTGTCTGTCCGCTTATGCACTCGGCTCCCAGAAGAGATACAGGTTTCAAATTTTGCATGAACGTTCCCTTCACCCAGGGGAAGAATGTAGGCTATGTGCGAATTCGCTGGGGTCACCCAAAATTGGGGTGGGCGGGTTTGAATTTCTCAAAATCCCCATAGACTTAACAACGGTTGAAAGTTATTCTGTTGCCACTAATAAATTTGGAAAAAGGAATACATCAAACTAAACTAATATCTGATTTTGCGTGATTAAACATTAACAGTTGAGTTATTCAAGATAACGTTTGCCACCATTAAACTTGATATAATTAATGTATCAAACTAATATCTTTCTGATTTCGTGTGATAAACTCATTGTTCAGTTTACTGGGTCAAGAGTGCACGTGGATATTTAAGTCGTTCTAATTAAGCATGAGCAGAACACGAGATTCAAAAACTAAGTTCCTATAGGAAGTTAAAATCATTAATTTGAAAAATATGCGAAAGCTAATAAAAGCATATACAAATAATTTATAAATGTTTTAAAAATTATGTTGAGTAATAAATAATTGTTTAATAATAATAATTTTTTGCACCTTTACATTTTTTTCTGCACCTTGCACCTCAGAACAGTTCATGTTTCTTTTGCTATAAAGCTACATATGCCTGGCAAACGGGCGGGGGTGGCTCAGTCGGTAGCGCGCCAGGCTCGTAATCTGTAGTTCCCAGGTTCGAGTCCCAGCTGGGTCAGCGTTGAGATTTATCTCCGCAAAATTTCCCCGCCCTGCCCACGGTCAGTAGGGGACACCGATGGGCTTGAAAAGGCCGCCGTCCGTCGGATGGGACGTTAAGCCGTGGTCCCGTGTGCGGGAGAGCCATACCCTGTGCACGTTAAAGAACACGCTGGATGGTCTTGACGGGAGGCTACCATCTGTCTCCCAACAGCTGTTCCAGTGGGTCCCCTCCCCCAACCTTCTCTGAGCCTTCGGGGTCCATGTGACCTGGCCATTTAGTCCATGGTGTGCAAAAAAGTGCCGCTCAGAGGTAAAACAACCCAACCCAAAGCCTGGCAAACTGTATCCAAGGAACTGGTGGGTACGAAGTGATTTGAAAAGTTCGATTTCTGAGCGAGGAAATTCCGGATTTTGGTTTAGAAACTTCTGACGTGGGGAGGATAATGGGTACCTCGAAGTATATCCATTTTTTTCCTCCCCTAAAAGAGAGGAAGAAAAAATTTTAACCGGAGGGTTGGGTTGTTTTACCACTGAGCGGCACTTTTTTGCACACCATGGGCTAAATGGCCAGGTCACATGAACCCCGAAGGCTCAGAGAAAGTTGGGGGAGGAGACCCACTGGAACAGCTGTTGGGAGACAGATGGTAGCCTCCCGTCAAGGCCATCCAGCGTGTTCTTTAACGTGCACAGGGTATGGCTCTCCCGCTCACGGGGTCACGGCTTAACATCCCATCCGACGGACGGCGGCCTTTCCAAGCTCATCGGTGTCCCCTACTGACCGTGGGCAGGGCGGGGAATTTTGCGGAGAACCGGAGGGAAAGATTGGGTTATTTTACTTCTGAGCGGCACTTTTTTGCACACAATAGGTTAAATGGTTAAGCCACAAGGATGCCGAAGGTTAGGGGAGGGGACCCATTGGAACAGCTGTTGGGTGATAGATGGTAGTCTCCCGTGAAGACCATTCAGTGTGTTCTTGAACGTCCACAGGGTATGCCTCTCCGCACAAGGGGGGAAAGGCTTAACGTCCCATCCGATGGACGATGGCCTTTCCAAACTCATCGGTGTCCTCTACTGACCGTGGTCAAAGCGGGGAGTTTTGTGGAGATAAATCTTAACGCTGACCCATCTGGGACTCGAATCTGGGAACTACAGATTACGTTTCTGGCGCGCTACCAATTGAGTTACCCTCGGAGGGAGAGCGGATCGAATCTAACGATATTTCTGCCAAATGAAAGCTTGCGACGTGGGGCGGGGGGGGGGGGGGGGGCTCAGTCGGTAGCACGCCAGGCTCGTAATCTACAGTTCCCAGGTTCGAGTCCCAGCTGGGTCAGCGTTTAAATTTATCTCCGAAAAACTCCCTGCCCTGTCAACGCTCAGTAGCGGACAGTGATGGACTTGGAAAGGACGCCGTCCGTCGGATGGGACGCTAAGCCGTGGCCCTGTGTGCTGGAGAGCCATACCCTGTGCACGTTAAAGAACACGCTGGATGGCCTTGACGGGAGGCTACCATCTGTCTCCCAACAGCTGTTCCAGTGGGTCCCCCTCCCCCAACCTTCTCTGAGTCTTCGGGGTCCTTGTAGACCACAAGGCCATTTAGCCCATGTATTTGTAGGCCATTTAGCCCATGGTGTGCAAAAAAGTGCCGCTCAGAGGTAAAGCAGCCCAAGCAGCAGCAGCGACGTGGGGAAGTCCATCTGTTCTACATTTGGGAAAGTTTCAGACCCGAGTTCACCGTGTTCTTTAACGTGTACAGTAGACTGCACGTGGAGCCTTGGCTTTATGGTACATCCGACGGGTAGCGTTCTTTCCAAGCCCATAGGTGTCCTCTTTCTGACCAAAGACAGGGTGGGGGTTTAGCGGAGATAAATCTGAATGTCGAGTCAACAGCTGGTTGTTGAATCTGCCGCAAACGTTGTTGGAAAGGTAGCTTCCTGCAAAAGTGTAGATATATGTGCAAAATTAACTATTTTTGCTTTTCAGAATCTGTGTTATATAAAAAAAAATCATTATAATACATATAACTGAGCAGCATAAAATTCTACATAAAACCTTTAATAGTAAAAGGTTTTCTGTGTGTCTGTGGTCACCATAAATAAATAAAAATAAATACCCCCTCAAACAGCTGCTTGCCACAGAGGTCTGACAGGAGCCTGTCAGTGTATATGCCAGAGTAGGAGGTCTGTGAGGACGCAGGACCTTAGCAGAAAAACGACACATACATCCATGCCTTACAAGGGCTCGAACCCAGGTCCCTTAGATCAGTAGCCAAGCGCGCTAACCACTCGGCCACGGGACGGCTTCAATAACTCTTTAAAACAACAGACTGGCACTTTAATTCGTTTAACAGGCTAAAGTATAGCTTGAAGATGTGCATGCAAAACATTAACTCAGTAGGTGGAGAGAAAACTGCATTTCCTCTAAAATTCCATATCTTCAGCTCAGCCGTATTTCCTGCTGACCAGATTCCTCCTAACAATGCATGTTGGCGAAATACTTGGATTGATTTTACAAGCAACAAACCCATTAGTGACTGCGCCATTTACACAAAATAGGAAAAAAAATGCGGATTATCTCTACCTATCACGGAAACGTGTGCATGTTAGCTTATAACTCGAAAATTCTGAAACAATTTAAACCAAACTTTCACTAGTTGTTCGAAATATCCACGAGCAGGTTTTAGACTATTAAAATTTGTAAAAAAATTGCAAAAAAACGGGGCTTTTTGGGTATGGCCCAAAACGTTTTGCTACAGTTTTTTTCTCATTTTTTTTTAATCCGTTACCAAATGCAAAAGATAAAACTTTGCCATAAGGAGAAATAAAACAACACAGTTGTATGAGGTTATGCTATATTACTTTAATGTTATATAAAGATAAAAAAAAATTATGTTTGTTCGCAAGAGATCTCATCTCTGACGAGATCAAAACCAACGTGACTCATGGGCGGCATAGCCTATTATTTGAATACATTCTCAGTTCGATTTTATATAGAAACGCTTCTTCAAGGAACGATTCTTTTCTTAAATGCAAAATATTTTCCAGCACACGAAATTCTGAGCACCATTTTTCCCGTGCTACGCCATTTAGTTTGACTAGTGTTATATAAAGTTACTATAGTTGATGAATACTATGAACTCTTAAATATTTCAAGTGGAATTAACTTTGGGATTTTTTTTTTCATTGTACTTTAAGACAGCTTTAACTCAAAAACTTCATTCCCAAAAAATGTAATATTTTCTGGTACCTTAAATGTACTAAATTTTTGAAATATTGATGAGGTGAATTGTATTCCTACTCGGTAATTCGTCTTGGAATGACTAAATTCCTGTGGATATTTCGAAGGAATTTATTCACTTTTATAATTTTTATTTGCTTCTAGAACATTAATGGCAGCTCATGACATATTGTATGTTGCATGACACGCACGAAAAACATGTGTTATAATAGGAGACACATGGTGTCTTTTTTTTAAAAAAAAGATAAGTACATATATAAGATAGGAAGGTCGGAAGTCATTACCAAAATCCACTGGGGGTTAATTGTTGTTTTCCGACATTGAGGAAAAATATTTAACAGACCATGGCAATTTGGGAGTGTCAAAGGCGTGTAACACTTTGAAAACTAGCGAACAAAGCACATCCAGAGAGGAAAAACTGTGACACACATCATCAGCATCGACAAAGGGACCATAAACGTCATAAGGTTGACTGTAACTTTTACGGTAAGAAGTCAACAGAAGGGAATTACAGTTTCGTAGTCGATCTCATTTGCAAACCTGTCGTCTTAGGTATATAGAGAAAACAATTACAGCAGTGCTCTCAGACAATTCTCTAGTCAGTTGAGACAAGTGTGGTCCAACGAATTCAGATACATTAGTAGTTTTTTCCCACTCCAAGTACCCCCCCCTTTGCACAGTGCTTTCCCCCCATGACGTCACCGGCCACGCCCCTTATTATATATTCGTAATTAATAATTCATAATTAAAAAAACCTTCCCCCCTCCTTTTAACCCGTGGCGCCATCTGGCGACTATGACTGGTACTATTTTCGGAAAAATCCCTATTTTAACTCTAATTTCCAGATTTTTGACTCCCCTTTATTAAAAATCCCCCCTTATTAAAAAACTACCCCCCCCCCCCTTTTTTAACCCCTGACACCACTGGTCACTATGAGGAGTACTATTTTCGGAAAAAAACCCTATTTTAGCTCTAATTTCCCGATTTTTCAGCCAACCCGTCATTAAAGACCCCTGGTTGACCCATCCCTGGTTGACCACACAGTCTCTCTTTGGTCACTATGGAGAAAACCACCCTGTCATTCAGTGAAGTTGTTTGCTCTATACTCGTGAGTGTCGGTATCCCCTTATATTTTAAGCCCCCCCTTAATCTCCGAATAAGTCCCTTACCAACTAAACTTTGGGTGGCAACGATCGGATGATGCAAGCCTCAGAATAATTGCATGGGTGGCAACCTCACGCAGAAAGGGATGATGCAAGTCTCTAAATAATTGCAAAACTTGCAATAATAGCATTCACTCAAGGAAAATCAACTCCCAAAGTTGCATTACCCATTTTTTATTCCTTATTAATGAAACACTCATTAAAATCCTCCTCCCCTTTATTAAACCCTCCATAACAAAAGTTCACTCTGTTAAAACTTCACTGATCGCAAACTCCCATCCTTTTTACAAGTCCACTAAACTTAGAAAATCAACTCCCAAAGTTGTATTACACATTTTTATTCCTTATTAATTACATACTCATTAACCCCCCCCCCCTTTATTAAACCCCCTTATCAAAAGTTCACTCTATTAAAACTTCACCAAACTCCTTTGGTGTCCACGTTCATCTGAAATTTGCCAAGTCCCTCTAAACTTTGTGTGGCAACCCCTCGCTGGATGGTTGATGCAATCCTTGAACAAGGTCCCCGTATTTTGCGAGTTCGACCTTCACTAGAAGTAGGACTATCCCGCAGTAACTGTTTTAAAAGACTGTCCCACAGAAAATACCATAGGGTAAAAAAATTAATAAAAGGAGTAATATCTTTTAAAAATAAATTATTTGTAATTATGAAGTGATATTGAGGTGTAATATGGTCTGTAGGGGTGACATATAAGACCCACTTTAGAACACGCAACAGATGTTCGATACCTCACCCCGGACCACGTTTTATTGACGGATCACTCTCAGCAGTGAAAAAATTTTTGAAGTCTCTAATCTTTCATCTGTGTCAACAATCTCGCGGTACGAATTGACCTTCCTTCAAATCACGACGGGGTTGCTTATCGATGGGTGCAATCGGACTTTCAACATATGCGACACACGGTCCTGGTGCAATCACTTATCGGTATGGGTTCAAGAGGACAAGTGCAGATGCTGCCACAGTGGTTACATTTGGTGCCGATAAGAATGCGCATTTTAATATTTATAACTCGGCAGCAGTCACTTATCGATGTCAGCAATCGCACAATATAAATTTGATCTTACAACTTATCAGTCTGGGGGGGGGGTCAAGAGGACGAGTGCAGAGGGCTCCACAGTGTTTGCATTTGTCGCTGATAAGGTTTTTAAAATGGAAGCTAAGTCAATAACACGGTTGCACACTAGCTCACGTGAGGAATCACCAGATGTAAGACCACCCGACTTTGGTCATGTCGGAAGATGTATCAGATAGCGGTGGCTGTATATAAACCCTGCAGTCTCACTAGCTGTCATTCTGCTGTCAGAAGTTTCGCTGTTAGTCACAAGTTCTGCTCTTAGTTTTGAAGTCTCTCTTTGGTCACTATGGAGAAAACCACCCTGTCATTCAGTGAAGTTGTTTGCTCTATACTCGTGAGTGTCGGTATCCCCTCATACCAGAAATCAATATCGTATGAAGAATGCCTGCAGATTGTGATCAATATATTGACTGAAAAAATCTTACAGGCTCTGAGCATCATGTGTGATGGTGAGACCATCAGCATAGAATTGCATGAAGTGGCTCACGAATATTTATGCAGAGTGTGTTTTGCCAAAGAAGCGGCATTAAAACACACTGAAAACATGGATTATGGGGCTGTGGTGGAGGATGCTATAACCTCAATAGAGATAGCTAACATCGTTGAAGTTGTAGCATAAGAAGAGAAAAAAAGAAAAGGTTCTTTTCAGAACCACTTCATTTGTGTCGAAAGGATTACCGATCGTACAGTTTCTGTTCACAACTCTTACTTCTCTATCTACACGTTTCTTCTATATCTCTACATTCGATTCACTGTCACCTGGTTAACACAGTAAATTTTATAGGGTGTTTAACCTTCAGTTAAAATGATAATTTTACCACACTCTGTTAGGATTAACAACTCTTATACGTATAAGTAGTTTTTGTTGCTAGGATCCCTCTCCACTTTTAAAATTTAGATCTTACACATTCTTGCAAACCCGACAGTCTTTTCATATTAATATACTTATTTTTATAACCGTTGAAAAGTTTGTTTTAATCAACACTTATTTATTTTAACCCCGCGACTATTGGTTGTCGCATTTTTACTAGAAGCAGGACTACCCCGCAGTAACTGTTTAACTGCCCCGCAGAAAATAAAAAATGCTATGAGTAAAAAAAAGTATAAAAATTAATAAAAAGAAAAAAAATTTTTTTTTTGTCATGATGAAAAATATTGAAGGTAATAGGGTCGACCTAAAAGACCCGTGTTCGGATCCTCACCCCGGACCACGTTTTACTGCCGGATGGTTTTTAACAAAAGTCCTATGAAATTAAAAACTCCCCCATTACGCGACATGGTTTAAAAATACTTATTACGGATGTATCCTCAGTACGTGATGCAAACTCTTTCCTAGGAAGTAACGCTACTCGAAGAAAAATCAGCTATGGGAGTAATCATTAATCTACAAGCGCTCGCACAGTTTATAAAAATCGTCTCTTCCACCGTTTATCGGCGAACGTGAAGACGCTGACGAAATTCACGTTGCGGCGTCAGTTACATGCTTTTACAGGGTAAAGACTGTGCGGCAGAATGCTATAGAAAGTAAGAATGCTAAAAGTAGAATTCATACGTTTCCATAAAAAACTTTAGTTCCAGCATTAGTTAAAGGAGTATGGTTCGACTCACTTTGAGAAGAGCAGTCGCTCCATCCAAAAGCCTAATGAGAAAGTTAAATAATGACATGACGAAATGTTCAGAACAACAGAAATCCCTTGTAGGGGGTCTTCGGATCTTAAGTTATTGCGTTCTCCAAGCGATAACTGCTGATTTTACAAGGTCGTCATTGCAATTAAAGAATGTAGTGGTTACAGGGAGAATAGGATTTGAACTCTTACATTAGATAAGGGAACAATTGTTAATGTCATAAGAAATGTGTGACGTATAATTCAGTGGAAAAACTTAATACGAAAATCTTTAGCATTATTCCTGGCTTGATACAGAGACATCTGAAATATTTGCTGACATACTTGCTGACATTGATAAGTGACCGCTGCCAAGTGATAAATATTAAAATGCGCATTCTTATCGGCACCAAATGTAAACACTGTGGCAGCATCTGCACTCGTCCTCTTGAACCCATACTGATAAGTGATTGCACCAGGACCGTGTGTTGCATGATATGTTGAAAGTCCAATTGCACCCATCGATAAGCGACCCCGTCGTATGACTTGAAGGAAGGTCAATTCGTACCACGCGATTGTTGACACAGATGAAAGTTGACACTTCGAAAATTTTTTCACTGCTGAGAGTGATCCGTCAATAAAATGTGGTCCAGGGTGAGGTACTGAACGTCTGTTGCGTGTTCTAAAGTGGGTCTTATATGTCACCCCTACAGACCATATTACACCTCAATATCACCTCATAATTACAAATAATTTATTTTTAAAACAGATATTACTCCTTTTATTAATTTTTTTACCCTATGGTATTTTCTGTGGGACAGTCTTTTAAAACAGTTACTGTGGGATAGTCCTTCTAGTGAAGGTCGAACTCGCAAAATACGGGGACCTCGTTCAAGGATTGCATCAATCATCCAGCGAGGGGGTTGCCACCCAAAGTTTAGCGGGACTTGGCAAATTTCAGATGAACGTGGACACCAAAGGAGTTTGGTGAAGTTTTAATAGAGTGAACTTTTGATAAGGGGGTTTAATAAAGGGGAGGGGGGTTTTAATGAGTGTTTAATTAATAAGGAATAAAAATGGGTTGATTTTCTAAGTTTAGTGGACTTGTAAAAAGGATGGGAGTTTGCAATCAGTGAAGTTTTAATAGAGTGAACTTTTGATAAGGGAGTTTAATAAAGGGGAGGAGGATTTTAATGAGTGTTTCATTAATAAGGAATAAAAAATGGGTAATACAACTTTGTGAGTTGATTTTCTGTGAGTGATTGCTATTGAAAATTTTGCAATTATTTAGAGACTTGCATCATCCCTTTCTGTGTGAGGTTGCCACCCATGCAATTATTCTGAGGCTTGCATCATCCGATCGTTGCCACCCAAAGTTTAGTTGGTAAAGGACTTATTCGGAGATTAAGGGGGGGGGGCTTAAAATATAGGTGGGTCAACCAGGGTCTTTAATGACGGGTTGGTTGAAAAATCAGGAAATTAGAATTAAAATAGGGTTTTTTCCGAAAATAGTACTCCTCATAGTGACCAGTGGTGCCAGGGGTTAAAAAAAAGGGGGGGGGAGGTGTTTTTTAATAAGGGGGGATTTTTAATAAAGGGGGAGTCAAAAATCTGGAAATTAGAGTTAAAATAGGGGTTTTTCCGAAAGTAGTACTCCTCATAGTCGCCAGATGGCGCCACAGGTTAAAAAAAGGGGGGGGATAAAGGGGATTTTTAATAAGGGGGAGAAATT
Organism: Ryuthela nishihirai; assembly: GCA_038380435.1. Lineage (NCBI taxonomy): Eukaryota > Metazoa > Arthropoda > Arachnida > Araneae > Heptathelidae > Ryuthela > Ryuthela nishihirai. The sequence goes on along the minus strand of JAWZYU010000002.1, from coordinate 29,275,790 downwards.
TTTAATAAAGGAGTGAAAAATCGGGAAATTAGAGCTAAAATAGGGGTTTTTCCGAAAATAGAACTCTTCATAGTCGCCAGATGGCGCCACGGGTTAAAAAGGAGGGGAAAAGGAAGGTTTTTTTTTTAATAAGGGGGAGAAATTTTTAATAAAGGGGAGTAAAAAATCGGGAAATTAGAGCTAAAATAGGGATTTTTCCAAAAATAGTACCCCTCATAGTCACCAGATGGCGCCATGGGTTAAAAAAAGGGGGAGGAAGGGAGTTTTTTAATAAGAGGGGAGGAATTTTTAATTAATTATGAATATTAATAGGGGCGTGGCCGGAAGAGGCGTCATAGGGGGAAAGCACTGTGCAAAGGGGTCCGTGGAGTGGGAACAAACTACTTACATTCTCTTTTGAAGACGAGAGCTATGTGGTACGAACTCCACGTAGCGATGAATTTCCACTTCACTGCTCCTTATGGTCCACGACATGTGTATTGATAGCCCTTGTAATCTGAAAATTCCGTTTACTTCCAGACTCAGAATACACTTAATGTGACAATAAAAGGCAAGTTTTTGTATGGGTAATTTCTAATCTTTAGTAGAATTATTCAGAATTGCTGCACACTTTTGACTGAACTATTATACAACTAAACAGTTACCAAATAAAGCTCTAATGTTGCATATTAACATGTATAAATTATTGTCTACCACACACGAATGAAAAGTGACCTCTTCCTTTTATTTTCTGAGTGAAGTATGGGGGAAAGTATTTGTGATCGTAATAAAAATAAATTTCGAGTGTTTAGTTCTTGTGTTTAGTTAGGAGAATGTTTTCGAAATTCCCTGTTTTCTATGCAGGCCCTCGCTTAAAAACTTCAAACTATTAAGTTGAAATTTGACATTCAAGCATATTTTTGGTTTAGGGGCCTCTGTGAATACGAATGATGTGACCCATTTTAAGGGTACTTGAAAATACAGCAAGAATGGGCAGATATTTTGTTTGACTGGCAGTTAAGATGCCCTAGCTCTGTGAAGAATGATGTTGGAAAAGGGAGGAGGAGGTTAGACGGGCTTAAGCCTTCTCTTCCTGAACTCTAATAAATTTACGTAAAAATGCATGAAAATAGTCCGTTTTTTAAATGTAATTAAAACTATTTTAAAATTATAAATTAAATATAATTTAATATTTTTTAATAGTGATGCATATTATATTATTGTGTATTCGGTTTTACAAACAGTTTTCGCTGCCTTATAGAATGCTTTTACTTTGCGTACTTTGCTGACCTCTGCCATAGAGCGATTTTGTCAATTTACAGTTTTTTTGTAAAGGTAGCCATAACGATATTTAAAATTTGATAATGCTTACGGAGTAGGACCTGCTTGGTAAGACTTCACTTTAGGAGACCACACTTTATGTTATAACAATTGCAGATTCCCTAGTTTGAAAGCATAGTGGAAATTTAACCGTGAGACTAATTTGTGCTGATTAACGATCAAAACATATGAGAAATTTTGTGCAATGTATCCTTGCATTTTTAGTGTATTATCGATGGTGATTTGCATCACTATTCGCAAAAGATTGAAACAAATACTCTTGACACGTATATGAAAAAAATCGTTTCGAAACTTTGCAAGAGAGTGTAAATTTTTGCGTTTTCCACCATTCACGCTTTTTATTGGTCTTCTAGTACTTGTTGTTCATTCCACAGAGAACTGTAAATGGAATATCCAAAAATAGCGCAAGAAGTGAGTTGACTGAATGATGTAAACATTTCGCTCTATGACGCAAGCGGAAGGAAAGCAGCCTTTGCGCATGTGAAAGAGTTCAGGAAATTGCTGTCCATTACTTCTCCCTCTCTGGTTCTCTTAAAACTCATGTCCAAAAGGCGATAGCAAATGCTTTTTCCAGCTTATAACATAAGAAGTTGATAAAACTTCAATAATATATACCTCTACTGTATTACTGGAGAACTGATTTCTTTAATATTTGGCAGGAGATGATCTTACCCAGTGTTAGGTAAGTCGCGACCAAATATTATGAGATGAAAATAAAAATGTGTAAAAGACTATCGATTCACATCCGTCTTTCCAAAGAGGTCTAATATGATTGCCTAAGTCGCCACGGACAACTACTGTTGAGGACTCGAGATTTCAGTAGACGGATTTACAAATATCTACGATGTCTTATCCTGAATTTAGATTTAGAATTTGAATATTGCATCAGAAAATGTAAACACGTGGCAATATGTTATCAAATGACAGTTACCGTCGCAATGACCGAGTTGTTAGCATGCTTGGATGGAGAATAAAAGGGTCTAGGTTCGAGGCCCGGATAAGAAATGGATGGTTTTACCTGTCTTCCTATTGTTTTTCGATCGTCCTTCGTCGGTTTGTGGATTTGTCAAACAGCTGTTCCACCTATCTTTCGAACGCGGGACAAACTTAATGATTTATTAAATGAAAGCTTGTTACGCGGGGATTGGCTTGGGCTGTAAAAAATTGACCTCTCGTGCTTTTTTTACCTCCTCTAAAAAAGGGGAAATATGAAAACTATTCTTCCCTTTTATCTCCAGAACGCGAGTGCCGAAAGTAACAAGCTATGTGTCAAATGAAAAGCTTGTGACGCAGGGAGTGTATTCATACATTATAAAAATTCTCCACTAAAAAAAGAGAAATATGAATTCGATTGTTCCAAGGCCGAAAGCAACGGTATATGCGTCAAATTAAAGTTTGTGAAATGGGGAATGCCAGAGGTTATAAACCCTCTTATTCCTTCTTCCCCCTAAAAAGGAGGAAATTGCGAAGTCGTTCTTCTGCTATATCTTCTGAACGCGAGCTCTTACAGTTACGAGTTAGGTGTCAAATGAAGCCTCATATGATGACCGTTGTAGAATACTTCAAATTATGACCTCCACCATCCTCCCCTCTCCACAAAACGGGACGAAAATTTCTTAGGGGTTGACCTTAACGAGTAGCTTGTGACGTCTCCAGTGTCATAGGCTACATCAAACACGACTCCATAAAAAGATGGAGGAATAAATGCATTAAAAAAAATACCTATCTTCCTATACGCGCCCTAAAAAGTAGAAAATAAAACTAAAGCATATCGATGGTGTAATCAGCCACTGAGCAAAATTTTCTTCAAAACAAAATAAGGCGCCTGCAATCTTTTTGAACTGAGGCCCTGCCATCCTCACAGACCTTCTAATATGGCATATAAACTGACAGGCTCTTGTCAGACCTCTGTGGCAAGCAGGTGCTTGAGGGGGTATTTATTTTTATTTTATTTTGTTGAGTAGGTAAACCAGCGCCCTATCTTCCATTGAAGTGAACTCAGTGATTGATTACACCATCGATGTGCTTTAATTTATTTTCTAATTTTTAGGGCGCATATGGAAAGATAGGTATTTTTTAATTTTTTTTATTAATAATTTTTTGTGTCACTAAAAAACCTAGCTTCAGAAACTTTCTTTTGATATATGACTCATAAACATCTACCACAATTTTCCTCCCTTTTGGGGTTGTTTGAAGTAGCCGATGATATTGGAGACATCACAAGCTGTAATTTGCGATACGACTCGCTAAAGTCTAACCCCGCGAAAATTGTCCCCCGCTCTTTATCGGGAGGGGGGGGGGGAATAGTGAGGGCAAAATTTGAAACCCTTTACGATGGACATTTTACGAGCTTTCATTGGACACCTAACTCGTAAATATAGGCCCATGCGTTCGGAAGATAATAGTAGAAAGACTTCCACATTATCCGTTTTTTAGGGGGGAAGAAAGCATGGGAATCAAATTTAATAGCCTAATACGCTTCCCGCATTAGAAGTTTTTGACGCATAACTCTTTGCTTTCCACACTCGCTTTCTGAAGATATAGCGGAATAATCGTTTTCATATTTCCCCATTTTAAGGGGAGGGGAAGAAAACATGGGAATCAATTTTTATAGCCTATGACACTCAACTGCGTCAGAAGCTTTCATTTGACGTATAACTTGTTACTCTTCACACTCACGTTCCACAGATATAGCGAAACAACAGTTTTCATATTCTCTTCTTTTATGGGGAATGAAAGCATGGTGGTGTCGTTTTTTTTAGCCTATGACACTCCCCGTGTCCCAAGCTTTCATTTGACCCATAGCTCATTACTTTTGGCCCTCGCGTTCCAAAGCTATAATGGAACAATCGTTTTCATTTTTCTTCTTTTTTTAGGGAGTAAGAAAGATGGGCGGGGGGGGGGTTAATTTTTTATAGCCTATGATACTCCTAGTGTTTTGCAAGCTTTTATTTGACAAATAAGTCACTAAATTTCTCCATCGCGTTCGAAAGATATGGTGAAGCAATTGTTTTGACAAACACACAAACCCACAGACTGACAAATGTCGACGAAAAGCAATAGGAAGATAGGTTTATTTTTTTTTACATTTCTTCCCTATATGCACCCTAAAAAATTAGGATGTTAACTCAAATCATATCGATGATGCAATCAGTCACTGAGTTCGTATTCACTTTAAAGGAAAATAAGGCGTTGGCAATCTTCTTGAGTAGTGAATCGCATATTCCAGAATCGGGATGTTCGAGTGTTTGTGTAATGTGCAAAGCGAAACCCGTGAGCTACAGCTGATCAGGTTGTGTACAGATTACAATATAGGATGCGAGAGGACAGGTTCGTCGAAAACAGTACGTCGAGAACTCCAGAGTGCTGGTTATCATGGTTGAGTTGCATCAGAAGCCGCTCATCATACCTGTCACTGCACCACTGGACAATGCATTGTCCAGTGGTGCAAAGAGCACAAGCAGTGGAGACTTGAGTAGTGGAGGAATGTGATATGGTCTGACAAATTATCCTCTCTTTGTTTCCGGCGAATGCACGTGTGGCGCCAATGGAACGAAGCTTACAACTATGATTGTTTCCTACTTTTAAGGGTTCTGGTGGTCTTGTAATGGTGTAGAGAGTTTTATATCGTGGCGTAGTTTGTGTGCACTAATTCCGTTAGAAAGCAAGATTAATACCAATCGCTATTTGATAGTTCTGAGTGACCACCTTCATCCAATAGTACAGCATTTCTTTCAAGAAGAGACGGCTGTCTTTCAGATAACATTGCTCCCATTCACAGAGCACATATAGTCATCTAGTGGTTTGAGGAACATAAGACACCGTTTTCACATACCATGGCCACTGCAGTCACCTGATATCAGGGGCGGGGGTGGCTCAGTCGGTAGCATGGCAGGCTCAAAATCTGCAGTTCCGAAGTTCAAGTTCCAGATGGGCCAGCATTGAGATTTATCTCTGCAAAACTCCACAGCCTGCCCTTGGTCAATAGGGGAACCGAGTGACTTGAAAAGGCCGCCATCCATCGGACTTTTAGCATGGACTTCTGTGGATATGTGTGCAGGAGAGCCATACCCTGTGCATGTTAAAGAACTCACTGGATGGCCTTGACGGAAGGATCATCTGTCTCCTAACAGCTGTTATAGTGGGTCCCCTACCCCAACCTTTTCTGAACCCTCGAGGTCCGTGTGACTTGGCCATTTAGCCCATGGTGTGCAAAAAAGTGTCGCTCACAGATAAAATAACCCAATCTACTTCGTAGGAGGGAATGATATTTTGCATAAGTGAATCATGTGCTGGATTGGGGATAGTATTAGGAATAAAACAGTTTTAAACTGAAGATGAAGTCGCATAACGGATATACTGGAATTAAAAATAAGAAAAAAAAGTTAGTTTTATTGGTTATTCTTTTGCTGATGCAATCACGATGTCTTTCAGTCGGTTTAGCATTAAAATAAGCTGTTGGAATAGGCAGGCTAGTTTTATTTTTTTTTATCTTTGATTCTTGTGCTACTGCAATCATGATGTCTTTGAAATGGCTTAGTATTAAAAAGAGAAAATAAGTTAAATGAATTGGGTGGGGATTGCAAATTATAAGGAAGAAGGATTGAAATAACCCAATCTACTTCGTAGGAGGGAATGATATTTTGCATAAGTGAATCATGTGCTGGATTGGGGATAGTATTAGGAATAAAACAGTTTTAAACTGAAGATGAAGTCGCATAACGGATATACTGGAATTAAAAATAAGAAAAAAAAGTTAGTTTTATTGGTTATTCTTTTGCTGATGCAATCACGATGTCTTTCAGTCGGTTTAGCATTAAAATAAGCTGTTGGAATAGGCAGGCTAGTTTTATTTTTTTTTATCTTTGATTCTTGTGCTACTGCAATCATGATGTCTTTGAAATGGCTTAGTATTAAAAAGAGAAAATAAGTTAAATGAATTGGGTGGGGATTGCAAATTATAAGGAAGAAGGATTTTTTTTCTCTGATTCGTGTTAAAATAGCTTTGTATTAAAATGAAAATAAAGCGAGTCTAATGAATTGAGACATTGCAGAAATAAGAATTTAACTGATTTTTTTTTTTCATTTCATCGTTACACAACATGTCCAGACGCGGTAGGGCGTGTGGAATGTGTGCTGCCGACGTTGGAACATGTCTGAACACAAATATTTGATGGCATCATCCTGCAACAAGATGGAGACTAATTTACTAATTTTAATAAGAGGGACACGACAGTTGTAAGTCTGTGAGTGTCAAGGGAAATTTCAAGATGGGTTGGGCATCCGAAATGACTGGTCAAGGGGGCTTTTAATGCAGGGAATGGAGCTTTTGATAAAGGGTTGAAGAACTTTACCAAAACCTGTCGTAGCATACCATATCTGTTGTAATACGAAAGGCGTCAGCCTGAAAGAGGGGGGGGGGGTGCAATAGAGTGCTTGGTGACGTCATCCAAAATGGCCGTCGTGTGAGTTAAAGAAATTTTGAGAAGGGTTGGCTAACCAAGATGGCCACCGAGGGATTTTTAATGAGGGGGATGGAATTTTCGATAAGGGGATGAAGAGTTTCGAAATCATGTTATAACACATGTCTGATTCAATACGTAAACAATTTGGCCGCCAAAGGGGGGGGGGGGCGGTTAATGAGGAGGTGGAGCTTTGATAAGCGTTTTAATTATCCCATGGTTTTTAATAAAAGGGTTTTAATGAAGGGAAGAACTTTTTAATTAATAAGGAGGTTATAGGATGGGTATCCAAGATTGCCAACAAAGGGGTGGAACTCGTAATAATGGGACTTTTGATGAGTTTATGATATTTTAATTAATAAAGCAGTTTTTAATAAGAGGCAAGCTTTTTAATTAATAAAGATTTGTTTAATAAGGGCATTAATAAGTGCGTTATGAATATTAAGGGGAATAGTAGAGGAGTCGCATAAAAGGACGTCCGGAAGGGGGCGTAGTCAGTGACGTCATAGGGGGAAAGCAGTGTCTGTGGGTAACTACTAACCATTCCTATCCGGTGTAATATTTTAGTAATTGGGAAACCCTACTCAAATCTTTTTCTCAGACCCAGAAACTAAATCCTGGGTGCGTGCTTTGTCCATATAATCGTTAATAAAGCTTAGGGATTGAATTATTTAGTGTTTTAAAAGGGCGCAGTTGTTGTTGTCAGGTGTTGAACGGAGCTGCTTTGGACAATATAATATCAGAGGTGACTAGTCCAAACGATGTAAATTCGTTAACTTCCTTTTTGCAGTAAGAAAACCGATACTAATCCAGTGACCTAAGTCTTATTAACGATTTTATGGAATAAACAGGTTTAACGAATAAATGATCTTGTCATTACAGGCAATGAACACAAATTCACAGAATTCCATTAGAAAGAAACATTAGAACTCAAGCAACTGTATCAGAGCACAAAGCTGCACATATCTATGCACCTACATCAACTCCCAAACAGCACGCAGAACCTTAGACTACGCATTAAATTAATTTTAATTCTTTTAAAATGATATAACCTATTAAAGCTCTTCTTTATCTACTTTTACTTCTCTGAAATACACCTATTTACTTCAATTCGAACTTACAAAATCCCCTTGAAAATATCGGTATTCTAAGCATATTACAAAATTGTCTTTCGTTACAATATTTTAAATATGAGTTTTATTACTTGAAAGGTTATTTAAATCATTTTATTGCATTTTAACTCTGTTATAATTACTGAGGAAATATAATAGCATTTGACCAGTTTTGATTTCTTATGCATGAATGAAGGAAAAATACTTTCCATAATAAAATAAAAATTGATCGTTTTAACATAGTCTTATTAGATATGTCAGCGGATTACCGAAATATGCGAAGGACTTTGATCAACTAGTACTTTTTAAGTTAAAGAAATTTCAGCCTGTTATAAATAAAGCATTTGTGTGATACTAATGAAATTCGTGCACATTTCGACAATTGAAATTGAATCAATGTTCAATTGTCCCATACTACATACTAATATCTATCACTGTCAACTGAGCCGGTAATATACACATTACCGTAAACTAATAAAATTAACTCTACATATATTTTACAAAATAATTAAATACTACTCGAAGTCACCGGAACGATGCATCCGTCATTATGCATTAGAAGCTATTGAGTTTTAAAAAATCATCTAGTGGTGGCACTGTAATCAATGATATGATCCCTATGTAACGATATTGTTGCGGTCTCGCTTCACAGCTGTCCACTGTAGCGTGGTTGTAGTCGGGGTGAGGAAAATGATTGACAGGGCTCATTTAAAGCTTGTCTGTTATAATTAAGGCATTGCAAGGCAATTTCAAGTGTATTACTTCACTGAATCCTTATTTAATAAAAAGAACTATTTATAAGGTAAATCTCACATGGTTTGAATCATATTTCTTCCACTGAGATTTAAAACTAGAACAAGTTTTAAATTGTTGCAAAAATTATTTACTAATTATGAAGGAAGTGTGCAGAAATCGGAGTCATAGTGATGCGATATACACTATATAAAAGGTTTCAAGCTTTGCTAAAAGATTTCTAAGGATTTTTTAAAATTTTAATCCTCCATCTTGACAGGTCTGAGAGCACCTCTGGAGAATATGGGAATATCAGTTTCAAAGAGAATAAAGTTTTTTGTTTACTGACTTTTGCACTTTTTAAAACTTTTAAATTTCAACTAATCGATGATTGAAAAAATACAAATAGTAGTATTTATACGCATAAAAATAATTTTATTTCTTAAAATGAAAAAAGTTGCTTTTCTCACACTATTCTGAGAAAAGGGCGCAGTTGTTGTTGTCAAGTGGAATATCTTTTGATGCTCTACTACCGAAAAATTCAAATTTCTACCATTAACAGATGATTGAAATATTTATTAAAAGTTTTGCATTTCCCATATTTAGTGCCATCTAATGATGTAAAGTAAAATTGCCTAAGGATTTTAAAAGTGTGAATTATATTTCATTAGCTAAAAATTTTCCAACTGAAAATGAATTTTCCAATTGTCTCGTAAAACAAAACACTTGCATTTCCCAATCACGGCTGGATGTAACCGTGCAAATTGTTGTGGTCAGTGCAAACCTCATGACCTTCACATTCCATTATCAAAATTCAGATGTCCAGACATTGCTTGCAATATTCGTTTAAAATTTTGCGATTTTCAACTTTTCTATCTTTAGAAGACGGAATAAAACTTTTAGGAGATTTGGAAAGTGCGAATCGAAATATTTAATCAATATCTATCCAAGTCAAAATGCCCTCTCATTCTCTGGATTACCTTGTTGAAGTCACGAATCGACGTTGCCAAGCCTGCATTAGTTCTAGAGGGGGATACATAACTATATAAGCTCACCGGCAAAAAACTTAGTCACCCCTGGCTGAATGTCACCTAATAGCACATACATAGCGCCTCCATGCGACTGAAGAACAGCCGAAATCCTGTCTGGCATGGATGCCACCAGTGTGTGGACATAGTGCACATGAATATTCATCCACTCTTCCAGCAGCAAATGCTGTAGTTATACACATTACCGTAAACTAATACTCATTACCGTAAACATCCAGTAGCATAACATCAGTAGTATAACATCCAGCCATCCGGCCAGGGCTGGGATGGCGCTTCACTCATTGCCCCAAATAGTCCCACAAGTTTTCTATAGGATTCAAATCCAGGGATTTGGCAGGCCATTCGAGATGTTCGAAGGTTTCAGAATGGTCATCATGCATATCCAACACACTTCAAGCCCTGTGCATGTGACAATTGTCGTCTTGGAAGACTGGGGTATTCTTCTGGTGTTCACTTTGGAGATACTGCACAAAAGGCAACATGTGGTCGTCCAGTAGCTCCACTTAGCCCTTCTGGTTCAAGTGTGACATCACTGCAATGAAAGGATCCATTTTCTCATATGTGAAACACCCCCAGAACATCACGGAGCCTCCCCCAGTTTGAACAGAACCTTCACACAGTCCACATGGAAGGCTTCGTGCAGCTTATGATGTACCCGTCACTTGCATTGTTCGAGTACCAGCAAAAACGTGACTCATCTGACCATATTCAAAACCATTCCCCTTTTTCACATACTTTTCTATATTCATATCGTTTATTGTTTATGTAAATCACTTTGGCCCAAATTTTCATGTGTTACCACATTATTAACTTTGTGTCTCCCTAGATCCTACTTTTGACGATCAGTGTATTTCTTATCTAAACTTGTTTTCTTTCATGTGATAAAGAGGAGTTCATTTCACAATGTATAACTATTAACTAATTTTCATCTAAATTCTGTTAGAAAAATTTAAGTTTTATTATTATGTTTATGTAGAAGTATCGATACAAAGAAGACGACCACACAGTTTCATCTTCACAAATAAAAGACATCTCAGACATTGATGGTTTCCCTAGAAATATAGTTGATCGTGCAATGCAAGAGCATTATATTTCAACCGTTTCCGAGTCCCCAAGGAAAGTAAGTTTTTCTTTTACCTTGTATTAGAAATTTTGAATTTCAGTGTATATTGTTTATTTTATATGCAGCACAGTGACATGTAAAAACGATTGAGTGTAGAGTATTGGATTCTTTTGCTTTGGATATTTTTTTGTGATTATTTGAAGACATTCTGAACCTACAGATTAAGTTTGCAGTAATGGCTTGTGTTCAGCCCGAAAGTGATCTCTCCGTGGAGCGGTTTGCTATTGGAGATGACGACTACCAGCTAGGTTCTGACTTGTTGGTGAAGATTTGCAAGAACGTTCCCGACGTCCACATATGTTTGTTTCAGAAGTGCAGTGACATTCCGTTTAGACCCATAAAGACTAATAGAAGGTGCCTATGCTAAACTCGGTTCACTGTCGAAAGCACCTTACAATGGGCATATGTCTGGTCCGATACGATCCGATACAATGTCTGGTCCGATACGATCTGATCTTGTACGTTTGCGTCATTTACATGGGGAAGTGTTGGCACCAGGATGCACAGTGGGATGAAAACAATCCGGTGGAGGAAGTGTAATGCTTTGGGCATTCTGCCATTGTGATATAAGATTTATGATTGAAATGAAGCTGTACTTATCAGCTGATGTTGAAGGAAGGTTAACTAATTAACAGAATTGATGTTTAAACAACTAATGTCGACATTATCTTGTACAATGACTAAATTGGTGAAGAAACGTTATTTGCAAATATCAAATTCCTTGGCTCACGGATATAAAAGACAAAGTCACCAAACTCTGCTGTAATGAAGGTTTTTTTTTTCTGTTGTATTATATCTATGGCATTATTTAGTAACATTTATTTTTCATGGACTTCCTAGGACCTCCCTGCTTTTAACGAATTCGTCAAATTAACACCAAGGAAAATGTCAATTTTGGCATATTTTTTCTAGCAGATATGTATTTCAAAAGCTACTTGAATGTGACATTAGCTCGAGCTTTATGATAATATTGATATTTTGCTGTTATTTTTTAAATGTCTAAATATGGTGTTACTGCAGTTTCTGAATTCTCAATGTGTTTGCTTTCTATATGTAACAATTTTCTATATACAACCTTTCTGTATGTAAGAACTCGTAACCATTAGTTATAAGCATAGTTCTATAATTATGGTGTGTGTTGCAATTTAAAATGTTATTTAAAGATCGCAGTTTGAGATTGCAACTTTTGATATTTAAAGGTTGAAGTTTGAGAATGTGTGGGGAATTATACCCTTTGGAAGAAAAGCATATAGAATTTGTTATTATAGAAAGTCTTATAGTCTCTATAACAAGAATTTATAAGTCTTATGATACTTATACTCATTTTTCTTATAAAATGTCCGAACTGAGTGGAATAAGCCGTGAAAAACCTTAGCAACTTAGGGTTTAAACAAAATTCGTACAATACAGTGTTTCTTACCTTATTGTGTAACCAGTGTTTCTCAGCCGTATTGTATGTCATATATCCCCCGATCCAGGTTTTGGGTCACGTACCCCCTAATCCAGTAGCTTTAATTTTTCTTTGGGCCACGTACCCTCTTTGTAATGTATCTGCAATACTAGCACCCTGTAATGCTGTGGTGGTTTATCATTAAGAGCCAGGAGCACATAAATCACCAAAAAACAATTTGGAAAAACAACAACAAAGTTTCAACAATAATAGCCATTTTTCTCATTTAAAATTGTTTATTACATATATATTAATTTATGGTGTCGTAAGAAAGACAAAACGTGCATATTTCCTTCATTCTGGAGAGTATACGAGCAAAAACCTCAACTTTTCACTCATTATGCAAAGTTGAAATGTGTATCAACGTTTAGTAGTTTAACATATAGTAGGCATCACCTGACAGAGAAAGTTGGCTGTGGAGATGAGGAAATCCTTCTGATCACAGGTTTGATTATACATGAAAAAATTGTCGAACAGTAGAAAATGTAAACTTCACATCCAATATAGGCCACACAAAGTTATGTTAAAAATAACTTGAAATTCTCTGTCGTTGAGCAATAAAAGTTATGCTCTACATTCAAGCATTCGTAATGCAGCAATGAGTGAACTGCAATTATGTGAAAGATTGATGGGGTCTCAAATAGCAGATAAGTTATTGTTTTATTACATTAACGAACTACGGTTTGGGCATGCAGGTAATAGTGTATTAAGCATATTATATCAAAAAGGGAGCTGAATTTCACGTTGCAAACGACGCTCAGCTATTTCCATGTGTCTTGCTGTCAGTTATTGTATTTCGTTGAAGAATAATGTAAAATTTCTTTTTTATATAATGTGAAATTAAAAAAAAATATATTTTTGCTACTCTAAAACTTTCATTGGCTTAAACGTATTTTTTTGTTCTCAAGTGATAGTGCAATAAAGAAATCATGCAAAGATATTAATTTAGCTGAAAGGATATTTCTTTTAGATAACTTATGTGGTGCAGCATTAGTTGTTTGAGAATATATAGGGAACATATTGATATGCATAGCGTAGTTTCTTGAACATAAGGAATAAAATTGTGCTAGCATATAGGTGTCTGTGGCTATAAGTGCATAGGTATTAAGATATTGGTGAGTAAAAACATTTAAATTTTTTTTTACTGCAAAATGTTTGTCCAGGTATGTGGATGTGATAATATGTGATAATTTCATATTTTTTGATTTGCTTATTCAATATATATACACCGAAGAGCCAAAACATTATGATCAGCGCATCTTTATGCAAATTGAAGCAACTACAGGTAAACGACGGTGTATGTGATGATTATGAAACAGTGTAAATAACACCTGATACTGAGCTCTGTTAATCAGTGTTATTCTTGTTCTTCAGATGAGAAAGGCAGCAGACTTAAGTGAGTTTGACAAAGGCCAAATTGTAATGGCCAGACAGCTGGGCCAGTGCATTTCTGAGACTGCAAGTCTTGTGGGGTACTAATAGTCAGCTGTGGTTAGTACCTTCAAAAAGTGACAGAGGAGGAAAAAACCATGAACCACCTGCAAGGTATGGGCTGACCCACAGCTCATTGATGCTCGAGGTCAGTGAAGGCTATACCGTATGGTACAAGTCAACAGAAAGGATACTGTGGCACAACTTGCCCATAATTTGAATGTTGGTAATGGGAATAATGTGTCACAACACACAGTACATCAAACTCTGTTGAAAATGGGACTGCGCAGGCTGCTTCAAGTGCCCCTGCTAACCTCAGTTCACTGTCGAAAGCACCTACAGTAGGCATATGAGCGTCAAAACTGGACTTTGAATGATTGGTAGAAGGTCGTCTGGTCCAATGAATCTCATTTCCTGTTGCACCATGTAGATGACTTGGTATGTGTGCGTCATTTACCTGGGGAAGTGTTGGCACCAGAATGCACTGTGGGGTGAAAACGAGCTGGTGGAGGAAGTGTAATGCTTTGGGCTTTCTGCTGGGAAACCCTGGGCCAGTCATTCATGTGCAGGACACTATGACGTCTACTACCTACCTAAACATCATATTAGACCAGGTACATCCTTTCATAGCAATGGTATACCCCTCTAGTAATGCCGGCTTTCAGCAGGGTAATGTGCCATGCCACACTGCCCGAATTGTTCGAAAATGGTTTGCGGAACATGAGGAAGACTTTCAGGTATTGTCCTGGCCTCCAAATTCCCGAGATATCAATCCAATCAAGCATCTGTGGTTTGAGTTGGAACAGCATATCTGATCTGTGGTGGCTCAACCATATAACTTACAAGATTTAAAGGATCTGCTGGTAACGTGTTGGTACCAGATACCACAAGACACGTTTAGAAATCTTGTAGCGTCCATGTCTTGCCGGGTAAGAGCTGTTTATGTGGCACGTGGAGGACCAACATCGCATTAGTAGGTGGTCATAATGTTTTGGCTCTTTGGTGTATATATATATATATAAGTATAAACTCTTGGGCTTTGGGGCAGGGATGGCTCAGTTAGTAATGCACCAGGCTCGTAATCTGTACATCTCAGGTTCGAGTCCCAGCTAGGTTAGAGTTCAGATTTATCTCCTCAAAACATCCCGCTGTGCCCTCTGTCAGTAGGGGACACTGATGGGCTTGGAAAGGCTGCAGTCTGTTGGATGAGATGTAAAGCCGTGGCTCGGTGGTGGAGAGTAGTACAAAAAAAAAACGTTTTGTTTGTGTGTGTGTGTTGGTTGGTAGGTAGGCAGGCAGGCAGGCATAGAAGGGGCGGGGGCGGTTAGAATTATATTTTCAATAGGGTTGCAACAATATATTCGTGTAATTTATGGACCATGGATTAAGTAATGTTGAGAGCCACTGATCTGGCTCGTAAAAAAAAATTAAGCGATTCTGAGACATCGATATGCACATTTTTTTTTTAATATTAGGAGACTTCTCGTGGAGTGGCGTGCATATTGTATTCTTAATGCTACTGTTCAAAAGGCTGTGATTGATCAAATCGTTTTGCTGTAATTCCTTCTAAACTACAGTGGTTTCCCTAAAATAAGGAAAAATGAGAAAAATCGCGATAATTCGGCAAAAAATTGTGCGATCCTCACCAACCTTGTTCATGTAACCAGTAAAGTAATGCCGAGTGAGCATATCGCATGCAAATTGGTCTATATTGCGTCAATTTGCGTAAACGGATAGCAGAATAAAAACGTGTGTTTTGGAGTGGATTGTTATTTTGTGTTGTAAATGTGAGTAAAGAAATTCGAAATAGCCATTTTGTAGGAATGACCTCGAGACATTTGCCAAATAAACTGTGGTGGAGAACTATTGGCAGGCTCCAAGCAGGCCAAAGTCAGTCAGACGTGGCATGATGGCTGAAATACCGGAGCAAAATACTGTGCAACAGTCCTGTGACCCATAGACTGTGGAATCAATTTCTTAGCACGAATTCTGCGATTTGGAGGTTTAGCCGAGGAAGGGCTAGTTATGACCTCTGTACAAGACCGATATCTGCGATTAACAGCACGAAGGAGCAGGACGTCTACTCCCTTTCAGCTACGATCTTCTCTTGCAGCAGCCACTAGGAGGGTTGTATCAGCTTCTATTGTGCGTAGAAGGCTTCATGAGGGAGGTTTGTACGCTAGAAGGCCAGTAATTTGTATACACCTCGTGTCACAGAGAGAGCGGTTGAATTGAGCATGCACGCATGTTAACTGAACAGAAGAGTAATGGAGGTCTGTACTCTTCACAGATGAGTTCAGATATTGCTCGCAGAGTGATTCCGGATATTGTTTGATATGGAGAGAACAATATTGTTTGATATTGTTTAAACGTTTGATACCCGCTATCATTCCAGTAACATCCGTCAGAGAGACAGTTTGGGCGGAGATAGCGTGTGTGTTTGCGGTGGCATTTCCTTAGGTGGACGCACAGACCTCTATGTATTGACAAGTGGGAACCTCAATGCTCAAAGGTATAGATATGACATCCTGGACCCTTATGTACGTCCTTACGCTGGTGCA
This sequence comes from Ryuthela nishihirai, assembly GCA_038380435.1. Lineage (NCBI taxonomy): Eukaryota > Metazoa > Arthropoda > Arachnida > Araneae > Heptathelidae > Ryuthela > Ryuthela nishihirai. The sequence continues at coordinate 29,259,550 of JAWZYU010000002.1, read as the reverse complement.
ATAGGTGCAACATTTATCTTTCAAGACGATAACGCTCGTCCACACAGAGCTCGACTAGTGGAACAATACCTTAAAGAGGAGACCATTATGCTCGTGAAGTGGGCAGCTCAATCTCCCGACTTAAATCCGATTGAACATGTGTGGTGTGCTCTAAAGAGACGTGTTGCTGCCCTCAACCCGGCACCTGAAACAAAGGGAGAGAATTATTACTGCTTAAAGGAACAATGGTCATTACTCCCTACTGAGCTGAATTCCCGACGTATTTCACCAAAAGGTCTCAAATTTCGTAGGTGGTTCTCCCTGCCTGATCCTATATTGGGTTAGAAAATCGGGTCCCTAGCTGCAAGGGAATGCTTCAATAATGTGTTTGGAAATATGGGGAATCTGGCAACGACAGCAGATTTAAATGTTATTTTAACTCTACGTTCATAGTTAGGGAGCAGTAAATGGCAACAATAAATTTTACAGCTATTCTCGTTTCCCATAGGAATAGCAGGTAAATATTGTTGCTTGTAGCAAGTCCCCCGTTTGGACTTTAAATTTACCACTGCAATCCGAACCACGACCTTTGAAACGTGTACGTTGATTTCCCGATGAGTTACGGTTGCTACAGACACGTACACAGACCTTTTTTTATTATATAGATTTAGCATATTTGTACATTTTACACTAAGATGTAAACTTATTTTCAAATGAAAGGTGATGTAAATTGTAATTAATACCCAGTTTTTAATCGTTTTTGGGGTTATAATTATACATAAATATTTGATATCTTTGTTTTATTCTCAGTCTTTTTTACCTTTTAATGCAGTTATACGCAACCCGTTACTGGCGAGCACTTGCTCGCGAATAACGGGTTGCGTATACCTGTTGTGTTAAAGGTGCAAAATTTTAGATACCATTTATAGATAACGCTGTTTGGCTTAAAAAACTCAATTTTGTAGAATCAGTACAAAAAACGATATTTTATGTTATTTATTAAAACAACGTAGTTTACATTTCGCATTTTTAGAACGATGTTTAAAAAAATGCAACAAACTGTGTTAAAAAATTATCTCATTTGGTAATTACTACTAAACAGTTAAAGCGCAAAAAGAAAAAAAAATTACCATTATAGTACTTTGTATTTGGATAAAGGGGATCGTCGAAAATATGCGGGTTTTTCCAAATGTGCTATTGGTGCTCTCCAATACGTCTTTCGACGCCTTAGCGTTTAGCTCTCAAAAAGATTGCAGGCTCGTTTCTTAATAAACTATGTAATGTTTAATTCTGAAAAAATTGAACATTTTTTTCGTCGGAATCCTTTTACAGAAAACTTTAGATACATGTTTAATAAGTGCAGGGTGTAAAAAAAGTAAAATCATGCTTAACACTTAAAAAAATACTGAATTGTGCTGCCATCTGTTGACTGAAAATGTAAGTATATTATACGATCTGAAACAGAACTGTTTTATGTTTTTTGTTAATGGAAATATCTGGACAAGAAACTGGTTTGTTTGAAATGGCATGACTTGCAGGGCCGCCACACAAGCGAACTAAATATGTTTGTATATAAGAATTTAGGTGCAGTGGTACTGACCAGAACGCTATTCTGGCAAAGTGAAAAATCCAAACATACTCTTTGGGATAATCTTTTCGAAGTTACATGTAGTATAAAGTGACCAGATTTTAACATTGGTAAAGCGGGACACCATGAGCGGTCACCATTGGTAAGCGGGACACCATATTTTATTCTTAGTTTATAAATTAAATTAATTTGATTGTTATAAAGTAACTATATTTTAAAAATTATTTTAATTTTAATCCTATGTTTCTTTCTAAATAATAACAATACTAACTTGTATTATTTTTCCTCTGAATTTGCCGTAACGTAAGTCGTAAGTGTCACTTACAAGGCCGGCGCTAGACTTTTTGCCGCCACTATAAAATATAAATAATACGAGTACTGTCTGCTAAATTCAAGAAAATTTATGTATTTATGAAATAAATAAGTAAATTACTTACCTAAATTATCTGAATAGCTGATTTGTTGACATCACTTGTTTAACTAGCACTAGCACGCAGTACGGTCATTGTTCATTAAGTCTAAACAATGGTGGTCGAATTCTAACAACTGATCAACAATGCGAACTTTGATAAGCAGTTCTCGATAATCAGTTCTCAATAATTATTTCTTATTATTAAAGTTTAACATTATAAAATTAACAAAAATAATATAAAACTCATATCCTGGCGAAATAGCCACATGGCCGCCGAAAACCGTATATTCCCTTCCCGTTCTCCCGCTGTTCCCTAGCTTGTCGTGCATTCTTTCCAAAAATCGGGACTTTTTTAAAACGCCGCGGGACGCGGGACAAATTGTTAAAAAACGGGACTGTCCCGCCAAAAGCGGGACGTCTGGTCACCTTAATGTAGTACATATATTGTGGTGGTTTATCTTGAATGTCGGAAATGTTCTTATTTGTTTTTGGTTTCTACCTACTCACGATCATAAGCAAGAAGATTTTTGGAATTATTAAATTAGCATATAGGAGTAAAACTAAAAAATAGTTCCTCTCCTATACTACAGAAGTAGATGCAAATGATAGAATTATTTAAAATTTGTTCTAAAATTTACGATAAAGCTTATGTTCCATGCAATTTTAATACACTTTTGGGAAATTTATAAATAGTCCTGGTAACTTGTCGGTATTTTTACACCGTTAAAAGTCGCAGCTTTCTGCCGGATTTGCCATTTCTTTAAAATTTGGACATTCTATAATTTGGGCGTGACTATGAATTTAGACACATTGCAATTCAACATTATACTACTCAATATCAGTGTCATTGAGATTTAATGACAGTGGATGTGAGTTAGGTAATATTTTGAGTCAATAATTGTTATCAATATCTTGCACAGCCTGGAAAAAAAGTAGAGGTAAAATTACGGAGAAATAGTGGAAGGTTTGGTATAGCATGAAACTTCTCTAATGATTCGATGTGGCACTGTATGATTACTATTTATTCACCTCTTTTTCTACTTTATATTTAATGTTAAAACTTCAGGGAAGGAAGGAGTTGGCCACCTTTGCCTCCCTAGATCAGTTCTTGTTTAATAATATATAAAGGTATGTTTACGTTTAGATGCCAGAACTACCCTATAGACTGTCAGTAACGAAACTTTGCTGCAAGCCACATTTCTTGTATCGCTGCTGTGAGCTTATGGAGTAAGGGATGCAATTTCTAAATTATGATTCAACCGGAAAAAACGGCCGAATGTTTTATGGTTTAATTGGAATTGGAAAATGCTGTTCACAACAAGTTTATTTCTGAAACCGTCATTCAAGGCCATTTATTATAGGAAGTTAGTTAGCGCGCTTGGCTAGTGATCTACGGGACCTGGGTTCGAGCCCCGGGTAAGGCATGGATGTTCGTGTTGTTTTCTGCTGAGGTCCTGCCATCCTCTCAGATCTTCTACTGTGGCATATAAACTGACAGGCTCCTGTCAGACCTCTGTGGCAAGCAGCTGCTTGAGGGGGTATTTATTTTTATTTTATTAATCCTAAACACTCTTTAGCTCGTTTAATAAAAGGCGAGCTAATGTTTCCACTTTGTCGTCTGTCTACTGTTCATATGTAGATATTCAACATTTTTTTAGGAATAAATTAAAAATTCTTTCTACTTTGGATAAGTATTGATAAAATATTTCGATTTGCATTTTCAGAATTTTCCAATATTATAATAGCGCCCTCTAACGGTGTAAAAAGATGGAAAATACCAAAACTTTAAACATATATTACAAACGATCTATTTATGCTAGAAATTTGGTGATAGTTATCAGCTTTACATTGGCAGTAGTGATTTGTCCCTACCCAAAAGACAATGGAAAAACGCAACTTTTTATTTAAAAACTTTTTTTGTTTAATAGTTACAAATAAAATCTTTGTGATTGTATTTGCCCTGTCATCAAGTAATCCAAATTTCCTCTGAGGTTTAACTGTCAATTTCCACTGTCAGAGGTACTAAAAGGTGGAAAATAAAAAAACCAAATTCGATTTGAAAACGAGCACCCATATTGGCCAGAGGTGATATGTTATTCTTCTAGTGTGAAACTGGGTTTTGAGGTAATAAAATTGGTTTAGTACAGAGCCAAATATATAGGGGAAGGGGGGGGGGGGCTTCTCCCCCTGAGAATTCTAGTAAGGGTAATGGATGCAAAGCAAAAACTTCTGTATATTTTACATTTTTCAAGAAAAATTTTAAAACCTCTAAAACGGAGGGGAAAATGTTATATTGCAATGGAAATCCAGTCTCTTCCTCTCCCCCCCCCCCCCTTTACTTTTTTCCGGCTCGATTATATCACTTGCCCACCCCTTTATTTTTTTTTTCTAGATCCGGGCCTGGTTGAGTGCAAAATTACTTTCGTGGAAAACTACTGCTATTGTTACTGTGAACAATATATACTGTTGTTAGGACAGTAAAATCCGATCGAACACGATAATGACAAGTTTTCCTCTAACAGTTTCTCAAGTGTATAAAAAAAATAAATAATAAATACCCCCTCAAGCAGCTGCTTGCCACAGAGGTCTGACAGGAGCCTGTCAGTTTATATGCCACAGTAGGAGATCTGAGAGGATAATGACATAAAATATTAGTAATTATATATATATATTAAAATTTTATGTTAAAAAGTTTAATAGCATGCCATTCGAAATTTGTAAATTTTATTACATTTAAAATTTTATTCATTGTGTCGATATTCCTTTCCCATCCTGCATTTAACGATATAGGGTTTTTCGCAGATTTTGTTTTGTTCCATGGAAAACGTTCATCGCCCCGGAAATATATTACAACATAAACTTTTCTTTCTTCTGTCGATTGCGCTTTACGCTTAATCCAATTTCATTCAGAATTAGGTTCGGTTCAACGCTTTATCGTTTTCTTCTACATCTCACGAAGAACGATCTTCGCACTAGTTTTCCATCACCTGAGCGGAGACGCATGGCGAAGTGGAACCGGCATTCATTTTAATAGATTACTGCTTAAGGAAGACAGTTCTGCCCTTTTTATGAACGAAAATAATGGCAGATAGTATCATGTACCTTTGTTCTCAGTGATAAATTTACTTTTAAAATGACAATACTTTCACACTTCTTTTGCGTTCAAAATTATACTTGTATCTTCCTATAGATTATTTCTTGAACAAGTTATAAAGATGTATGTGAAGATGAAGTTCATTGCCCTGTATCAAATTATGCTTTAAAGCACTTGTACGGCAGATTTAGGTAAATGTGAAATGTATTCTGGTGTAAAATTTAAATTTATATAATTAATTTTTATTAACATTAACAAAAATAAATGTTTGAACAGTGAAATGTTTTTTGACTTGTCTCATGACGAAGAGCATTTGTCAGATAATTTCTTGACAAATCAGCTGCCATTGATGATTCCATTGTTCAAAAACAGAAGAAATATTCCCAAGTTTCATAAAACATTCAGATATCTGATGCAATAGTAACAGCTCCACTCGAGGAAAGATCTTCCACAATACATCCCGTGTGCCTTCGTAACATCCACTTCTGCAATTCAAGAGATGAACAAAATATAATTTGAGACCACGTTTAAAGATACTTCATTTATCTGATGAGGAATGCATTGATAGTTATAAAATCGCAATTATGAATTTTGTGGATATTTTTGAATGCATACCTAATTTCCAAGTACAAAGTTTCTTAGAAATATCGGACGTCTGCGAATATCCCATTTGTTAAATTCTGATGAACTTTTGACTTTACGCTCATCTTTATAACTTGTGCAAGAAGAAAATTTTTGAAGAGACAAAAGCACAATTTTTTTATGTACTACAAATTTTATCTACTACAAAATTATCATTTCTAAAATGACGGATGGTTAAGGATTGTTCGGCCTCCTCCGCGACTGTTGATATGAGGCATTATACAGTTGCATTTACAACAATGAAATTGTTTAGTACACATATTTCAGTTCACAGATGGTGATGCGAAAATAAGCAATTGTTTAAAAATCAGCGTAGGGCTGAAAACTAGATTGATGACTGGTATTATACAGGGTGTCTCAAAAATATAGTTACAAACTTTTAGGGGAGGTAGATAACATCTAAAGGAATGAGAATTGCATAGGAACCCATAACCGGAAACGTCACCGTAAGTCAATAGGCAGCGCTGTTCATCAGTGCGCTAGAGGGGAAATTTCGGATTTCCTCATTCGAGCGTAGTCGTCTTACGAAGAGCATGCAAAGGTATTCGAACAGGGAGCTGGCAGACATGCACTTAGTGTATGGAATAGCTGAGGGCAACGGACGAGCCGCTCAACGAATTATGGGTCATTAAGAGGTAGCAGAAGTGAGGGCAGGCCACGATCGACGCGTACTGTCGCCATGGAAGAAAGTGTGTTGGATGCCGTGGAGACTAATCCTAGTACCAGCACACGTGCTGTTGCCTCTGCCTTAGGAGTGTCTCGTAGCAGCGTACGGCATGTTTTACACGGCGAGTCCTTATACCCTTTTCATCTCCAAAGGGTTCAGTTACTTCTCCCCGCAGATCATCCTGCACGTGTGCGTTTTGCGCAGTGGTATCTCCAAGAAAGTGCCCAAGATGTGAATTTCCCAGCTTATGTTTTGTTTACTGATGAGGCCAATTTCATTCGGGATGGCGTATTCATTCAGCACAATGCACATTTGTGGTCTCACGAGAACCCCCACGGTGTGCTCACCCATGCGGCACAACATTGTTTCGCTGTGAATGTGTGGGCAGGTTTGGTCGGCGACTGCTTAGTCGGGCCATACCTTTTACCATCCCGCATGACCTCCGCAAGTATTTGATCTTTGTGGAACAGGTTCTGCCAGGCTTACTTGCCCATGTTCCAGCAAATGTGAGACGCAACATGTGGTTTCAACATAATGGGGTGCCTCCCCATTATGGAAGGTGTGTTCGTGGCCATTTGAACATGTCTTTTGGGCAACGATGGATTGGGCGTGCTGGACCAGTTGCCTGGCCCCCATGCTCACCTGATTTAACGAACGTTGGTTTCTTTCTGTGGGGGGCCCTCAAAGCTACCGTGTATGAATCGCCTGTGGAGTCTGACATGGATCTCGTGGCAAGGCTCGTCTGCGCTGCTGCTACTGTCAAAGAAACTCCAGGTGTGTTCGACCGTGTCCGGCAATCAATGCTCCGTCGGTGTCAGGCATGCATCGCGTCTCATGGTGGAAACTTCGAGTATCTGCTGTAACATTACGAAATGTATCATCTAGTACGCCATTTGTAATAATTATGTCCAATAAATGTTTCCCATTAATCACTGTCTTGTGTCCTTTCAGATCTTGTACCTCTGCTACCACTTTCCCATGACGTTTCCGGTTATGGGTTCCTATGCAATTCTCATTCCTTTAGATGTTATATACCTCCCCTAAAAGTCTGTACCTATATTTTTGATACACCCTGTATAGGTGATTTTAGCGAGGTAAGCATATAACTACAATAATAAGTAGATGTTCTTACCTGATGAAGATAGGGGGCGGGGATGGCTCAGTTGGTAGCGCCCAGGCTCGTAATCTGCAGTTCCCAGGTTCGAGTCCCAGCTGGGTCAGCGTTGAGATCCCCGCCCTGTCCATTGTCAGTAGGGGACACCGATGGGCTTGGAAAGGCCGCCGTTCGTCGGATGGGACATGTGCGGGAGAGCCATACTATGCGCACGTTAAAGAAGACTCGCACCAGACTCGTAATCGCATTTCCCAGGTTCGAGTCCTGCCTGGGCCAGAGTTCAGATTTATCTCCGCGAAACTCCACGGCCTGCTCTCAGGCAGTAAGGAACACCGATGGGCTTGGAAAGGCTGCCGCCGGTCGGATGGGATGTTAAGCCGTGTGCGGGAGTGCCATATTCTGTGCACGTTAAAGGATACACTGAATGATTTTGACGAGAGGCCATTATATCTCCTAAAAGCTGTTCTAGTGGGCCCCCTCCCCCAACTTCTCTGAGCCCGCGGAGTCCTTGTAACCTGGTCGTTTAGCCCATTGCGTGCAAAAAAAGTGCCGCTCAGAAGTTGGGTTGGGTTGTTTTACCTCTGAGCGGCACTTTTTTGCACACCATGGGCTAAATGGCCAGGTCACATGGACCCCGAAGGCTCAGAGAAGGTTGGGGGAGGGGACCCACTGGAACAGCTGTTGGGAGACAGATGGTAACCTCCCGTCAAGGCCATCCAGCGTGTTCTTTAACGTGCACAGGGTATGTCTCTCCCGCACACGGGGCCACGGCTTAACGTCCCATCCGACGGACGGCGGCCTTTCCAAGCCCATCGGTGTCCCCTACTGACCGTGGGCAGGGCGGGGAATTTTGCGGAGATAAATCTCGACGCTGACCCAGCTGGGACTCGAACCTGGGAACTGCAGATTACGAGCCTGGCGCGCTACCGACTGAGCCACCCCCGCCCCCCGCTCAGAAGTAAAACAACCCAAATCTTAAAGTAGCGTTGTCAGATTTTGCGTGGTAGTTCCTGAGATCAAGAGGTTTATTTTTTCTGTGTTTGAAGTAAAGGTTTAGCACTGCAAATTTTCTCCCCCCCCCCCCAAAAAAAAAGAACATTTAAACGGTAACAGAACTACTAAATTCGGTACACAGCTATATTCGGTATACATATTACTTAGAAGAACATAAGAATTTGGCATCCCAACATTTATTTCGCCTCAAAAAGATGTACGCCACCCTTCCTCCCCTTAAAAAAATTGAATAAAAAGGAAGCAGTGAAGTTTAAGTGGAGTCGAGAGTAACGTTGGGTTGGGTTGTTTTACCTCTGAGCGTCACTTTTTTGCACACCATGGGCTAAATGGCCAGGTCACATGGACCCCGAAGGCTCAGAGAAGGTTCGGGGAGGGGACCCACTGGAACAGCTGTTGGGAGACAGATGGTAGCCTCCCGTCAAGGCCATCCAGCGTGTTCTTTAACGTGCACAGGTATGGCTCTCCCGCACACGGGGCCACGGCTTAACGTCCCATCCGACGGACGGCAGCCTTTCCAAGCCCATCGGTGTCCCCTTACTGACCGTGAGCAGGGCGGGGAATTTTTGCGGAGATAAATCTCAACGCTGACCCAGCTGGGACTCGAACCTGGGAACTACAGATTACGAGCGTGGCGCGCTACCGACTGAGCCACCCCCGCCCCACGAGAGTAACGAGTTTAACAATGTCACAGGTAAAAAATATGTCGGTTGCATGAGAAAAGTAAAAAAAAAATAATAACATTCAACATGTCACAAACATTCATTCGATATAATCTATATTAGGGGTTCTCACGTTCGATATAATCTATATTAGGGGTTCTCATTTTTGAGCTCTCACGGGGTCTGCCGTGAGAGCTCAAAAGTCGCTAGATCTAGTAACAAAGTAAAAATAACTATTGTTACACTATAACTGTAGTTTTATCTATCTATATAATTTGGACCATGCGAACGAATATCACGGGAGCCATAGGGCGACAAAATCTGTGGTAACGGAAATAAAATCTCCATAGTTTACGCAGAAACTAAGCCACGGGGTATGAGGAGTGCTCACTGACGTCAACAACGATCCAGGCAAATTTTTTCCTGTAGAAAATTGGTGCTAAGGTGGGGGGGGGGGGTTAATTTACCTTTAATGCAATGAAAATAAGAATATACAGGTTAAAAGTGACACACGGGTAGCGCCGGGTACGTTCAGCTAATATTAAATAAAAGCTTGGCATGTGGAATGTCACTACTGAGGGTTTGAGTTAAGAACCCGAGCAACGCTGTGTAATCTAGTTATGTATAAATATAAACTGAAAATAATATCAACTTGGCACTTCAAATTTCAATGCACATTGTAGTTCCCCTGGATGCCACTGGTGCTGGTCTTTCACCAATTGCTATGTAGTTGAATTTGTGATTGTGCTGTTCTGTTTATAGAAAATCTTTTCCCCTCAATTTGTAATGCTGTCAAAGAATACCACGCAAGGATTAAATATAGGTATAAAAAATAATTATATTTTAGTTATTTACATTTGTATTAAAAGGATTTTACTTCATTTTTTTATTATTGTTTTTAACTGCATTTTTATTTCAACTAAGACTTGAGTACAAAATTGTGCCTACTCTATTTGATTTCCATAAAATATTTCTCATCTAGGCGGCTATCCCCATAAATTCTGGATAACGGGTGTTTACTGTGTTTAAGAAAACTTCTGATATTATTTTTGGGCATATTATCTACAACTGGGTCAGCGATATAATCAGACTGCGTTGGTTTAGTGCTTTGCTAAATGGATGAAAGGTCAATTGTGCTGTCAGCTCGAACCATTGCTAAGAAGTCTACCGGCTGCCTTCACATACTTGTATGTGTGTATACAGCTGGTTGGACGAAGTGACGCGGTCGTGAGTTAAGGGTCAGGGAGCGCCGTATACTCTCATTCGGTACCCAACACGCAACATGTAGCTGTGGCATACAACCTTTGCGTGGTGCATCCCACACCGCTTCACCCCAGTGGCTTGACGTCTACGTCAGAAGGCAGTGTGTGATTTTGATGCCCAGATGCCTGAGCTATGTGTAATGGTTAGTGCGGGGCGGACCTGTTGTTCTATCACAGCATAAGAGTAGCAGCAGCGCCCTTTCTGTTCCGGTCTGTTTCTTACAGGCAAGTAAATTGCGGTATTACTTACGTGATGGGCAAGAATAATCTTACATCTCGTTGGTATGTTCAGGTAAGCATGTTTAACTGTTCATTGTTGGCACGTTCATTTACGATACAGCAAGTCAGTGTAGAATTTACCATTCCCAAAAACGGAAAGTACGCAGTAGCTTTTTTCGAAGGTTTTATGGTATATTTGAATTAAGATGGCTGTCAAATTGTTAATTGATTTGCACTTTTAAGTTTAGTATTGATGAACTTGTATGGACTTTGTTTTTTTGTAATGAATAGAAACTAATGGTTTGTTTGAGCGGCACAAGAAACGAAAAGTGGTGTAGTTGCAAACTCCTGCGAGTATATTTTTCCAAGACGCATTAAGACTAATGGAAAAAAAATTGAAGACAAGCAAGGATGTAAGATTATTTGATCCAACGGTTTGGCTTCGACGCCGAAGACAGTTTATCCTAAATAAACATTGTCTAATGACTCCGAAGGAAAGTTAGGTATTAGCATGATACAAGAATGTAAAGGTTTATAGCTCTTTTTTTTTAAGAAAAAATATACGAGTTATTGTTTTCACTTTGTTGTTTGTCAGTCTGGAGACATTCAAATTTTTTGGTTTAATAGAAAAATGAGAATTATGTATATTTTGGTTAGACTGTCTTGGTGGCCGAGTGGTTAGCGCGTCTGGGTACTGATCAAAGAGACTTGGGTTCGAGCCTCGAATAAGATACAGAAGTTTTTTTTCTATGTTGTCTTTCTGCTCAGATCTTGCCTTACAGATTTTCTCAGTGGTTTATTACACTGATAGACTAATGTAAAACCTCTGTAGTAAACGTTTCTTGAGGTTTTTAAAATACTAATAAGCTATTACGATTCTTTTAGCCCATGCCTGGTCTAGTGGTTAGCGTACCTGATTATTAGGCCAGCGGGCATTCCCTTGTGTACGTGTTTTTACGTTGTATGAGAAATCAGGACAAGCCCAGTAGAGCTTCTAGGTTGTCTTCGTCCTTTGTGTAAGAGAGTACCTTTAAAAAATAATTTCACATTTTTGGAATCATCCAATAGTTTGAATTTTCGCCCTTAAATTGTTTTGGTGGAAAGAGTTATTGTCAAAGTGTTAAGATTGATACCATCGAATTGCGCTCTTTAGGGAAGGAGAAATACAATTTTTTTTAAACAAGAAAATTCCACTAACTATATTTGACAAACCCCGCTAAACAGAGATTTAACATGAATATAAAGCATACTACATACATTTATGAAAACTACATATATAAAACATACTACATAGATTTACATTTCTGTAATATGTTTTATATTCTTAAGCGCTAGGATGCTTTTTATATCCCTTACCATAAAATCGCTTTTCAGCCTCTTGAAGATCTAAGCTGAGACTTAATGTAAAAATAAACATTTCTTTGCCTATTGGCCGAAGACCTTGTTGCTACTTATTAAGTGTAAAAATTCGTTTTTTATTAGATAATAAGATATAAATAAAAAAATTTAAAGTTGTAAAATACTATTGCGGTAAGTATAAAAAAGCCACCTTTAAGCAGCGGCTTGCTACAGAGGTCTGACAGGAGACAGTTTACGCCATAGAGAAGATCTGTGAGGAAGGCGAGACCTCATCAGAAAGACAACGCAAGCATAGGTCATACCGTATTGCATTTGCTACCATATAATTAATCGTAAATCCAATCGAAATGGTTTGAAATCAAGTAAAAGGCTATGTCGCCAAGAATAAATAATATTTAAACGCTGAGAAGTACCGTTATTACTTGAAAGGTTATTGGGCATATTTAGTAGAAAACTGACAAAGTTATATTAGACATATAGCTGAAAAGGAGGTTTTGTAGACAGTCAATATCATAAGAAAACAAGTTGTCTGAAAAAGTAGTTTAAAGAATGACTTAACTATAGGCAGTGTATATCGGAGTTTAGCGATTTCCAGCTACTCATGGACTGAAACAGTAGTTTTATTTATTTATTTATTTATTTAATGTGCTCACAACAGATTAGTAATCCAATAACAGTGTACACATATAAAGAGAATAGTTCAAAATTAGTACATATAAAGGTACATAAACAAATCAGTACAAAAAAGTGAAAAGGACATGTGTATACAACATTACGAAACAACATATACAACCCACTTACATAAACAGAGATAATTAGAAATCAAGAACAAAGTAACATCATACAATGTGATTTGAAAATTTTTAAAGACATTGTAAGCAAATCGAGAATATTGTTGTACAAGTTAAAAAGGTTGAAAAACATAACCACGGAAAAATTTATTAATGAATTTGATTTATGGAATGGAACTCTAAAAGATGGAGTATTTCTCATGGGATGCTTCGTTAGCGCAAAGCTCATTAAAAGCAGTAGTTAGGTGCAATCTATCATGTTATTTAACAATTTATAAAAAAATATTAGGCACAAAGATTTTTTTCTATTACTTAATAAGTAAATATTACACATATTTATAAATATGAATAATAAGTATTCTATTAATGAATATGCCAAAGAACATACATCACTATATAATATTCTTAAAAGTATTTATAATAAAATTTTATGTAAGAATAAAATAAATTTAAAGAAAAAAATAAATTAAGTTACGGAAATTTTTCTAAAATTTGGATAACTGAAAATCTTTTAGAATTAATTCAAAAGAGTGATAAAAACATGGATTAAGTACAAAAACAAAGTTCAAAATACTTTATATAAAATTGCTTATTAAGATTTAAGAAATACGTTTATTATTCAAATTAGAAAACAAAGCAAACTTGTTATAAAATAAAAACATAAATAATATTATATAACTATGTTAAATTCTGTATATTTTAACTTTTGCATTTTACGTTTTGTCTTATTTTAATTTTTTTTTTTGAAATAAGCTATTAATTGAGAGAAATGTGTAATGTATTATGAATGTATTATTCAATCACCTGTATCAGTGAGTATAAAATACCACACACTTTTAATCCCAAAAGAAATTATAAATATTAGCAGCTATAATAGATTAAAAATAAATGAAAAATATTATCTTAAATTATGTAACTATGTTAAATTTTGTATATTTCATTATAACTTCTGCATTTTACATTTTGTCTTTAATATTCTTTTTTTGAAATAAGCTATTAACTGAGAGAACATGTGTATATGTATTATGAATGCATTATTCAATTACCTAGAGATAAGTTACTTAGCTTTGTAGGTTCTATGTATTTTGTATTGTATATGTCCTTATGAATGAATAAATAATGTCTAAAAAGAAAAAATTGTTGAAAGAGATTTGAAAAGCAGTAGGAAAATCTCGAGCCTAAATTGGTGTCCTTGTAGTAATCTTAGTAATTTATTTTGAACTTTTTCAATATTATGAATATTGATAGTAAGGATTCCATATTAAGCTTCCATATTGTAGGTTTGAAAGAACTAATGAATTAAATTAATTTTAGCTCTTGTATTTTTTGTTAGAAAACTTAACTAAACTTAACTTAATTTTAGCTCTTGTATTTTATTGTTAGAAAAACAAAATACGTATATGGTGATCCATATACGTATTTTGTTTTTCTAACAATAAAACCCAAATTTCTATTAGCTTCCTTCACAATTTCTTTTCTATTTTTTTTATAAAGAATTGAACTCTGATTTTTCCTTATTTTAAGATAAAAGCAATAATACTAAAATTTTCGGAATATATCGCTTTTTTCCATATTCTGCAAACAAATTACGTCTCTGGTGCAGCTTATTTTCCCACGTGTGTTACGTGCTTAAAAATGTGACCGATAACAGATTCTCTTGGGGGCAATAAAACCAGGAGAGCCTTGCTTGTGTCATGTGTATGCTTTCATCTGAAAACGTAATATAGTTGTGGAGAAAGGTGATTTTAAAGTGTTAGATGATTTCTTATTAAGTAACCATATTCTGTACGACAAAACAAATAATTTAAAATAAATAAATAAATAAATACCCCTCAAGCAGCTGCTTGCCACAGAGGTCTGACAGGAGCATGTCAGTTTATATGCCACAGTAGAAGATCTGAGAGGATGGCAGGACCTCAGCAGAAAAACAACACGAACATCCATGCCTTACCCGGGGCTCGAACCCAGGTCCTAGATCAGTAGCCAAGCGCGCTAACCACTCGGCCACGGGACTTACATAAAAAAAAAATACTCCCTCAAGGGGCCTGTCAGTTTGTACGCCTAGTTCAAGGTCTATGAGGTATGTGATATCTCAACAGAAAAACATCCATGCCTTATTCGAGGCTCGAACCCAGGTCCCTTTGATTAGTAGCCAAGAATGCTAACTACTTAGTCATAATTACCATTTCAAAAAAAAAAAAAAACTTTAAACAAAAAAAAATGTCTAAGTATGAAACATGAAAAGGAAAAATAATGATTCTAACCAAATAAATGTATCAGCTAAATCAATATTTTCCTGAGGTAAAATGTTCACTTCAGAATAGTCTTCTATACAGAATAGTCCCCCCCCCCCCCCCCCCCCCCCGATAGGGGACCACCTTGATGTGGTAGATGAGTAGAATGCAATTGCTATCTTTGGTTTTTCTTTAATTTTTCTTTAAATTTAATTCAAATTTCTGTTCTTTGTATTATAATTTTGTTCTTATTGTATTATATAGGTATATTGTATAGCATGCCTCTGTTTACAATAGAGATTATTTTGGACTCAAATATTGAACCATTTCGATTGTTACTTAGTCCAAGCCTAGTTAAAAAAATACCCCTTCAAGCAGCTGCTTGCCCAAGAGGTCTGACAGGAGCCTGTCAGTTTATATGCCATAGTAGAAGATCTGTGAGGATGGCAGGGCCTTAGCAGAAAAACGACACATACATTCATGCCTTACCCGGGGCTCAAACCCAGGCGCGCTAACCACTCGGCTATAGGAGAAAAGATTTCTTTGACACATTCTAAAACATACCGAAATGAACGTAGCTGTACCATTTTTTAATTCTTTGTATTATTATACTATAATTATTTAAAGACCAAATTAAAATATTAGTGTTATTTGCCTGCCATGAAAAATATTAGAAATAATTCACACACATTGAAATTCTTGAGTGTCATCATCATAAACGCGAAGAGCTATTCATAAAAAGAGAGTTCCTAAAAAAATAATCAAAGGCTGAATGGTTCCCATTTTGAATTACTAAAGACTGGTTAAAAGGTTGAAATTAAAATTACAGGAAATTACATATTGCATATTTTTCCAACTTTTTTCTCAATTAAAACTCGGTCTCATCCGTGTTATTTTGAGCCCAGCAAAGTCCGGGCCCAAACTCATTCCTATTTTACAATGAGGTAGTAAGTAACAGGTAGTAAATTGTGCTAGATGAAAAAAGGAACTGAAATTTATTGGGAAATAAATGAACGCATCTTAGAATAGAGAAAATTTGTTGTCTCTTTCGTTTTTGTCATTCTGTATGCACGAATACGTACGTGCCAAGTGAAAATGTGTCGTAATTTGCCATTTTTAATATTCGTAAGTATTAGTACTGTTAAGGTAATTTTTATTATGCTTAATTTGTGGGTGTTTGTGTTGTTTTCTGCTGAGGCCCCGCCATCCTCACAGACCTTCTACTATGGCGTATTAAACTGACAAGCTCCTGTAAGACCTCAGTGGCAAGCAGCTGCTTGAGGGGTATTTATTTTTTTATATTTGTTATTTATATGTAGATAGTTAAATTTACAGACCTGACAGTATATAATTTAATTTATGGCAAAACCCGATGCTCCGCAACTCGAGGCTGCACTACATCTTTAGGGAAGTGCCACGTTTACCACTATCCACCGTCGGGGCTGAACAGTACTATAAAAGTAGCCCCAAAAACCTAACTATAATCTTCGTCCTGGGACGCCACAAGCAAGGATATAAAGCTCAAGTTGCATTCGGCGCCCATGACGCCTACTATTTTGTATATATGATTAATGACAAGACGTAGACGTTCTGCAATAAGGCAATACATCTATTGGGATAATGCCATGTTTTACCACTATCCACCGTCGCGGCTGAACAGTACTATAGAAGTCAAGTCCAGCCTTTTAAAAAACCTAACTTTAATAATCGTCCTGGATCGCCACAGACAAGGATATTGAGAATCCAAGTTGACTTGGCGCCCATGGCGGGAAACTATTCTGTATACTTTGTTGCTGCACAACACAGCAACCACGACAAGACCCGGTTCCGCCTTTCGACACTACCAGTGAGGAATTGCCGTGTACTATCTACTTGTTAGAGGCAAGGCTACACCACATAGATGCATCTCATCCCCAACAATCCTATGGCGAGCAGTCCTATAGAAGGAAAGCTCATCCATCGGTCAAAACCTAAATTTACTCTGTTCCCCGGTTAGCCATAAACAAGGATATATAGATCCAAGTTCGCTCGGCTCCCGGGTTGGAGACTCTTAGTTGGACCCAGAGTTTGAAAAGGGCCCTTGCCTACTAGAGGGACCAGTTCTTTCAGCAGGGCCTCGAACTTGCACCACTGAGCACCTGTTTTTGAGGTCTTAGCACTGTCCAACCGGGCCACTAAACCGGTCAGCAATGCCTTCGACCGGTGCTGGGCCACAAGCCCCCTTACCACGTCAAGGTGGTCCCCTATCAGGGGGGACTATTCTGTATAGTTGGATTATCAGTTTATTTCATGTTACTTTGTTTTTTCGTTGTACAATTGGATATAATATATATTTGTGTATTTGACGTAGAACGCTGGGGGGGGGGGGGGGCTCAGTCGGTAGCGCGCCAGGCTCGTAATCTGTAGTTTCCAGGTTCGAGTCCCAGCTGGGTCAGCGTTGAGATTTATCTCCACAAAACTCCCTACCCTGCCCACGGTCAGTAGGGGACATCGATGGCCTTGGAAAGGCCGCCATCCGTCCGATGGGACGTTAAGCCGTGGCACCGTGTGCTGGAGAGCCATACCCTGTGCACGTTAAAGAACATTCTGGATGGCCTTGGCGGGAGATTACCATCTGTCTCCCAACAGCTGTTCCAGTGGGCCCCCTCCCCCAATCTTCTCTGAGCCTTCGGGTCCTTGTGACCTGGCCATTTAGCCCATGGTGTGCAAAAAAAGTGCCTCTCAGAGGTAAAACGCCCAAACAACCCAACGTAGAACGCTAGTACGATCGAAGAGTAAATGTTTGCCGTGTCGAGAGATGGCGCTACTATCAGAAATAACCCAACCTAGAACGCTAGTTAAATAATAAAATAGCGAATTTGTATATGCCAGTACGATCGAAGAGTAAATGTTTGCCGTGTCGAGAGATGGCGCTACTGTCAGAAATAAATAGGCGGATACAGACTTGAATAAATTACACCTCGGAGTAAGCCATCGGAAGCTGAGAGCGTCATCATTATTTGAGGATTGTGTTTATGCCGTCTTTCTGTTTATTTTCGCAATTTCATGTGCACATAACATGAATTTCTGCTTAGAAGCATTGCACGTAGATTGTCGCATCCTGCTTGTATTGATTTAAATCCATCTCCTTTTCAGAAGCACAGTAGTATCAATCGTTTATAAATGCTTTGCTGTTCTTTTTGTACACGTTTTCTTTGCAGTGTAAAAGCATCCATAATCTTAGCATATGCATTAAATATGTGGCGGTTTTTTCGTACGCAGTTCTGGCACTTTGTAAAGTTATTATTCCAATGTGACAAAAAATGGCTCGCATGAGCGCAATAACCTAGTGTGGAGTTGTTTACCGAAGGGACAAATATATCATTTGAAGTGAACATTTTACTTCAGGAAAATATTGATTTAGCTGATACATTTATGTGGTTAGAATCATTATTTTTCCTTTTCATGTTTCATACTTAGACATTTTTTTTTTGTTTAAAGTTTTTTTTTTGAAATGGTAATTATGACTAAGTAGTTAGCATGCTTGGCTACTGATCAAAGGGACCTGGGTTCAAGCCCCGAATAAGGCATGGATGTTGATGTTGTTTTTCTGTTGAGATATCACATACCTCATAGACCTTGAACTAGGCGTACAAACTGACAGGCCCCTTGAGGGAGTATTTTTTTTTAAATGTAAATTATTTGTTTTGTCGTACAGAACTCACAGGAAGAAAGCAGACATATTTTAATTCTCATGTTGCCAAGCCTTTCTAAATTGTGTACATTGCCAAATGGGATTTGACCCACGAAATATTTTGCTATATTGTTTTTAAGTTAAAAATTTGTACGATAAACAGGTTGATAAGTAATTTTAAAAAATAGGAACGTTGACAATGGGACATAACTAATATCAATACCTGTTTTAGACATATATCTTATCTATTTTTTTTTTATCTTTCTATTACTTTTCGCTTTGACTCGGGGTTCTAACCCATGTCCATTTTAAGCCTTTATTCTTACTGAAAGACATCGACACGTCTTATGGGCACTGAGAGGTTACTTCAGAGGTTGCCACATTGACATGTTTCTATGGCAACTTCTGACATATTGTCGGTAAATTTGTGGGTTTGTTTATTTTCTGCTTTTTTAAGGACCATATAGAAAGATAGGTATTTAAAAATTTTTTAAATTTAGTTATATTTTTTGTCCCACAAGCATTATTAGTTATTATAACCGTTCTTAGGTATCCTCAACAAAATGTAAAGATTGAGAAAGTAACGTTAAAACAAAATTTTTTCTCTTCAATTATATCAGAATTCGCTAACGATTTTGCACTTCACAGTTTGCCCTTGATTTCGATATTTGTGTTATACTCAATTAAATAACATTTTGAATGGATTTGCAAATTTTTATTTGAATGTTAGACAATAAGCTCAATTTAAAGGAAATCAGCTACTAGCCCTACTTGGGCTATTGGTTAGCGTACCTGACTACTATTCCAACGGGCATGTCCTTAAGTGTTTCTGTGTTGTATTCCTTGTATAATTATTCCTTGTATAAATATATATAATATATTACTTATATAACCAACACAAGCCAAAAATTACTGGTTATCTCTGTCCTTTAAAAAAAAAATTCGAAGATAATATAAAGAAAACGGGTAACAAAGTTGAGATCTTGAGAACCATACGTTAAAGTTTGGAAACCTTAACTGTTACAGGTTATCTTACACTATGTCTGCATTTCTCGGTACTCAAATCAATTTAAACCTCTGATTAATGTTGGCGTGCTATCGAAGCTGAAGCGAGCTTCAACTTCGGTTCTGAAAACATAAGGATGTTGCGAGCAGAAAAGGTTGAGGACACTGTTTTAGAGAGTAATTGCATAGATCTAATGACGTTTTTTTTCTGTTCCCGTTTCAGTTTTATATGCTCTAATTCATATATGCCGAGTGGTTAGCGCGCTTGCTGCTGATCAAAGGGACCTGGGTTCGAGCCTCGGATAAGGCATGGATGTTCGTGTCGTTTTTCTGCTGAGGTCCCGCCATCCTCACAGACCTTCTACTATGGTGAATTAAACTGGCAGGCTCCTGTCAGACCTCTGTGGCAAGCAGTTCCTTGAAGGGGTATTTTTTTTTATTTTTATAAATGCGATAGCATAAAAACGATTTTGAGAAAATTGTTTTCAAGGCTTAAAAAATCGGAAATAAAAGTACTTGCTGTAATTTTGCAAGCAGAAATTATTTCAAGAAAAAGATTACTTTTTTTAAAAATAAAATACAAAATAATTCAATGTTAAATTCTTACTGAATTCACACTGTTTTTGACTTCGTGTCTTGAAATTGTACAGCTAAGACTTGTTTTTCTCTTTTCAAAAAATGAATTTTTTTTATCACTCACTCTGTCGTTCGTCCATCTGTAGAAATTCA
Source organism: Ryuthela nishihirai (assembly GCA_038380435.1). NCBI lineage: Eukaryota > Metazoa > Arthropoda > Arachnida > Araneae > Heptathelidae > Ryuthela > Ryuthela nishihirai. Next base: position 29,239,109 of record JAWZYU010000002.1, on the reverse strand, counting down.
ACCTTTTTAAGAAAATTTTTTTGTGGTGAATTGGTACTACTGAATATGGATTCTCATTTTCTGAATCTTCCAGTAGTTTTGATTTTCACTGTTAGAGAGCCCTAAAGTTGGAAAATTCAAAACTTGAAACGGATGTTGTAAACGATCTATTTATGCGAAAGATATGAAATTTTGGGATGGAATGTAGCGATTTCAACAACGAATACCAGTTATCCGGGTACTCGACATTTTCTTCGATTTTTCGAGTACCCGTGTAATTTTGCGGTATTCGAGAAGCAGGCAAACTCGATTTTTATTGTGAAAATTAAAATTACAAATTTGTAATTATTGTTACGAGGGGAGTTCAAAATGTTTTTGACATGCATCTACAGAACAAAAACCATTGCACTTGGCTCAAAATTTTTTACTGTTTTTCAAAGTGCTACACTTCAGCATCTATACAAAGTTGCAAACATCTACGCCAGTTCTGGAACTACTGTTGGGGAATATTCCGCAACTCTGAATTAACGCATTTTGCAAGGTCTTGCAACCTTGAAAAGGGCTTCCCAGCAAGTTCCTTTTTAATTTTTGGAAACAAGCAAAAATCGCATGGTGCAAGGTCGGTGAGGCATGGTGGTCATATTATTCTGATACGACTGTGTATGTTTGCCACTGTTCGAGAAAAGGATATGTATACTTTACTGTTAATGCACATTGAACTATCATTGAAGATGTTTGAGAGTGTATATATTTTATGTTAATACAGTATATGTTATTACCTTATTCCTGTATTAAATATTACAATAACCTGGATTAGCATATGCTCTTGGGCCATTTACGTTGTAATAATGTACATTTATATCAAAATAAAACCAAAAAAGTTCGAAAAGTCCAAAGATTTTGGTACAGTACTAGTTTTAAATCATTGAATAGATTTTGTATCGATAAAAATAAAATACACTTTAATGTTTATTCGAGTGTACATTAGATTGTGATTTTATAATCGAATACTTGGGTACGAAGAATTCTACTTATTTGGAAATACTTGTAGAATGTGATGGTCAAAGGGTTACATTAACGCAGTGATTTTATCCACTTACCCCTTGGAGGTGGGTAAGAAAATGGAACTATTGTAAAGGCTAAATGAAAAATTATTTTAGGGTTGGATACGTTTTAATGAAATATTACGATTTGTATTTCCAGAATCTTCCGTTGGTTCGAATTTTCACCGTTAGAAGGGTGCTATATTCGGAAAATGGCGAGCTTCATTCTCTTAAAATTAAACTTTTCGTGTTCGCCGGAAGCGATATGTTGTTTTTTAGTTTATATTTTTCTGCAAAATAATCTGGCGTTCCGAATACGTCAGAAAAAAAACAACAACAACAGATGGATACCTTCACGCGCTCTGTTTGTTAGTATTCATGTCCCATCCTCGAATTTGCCAGCATTCATGCGACCCTTCACTGAGTTTGCAAGTATTCATGCAACTTGTCCGAGTCGAGGGCTTTTTAGTGTAGAATCTTAAGGTCACAACCTCAAAATAGTCTTACTAGTTTCATCGCAGCTGTATTAAACTCATCTGTGGACATCTTTCCGTTTTTACTTCTCGCTTCTGATTTGTAGTTTAGTGTATAGGTTTTTTGGATTTGTCAAAGATCGTTTCTTTACTGAAAAATATTGAAAAAACACTACATTGGAGCTACTAACTCTGCTTCTATCTAAGCTTTTGGTATAAACACGTTGTTTAACCTATGATTGGGTGGATTTTAGGCTTTTTAAACTATGGTTGTGTATCCAGCTTACTATTGATAAATTTAACCGCTAACAGTTTGTATTATGTTGTTTTCCGTGCATCGACTTCTTTATATTCTTCGGCATTTGGGACACCGAAAGGAAGCTAGAGACATTGGCCATTCTCTTTCCTGGAGTGGCGACAGGCTCGTAATCTGTAGTTCTCAGGTTCGAGTCCCACCTGGACCATCGTTGAGATTTATCTCCTTAAAACTCTTCGCTTTGCCCTCAGTCGGTAGGGGCACCAATGGGCTTGGAAAGGCCACCATCCGTCGGATGGGACATTAAGTCATGGCCTCGTGTGTGGGAGAGCTATACCCTGTGCACTTTAAAGAACACGCTGGATGGCCTTAATGGGAGACTACCATCTGTCTTCCAATAGCTGTTCCAGTGGATCCCTCTCCCAATCTCTGAGCCTTCGGGGCCTTTGTGACCTGGCCATTTAGCCCATTGGTGTAAAAAGTGCCGCTCAGAGGTAAACAACCCAACAACCCATTCTCGTTCCACCCGATCGCAAAAAACTTAACATGAGCTTAGAACATGTGATTAAATTATGGATGACATTGAAATATTTTGCTTCTAATGCAGATTTTTCATACCTAGTTTTTAAAAAATTCTTAAACGCTACAAAATATCTACTTTTATATAGAAATATTAACTTTAAATTTTGACCCTCACATGCACAAAAGAAAAGATAATGATTCACTGTGATTTTCACTTTTAATCGGTATTCAATAATTTAAAGTTAGTAGATTATTTTTTCAAGTGATTTGTGTCTTCAAATGATTCTGTTTTTTTAAGTTTCTAATGGCTTATAATTTTATTTTTATTTGATGCTATTGAAAGCAAGTTATGATAATACCACTTTAGACATAACTAGAATATCATATCACCTTTAGCGAATATGAGATGCTCAATTACAATAAGAAAAAAAGTCTCATTTTCCAACTACTGCACCTTTTAATGATGAAAATTCAAATTAACGGATGTTCCATATATATCTGTAAACAAAAAAGCTGAATAACGGACATGAGACAAAAAGTGAAAACAATATTATTAGTTTGAAAACGAACTAATAATAAACAAGATATGTTTTATAATAAATAAATTTTTTCAGTTAAGTATATCATGAGATAGCAGTGACAAGAAAATCAAACGAATAAAAATAAAATAAATACCCCCTCAAGCAGCTGCTTGCCACAGAGGTCTGACAGGAGCCTGTCAGTTTATATGCCAAAGTAGAAGGTCTGAGAGGATGGCAGGACCTCAGCAGAAAAACGACAAACAGCCATGCCTTACCCGGGGCTCGAACCCAGGTCCCTTAGATTAGTAGTCAAGCGTGCTAACCACTCGGCCATGGGACGGCTAATCAAACGAAAAGGTGAAATATTTGCAATGTAGTAATAGGTAACAAGAAGAGAAGTATGAAAATGACATTGGCTCTAAATTTAAAGCTAGAAAAAAAGAAGTGTGTGATACAATTATAAGGCAAAGCTGGAAATAATAGTGGCTATGATAACAGGACATATAAATTAAAATTTGAAATGGAGAATTAAAAAGGGTTTAGCAACATGGTTTTCTGTATATAAGTTTTAGGATGTGTCAGAATTATTTTTCCCTAATCGAACTTAATAATTACCGAAATTATTTGGGCCCGGCTCGTCTGAAAATTGAGTCTGAACTCATCTCTAATAGAAATAATAGTTTTCATTCTTGGAATCCTCCCCATCATCCCAAAGGAAAAAAAAAATATTGTGTGTGGGTGCGCCATTGTGTTTTGGATATAGATATATACTCGTAGTTTCTTATTAACCCTTTCACCCTCATTTTTCAAAGTATTGGTTGCACAATGGAACTGTGATCACAATTTAGTTATGTATGAAGTTCAAACAAATTTTATTTGTTATAATCAGTCTTGCACCTACTTCTTCAACAACTTGGAAGAGGGTTGTTGTTGGTTGTTGTTTTACCTCTGAGCGGCACTTTTTTTTGCACACACTGGGCTAAATGGCCAGGTCACATGGACCCGAAGGCTCAGAGAAGGTTGGGGGAGGGGACCCACTGGAATAGCTGTTGGGAGACAGATGGTAGCCTCCCGTCAAGGCCATCCAGCGTGTTCTTTAACGTGCACAGGGTATGGCTCTCCCGCATACGGGGCCACAGCTTAACGTCCCATTCGACGGATGGCGGCCTTTCCAAGCCCATCGGTGTCCCCTACTGACCGTGGGCAGGGCGGGAAATTTTGCGGAGATAAATCTCAATGATGACCCAGCTGGGACTCGAACCTGGGAACTACAGATTACGAGCCTGACGCGCTACCGACTGAGCCACCCCCGCCCCAAAAGGAAGAGGGAGACACTATCTCTTTGTAAGGGAAATATCAACTTAAGATTAGCATAGGAGAGAAAAGGGTTAATTTCTATTGAAACTTAAGTTTTATATTAACGGGCGCTGATAAAGAAAGTTTTAATATTAAAATTGTTCGTTGTTTAACATTGGTACACGGAATAACGAATACCGAATACTTTTGCTGACAGTTTTATTTGTATAATGTTGAACTTATGTGATGTTACCCATTTTAATTTTAAAAAGTTGTGCTTTCCGATAGAGTCGCTTTAAAGCACATTATATGTTCACATCTTCAAAAAAAAAAAAAACGATCTTTTCCTTTGTAAAGTATTTTTTAGTAAAGATTTAGATTAGATAATCTTCAATCTCCACGAAAATAATTGTTGTACCAAGAAGTGGTTTTTTTATGAGTGACTTCAAGCGACAAAGACATTCCTAACATATCCTATGTATCCATATGTCAGTTGTACCAAGACAGGCGGAAGAATTGAGTTGAGCCAATTAATTTTTACAGTGAAGAGTGAGCTGTCTGGATTCGGGTGATCCAAGTTAGTCGGAGCAGCTGAAGACAAATGTCTATTCTTACACACAGTGGCAACTGGAGGATGGATTAGGACTGACAGTTTGACAAAGTGATAAGTAATGGCGACATCTGGGAGAGAGCATTTTTGTGTCGCATTGATAAATTATTCACTTTTTGCTCTCGTCTTCGTAATTTTAAAGACATTTTTAACGTAAAAAATATAGGAACTTCATGCCGTTTTGGGGTGTATTTTTTTCTTGTGAGCAGTGAAGAAGCGAACAATAGTTCGCTACAAATTTTTCGTTTTAATAGGAGTAAAATACGCAGAGTGTTTGGTGATGGTTGGTTTTTTAATAGTTTCACGATATTTGAATAACTTGGTAATTAGCTTTGGTATGTGCAAATATTCTAGAGTGTTTGATTGTTTATCCAAATAGTTTTTTGTGCTGTGGAAACCATTACCAAACCATGTTTTTAAACGGTGAATGTAGGGTTTCACTCTGAAGTTTAATTCCTTCATCTTATACGTTTTTGCAGTGGTGTTCAAAACTTAAGCATAATACACAAGTGTTGGGTGATCTCAAAAACGCGACAATGAAAATGTAATGATATTTGTAGTGACAATGCATTGTTATATGACCAATGTGACCCATTTTCTTTGGCTCCAAAGCGGGACACTTTCTACAATACCTCACTCTCCGTAAAAACAAATTGGGATGTATGGTCACCTTCGTTGTGCTTTTCTGTGTCAGGCGATCCGCAGTGATCAATAAATAACAGTGAACGGCATTTTTCGCAGTACACTTCCGGTCTAGTTTGGATTTGCTAAGGAACTAAAATTTTTGTTTTAACTCTGTAATAAAAGGACATTTTTGTTTTGTCAACTTATTTTGAAGACCATGCCCAATAAATAAAAAAAAATTAACTGTAATAAAAAATAAATAATAATGAAAAAGTTAACACATTAAATAATAATGTCTGAAGAGAAAAAATCTCTAAGAACTCGGTGTTCGTTATCACGCGTTAATCAGAAACGACTAAATAGTGTATTCCCTTATCATAGGCTCATATGTATCGACACCACCATGAGTCAACAAATCCTGCGCATACAAGTCGGTAAGCGCCAGGTTCGTAATCTACAGCTCCCAGGTTGGAGTCCTAGCTGGGCCAGCGTTGAGATTTATCTTCGCAAAACTCCCCATCCTGGCCTCGGTCAGTAGGGGACACCGATGGACTTGGAATGGCTGCCGTCCGTAGGATGGGAAATTAAGCCGTGGCCCTGCGTGCGGGAGATCCATACCCTGTGTATGTTAAAGAACATTCTGGATGGTCTTGATGGGAGGCTACCCTCTGTTTCCTAACAGCTGTGCGGTGGGTCCCCTTCCCCCAACCTTCTCTGAGCCCTTGGGTTCCTTATCACCTGGCCATTTAGCCCATTGTGTGTAAAAAAAGTGCCGCTCAGAGGTTAAACAACCCAACCTCGAGTCATGTATACTTACTTGCATAAGCAGGTTTGTATGAATTGGAAGTAGAATACAAAGAAAAAAACAACAGTAGCAGCGCGGAAAAATTAAATTTAAATTCAAATGAATATTTAAAAGGAAAGTTATTATTATTAAAAGGAAAGTAATTATTATTAAAATTATATTACCCGCTATAAGCTTTACAAATTTAAATTATGTTTTGTCGTCGCTTTTATCTTTAGCTAGTCTAACTAGCAGTGTTTTAATATTTTACAATACGATAGCCTATTTCCATAGGAGATTTATTCACGACGATGTTATTATTTCAAAGCATGACATTCTGGTGCCTCTGCATCCTTTCCAATGGAAAGTGGGACATGAACACAATCGAATCTATATCGCCAGAGTCATAGAGCATTCCAATTGGATATTTCCATGGTTTATGCACATGAATGCTGGAGTGGTCATAGCTAAGGGACCTGTTTTGATTTATATGGAATATAACACCTACACAAGCATCAAAACTGTACTTACGTTATTTACTAGGCTGGTCATGAATCTCATAGTACTATATCTTATTGTTTCCAGAGAGCAGACTGGAGCTCGTGGAGGGTTCTTGCAGGGTCTTGACAACCTCCAATGCATGAGGTCTCGTGGTAATATATCTTATTTTTTCCGGAGAGAAGACTGGAGCTCGTGAAGGGTTCTTGCAGGGGGTTGACGACCTCCAATACATCTCCCCAGCGTATCCCACACATGCTATATAGGGTTCAAGTTCGATAATAGATTGGCCATTGCATCCACTGAATATTCTCACGTTCGAGGAATTCATCGACTGTCTGAGTCTTATGAAGGAAGACATTATCAAAATAAATTCGGGGCTATACATCCAACTAGAGTGTCTCCAGTAAAGACATGGAGCGGTGTATGTCCTTTTGACATAATGCTGCCGGAGACCATCAAATACCACGATAATAATAGCTTCGTTTTTGAAGTTAAAAGGTTGGCAACGAGTTCTCCACTTGTTCCAGATAATAAAAAAAACAGAGAATCAGTCTGAAGACGGAATTGGAATTCATCATTGAAGAGTACATGCACGTATTGTTCTGGTCGCGTCTGTACCATGTTAGTCAGTTCTGTGGGAGGAAGACCGATGGGCTTGGAAAGGCCGCCGTCTGTCGGATGGGACATTAAGCCTTGGCTCCGTGTGCGAGAGAGCCATACCCTCTGCACGTTAAAGAACACACTGGATGGCCCTGACGGGAAGCTACCATCTGTCGCCAACAGCTATTCCAGTGGGTCCCCTACCCCACCCTTCTCTGAGCCTTTGGGGTCCTTGTGACCTGGCCATTTAGCCCATGGTGTGCAAAAAAGTGCCGCTCAGAGGTAACACAACCCAACCCTGTGGAAGGAATTGAAGAGAATACAATCACTCATCTGGCGTTAAGCGTTCTCTGGTGAAGCGTACTGTAAACTTTGCCATGAAACTCTCCCCCAATGGCTGCAGCAAGCTTCAGAGAGAGCTTGTGACTTTGAGATGTTAGCGCAAGATAGCGGTCATCCTGAGCTGTTGTCACTCTTTAGACGAACATGCATTCATCTACGGCTAACTACTGTCAGTTAGAAACGTCAGAATCCTTTAACCGCACAAATTTCAAATGTAAGTTTTAATTCAGACTGTTATCTTTCTGTAAGAGAAAAATAATACTGGGCTCTAAGACAAAACATGAGAGAAATAAACATTTTGCCATTTGTAGACTCCGATACTCATTTCCTCATTTTCCAAAGTTTTGAAAGCATTTATTGTGGACATTTGCAGGTGTTAACCACATCGGCCTGGGATCGACCGTACTCTGGTGGTAGAGCAATGGGTATTCTAACATACCCGAGAGCTTTGTTACGTGTAAAAGCATCATGTCACGTCTTTGTGTCATACTGTTGTTGCGAAACGCTCTACCAGTTTGAACACAACCCTTGCGCAACAGAAAATGACTGGCGCAGAATCAGAGCTAACTTTTGCAACACCCCGGATTTGCCTTTCGAGTCACATATGCAAATTTTGTCCGGTCAGGCGATTTTTGGGAGGCATACTGCCGTGCGTGTATTATATGTCATTGACACACAAAATGTAACGTTAATAATTTTAGTCGTTTGTGAAATATTTAGCAGCTTGTAAATTATACTTAGCTTTTGAACACACTGGTATAATAAATGACAACCATCATTTAATATACAAAAGCTTCGAAAAATATTCTTATATTTGATGCTGACGAGCTTCATATATCTAAGGTGGGCATTTTCTTGGATACTGCAGTGCACGTTCTATCTGCGACACCGTAATAGAGCTTATTATTGAATGCTGTTGCTGTGTGCAGTGAATCGGAGCGTCAGTAACTCCACTGAACGTGATTAAGGTTGTCCATGTTTCTGCTTCCTCACAGATACGACTGCGCAGGATTTAGCTCCCACGCAACAGTGGCAACAACAGTAATCTGTGAAGCCAACTACTTTATAAGACAGTGCACAAAATTCGAAGTTGTATCTTGTGACTTCCATTTATGGAATTCATTAATGCAAAACTAGTTGAGCAAATAGATATACTACAGAAAATTTCGATGCATTGGGTCGTAGACTTCGGTTTGTTCGAAGTGTAGCTGTGCGGTAAAATAAGTGGAAGGTTATGGTGGCGCCATTCAGTTAGTGCCATAAAAACAATAGAGCGAATTCAGATATAAGAGAGGGGCGGGGGTGGCTCAGTCGGTAGCGCGCCAGGCTCGTAATCTGTAGTTCCCAGGTTCGAGTCCCAGCTGGGTCAGCGTTGAGATTTATCTCCGCAAAATTCCCCGCCCTGCCCACGGTCAGTAGGGGACACCGATGGGCTTGGAAAGGCCGCCGTCCGTCGGATGGGACGTTAAGCCGTGGCCCCGTGTGTGGGAGAGTACCCTGTGCACGTTAAAGAACACGCTGGATGGCCTTGACGGGAGGCTACCATCTGTCTCCCAACAGCTGTTCCAGTGGGTCCCCTCCCCCAACCTTCTCTGAGCCTTCGGGGTCCATGTGACCTGGCCATTTAGCCCATGGTGTGCAAAAAAAGTGCCGCTCAGAGGTAAAACAACCCAACAACAACTCAGATATAAGAAATTTGCGAAATTCTCATATTTCTATGTAAATATATATTTAATTTTAATTTTCATTACGATGAATGTATTTAATGACTTTGAGAGCAAACCTCATATCACCGTTGTGATTAAGGTAAAAAAAGTTTTCCGTAGTATTTTTTAATATACCTTTTCTTACAGACCTTGTTTCATACATTTCTCAACTCTTTCATTTTTCGTTTCCTTTCCGATTTAATGCGTAATTTTTGGCGCTCGGGTATTGGCGTACGAATTTAACTATATATAAGGTGTTCGATTTGTGAAAAGCAATTAACTCAAAAAATAAAGACTAGAGTTTACACAATGAGCCAGTACGAAGCTATTCTATCATTTTCAGTTGCATTTTGAATAAAATGTTTAATTGTCACGACGAGTTAGGACCAAAGCTACCGAATTGTCATAAATCATTTAAATTCTGGAAATGACATGTAGTTTATATTTCATCTAATATTTCAACTCAATTGAAATATCAGTTTCATACCACCTAAAAAGTGCACATTAAATCACTTCAGATGTACGCTTTATTTCAGATTATGTTATCTCACAGCCATTAAAATAACATTTTAAGAGATAAATAATACTTGAGCTCTAAGACATAACTTGAGAGGTATAAACATGAGGCTCGAAGAGAGAAAAAAGTTTCCTAGAACTTAACAGTCAAATCACAACATCAGCTTGCATATATCATGACCATTATTACTATTGGACCTGGGTTGGGAGATATGGTGTGACTAACTTTTGGAATGCCCTCCCTCTTTTTGTAATGAAGGAATATATTTTTTATTATGCATTACTCCTCATTTTGTGCTCTTTTGTTTAATATCCGAATCATTTGTTTCATAGGTCTTCATCAACTCATTTGATTCACCTCCCAATCTTATTATACAATACAGGGGAAAAAAAAATTGCAACACCCGAAAGGATTAATGCCATTTTTTTGAAACGCTGGCAGCTGTTAGCATATGCTGAAATGTGCGATTGATTACATTATCAAAAAAAAAATATGGAAAATTATCACTTTACCTACCCAGTAAAGCGTTATAATTAGTATGATGCTGAACCGTCCCACGCAGCAATACATTCATGAACACGTGAGAGAATGCTATCGTACAGCTCTATAATGTCTTCCTGACGGATAGAACTGTTAAATAGCGCGAAGTCGCAGTTCCATTTCAGCAACAGTGGTTGGCGTACCTGTTGGAGCTGTCGACCCATCATGTGCCAGACGTGTTCAATAGGTGAAAAGTCCGGCGAGCGTGCTGGCCACTTGAAAGTTTTGCTCCTGTAGATACTGCAGACTAATGCGGCAGTGTGGGGACGGGCGTTATCTTGCTGGTAAAAGGTTAGAAATCCCCTTATGATGACCAGTTCTGACCGAGATGCCCGACTAATGGCACCCCACACCAAGACACCAGGTGCTGGAGCTGTGTGACGATGTCATACGCACTGTGTGGCGTTCCTTTTCTCTGAATGACGGCGAACACGTTGTCTACCATCGTGCTAACCAAGATAAAAACGAGATTCGTCACTAAACAACACGGTACTTCTCTCTTGTTCGTTCCAGTCTCTTTGTTCCTTGTTCGTTCCTGTCTGAAGCGACACTACTGAAGATGTACTTGCATGTGGGCAAATGTGAGGGGCAAACGCAGTGCCAGACGATAGGCTCGCAATGAAAACTGTAAAAGCCTGTTGTTTACCGTCCGCCTGGTAAATATTCGGTGTGCTTACCTGTTGCCAATCCCTTTGCAGTTGCGTTATAGTCGCAAATCTGTCACTCAATGTCATGCCTCGCAAATGGCGGTCCTGTCGCTCCGTGGTCATATGTCGTCTTCCTCATCCTTGTCGGAGTATGCTGCATTCTTCTTGAACCCACTGTAGCCATTTATGTATGATGGTGCTGGGATTGCGGCCAACAAGTTTGGCGACATCTCTGTACGACAAGCCAGCTTTTCTAAGTCCGATGATTCTTGTACGCTCAAAGTCTGTTAACTGTTGGAATGTGTATCAACTTCTGCGTAAGTGCATCTTTAGCGGTTTAGAACAGTTTCCACAACGTATTGTCAACCAGGGAGCTTTGTTTGCCTTTATCTGTGTTTGACTGCTTCGCACCTGTGACGTCAGTTCACGCCTGTCCAATCGTTTCGATCGTCCTGCAAACCTAACCATTTCCATGCATTTTCATATGCTATCACCTCCTTAAATTTCGTCACATTTGCATAACTTCTTGCAAGTGCTGCATTTTTTTATTTCCTGTAGTGTATTTTTGCCATTTCTAATGAGTCCACCATCCATTTTACGTAAAAATGTGTTTTTGTGCATCATTAAATAATGTATATCATGAAAATAATGAAATTTAATTTTTTGTTAAAATTGTAAAATGGGATTTAGTAAGTTTTTTGAACGACGCTCACCAGAAACCTGAAAACACCTTGTTAAAATATTGTGATTCGCATTTCCCTAAGTAATGATAGTATTTCTTAATAAAGTAGTTGTTTTTTTTCTGCCGTCAGAGGACCCTAAATTTGGAAAATACAGAACTTCAAATAAACGAATATTGTAAACGATTTATTCATGCTGCAGATTTGGAAGTTTGATTGAATAACGGGATGGTCCATTAGGTTTATATTTACAACAGCAGTTTGGTTGCTCATCCACAGGGTTGGGGAGAAGGAAAAAAAAAAGAAAAACTTCGTTTCAGGGAAAATTATTGTTTTTTAGTTTGGATAGGTACAAATGAAATATTACTATCTGCATTTTCCGAATCATCCATTAGTTCAAACTTTCACTGTCATAGGGTGCTAAAGTGGTAAAATGACGAATTTGATTCTCTTTGGAAACAAGAGTTTCTATATTCGCCAGAAGCGATATAAAACATTTTCATAAAAAAACTTCCATAAAATGCTTTTATAATATATTTAATTATCTATATTAGATATGAGTTCGGGTTCAAGTTTTCGAGCCCGAACCATTTCAATATTTACTGAACTCGAGCCATGTTAGGGGTAAAAATATTTCTGACATATCGTAAAACATATTTACAGAAATATATGCGCTAAGCCATATGTTAATTCTTCTTATTAAAGTATAATAAATTTTGAAATAATTTTTTGGAAATCAAATTAAAATATCAGTGTTATTTCAGTCGAAAAGTTCTAGAAATATGTATGAAATAATTCATAGAACTGAAAATTCTTGAGTAACATCATTATTAACTCTCTAAGAGTGATTTATTAATAAAAGGAAGAGAATGTTTAAATAATCTGATGTTTTTAATTATGCTCATTTTTAATTGCAAAAGAACTCTTAAGACTGATTAAAAGCTTTAAATTCTAAACAAAATAATTTTTTTCTGAATTTATTAACAATTACGAGAAAAATAAGAAATTTAAATTAGAACTGAAGTCGGTGTACTATTTTAAACCCGAGCTCGTCTGTATAAAAATACGTGTACATCGGTTGTGATTTTGGTCGCATGATCTCTTACGATGATCCCTTGGTTGTATATATGTAGTACTCTGTTGCCAATATTTTCCCGTATAGAACTCTGTTATTAACTGACGTTTGATTTTTTCTTCTTCAGCAAGTGCAATCACTATATTTTTAATCCAAATAAGATATTTGTGAATCTTATAAAAGAGTGTATAGATGTTATAGATTTCAGTCGCCTTTATGTTGGGATGGATTGATCCCTTATTTTAACTTCTTTTGAATAATTCGGTGACAAAAACAAAGTGACAAAAACTTCAACTATGTCAATATTTAAATAATTTTATTCACTTCCAGATCTGTGTTATCATAACACAAAAGTCGTGTTCTAAAGTTATGTAACTTAGTACAATCGCCTTTGTTAATATAGAAGTAAGGAAATACTCCAAAAATGTGAATAGTAATAATTCTGTCCAACTGTTATCCAGTAAAAACTGATGAGCGTGGATATAATTAATGCAGCATAATAGTGTAAATTACCCACTAAAAAGAATTTGTCGTTTATCTCTTAAAACTAGAAAATTAAATATCTACCGAAGGATAGGCGAAGTAGAAAAAAATAACACATTGTGTTTTGAAAACGAATTGAAAACTGTGTTTTGTGGTTTTGTTAATTCGATGTAGCGTGTTTTTCTTTGGCAACATTCTTGCAATTGTATAGTTTTGTTAAATTCAAAATTAGCAATTCATGCACATTTATAGATTTTGATATTTATGCAGTCATAAAATGCAATTTAGATTAAAAATCTGTTAAAAAGTTTGTTTTTAAAAATTTTTCATGTTAAGATAATATAACCATAATTGTAATTAAATGCCATAATAACCATTTTATAGTAATTAGGTAAGTGTGAAAAAATCCACCCGTCCACCTTTCGGACTCGAACCCTGGATCTTCCGGTTAAGTTGCAGTTACTCTACCATATGAGTTAAGGCCGGGGCAATTCACACTTGCTTAAGAAAGATGATGCTATGAAGCTTTACCATGTATGTGGTTCCAAGTGTCGGGGTACTCATGCGCTATCTCTGTCGACGATAACCAAGCTTTATAACCTCATATACATGGCTTGGGTTATTTAGATGCACAGCATCGAAGCTCTAGAGGGAAATAACTTTTCACGCCGTAAACAGGCACCAATGTGACAGGAAGGAATTAATCTCATTCACTACAGTGATGATTATTAGTCGTAATTAGGCAAATGTGAAAAAACTGTGAACAGGCCTTAGCTCAAATGGTAGAGCAACTGGCACACGTAACCAGGAGATCCCGAGTTCGAGTCCGGGAGACGGACAGTGGATCTTTTTTCACTTTTGTTTAATTGCTACAAATTACTATCACTCTAGTTAGATTTATTCCTTCAACCATTTTTATAATTCACTGAAAGAATGAAAATGTGGAATGTGATGAGGTAAAGGTAAGAGTAAACAGTTGTTTTTCGAGTATTATTTATTAGTTCATACAGATATTTTGTGACACAAGTATCGGTTCGAGAATGACTACTGATAGTGGTTCATGTATGTTAGAATCAAACCAACGTGCAATAGGCTGCAAATGTCTGTCAGAATATAATCAGTATTTACTAGAAACAAAAAACAAAACGAACACCGATATACCACAAAGTCCAGATTCTGAAAATTTTTTCACTGAAAAAATGATTACTGCAATTGTTGCCAGAATTTAACATTAAAGACTTGATTTTGCATTCCTTTCAGGAAGAAGTTTCGACACCTCATTACCAAGGCTTGAAAGATACAGTCGACTACTCGCTAGTGGCGAGAGATATTTTCGAAGTGGTGAGTCTGTTTATCTAAAACGTGACACTTTTTAGAAACTACACTTCGCCGAACAAATCGTGAAAAAACTAGGAAGTATCGGTAGGATTTCACTGAGCAATTTACTGGGCGAGTGTCATTGTATGCGGAAATGCTACCTTCTAACTTCTTAATCATGAAAATTCATATGTTAAGAGTGCATTAGAACAGCTTAGCTACATTTAGTATGTGTATAATGTGAGTGAACTATCGTTCGGTTTTTTTTTTTTTGAGCACCTCCTCTGGGGAAACTATCTTTATCATGTTAAAAAACGCTTGTTGAAATTCTTTTTGTTATGTTCAAAATTAGTTCGTTGAATCATTTATATAAATTTGGTGAAATCAGATAAACATACTTTCCAAAACTGAGTTAATGACGTTTAGAGAAAAACAATGTGCCTTCGTTTGGTGCAACAATCAATCTTGAAGAAGCTTTTCAACCTGAATTTCGAAAAATAGTGGACATTCCAGTTGTTTAAAGATTTATAGAATTTATATTGACAGCTGAAAAATAAGTGAAAAAAAAAGGTCACAGTTTGTCACATATCATTGGTTGCGAATTGCCACTGTAAAGTAGGAACGGACGAACTTTTACTGTCGGAGAAATAAAGCCAAATATAAATTATACTTAGAGGTGATCGAATTGTTTTTGCTGTAATGGCTAAAATATCTTAAGTCGCAAGTTACAAGATAAGGTTGAGAGAAAGATGGATTACTTTCATCTAGGCTGCCCAGTGTACTGAGTATTACTCATCTACCTAATATGGCCATAGTTTAACATCCCATCTCACGAAAAAGACATTTTCAGCTGCATCAGAATTCTTTCGTCATAAAGAACAGAGCGCGAGAAGCGGAGCAAATGTCACCGTTAGTAGAGTTATCGTTCAACCCAGACTGTGGATTGTCTCTAGACTGATACATGGCAGGCTACCGATGTAACTCTTTGTGTCCTAAATTGTGTCTGGAGAGTCACTTGTGTTTATAATTATTTCTGTTAAAATGTAGTAGCGTGATTCGTTTCCGTTCTAAGCTGTGTTTACTAAAAGCAAAATTTATCGGTAATGGACATTTCTAATTTATTAGGTGAATCATCCTAATTATGAAATCTCATGCCCCACGCAGGTTCCGCAAAATTCCCCGCCCTGCCCACGGTCAGTAGGGGACACCGATGGGCTTGGAAAGGCCGCCGTCCGTCGGATGGGACGTTAAGCCATGGCCCCGTGTGCGGGAGAGCCATACCCTGTGCACGTTAATGACACGCTGGATGGCCTTGACGGGAGGCTAACCATCTGTCTCCCAACAGCTGTTCCAGTGGATCCCCTCCCCCAACCTTCTCTGAGCCTTTGGGGTCCATGTGACCTGGCCATTTAGCCCATAATGTGCAAAAAAGTGCCGCTCAGAGGTAAAACAACCCAACCCAGCCCCACGCAGAAACTCAATTATTAGAATTGAATATATATTTTCTATGATGATTCCAATGAAAATTGTAAGACATTATCAAGATAATCATTCACGTATATAATTTAATGTTTTAGATAGATAGATAGATAATTTTTATTTCAGATAATGTTTTACAGTATACAAAAACTTTTGAGGTCTCACAAGAGCAGGCTCGTTCGTGAGATCTCAATATAGAAACAATTTCAATTGAAAACATCAGTCGTCACATTGAATAATACACAAAAAAAAAAGGAAAACAACTCAATACAAAAAAAAAATTCTAGTAATCCAGAAGTGATGACATTTTATATCCCTTGGCCGAGTAGTTAGCGCGCTTGGCTACTGATGTAAGGGACCTGGGTTCGAGCTCCGGGTAAGATATGGATGTTTGTGTTGTTTTTCCGCTGAGGTCGTGCCATCCTCACAGACCTTATGCTATGTCATATATAAGCATATAAACTGACAGGCTCCTGTCAAACCTTTGTGGCAAGCAGCTGCTTGAGGGGGTATTAATTTTTATTTATTTTATATCTAATGTACAATGTTGCTGCTGTGCATTCGTATATAGCCAACTCTTCGTGTGCAAGTTAACTTTTTGGAAAATTCCGCTGTCGAAATGCCCTACGTTGAAAGATTAACTGGTTTGCATGTTCCATAACTGAGCAATGCGTGCAGATATAACAAAAAAATATATATATATAATTTCCGCATAATATCCTCAGTTAACAGATTTTCTATCGAAAGCTAGAGTACTCCTGAAGGGTAGCGGAATTCTGTATGCAAAATTCTTCATTTTTTGCAGAGATCAGAATAAACGGTGCTTGATTAAAAAAAAAATAACGCTTCGATATATATACTGTATGTATTGAATAACTTACATATGTTTCGAATATACCTTTGACTGGTTATTTTTTTCTGCATTATATTTAAAACTTCAATCTTCGAGATTTGAACGACCTTCACATCCGTAAAATAAATACCCTTCAATGGAGCTATTCTCCACAGATGTCTGACAGGAGCCTGTCAGTATAATCCACCATAGAAAATGTTTGTGAAGAAGACTAGATCTCAACCGAAAAAAATACGGAAAACAAATATCCATCCTTATCAGGGGCTCGACCCTGATCCATTTGATCTGTATTCAAGCGACAAATACATCCGCTCTTACTTTCTTTAATTTGAGCGCACTATTCCTATAGGATACGGGTGCCAGTGGTTGAAAAACAATGATTTGAAGCAGCCGGTATCCAATACGTCCACAGATATCAGTGCCAGTGGTTGAAAAATAATGATTTG
Source organism: Ryuthela nishihirai (assembly GCA_038380435.1). Taxonomy (NCBI): domain Eukaryota; kingdom Metazoa; phylum Arthropoda; class Arachnida; order Araneae; family Heptathelidae; genus Ryuthela; species Ryuthela nishihirai. The sequence goes on along the minus strand of JAWZYU010000002.1, from coordinate 29,221,815 downwards.
AAGTAGCCGGTATCCAATACGTCCACTATATGTGGCGAATGCATATACATACACTGAAGTGACATTGAATTAGGGATAGCAACCTAGTAACATGTTGGACTCCCTCTTGCCCTGATAACGGCGCCACACGACGAGGCAAGGACTCCACACGCTTGCGTAAATGTTCCATAGGTATGGCGACCCATGCATCCTCCAGAATTGTCCACAATTATCTCAAGGTCGTCGCTGGTGGGACATAGGACCGAACACTGCTCGATGGTATCCCAAAGATTTTCGATGGGATTTAAATATGGGTTTCTAGGTGGCCAATTCATTATTTCAAAGTCAGCAAAATGCTCCTGCAACCATGCAGTAGCCAACCTGGACCTGTGAGATGAACAGTTGTTTTGCTGGTAGACGCCATCTCCATTTGGATGCATGATGGCCATAAATGGGTGTAAATGGTCAGCCATGAGTTCTACGTATGGGATGCATTGAGAGTCGTCGGTACACGTACCAAAGATCCTACAGACGTCCTACTGAAGACACCCCAGGCCATCACTGAGCCACCACCAGTTTGTACTGTTCCGACCTGACATGCAGGATCCATGGCTTCATAATCTCAGTCTCCCATTGGCGTCATGAAGTTTAAATCGGGATTCATCACTCCAGGCTATCCATTATCAATTTTCGATGGTCCAGTTTTAATGTTCTTTAGCCCAGGCAAGGTGTTGAGCCCAGTGTCGTACTGTTAGAAGTGGGACTATCGTAGGTCGGTGGCTCCCGAATCCGAGACCATGAGTGAGCGTTCGTTGCACGGTCCGTGCACTGACTTCCCTGCTGGAACCCACGTTCAGATGGGAGATGATTTCAGATAATGTTTGTCCCCTATCGGTCTGTACGATGTGGGTCAGATTGCGAAGCTCACAATCATTCAAGGTTGGTTGTCCTTTATCAGTTTGCCCTTATCAGTTGTTTTTTTTTTGCCGAAATTTTCATATTCCCGGAACACGCTTGAAACTGTTGTACGAGAAAATCCAAGTTCGTTGACAATTTCGGAGATCGAGTGTCCTATCCGTCGTGCATCTACGATCTGCCCTCTGTCAAATGCATCTAAATCCCGCGCATTTCCCATTACACTTCTCACGACGAATGCTTGGGGAAGCCAAAGCAGACAGCTATATATGACCAGAGTTTCAGCCATGCGTGCGCGCAAATGCGGGATTTGCGGTACTGAATTTGGATAATGTCTCCTATCCCTAATTCAATGGCACTTCAGTGTACAAGAAATAACATTAATTATATTTTCCTACCTGATTACTAATATATAATGTGGCAAATGTGGTATAATACGACAACCACAAGTGTGGCGAGCTTAGAATTTCTATTGGACAACGCTGATTTAAAGTATTGCGATAATTAAGATTTCTCTAGTTGTATTTTTATGCCTGAATTTAATTTTTGTTTCATAGTCAATAAGAGTATACATACTCAGTTGTCTGTTTCTATATCAGGGTCGGGGGTGGCTCAATTGTTATCACGCCAGACTCATAATCTGCATTTCTAAGGTTTGAATCTCACCTGGTCCATTGTTGAGATTTATCTCCGCAAAACTCTCCGCCCTGCCTTGATCAGCAGGAAACACCAGTGGGATTGGGTAAGTCACCGTCTCGGATGAGACTTTAAGCTGTGGCTCCAGTGTGCAGGAGAGCCATACCCTTTGCACGTTAAAGAGCACGCTGGATGGTTTTGACGGGAGGTTACCATATGTCTTCTAACAGCTGTCCAGTTTGTCGTGCTCGACGATCTTGTGACCTGACAAATTTAGCCCATTGTGTGCAAAAAAGTGCCGCTCAGAGGTCAAACAACCCAACCAGTTTCTATACAATCTTTTTCTTTGTTTTTCGTTTGTAGTTTTTATTTTGACTTTCAATTTCTTATTTTAATATTTTTTTCATTTCGGATCAGAAGCTGTTACTTATTTTTTTTTAGTGTGTGTATTTGGGGATTTCTACCAATAAAGTTATTATGTATTATAAATATCTGTAATTTCGTGGGAAACGTTTAGATTGTTTGACTAAGCCAATCTAAGTTTGAGAGAATGTAATAACTGAAGCAATCATTTTCTCAAATGCAAATTAGAGCGATCCCTAATGGAAGTGGCTTCCGCTACAGTAATTTGATACTCAGCACTTTGAATATTGAGGAAGACAGTCATCTCCCCCTTTGAATTGAATTTCTGTCTCTGCCTGAATTTGAATGCTTTGCAAAAATGAAGCAACAATAGCAAATGAAGAGATGCCTACTGAAAGGCAAAGTTTTAACTATTAGGCCAGTATGGAGAAAATTTGTCTGTTTCGGCTAGTGTTACATGCTATATAGTGAGAAAATCGTGAATTTCAACATCATTTTTTTTTGTATCCCATAATACCAGGGAATTGTTTTGAGAATTCAGATTGTTTTCTGCTTAAATCGTTAAATTGTCACAGCATAAAGCAGGCAGTTGGAAGAAGACAAATGTGCGTAATTTTTTAAATATAAATTTACACTTTTACGTCTGAAACTTCTGATTACGTAGTTCTCGCTTATATACTATTTGTTGTTCGTCGAGGACGTGGCCAAATAATAAGCTTCTGTTAAGGTAGGTCGCCCAGAATGCGCCCATTTAAATGGCCCAGCTAGGTAACGATGTAGACCACACACTGCTGGGTTGAAAAGTATTATGTTCAGTTGGATGCATCACGGCTTCATTTCTTTACGGTGCACCTCCCTCGTCGTTGCCACCACACTTACTGAGGCAAAGGATCCTTCTTTCTTGTTCCACGTTTGCATATTTAATCAAACTTGGCTTACGCATACACACCTCCCTACACATATATACTCAGTTCATATTAAATGCCGAAGCTGTGTCACGTCCGTTGCCGCAAAGGCAGACTGTACTGGCAACATTAAGGAGATGGGGTGTGAAGTGCGTGAATACGTTTACGGTGTGCTGCAGTGAGTTTCTTCTGAGGTAGAAGCGCGAATGGCACAACACCGGAATAAGAAGTTTATGTCATCTTTAATGTTTCATGCTTCCTAGTATATCTTTTCTTTGCAATTTTTACAGGAAACGAATATTCTACTTGCACATTTAAAGAAAATGAGAATTGTAGTAGTATTTTTTTTTGTTGCCCTATCATATAATAATCTAGCTGCTTTTTGTGCTTTTAAAATTACGAGTATAATGTTCGCTGCGGTAAACTGTGTCACAACGTAACTCTCCATGCATGCGTTATTTGAAATAATTGCAGCGCTTAATGGTTGAAGGCTATGAGATAATCTCGCAATTCAGTGACCATGTGGAATGGCTAATATTGACGGAACGAAGGCATGCAGTATTACTTAGAGGTGAAAGCAGAAAAATGACGATGCTTTGCAGAACGCAAACAATACTAAGTACATCTAACAGTAATTAAACGGCAGTTTTTGCAGCAGATGTTAATTTTGGAAGCCACTATGTTTAGGAAACGTACCGTTGTTCAAAATTTAATTACACCAAATTATTTTCTTGCGACAAGTCGCAGATAATGTGTCTAGGGGTAGTGGGGAATGCAGTTCATGGATTATAAACCTCCCTTTGGTTCTGAATGGGAAGTGGCAGACGTGGCGCCAACTGTTTTCAATTAAGCTCTCAAACTCTGAAACTGCTGACAAAAAGATTTAGCATTGTATAATGAGAAAGAAGCAGGTGCCATAGAACACCATCACAAAGTAAAAATCAAGCTTATCGTAAATCGATTTAATATTAAAGACGTGAAGTCGAGCACTATATTATTTTTACTTAACTCTATGTCGATGTATGCTAAAAATATTAATTCGAATAATGAATATTAAACAATTCATATACCTCTGTGTAAGTTAACTAAAAATATTAACCTTTCATTAATTTTTCGCAGATTACAGTTGGAGAAGTGATGGAAATAAATGTAGGCTTCTGCAGTGAACTGCGACTCTAACTTTTAGCGAACTTTTAATTCAGTTGGGTGATACTCTATGCCAGCGATATAATAGTTGAATCGGTGGAAATTCCCAGGAGGATGTTAATGTAATGATTGAACTACGTGATATTATTGAAGCTTTTGTAACGAGGGGCCACCATGCCGTTATTAGTTCAAAGGGGCAAGTGGAGCTCATTCACATGGTTCTGTTATTACCATGTCTGATTAATTTCGCGATTGATCGTATGTTGAAACGAGGGAAAGTGTGCACTGGACGGGTTCAGATATCTGGAAATAAAATATCCTTGTACACTAGTAGATTAGTCATAACTAATATCTTCATTTAGACGGAGAGTTGGCTGAGTCCGATAGTGCGCCAGGTTCGTAATCTGTTGTTTCACGTTCAAGTTCGCCATTTTAACTGACCCCATGCACTGAGATTGCCTCCACTAACCTCTACTCTGCCCTCTGTGTCAGAAGTGGCACCAGTGAGCATGGAAAGACAGCCGCCCATCGGATGGAACGTTAACCGTAACCTGTGCACACTGACGAACATGCTGTATGGTCTTGCCGGGATGCTGTCATCTATCTCTTAAAGCTGTCCAGTAAGTCACCTAACCAATATCTGAGCCCTTGGGTTTTTCGTGACTTGACGATTTAGCCTATTGCGTGCGCAAAAGTCCCACTTAGATGTAAAACAACCCAACTGAATTAGCTATATTCATCAAAGTGATGATGATCAGGAGATGAATGCTTAAAACCATTGAGAAGTTGCAGCTTTTGTGTAGTGCTAAGGTGAGTGACCCGACAAAGATATTTTGGTTATTTTCGATTGTGATTTCTGCTAACAAACTGCCAAAGTGAGCTTCAAATACTAACAATGTTTAAGTTTTAATGCAAGATTGCGCAAACCGTGCCGGGCCCCCATTTTTTGGTGGCCTAGACATATTTGTCAGGTTGGACGTAATAATATTTTGAAATAAAGAAAAAATCCCATATAAACGAAAGTACAAGTACCAGAGATAGTTCTGGGCTGGGATTGTTTTTGAAATAGCAGAGGCTTTGCTGGGGCTCATTCATAATAATTTAAATTTCCAAATTTGTTGTAATTGTGAAAAAATGTAAACCAAATATATGTTACACGAGAAATCACGCAAGCCAAAAGCTTACAGATGATCACAGTCCTTTTTATTCGCAAAAAAGAAAAGTAATATAAATTATATCTTTTAATGATGATTTCAACCTTTTTATCGATGTTTTAATAATAAAGTTATCAAAAGCCGAGTTATTCCTATTAACTTTTTCAGCTATTTTTTCTATATCTCTCTTAGCATTTATAAATGTGTTACTCAATATTTTTCAGTTTCTGCGAATTTATTTTTAGTAAAAATATTCGGAGCCAAAAATTAGCACAAAATAGTATTGGAGATTTTAATTTTATATTTAAATGATTACAATTATTTCAAAGTATATCATGGCTGAAAAATGAAAATTAAAAGACTGATTTACTGTTTGCATTTATGCATACACATGCATTTACAGTTGCACGGATTTTTTTTTTCGCTAACTCTGCTCGGGGTTAAAAATTTGTGCCAAAAGAGTCTGTAACAGGTGCGAAAAATATTGTTGAAAATAGTAACAGCCTTTTAAATTCTCATTTTTTTAACTTAATAATAATTATAGATACTAACAGATATGCCTAAAGTGACAATAATTGTGTTCTTATAAAGGTTGTATTAATTATAGGTGTTAAGGTTTTTGCAATCGATAAAGTGAAGTTGAAGCACTAAATTATAACAGGCTTTAATGTTTCAGTTATTTGTTAGAAGTATAGTTATCGTTTTGTCTAATACTACGAAACGACGATGAATGAACAGTGTGATATTCAATATGAAAGATAATTATAATTTGTAATGATGGATATAAATGCAGTTTCTGTGCATAGATTATCTAGCTCAGTGGTATTCAAATTGTGTTCCGCGGAACCCTGGTGTTTCGCAAACGCCCACGAAACAGGAAATAATACTCTAATAATAATCAATAAAATCAAGCATAAATATGTACTTTTATAAATAATAGTTTTTTTTTTTAAGTTGTACTTCTCTAATTAAGATGTGAAATAAGCTATTATTATATTATGGGTTCAACAATAAATTAGATTTACTTACCAGGTTTCTACAGATATTAAGAGTTTTCAAGATCTAGACATTAATAAATATGAATATGATAAATTTGAAACGTTCCTGTAAACATTACCGCCCTTTTATAATAAACATTTTTATACCGTAGTTCGACAATAAGAATAACGACACATTTAATATACGTCGTTCACTGGGAGTGGTGCTGGGGGTAAAAACGTTATTTTAACTGTGATGTAGGAATGGTAGAGTTCTGAAAGTTTTCACCTAGAGGTAGTAATTCGAGACGTATATCTCAGAAAATTTATGAAATTTGAATTCTGACATAGCGTTTTAGGTCAAATAGTGTCAGGTGTTCGATCTAACGTAATCCCTATGTGCTAGAAATGTGAAAATTGGTGGCTAGAAATAATTTATAATGTAATCTTAGAAAAAAAAGACGAAATAAAGTTCCTATAATATTTCAAAATCAATAACATTCAAGTTGTACAAGAAATCTCAAACTTGCACAGCGAGTGATATCGTCGTGCTGAGAAAGCATGGAGGGCTGGTTAGTTTTTCGAAGTCAAATCGGAAGGTATGGTCTTTCAGTTCGTAGAAGAACTATCACCGCGCAGCATCTTCCAGACGACTACGAAAAAAAAAAGCTTCTGGAGTTCCAAAAGTTCATAATCAAATTGAAAAAGGAATATATCTATGACCTTGCACAGATTGGAAACACCGATTAAACGCCCCTGACTTTTGATATGCCCTACGACAGGACTGTAGACACGAAAGGCATAAAAACTGTGTCTATACGTACAACTGAGCACGAGAAGTCTCACTTCCCCGTTATGTTAGCGTGTACTGCAGATAGAGGAAAGTTGCCGCCTTTCATAATTTTTAAAAGAAAGACTCTACCAAAAGGTGTACAATTTCAAAGAGATCATCTGTATCCATACTAAGGGATGGGTGGATGAAGCACTAACCATTGACTGGTTAAAATGTGTTTGGGCGGCACGTCTAGGTGGTCTGGCTCGAATCGTTTCGGTGTCATCTGATGCCTTCTATCCACAAAGAACTGAAGAAAATGAAATATGATCTATTTATTATTCCAGGCGGCCTATCCCGTCTGCTGCAGCCTTTAGGCGTTGCTGTTAATAAGCCGACGAAGGATGCTATCCGTCGTAAATGGAATGCATGGTTAAGCGACGGTAATCACACGTATACTGCTGGTGGCCGTATGCTTCAACCAACTCTCACCGAGGTTGCCGAGTGGGTACTTGCGCTTGGAATAAATTAGATGCTCTATAATTCAATAAGGCTTCCTCAAATGTTGTATTTCCAATAATCTTGATGGCAACGAGGACGACGTTTTGTGGGAAGACGAACAAGGTATCATCAGATGAAGATGATGATGGCGATATTTATTATGACGGCACCAATAACAATGGCATTGACTCGATAGCACTAGATGAGCTTCTTACTAGTGACAGGGATGATGAGTGTTTTTACGAATTTCCCAATAATATTTGGTGTTGCGCATTTTTGTTTGTTTTTTATTAAAAGTTTAAGTTTTGTTAACAAGTGTTTTATGCAATTTAGGATAAAATCGTGAAAAAATATGGGTGCGTATTATATACGAATTTACATTTTACCAGAAACTTTCGGGCTTAATCAAATATGCGCATTATACACGGGTGCGCATTATGTTCGAGATTTTACGGTATATTTTCTTGTAAATTTTGAGAAATTATCTAATTTTACAAAATGTATGAGGAAAAAGATTTTTGTTCTGTTTTCAGGCGTATATTGCATTAATGCATCTAATTCTGTGGAAAGTACTGTATGTATGGGGGGGGGGGGAGAAAAATTTCAATCAGTGTTACAGAGGTGAGAATGGATCATTTTGCGCATTTCTGGTGAAGAACTACACTTAAAAGTTTCAAATAATTGTGAAAAGTAAGAAAGAACTAGGGAGTAGCTCAAGTGCTGCCAATTTAAGAGTTTGAATCTGTGAGAAAAATTAGTTGTTCAAAAAAGTTATTGAATTCTATAAAAGATCTAAACATTTGTTTCAGATTAAAAAAAAAACCTTATTATTTTAATGTGGCTTTTTTGTCGTGTTATACTATTGATAGGTTTCTTGCTTGTGTGTGCTATGATGAAGAAATGCTACAGCTCTGAAATTTTTTCACCTAGGGGTAATCCGGATCGTAAATATCGGGAAATATCCGATATTTGACCTCCGACGGGTTCTTCAAGGTCAAATAGAGGTAATGTAGAGGTCAAACCTTGATCTACCAGTGCTAGAAACGTGAACCGTGGTTTGTTTTGTTTCGGCTGTAGATGTGGGAAGCGTTAAGAAATTTCGAATTCATAGGGTCCTTTGAGGTCAAAGTTCAAAATTAGATCGATTGATGCTAGAAAGCTAAAACATTGAATCCTGGGGGTATTTTGAGTCGTAGATCTCGGAAATATTTTTGAATTTTGGTTGTGATGGATTCTTCCAGATCAATGGTCAAATATGGATATACGAGTTGTAGACGACCAAAAATTGGTTCCTGAGGGTATTTTGAATCATAGATATTAAAAATTATGCCAATTTTTGAATGTAATAGGTTCTTTGAGGTCAAAAAATTTCCGGCAGTAGATTCAGAAATAAAAAGATTTTCAGATCCCATTTGAAGTCAAATAGAGGTCAGAGAGACGGGTTAGAGATCAAGAGGTGCCAAAGGCACCGTTTGATTTCTGGTTATTGATATATAAATGAAACGTATGTAGATATTTCATGGAACCATATCTGCCAGTAAGGAAATTAATTTGCTAGGTCGATGTGCACTTTATTTCCTTTATCTCGTATAATAAATGCAGAAATGTTCGTTAATAAATGTAATAGTTATCGTTTCTAGTTCGAGAACCATTTATGCTGAACATCTTTTATTTGGTTAGTCCATGTTTCTTGTAGCATCTGTTTTTAATTTCTTGTGTGTGAATTTTTAACCGATATGATTTTGCCATATTTTTTTTTTATCTTATATACATTTTTATCACTTTATTTTACCATATATATATATTGGGTTGATGTAAAATGGGGAAAAAAGGTGAACATACCCATTTGCCATTGTTAGGAAATCTGTAGTGCTCTTGTAAACAATGTAAAAAAACAGTATGCGTAGCTTCGGTATCCAGTGACGTTTTGTACCTTTATTTAGTCCGTACAAGTGTCAACAGGCATTTCACAATTGCGACGCAAAATGTGTATTCGTTCCATCATGCTATACGAATTTAGCAATGGTGTCGGTGTCCAGGATTTTTGCGTAATCCATGCATATGGGGATAAAGCCATTTCTGAACGCACTTGTTACTGGTGGTATGACAAGTTCCAGTCGGGAGACTTTCAGCTCGGAAACGAACCTCGAAGCTGCCACCCAGTTTGAGTTGAACGGTGACGGTTTAAATGCATTGCTGAACGAAAATCCACGTCAGGCATCCAGAGAATTGGCACAGGTACTGAACAGCAATCAGTACTCTGTCTTTTGACAGCTGCAAAAGCTGGGTTATGTGTCAAAACTGGATACCTGTATCCCACAGCAGTTGTCACAGCAGAACATGGTGGCTCGCTATACTGCATATGCTTCAGCGCTGCATTTGCTTGCTTGACAAAAGGCTGATAGTTTACTTGACAGAATGATTACAGGGAATGAAAAGTGGATCGTTTATAATAAATGTTACCCGTAAAAGATCATGGTATGTGGGAAAATTGTCCCAGGCTACTTGCAAAACCTTGACTGCATTCTCGTAAGGTAATGCTTTGTTGTTGGTGGGATTGCAGAGGTATCAATCATCCACTATGAACTTTTAAACCGATCCCAAACCATCAACTCGGATGTCTACAGTGAGCAGTTGGAAAAGAAATTATCAACAAGACTTATTACCAGATTTATTAGTGACATAACTATTCTGTAATGATACGATCGCATAGAGTGAAAAGTGTACTGAAATCTCTATAATGCATTAAAAAGTTTTTCATATTCTAATATGTATAATTCTTAACTATAAATGCACTGATTTATTACACTTGTATTTTATGTAGTTTTTTTAATTCATTTATATCAGAATTTCATTTTGTTTCTTTGTGTTCTGATTTGGTGATACATTGTAACCAAAAGAGCCACAGTTGCTGGTGCACCATAAGTTTCCTGAATGCGACATCTTCGTTTCATAATAGCACTTAGTTATAGAAAAACTTTTCTCTTTATGAAATTAGGGTAATAGAAATATTCTTGGAGTAACATTTTCAGGACTTCTGACCATCTATTCTCCCACTGGATTAGATCAGGACTGTCCAACAGGTAGATTCCAGGCCGTATACATCCCTTGAATAGTTAAACGTGGCCTACGATGTCCTTCCATTGAGTGTGCACTTGAGGAATAAAAGATATAACTTGCAGACACATAATGTACAGACATATTGAGATCTTATGTCACAAAGTCGCTATACAGTAGTATCTTGACTTCTCTCTGTCTTATATCTAATGGGGCGGGGGTGGCTCAGTCGGTAGCGCGCCAGGCTCGTAATCTGTAGTTCCCAGGTTCGAGTCCCAGCTGGGTCAGCGTTGAGATTTATCTCCGCAAAACTCTCCGCCCTGCCCACGGTCAGTAGCGGACACCGATGGGTTTGGAAAAGCCGCCGTCCGTCGGATGGGACGTTAAGCCGTGGCCCCGTGTGCGGGAGAGCCATACCCTGTGCACGTTAAAGAACACGCTGGATGGCCTTGACGGGAGACTACCATCTGTCTCCCAACAGCTGTCCCAGTGGGTCCCCTCCCCCAACCTTCTCTGAGCCTTCGGGGTCCATGTGACCTGGCCATTTAGCCCATGGTGTGCAAAAAAGTGCCGCTCAGAGGTAAAACAATCCAACCTTATATCTAAACATACGTAATCAAAATTATGCTAAAATTAATATGTTATAACGCAAATTGATGTTTTGGGTGTTGTGTTAAATGCTGAGTTGTACCTCGAAATTTTCTTTATTGCAAAAACAATATATTGTTTAAGGTAGATGTTTTCATTTTCTGTAATTCAGCCGTGGCCTATTGTATATGCGAGCCTTACCTCAGACACAAAGCCAACCCTCTCGTCGGTAGCGCACCATACTCGTAATCTGCAGTTCCCAGGTTCCAGTCTCATCTGGACTAGCGTTGAGATTTATCTTCGCAAAACTTCCCGCAGTGCCCTCGGTCAGTGGGGGGACACAGATGGACTTGGAAAGCCTGCCGTCCGTAAGATGGGACGTAAAACTGTGGCCCGTGTGCGGGAGAGCCAAACCCTGTGCACGTTAAAAAACACGCTGGATGGCCTTGAGGGGAGGCTACCATCTGTGTCCAAACAACTGTCCAGTGAGCCTCCCCACGTTCTCTGAGCCCTCGGGGTCTTTGTGATCTGTCCATTTAGCCCATTGTGTGCAAAAAAGTGCCACTGAGAGGTAAAACAACCTCCCTCTGTGATTAGAAGTTGTACACCCTGGTTTTAAATTATCTAGATTTTATTCTCGATTAGAAAGGAGACCCCGTTATATGGATGTTGGACTGTGATTCTTGACCTTTTGAAAGCCTTTGATGAAGACTAGCATCTGTTTGTCACTATTTTCAGTTTGTTTTGCAATTTCCCTGAAATTTGGTGCTTATTGACTCTTTAAATGCGATTAAGAAAGTGCTATTCAAGGACATGAACGCCTAGGTTAATTCCATCATTAAGTTGCGCTTTATTATTTACCAGTAAATATGAATGAAAGCAATTACTAAAATCTTAAACTAACTATATATATATACTTTTGAAAATTTCTGTATAATTAGATTAATTGAAAAATAATAACCTACAGATATTTAGAATTGTTTGCGTAATTGTGGTTTCTTAAGAAATTTATAGGAAGGTTTTGATTGCTTTCAGTTTGGAATGTACTTTTATTTTTTAATTAAGTTTTATGTGGATAAGAATTTTAAATTTATTCACAAATGTTCTTCTAATGAATAGTTAAACCAAATTCAGTTGTTTTTTTTTATCCGAGATGAACTCTGTGGTAATATTAACGTGGCATAAAGTTCATAGTTTTAATACCTGCAGTGTATTCGTCTTCGTTTTTTTCATACTTGCGTGAAATAAGTTTTCAGTATTTTAAAAACTAAAGGAAAGAATTTGTGAAGATTTTCCATACTGCCTGCCAACTTTTTTTTTTGTATATATTTATATAGAGTAAAGAATATCCGTTAGTGAACTTCATACGTGAAACGCCTTCGATGTTTGTTTTATACCTTAAAGACATTTTTAGTGTTGATGACACTAAACAGCTTGAAGTAGAAAATTTTCAGCCCGCGCTCCTTTGTCCATTATCCATTTATATCGGAATCGAAAACTTTCGAAACCAGGACAACTATCTTCACACGGAAATATTGTCCTAGCTATTCACGTTCACTTCAAGAAGGGCGAAGGAAGGGGTAGAGGGGAATTGTGAAGGCAGAAAAATTAGATTACTCTGGTGAGTGTAAACTAAGTTCTCAAGTTTCAGTAGAACGGAGATGACAAGAGCAGCTTCTCTTGAGTTTTCTCCTCCTCCTTTTCAGTAATCCATTTGTGGAGCAGTGATGCAGAGGAGTTGTGGCGCACCACACTCCCAAAGGACTACATGCACTTGGTTGCTCGGGTTCTCTCTATAAGTTTCTTGTGATTAGATTTATTTTTCTTGACTGTGCGTATTTCTGTGTTCGAATGAAACAAATCATACAAAGAGACGGATGTGTGGATAGATATATATATTGGGATTTTCTCTCTGTCTGGAATGAATTGTAGTTTCCTGATGTTTTTACAATCAACATCGAACAGGAAAGATAGTTAAGAGCTGTGTTACTTTACATATGTGCTGCTTCTGTGTACAAATTCAGAAAGGAGAAAAGCAGATAGTCATTATAACGAAAAATGTTTGCCGTGTTGAGTTCATTGATGATACTTGAATGAGAGAAAAGCAGCTATAATGGCAACAACAAGAGAAATGTATGCTAAACGTTTGTGCTAAAGATCCAAAACAATTCTTTGAAAGAGTATGAAGAAGTAAAAAATTTGTTGTTCCTTTTTTGGTTTCTTTTTCTATGTTGAAGTATTGTATGAAGTGAAAGAAAATTACCACTCAAGCAGCTGCTTGCACAGAGGTTTGACAGGGGACTGTCAGTATAATACGCCATTGAGAAGATCTGTAAAGAAGGCGAGACCTCAGCAAAAAGACAAAACAAACGTTCATACTCGGAAATGCAACTCGGGTCCTTTTCATCAATAGCCAAGCACGCTAACCACTCGGCCACCTGGAGGGGGACGGTAGGTGAATTTAATATACGCATGATCTGTTTGCCTAGAAAGTTTTGTTGGTTTCATGTAGAGCTAAGAATTATTGAAGTAAAATTTTTGTAACGCTTGGTACTTGTATAGAAAACAGGTACAGTACAGAAAAACGGGAACAGCCCAAGTTGTTTTCAATCGTAAATCGGATTCAGTGTTGTTACTTAACTTCGAAAATAAACTTTTTATGGAAAAATGTGACTGAAGATAAAGATCTCAATGAAATCTGCTTAAATTTCGATTTTCAACAACATTCGTTCTTTTTTTGTTTCTAACTAGATTTTTATTCACAAAAGTAAAGAATTAAATGCATATACCATTTGACCAGCTTAATCCGCTGGGAAGTGAATAAATTCAATATAGCAACAATACTCTCCACATAGCCACAGATTTATTTCTGTCGAGCAAAGATTACTTAATCCGCTGGGAAGTGAATAAATTCAATATAGCAACAATACTATCCACATAGCCACAGATTTATATCTGTTCATGGATGTTGCTAACAAACCCATATGAAAAATTAAGTGTCTAGTCCACACAGAGTGATTTTAGATGTTTGGTGGGTAAAAGAAAACGATAAAGAGTAAATGGGAAAGGGGAAGAAGGTAGAAGCAAGCAACCATCAGTCAGTGCCACTTAGAGTTGCTATCCCTCCTGAGGGATAGAACGCCAAATAGCGCGAAGTTGCTGTTCCATTTCAGCGAGAGTTTTTGGTGCACCTCTTGGGTGTTGTTGGAGCTGTTGGCCCATCATGTCTCAGACGTGTTCAATAGGTGAAAGGTCTGGCGAGCGTGCTGGCCATGGTAGTATCTGAACGTTTTGCTTGTGTAGATACTGCAGACTGATGCGGGCTGTGTGGGGATGAGCGTTATCTTGCTGGTAAAAGGTTCCGTGCTGCTGAACAAATCGAGAATTTTAACGCTTTCTACAGTTCTACAGAAATTGAGCTTTAAGTGCTTTTCTAGATTCTTTTTTCTCTAATTTAAATTTGTGTAAATATAAAACACTCTAGAACGCCTAAACGATACTTACTCAAAGCAGAGCAATGTAATGATGCAGAAAAATTTCAAAACGTTTACATTTAATTCCTTTGCTGAGATTGGAGTCTGAAAATGGCTGTTCACATTTTTTTCCACAGCTTTGAGACAATATTTCATTCAGAAAAAATTGAATAACTGGATTTAAATAAATAAATAAAAAAAAAAGAACAACAGAGTTAGTAAAGAAAAACTCTCAGACATGTTATAAATAGAGCCCTGCGCGGATAGCAAAAGTCCTGTATGCATCTATACCCTCAAGGTCCTATCCGCATCAGCAAAACTTGATCAGCATCCACGTATATTGGGTACTTAATAGTCGTCCCGTTTTTGCAAATGCTTGTGATCTGATGTATGTTTACGGGTAAAAGAAATCGATTTAGTGGTTTGTTTTTAGTGTTTTTTGTTTAATAATGACTAATTATTAACTAAAAAATATACTGTGAAAGAAAAATAAGCCTTTAGTATGCAAAAATAAATGTGTTTCTGGCATTCATTAGTATTTTAATTGCATTTAGGAGACAAATTCCTTGAGCTGCATTGTTTACTTATTAAACGAAAAATTAAAATGTGCGTCTGTCGAAGTCACAAAAGATTTCCTTAGTATTTGCTATGAAGAAGGAAAAAAAAGGAAACAACATTAATATAAAATTTTTTACAGTTTTTGATAATTTCAGAAATATGCACGCAGTTTTAAGCGGACACCGGCTTGTATTGCCCGGTGTACCGATGGCCTAATCTGCCTCTGGCGATTGGGACCGATGGATGAATATTACCAGTATGGATCTCTATGTTGCGATCTTGTGCAACCACGGCAATTCCCGGTTCCGCCTGACAGCACTACCTGGTTAAAGAAAAGCCATGACTATCTAGAGCCGGGGGCAAGGAATACGCCCTATAGGCGCACCTCAACCCCGGCCTCACATGGCAGCAGTCCTATAGAAGGAAAGCTGACCACCGGAAGAAACCTAACTTTAATCTATTCCCCGGTTTGCAAATGTGCAAGGATATAAAGATCCAAGCTCGATCGGCACCCGGGGTGGAGACTCTTAGTAAGACCCAGACTTTTTTGACAGCTCGTGCCTTTCGGCAGAGCCGTCGAACAGACCACACAGGTCTCCTGAGAGGTGAGGTCTCCAACGCCGTCACCACCCGACCGGCAATCAAGCCGGCCAGCAGCGTCTTCAACCTCGGGTGGCTTCAGCAATGCTCCAGCCGGGGGCCACCCCAACCGGCAAAACCTTGGAATGCTCCAGCTGGTGCTCACTACAGCCGGCAAATCCTCTGGCCTGCTCCAGCTAGGGATCATCCCGACCGGCAATGCCTCCTCAGCCGGGTTGCTGGGCCCTAGGCCCCCCCACCACGACAAGGTGGTCCCCTATCGGGGGGGAATATTACCAGTATGTAGAAGCACCGTTTTTAAACTCAGCTTTAATGTGCTTGAACAGTTTCTATTCATTCAGATTGTGTTCTCTTCTAAGAACTTCCGCCAGTTTATTGTAAAAATACAAGAGCACTATTCTTTAGGAAAAGCAAAAGA
This sequence comes from Ryuthela nishihirai, assembly GCA_038380435.1. Lineage (NCBI taxonomy): Eukaryota > Metazoa > Arthropoda > Arachnida > Araneae > Heptathelidae > Ryuthela > Ryuthela nishihirai. Next base: position 29,205,773 of record JAWZYU010000002.1, on the reverse strand, counting down.
TTACATACCTTTGTTTCATGTCATTATGATAGTCACCCATTTTCGAAAGATTTAATTGTTCTAATTTCGAACTTGAGTACTGAGTTGAAGTTTTAGAGAGTCTTAAATGTCTAACAAGATAGTTAATTTGAGAACAGCATTCCCTAAAATAGAATCAGGACTTGTATCATTTTTCTCCAACAGCCAAACATTTCAACCGTTCCATACCAAACTATAACACCATATTATAAGAAAAACCATGCTGTAAACCCCAACTTGAATAAACCAGCTCACATCCAATGGAAGCTAATTCTCCTTTAATAGGTATCACAGGCTAGGAACTATCTTTAACATCGTTTGTTATATATTCATAAAATGAGTTTTATTAAGTTTTTGTGTACGTGATATTTATTTGTTTTGTAACTATCTATATCATGTCACTTGGTTTTTCTCTCTTTTTCTTTCGAAATAAATCAAAACTTTTTTCTTTCCAAATAAAAAAATAAATGACACTCTTGTTGCATAGGGACAATCCCGTAGATACGCAAGGACTATCATTTGTCCTTTTGGTCATTCATGCAGCTGTTAACCACTGAAAGCATGGTTGCTGCTGTAGCTCTCGACGACCGCCCACGTCCAGCCAAGAGCCAATTTCCTGCTACCCCGCGGCAACATTCCATCTGCCGTAGAAGAGTTGCTGAAACTTGCTGTCGCTTGGTCAGATGCTTGGAGTGCGGCATTTCCGACCAGATGATTCACTGGGCAAAATGTTTTGTTCGAGATTAAGGTAGTTTCTTCATGTGGCTCGAAAAGCCCATGTGTAGGAATACTTTATTGGATGTGACTTATATTCGAATGGCCTTTGTATTTGGGAAAATATATAAATTAAAGAAATATTTCCTATTTTGTTCCCTAAAAAGTAGAAGAAAAGTGAAACGTACCAATGATGAAATATCTTTTTGAATTGATATTAATTGCAAAGAAATATTGGGAGCCGGCAATTTTTATGCAGTTAGTAAGATAAATAAATAGTTTTGGCGCACTATTTTCCATTGATGTTATTATGAATTCAGTACGGGATTTCATCACTGGCATGTTTTTTATTTTCTGCATGCTGAGACATATTTTACTTATATATTCTGCATGTTTAGAAAGACAGGTATTCTTTAAAATATTTAAATTATATGTTTTATTTGTTCTTTATCATCATCTTCAAGCAGCCATCAGATGCGGAGATTCAACCAGATTGTGCAATTTAGTTCTCCAAACATATCTATCCTGAGCTACATCTGCATCCGGCCACTGTACACCAATTCTAACAAGGTTCTGTTTGATATATTCTGCCCACAGCCTCCTAGGTCTTTCCCTCTTTCTGAGGCCTTTAGGTATACGTTCATAACCTTATTCGCTTGTTTGTATAATTATTCATACGGGCAACATGGCTAAATCAACGGAGTCTCTCTGCACAATATACTGCTTAAAGGAGGTTGCCGACTCCTTTTGCCTTAACCTAATGTCCAAGATATTGCGAAAGCATCTAGAAACAAAAGTTTCAAGCTTCCTGTTGTTTCTTGTTTTTTGTTTTTGTACAAAGGGTCCAAGTTTCACTACCATAATTAACATTGTCACTGAAAACACCCTTTATCCGGCTTCGGAGGAGAAAATTTTACCATTTCTTATATTACTCTGTATATCTTAAAAACGTAACAGAACGGTTGTTTTTCGAAAAACCAAATAAAAGCGACGTTGGGAATTTCAAAAACTGTAATGCATTATCCCATTTGCTTTCTCGCCTGCGATAAACAGGAAATGCATCGGTGTTCAATATGAACGTATCGCGGTTGCAGAAGACCAAGTCAAGGTAATTTTCGCCTCCTGTGGGAAAGGTAACAAGCTGTTGGAATCCTAGAAAATTTATTCTTGAGATAGCAAGCCCATGAGTATTATTTGTAAGGGAGTGGAGTTGTCCAGCCAGTACTGGTAAAATTAAAGTCGCCAGTGAGAACCACAGGAATATGCGAACTAATAATATATTGTATGCAATTCAGGAAGTCATCTATATAAGAATGGTTGCTGGAACTAGACGGAGGGATGTAAACTGTGAGTATACGATATACAGGGTGATTCAGAATTCATCATCAATATTTAGTGGGGAGGAAGGGAATAAGAAAAGAAAGAGATTTCACATAGGAAAGTATGGGGGCAGACGAACGCATGGTGGTGTAGAGGGCGCTGTGTGTACACACCTCTCATACAGAAGCACAGCTGTTTGACGCGTGCAGTCAGTTGTCATTCGACAAGGTGAATTTGCAGAAGTAACATGAACCGGTATACGTGGAATGAATGTGCAGATATGCATGTAACTTACGGTGCGGCAGGAGAAAGATGTCTTCGAGCCAGGCAATTGTATGCAGCGCGCTTCCCAAACCGCCGTGTGCCACAGCATCAAATGTTTTCACGTATTCATCACCAACTGCGTGAAACAGGATCGTTTGCTGCTAGTAATATTAATCGAGGGAGGCGCAGATCGGCACGGACAGTAGCAGTAGAGGAAGCTGTCCTACAGGAAATCGAGGAACAACCTGGTGCTAGCACACGAGGTATGGCTAGGCAGTTTGGAATTTCGCAAGCAACAGCGTGGCGGATATTACACGATGAAGGGTTACATCCGTTTCATCTGCAAAGAGTGCAATTATTGGCAGCAGACGACCATCCCAAGCGTGTTATTTTTTGTCAGTGGTTCATGCAGAGAACAGCCGTTGATCCCAATTTCCCAACGTATGTTCTTTTCACCGATGAGGCGTTGTTCACTCGAGAGGGTGTCTTCAACACACACAATTGGCATGTGTGGGCTCATCAGAACCCACACGGTACAAGACCTGGAGCTGCGCAACAACGTTTTGCTGTCAATGTGTGGACTGGGATTGTCGGTGACTGTTTGTTGGGCCCGTATTTACTACCATCCCGTTTGGACGGTGCCAAGTACCTAACATTTCTTCAGACTGTGTTACCGGATCTTCTGAACGAGGTTCCTGATGGTAGTCTCCGGCGAATGTGGTTCCAGCATGACGGCGCTCCTGCACATTTCGCAAATGCTGTGCGTGCTTACCTACGCAGACAGTTTGGTGGTCAATGGATTGGCCGCGGTGGACCGGTTTCTTGGCCACCACGTTCACCGGATTTATCTCCAATCGATTTCTTTGTATGGGGTGCTATGAAAAACATGGTGTACGAGACCCCTGTTGATAGTGCTATGGATCTTGTAGCACGCATATCAGTTGCTGCCTCAAACATCCAGGAAATGCCAGGCATCTTCCACAGGGTCCGGCTGTCCATGCAACGCCGTTGTGAGTCATGCATTCTAGCACATGGTCGGCAGTTCGAGCACCTCTTGTAAGTCTGTACAACCAATGCAAAGAAATGTTACATGTAAGATAATAAATGTTTTTTCCTTACCACTTCCTTCTTATGTGTTCTTTCCATCATTGAACTGGGGTCATTTTGCCCTACTACATGGCATATGCGCCCATGCTTTCCTATGTGAAATCTCCTTCGTTTCTTATTACCTACCTCCCCACCAAATATTGATGATGAATTCTGAATCACCCTGTATGTGATTGCGAGATGAATAATTGTCAATACCAATAATTTCGTACTCTTTGAAACGAGCAAGCACTGATATTAGAGCGCAGTGATAGGAAATTTTTATGAATATTCTCACTCCACCACTTTTAGCATTCAGTCTATCCTTACGAAACATAAATACCCTCATAAGAATGGCTCTCCTTCTTCTCTTGAAGTTAATCCATTGGATATTTCCCTTTTATCACACTCGTAAAAAAAAATTGGAAACGTTTCTGGGGAAAAAATTTCAAGCATTGAACAAGGAAATAGTCTTTAACAGAGCAAGTATTAATTCTATTACTGATTCCTGGCAACAGCAAATCTACTTAGTCTTCCTCTAGCTCGCAGTAATCTAGCCCACAGGTTGCTGCTAAAACTCATCCGATTAGCTCAAAATTATTAGTATTGAGCACTCGAGAAGTTCCCGATATTACTATGGTGAGCATTCCCTAGAAAAAGCGAATTTTAGTAACAGATTTAACTCTTAATACTACTTGCAAGTGACATTATACAGTATGTTTGAAAACACAGTCATTACTTACGACTGTGCAATACGTAGAACGAAAAATATCGATCTCCATGCCTCCTTTGTCATTACCTGTGATAAAAAAATCTGGGTTACTTTATAAATCCGAATTTATGGCCGAGAAGAACTTTTATTACTGAGTTTAGAGGGATATCAAAGCACGTTATTACTGAGTCTAACTCTCCCTCCAATCAAACGCCTGTTGGTTTTTATAGTTCACAATCGAACGGCTAATGACTTTCTAATGATTTTAAATGTTATAGAGCGATTTTTATTAATCCGCGACACATATCCAAGTTGTGAGCAAAGATAAAATGGGCAAAGAATCAATTTTGTTGTACACCCTGCACGGAGAGTTCTCAGTAATAAACGTAGAGAGACTCAGTATTAACGTACGTACCTTGGTATCCCCTCTAATCTCAGTAATAAAAGTTCTTCTTGGCCATAAATTTGGATTTATAAAGTAATCCAGATTTTGTTTATCACAGATAATGAAAAGGAGGCGTAGAGATCGATATTTTTTGTTCCAAGTTTTACACGATCGTAAGTAATGTCTGTGTTTTCAAACATATGTCACTTGTAGTAGTTGGGTTGTTTTTACCTGTGAGCGGCACTTTTTTGCACACTATGGGCTAAATGGCCAGTTCACATGGATCCCGAAGGCTCAGAGAAGATTGGGGGAAGGGTCACACTGGAACAGCTGTTGGGAGACAGATGGTAGCCTCCCGTTGGGTTGGGTTGTTTTACCTCTGAGCGGCACTTTTTTGCACACCATGGGCTAAATGGCCAGGTCACATGGACCCCGAAGGCTCAGAGAAGGTTGGGGGAGGGGACCCACTGGAACAGCTGTTGGGAGACAGATGGTAGCCTCCCGTCAAGGCCATCCAGTGTGTTCCTTAACGTGCACAGGGTATGGCTCTCCCGCACACGGAGCCACGGTTTAACGTCCCATCCGACAGATGGCAGGGGCCGTGTTTGGGCGGGGAGTTTTGCGGAGATAAATCTCAACACTGACCCAGCTGGGACTCAAACCTGGTAACTGCACATTACGAGCCTGGCGTGCTACAGACTGAGCCAACCCCGCCCCACATTGATGAGGTTGGTATATTATTATGATATTAATACGGGCAAAAATTCACTGTCATATATTTATACCATAGTCAACCAAATATAAGCCGAATTCTTATCACAGAAAAATAACGCTAACAACATCTTTGATTATTTGAAGTTGGCATGTTTTCCTGTTATACTTATACCTGGAAGACCGAGCTTTGCTCGGTAAAGGTTGACAGGGTTGTTTTACTTCTGAGCGGCAGTTTTCTGCACACCATGGGCTAAATGGCCAGGTCACAAGGACCCCGAAGGCTCAGTGAAGTTTGGAGGAGGGGACCCATTGGAACAGTTGTTGGGAGACAGATGGTAGTCTCCCGTCAAGGCCAACCAGGGGCGGTTTCAAACGTGCACAGGGTATGATGGCTCTCTCACACACGGGGCCACGGCTTAACGTCCCATCCGACGGACGACAGCCTTTCCAAGCCCATCGGTGTCCCCCTACTGACCGTGGGCAGGGCGGGAATTTTGCGGAGATAAATCACAACGCTGATCCAGCTGGTTCTCGAACCTGGGAACTGCAGATTACGAGCCTGGCGCGCTACCAACTGAGCCACCCCGGCCCCTCACTTGCAGTAGCATTAGAGTTAAATCTGTTGGCTAAAATTCGCTTTTTCTTGAGAATGCTGATTGTTATGCACCCACTTGGTTGAAGGCACAATAATGTCCAACACGTCGTCATCATATGCGCACTTCTTTTCGTCATCGTATGCGCACTTACACGACTGTCTCCGCACGGCGTCATCGGATGCGCTCTTAGAGTGTAGTTACTTTGATCGCGTTGTATTCACCAATAGATAATGGTCTGTTAGGGAAGAGAAGCCGCATGAACCCAAGCCTTCCCCTTGACGGAGGAGATGTAACAATTTTGTGAATAAATGCGATACTCACTCTGGCTGTGCATAAATGTGAACATAGAATTTATTATTCAATTTCATCATGGGATATGTGGCCATCAATTTAAATAGATTTTATTCACACTGGTACTAAGCTATTAGGCACTGTGAAGGAAACATAACTATATGCGAGTATAATTTTGAACCAGAGTAAAAGTGGTGTTCGTACCTTGATTATTCATTCGGGCATGCCTTCGAGGGGGCCGCTGCCGGCTATTACAGCCGCGGTTCCTGCGGTTCGCCTATTGAGTCGACGGGTGGAAAGTTCCTTTCAGATGCGCCTGACTGGCTAGTCTCTTCATTAGCTTGGGAGGTGTTAATGGGTTGCATCAAAAAACCGATGATTTCAGTGCACCAACGACATGGCTTCGCTCTCCCTTCTTCGCTGTCGAATCTAAGTGCCCATCGGAGTGTATCTGAGTATCCCTGAATGTGTGTGTGGCTCCTTTGTTCGTTCTCCATTTTATAGTCCCATTACCTCTCCGTTGATTAATGCGGTCAGTGAGGTGGCTGCTTTCTTTCCCACGCGTTTCCTGGCTGAGCTGTTCTCACGATTGGGGCCGCAGTGTCGGATGTCCAGGAGAGGTGAGCTGGCCTCCCAAAAACTGAGTTCGCATCACACATATCCAGCGGTATTCTGACACTCCGTGTCGGGATCGCCAAGTGTTCATCCCGTCATGTTCGTGATGTCAAGAGGGGTGAATTTATTATGGTTGCGCAGTGTTTTGTGTCGTTGGACAGCTCGGGTGGGGTCTTGATGTCGCTTCTAGCACTTGTGAGATGATCATCGCTGCATGCTCCGAACGCAGCTGCCCTGTCATCCCCCAGCTTCCCTTTGAGTCCTTTGGGCGGATGAGAGAGGCGAGGGAAGAATTTAGACCTAATTTAATTTTGTTAGGGCGAGAGAATAATTGATGCATAACACTCACCATTATAACATCGGGAACTTCTCGCCCTAATAGTGCCCTAATAATTTTGAGCTAGTCGGATGGGTTTTAGCAGCAACCTGTGGTCTAGATTCCTGCGAGCTAGAGGAAAACTGCTGAGTAGATTTGCTGATCGATCAGCTATAGAATTGATACTTGCTCTGTTAAAGGCTATTATCTTGTTCAATGCTTCAAAAATTTTCCCCCAGAAACGTTTCTAATTTTTTTCCCAAGTGTGGTAAAAGGGAAATATTTAATGGGTTAACTTCAAGAGAGGAAGGGGAGACATTCTTATCTGATTCTTCTTGAACACAATCCTCAAAGATCTTAACTTCTTTCTTGGCCTTTTCAAAGGCTATTCTGCCACTCTGGTTAGATTTTTTTTATCGAAGATTTTGAAAAGGTGAACACTTATTCTTAATCTGTGACATAAAGTTAATATGCAGAGTAGAAGAATTACTTTTCAGTGGAGAGGCAGCTGGAATATCGTTGAGATTGTCATTTGCGATAATGATGAGATACTATACAGAAGATATGCAATACATCTTAATTTCATCCTATCACCAACGCCGAGACTGGAGCAGTAGTCACCCAAGTAGAGAAGTTTCGTAGATTTCTCAGAATACTTCTAATAAACGTTTGCAGCAGACTTAGGGTAGGTCATTTCGTTTCTAAAAATAGACTTCGCAGGAGTAGGGTGTGTTTTACGATTTTTTTTTTACTTTTTAGGGGGCATATAGGATTATAGGTATTTTTAAAATTTTTCTTTGTTACGAAAACACCTTCAGAAACTTTCATGTGATATATGACTCATGAACATCGGCAACATTTTCCTTCCCCTTTTGTTTGGGGTCGTGTTTAAGGTAGCTCAGTACATCAAGAGCTTTAATTTGAGATATAACTCGTTGGGGCCGAGCCCTTTAAATTTCCTACCGCTTTTGGAAGGAGGGGAGAATGGTGGAGTGGGACATAATTCGAAATAGTCTACGATAACTCTCATACGAGCTTTCATTTGACACCTAACTCGTAACTAATATACCCTCACATTCGGAAGATACAGTAGAAGAACGACTTTCACATTTCCCCTTTTTTTAGGATTGAAGAAATCCAGGAGTTTTTTTGTATTGTCCACAACATTCCCCACGTAGGTTGTCAAACTTTCATTTGACATGCAACTTGTTACGTTCGGTACTCGCGTTCCGAAGATATAGTGGAACAATAGTTTTCGTATTTCCCATTTTTAGGGGGGGGAAGAAAGAATGGGGGTAATATTTGTATAGCCTCTGTTACTTCTGCATCACAAGCTTTCATTTGACGCATAAATCATTAAGTTCGTCTGTCGCGTTCGAAAGGAAATGGCGCAATAACTGTTTTGACAAATCCACAAGTTGACAAAGAACGAGAGAGCAATAGTCGGAAGATAAGTAATATAAATGAATTTAAAAAATTTAAAAATACCTATTTTCTTAAATGCTCCCTAAAAAGTAGAAAATAAGTCTAAAACGTATCGACGATGCAGTCAGTCACTGAATTCGTATTCACTTCAAAGGAAGATAAGGAGCCAACAATGTTGTTGAAAGGTAAATCGGCGCTCTATCTTCCTTTGAAATGGATGCGAATTCAATGGCTGATTGCACCATCGATGCGTTTTAAGTTTATTTTCTACACTTTTTAGAGCTGATATTTTCAGATATAACTCGCTAAGGTCCAACCCCACGAAAACCGCCTTTTTTTTAGGGTGGGAAGGAGGGGGGGGTGCAAATTTGAAACAGTCTACTATAGTTCTCATATGAGATTTCATTTGAAACCTAATTCGTAATTGTGGGCCCTCTTATTCGGAAGATATAGCAGAACAATCGTTTTCATATTTCCCCTTTTTAGGGGGAAGAAACGGGGTGGAATTTTTTTAGCCTGCATCATTCCCCCATATCACAAGCTTTTATTTGGCACATAGTTTGTAACTTTCGGTCCTCGTTTTCTGGGTATATAGAGGAACTATCGTTTTCATATTTCCCTTTTTATAGTTGGGAAGAAACATGGCGGAAAATTTTTTATATTCTATGACACTGCCCGCGACATAAGCCTTCATATGACACATAAATTATTAATTTTATCCGTCACGTTTTAAAATATGGTGGAACAACTATTGTGACATATCCACAAACCGACAAATGGGAAGCGAAAAGCAATAGGATGATAGGTAAACACATGTTGCACCATTAGAATGCAAATTGATCAACGGGAAGGAATTTCTTCTATGAACTAGATAAGCTTCGCAGTTTCTGTGGTTTGCTGTTAACCCTTTCAGGACCATAAGGTTTCTAAGAGTAAATATTAGTATGTAACTGTTTATTTTAGTTTGTTTAGACGTAAAATAAATAAAAATCATAAGAAAAATACATAACAATGTGTAGTTTTTTGGGAATTTTATGGGAAATATTTTTCCCAATTAACTCTAAAGGTAACACAAATTATAGTTAGGCTTATTATGCAATGTCTTTTATTTATTGGTTTATTAGAACAAAATGTTAACTAAAATAATACAAAATTATGAAATAAAATTACTATATAAAATGATGTGCTAATTACGATATTCTGCGAAGCAATTTCTTTTGGTAGTGAGGCAAAGATGGACATTGCACATAGTACATATATTATGCGTCCTGAGAGTTCTGTTTTTGTTTTCTAAACATTCCCGTTTACGTAATTGCGTTCGGCATACGTTCCATTTTGACATTCTGTATAAAAAAATGCAGATAAGGTTATAATTAAATACGACAATCACCAATTTTAAAATGGGAAAAATGTTTCCCTTAGTCGTGAAAGGGTTAAATAGTAAGTTCAGCGGGAAAATTCTGAACATTTCCTGTAGCGATAAGTTTCTGCATGATTTCGAAAGCTACTAAGCAACCTAGTAGAAGTTGAAGAGTGAAAAAACGTATATCTAAGCATATAACACGTTCTATCGGATTGAGACTGAGAATATGGTGGCCTATCTATATCCCCGATGCTATATGATTTGATATATTTGGATATCAGACTCCCTCCATGACAGATGCGCCTTGTTGTTTATGAGTAAAGCTCTTTATCGCACAAGGATGGATTGCATTTCCTCACTTTTGTATATTATTTCATAATGCATTTGTAGAAAAAAAAAATTGACTTAGGTTTGAAGCTATTCAGCTGCAGTCCACCTAACCTCACTTGTGCCCAGTATCATGGAGTGAGGAGTACAAAAAGCCACTAATCGTTTTACATAATGACCTCTTTTGATAACTGCGAAGACAGATAAAAGACAAGACCTTCCAATAATTACCATAGGTTCTGAACGCAGTTCTGAAGGGGTTAAGGTGCAAAATAACTAGGCGAAATGTCAAGATAATGAGGTACTGTAACTTAGCCTTGTGATGTGCTAGTCAACTAATGTTCTGCTGCTTTGGAGTTGATTCCATAGCCTGCAAACGACGCTGCGATTAGCATTGCAGTTTCTGGCCACCATAGTTATTGATTGGTCTGCCTCCGATCGTCCTACAGGCCTCCATCGCTCCGAATCAGTTAAATGCTTTCTCAAGACTTGTTCATTAATGCTGATGTTCCGAACGTTTCCTGTAACGATACATTTCTGAATGAGCTATCGTGACTGTCATTCTATCACGTTTATTACAAGACACCTTACTTACATGTCTAATAAATATACATAAGTGGTATTTCATTAATAGAGCGTAACGACTTGTGCATTTTTCGTATCAGTTACCCTTCAGTTTTTATACCTGTTCCCATTTGGCGCCCTTAACTTTGACGATCACTATAGTTAATATGAAAATTTCGCGAAAAATTCCTTATTTGACAGAAAAAACAATTAATTTTTAGATAAAGAGCATTACATAAATTTACGTAACACAGAGAATATGAGATACATACTTTGCTATAGGTAATATAATAAAAACTGCCGTTTCTGAACTATGATCAAGAAGATTAGCAAATTTTAGCTAATCTATTATTTATATATATTATTATAAGATTAGCAATTTTCAGATTGTTTTTAAAAAACAAAACTTCTGTCTGTAGGCATTCAATTTTTATTTTGTTTCTAGAGACAAATGAAAATCTTTTTGGGATGAATGATGCTGATAAGATATTACGATTCACGTTTTCCAAATTTTTCCAACAGTTTTAATTTCTACATTTCTTCTTTTCTAGAAGGTGCTAAGTTTGAAAAATGGCAAAACTTTATGTTCTAAATATTTTATTCATGCTAAAAATTTTAAATTTTGGTAGTAGAATATGGTGGTCAAGTGGTTTATATTGACAATTGCAATATGCCTCCTCTCCTGGTCCCAAGTCCCACCTGGGCCAGCGTTGAGATTTATCTCCGCAAAACTCTCTGCCCTGCCTTCGGTCAGTAGAGCACACCGATGAGCTTGGAAAGGCCAACGTCCGTCAGATGGGACGTTAAGCTGTGGTCACGTGTGCGGGGAATAACCTTGCACGTTAAAGAACACATTGGACAGGAAACTATCATATATCTCCTAACAGCTGTCCAGTGGGCCTCCTCCTAACCTTCTCTGAGCCCTCGGGGTTCTAGTGATCTGATCATTTACCCATTATGTGCAAAAAAAGTATCTCTAAGAGGTAAAAAACAAATCCTCTACACAGGAGACGCATAATACTCAAGTCGGTAGATCGCCAGGATCAATTCCCAGCTGTGCCACCATTGGAATTTATCTCCACTAATCCCAACCTTGCCCCGGTGAGAAAGGGGAACATCAGTGGACTTAGAAAGCTCGCTGTCCGTCGGATAGGATGTTAAGTTAAGCCGTGGCCTAGTATGCAGAAGAGCCATGTCCTGTGCAGGTAAAGAACACTCTGGATGACCTTGACGGGAGGAATTCTTGTCTCCTAACAGCTGTTCAGTAGATCCTCATCCCCAACCTTCTCTGAATCCTGGTGTCCTTGTGACCTGGTGTAATTTAGCCCATTGTGTGAAAAAACGTGCCGCTCAGAGGTAAAACAACCAACCAATCTCCGCGGAAGAGAGGGACTTTTTTGTTTTTGGAGAAAAAATCTTTTTTGATTGGATAGGTACTAATAAAAAATTACCATGCATTTTTTTAATCTTCCATAGGAGTAATATTCACAGTTAAAGGTAATTAAATTTTGAGAATTAAATTTAATTCTCTTTGAAAAATGAGCACTTATTCTTAGTATACACTTATTTATTCTGTTTATATGAGAAAAGTTTATTTTTGATAATGAAAAAGGATGAGGAAATTAGGAAAAATCCGACAAGACATCAGTTACCACAAGCCAGGGTAATGGCATATTAAGTATAGGAGGAAGTGACAAAAACATCTTATTTTGCTTCTGTGTGCATTAAGAAGAACATTCAATGAAATTAACGACTTAATACTGCATTAAAGGTCAAATATTAACGTTGCTTCCTTTGCAAATATTTCATTGTACTAACATTTTGTATTTTTACAAGTACAAACCATGTCAGAAATTCACTCGCTATTGGCAAGCGGGAGAGTCGATTTCCCCAGCTAAGATGATGAAAGAAAGCCTTAAAATATTTAATATTATATTTTAGAAAACTCAATTTATGAGCACCCATATTAAGGATACATTTTAAGGTATGTATTATGTTCGTAGGTTTTTCTTCTCTTGTAATTTGCGTGAACAGATCCTTTTTACTATTAGAGATTTCCCGTTTTTGCAAGAAAATGTTGACTGATGGAAGGATAATGTAGAAAGACAGTATACATGAGTTAAATGATGCGATTTGCAAAATAAACAAGGAAGAATAAGAATTGTTATTCTGAAATTTCTAGTTTTAGTTCTACGGTCATACCTACTTCACTTGGGAATGAAAATGCTACTTTTCAGGAAAATTTTCCCGTTTTTTTTTTTTGCATATATTAAAAATTGCCCGATTGTGTATGTGATCAAGACTTGAAACAGAAAAGCAACAAATAAATTCATTTTAGGCAAATCATTTGAAGTCGTTCAGGATTTGTTGCAAAACTAATTGTAGCCCGTATTACAGCTTAATGAAGATCCAAGAAAGGAAAATCCTTAAGGAACAGAGAGTAATGCATCAGCGTCGAATAGCACCGTAGTTGATCGGTGGCTCATGCCAGCCAAACGCTGTATTAAAGCGGAGTAGTAGTAAGGGAATCAAATCCCATGTCACAACAGCTGCAGCATGTGAGAGATAACGCGTATCAGTTGCATGCATCGACTTGGAACTATCTGGCTGCTCCATGCGGCTTCTCGCACATCTCTAGGACACTCAGGTGCTACCAGGTGCTTCTGAGATAAGCCGGTTTGCTTGCCATCAAAGTTGCTCGGCCAGATTTATTGTGGTGGTCGCTCACCGCTATCATCAAAGAATTGGAGAAAGGAAGTATTTTCCCGCAGCATTGATATAACCAACCTTAGGAATTGTGTATTTGTGTTCGGTCTTCTTTTCATTTTGTTTCAATCAAGATTTTTTAAATTAATTAATAAATATCTGATCATTCTTTAGGAGATCCGGATTTTGCTTAATTAGTTTGTAAATAAGAAGATAATATCGTAAGAACAGGACTGAGGGAATAAGAAAACAGGAGAAATAAATATTGAAAAATATTTGTTATGCAGAAAATACACTACGATACCAAAACTTTCCAACCACTTTTATTTCAGTGAAAAACAAAATTAAATGCAAAGTTTTTAACACTATTATGTTCTAAGTCAATATGGGTATTTGCCTGATGGGATACGAACCTACGACCTCCTGATGACATGTCAGGTGCTCTGATCACTGAACTACTGGCTGCCGATCAGTTAACCTGTGTTGTGGATGTTAAACCCCGTCATCGTAGAATCAGTCACTAGTGGTTGTCTTATAACTGTAAGTGAAAGCTCTTAGATTGTAGCGCTTTCAAGCATGGGCCCATAACCAGCCACACCCTCCACCATTACACTTGACTGGCAGTTTTGTATATGAGTAATTCTTAATTTTTCATGCACAGTTCATGGATATCTGTAGTACCTCTATCTATGTATACATTATCTGTTACCATTAGTAATATTTTATATCTCAGCACTTCATAGTTGCAAAGTTTTGAACACTATTATGTTGTAAGTCAACGTGGTAATAGGGGAAAAGTCGTGGGTTCGGATTCCACCCGGCTCAAAGCAATTTTTCCTATATACCGATGTTGACTTGATGTTGACTTACAGCAAAATAGTGTTAGAAACTTTCGCAACCATTAAGTGCTGCGATATAAAATGTTACTAATGGTAACAGATGATATATACATAGATAACAATATTAGATTTTCCAGTAGCGTATAAAATATTCCCTGAATTCAGTGCTGTTTGACTAGACATAATTAACTGAATAAAGTGATTCATTATTTTGAGACGAAAATTGATAACAGTTAAAATTATCGTTATACTGGTTCATCCAAAACTCAACAGTTTTTTTTGGGAGTTTCACCGGAACGATATAATTTTGCAGTTGATTTTGTTATTCACAAGTGATTGGTGGCTGCGTGAATTATTTTTTAGGCTAACCTCTACAATAATATATTAAAATATTTTCCAACGTGGGAAATAATACAAGATACTTTCAGATGCAAAATTTAAAAAGACATAGTGAAAGTAGGTCAAAATTTATGTCATTATGACAGCATCATGATCTTATCATTTAACGCAACTAAAAATTACTTTGGTACACGTTACGCCGTGGTCCAGTGTGCGGGAGAGCCATATCCTGTGTACATTAAAGAACACGCTGGATTGCTTTGATACGAGGCTTCCATCTGTCTCATAACAGCTGTCCAATGGGTCCTCTACCCCAACCTTCTCTGAGCCTTCAGGGTCCTTGTGGCCTTGCCATTTAGACCATTGTGTGCAAAAAAAGTGCCTCTCAGAGGTAAAACAATTCAACTCTGGGAGACATCAGTAAGGTATACTTTTATATAATGCATGTTCTGAGGGAAGCATATTATTTGAAAAAGTATGCTTAAGTAACAATTTCTTAGATTAGACAGAGTAATATCAATATTACTTTTGAACAAATATCCTAATATTTCAACTCCTGACCGGGGTCATCATCCGAGGAAGGCGAAGTTCTGTTCGATCTTCCTTCTTTTCTATTAGTGGATACCAGATTTTGGGTAAGAGGGTTCCTTGTGCATCATTCATGACACCATGTATTGACTGTATTAGCAATCCTTCTGCTTTTCTTAGGAATGAGTTCTTTTTATTTTTTTAATTATTGTTGTATTCCATTCGATTTTATGATTAATTTTTGCTACGTGTCTGTCCAGTTCTGTTTTATTTTTTTATTGCAGCTTTGTGTTCTTTTATTCTTGTTTCTAGAGTTCTCCCTGTTTTTCTCATGTAAGGTTTTCCGATGTTTAATTCCATAATCTGAACAAACAAAAACGCATAATTTTTTTTCTTCTAAACATTGCTTTTATTCTCAAAATATTGATTTAATAATGTCCGTTGCAGAAATTATGTACTCATTGGAACTAACAGAGCTGTTCTAATGGTATTGTAATTGACAGCTTGCGCTAACAAAACACTTTGTGTACAGTTTGTTTTCCGAAATATTTGTAGCACTTAAATCTTTTATCATGTATCCAAAATATGGAAATTAATGCATGTCATACTTAATCGTGATATATCGCTTGTAGTGTGGGCAGCTAATTAATAAGCTTATACCGACACTTTTAACCTTGCTTAAAGTGTTAAAGTTGTTTCATAAAAAATATTCAAAATTTCAGTCAGCCATGTGATAACACAACTGTTCATAGGAATCATTAGAATAACTCTAAGCATTTCAGTGGTGATTTCATCCACCCCAGGATATTCATGCAGTTTTAATTTAGAGATAGCCAAAGCAACTTTAGAATGTGATATAGGGCTATCATTAGAGCCAGTAATGCATCTATTCTAATTACAAACAATGGATGTAGAAATAGTCGCATTGTTGAGAACATCTCTGAAATGCTCAGCCCACTTAGCCATCACAGAATCTTCACCTTCAACCATATTTCCATGTTTATTCCTAATTCCGGACGATTCGTCTAATGCCGTTTCGTCCAAAGGGGACATTTCCTCCAATCCTGATTGACCCAATGGACTCTTCGTCCAATACTCGTTCATAAAATGTCACGATTGGTCAAAATCATGGAGTAAGTAGAATTTTATCTAGGAAAGGGTTTCCAAGGTGGTTTTACGATTTTCGTGCAGAGTTCAAAATTATTTCTATCATTAATGGACTCGTATATATATAAACTATTCGGAAGGTGTTTGAGCCCCAATTTCCACTTTATTTTACCCCAGGGCTGGAACTAGGGGGATGCCCCCGTTTGAGAATGTTAATAAGAGTAATGGAGGCAAAAAATTATTCATTTCTGCATATTTCACACATTTTATAAGGAATTTTTAAAAGACCTCAAAAGCGGAAGAAACACAATTGAGTCTCTTGGCTTCCACCTCTTTTAACTTTTTTTCCAGCGCGATTTTGTTACCCCCCCCCCCCCCCACTTCAATTCTTTTTTACAACTCGGCCTGGTTACATCCATTAACATAAGGATCGATTTTGAACGATTCACCGATAATTTAGTAAAATATTGCTTTGGATAATTTATCTCATTTTTTTTCATTATATGTATCATGCATATATTACTCGTCATTAGTTATAATTTACCGTCTTACTAAAATTTAAGCCATGCATTATTTCGCCATCATTATTACTTTATGGGATTCAAATTGCAGTTTTTCCGCTATACCTAAGAGAATAAGACATTCAGTAAGAGTTTTTGGAATCATTGTTGTTGTTGTTCATTTTCCCTCCTTTATTTTAGTCTATTTTTGTTTCAATAATCCACTTCGAAAAAGTTCAGTCCATTGCTCTAAACTTTCAAAATAATGCCAAAAATACATGCAAAGTCTTCATTCGCTGTTATTTACTTTCCGTTCTTTTATTAATCTCAGATAGATAGATAGTTCGACGTTACAGCTTTCTGGGAGGTCCTCTTGAAAGGCTTTCCCAAGTAACCAATGAAAATTGAGCTAGTTCCAGTATGAGAGAAAAAATTCATGTCCATGATGGACACGATACTTTAAAGGATTTTATTTTTTTAATCTCAGTAACCCACTTCGCAGCAATGCAAGTAAGCTTCCAAGTCAAAAGCAAGAAATGAACTAAGAAATGAACATATTGAAAGCATTAATTCATTAGTAAAGAATCACAGGATAAGTCATGCAGACATGGAACTCATGAAATGATGAGCTGAAAAAAATTTGGTTTTGCATGAGTGGGATTCGAACCCACGTCTCCAGGAAACATGCCTGTTATGCTAGACCACTACACCATCAATGGCTAACCTTTTCTCAGCTTAGTGACCTTATAAGCTTTCTGGATTTAATTTATTTGATTTGCACTAGTGGCGCCATCTATCTGACCACTAGGGCGGGCCACAAGGGCGAATCAAATAAATAAAATCCAGAAAGCTTATAAGGTCACTAAGCTGAGAAAAGGTTAGCCGTTGATGGGTAGTGGTCTAGCATAACAGGCATGTTTCTTGGAGACGTGGGTTCGAATCCCACTCATGGCAAAACCAAATATTGAAAGCATTTTCATAGTTTCTTCCTTTGTTGAAAGAACAAACTTTTCCCATATATGAAAGAAAAGTTTAAAATTACTTGATAGGGGGAATTTATATATATCATCATCATCATCCTCAAGCAGCCATGGGCTACGGAGGTCCAACCAGACCGTGCAGTTTAATTCTCCAAGCATATCTGTCCTGAGCTACATCTGCTGCATCCGGCCACTGTACACCAATTCTGACAAGGTCCTGTTTGACATTGTCTGCCCATCGCATCCTAGGTCTCCCCCTCCTTCTGAGGCCTCTAGGCACACTGTTCATAACCCTATTCGCCAATCTATAATTATCCATACGGGCAACATGGCCAAACCAGCGGAGTCTCTCTCTGCACAATATGCTGCTTAAAGGAGGTTGCAGACTCTTTTGCCTAACCTCATCATTAGTTACAAAGTTAAACCACCTAATACCCAAGATGCTACGTAAGCATCTAGTTTCCTGTTATCTTGTTTACACAGCGTCCAAGTTTCACTACCATAACTAACCCTAGAAAGAACCAAACTATTATACAGTCTAATTTTAGTCTTTAGGTGTATACGCCTATTTCTCCACAATCTCCATAGATTCTTAAAAGTCCCAGCAGCAATACCTATTCGTCTGTTAATCTCGTGACGCACATCACCAGTATCTGTTACGTAGCTCCCAAGGTAATTAAACTGTGACACCTGCTCAAGACAGCAGCCATTCAGATTAACTGAATCACAGCCTGCCTGACCAATTTTCATCACTTTAGTTTTCTCTCTGTTTATAACCAAACCTACTCTACTACCAGTCTCATCAACAGCTCGAATGAAAGAGTTCATCTCATCAACAGCTCGAATGAAAGAGTTCATCTCATCAACATCATTTGCCAAAAGGGCTAAATCATCAGCATTATCTAAATCAGAAATTTTCGTATCTCCAGCCCATTTAAGGCCAAAAGCTTTCCCTTGAAGTGAATTTCGCATAACATAATCAACAACCAAACTAAAGAGAAAAGGAGACAAAATGCACCCTTGTCGAACACCAGAAGTAATGCTAAACCAATTGCTACAAGACTTACCAACTCTCACACATGACTCAGTGTTATGATAGAGAGCTTTCATTATGTTAACTAACTTGTCTGGTATGCCATATGATTTCACAATCAACCACAAATTATGACGATCAACAGAGTCGAAAGCCTTTTTGAAATCAACAAAGCTAGCAACCAAAGGTTTCTGAAAGTCTAAACATTTCTCAAGAATCTGCCTAAGTGAAAAAATCTGATCTACACATCCACTTCTGAATCCACATTGCTCATCACGCAATTGATTGTCAACTAGATTCTTAATTCTATTAAGCACAATCATGGAAAGAACTTTACCTGGAACAGAGAGTAGGCTGATACCCCTAGTTATCACAAGAACTGCGATCACCTTTTTTGAAAATAGGGATAATAATAGCTCTGGTAAAATCCTTAGGCCTTTATTTATGCATTTATCATAAAAATTTTTAAAAAATCATAAAATCATAAAATATAAAATTTTCTTATGCCTTTATCATAAAAGTTATTCAAAATTTCAGTCATCCAAGTGGTAACTGAAACATTCCCAGCTCTAAGCATTTCCGTAGAAATTTCATCCACCCCTGGGGATTTATGAAGTTTAAGTTTAGAAATAGCCAAACTAACTTCAGATTGTGTTATAGGGCCAACATTAAAACCAACAATGCATCTATCATCATTGCAAACAATGGGAGTAGAATTAACCACATTGTTTAGAACATCACTGAAATGCTCAGCCCACCTAGCCATAACAGAATCCTCACCTTCTATAACCTTACCTTGTTTATCCTTCAATCCCTGTATACCTGTTCGTTTTCTACCACACAAAACATTAACTATCTGGTACAGCTCTCTGCTGTTGTGCTGTCTAACTGCTTCCTCAGCTTTGTCAGCCAGGCCATCAAGCCAAAGATTCTTATCAGTAGCTAACTGATCCTTTACACGTTTATTAAGTTCTTTGTAATGCTTTCTATTAGGACTAGTAGGGTACTGATTAAGGACATTCCTGCAGTTCCTTCTTTCTGAAATAAGCTCAAGTGCCATATCACTTAAATAATTCTGCCTCCTCTGCTCCTTTTTCCCGAAAAGAGTACTGTTAGTTTCCAAAAAACCTGTTTAAAATGGCCCCATTCTTCCTCAACTTCAGTATTAAGCAAACCATGACTGTCATAATGACTAAGTAACCTATCATGGTAAGCTTTAGCTATAACTGGGTCTTTCAGAGCTTCAGTATTAAAGGTAAATTTTTTAACTTTAGCAAACACTTTTTAAGTTTTAGTTGCAAGACACTTTTAACAAGGTAAATGGTCAGATCCAATTTCAGCTCCCCTATATGACCTGGTATTTCTAACAGAACTAGCCCACTTGCTGTTAATAAATATATAATCAATCATATTTCTATGCAGCCCATCAGGTGAAACCCATGTGTATTTATGTATGTCGCGGTGTTTGTAGTATGTGTTAGTTATTCTGAAACCATTGAGTTTACTTACCTGTAGGAGACGTTGCCCATTGCCATTGCAGCTACCAATACCAAAAGGGCCTATTACTCCTCCCCAAAGGTCAAAGTCGGTACCAACTTTGGCATTGAAGTCACCAAGAACAAGGGTAATATCTCCTTTCTTGACAGAATTGAAAATATCCTTCTCATCCTCATCAGAATCCTCAGTGGGGGCATAACAGCAGATAACATTCAAGTCTTTAATGCTTGTCTGAAATTTTGCTGTAAGAAACCTTTCATTAATATCCTAGAAGAGCATCACTATCCTCATATCCTAGAAGAGCATCACTAGCATGTCTGCTGAGCAGCAGACCCACGCCTTGGTGATGCTTTCCATCCTCCCTCCCTGTAAAGAGAAATTTAAAGTTATTTTTAAGTATCTCACCTTTACCTGTCCATCTGGTCTCTTGCAAGCCTAGAATATCTAGGTTATAGCGCTGGAATTCCTGCATGAGGACATCAAGAGAATAATCTCTATGTAATGTCCTCACGTTCCTGCAGAGAGAAAATGATTAGTAGGATTTTTAAAGAAATTAGGTTTATTGAGATTGGTAGGGCCAACAATATCAAACAGCCCCCTGATCGCAGGCATGGGGCAAAGACCTGTTCCTCCTCCGCTAAAGGCTGAAGTCACCGATGCTAGTAGGAACTTCAGGCACCACCTTTTGAAGTGGACTTTTTCAAGAGCCATATGGCCTGCCTGAGACACATTACTCCAGTTTAGGCTTGACGATGCCCAACTAGCTAAGTAAGGTTCAGGTACCTGCGATGGCCTCTGATTAGGATTATCCACCAGCTGATATGAGGTATCCCATGCCTCTGTTCACTTAGAGCTGGCAACCCAGAAGCAAACAGAAAACACAGCAGCAGACTCTCCCTCAACAGAGGCCCACCAGTGCAGCAAGTCCAGGAAGCATAATCAAGCTAGACGACTTGATCCATAATCAAGTCGTCTATAGGTATAAATGGTCAGCACCAGGACCCTGTGAAGTTGACCACTCCTCAGCAGGGTTGAAAAAAAAGAAAAAAGTGGCCACAGATGACCAGATCAGTAGGCCATACTGAACCGGCAGCCCTCTCTTCCGTTACCTTCCAAAAGAGAATATCTCTTTTGAAAGGTACTAACGGCCTGCACCACGAGAAGGCGGGGTCGGACATTAGGTGCTAGACCTGGCCGGTTCTGTGCATCATCACTAGGGATTAGTACACAGCTCTTCTTCTAGTTTACGCCTAGCTACCATTTCCAAGTAATGTATGGTGAAGTAAAACGTACTTTTTATTTAATAGTGAACTGCAATATATATATAGAAATAATGTATTTGCCATTCTTTTCATATAATTATAATACGGTGTTGAAGTTGAGAAACATAACAGGCTAAATTTTTCTTATCTCGTTTTCAAAAGAAAGGATCTAATGTTTTCTGTCGGTCTGTCCGTCTGTAGATTCAAAGTTTTTGTTATTACAGCTAAATTAAAAATACTTTTTGGGTTAAATAGGTATTGATGAAATATTACGTTTCGCACTTTCGGAATCATTTAAACGTTTAAATTACGTCCTCTAAAGATGGAAAAATATTAAAATTGCAAACTTTGTTTTCGAATATTTCGCACGATGTGTTTATGATAGAAATTTGACATTTGATGGTAGAATGTGAAGAAGGTATGTACGTAACTAGATTTGCTTACTGCTTACCGGGTACGGCACGGCCTCTTCGGTATTTTTTCTTATCCAGCTCTTTTTCGGAGACTATTTTACATTGTTCCCTTTTAATGCAACCTAGATTCCATGATTCAAAAATAATAGAAAATAAGTATACACCTCATCAACAAATTGTCTATTTTCAGTAATTAATGGAAAAAGCATGGTAATGGAATACCGTGGTAGGATTATTCTAAAATAATGTTAGTGCTGCTCGTAATGTATGGTGAAGTAAAACGTACTTTTTAATAGTGAACTGCAAAACCTTTTTTTAACCTTATATAAAATAAAAAAATGAAGAAATCACACAATCAAGGAACTATAAATTTATTCCACAATTATATTAATCGTAACGATATCTGGTTTCCTTATCAAGATAACAAAGAGTAATATCGTGAAGCACATTAACAGAAACTGCGTAGTTTTTGCCACTCCTCATTTTTTTAAATTCGCTTATATTTGAATTGCAATGGATACTTAAAAGTTTTAGGTATATTTAAATAAACATAAAAAAAAAACAGTTGCGATTTTATGAGAAAATAAAAAAAAATGCTTTAGAAAATAAAAAAAAAATGCTTTTTTTTATATTTTTATCTTTTACGCAAAAAAAGAGAAATTTTCATTCGCCCAGGGCGGATCATAGGGGCACGGTTCCTTGATATATTTAACTTCTAATGGTCCAAACTAAAGATGGAGCAGCTTTTTAAGGTGTCCCCCCCCCCCCCTCATTATCGGGAACTAAAAATATGTGCGTGCAAAATTAGTCCTTTCTTCTATTGAATGCAAATATATCGAAATCGGTTGATTAATTGCAGAAATATTGCATGCATATCCAAACGTGTAAAAATATCTGCGTGCAAATTGAGCCTTTTCCTCCATCCAATTCCCCGCCCTGCCCACGGTCAGTAGGGGACACCGATGGGCTTGGAAAGGCCACCGTCCGTCGGATGGGACGTTAAGCCGTGGCCCCGTGTGTGGGAGAGACATACCCTGTGCACGTAAAAGAACACGCTGGATGGCCTTGACGGAAGACTACCATCTGTCTCCCAACAGCTGTTCCAGTGGGTCCCCTCCCCCAACCTTCTCTGAGCCTTCGGGGTCCATGTGACCTGGCCATTTAGCCCATGGTGTGCAAAAAAGTGCCGCTCAGAGGTAAAACAACCCAACCCTCCATCCAACGCAAAGAAGAACCATCGAAATCGATTCATTGGTTCCAGAAATATTGAACGTAGAGACAGATGGACGGATGGTTGGCCTGGCGATAACGTTAACAAGTTTTGATTTGAAGAAAATGTGTTAAAAACAAATAAAAAAGAAATAACTTCTTGATTCACAATTGTATTTTCCCCTCCGTTTTAGAGGTCTTTAAAATTTCTTGAAAAATGCATATTATATATAAGTTTATCAATTTTTCGTCTGCTTTACCCTTCCTAGAATTCTCGGGGGGGAGGGGGATGCGGGCACCCCCCAGTACCGACCCTGATGACATATTATCGTCATTGGCTCTTGCACTTTTGGACGAATTGTCTCATTGGGCGAGTTGCCCCATTGGACGAATCGTCCCTGTTTGACGAATTGGCATTGGACGAAACAGCTCTTATATTTTTCCGTCTCGATCGTGTTTCTTGACCCCCCCCCCTCGATTTTTCTCTAAATCCGGACCTGCTTCCTATTAACAAAATTATGGAATTATTTAATTATTCTGTCCAATATACATACCTTTATGCTTTTCTAAAATAGCATTATGCATCTTCATCACGAGAATAAATGCAAACTTATGAATATTAGGAATTAATAGCAAAATAAATAAAATACCTCCCTTATTCATACTACAGGTGCTCTTCGCATTCTATGTACATGTGGACGCTGTGCTCAGAATGCTTCATTACATATCATTCACAAATAATGTAATTCAAACTGACAAATCTCAGATTAATGTCAGATAACATGCATTAGTGACTAATCCTATATCTGTGTATCAATTTATAATCTGAAAAATTAGATGAACATATGAACAATGATTTTTTTTTATCTCGTTTTCAAAGAAAATGAGATAATAGTTAAAAAATCTGAAGAAAATTATCGCTGACGCGGCAGGAATCGAACCATCAACTCTCTAGATACATGCCAAAGTGCTCTACCATTAAACACGCATCAGACGCTAAAATCTTCCAGAATAAGACCTATAAATCTTTCACTGAGATGTGGGCTAACCTTGCGCCATCTATACTTCAGGACAGGCAACTTTTCCAATTGTTGCTAATGATTTAGATGTTAATGAGGAGGCCAATCATGTTTAAGCGTTTATTATTAAAAATAAATTATGTATATTTTAAAATTATGCATCTTGAGAGATATGCGAGTTCGATTACCGCCGCCTCAGCGATAATTTTTTTCAGATGTTTTTAATTTTTGTTGAAGTCTATTTCTACAGTAATCTGTGAATTTACTATGGATGGATTTTTAATAATAAACGCTTAAACGTGATTGACCTCATCATTAGTATCTAAATCCGTGGTTCTCAACCTTTTTATGCTTCACTTACCCCCTGGAAATGTGTATGTAACTGGCGTACCCCTTATGTTAGATAGATGAAACTATAGTTGTAGTATAATAATGCCAACTTGGCGAATTTGTTACTAGATCTAGCGACTTTTGAGCTCTCATGGCGTACCATAAAAAATTTTACCTCCTACCCCAAGTTGAGAACCCCTGATCTAAATCATTAGCAACAATTGGAGAGGTGCCTCTCCTGAAGTACAGACGGCGCAAAGTCCGCTACATCTCAGTGAAAGATTATATAGATCTTATATTCTGGAAGACTTTAGCGTTTGATGCTTGGTTTAATGGTTACAGCGCTCTGGCATGTATTTAGAGAATTGCGGGTTCGATTTCCGCCGGGTCAGGGATAATTTTCCAGTTTAGCAATTATGGCAAATCTGTAGAAACAGTTTCTACAGGTAATCTGCGAATTTGCTATGAAGAGATAATAGTTTCACTTTGTCATCTGTCTCCGTCTGTAGACATCGAACAGGCTCGTAATCTGTAGTTACCAGGTTCGAATCCCAGCTGGGTCAGCGTTGAGATTTATCTCCGCAAAACTCTCCGCCCTTCCCACGGTGAGTAGGGGACACCGATGGGCTTGGAAAGGCCGCCGTCCGTCGGATGGGACGTTAAGCCGTGGCCCCGTGTGTGGGAGAGCCATACCCTGTGCACGTTAAAGAACACGCTGGATGGCCTTGACGGGAGGATACCATGTGTCTCCCAACAGTTGTTCCAGTGGGTCCCCTCCCCCAACCTTCTCTGAGCCTTCGAGGTCCATGTGACCTGGCCATTTAGCCAATGGTGTGCAAAAAAGTGCCGCTCAGAGGTAAAACAACCCAACGTAGACATCTAACATTTTTGTTTACAGAGATAAATTAAAATTTCTTTTTGTGTTGGATAGGTATTGATGAAATATTACGATAGGCACTTTCCTAATCTCTCTAAAGTTATAATTACGCTCTGTAGCGGTAGAAAAATTTGAAAATTCCAAAATTTCAGTCGAATATTGTAAACGATGCACTTATGCTAGAAATTCGAAATTTTGGTGGTGGAATGTGTGAAGGTCACGAAGATTTCATTTCCAACAATGATTTAGTCCTTAGACCCAGAGGGGGTTGAAAAACACACCTTTTTAGTTTTAGCAGATAGTTGTTTGTTTTTAGAAATAAATGAAAAATTCTTTTTGAGTTAGATAGGAATTGTAAAATATTATGATTCACACTTTTTAAATCTACCGAAAACTAATTGCGCCCTCTAACGATGAAAAGTTTTGAAAATTCCAAAATTTCAAACAAATATTAAATTTTGGTGGTGAAATGTGAACACCATGATGTTTCCATTGGCAACAATGAATTGTGAAAATTCCAATTCCTCTGCGACTCAGAGGGGAAGACAATTTTTTGTTTTAGCAGATAAATGTTTGTATTTAGATGTAAATGAAAAAATCCTTTTAGGGTTAGACAGGAACTGATAAAATATTATGATTCGTAAACTTTCGATTGCTATAATTGCGCCCTCTAACGTTTAAAAGATTGAAAATTCTAAAATTTCAAACGAGTAATGCAACGAGGTATTAATGACAGAAATATTAAATTTTAGTGGTGGAATGAGAACGTCATTAAATTTCCATTGGAAACAATGAAAATGATAATTAGAAAACTCTTTTTTAATTTGATTGGTACTAATGAAATATAATTCGCATTTTTCAAATACTTAATAGTTTTGATATATAACTTTACTGATCCCCGTAATGATGAAACGGCAAAGGTGTTACAGAGTTTTATAAATATTATGTATAAATAGAAATTTGAAAAATTAGTGGTAGTTTTTAATAGAGATTCCACTGACAGCAATAATCTACCTCTCTTTTCTGAGAGAGGTATGGGAAATGCAACTTTTCAGATTTAAAAATTAAAAGACGAATACTTTTATGCTGAATAATTATTAATTGAATTGAATAAGTTTATTTCACCCAAACATACATTTATTGGTACATAAAACACAGACAAGTTCACAGGTGAAAAAGGAGAACATAAGCCGTAGCTTTTGAATAAATGTTTCCTGAAATACATTTAAATTTAAAACATTACCTTTGACCTTAATTTATATATTTATTTGAGCATGTGAATTTTTGTGGTCTAACTCTATCATTGACTTGATAATAAGTATAGTTTATATTTATATCTAAAAGTTCTATATTTTTCCATTACAGCAGTATCCTCTGTAATCTCGTCATTCCAAATCTTAATGCCAATATACCGTATTGATCTCTAGCTTATAGATTTCTTATAAAGAGGGGCATGGGTGGCTCAGTCGGTAGCGCGTCAGGCTCGTAATCTGTAGTTCACAGGTTCGTCCCAGCTGGGTCAGCGTTGAGATTTATCTCCGCAAAATTTCCCCGCCCTGCCCACGGTCAGTAGGGGACACCGATGGGGCTTGGAAAGGCCACCGTCCGCCGGATGTGACGTTAAGCCGTGGCCTCGTGTGGGAACACGCTGGATGGCCTTGACGGGAGGCTACCATCTGTCTCCCAACAGCTGTTCCAGTGGGTCCCCTCCCCCAACCTTCTCTGAGTCTTCGGGGTCCATGTGACCTGGCCATTTAACCCATTGTGTGCAAAAAAGTGCCGCTCAGAGGTAAAACAACCCAACCAACCTTTCTTATAAAGATGCAACATGATCTTGTTCTTAAGTTGAGTATCATAACTGAAAGTCTTCGTTCTTTCTAAGCAGAAGTAAAGTTCAGAATACTCTATCATTTTATTCTTCGCTCTGTACACAAAATTCCACATAACATACTTGTAAATATTATATATATTTAGTATTCCATTTTCTGCCATCAAGTGTTGTACCGGTTTTTTGTAATCTAATCTTAGAATATATCTCATAATTCTCTTTTGCAGACAAAATAAAATATTCAAATTGGCTAGACTAGTATCTCCCCAAACACTAATTCCATATATTAAATATGGGTATGAACATGAAATACCATTTGAATTTTTACCATCATCAGCTGTCTCAAATTAAACTTTTAAGGAATGAAACAGTAGGTAAAGGAAAAACTTCTTTCTCTTTGAAAACGAGGTTTTCATATGCGCCAGAGGCGATATGTGTCTTTCTGGTTTTACAATTATTTTTAAGAATTTTTTTGTTACCTTATCCAGTATCTTTATTTTTTCATAACTTTTTGAGACAAAATTGAGTCCCACGAAGCTAAAAAGCTTGTCCACAGGAATTCAAATACTATACAATAAACAGTCATAATATTAAGAAAATACTCAATGTATGCAATTAAATGATACTACAGAGTAAACAGTTAAGTATTTTTCATATGCCATGCCTTAAAATTTTTTTAACCTAACATGCTTACTATTATTTGATGTTTTTGATATGTAAAACTTATCCAACAATGTACTTTGAGTATTTTTATGTGTATTTCAGGAGATGATGTATTTAGAGAAAATTACAGTAATAATTGAAAAAGCATTAATCGTTGACCAAATGGTAATTTTTTTTTCATTTGCAACAAAATCCAATTGATGCACTATTCACCATCACGATACTTTGACTTCAAACGATGATAAGTGCTGGACTAAAAGTTATTAATGGTTTTGTAATCCACTTAACGACGAACTGAGCGTAAGACGAGGTCTGGTTTCTTCTTGCGCTAGCGCACTCTTTCGCTCCTCGTGTTGTGGCATCGAGGGACTGAAACTTGCTAGTCGCGTTTCTGTAGTTACGCATCACCGAACCCTTGCCATGCTGCAAATGACTGCGCCAAGCATGTTGGTGCTCCTTGGAAAACAGAAGACTTCTTTTGCCATTACAGACGGTAGATTTGAATTCAAATTGACGGGGTCGTTAGACACAGCAGAGTGCAGCTATTTGAGGTACATCAGATGTCTCCATCACTTGCATCTTGTATAAAATCCCTTGGCTGTCTCTGCTTATTGCAGTAGATTGGCATTTTTGATATTGGTGGCTATTTTGCTGGTTTAGTCGGATTGCAATATGACAAGCAAAAACTTAGAAATGGTTTATCTCATTCCTTTAGATTCAAGGTCATTCTAACTTGTAAGTGGAATGTTATATGATAGTAGATACATAAAACTTGTCCATAGTTTAATCGTTATTTCTATTTCATAAATTTTAGCATGCAGTGAGAACTATATAGGCAGTCCTGTGTCATTATTATTATTGTTTTGAACAATCGACAATATGTTAAGATGGACTAAATTAAGAAATAAACACCTATGATCGATTTTAGATTTTACCTGATAGAAAAATGCAAACAGCTTCGTTTTGCGCTGTCAAAAAAATGCAAACAGTTTCGTTTCACACGATTATAGACTGGGTTTTACACGGAATGGAAGGTTTTTTTTTAAAAATATATGTAGATGTAATACATATTACGAAGTAGCAGTGGTATAGAGCCAAGGGAGATTATTACACTGCCATCGCAAAGTAAAAATCAACTTAAAGGTTTTAATTGATATCGTTTATTTTCAACAATAAATAGATAATAGTAAAACCTTATATTAATAAAATCGTAATCTACAACAAGTTAATAAAATCGTAATCTACAACAATTGACCGTGTAAATCGAAACTGGTTGCATTTTTCTATCAGGTAAAATCTAAAATCGATCATAGGTGTTTATTTCTTAATTGTATTTGTATTCTTTGCTAAAATTATATTCTTGGCATTGAAATGCAGTCTGTCTCTCGACATCTTAATGAAATGAAGCCTTCTTGAATCAGCAGCGAGATCTGACTTTTCTAGACTGAATTTTTCAGATTAGTATTTTCTACCGAAGAAGATATAAAACGATCTCTGCGATTTGGGATAAAAAGACCGCCTCTAAAAAAAGACCACAGTTTTAGAGTAAATTCTTGTTTGAGGAGGAGGAAAGGTTTTACCAAATGATTTCTCTCATCGCGTAATTTAGATGTTTAGGCATTAGATGTGCAGCACGAAACAGTACAAACAGTTCTAATTAAAGGTGGTAATCCGAATTGATTAAATATTTTTAATGATGTTTGACGTAGTATTGAAAAATGTACATCGTGCTTGTTGGAATATATATATATACTGAAGAAATTTAACTTTCATGTCTGCTGTTTTTATCCTAATAACATTATATAATATTAAGTGTTATTTTGGGCTAGGACGTGTTTACACAATATATACTGGTATAGAAATATTAATTATTTTAGTTCAAAAACATAGATCTTGAATAGCAGTTTTTTTTTAAACAATAAGCAAATATGAAAGACTCGTAATTTTTCTGTGATAAGAATTCGGCTTATATTTGGTTGACTATGGTATAAATATATGACAGTGAATTTTTGCCCGTATTAATATCATAATAATATACCAACCTCATCAATGTGGGGCGGGGTTGGCTCAGTCTGTAGCACGCCAGGCTCGTAATGTGCAGTTACCAGGTTTGAGTGCCAGCTGGGTCAGTGTTGAGATTTATCTCCGCAAAACTCCCCGCCCAAACATGGCCCATGCCATCTGTCGGATGGGACGTTAAACCGTGGCTCCGTGTGCGGGAGAGCCATACCCTGTGCACGTTAAAGAACACGCTGGATGACCTTGACGGAAGGCTACCATCTGTCTCCCAACAGCTGTTCCAGTGGGTCCCCTCCCCCAATCTTCACTGAACCCTTGGAGTCCTTGTGACCTGGCCATTTAGCCCATTGTGTGCCAAAAAAAAAGTGCCTCTCAGAGGTAAGACAACCGGAAAAATTCAGTCTGGAAAAAGTCAGATCTCGCTTGCTGATTCAAAACTGCTTAATTTTATTAAGATATCGCGAGATAATTATTAATTAATATAATTTTAGCGAAAGAAAATATATATAAGTTGTTGCAGATTACGATTGTATTAATATAAGAATTTTGGAGGGAAAAAAAAACATAGATAATAGTAAATAAATCGTATCAATTAAAGCTTTTAAGTTGATTTTTACTCTGAGATGACAGTGTAATATCTCCCTTGACGCTATACCACTGTTATTTCATAATATGTATTATATCTACATATATGAAAAAAAAATCCCATCCCGTTCCGTGTAAAACCGAGTCTATCACCGTGTAAATCGAAACTGGTTGCATCTTTTTCACCGTTTAAATCGAAGGATAGGTGTAGTTATGTACGTTAGTTTTGTTTTCTATATAAAGCGAAGTAAGTTTATTTGGTAACAGGTAAATGTATCGGTTATTAATTGCACATAAATGGCTTTTGCATATATACTTTGTTCCGTTGTGTTTTCAGTTTTTGCGGTTTTGTCTAAAAACCTCTTGTATGTATTATATATCTTATATGTATTTTTTAATATTGTGCTGTACCTTGTTTTTGGTGCCGTTGTATATTTCTGCTGTTTTCAAACTCTGTCTTGCCGTTAGGGCTGATGGAACATGTTATTATTTCGTATTAATAAATGCAGTTGCATGGTTTGTAACGTCCGTCTTAGTAAATGAGCAGTTAGCTGAAATAGTTAGCAAATGACCCGGGTTGGAATTGCATAGAAAGTATGGAGTCTTTCTGTTGAGGTCTAGTTTTCCTGCAGATTTAGACTTCCATGGCAAATGGGTTGCCGAAAGAGAATTTAACATTTTTTATTCCAAATCATGTAGACATGCAACAGATGCAATGGAACGGAATTTTACTGTTATCTGATGCAGATAAAAATAGCCTTAAAACTACTGACATTATAAACTCGCTTCTTCCGCAGCAGCCCTGAACTGAAGTCTGTGCATAGTCGAGAGCCAATAGCGGCGTGTGGAATAACAAATACAAAACAGTTTACGGTGGATATAGCTCACTTCTGCATGAAGGAGATGCAAAATGCTTTCGTTGTGGTGTCAAGAAAGCCCTCAAGGTTTTTGAAAGTATGCAGTAGCGAGCTCTCTATTAGGCTGCAGCCAATAACTCACATAGCCATTCTCGTTGGAAATGAAGTTCCGGAGGGAGAGTAATCGCACGCTCAGAGAAGAGAATTCACAGTGAGAAGTGTGGGCGGTTCCTGCTTGCCTGACTTCTCATCTGCCTTATATTAACTCCGGCGTTGCTCTCAATTGCACATCTCTCTGCCTTCAAAGTATGGACTATATCTGTCAAACAGTTTTGACATGAGATAGTTGAAGGAAGAATATTGTTGGGGTTCAAGGGTAATAATATTCCTTACGTTAACTATTTGCAAACGATATCATCACTCATGGCAAATGAATATTGAATGAATTTATTATGAATGAAGTTTCAGTGCATATCAAAATAATGATATAAATTGTGATTTCAAGCGCTAATACGTTACATAATTAGATCAGAATATGAATAGACAGTCTTTCAAAATAGATGAGGTGGCGCAATTGTGTTAGGGTTGGGGCGGGGGTGGCTGAGTAGCGCGCCAGGCTCGTAATCTGTAGCTCCAGGTTCGAGTCCCAGCTGGGTCAGCGTTGAGATTTATCTCCGCAAAATTCCCCTCCCACGGTCAGTAGGGGACACCGCTGGGCTTGGAAAGGCCGCCGTCCGTCGGATGGGACGTTAAGCCGTGGCCCCGTGTGCGGGAGAGAGCCATACCCTGTGCACGTTAAAGAACACGCTGGATGGCCTTGACGGGAGACTACCATCTGTCTCCCAACAGCTATTCCAGCGGGTCCCCTCCCCCAACCTTCTCTGAGCCTTCGGGGTCCATGTGACCTGGCTATTTAGCCCATGGTGTGCAAAAAAGTAGCTCAGAGGTAAATCAACCCAATGTGTTAGGGTCATAACTTGAGTTTCCTCAGTTTTGACCCCAATTGTAACATCGTCGATATTTTACCCAATTTAAGTCACTTTCTAGGTGAGAAAAGGGAACATTGATGGTTTCGAAAATTCCCCATCAGTCTCAGGGTGCCTTAAGTTGTAACATCATGTACAGCAATGTCAAACGCTGTGCACGTTAAAATACAAACTGGATAAGTTTCTAATTGAGCTTCCATATACTCCCTAATAACTGTCCAGTTAGTTTCCCTTCCTCAATCTTTGGGTACTTACAGGGACAGAGTGGGAGCTAAAAACGGACGGGACAAATGCATGAAAATCGGCCCATATCGGGTCGATGAAAATCGACCCCTTACCCAATCCTAAAACAAATTCCGCCCCAGGCGAGAAGTACTCTGGGATTGTCCCTGAGGACCTCCCCCCCCTCCCCCCAGGGATCGCTTGCCATTCATTTTACCCTCGTTTAAAAAAATCGACTAAAAAGCGCACTAATATTTTCAGTTTTCCGTCTGTATATCCATCTGTAGAAAACCAATTTTTAGTTTTTATAAATAATTTGAAAATGTCTATAAAGTAGGATAAGCAAGGGATGCGCAACTGGTGCAACTGCATCGGGTGGAATTTTTTTAGGCGGCATATATTTTTACTATTTATTAAAAACAATGTTATTTAAAATTAAATTTCGATCATTAAATTTGTGTTTGCTAGTCTAAAATTGAGGAAAAGACTGCTTGAATTTTGTAAGTATATGTTTTGCTTATGTTTGAAATTTACGCAATTTTTTTGCATTTTATGTTCACTTATGTGAAATTTATAGTGAATGTTAAGAATGCATAGTAGTAAATATATTGCCTGTAGTCCATTTTCTCTATATCGAAGTATATATATATAGATTTTTAATTTCTCTCTATTCTACTTTTGATTTTTAATTTCTCTCTATTCTACTATAGTAGGAAGCCCAAAGTTGCAGAAGAATTTCTAATCTTCCCATCACATTTTATCTATCTATCAATCTACACTGGCGGAAATTGAAAAAAGAACACCGTTAGTAATTGAAGCATAATCTATGAGATTTATTTAGTAGAAACAATTCGGCTCCCCTGTATGATCTGGTATTCCTAACCGAACTAGCCCATTTGCTGTTAATTAAAATATAGTCTATCATATTCCTGTGCCACCCATCAGGTGAAACCAATATATATTTATAAATGCCCCGGTGTTTGTAGTATGTGTTAGTTATTCGCAAACCATTAAGTTTACTTACCTGTAGGAGACGTACCCTATTGCCATTGGAGCAGGGGCGGGGATGGCTCAGTCGGTAGCGCGCAAGGCTCGTAATCTGTAGTTCCCAGCTGGGTCAGCGTTGAGATTTATCTGCGCAAAATTCCCCGCCCTGCCCACGGTCAGTAGGGGACACCGATGGGCTTGGAAAGGCCGCCGTCCGTCGGATGGAACTTTAAGCCGTGGCTCCGTGTGCGGGAGAGAGATACTCTGTGCACGTTAAAGAACACGCTGGAGGGCCTTTACAGGAGGCTACCATCTGTCTCCCAACAGCTGTTCCAGTGGGTCCCTTCCCCCAACCTTCTCTGAGCCTTCGGGGTCCGTGTGACTTGGCCATTTAGCAAATGGTGTGCAAAAAAATGCCGCTCATAGGTAAAACAACCCAACCCATTGGAGCAACCAATTCCAAAGGGACCTAAAACTCCTGCCCAAAGATTAGAGTCAGTACCAACTTTAGCATTGAAGTCACGTGCAGAAGAGAAATATCTTCACAGAATTCAAAATACCATGAAACTGGCTGTGAAATTCGTCCTTTTCGTTCTCATCAGAGTCCTTTGTGAGGGCATAATAACAGATGAATTCAAGTCTCTAATTTTTGTTTTAAAATTTGCTGTAAGAAATCTTTTATTAATGCAGTTATATCCCAGAAGAAGAAATTTCCGGCGAACAAATGTTGTCCAACAAATTACACCAAACCCCTTAAATGAGATATATCTCAAAGCTTGTCACGTCTCCAATGTCACGGGATACATTAAACACGACTACAAAAACAGGGGAAGGAAAAAAATGGTCGATATTCATGTATCAAATGAAAGTTTCTGAAGGTAGGTGCTTTTAGTAACAAAGAAAATTGTAAAAAATTTTAAAAACTTTAAAGAGTAATCTTCCCATATGAGCCCTAAAAAGTAGAAAATAAAACTAAAGCATGTCGATGCTGCAATCAGTCCTGAATTCGTATTCATTTCAGAGGAAGATAGGGCGCCGATTTACTTACTCAGCAAGATTAGCGGTGCCCTAATTTCCTTAAAGAGAATACAAACTCAGTGACTGCACCATCGGTATGATTTAGGTTTATTTTCTACTTTTTAAGGAGTATATAGAAAGATTGGTAATTTTTAAATTTATTTATATTTTCTTTATTTGAAATACCGGTATTAGCGTTATTAGAAAACAGCTTACAGAGTTTGAAAAATATTGCAGTTTAAAATTTTGAACAACCCTTTCTATAAGAAGCTGACTGTTGCTTAATGTAATAACGAAAACTGCGAAGAAATAAATGGCGGCAAGTTTGACTAGAAAACAAGAAGGTTTGCACTTTACATTTAAAAGAAAGATTTAAACCACGACGATCCTTTTCAGTGGGGCGGGGGTGGTTCAGTCGGTAGCGTGCCAGGCCAACACCTTCTACAAGAGAAGGCCATACAACTACGTCACAGAAAAATGCGAATGTCTAGAGCCCCTATATAACAGGCCGACCAGCGACGATTGGCGTTTAGTGACTACGGTAGTCGCCGATCTCGGTATGCCCGCACGGGAAGCGGAGGGTTACGGCCATTACGATCGAAGTTTGCCGCATGCATATTTTATGATATTAACCAAACTAAACTTAATCGTAAACGATGAATAACTACTAACTTAAATCATTCTTCGATATATTACTAATCGATATATCACATAAAATAACATTAAAATACGTAAGCAATAGTCAGAAGTATATATTATAGAACGCTGTTAGCATAATGCACGTTCTCGGTCGAATTCTTATAACCCACTTTTTTAAAATTTAATTGGATCAGCCTGGAATTTAAACACGTGCATTTGTTCCTATAGCTGTTTAGACAATTCGCAGCTGAATATCTTCCGATAGTAATTGTTTTTTTTTATACTAAGGATTTGAAAAACTGCGGCGCACACGTCGGCTGCATTGACTATAACACTAAGTCACGCCACCAGTTGGCAAAAGAATGGCGGATAGGTCGGCTTGGTATATAGGGGCTCTAGATGTAGGCATTTTTCTGTGACGTAGTTGTATGGCCTTCTCTTGTAGGAGGTGTTAACCAGGCTCGTAATCTGTAGTTCCCAGGTTCGAGTCCCAGCTGGGTCAGTGTTGAGATTTATCTCCGCAAAATTTCCCGCCCTGCCCTGGTCAGTAGGGGACACCGATGGACTTGGAAAGGCCGCTGTCCGTCGGATGGGACGTTAAGCCGTGGCCCCGTGTACGAGAGAGCCATACCCTGTGCACTTTAAAGAACGCGCTGGATGGCCTTGACGGGAGACTACTATCTGTCTCCCAACAACTGTTCCAGTGGGTCCCCTCCCCCAATCTTCTCTGAGCCTTCGGGGTCCTTGTGGCCTGGCCATTTAGCCCATGGTTTGCAAAAAAGTGCCATTCAGAGGTAAAAGAACAAAAATCGTTTTGAGCTGCAAAAAATCGGTTGTCACGTTCCCCCTTCCAGGGGGCCCCGCCCCCCCCCTCCAGAGGTTCTTCAATGGCAAAGCACAAGGCCTATAACGGTAATGCCCTACGGGGACCCTAGCGGTCCCCGTAGCCCTAGTTAGTCTTTCGAACAAATTTCCATTTCAAACAAAATTCCGTCGGAGAGATTTCCGTTTCGAATAAAATTCCATCGAACAAATTTCCTGATACCGCCAAACTTAGTATGCAGTTTCCACTAATCGTAAGTAAGATAATGCTAGACTTATGACCCCCAAAATATTTCTTTCCCTTCAAAGTTACCACTACCACCTTCAAATAACTAAAACTAAAATATTCGTAAAAATTGATTTATTCTCATTTCAGTCTGGAAAACATTTTAAAACAGTTCTTCCCGATTTCGAGTGTGAAACTATAAACTTAAAGTAATTGTCCATTGTTTCTTCTGTCTAATTCGTTTAGGGAAAACAGTAATAAAGAAATTCTGCAACTTCTAAATGAAGTTCTTACATGTATTCTGCAAAAGAATTTGGTAATGATGACGACGTTGTGTTTTCTCCAGGGAATTTTTCTATCAGCCCTGGAATTAAAATTGAGATGGTGTCAAGAAAAAGATGTTTGCTTGAAGATTAATGTCCTAGCTAGGGAGTCAGTTCTCGGTCGTTATGACCCGTGACTTCACCATATAAATTATGAGGTGCGTGACAGCTTGTAGATTCTAATCTCTCTCTGCTTCTGCACATAACCGCTCTTAGTGTAGTGGTCAAAGTGGAAAATAATTACTACCCGACGGTTTTTCTTCACTGTGACACTTTAGTCTGGCTCTAAATAAAGCATATAAACAAATCCTCCTAGCAGAATATCCATTATTTCTTGGCATTCAGAACAGTTTTCGTTATATTTTGAAGCCTTCGTCAGTACATAGAAACAAATGATTGAAGTATTCGAAATACGATACTTCAATATTATTTCATTAAAATTGCACTTCATTATATTCTTCATAAAAGAATGGTTCATAATTTCTTAGGAATGACATAACCTTCTAATTCTTTTGAAATATGCGTACAGGTTCAGGTGAATTGGGAGAATAAATGGCACTACTGTAAGTCCACTCCAAAATGGGGGGGGGGGGGACTATTCAAACGCGCCATGTCTCTGGAGAGTGATAGAAATCACGCATGACAGGTAACCCAGAAGTCAGTCACCTAAAATTAAAATTAACTAAAAATCAATAAAAGGAAAAAATGATTGATAAATACCTGAAGTTAATAAAAGAAATTCTTCCGTGGAATATTTTTCTATTTCTAAATAATATCTGACACTTTTTAGGAAAAAAATACTGATCCAAACGTTGAAAAATCATGACACCAAACGTAGAAACATACAAATGTAAACATCCGGTCTGGAAGCAACCGACCAATGAAAATTATCATTGGCTAACCGCCGCCAGCCGGAAGTAAAGCTGCGATCTGTGATGTTCAGAGAGAGCTGAATAAATTCGATAAAAATTCGAATTTAAATACTTAAATAATATAAAAACATGTTAAAAACACTTTAATACAATAATCTAATCCTAAAATAAAAGTCATTCATTGAAAATAAAAAAAGAAAGAACCAAAAATACGTAATAGGAAGCGATGTTCTCAATGACACAGAGTATAAGTTAAGAAACAAGTCATATGTTATGTCAAATTTAAATAAATTCAGTCAGAATCTCTCAATTTTCGAGAATTGAAGGAAAAAATTAAAATCTAGATATATAATTTGATCAGAGATCTCTATATGAGACACGTTTAAAGCTTAGAGTACAGTGAAAGGTCAAAATAGGCCTTTATACAGGAACAGCCAAGTGCTGTGAGCAGGTACATTACAAATCGATCAGTTTGACATTACAATAGGAGAATGTTTACATTATATTATAGGAGTTTCAAAGGGTAAATATAATGACAAGAAATTAAAATAAAAGTTCTTGTCGAAATTTAGTTAATAAAAGATAGAAGAATGGAGAATAGGGATGTGATAAATAAAAAGAAAAAAATTCAAAAGCCAAAAAAAAGGGGGGGGGGAAACCAATAAATTAAAGAAATCTTCCAGAGGAAGAAAGGAAGTCAGCCAAAGCTGAAAAATTATCTTTAAGAAGTTTGGAAGGAGGAGAGAGAGGAGAGTTGATAATGTAAATTAAGAAATTGAAAGAAAACAGATCTTTCCAAGTCATGTTTGATGCAATGTAAGAGAAAATGTTCAATATTTTCTTTACCAACAAATGTCACATTCAGGAGAATCAACCAGTTTAGAATTAAATAAATAAAAATTGAGATTCACTGTCCCAGCCCTGAGTCTATGAATCATAGATTGGAATTTTTTAGGAAGAAAATATAAATGTAGTG
This sequence comes from Ryuthela nishihirai, assembly GCA_038380435.1. Lineage (NCBI taxonomy): Eukaryota > Metazoa > Arthropoda > Arachnida > Araneae > Heptathelidae > Ryuthela > Ryuthela nishihirai. The sequence goes on along the minus strand of JAWZYU010000002.1, from coordinate 29,167,402 downwards.
AGTAAAAATTCTTATCAATGTTGTACCTATGTAAATTTTTCATAGAAGCTTTGATTGACCACACATCAGAATAGTGTGATAAAGTGTGTGTGTTTCCAATGAAATATGCTTAGAAAAAATCATCTAGTCGTATGTGGAATAGTTATTGGAGAATCTAGCTACTATTTCAGTTAACATATCTTGTTTGTTAACTCTTACTAGCCTAATTATCACTGAATCTGATTAATGTTCAATGAGCTTGCCCTTTTAAAGCGTAGGTCGCAAGCCATATGTGACTCTCAATCAGAATAATCTCGGAATATCCCAGAATATTAGAAATTGGCAGGTAACATGTAATGTTAAACATTGTATTAAATTTGTGACGTTTTTTTGGATAAAATTGAAAGGAAATAATGACGAAACAAATGTATACTTTATTTTTAAATTGCTATCACAATTATTAATAATTATTAAGCAATGCCAAAAACAAGATGAACTTACACGGTTAGCCAAATGTTCCCAGATAATTTGAAAATTAAAATACACTGCAGACATGTGGTATGGTGCTTTTGGCAGCCCAACTCTTCAAGAGGGTTTTTTAAGTGTATGCTATATCCCTTATATCTATATAGCATTGATGCCGTACAAAAGGTTTTAAAATGGCGAGTCCACAGGAGAAAACAATGTATAGATTGGTTTTTTTTTGTAGCGAAATCGGATATTTAATACTTTGATTGCCAAGTGAGATAAATGTCATCTGCACATGGCTTTTGTAATATATAATGAAATTTTTTGTGTTTTTTAAATATTAATAAAATATTACTATTTGCTTAAGGGGGTATTTATTTTATTTATTTTTTATTACTATTTGCATTTTCCCAATAATCAGTTAATTCAAATTTATGCTCTTAGATGGTGCCAAGGCGTAAAAAGACTTGAACAGCGTCTTCTAAAGAGGGAAAAAAGTGCGAAGGTCTAAACGCTTTAAACGAATTTCACAAACTATAGACTCGCGAAAATCTGCAATTTTTCTGGTAAAGTGTGGTGGTCAAGAAACACAAATTGCATCAATGATAGCGGTAGCGTACCAGGCTTGTAACCCGAAGCTACCAGGTTTGTGAGACCCCACTGTGCCAACATTGAAATTTTCTCTTCTGCCTTCCACTGTGCTCACAACGAGAAAGCGTACATTGATAGCCTTGAGAAAGGCTGCTGTCCGTCGGATGGGACATTCGGTTGTGTAACCATGTGCAGAAGAACCATATCTTGAGAACTTAAAGGAATACACTGGGTGGCATTGACAGGAAGCTTCAGTTTGTCTCTCTATAGCTGTCCTGTAGATTTCCTTCCCAAGCTCTGGGCCTGGTCATTTAGCCCATTGTGTGCGCAAAAGTACCGTTCAGAGGTATAAAAATTCAACTTTCAAATTAATTCGAGGGTTGCCCGCAAAGTTAAGTTCTGTTGACTCTCTAGAGTAGAAATTTCTTTTGCTCCCGACAATAGAAATTTTGAGACTATCGTTATTAACTGCAAGAAAATTTTTGGAAATCGCATTAACATCATTCACTTCTGTTTAACGCAGCAGCAAATCCCAAGTTTATTTTATTTCAAAAAATATTTTTATTTTAGAAAAAAAAATAGGTGAAATTTGTTAAATACTTTGTGTTATATCTGTGCTAGTATCAATAGCAGACTGTTGATAGTATTTTTACAATAAGATGGCTTCATTTTATTATCAGAAGTAGGTTTACAATTTCACATATATATTTTATTTGTAACGCGAAGAAGATGTAACAAATGATAATGTAGAGAAATGCACCATGTTTGTTTTGCATCGGTTTGCGGCTGCTCGTCCATAGGGAGCACTTCGTAGGTGCAGAGAAAGTACAATGTGTGTTTTGATGAAACTGCCAGCAACCGAAATGCTGCGAAGGCATTTTTTTACATAACAACAGTAATCCTCATAATAACGGACCCTTTGTTCACAAATGACACAGAAATTGGTAATAAAATAGGTAAGGTCTGCCCTGTGGTCTTACCTTTCCTGTAGAGCATACCAGAAGCCTCATTCAAGCACGATAATGACAGACCGCATACTCACTCATTACTGAACAATATTTGCAAGTCATTCCCGTGCTATCATGGCCAGCCTGTTGCCCGATCTATCGCCAATTGAGCATACCTTGGACATCATGAAACGACATCTAAGATCAGAACTGACTCCAACGCATAATGTGATGGATCTTTAGGTGCAAGCACAGCAAATCTGAACAACCATAGACCCAGGATATTATTAGGAACCTTTTTGACTCACTTCCTAACCTATCAGTGCTTCTATTGCCGCACCTCGTATTGATGTTACCCTAATATCCATGTCACTAAACAGACTGCAAGTATGATCATTTATTACTTACACTATTATCTTATAGCACCTCGCGTTGTGTTGTATGCACATTGCTTTTGGGCTGGGGCAGGGGTGGCTCAGTCGGTAGCGCGCCAGACTCCTAACTGCAGTTCCCAGTTTCGAGCCCAACCTGGGATAGCGTTGAGTTTTATATCCGCAAAACTCCCGCCCTGGTCACGATCAGAAGGGGGACACCGATGGACTTGGAAAGTCCGTCGAATGGAGCATTAAGCTGTGGCCCCGTGTGCAGGAGAGCTCGTAGGCTGTGCACGTTAAAGAACACGCTGGATGACCTTGACGGGAGGCTACCAGCTGCCCAGTGGATCCCCTTCCCCCAACGTATTCTGAGCCCTAGGGATCCTCATGATATGGCCATTTAGCTCATTGTGTGCAAAAAAGTGCAGCCAGAGGTAAAACAACCCAACCATACTTTTGAGTTGGCCAATTTTTTTAATGAGTATTTGGATGTACAACACATTAATTTTGTTTTAACTTCTGTCATGTTGTGCTGTTGATGGTAAATGTTGAGGTCAACGAAATAAAAGAATTATACAAAGTTATTAAACCCTGTTGCGTGTAACATTGCTAAATACATTGTTCATGTTTCCAAATTGCGAAGCTAAATATAGCCACTACATTTGAAGGAATTATATATAAGTTCCCAAAAGCTGAATAACCTGTCTTAATGAACAGTCACGAATGCTAAGGGAGAGTGCTTCTAATCGAAAGTAGTACACTTACAGCATATACCCACAAAGTAAAGGTAACAGAAGCATAAAATATGCATGTCACAAAATGTCAGATAAAGTAATGAAAAATTGCAGAACAACTTCAGTAAGTTCTCAGAAAGCGTCACGGAAGCAGTGCATGTTACAACTGATGCTGCAGTGACAGAGAAGCAAAGAGGTTTTTCAAATTATGCGCATGATATTTAGCTATTAACCTTGTCATCAATGGTGTTTGATGTGTGATATAAGGGTACCATATGCATTTGTAGTCACATGTGCCGAAAAATATTTGTGATATGAAGATAGTTTTTATTTTAATAATGTATTTCATCTACATTCTTAAAATGAATGTCAAAACGAATATTTGTGTAAGTTATCGTACTAATATATTTATAAGTTATTTTAGTATAATGCCGCTTACGGTAGAAAAGATTAACATTTTTTTAAATTTAATATAGTCTTTTATTTTTATTATCGTCATGTTGACATTAGATCAAAATAGGACTTTATAAAAATTTAATTCCAGGAGATGTGGGCCATCGATTGATTAGGGTAGAAAAGTGTTTATTCATTTCTGTTTATTTTTTTTTCTAGATAATAAAAATAAGTACGTTTAATTTCCATTTGCTTAGGTAGGGCTATAACTAGTGAATTATGAATGTGAAGTTACCTTTGCCATACCAGATCTTCATTCGTATGTTTGGCGAGCAATGCTTTTTCCTGACTACTCTAAAAAGATAGCGAAAATTTAAAACTTCACATCTATACCTACGCGATTTTTTCCTACACCCCTCTCCCTTAAATGAGAGACACAAAAGCGAAATTATTTTTTGAAATGTGTAATTGGATTACATGTTCACGAATAAATGCTTTTTGGAGTTGGCGCATCGGAATGGCCTTATTGAAGTCCGCAGGCGAGCTAAGCTTGCGTCAATTTTGCTATCGAACCTTATATCACCTGTTTAGTTTCCGCTACAATAAAAATGGATTTGCGCGGGTTGGGTTGTTTTACCTCTGAGCGACATATTTGCACCCAATGGGCTAAATGGCCAGGTCATAAGAACACCGAGAGGTCAGAGAAAGTTGCGAGGAAAGGGGACCCACTGGTTAGGATACTTTGGGAGACAGAGAGTAACCTCCCGTCTTGGTCATCCAGCGTGTTCTTTAACGTGCACAGGGTATGGCTCTCCCCCACACAGTGTCACAGCTTAACGTCCCATTCGACGGACGGCAGCCTTTCCAAGTCCAACAATGTCCCTTACTGACCGAGGGCACGGCGGAGAGTTTTGCGGAGATAAAGCTCAACGCTGTCTCAGTTGGGAGTCGAACCTGGGAACTGCAGATTACGAGCCTGGCCCGCTACTGATCGAGTTACCGACCGAGCGCTACCGACCCTTTTGCGCAGCACTGTAGGTTTATTGAGACTGGCCTTGAATAACTTGTTGGTCAAATGACACTTTAACACCTTTCATTTGAAAAAAAATAAAGGCTTCCTTTAAGAAATAATTTTGAAAGAAAAACTTTTTATTTACTATAGATAAAAAAATGCATTAAATTTAATGAAAATATTATAAAATTTATTGTCGTATTTCAGATAATAATAATCGCTAGCAAAATGCGACTTATTCAGTATAATTTTTCTTAGAGGTACCGGAACTCCGTCCCATCACATTAATCTTTTGGTATCCAAGATAAGGAGATGTATACTTACGAGGGGGGTTCAAAATGTTCGTGATATGCATCTGCAGAACAAAACCATTGCTCTTACCTCAATGAAACTTTTACTGTTCTGCAAAGTACTCCCCTCCAGCATTTATGCAAAGTTCCAGACTTCTAGGCTAATTCTCGAACACTTGGTGGCACTCCTGTTGGGGAATACTCCTGAACTCTGAATGAACGCATTTTGCAGTCTTGTATCCTTGAAAAAGGCTTTCCAACAAGTTCCTTTTTAATTTTTGGAAATAATCAAAAATCGCATGTTACGAGATCGGGTGAATATGCGGGATGGGGTAGCTGTTTGTTTTTTACCTGCTCCTGGTAGGCCGTAACTTGCCAGATTTTGTGAGCACCGGCATTGTTATGAAGACGGAAAAATTTGCAAATTCCAAAATTTGACAATAATATTTTACAAACCCTTGACAGGCCTGCAAGTTGGACGCTGTTCCGTCGTCTCCTTAACCATTTTGAGCAAAACAGTGTTGGTGTAGTATTGGTCATGTATAGTCATTTTTATCTCGTTTTCTTTGAAAACGAGATAATAATTTCGCTTTTTCGTCTGTCTGTAGACATCGATTTTTTTTCTTTAAAAATAAATAATTACCCCTCAAGCAGCTGCTTGCCACAGAGGTCTGACATGAGCCTATTAGTTTATATGCCACAGTAGGAGATCTGAGAAGATGGCAGGACCTCAGCAGAAAAACGACACACACATCCATGCCTAATACCGGGGCTCGAACCCAGGTCCCTTAGTAGCCAAGCGTGCTAACCACTCGGCCACACAGAGATAAATTTAAAATTCTTTTTGTGTTGGATAGGTATTGATGAAATATTATGATATGCACTTTCCGAATCTCTCTAAAGCTATAATTACGCCCTCTAGCAGTGGAAAATTTCAAAATTTCAAACGAATATTGCAAACGATGTATTTATGCTAGAAAGGAAAATTTTCGTGGTGGAATGTGAAGGTCACGAAGTTTCCATTGCCAACAATGAGTTGACCCCTTAGATCTCGAGGGGATGGGAAAACACACCTTTATAGTTTTAGCAGATAACTGTTTGTTTTTAGAGATAAATGAAAAATATTTTTGGCTTAGATAGGAATTGATAAAATATTATGATTCACTCTTTTTAAATCTTCCGAAAACAAATTCCAAAATTTCAAACAAATATTGTAAACGACATATTTGAGCTAGAAATTTTAGGTTTTGGTGGTGGAATGAGAACGCCATAATGTTTCCATTGCCAACAATGAATTGACCTCTTAGACCCAAGGTGGGTGCAAAAAGACGATTTTTTGTTTTAGCAGATAATTGTATTTAGAGAAAAAAAAAATCCTTTTAGGGTTAGATAGGAATTGATATAATATGATTCGCACTTTCGGAATCATTCCACAATCCAAACTTAGTTGTCGTACTCCCAGAAAGGGAGTTGTATACTAATAAAACCACGTCTCATCACCTATGATAACTTTTGTTAATTGTTTAGAGCCAGTAGTTTCAAATATTGCCAGCATCTCCTTGCACCTTTTTACCTGTCTTCCTGTTGCTTTTCGCTTTGACATTTGTTGGTTTATCCGTTTGTCAAAATATTTCCATCATGTCTTTCGAATGCGATGGAGAAACTTAATGTTTACCTACATAAGATTGCCGGCGCTTTATCTTACTTTGAAGTGAATACGAACTCAGTGATTGATTGCACCATCGATATGCTTTGTTTATTTTATACTTTTTAGGGTCCATATAGGAAGATAAGTATTTTTAAAATTTCTTTATATTTATCCATCTTTCTATGACGACAAAGACAAATGTCGGTTTATTGATTTGTGAAAACAGTTGTTCCACCATATCTTTCGAACGCGACGGACAAACTTAAAACTCTCATTTGACACTTATAAATCATCATGATCTTGGGAGTGTCATAGACTATAAAATATTGAACACCTTCATTCTTCCCCTCCTCAACAGGGGAAATATGAAAACGATTGTTCCGCTTTATCTTCAGAACATGAGGGCCGAAAGTAATAAGCTATGCGTCAAACGAATACTTATGACATGGGGAATGTTACAGATTCAAAAACTTCCAAAATCCCTTCGTTCTTTCCCCCTGGAAAAGGGAAATATGAAACTTTTTTTCCGTCATATTTTTCGAACGTAAGGGCCTGTGAGTTAGATGTTAAAGAATAGCTCGTATAAGGACCGTCATAGATTATTTCGAATATTGTCCCCTCCCATTCTCCGCCCCCCCCCCCCCCCCCCCCAAAAAAAAAAAGAGGCGGATTTTCGGGGGGCGAGGACGGTCTGGACCGTAACGAGTTATATCTCAAATTAAAGCTTGTGACGTCTCCAATGTCATGGCTACCTTAAAAACGACTTCAAAAGCAAGGGAAGGGAAAATGTAGTCGAGATTTATGAGTCATATATCAAATGAAAGTCTCTGAAGGTAGGTGTTTTTGGTGACAAGGAAAAAATGTAAATAAATTAAAAAATTTCAATTTAGCTATCTTCCTATATGCGCCCTAAAAAGTAGAGAATGAAACAAGCATATCGATGATACAATCAATCACTGAATTCGTATTCACTTCAAAGGAAGATAGGGCGCCCACAATTTTTATGAGTAGATGAATCGGCGCTTTGAAGTGAATACGAACTCAGTGACTGATTTGCACCATCAATATGCTTTAGTTTTATTTCTACTTTTTAGGGCGCATATTTGAATTTGCTGTTTTGTCAGTTTTTGTGGTACCCATTTGGCACAGATCTTCTGGAACTTTAAAATGTTGATGAATAATTGTTTCTACACTTCAGTCGATACACTACGATCTAAACTTATTACCTAAAGGGGATTTGTGGTTTTTCCTTATTGAGTTCATGAACAGCAGCGGTAGTTCTCTCGTTCACTGCCTCCATCGCTCTTCCTTCATGAGGGAGGTCTTCGAAGCTCTGCCGTCCTTCTCTGAATTTGCGCATTCATCCCGTAACAGTGCCATGCGAATAGTCATGATCCTCACGTACTTGTGTTGAATCGCCATGAATTTTTTTCGCATCGTCCCCAACTTGCATCCTTGTGAAAAATGTAAAATCTTTTTACGTCTTTAGAAGGCACCATAGATTTCCCAGACAACTGTACGCGCCTGCAGCGAAGAGAGAAATGATTATACGGCATTTGTTATTAACACATAATGACAAATTTAGACAAGCTTTTAAGCAAGTCGTAGCTCATAAATTTGTAGGAACGAGTGCGAATTTACAGACACGTATTAAGAAAATTTTTAACACTCCTTATTACTTCGCAATAGCTTTAAAGTTAGAGTATTTTATAAAAAAAATTTTGCTGATATTTATTTCCCCTATAAATTTAACCGACTTCATCAGTTTTGTTTAGGACTGCATGCATAGCATTCACTTTAACAAAAGATTCTTGGTAGCAAGGATATGACGGGGGTGGCCCAGTCGGTAGCGTAGGAGGCTCATAATCTGCAGTTTCCAGGTTCGAGTCTCAACTGAGCCAGCGTTGAGATTTATCTCCGCAAAATTCCCCGCCCTGCCCTCGGTCAGTAGAGGAAACGATGGGCTTGGAAAGCCACCGTCCGTCGGATGGGACTTTAAGCCGTGGCACCATGTGCGGGAGAGCAATACACTCTGCACGTTAAAGAACATGTTGTATGGCACCGACGTGAGGCTACCATCTGTCTCCTAACAGTTTCCCAGTTGGTCCCATCCCCCTAATCTTTTCTGAGCCTCTGAGTCATTGTGACCTGGCCTTGAGCCCACTGTGAGTAAATAATTGCCGCTCAGAAGTTAACGCAACTGTTAGCAGGGCTACTGCATTTTATGTATATTACTCGGTTACTGGCTTTAATATTATGCTTTCTTTAAAGGCATTACTTTGCCATAATAATTTTGTCATCGCAACTTAATTATTTTAACTGATAATTTTAATTTAAGCAATTAGAAATAAATCGATATTTAAAATCTCCATCTTTTGCTTTGTATTAAAATATAAATATTAGTTTTCACGTCATGGTTACCATCCGATTTGTAATTTAATGTATTTCATCGCAGTGATATTAAACTGATGTACAAAGGGGAAAGCAAAGAGAGGAGTTTTTTTTAATACTTGCCTGGAGTTATTTTTCAGTAGCTTTCACATTTACTACGGTGTTCCAAGCACAGTGGGCTAAGGCCAATATTACAAGTTATTCTTGTGTTAAATGAATATTACCGTTAGAGAATAAAACTAAAGCATATCGATGCAATCAGTCACTAAATTCGTATTCACTTCAAAGGAAGATAGGGTGGGAAGTAGTCGGGTTTTTAACCTTAACGTAAGAATCACTTGAAGTAATATTCTCTTATCTGAGGAGTAATGGTTCAGTTACTGTAATGATCGTAATTAACAGAATGTGAAAAAGTAACGTGACTGCTAAATGGGACTGCACATCGTATTTCATTTTTAGGTTTTTCACATAAAATATATTTCACATTCAATTGTAAATTAGTTTAGTTTTGTGATTCGCTTAGGTGATTTTATCATCAGAAATCTTTTCAGTGTGTAGTACACTAAAAGGGAAAAAACAGGAATTTCTTCGCTGCTTCTGGGTTTAAAGGGTAATGCTTTTTTTTTAATTTGCCCTGTGAAACTTATTAAAGAATCATCAGCTGGTTGCCTTTGTTTTATTGATTTCAATGTTATCAATATTGTGTTGCGCAATAAAAAATGTTTTCGTAATATTTATCATAAAATGTTGAATATTTTAAAGGGTAAAGTTAACATTTGTTACATATTAACATCGATATAAGGAAATGCACCATACGTAAGAAATATATTGTAGAATACTTCTAGTTATTTCCAACGGAGCATAGATGTGCAGGTAATTGAATAATTTGATTGTAAGAGAACCTGATAGGTAAATTTCATATTTTTTTTATGTCTTATTCTTATAACGATAATATTTCATGCTTAAACGTTTTCACACTGTAATCTACCCTACATGCACGGTAAAGGCCTTCTCTACCTTACCCACTATTTAATTGTGTTCTCTCAATTGATTTTTTAATTTTGCTCTTTAGTTTGCAATACAGGGATTGTCAGCTAGTCTTTAGTTATCAGTTGATCTATCTTAGACAGTGATTAATATCACGACGGAGAAATATAGTCGCAAATTGCAAGCAAAAATGGTATTAGTATTTGCTAGTTGGTTGTAGAGAGTTTGTTTTGTGTGCTAGTATCATCCATAAGATAATTTGATATTTTGTAAAATGATGGCGTTAAAAGAAAAAGACAATGGAATTCTTGTGATAATGAAAACACATTGTGTGCAAATCAATGTGCGAATTGATATCAAATTATTATAAAATCGAAAGACTGCAATTTATTATAGCTAAAAATATTCTTTTACATTTACAAAAAAATTTCAAAACAACCACAAATAGATTTCAAATTTTAAATCTTTACGCTTATTTCAATCCACAAATAGATTTAAAAATATAAAGATTTAAAAATTGAAATCTCTATAAGCCACAAATAGATTTAAATTTTTAAATCTTTTATCATGCAGTAATTTATATAAATATATCTTAATATTTTTTTACGGTAATACATATAAAAATTCATTGTAATAAAAATGCATGCCTCGAAATCCGAGGGTATTATTTAATACGTAATTTTAGAAATAATTACTGAAGATGTGCATTCGGATATCAAATACCACTTATATTTAATGCAATCCCAAGAGATATAATAAATTTCAAAACATATAGCAGACTCAAAACTAAATTAAAAGAATATTTGGGGAAAAGAAATAAATTGTTGAATTTTATATCTGGTGTTTTGCAAACTCTTAACGATGTTAAACCATTATCGGGGTTGAATTACCTATCTTATACTGAATTTATTCACTTTCCAGCAGATAAACTATTTAGCAGATGCGGGTCAGATGGCAAATGTATTGTATTCTTTACTTTTGTGAATAAAAGTTGGAAAAAAATTAATGTTTTTGTGATTGACGAATTAAGTCTTGATATTGGTTTTCGGGAATGCAACATGCTAAACTTTATTTTACTTTGATTTGAAAACGAAATTTAAATCCATTGCAGTGGTTTTAAGAAGTAAAAACAAGCTTTTGTAGCATCATTTAATCGCAAGCGTAATTGAATCCATTTTTAAGGTAGTAATCCGATGTTAAAAAAAATGATCCGATTATTTTAGACTTTTTTGAAATATGTCGAATTAGTCTTATCACAAGACAATCTAATCTCTATTTGTCTAATTTGCATATAGTTCTGGTGTTTGTTTTTTTTAAATTAAAATATTATTTATCGTTCAGGTTTCGACTATAATAAATTTCCTCTTCACGGACATAAGAATTTGGTTGTTTCGCGTTTGTTGCATATATTTTTAACGGGGTTAAATGAATCGTAATTGAAATAAGCGTATGAAATGTATACTTAAATTTTTAAAGGTACGTAGATTGCGAGCTGGGTACAGAAACGAAAGCGCATCGATATGCACTGTAATCGATATACCCAGTTAAGATGGCAACACCATCACAAAGGATTGATCACCATTGGGATCCTATCTGCATACATTGTCTCCCAGCGTGTCTCTGTGTGTATCTGTCTGTCGTGCACCCACAATTGATTTTACCTGAAGACAAAGTTGAATCTCTAGGTCTGTTCGGAATGTCAAACAGCGAAGCTCTGTGCTTCTTACATTTCCCACCGTGTACTGAATAAGCAATGGTCGCGGTAACTCAATCACCCCCGATGGGGTCTATCGACTACGACCGGAGGCACCATGGAAGCCACTGGTAGGAAGACACGCTTTCTAAGTGGCTGTCTTATGGTAATATATCCTACTCGTAAATTGTCTTTCTTCCGTCTTTGGTAAGAGGTTATTTTTTTTTCCAATTTGTTTTAATTTGAAAATTTTCTTTGGCACGCTATGACCTTATATGTTTTACCAAAATTTTCTCAACAAAATTATAGCATTTCTTTCTTAAGAATGTCTACGATGAACTATTGTGTATCGAAATTTAATCCATTCTTTGACACGTTGATTTTACTGAAGTATTATATGTAAGACATTGAAAATCTTATTGCAGTTAAAGTGAATTAAAGTAAATATATTTTGTTACTAGTTTACAGTGGTAACTTCAGAGATGGTAAAAAGTTCTCTATCAGTTAATTGAATTAAAGCTGTTGACGGTCTAGTCCAATGGTGCCAACTTTTTGTTTAAGCGGGCCACTCTGAATCATCTAGACTGCAATGGAAGCCTGCAAAGATCATAAATGTGAAACACAAGATAAATATTACTCTTCTTCCATTTTATTATCATGAAGCAAATATAATAACTTTTAATACAACAACGAGTAGATATGAACTAAAGAAATATTAAGCTATTCAGTAGTTTAATACATTGTGAATTATGAATATATTTCATTCTTTTTCTGTTATACTATATTTTGTAAACTCCAACGTTACATCCACCAGCGTCAATTATTTTGTAAGTGAGGCGTGCAAAGTGTTGTTGGTTGTGAGTACCCCTGTATGGTTAGCTACCCGTCTAAATGCCAAAACAATTCAATGCAAAATTTAGAATTCGCCGGTATGAAAAATAATTTTATTTATTTATGTTCATGTTTTTCAAAGCTTTTAAATCTAGATCAGAGAATAAGAAAGTATCAGTAGAATAAGAAATTGCCCATGACTCTATTTTATCTCTTTTTATCATATAACATTTATTTTTAATATTGTTTTCAACGTAATTTCATACAACCTAATCATTTTGTCAGAAACATTACTGTTTCGTTGAAAGTGCTGAGAGCCGAGCGTAATAATCCTTGAGGTCGTATGCGACCCATAAACATACAGTAGATCGAGGATTACTGGTTTAGTCGTAGCGTGCCAGAGTTGTGTTTTGAGCGTCTCAGTTTCGATTCCTACCTATGCCATCATTGAACCCACTTTTTCGCGCTCGGAAATATGAGAAAGCTTCCAAAAGTGCTGATGAGGTGTTAAGCAATTACTGCATATCTTAAAGAACACGTAAGAATCTCTCTTATTCCCAGCATTTACTAAATTAGTTCTCGATTCCTACCGTAAACTGACTTGTCAATTGGGCAAATATTGAGAATGTTCTTTTTTTCGTTTCATATTCTGCTCTCACTGTAAGCATCTCCAGGGAACATTGTTAGGCTTAATGATATCTGTACATCGGATGAAATGTTAAACCATAGTCCTCTATGCAAAGAACTTTATCCTCTGCATTTTGTAAAACGCTAGATGGCGCTAGTACCTATTTGCTCCTAAATGCTACTCATTGTCCTTCTTAACCATGCTCTGAATCTTGGGATCTTTCTGAATCTGTCACCAAATTGTCCATGGTACATTAAGAAGGGTATGCTATTAGGTCATGGATGTGTGTGTCGTTTTTCTGCTGAGGTCCTGCCATCCTCTCAGATCTCCTACTGTGGCATATAAACTGACAGGCTCCTGTCAGACCTCTGTGGCAAGCAGCTGCTTGAGGGGGTATTTATTATTATTTATGCTAAGGGGTAAAAATACCTAATTGCATCTTGTGAATATTTGGGTACTTACTGCCACATCATTTAGCTTATTGTATAGCAAAAGTAGTGCTCAAAGGTAAACCGACTGAGCCAAATATTTCCAGTCTTGATCTTTTTTTGTTTGTATATGCGAAACGTTTGTAAAAATAAAGCTAAGGATCTCAATGATAGATTTCTATAAGCTGAAAATATTTCATCGGTACTTAAAATATTTGAAGCCCACTTGTAGCGATCAGCATTATGAATAACTAAAAAATATCGGGTTTCATATTTATTGGTTTGAATATTTATAATTGGAGACTGGTAAAAGAAGAGTTTAGCTTCAATTGTTGCAGTTCTCGGAAAAAATTTCTTCCCCAAAATTTTCTTCCCCAAAGTTTCTTCCCCTGATACCGTATTTCGGGGAAATACGGTATCAGTAAATAAATCAAAATGCTTTATTTACTGATATCGTATTTCCCCGAAAATAAGACCTACCCCAAAAATAAACCCCAGTTAAGATCGTCAGCCAGACAGACGCATTTAGTACGTCCGTTGCAACACACGACGGACGTATTGAATTATAAAATAATAATAATATATAATTAAATATAAATAAATAATATTATTGACATTAATACTTAAAATAAATGATAATACAAATTATTATTAAGTATTTGTAAATACCCAAGCGGGCGCTTTTGGACGAGAGGTAAAATAAGACATCCTCTGAAAATAAGCCCTAATGCGTCTTTTGGAGCAAAAATTAATATAAGACCCGATCTTATTTTCGGGGAAACACGGTAGCTAGTTATCTCCTAGTGAACATTATGTGGTAACTGCGCTGTTTTTTGATCGAACGGTAACGAAGCTTTTTTTCAATTTAATCGTACTAATAGCTCAAAATGTTCAGATAACCCCCTACATTGACCAAAATTTTAAATTATGTCTTGCAGCCTTGTGAATCGAAAAAAAAAAAAAATATATATATATGGTATATACTAGGGGCTCAGCCCCTGGTGCATAGGCTTTCAACCCCGCCAAGGGGACTTCTTCCCCATCCCGTTGGCTCGCTTCGCTTGCTACTTCCAGAGAAGAGACTCTTCAAACAAAGCCATATCAAAATTTGCATTTATAGATGTTGTAACAAAGGCCAAGTCGCTTTTGTAACCAGCCAACGGGATATATGCATTGGTTCACAAATCGCACGAATCTATTAAATCTGCATAAACAGGTGAGGTGATAAAGTACAATGCACGACTGCTGTATCGTTTGTATACGTAATGATCATAAATATATTAGGAAAACTGTAACTCTTAAAATTTAAGCCTTTCTTGGGTAAACATTAAAAGCACTTCACTCGATTAGAACCCTTAGAACGTAATGTACGGATCATTCATATGAAGGTGCAATCAAGTTGTTATTCAATGGAAACTTAATCTTCTAATAATCTAGTACAATATATTTCTACTTATACGTATAGTCAGTTGATAATTTCTTTCTCCTCTGGCGGGGTGGGGTTGACTCAGTCGGTAGCGCGCCAGGCTCGTAATCTGTAGTTCCCAGGTTCGAGTCCCAGCTGGGTCAGCGTTGAGATTTATCTCCGCAAAATTCCCCGTCCTGCCCACGGTCAGTAGGGGACACCGATGGGCTTGGAAAGGCCGCCGCCCGTCGGATGGGACGTTAAGCCGTGGCCCCGTGTGCGGGAGAGACATACCCTGTGCACGTTAAAGAACACGCTGGATGGCCTTGACGGGAGACTACCATCTGTCTCCCAATAGCTGTTCCAGTGGGTCCCCTCCCCCAACCTTCTCTGAGCCTTCGGGGTCCATGTGACCTGGCCATTTAGCCCATGGTGTGCAAAAAACTGCCGCTCAGAGGTAAAACAACCAACCAATTCTCCTCTGGCATAGGACTTCGTTCTTACACACTGAAAGAGATAGCGTAGTATTATGTAAGATAATTTAGTAGCATAAAATTCCCGTTTACATTTATTCAGAGTGAAAACTTTTGGTATCCCTATAATCGATGAATTCAACCTAGCGAAAATCTATAAATTCTTACATTTCCTATATATACAGTGATTTTACTGGGCTTATCGTGATATACAACAGCTTTGTCCGCAACTACTCATCCATAGATACAAAGTATGTTTAGCGCGCTATACCAGTGCTATTGTTAGATATATTAAACATTTCTAAACGTGGCCGAGTGGTTAGCATGCTAGACTACTGATATAAGGGACCTGGTTTCAAGCCCGGGTAAGGCATGGATGTTGTGTTATTTTTCTGCTGGGGTCCCCACCATCCTCACAGACCTTCTACTATGGCATATAAACTGACAGGCTCCTATCAGAACTCTGTGGTAAGCAGCTGCTTGAGGGGGTATTTATTTATTATTTCAAATTATGATGAAATGTAATGATTGATGTTTAGATATTGTCTTAAAAATAAGTTAGTTGTTAATAATCTTACGTTAAAAAGATGAAATGCTTTGTTTTTTATCTGTATCATAGAAAAGCACTATTATCTGCATCACTTTGTAAAAATTATTCTATTAAATCTGTTTCATTTATATTCTTATTAGTTTTCCCGATGCAATGCAGTGCGTTTTGCAAACTGGGTAATTAACATTTGTTGGATATAAAGCTTTGGGTATCGAGATTCGTTACAAATGACTTTGCAATTCCCTTGTCATTTAGTCCATATTCCTAAAGGGACCTTGTGCAATTGCCTCGAAATTGTTGGATGCTCAGTATTGTTTAAATTAATCATTGCTCCTCATGGCTTGTAATGATGTGCTCTTATTTCTGCTAGCACCACAGAGAGAACCGATCTAATAAGTGTTTATTGGAATACTTTCCGTCATTCTAATTACTTTTAATGGGAAAGATTCTTCATTTTAGGTATGTAACTTGCGTCTATCCAATGACTCCCACTAAATTAATGAATGAAGGAATAAATTAATTCTCTCTTTAATCTGTATTTTAAAAATTTACTTTTTTGTTCCAGTTAATGAACTTATACTTTGATTGTTTTATAAACTAGTTGTTGCCGAAACAAGCTGATTTTCTTATGTTTTTTTCCCCCGAAATATTTTATACTGTTTAATATACACCTTACTTTTTAGCTGTGTGTATGCGGGAGGGTGGGTGGGGGGGGGGGGCACTAAGCTAAATTTCGGGTGTGGCCGAAAATGAAAAAGAAATCTGTATTGGTATAATATTCTTTTTTTACTGCTGGGAAAATATCCAATTGCATGTGAAAAAGAACTGTTAATGGATGGGTTAAATAAAAACAAATTAATATACAAAATATGTTTCCTAAATCTTATTCTTTTTTTACTATTTTGAAATTTGGGGAGATGGGGGGCATGAGGCTACACTCCTGACTAAGTGGAGAACACCTGGTTTCAATTTCTGTGACATCGAAAATTAACGATACAGCTAGGAGATTCAATACTTTAAGCGACCTCGATACCTGTGGCTTCCGAGTCAGCTTGTTTTATATGTAATTCTATATCCAGTCATTTCGTATCAGATCCCTACTCTCATGGTTTTTTAATGCAGACAGAATGGATGTATTTTTTTTTCAGCTCTGTGATTTTCGTTGTTGATATAAATATTGCTACTAATTAACTTCCTCCTGCTCTAAGCTGTGACCTCAGTGTTGCTAATTTTAGTCATTTTTTTTGTTTTTCCGACATAGAGGCCATCGAGTGCTAACTGTAACAACTCTTGGGGCAATTTTTCAATTTCGGCAACGACAAATTGGTGCAGATTTTTTCCCACAGTCTGGCAATACATGTAGTTTTGCCACGGGGAAAATCTCGATTCTGATTCGAGCTACACTTGGTGAATTCCATTTTCCAGTTGTTGCAGAAGCCAAATTCCTTCACATAATCTTTGACTTAAAAGGGTTTTTGTTTAACTTGACATTTGGGGCTCATGCGCAAGAGGGCTTTGGCCCTAAACTCAGTTTTCCTGGGTGCGGATTGACATATTTTGCTTTTACGGTGCACAGGCGAGGCCGAAATTGTACTATGAATCGCAGTGCTTTTGCACAAGATTTCGTGGAGAGGGTACAGTCCACTGTTTTTACACTGAATTTAGTGTAAGCAATGCAGTCATTTCCACCGTGGCTTATTGTTTCCTCTTTCTCTAGTATGTTGAAGGCTTCTTCCTCCAATTGGATATGCACTCCACATTTTGTCAGCCGGACTTCTGCCCGCGTACACAGACAGCTGGAACACTGTTTCTGCGTTTAGATCAGTCGCTGTCTGATGTGACAGCATCAGAATGTACGAAATGCCATCAGTGTGATTCAGTCGGTAGCTTGTAATCTGTTGTTCGCTTTCTGTATTTCACTCTTTATAACAAACAAACTGTTTTTTCAGTGGCTTCTTTTGCGTAAATCATCACTTTTAATTTCACTTAAATTTTTTTGAAAATTATAAGCCTTACTAATAATATATAGTGTTAGTTATATGTTTAGTTGAGATAATGTGTTCTTTTTAAGAGAGGATGGCGGTTTGACTCAGTCGGTAGCTTGTAATCTGTCGTTTCCAAATTCAAGTCCCAATTTGTGCCTGCAATGATATTTTTCTCCGCCTTGCCTCTCGGTGAGAAAGGTCATACCGATGGGCTTGGAAATGCCCATCTGATGGGACATTAAGCCGTGCACGACGTGTAGGAGCGCCATTCCCTGTGTACATTAAAGAACACTCTGAAAGGCCTTGACGGGAGGTTACCATTAGTCTTCTGTCCAGTGGATTCCCTTCCCCAACCTTTTTTTTTTGAAATTGCAAAACACTTTTACTTTAGAAATGACAGTATTAAAACTGATATCGATAATTATCAATTAAAATGTAGTAAATACAAATTATTAAATTCCTGATAAATTACATAAGGAAATTTTTAGCACTACTATTTGTACCTTAGTACCGCAATTTTTTTCCACTCTCTTAAACAGCAAGAAAAATTTCACAAATTATCATTTGTTTTACAGATTTCTGAAAAAGTACATACTGAAGCTTCACAATGCCTAAACATGTTTTTGTATTAAAATTCTAGGACAACCCTTTAGATGCGTATTTATTGCCATTGTATGCTGCTTTTTTTTTTTGTAAGAATCTCACACTTTGTGGTACACTTGAAATTTTTGGGACGGGAGTGGCCAGAATCGTAATCTGCAGTTCCAGGTTGGAGTCCCGCTTGTGCCAGCGTTGAGATTTATCTCCGCAAAACTCCCTCCTGCCCTTGGTCAGTAGGGGACACCGATGGGCTCTAAAAGGCATTTGTCCGTCGAATGGGACGATAAGCCGCGGCCCTTGTGCTGAAGAACCATACCCTGTGTCCATGTTAAAGAACACGCTGGATGGCTTTGGCTGGAGGCTATCAACTATCTCCTAACAGCTGCCCAGTGAGTTCTCTCCCCCAATCCTTCTCTGAGCCTCAGGATCCTTGTAAATACACCTCAGAGGTGTATTTATTGTATTTATGTAACAAATTTGTATTTCTTGAATGCGACTAATGTTTTGCACTTTAAATTGTTTCTATAGGAAGATCTAAAAATGTTGTTAAAAATCTGTTTGATCTCAAAATCTTTTGTTGCAACATTATACGGAATAAATGAAACTAAACTGATCCCTTGTGGTTACTTGTGACCGGTCCATTGTGTGCAAAAAAGTGCTGCTCAGAACCCATTCCAAAGAAATTCTGAGTTAATGCAGCACCTCAAAAATATTTCACCTCACAAAAGTATTAAAAGGCACAGCCCAATGTGTGCAAAAGAATGCCGTTCATAGATAAAACAACCCAACCGTTAAGAGGATTTTTGTGGTGAAATGACTTTGAAAGGTGATGAAGGAATTTTGACGACATATTTTGGAAACACACATTTGTTTTGTTCTATGGCGTCCTTTTGTTTATGACCAGTAATCTTGCATGATTCTCCTTCCTTTTTGGAATAAACTAATGTTATTGGTTTTCGGGACATTCTCTCATTATCATTCCACTTTTGTTGGTCCATTCCTGCTCTTCTGTGTGTTGTACACTGATGCATTTGTAGACGTGATTTTCAAAATTTCGAATACAATATTATTACAGCAGAGATTATATTTTAGAATAATTTGTTATAACTTAATTTTCGATGAGAATTATAATTGATTATAATTGTTGTATGTGGTTCTACAACTTTTTAATTCATAATATTCAAGAGGCAAAATGTGTTTATTCGCGAGATTTTGCTGTGAATTTTCCTGTATTTCGATCCTTGTTCATAATTTAGGAAATAATTGGTGTAGGAATGTTTAAACGTATCGTATTCAGTTCGACATAAAATTCAATGAAAACTTTTTGTCACGTTATTAATTTTGTAAAGTATGCATAAATTTGTTAACTGAAATTTTTAATCTTTCATGTTAAATACTGTAGAACGAAAATATTTTAAAATATTTTCGTAATAATAATAATAACTTTATTATGCCTTAGTATGGTTATATACATAGATTACCCCGCTAAGCCTTATGGCTTGTCAGCAGGATTCCTTTCAATCACATGACAGGTTAATTAGAGAATAAGACATGTATAATGGAAAATAAACACATAATTAAAAACAGGATATAAAATAATAACAAAAAGAAAAACACGTTAAAACACAAACATGAAAAATTAAACTCATTTATAAAATAAACCTATAAAATTACGGATTATAGCACACATTGCACAAAAAAATCACCTATTGTACAAGTCATCATTTCACATTATTATTGCAGTTGCTTAAAACGATACCAGATACAGGATATGACTTTTTAAACATTACTTTTCAAATATTTAATGAGAATAATAAATGTCAGTTGACCACTGGACTTTTAAATTATGGTTAAATTGCGTAAATTATCCTGTCAACAACCTTTATTTTTGTCGTTAAATATTTTAGTAAATTATTAATCATAAAAGAAAGCACTGGTGTATTTTTTTTATAAATTGGCTAATAGACAAAAAAGAAAGGTTCTTTTCCAGATGCCCTCAAATGAGAACTTGCATATTATTGATATTTGTAGAAATGTTTTATTAGAATATTTATTTCTGAATACTTGGACTTAGAATTAAGTTAATTGTATATTTCAGTACCAAAGCTGTTTGGAAATATATAAAATTTTCGGAAATGTACTCTGGAAATCGTATGGACAATGGCAGTTAAAATTTACACGATGTTTCACATAAAAGTTTGTTTTAAAGAAACGTATTAAATGTTTAACAACATGACATTAAAGGCCATATTGGCAAACATGGTATTAATGAAATTGATTATTTTTTCCAAAAGGAAATTTCCCTTTAGGCAGTCCTGCTGCTACGAGGTCTGATAGGATCTCGGTATACTGTTCCATAAAGAAGACTTTTGAGGAATGGCAAGACCTCGGCAAAAAGACAACATACATCAGAAACAACGAAAAACTCCACTCTTTACCCGGGAATCGAACCCAAGTCCCATTACTAGGCAGCCAAACAGTGGTGCACCCAGAAAGATACCATTGTTTACTTTTACGTGTTCGAGTGTATTTGGGAGTGGTAGCGATAATGGTTGACATGATTGAATATCTGATTTTCGTGGACTGTCTTAGAAAATTTATGATATTCAAACCGTCAAGGGGTTGTAATCCCATATAAGCTGCTGCAGCCAAGCACGCTAATCTACTACGTGTTACTACAATAAGCATAGTTTAGTGTTCTCTCAAGTAATATGAACATTTAAAGAATCTTATATGAAATTATTTTTTTGCGGAAAAATTTTTTTTCTCTACATTAATCGCATTTCCTGGTTCCTTAGCATAGTGCTAGAGCTGTGGCAAATATTGGTATGCTGGGACAGGGTGATGAATCCATAAACACCCGTTTCATTCCCAATGATTTAAATTGTGTTTTGCTTCTTCGGTAAAAATGTATATTTTGGTGCATTTATCAGGTAAATGTGCAGTGCAAAGTACAAAGTAACGGGAATATTCCTCTTTGGCATATTTTCAAGCGAAAACTGAACGGGAATGTTGGGAATTTCTTATAAACATCTACACGTTTTTCTATATTTCCGTGGTGCGACGTGTTCTGCGCCTCCACTACCTTCTTTCCACCAATTGTGACGCAGCACCGAGTGAACCTCTGCGCCTCACATGCCGTTATGTTCAGCACGGACATCTGGCAGCGGGCCAAACACTGCCACGATGGAGATGAGAAGAAAACGTTCGCTACCATACCCATCCTAATCACTGTAGATGGAGAGTCGTGCTTTGCTTGCATTTCTTCTTTGTTTCTCGTGTTCCTCTTTGAAGTAGTGGAGATTTAGCAAGGAAATAAACAAGGAGTACTAAATCTGATCAACTGTTTTTCGGATTAGAATGGTATTATATGCCGCTGACAGCTATAGGTCTATTGCTTGCTGACAGACATAAATGGGCTGCAAAGTAGAGGTAATACTGCCGTAAGTTAACGCGCAGAAAAACGCCTTATGATGCTTCAGAATGGCTTGTGCCTAGAAGAACTTTTTTTTGTGTGTGGCTTTTCAAAGTGCTGAGGCATCTGAGAGGCTGGTCGATTCTGATACCGTAAGAGTGTTTCAAACTGAGCTCTAATGGATGGCTTCTTCGCATCTTACGGAACTACGTGCGGTGTAGAAAGGTCTTTAACGGCAACGTGAGCTCTATCTTCTGCCGCCTGGTTGTGTGATAGAACTGTATCCTCGTGTTTTTTCATCCCTGGCTCTATGCACGATAGGCTGGATAGCTTCCAGAGAGCAGATCATTTACTACACACTCAGCGAAGGGTTGTCTCTGATTGTTCAGTTACTGGCCACACAAGATTAGCTTTCAGTATTTTATCGTTTACCCTGTTTTAGCTACCTACTGGGAGAGTCAACATTACACAATAAAGTTTAATGAGATATTGTCACACATAAGGGCAGTGTGGCTTTAAAAAAGGTATAGTATGGCACATGCGCTACTGCTACTGACGTAATTAAAGCTGTCGGATGTCAAGGTGCACGGACGGCGCGTCGAACTGTGACGATGTAGCCGCGCCCCATTGGCTGCTCAGAGTGCAACCTGAAGCGTCGGTGGTGCGCGCCTAGATGTGCGAAACGTGACTGTGACTCCGTAGCCGTTCGCATATGCCACCGAGCGAAGACGTGTCAACCGGCTGTGGCCGTTGCCGGCGACGCCGCTCCTCCAGCTGCCGGAATCGGGCCTGCACAACCCGACCGGCTCGCCCGGCGAACCACCGCCACTTAATGCTGCTTCAGTTGTTGCTTCCGTCAGTGCCCCGCTCGAGATGGTGGTGGCCACCGGGCGTGCGTGTGTGCGTGCGGCCACCAGCGACATGCACGGATAAGTAAGTCATGTGTTCGCTGTGTCCAATCAAGAAGAAGCAGACCAAAATGGTTCGATTCGACTCCTACGTAGACACTATCTCGTACCTGGAGTACGCCAGTACTTGCAAGGTGGGTAGTGACCTTTGTTTCTGTTGCTATTGGGTTTGTTGTTGTCAGGGTTGGCAATCAATATCTAGCCATGCTCTCTTGCATATATATATTACCACCATTATATGGTATCTGTCTTGTATTATTTATTAATAAAATGTTTATAAAGTTGTAGAAGAATTATTATATGTAGAATTTTTTTAACAAAACTTAGTCTCTGGTATTTCTATGAATTGCTGCTGGTACAGTGAGCATCAACTATGGAATTAAGGAAAGTACACAGATATAAGATCTCGTCTTAGTTAATAATACAGTTTCTTTAATTTTTTATTGATATTTAGAATAAACATTATTGATATATATAATAATAGCATTATTGCTTATTATTTTTATTCCATTGGAACATGAATATATTGTCAGTTGGGAGCTACATTGTTTATTCCTAGAAGTAAAATATTTGCTCAATAGATCTTATGTATTTTACTTGTGTAGGTAAAAAAAAAAGCATTAAATTCATAAAATCATAGCAAATAATTGACAAAATTAAATTTTGTGTTATATATAGCTTGTTGGCTTTAAATCATGTGGTTAACTGTAAAATAAAGTTTGTTGTGCCCCTTATTAACTTGTGCAATATGTAAACCATGCTCTCTTTCATATATATTACCACCTTTATATAGTATTTGTCTTCCATTATTAATAACATTTACTTATAAAGTTATGGAAGAATCATGTGTAGAAAATTTTTAACAAAACTTAACATTTAGCTTTTGGAAGATTTGCATATGAGTGAATTCCTTAACTTTTTGCATTTGATTGTTTTTCTTTATTAAGTTGTGTTTTGTGCGGCTCCAGCAAAAAGCCTCAGCCTACATAACTCTTATATATTCGGCGATTTAGTATATTTTGCCATTTAAATTGGTTTAAAACTGTCCGTTAGTACGGAAATTCGTTTTTGATTTTGAGTTAATTGTCTATTTTTCATTCATGACGATATTGTTTCCTTCTTTGATTCGCCTTCATTAGAACCTTACAAGCCGTTAAATTCATATAAAGATAGTAAGTCTGCAAGATTTTGACTTTAGAACCAAAAGAAAAAACGTGAAATATTAAATTTAAAAAACAAAAAAAAAAATTCAGTGCATACATATTATTTTGAGCCTCCCACCTTGAATTTATTGAAGATATCAAAATGATAGAAATAAACAAAGATAGAAGGAATGATCGATGAATTGAAAGGAAAAACAGAATGTATTTTTGTTCGTAATATTGGGGCGGGGGTGGCTCAGTCGGTAGCGCGCCAGGCTCGTAATCTGTAGTTCCCAGGTTCGAGTCCCAGCTGGGTCAGCGTTGAGATTTATCTCCGCAAAATTCCCCGCCCTGCCCACGGTCAATAGGGGACACCGATGGGCTTCGAAAGGCCGCCGTCCGTCGGATGGGACGTTAAGCCGTGGCCCCGTGTGCGGGAGAGCCATACCCTGTGCACGTTAAAGAACACGTTGGATGGCCTTGACGGGAGGCTACCATCTGTCTCCCAACAGCTGTTCCAGTGGGTCCCCTCCCCCAAGTGGGTCCCCTCCCCTTCTCTGAGCCTTCGGGGTCTTTGTGACCTGGCCATTTAGCCCATGGTGTGCAAAAAAGTGCCTCTCAGAGGTAAAACAACCCAATGTTCGTAATATTGCGTGTGTGATACACCAAATAATTTTAAGCAAAATGTTCGAAACTCATTAGACCAAGATGTATGGTATCTAAATAGTAGTGTGATTCTAAATTTAAGGGACTTAACATATAATATTTAATTTGGCATTTTTTCATTTTCACATGCGAAAAATTAAGTACCAGTGGTAATCTTAAAGTTTGTACAGTAATAAAATAAAGTTAAAAATGTGTAATTTTTTTTGGAAAAATACTCAACAGAGCTTCATGGAAGATTGAGAGACAACCCAAAAGATCTGTTAAAAAAAAAGCTTTAAAAATTTGTGTGAATTGAGTTTTGTTTCCAGCAAAAAAGTTTTTGTCTGTAAAATACGTTTTCCCAAAGCTTCGTTCAGTGCAGCGAACACAGTAAAATGTTGAAGACAGTGGAACGGTTGTCAGAATCATTTAATTCAAGAGGCCAGTTTATAATAGTTAAACGCATATTTGTGTTAATTAGAACTCTGAACAGTAGATGACGTGTGATATGTCTGAAGACATCTCAGCCAATGGTTTTATTACTTTGTGAAATTTGGCCTAAATCTGCTTTTTCTGCTGCTGTCGAAAAATATTGCTATTTTTAGCACAAGTCAGACAAGTGGAAGAAAGCCATTACCCTTTAGGGGTGGGGGTGGCTCAGTCGGTAGCGCGCCAGGCTCGTAATCTGTAGTTCCCAGGTTCGAGTCCCAGCTGGGTCAGCGTTGAGATTTATCTCCGCAAAATTCCCCGCCCTGCCCACGGTCAGTAGGGGACACCGATGGGCTTGGAAAGGCCGCCGTCCGTCGGATGGGACGTTAAGCCGTGGCCCCGTGTGCGGGAGAGCCATACCCTGTGCACGTTAAAGAAAGAACACTCTGGATGGCCCTGACGGGAGGCTACCATCTGTCTCCCAACAGCTGTTCCAGTGGGTCCCCTCCCCCAACCTTCTCTGAGCCTACGGGGTCCATGTGACCTGGCCATTTAGCCCATTGTGTGCAAAAAAGTGCCGCTCAGAGGTAAAACAACACAACACCGTTTAGAACAATTACCCTTTGAAACGTTTGTAAATTGTTATCTAATTTTAGGATTTTGAACGCAATATAAAGTCGCAAGAGTTCTGATCAACTATATGTGAATCTGTTGGTTTTCATGCCCTTGAAGGCATAAACCTGCATATGTAATAGCGTAATTGTGACCTTTATGCTGATTTTAATGTAATCATTAAAATCAGCATAAAGAATAAGGATTTGAAACTTCAGAGGAAATATATAAGCAATTCTAGTCGCTCTGAGTTTGTGAACGCATTATTATACTTACTTAGTAACCTTGACAATGTGTTGGTAGTGTTTTTTTCTTTTACCTGGTTTCCTTTGTCCAAAGAAAATACATATTTTGAATCAATCGCAGAATTTCATCAGCCAAGCAAAACAAAAAGTGGTAGGAGTTCATATTAATGCCCTGTCTCTCACTCTGACTAAAATCTACTCAAGACATTATGGAAAATGTTACAACAAAAAATTGCTCAAAGGCGGTAAATTCTATATAAAAAGAGTATTTTAGGTTGGATATTTAGTTTTACTTGTTTTTCTAATTAGTGAGTAGCAAATTCTCTCAAGCTGCACTGATTCGATCTAGCTTGCATCATCTTTGCACGCTCCACCTGCAAGTGTTTGCAATATTTATTAACATTTCCGTAGCGAATAAATGTTTTAGAAGTTTTTATGTCGTCTAAGTAATTGTGAAGCAAAATCATTTTCGTTTTTTCACGCATGATGCGTAAATAAATATTCTTGTCGAAGAGAAGATCAAGAAGCGCTATTTCTAGATTACATAACAGCGATGCAAACACGGAGGTTTTGGCATTGTGCCAAAATTACTATACAATGCAGAGTAGGTATTCAAAAGAAGATATTAAACTGGACTCGGGTATTAATTCTGGAAGTTTCAAGGTTCAGTGTATTAAAAGTTATCCCGATATTTCAAACCATCTAATTATATTAATGTTTTAAGAAACCCTTCTTGAGAAGCGATGTCTGCACTTCGCACTGGCCTATTAGATAACTGTATGAATCAGCTATTTTCTGTGTAAACAATAACATGTGTATGTACAACGATAATTTTCTTTTCGCCGTAACATTTTGCTATGAAGATCAATTTGTACAGTTGTGGCCGAGTGGTTAGCACGCTTGGCTACTGATCTAAGGGACCTGGGTTCGAGCCCCGGAATTAGGCATGGATGTGTGTGTCGTTTTTCTGCTGAGGTCCTGCCATCCTCTCAGATCTCCTACTGTGGCATATAAACTGACAGGCTCCTGTCAGACCTCTGTGGCAAGCAGCTGCTTGAGGGGGTATTTATTTATTTATTTATATGAAGAAAAAGGTAACTGTGCTTGGTTAACATAAGATAACGAGATGCATTAATTTCTTTAAGGCTATCTTAAACTCTGCCATAATAGAAATTTGTAATATTAATATTAATCGACGAAAAAAAATTATTTTATTGATTTGCTTATTGTGTAAATCGATGCCACATACCACCTACTCATCATGTAAGAACTCTAATGTATATAGCGCGCCAGGCTCGTAATCTGTAGTTCCCAGATTCGAGTCCCAGCTGGGTCAGCGTTGAGATTTATCTCCGCAAAATTCCCCGCCCTGGCCACGGTCAGTAGGGGACACCGATGGGCTTGGAAAGGCCGCGTTCGTCGGATGGGACGTTAAGCCGTGGCCCCGTGTGCGGGAGAGCCATACCCTGTGCACGTTAAAGAACACGCTGGATGGCCTTGACGGGAGGCTACCATCTGTCTCCCAACAGCTGTTCCAGTGGGTCCCCTCCCCCAACCTTCTCTGAGCCTTTGGGGTCCATGTGACCTGGCCATTTAGCCCATGGTGTGCAAAAAAGTGCCGCTCAAAGGTAAAACAACCCAAATCTAATATATATTGAGAAATTTTCGAATTATAGTAGTAGCTTTTAATATCAATCAATTTCTTTGAATTGGGTTTATCATGCTGTAAACTTCAGTATTTTTATATCTCGTATCTGTACTTAGTAATGAAATTTTCAGATAAAATGGAAAATTTGTACTGTCTGCAGAATTCCTAATACACATTTTGGGTATTAATTATACCATAATGCAATAGCTGTATCTTCTAATAGTGGTTATTTGTATGCAAGTAATTCTTGGTTCTGTTATTCTGTGCAACATATTTTACTGATAGCTTTTGTGAGATTTCCATTGAAAGAGGCTGCCTGAGGAGAAATTGTTTATTGATCTCAATTCATTTTGTACAGTTGTATGTAAAATTAATTGAATATTTTTCTGCACTCTCTATTATAATTATATAGTTAATTGATTGCAGCTTATTACAGAAAAAATAATTGAGAATATGATTGTCTAGAATTTTACCAAGGGTAAATAACTCAATTTATTTTATAAAACAAATTTTAAGGAATTTCGATACTTACCTCAGTATACTTGATTTTTTTTTGACCAAATCAAGATGAACAGGCTAGTAAATAATGAACAGGGGATTATTTTTAAACATAGAGCCGCACCTCTACCTTCTCATTTATCTGAATTTTAATATTTTAATGCTAATATGCTAGCTGGTTGGTTGCTAATCCGAACGTGACTTTGGTGCTTTTGAGATAAAGTTGACCAAGTTAGAGAGCTTGAAGTTTTATTGCCGTTTATGATATTGAATTATTGATCTGAGGGAAGGCTATGAATTAGCTGTAACATCCTCTTTTATGAGCGAGGTTGTGCTTCCGAATATCAGGGTTCACATAATACTTTTAAGATGTCCCCTTCCGAAAAATTTCAAAGCAGTTAGGTACTTAAGGACATTGCAACAGAAAAATCATTCCTTTCGTGGCTTAATACACACTGTACTATATTTGCAATAGACTAATTGGACTCTGATAGCGCACTTGTCCCCAAAGGTGAGTGGGACAGTTATTGAGTCAAGTTTGAAGCTCTGTTTTTGAGTAACCGCTCTATCCAAAATACATTCTGCACCCTTATGTCGATGAGAATATTATAACTATAATTCAAATTCTGTTATTCGGCGCCATTTTCGATGGTTTCGGTGTAGATTTTACACTTCATTACCAAAAGTGTTCTATCATATCGATGTTATATGAATGAATAGGCACATTCAAAGCTAGGCATTTCATTCGAAAAACTTCGAAAAAAAAAGCTTACAAAACAAAAGTGTCAGTAGAGATTAATTGATGATATCAGTCAGGTCTTTATAAATCTTGATTTTCAATTATATTCATTTGAAATTTAACGTGTTATGGAGGTCGCTTATCATAACAATTTACCTCAAGAGTTAAACCGAAGCACAAATAATTGTTACACAAATCACTTACTTAAATAATTTTAAAAGTTGGTATAATGGTTCTGCAAGTTTTTGTTAATTTTGAAGAAATATATTTAGGCCGAGTATCATAGTAGCGTCTGCCATTAAATGTTTTAAACTTCATAAATCTACTACATAGTTTAAAGAGATTGTCTATTTAAGAACTCCTAAACGGTAAGGACTAGGATTACATATTCGGTATACAGCTTCATCTCATCGTAACATAGTGCAACGTAAGGTTAATAAATTTAACCTTGCGTTGCTCCTTAAATTTAGCCCATAAAATTATTGATTAATAGGTAATGATAAGGTAGTGAAAGCTTCTAATGTGGGGAATGTTATGGGCTAGTCTCACAAAAGTGGTGTACGAAAATTTTTCACGGAGTCGAACTTATTGAGTTTTATGTTAAATGAAACCTTGCTACTTTGGTTGGGTTATTTACCGTATATATAGGCCCGAGCAACGCTGGGTTACTCTGCTAGTAACTCTACAAATGTTAAGTGAATATTATTGAAAATTACGATTTTATTGAGAGCTTAAATTTATCTTTAATAACTGTTTCAGTGACATTTTTCCCGTAAAAAATATTATTTTTAAACTTAGGGAGCTTTGAATGTGACGCTCCATGCAAATCTAGGCACTGAGTACTGTTAATTGGTTGGTATTTTTTGCATGGGTTAAAAATAAAATAAATACTTCCTCAAGCAGCTGCTTGCCACAGAGGTCTGACAGGAGCCTGTCAGTTTATACGCCATAGTAGAAGGTCTGAGGATGTCGGGATCTCAGCTGAAAAGGAGTACAACTTACCTGGGGCTCGAACCCAGGTCCCTTTGATCAGTAGCCAATCGCGCTGACTACTCGGCCACGGGAAGGCTTTCGCTTGGGTTAGTTATTATAATTAGGGCTATTACTAAATTATGTATCCTGCCATTTCACTTCGTAGAGATTTAAATTTTGTGATTTAACAGAATTTCGACTCGTCTTACGGACAAGACGAGGAGCGTGGGAAGATAATGAAGCTCAAGGAGTTGGTGTGGTCACACTATCACGAACGACCTGAGAAGGTTAGAAGCCATTGTGTAATAACACTAGACGAAGAATGTGATCAGTGTATCAATTGCTATCAGAGTATAATCAGTCCACTTTAGATATTACTTACTGTTGACGATGGTGGCACCAATATCATACTATATTATACTCTGAATTTATGCCATATATACTCTGAATTTATGCCATATATACTCTGAATTTATGCCATATATACTCTGAATTTATGCCATATGGAATGAATGGGACTTTTCTACAACAAAACGCCTGTTGTGTTGTCACCCAAAATGAACACATAAACAAAAACTGGTTTCATTTCTGAAAATATTATAGACATTTTTAATGCCAATCTTATTCGTTTTCTGTATCATAGAAATTACACCTACTCTGTCGCAGACCGGAGTATCAATGAAGAGAATTGGCCACCGCTAATGTAGACGGTTCTCAATGTCATTTAAATGGAGCATACTAACAGTGGTTGACCCCTAAGAGATCCAGATAACATTTCTCGTTGCAGGTAACATATTTACATATCAGCTATGATCAGTCTTTGATCATATCTCTTATACTATGTGAAAACCTGACTTGCCTTCAATTATTAATTTTACCATATTCAATCGACCATGTTATAATTCTACCGAACAGTAGGTTAACATTCCACCCTTTCATCAGCCAGTAATTAGATTTGTCCCCAGATCCTATAACTGTCAGATGTCTCTCTCTTCCCTAGTCTAGACATTGTTGGAGGAATTATCTAACATCGTTGATCCGAAATCCATTGGAATTTATACAATAGGCTTACAGACCTTGGTAAGCGAACACTGCAGCTTTCTATATCATCATCACCTTTTCTTATTTGTATGCATGTAAGATTACACAAGAATTTGCCAAAATTCTTCTAAATGACTATTTTTTATGATATTTTTTCATACAACCAGTGCGTATTAAAATTCATTGGCAGATCAGCTTACCTTTCATCCAATTGTTTGCTTTTTGCTTATGCAGTTCCCCCCCCCCCCAAATTCTCATTCTTATAACATGTTATGATTTGTTTTCAAGTTTATTTTATTTTATAGTAATATACTCATATTTATATATATATCGATGCATTTTGATTTCACTTATTATGTGGCTGCTATTACATAATACATTATTGCTTTTGGCGAAAATTCAGATCAACAATTCATAAAAAAAATAAGATTTTTGCATGATTTTAATTATGTTTATGAAATTAATCAGATTTCACTTTTCATTTTCGTGTTCTAAATTTTGTTATTGCAATATGGGAAAAGAGGAAAAGTTGGTTTGGATTGTTTTACCTCTGAGTTGCACTTTTTTGTTTACACAAATTATTTGCACTCAGTTTTGCTTGACATCAGACCATGATTGACATGACAGTTTCAGACCATGATTTGCTGTAAATTCGAAAACGACAGAGAAAAAACTAGGAGAAGATGATATGGTAAGATAAATGGCATCAGTAATCTTAAAATTCGTTACACATATAGATCGAAGAGCCAAAACATTATGACCACCTGCGTAATATGATGTTGACCCTTTAGGTGACGCCAAAATAGCTCTTACCCGGAGGGGCATGGACGCTACAAGATTTCTAAAGGTGTATCGTGGTATCTGGTACCAACACGTTAACAGCAGATCCTTTAACTCTTGTAAGTTGTGTGGTTGAATCGCCGCAGATCGGATATGCTGTTCAACACAAACCACAGATGCTCGATTGGATTGATGTCTAGGGAATTTGGAGGCCAGGACAATACCTGGAAGTCTTCCTCATGATCCGTGAACCATTCTCGAACAATCTGGGCAGTATGGCGTGATGCATTGTCCTACTGAAAGAAGTCACTACTAAGGGGAATATCGTTGCCATGAAAGGATGTACCTGGTCTGCAATAATGTTTAGGTAGGTGGTAGATGACATAGTTTCTTGCACATGAATGACTGAACGAAAGGTCCCCAGCAGAACATTGCCAAAGCATTACACTTCCTCCACTAGCATGTTTTCACCCCATGGTGCATCCTGGTGCCAACACTTCCCCAGGTAAAACGACGACAACATACCCAGCTGTTCACATGGTGCAACAGGAAACGAGATTCATCGGACCAGACGACCTTCTTCCAATCATTGAAGGTCCAGTTTTGATGTTCGCATACTCATTATAGGTGCTTTTGATGGTGAACCGAGGTTAGCATGGGCACATGGAGCAGCCTGTGACTATGCAGTACATTTTCAACAGAGCTCGATGTACTGTGTGTTGTGACACATTACTGCCGTCACCAGCATTCAAATTACGAGCGAGTTGCGTCACAGTATCCCTTCTATTGGCTCATACAGGATAGCCTTCACTCACTTCTAGCATCGATGAGCCATGGTTGGCCCACACCTTGCCGGCGGTTTGTGGTTTTTCCCACCTCGGACCATATTTGAAGGTACTAACCACGGCTGAACGTGAGCACCACCACAAGCCTTGCCGTCTCGGAAATGCTCTAACCCAGTCGTCTGGCTATTACAATTTGGCCTTTGTCAAACTTACCTAAATCCGCTGCCTTTCCCATCTGAAGAACAAGAATAACACTGATTAACAGAGCTCAGTATCAGGTGTTAATTATACCGTTTCATTACTTTCACACACGCGCCGTCATTTACCTGCCGTTGCTTCGATTTGCATAAAGATGCGCTGGTCATAATGTTTTGGCTCTTCGGTGTAAGTGTAGCGAAACGTAGATGGTCAAGGAATTGTAAAATACACCATTGCCAGCCCGCAGGAACTTGGAAAAACTCGTTGACAGGATTGTAGTTACTGATGGGGTATAAGGGCATTTACACGAAGTGAAAAATTGCCTTTCTTTTAGGGACAGGGGCTGGCCCAGTTGGTGTCACGCCAGGCTCATAATCTGTATGACCATTTAGCCAACTATGTGCAAAAGAATGTTGCTGAGAGGTAAAAAGTCATCCGCTAACTCTTTATCCTTTATTACAAAAGGGGACCGTCGGCTCCGAAAAGTAGTTGTATACAGGATGAAACGGTAAGCCGTGGTTCCGTGTGCGGAACAACTATATCCTGTGTACGTAAATAAAAAGCAAGATTGCCGTGACTGGAGACTTCATCTATTTCTTAGCATTTGTTCAGTGGGTCCTTGTGGCCAGGTCATTTAACCCATTATGTACACAAAATGGCTTTTCAACGATAAATCAGTTTTCCTTTATCTGTCATTATTCGTCATCTTGTGTTGCATCGCATTTATATTTCATAAACAAATGATTAGGGACGGGGGTGGCTCAGTCGATAGCACACCAGGCTCATAGTCTGCATTTCCGAGGTTCTAGTCCTAGTTGGGCTAGCGTTGAGATTTATCTCCGAAAAGCTCCCGCCCTGCCCTCGATCAGTAGGGGATACCGATGGGCTTCCAAAGGCCGCCTACCGTCGGATGGGACATTAAGCCATGGCACCGTGTGCTGAGAGCCATACCATGTACACGTTAAAGAATAGCCTGGATGGCCTTGACGGGAGGCCACCGTCTCCCAACATGTGTTCCAATGAATCCCCTCCCCGAACCTTCTCTAAGCTTCGGGGTCCTTGTGACCAGGCCATTTAGCCCAATGTGTGCAAAAAAGTGCCGTTCAGAGGTAAAACAACCCAAATCTCTGAGTCCTCGTGGTTCTTGTGACCTAGCCGTTTAGCCCACTACGTGCAAAAGAGCGAGGTAAAACAGCCCAAACAAATGATCCAAACGTTGATACGGAAATTTAAATATTTATTCAAAGAAATTTAAATTTAGATTCTGTATTTTGACTCCTGAGAGTTAACACTGTAATATGCACTTTCGACCCTGGCAACATGTACCCCCTGGAAATGTGTATGTAACTGGAGTACCCCTTGTATAGCTAGATAAAACTATAGTTATAGTAACAATGGGAATAAAACTTTGTTACTAGACCTAGCTACTTTTGAGCTCTCACGGCGTACTCCACGTTGAGAACCCCTATGTTGGATAGTGAGTGGAAGTAGGTGTGCTGAGAATAGTAAGTAGAATGCTGAAAGTGAAACATGACGAGCTAACTGATCAGCTATAAGTGTACCGTCGAATGAGAACAGCAGAGTTGTGAGTTCACTTACAGTCTGAGAAATATTGTAGGTACTATCAAAATATTCTGGTTTGATCATATGTTGCGTTCAGAGCATACCTTACAGTTAAGTATTACTAGGGCAATTTATATAATTCTTGCTAGGTATTGAAAAATTGTAGCCATTTCAAACCTAACTATTAATTATGAATTGTGTTAAAATGACTGCATTTTTTCCGTGGTGGCAACTCCAATTATCGTATGAAGGCTTTATTGGTTGAGGTTATCCTATTCGTTTTCAATAGTGGCTACACCTTAATTAGTAAAACGTAAAATGCAATGATAAGTTACATTAAGACTTTGTGCCTATTGGAGTACTGTTATATTATAATGGAAAGTTTTATTGTGAAATGTAAGGAACGTCAGACAATAATAACCTCAAACATTTAAATTCTGTTAGCGGGGAAATATAAAGTGTCAAAAAACTGATCTATAGTTTGAAATCTTGCTTAGAAATCAATGAGTTTATCCTCGTTGAGTCCATGCCCCGATGAATTCAGGCTGTTCTGAGGGCAAAAGATGGAACTATTCGCTATTAGATGTTCATCTTTCAGTGTATGTTAGTAAATTTAAAGCTATGTTGATTCAGCTAACATTTCATGAGTCCATTCTATAAGACATCTCTTATGATACTACTACTGAATGGTGCTTACTGTATTTATCTGACAGATAGGTTGAAAAACCATTTTACGGGGGGGGGGGGGGTAGCGCGCTCAGTCGGTAGCGCGCCAGGCTCGTAATCTGTAGTTCCCAGGCTCGAGTCCCAGCTGGGTCAGCGTTGAGATTTATCTCCGCAAAATTCCCCGCCCTGCCCACGGTCAGTAGGCGACACCTATGGGCTTGGAAAGGCCGCCGTCCGTCGGATGGGACGTTAAGCCGTGGCCCCGTGTGCGGGAGAGCCATACCCTGTGCACGTTAAAGAACACGCTGGATGGCCTTGACGGGAGGCTACCATCTGTCTCCCAACAGCTGTTCCAGTGGGTCCCCTCCCCCAACCTTCTCTGAGCCTTCGAGGTCCATGTGACCTGGCCATTTAGCCCATGGTGTGCAAAAAAGTGCCGCTCAGAGGTAAAACAACCCAACCCATTGTACGGGATAGGCAAAGATGATGTTACTCTTACAGGGTGTCCAAAAAATAATGGTGAATATAATAATATGCATAATCAAGAAAATAATATTTTAATTGAAAGCGTACCTCAAATAATTTTGAGCATAAATTAGTGAATTCGTGACCCTGTATTTGTCCAATCGGTATTTCACATCTTATAATAAACAGTACAGCATATCTCTTGTTTCTTGCCCAGTTGCTTCTGGTATTTCTGGCCTTCAAATGATCCAGGCCTCGAATTTTGTCCATATAACATAATTCTTTACAAATCCCCAGAAGAAGAGAAAAAAAAGAGGTGTCAAATCACGATTCTTTGGTGGCCATTAATTGGACCACCGCTGTCAATCGATTTGTCAGGAAATATTGCACGATACTACACAGGGGATTGTATCACGTAGTGACCTCTGGTGACCGCCCTTACAACTGTTTTCATGGGGGAATATACAGGTACAACATTCAGTCCCAATAATTTTGTGTATTTTTGAAGACAGTGCTTCTGGAAACCCTACTTACAACCCTGTACGTACCTAAGGATAAGCGGGAACTGGTATGGAACACTCTAACAATACAATTCAACAATAGTTGATTTTGTAATGAGGGGTGTGCAGTCAAAACGAAAAACTGTCTTTTGACAACTTATCATTTCCACAGAAGAAAACACGAGAATGAAAATTTCATCACACCACCAATAAGAGCTTCAATTGTACAAGAGTTTGCTTTGAAACCAGTGACGATCTTGCAGGCTTTTCAAAGATTTGTAGCAGTAGCATTTGCTGCTATTTTTATCGTCGGAAACAAATATGTTCTATATTCCAGCCACTCTGTGCCAAGTGTAAACCCCTTAGAAATTTTGGAATTGAAATCCAGTTCCTCATGAGCTCTTCTAAAGTTAATAAATTTAGATCCTTGAAAATCGTAGCTGGAGAGGTTACCGTAAGCTGTTTTGTGTTAATGAAATTTCTCCTGGTATATGATTCAAGCATAATTATCAATAGTATTTTGTTAATAAGTATGGACATATTCATTATCTTATGATTTTAAATGGCATATTTGTTATCCGTATAATAATAAAAAAAATTTTTTGGTAACAAAAATATGATTTTATTAATTTATTTCAAAAAGATCTATAGTTTTTTTTAAAGTATAAAATAGATTTAGGCAGTTAATGTTTAGGTAAGCATTTCATCGTGCTTCGAAACCTTTGCCTCTAAATTGTGCCTTAATTACATAGAAAGAGATGACGTCATTCATATAGCTGTAGTAGTACGTCATCCATGTGGCTAGACAATCTGCAGGCAACTTTTCTTCAGCCGATAATGCAATGGAAGGTTTCAATGTTTTATCGATTGCTCCACCCGAAGCATGTTATTTGAGGATTACCGACTAATGGCTGTAGGCTATCATCGACGGCAATGCTCTTGGCTATACTTAACTACTATCCGTTCTCTCTGTGCATTCTCTCTCGCTCGCTCTGTATCTTGATGAGCTCATCTGTTCTTAAAGCATTTAGTTTAGCGTGTCTGAAGGTGGATATTTTACATACTTATATTACTTGCTACAGGAAAAGAAAAAAAAAGAATCGTTAATTTGTGAATAAAACCTCATAGATTTGAATATATTTACTCTTACCTTGGTTATAGCATATGGTGGATTTCTCACTTTATTTCGTAATTCTCTTTTACATGCTTTTTTCTTCTGGCAGAAATTTATTTGTGCAATTAAGAATTTGTAAAAGTTAGCTTTATAGTTTCTCATTGAAGGAAAATTCTCTGAAAAAATTAATTTTAAATAAGAAGTAAAAACAGAACGTGGAAATCGCAACACCATTATAAAATCTTCGATGATTTCACGTTATAGTAAGCTGCATACATAATTATTGTGTAGAAAATGGAATCCTGATTTTTAGTGCTATTCATGTTTTATGTTTTGCGATTCTTATATATATATCATAAAAAAAAATACTTGGGGAAAATCATTTCATTTTATTGAGCTGCCGAAAATTTGATTATTATTGTAATCAGACCTTTGCTATCTACAGTATCATTTGAATCGTTAACAAAGTGTAAATATGGGTAATTAATTCTGAAGATTAGGTACATATAAAGTATTTAAATCATCGTTTTATCGAACATTTGGTTTGCTACAAAGTTATCCATCAATAATAATGGGATAATTATTATTTTAAAAGGATTTTCATCGCTGTCTGCCGTATTAAATTTGCAACTGTAATTCGAAAAGTGTTAAAAATAATGTTGCATTAAACAGAAAAAGTGACATGCCATCGCGTTTTATTCGCTGCTTGTGTTAGACAGAGAATAAACTAAAGAATCAATATTTAGCCGTCATCCTAAGCAATTCTTTTTCGTATCTGAATAAATAAATCTTTTTTTTTATCACTGGGAAAAATATATTTTAACTTATTGTTTTGGCTTGTGTACAAGATAATGAGTAGTTGTTAGAGAACCTGTAATTGTTTCAGCTTATATGTTCTTGCATGAATTAAACCTGTAAGAACTAGGAATTGCTTAGTTTCTATACCCTGTTTTGGAGCATTACACAAAAGAAAATAGTGTCATCAAAATCTTCTACTCTTACGTTACGCAGACAATACTAAAGACTCAGTGTTAGTCCTCTAGATCTCACAAAAGATTATCTTTAATGACATTGGGAAAAAGAAATTAGTGTCGGAAATTGTAATTAAAACTGGTTAAAGCTTTAGAAATTGTTCGCAAATTTTTGAGAAAAAAGAAATGAAGCGTATTTTGTTTCCTTAAAATTGTTTCTGTACAATTTTTATAGTGATGTATATATAATAGATCAATTTTTTTTTGTTTTACAGTTTCATAATTCCTTGCCTCATCATTTCGTGTTATTTATTTCGTTACAGAATCAAAATGATGGTTTTATTTTCGGAACAGGATATCAGGTTTTGATAAGGTGATAAAATATTTTTGGTAAGAGATCCTCCATATATTATTTAACAACTGAAAGGAAGGGTGTTAGCGATTTTGTTGTGTTACTTGCGAGAGAGGAGGTGGCATCATTGCGCAACGCTGAAATTTTATTTTTGCAATCGTTTACTGAAGACAAGCATTGGTGATTTATTATCGTATGACTTAAAATTACTACTACTGCAATATTTGTTTGGTATGTTGTTTATTATAAAAGAAAATTGAAAACACCAAAATATAAGCGGTATCTAACAGGAAGGAGAGTCCAGCAAGCGTTATGGAGGGCGGTTAAAATTTGGCCAAAATAACGTTATGTAATTTATATGCTACCCTTTATGGTAGTTAGGAAAAATAGCCGTGCAATGGCCTGTTTTTTCAGTTAAAAATTATTGTGGGAAATACACCTTAATTTTGTTTAAGAGTAATCTAATTTTCAATGTAAATAAAGAGAATCTTCTGACACTTGTAGAAAACAGTAGCTCATTTTGAAAAACGAGAAACTTTTGTTTTTATATCATCTCTCCTTTCATCTGTCCGTTTGTAGATATTGAATATTTTTGTTTTTAAAGATGAATGAAAATTTCATAATCACAAAGAAATATTAGAGTTCGCATTTTCCCAAGAGTTTTACTTTCCACCGTTAGAGGTTGCGAAATATGTAAAATAGCAAAACTTTAAACGACTATTGTAAATGATCCTGATAGAAATTTGGTAATAGTGTGTGATGATCAAGGGGCTTGCATTGACAGCACGATTACTCTATTACCCCCATGGGCTGGTGGTAAAATATAACTTTTTTTTTTTGTTTTTAGGAGATAAATGAAAGCGTAATTTTTGGGTTGGATAGATACCAATGGAATACTACTATTTTCATTTTCAGAATCCGCTAGTTAGAACCGTAGAAATCGTAATATTCACATTTTTTTTTTCTGGCAAATGAAGTCCGTGTAAAAATACCACGTAAAAGGAAATAGAATATTACAAATAATAAAATTTACAATATCT
The DNA here is from genome assembly GCA_038380435.1 of Ryuthela nishihirai. NCBI lineage: Eukaryota > Metazoa > Arthropoda > Arachnida > Araneae > Heptathelidae > Ryuthela > Ryuthela nishihirai. The sequence continues at coordinate 29,128,267 of JAWZYU010000002.1, read as the reverse complement.
TCACAGATATATAATGGGTATCAAAATAAGTTTCAGTAGTATGACGGCTTTTTCCTCCTAAACACTGTTAATCAGTTTTCTAGTGTGTTTATTTGGAAATGAGTGTTACAGTTTATCTTGCAGTAGTGTTGTTTTCTTTGCGCGATTTTTATTATTGCAAGATAAGTGATGTACAGGCTGTGCTCCACTTTCTCAATGGAAGAAAGTTAAATGCTTTGGCGCTAGGTTACATAGATTAGCATTAAAAGGCTAAAATGCACATCGGAGTTCTAAATTATAAATGAATAAATGTCAAGTGAGGTAAAATTTCGGAGGAAAATTTGTTTTGATACATTCATATTGATTTAGATGCCGACTGGCATAAGTAAGCAAAAATTTTTAATAACAGTTTGGATTGATTTTTACATGAAAGGTTTTATTTTCTACTAGTGTTATAATACTGAAATAATTATTATCATCATCATCACAGGGCGGGATCTAGGGAGGGGGGCAAGGGGCCACTCCCTTCCCCCCTCCTTTCAGAATGCGAGTAGGGGTAAAAGAGGCAAAAATTATTAAACTCATTTATATTTTATGCATTTTTCAAGAAATTTTTTAAAAACCCTTAAAACGGTGAGGGAAATGTTATAATGCATATACATGGTGAATCTGAAGAAGTGGGCAAAACTTTACGGGGTGATAGAACGCAGCTATACGAGCAATATTCGTCATAGAAAGTATGGGCGGAACGCAAACGGCGAGCCGCTAGGTGGCGTTGGAAATGGTATAAAAGGGTCGGTTCTCGCACCCAACGGCATTTCTACCGTGGATTGCCGAGAGGATGGCTGGTTATACTAACCACGAAATGGCGGATATGCACTTTGTGTACGGTGCGATACTAATCTACGAGTGCCCCATTGAAACCGATATGGATCTAGTCGCCAGGATCGCCGTTGTTGCCGGCGATATTCGGGAAATGCCTGGTGTCTTCGCAAATGTGCGTCGGTCCCTATCCCGCAGGTGTGAAGCCTGCATTACAGCTGGCGGCAGCTCTTTTGAGCAATTTCTTTGAGCATGTACCTTAATTACATTCCTGTTAATAAAATGTTTTCTGAAGTATCTCCTCTCCTTCTTGTGTTCATTCTTTAAATGTGACAGTGGAAAACTACCTTTTAACTTCTCACCGTTTGCGTTCCGACCATACATTCTATGTCGAATATTGCTCGTATAGCTGCGTTCTACCACCCCGTAAAGTTTTGCCCACTTTTTCAGGTTCACCCTGTATATTCCATTATGTTTCATTTATAGTGCATTAGAAAATCAAATCTCAACCCCCTTTACATTTTTTTTTTGGCTCGATTATCTTTCTTGTCTCTGAACCTCCATTTTATTCTAGATCCGGGCCTGATACATCATACTACTCTTTCTTACCACTTAAAAATGGATTCATGTTAAATGCAAAGCAGTTCAGATATAATTTACTTATATTGAAATAGTTAAAATAAGCGATTATAACCAGATGAAACTGAATATATTTGTTTAGATTAAACATTTGCATTAGTCTCAGCAAAGAAAGTATTTTTGTTCCAAAAGTGAATGTAGAAATTTTTATATTAAGTTCGTCACATTTCAGTCTTGAAGAAAATTTGTTTAAAAGTTGCCCCTTGTTTGCCTCAGATACTTGTAGCTACGCGTAAGGCAAATTTAATCATGCGCAGTTTGCGAATGGAGAAAAAAATACGGAAGTTGAACGATCAATCATTTTTAATGCTATATTCGAGATTTTTCCACTGGTTTAAATTCTGAAATTTTGCGCAGTTCAGAACGTTATATTTTAGGTTTTTCACCTTACATTTCGTTGAATGCAACAAGATTAAGAAGGCAGGAGAAAAACGTATGTTTTTGACAGGTTCATATTAAAGTGATCGACTTACTTTTAAGCGTGTCTAGTATCTGTTTCAATGCAGACTGAAGGAGAAAACAGGATTTCACGCGCCAATTTCTGAATTTTTCACTCCGAAAAATAAACAGACGGAGAAATTTTGCTTCGGATCATATTAATCAGCTTATATTTTAGGCTGATATTGGTTTGGACACTGCTTTTTTATTGGTAGGCATTTCTAGCATAGGAATTGCTGGCATAGTCTTAGTTATAAGTGTGTTCAGCTCTAAGTGAACTCAAGGTAATTGACTCTTTTGAGTGCCATTGGAGGTACATGTCAACTGTGCATGCCTTCGTAATTGTTATTGAGGTTGGAAATAGTTTCAAATCTGGTCTATCCATTCACCCCATCTCTTGATTTTAAAAGAAATTTCATATAAAGCATAGAGATTCGACTCGGGCAATTTTACGCAAATTTTTCCAGCGTCGATGTAATCGATCCTGGAAATTTACACAACTTTTCTTAGTGTCGATATTATCGATCCTCCTTCCCATTCTAAAGGTTAATAAGATGACTGGACATATTAAATACGATTATAATTCATGGAACATGAGTTATTCTGTTTTCATAGTCGTCAGATGAACACTGTCACGTTTCAATCTATTGCTGAGTAATCATACAATTATGCTCTAATTTTGAATTTATTTTGCAGAGGGGAATTTTAAGAAAAGGCCGGTAGTTTAAATATTTTATATAATGAGCTTACTTGCAATATCCACTAAAATACTTTGTATAGACGTTAAGAGGAGTAATTGAATATATTTTTGGATTCTGTGAGTTTTAAAAAAAGTTGTTTATTTCGCCTAGTGCTGAAAAATTCAGAATTGCCCATTGTAAAAAACGCGTGTTTTAAATACATTCTAAATAATTCAATATTACATATCGCAGTGATATTCATATAGTAATACAGGATATCATTTTCATGTAGTTAAATCGGAAAAAGAGACCCGCTGTACTTTGTAAAAAAGTCTCAAGTTCAAGTACATGAAACGATAGCCTGCTGTTAGGACATTGATATCACTGGGATGGGTAATATTGAATTATTTAGGATGAATTTGAAAGCAAATATGTGTTTCGTTAGAAATTTGAAATTTCTCCTTTCTGTGTATATGAAATATTAAAATTTTCAGATTTGTGTTTTCTTGATTTCTTTTTATGTGGTTCCTTTGTTTAAAATATTATAAACATTAAAATGCATTTAATTTCATTGAGAATTTAAAATCTGTGATAATGGATTTCATTACTCCACCGTCTAGCTATAACAAAAAAACAAATTAAAAATCAATTTACCCGTCATGCACTGATACCTGATAACTTTTTCTTCAGTTTTCACTGTTAACTTTAAATTGTTGAACAATGTTCAATGAGGCGTACGATATATTTCATATAATACATCATTAACTAGGTAATTTATAAAGTGTAGAGGTTTCAGTTTCGATTGCACGATATGTAACATCGGGAAATCTATGAAACACCGTACCACTGTTAAATTGATGATAACCAATTAATTGTATACAGTACTGTTCGTTGAAAGAATGGGTGCCATTAATTCGCTTTAAAAATAAGCGGAAATGCAATGAATGATTATATCTGATGAGTTCAAATCATTTGTAAAATGTATAATTACGAAGAAACGGGAATCAATAAATGAATGAATGAAGGAAAAATTAATTCATGAAGTATTTGTCAAATTCTTTAAACGCTGCTATCCAATTTGAAGATCGCTCAGAACTCTTAAAAAAACAAAAAACAGTTTTGAATTGCACGAAAGGCAGATGAGGATTATTGTTAATTATGTGTTATGTTAATTCCTTCTCTAAAATTATATTTAATATCTTTTTGAGGATCGATTGGTTACCTTTGGCTTCAGAAGTGGTCTGCTGAAAAATGCTTAAAAAAATTAGATAACAATTATACTCCTTTATGTGGAGTTGAAAAAAAAAGGTAATGCCAGTGATGAAATCACTTACGTTGGATGTAAATGGTAGCTAGGTAGTCACTGGAAGGAGAACTATGCACCAATCCCCTGTGATGATGCATAGAACCGGCCAGGCCTAGTACCTAATGTCCGACCCTGCCTTCTCGTGGTGCAGACCGTTAGTACCTTTCAAAAGAGATACTCTCTTGTGGAAGTGAATGGAAGGGGAGGGCTGCCAGATTAGTGTGGCCTACTGATCTGGACAACTATGGCTACTTTTCTTTTTTCTACCCTGCTGAGGAGTGGTCAACCACACAGGGTCCTGGTGATGACCATATAAACCCACTGGACTGGACATATATGGCTCTGAGCTTATGGATCCTGATTTTGCTGCACTGGTGGGCTTCTGTGGAGGGAAAATCTTCCGCTGTGTTTTCTGTTTGTGGGTTGACAGCCCCAAGTGAATAGATTCACAGGATATGTTTATCAGCTGGTGGATAATCCTGAGCAGAGGTCATCGCAGGCACCTGAACTCTTTGCTTCTATTGGCATCGTCAAATTCTACATCGGAGGAAGTCTTCCAGTGTAGATGGCTTCAGCCTTTAGTGGTGGGGGAACGGGTCTTTGCACCATGTCTGCGATTAGGGGGCTGTTTGATATTGTCGGCATTCCCTCTCTCAATAAACATAGTTTCTTTAAACATCCCACTAACCATTTTCTCTCCATAGGTAGTTGGAATGGGAGGACTCTGCACAGAGCTTTTTCTCTTGATGTCCTCACACAAGAATTCCACCATTATAATTTAGATATTCTCGGCTTGCAAGAGACCAGATGGACAGATAAAGGTCAGATTCTTAAATTTCTCTTTTCAGGGAGGGACGACAATAAGCATCATCAAGGCGTGGGTCTGCTTCTCGGCAGACACGCTAGTGATGCTCTTCTAGGATATGAGTGCATTAATGAAAGGTTTCTTACAGCAAAATTTCAGACAAGCTTTAAAGACCTGAATGTTATCTGCTGTTATGCCCCCACTGAAGATGCTGATGAGGATGAGAAGGATAGGTTTTATTAACAACTTCAGGATATTTTGAATTCTGTCAAGAAAAGAGATATTACGCTTGTTCTTGGTGACTTCAATGCCAAAGTTGGTATTGAAGCTCCAAAGTTGGTTTGGCTCTGACCTTTGGGGAGGGGTGATAGGCCCTATTGGTAGCTGCAATGGGCAACGTCTCCTACAGGTAAGTAAACTCAATGGATTCAGAATAACTAACACTTACTACAAACACCGCGACATACATAAGTACACATGGGTTTCACCTGATGGGCTGCATAAGGATATGATTGATTATATATTAATTAACAGCAAATGGGCTAGTTCTGTTAGGAATACCAGATCATATAGGGGACCTGAAATTGGATCTGACCATTACCTTGTTAAAAGTATCTTCCAACTTAAACTTAAAAAGTGTTGTGCTAGAGTTAAAAAATTTACTTTTAATACTGAAGCTCTGAAAGACCCAGTTATAGCCAACGCTTACCATGATACGTTACTTAATCATTATGACAGTCATGGTATGCTTACTACTGAAGTTGAGGAAGAATCGGATCATTTTAAACAGGCTTTTTTAGACACTAACAGTACTCTTTTAGGAAAAAGGGAGCAGAGGAGGCAGAATTATCTGAGTGATAAGGCACTTGAGCTTATTTCGGAAAGAAAGAACTGCAGGAATGTCCTTAATCAATACCCTACTAGTCCTAATAGAAAGTATTACAGAGAACTTAATAAACGTGTAAAAGATCAGTTAGCTGGTAAGAATCTTTGGCTTGATGGCTTGGCTGAAAAAGCCGAGGAAGCTGTTAGACAGCACAACAGCAGAGAGCACCAGATAGTTAATGTTTTGTGTGGTAGAAAACGAACAGGTATACAGGGATTGAAGGATAAACAAGGTAAGGTTATAGAAGGTGAGGATTCTGTCATGGCTAGGTGGGCTGAGCATTTCAGTGATGTTCTAAACAATGTGGTTAGTTCTACTCCCATTGTTTGCAATGATGATAGATGCAGTGGTGGCTTTAATGTTGACCATATAACACAATCTGAAGTTATTTTGGCTATTTCTAAACTTAAACTTCATAAATCCCCAGGGGTAGATGAAATTACTACGGAAATGCTTAGAGCTGGGAATGTTTCGGTTACCACTTGGATGACTGAAATTCTGAATATCTTTTATGATAAAGGCATGGTTCCTAAGGATTTTACCAGAGCTATTGTTATCCCTATTTTCAAAAAAGGTGATCGCAGTTCTTGTGATAACTATAGGGGTATCAGCCGCCTCTCTGTTCAAGATAAAGTTCTTTCCATGATTGTGCTTAATAGAATTAAGAATCTGGTTGACAGTCAATTGCGTGATGAGCAATGTGGATTCAGAAGTGGTAGGGGATTTGTGGATCAGATATTTTCACTTAGGCAGATTCTTGAGAAATGTTTACAGTGTCAGAAACCTTTGGTTGCTAGCTTTTTTGATTTCAAAAAGGCTTTCGATTCTATTGATCGTCATAATTCGTGGTTGATTGTGAGATCATATGGTATACCAGACAAGTTAGTTAACATAATGAAAGCTCTCTATAATAACACTGAGTCGTGTGTGAGAGTTGGTAAATCTTGTAGCAATTGGTTTAGCATTACTTCTGGTGTTCGACAAGGGTACATTTTGTCTCCTTTTCTCTTTAGCTTGGTTATTGATTATGTTATGCGAAATTCACTTCCAAGGGAAAGATTTTGGCCTTAAATGGACTGGAGATAGGAAAATTTCTGATTTAGATTATGCTGATGATTTAGTCCTTTTGGCAAATGATGTTGTTGAGATGAACTCTTTCATTCGAGCTGTTGATGAAATTGGTAGTAGAGTAGGTTTGGTTATTATAAACAGAGAGGAAACTAAAGTGATGAAAATAAAGTGGAGAAATAGGCGTATACACCTAAAGACTAAAATTAGACTGTATAATAGTTTGGTTCTTTCTAGGGTTAGGTATGGTAGTGATACTTGGACACTTTGTAAAGAAGATAACAGGAAACTAGGTGCTTTTGATTATAGATGCTTACGAAGTATCTTGGGCATTAGGTGGTTCAGCTTTGTAACTAATGATGAGGTTAGGCAAAGGAGTTTGCAACCTCCTTTAAGCATCATATTGTGCAGAGAGAGACTCCGTTGGTTTGGCCATGTTGCCCGTATGAATAGTTATAGATTGGCGAATAAGGTTATGAACAGTGTGCCTAAAGGCCTCAGAAAGAGAGGGAGACCTAGAATGCGGTGGGCAGACAATGTCAAACAGGACCTTGTTAGAATTGGTGTGCAGTGGCCAGTTGCAGTAGATGTAACTCAGGACAGACTTGCTTGGAGAAGTAAATTGCACGGTCTGGTTGGACCTCCGTAGCCCATAGCTGCTTGAGGATGATGAGGATGTAGTTCATATTAACTTCAAAGGAAAATACGGCTTGAAGTTAATGCGAATTTAATAAGTGATTTCATCGTTGGCTTTATGTTTTACATTTATTTTACTTTTGTGGCACATAAAGATAGGTATTTAAAATTTTTTCAATTTATATATTGAATTTCTTCCCTTTAAAAGGCAATTTCGCAGGAAACTTTATTATCATCTATCTTTCTCGATGTTACTCAGCACGTTACAAGCTTTCACTTGACATGTGACACTTGATTATCGACCCACGATAAATTTCCCTCATCTTTCCCCCCCCCGGGGGAGGGGTATTTTGTGATTGTATATGACACTCTCCTCGTCACAAGCTTTCATTTGTCATTTAACTCATTGCCGTCAACCCCGTTAAATTTCTCTCCCCGTTTTTCTGAGGGGCGGGAAAAAGGGAAGATCACAATTTAAGGTAGCCTATAACATTCCCCCATGTCATATGCTTTCATTAAACCATATAACTACTTTGAGCTCGGCTCTTGCGTTAGGAGGGGCGGGTGTGGACTAGCTCATCATAATATGTAGTTTCCAAGTTAAATCGCAACGCTAGCACATGGGCTCTATCTCCACTAAACCCCCCACCCTGCTCTGTGTCAGAAAGGAGACATCGAAACGCCTGGAAAGTTGCTATTCTTAAGGCAAGACGTTAAACTGTAAGCGAGTGCAGGGGAACCGTATTCTGTGTATATCAAAGAACATCCTGGATGCCCTTGACGGGAGGTTACCATATGTCTCTTAACAGTTGCCCAGTGGGTCTCCTTCCAAGCCTTCTCTGGTGGTCCTTGCGACTTGGCCATTTAGTCCATTGTGTGCAAAAAAAGTGCCCCTCGAAGCGAACTCCTGCCCGTGGTGAGGGGATCCCCCTTTACCATTGACGTAATTTGCCCCATATATTCCTCTGTCATTGATGAAAGTAACTAGAATTGAGATAAGAATGTTCTCAAAATTGAATGCTCCAGACAACAGTATACGTTGTATCACCAGTAAGTTCTGGTAAATTAAGGGGCCTGGAGTTGCCTGTTGAAGAACGGATGGCGAGAGAGGTATATGTGGATTAGAGTTAGTTGGGAAAACTATGGGAGAAGTAGAGGAGGGCTTGACGATAGCATTTTCGTGTCGCTTAGTTTAGGAGGTATTAGGGGCGGGGATGGCTCATTCGGTAGCGCGCCAAGTTTCGTAATCTGTAGTTTCCAGGTTCGAGTCCCAGCTGGGTCAGCGTTGAGATTTTTCTCCGCCCTGCCCACGGTCAGTAGGGGACACCGATGGGCTTGGAAAGGCCGCCGTCCATCGGATGGGACGTTAAGCCGTGGCCCCGTGTGTGGGAGAGCCATACCCTGTGCACGTTAAAGAACACGCTGGATGGCCTTGACGGGAGGCTACCATCTGTCTCCCAACAGCTGTTCCAGTGGGTCCCCTCCCCCAACCTTCTCTGAGCCTTCGGGGTCCATGTGACCTGGCCATTTAGCCCATGGTGTGCAAAAAAGTGTCTCTCAGAGGTAAAACAACCCAACCTTAGGAGGTATTAATGTCACTCTCTCTTGTAGGGGAGAAGCTACTTGTGTCTTGTGATTTAGTTACTGAAGCGAGCATTTATAACATATTGAACTTTAACTCTCATTTTTACAATGAACGAAGTAGTTTTTTTATACATTGCACATTCAACCGTATCCAGCTGCGATTCCCCGTGGGTTCGCGACCCACAGAATGAGAAACGCTGAAGTAGCGTATTCAGTTGCAAAAGGAGTGTACCTCGATCAATTATTTATTTTTTTTTCTGTCTTTTTGCTGTTTCGCCTTCTAAACAAGTTTTTTTTATGCTTTGATATAGCATTGTGATAGGGTCTTGTTAAACCTTTGTAGCAAATGACTACGGGAGAAGTAATTATATTTGCGTTTTATTTTGTTTTACACACACTGCAAATCTTTTAGTGATGCGACTCGCCATTAAAGCGACATCCTAAGTTTCAGAAGCATTTTTAGTGTATCGAAAATAAGATTGTTAATATCTGCTTTAGTAATAAAACTCTGAAAAATCGATCCTTATTATTTCGATAACTGGGTTAAAAAAAAATTTGGGGGGGGGGATGCTGAATAATGTCAGATAAATTAAGTTTTACTAATCTTATGTTTAATTTATGGTTAAAATTTAGTTAAGAAATATTAGTTTATTCATCGGCAATTTTGCGACAAAATGGATCAATCCTTATGTTAGGATACATTCGAGGAAAGATGCAAGTTAAAATTTAACTTCCTTTCCCCCCCTTTTGCAATTTTATCCTGAACCCCATAAACTCGCAGCTTGTGGCATATTTTTAATACATTCATTAAATCAAATGAAAAGATCCATATTGTGTCATTTCAAAGGAGTGGTTTTTAAAAATTTAATTTATCAAAAACGTTGAATAAGTATTCCAAGCAAATTTTAATAATACACGACTCACAAAAATTAGGGGATATTTCTTCGCTTCGTATTCATTTTGAAATATCCCCTAATTTTTGTGAGCAGTATATATGAAACCATCTGTTGCACTTAATATTGAATCTGACACTTATTTTGTTGTCTTTTTAAGCTCTTTTCAAAAAAATAATTAAAACAAACTGTGCTTATTGTTTTCACTTTGTCACCTGCTCGTCTCTATGCTCTATCTGTAGACATTAAACTTTTTTTAGGAGATAAATAAAAAATTCTGTTTAATTACGATAGATACTATTGGTATCTTAAGAATTTTCCATTATATTGTATACGAGCTTTAGAGAGCGCTAAAGTTTAAAAATGACAAAAGAGTTTTAATAAAATGTATGCCTACATTCCTTCCTATATACCTTTAAAGCGAGCATTCCATATACTCTAGAGACCATTATATTATATTTTTCCTCCTGATAAGGACATTCCTAGCATATTTAGCTCAAAATTGAGGTATGTCTTTTACTAAATTCAAGGGATTTTCTTCTTAAAGTAGCAGAGAGTTCTTGTGTTTTTTCACAGGACTGCTTTACAATTTTCCTAACTGCAGTTTTCGTCTATCGTTGCATTGCCTTAGTGGGTAGTTTTTTTTTGCACTACTGTGCAAAAGAAGAAACGACAGGGATGAGTGCCAGCAGCTGCTTTTCACAGCAAGCGTATTGCGTCCGATCTCGAGCACTACTGCTATTTTTTCATTGTACTGTAGTGTCAGGAAATCGGCAGGGCCGTGTGCAGCTGAGCTCGCTGCAACTTCCTGAGTAATTGGCTTCTGATCTGCTTTCTGTTCAGCAGCCTTTCAAAGGTCGAGTACTAGATGTTGCTTAGGATTCGTTATCTTTTTTCGTTACCGATTCGCATCTTTGAGGTTTAACCCTGCAGCAGAACCAGCACAATTATAAATTCCCATCTCACCAATATTTTCGAAGTGCTAAAAAAAAAGGTTATTATTTATTTTTAACTGGCTGTGATTTGCACTATTTCACAGTTGAATAAGATATTTAGAACTATGTTGAAAATTATTAGATACTGCTATTTATATAATTTTTAAATTTAAATACTGTTTCTCTGTTTTTTGCTTTCTTAGACTACCTAAATGGTGTTTTTTCAGCTCTTTATTTCAAATACAGGGGAATCCCAACTTACAAACATTCAGATTTCGAACAACTCCTACTTAGAAACATTCTACACAATCTAAAGAACTGCACGTCCCCTATTCAGTTAACGAACACGTATTACGAAATAATGAACATCTGCAACTGTTCAGATATGCAATATTACTTACTAGCTAAGCTCTCAAAAGAATTTGCTGTATATAGTTATGTCGCTCCCCTCCCTCTCCTTTTTAATTTCTCTGTTTGCAGAACTGTGAATGAAATTATTTATAGCACACTGGAAAGCTTCACCGATCATTATTGCACGATGATGCCACATCCTATACACTGGCAGAGCTTTTCGAAGTTCTAAATTTGCCTTCTATTACGGAAAGGGACTTGAATTTTTAACGCGGTATTGACCGGTGCCAAATATCAGTTTCGTGTATGGGATTTCCCTGTTACACAGGGAAAATAGACGAAATTTGACACCTTTCAGTCAAGTATCTGAGGAACTACAGGGAACCGAAAGATAAAGTTATCGAAACAGTTTGTGTAGAAATTGCGTTGTCACCAACAATGACTGCAGTCGTTGGATAAGATCAAACGTCAGATTTCGATGGAAGAAATACATCTGAATACTCTGATGCCCAGCAGGGTTCGTCTGGCTCCCCAGATATAATTATAATTTGTATAGATTTCTCTTTACTATACAGAGATACATATATATTAACAACTTAGTAACTTTGAAAGCTACACAGCTACTTAAATTTTATAATCGTTATACCCTACTTTTTATAAGTAGTTTTTTGTTTTGACAGTATTTAGCTATTTTTTCAAATCGTCAGAAGGATGGAAATCGAATGCTGTCTACGGGAGGTTGCATGTGTAACATAGACCACACGAGGCTATAGACCCCAAGTGTCAAGTCGGGTATTATAGGTTGGTAGAGGTGGTGAATGTTATGAGGCATGTATACATAAGCCAACTTGGGACCTCTTGTACGTACCATTACTGCACAAAGGCCATGTTGATGTACTCGCCGACCACCTACATCCGTTCACGGGGTGGGAGTGGCTCAGTAGGTGTGCACCAGGCTCATAATCTGTAGTTCCCACCTGGGCTAGCGTTGAGATTTATATACTCAAAATTACATGCCCTCGGTCCTTAGGGGACACCGATGGGCCTGTAAAGGACAACGTTCATCGGATGGGATGTAAAGCCTTGGCCAAGCACATATGTGGAAGAGCCATACCCTGTTCACGTTAAGGAACATGCTGGATGGCCTTGATGGGAGGCTGAGCTGTTCAGTGGGTTCTCTCCCTTCAACCTTCTTTGAACTCTCATGGTCCTCTCCCTCCAACCTTCTTTGAGCTCTCAGGGTCCTTGTGACTTGGCCAATTAGCCCATTGTGTGCAAAAAGTTCCGCTCAGAGGTAAAACAACTCAATCCGTTCATGGTTATCCATTTCCCACAGCAGGATGCCTTCTTCCAACAAGACAAATCCCCATCTCATTGCTCTTGTTTTACAAATACCTGGTTGGACCCTCGAATGGACCTCTCATCCTCCGGATATGAACCCTATTGAGTATCATGGTATGAAGTAGAGCAATGCGTTCGAACCCGAAACCCACCACCGGCAACTCTTTACGGATGGCTGGCTGGCTTGGAATTATTGGCCGCAATATCACACGAACGGTTCCAACACCTGGCTGAATCTGCTACAATGTGTTGCTGTTGTGATTGCGAAAGGTGGGCCAACACATTATTAGGTGGGTGTGTATAATAAATTGTTCTTTCAGTGTTTGTATATATATATATACACATACAAAATCCTCAAGCAGCCATGGGGTACGAAGGTTCAACAAGACTGTAATTTAGTCTTCCAACATATCTCCCTGAGTTACAGCTGCAACATTTGGCTACTATAGGCTAATTCTAAAACTGCTCGGTTTGGCATTGTCTGCGCATCTCATCCTAGGTCTCCCCATTTATCTGAAGACTTCAGGCATACTTTTCAAAACCCTACACACTAATCTTTATCTATGCATACGGGCTCCATCATCAAACCACCGCAGTGTCTCTCTGCCATGCACCTTTACCTAACCTCATCATTACCTACAAAGTCAAACCACCTATGGGGTGGAGTTCGGCTCAGTCTAGCTTTAAATCCCTAGAAAATTTAATGCCAAAATCTTTCTTGCAATAAATTTTGGACGACATAATCAATAACCAAACTACAGATGAAAGGAGAAAAATGCACCCTTGTAGAACTCCATTACATGCAGTAATGCCAAACCAGTTACTACAAACCTTATTAATTCTCACACATGACTCAACGTTATTACATAGAGCTTTTCTTATGCTAACTTGCCAGGTATGCTATACGATCTCACGATCAACCACAAATTATGATGGTCGAAGTAAAAAAAAGCCTTTTTGAAATCTGAAGCTAGTAACCACAAGTTTTCATCCTTTTCCAGTTCTGAAACCATGCTGTGCGTCATAAAATTGTCCATGAACCAAATTCTTAATTTCAATTGGCACATAATTCAAAGGACTTTACCTGGAACACAAAATAGACTGATTCCCCTATAATTATTTAAAGAGTTGTGATCATTTAAAAAAAATAGGAGTATTAATAGCTGAGGTAAAATACTTTGGAACAAAACCTTTATCGTAAAAAATATTCAAAATTTCAATCGACCGTCTTATAGTGGAAATATTCCCAGCTCTAAGCATTTCCTTAGTAATTTCATCCACCCCTGGGAATTTATATGATTTTAATTTACAGATAGCTAAAGTAACCTCAGATTGCAAAATAGGTCCAATATTGAACCAGTAATGTACCTCTCCTTATTACAAACAATATGAGTAGAATTAACTTCATTGCTTAGAACATCTGTGAAATACTCAACCCACCTAGCCATGACAGAATTTTCATCTTCAGTAACCTTACCATGTTTATCCTTTAGTGCCAGTCTATTTGTTCCAACACAAAACCTTAACTCTCTGGTACAACTCTTTGTTGTTTTGTTGTCTAGTTGTTTCCTCCGCTTTGTCAGCCAGTGAAATTGATTGATATCAAGACAAAGATTCTAACATTACACGTTTATTAAGCTCTCTGTAATGTCCTTTGTTAGAACTTTTAGGGTGTTGAGTCACATTATTCCTGCAATTCTTTCCTTCAGAAGTAAACTCCAGTGCCTTATCAGTCATATGATTTTGTCTCCTCTGTACCTTTTTTCCCAAAAGAGTACTGTTAGAATGGTATTTTAAACGGCTTTTCTGAAACTTCCTCAAGTTCAGTAGTAAGCAAGCCACGACTGCGACTGTCATAATGACTAAGTAACCGATCATGGTATGCTTTGGTTATATCTGGATGTTTCAGGGCTTCAGTGTTAAAGGTTAATTCTCTTAACCTTAGCGCAATATTTGTTAAGCTTCAGATGCAAGACACTTTTAAACACGGTAATGGTCAGATCTAATTTCGGCTCCCCTATATGTCTTGGTATTCCTAACAGAACTATCCAGCTTACTTTTAATTGATTTATAAGCAGTCTAATAAGTTATATTATTATCTGTATTTCATCCCACCTCTCATTCTCATCAGAATCTTATCCTTATTACAAACCATGGGGCCATAGCAACAGATTGCATCCAAGTCTTTAACCCTAGTTTTAAATTTCGCTGTGAGAAATCGTTCATTAATGTAATCATATCTTAAGAATATCATTATTGGCATTTCTTCTAGAAGCAAACTCAGACCTTGAAGTTGCTTTTCATTCTCCTGTTCTGAAAAGATAAATTTAAGATTAGTTTCAAGTATGATTGATGCAAAATTGAAATGCATTCACCTGGTTGTTAGTTATTTTAGATTTTTATAACATCACTGTTACAAACGAGCGCACTTATCAGTTGACCTGAAGTTTGGTATAACTTTTTGTTTGAGAGTGTGACAGGTGTGATGGATATTAATAAAATCTGTCGAAATTTTTTTAACGAATGGTTGCTTTACCATCTTTTGCACTAAGGTACATCGAATAAAAAAGTGGTAAAATTAGATTCCCGTTTTCCATAGGTGAATCACACACATCAGCTATATGTAACATTTGCTTCCTGTTGTTTCTTTCACAGATTTCTTCACTATATGCAAAGTGCAAGTCCATGTTTCTTTACAATTTTGACGAAATGTTAAATGCGAGTAAGGCAAGCCGATTGCATTAAACATGAAAGAGTTGGATCGTGGTTTCAGGTCCGCTAAAATACACTGACCTAACAAAATATTAGGGAATTTCCATGATATGTCAATGGGAATCTAATTTCGAAGCTCTGTAACTTGTGAAATGTTCATTTGAAGGAAAAATGCGACTGAAGATCATAATCAAGTTATTTAAATCTCGTTTTTGAACAATATTTTTCATTATTTAAAGAGTTGTAGAATCTAGAATATTTCACAACAGTGATGCGTTATAAGAATTTACCTCAGAAATCAATTAAAAGTTAAATAAGTATTGTTTCAAACCATCTAATAAAATAAATATACATTTTAGAAGTTTGCTAATGATTATTTCCATATTAGACCATTTTGAATTTTTTTTATAAAACAAGATAATTTGTTACTAACTATTTCAACTTCCATATTCTTGAAATAATAATAAATGACTCTTTAAATAATAGTTTCCATAATTCTTTTCTCATTTTACCGCGCTTTGAGTCATCCATGTGTCATTTTATTGCTGTGGCTCAGCTACTTTAAAAATAAACTGACTTTTACTATGATTAGATCACCTTAGTCAGTTTTATTTCCATACATCTTTTAACGTCTTGAACTTTGATCTGATTTTTAGCAACAAGTTTAACTTTGTAGACTGTTATTAGGTAAATGCAGCTGATTCGTAAAATATCTAAATACTAATTTTACAAAATAAAGCACTAAGTATTGGTACAAATTTTTAATTTCTAATATGTATTAAGTTCATGAATATTCTTTCAGATTTCGTCTTGAGATTCTGTAATTTAAGTTTACATTAACAATTAGTATTTTTCGTGACCAAAAAGAAATGTATGAGAAATTGATCTAAGGTCATCTGAATTATTCCAATAATAAGTACCAAATAATGTTACATAAATTGCTTATTATTACTGATGGACTGAAATTTGAGATAAATATGTATAAATAAAACCAGTAGTACAGTTTAAAACAACAATAAATTGTAATTCTATTCATAGCAAAGACTCTTTCGAAACCTAACCCACTTTTCTCCGTAAGCCTATTATAAATGGTAGTTAGGCATAAACTTGAAGGAGAGCTGTGTACCAATCCCTAGTGATGATGCACAGAACCGGCCAGGTCTAGCACCTAATGTCCGACCCCGCCTTCTCGTGGTACAGGCCGTTAGTACCTTTCAAAAGAGAATGGCCACTTTTTTCTTTTTTTTCAAACCTGCTGAGGAGTGGTCAACTTCACAGGGTCCTGGTGCTGACCATTTATACCTACTAGACGACTTGATTATGGATCAAGTCGTCTAGCTTGATTATGCTTACTGGACTTGCTGCACTGGTGGGCCTCTGTTGAGGGAGAATCTGCTTCTGTGTTTTCTGTTGCTTCTGGGTTGCCAACCCTAAGTGAACAGAGGCGTGGGATACCTTATATCAGCTGGTGGATAATCCTAATCAGAGGCCATCGCAGGTACCTGAACCTTACTTAGCTAGTTGGTCATTGTCAAGCCTAAACTGGAGTAATGTGTCTCAGGCAGGCCATATGGTTCTTGAAAAAGTCCACTTGAAAAGGTGGTGCCTGAAGTTCCTACCAGCATCGGTTACTTCAGCCTTTAGCGGAGGAGGAACAGGTCTTTGCCCCATGCCTGCGATCAGGGGGCTGTTTGATATTGTTGGCCCTACCAATCTCAATAAACCTAATTCCTTGAAAAATCCTACTAATCATTTTCTCTGCAGGAACGTGGAACGTGAGGACATTACATAGAGATTATTCCCTTGATGTCCTCACGCAGGAATTCCAGCGCTATAACCTAGATATTCTAGGCTTGCAAGAGACCAGATGGACAGGTAAAAGTGAGATACTTAAAAATAACTTTAAATTTCTCTTTACAGGGAGGGAGGATGGAAAGCATCACCAAGGCGTGGGTCTGCTGCTCAGCAGACATGCTAGTGATGCTCTTCTAGGATATGAGTACATTAATGAAAGGTTTCTTACAGCAAAATTTCAGACAAGCATTAAAGACTTGAATGCTATCTGCTGTTACGCCCCCACTGAGGATGCTGATGAGGATGAGAAGGATAGGTTTTACGGACAACTTCAGGATATTTTGAATTCTGTCAAGAAAGGAGATATTACCCTTGTTCTAGGTGACTTCAATGCCAAAGTTGGTACTGACTCTGACCTTTGGGGAGGGGTGATAGGCTCTTTTAGTATTGGTAGCTGCAATGGCAATGGGCAACGTCTCCTACAGGTAAGTAAACTCAATGGATTCAGAATAACTAACACATATTACAAACACCACGACATACATAAATACACATGGGTTTCACCTGATGGGCTGCATAAGGATATGATTGATTATATATTAATTAACAGCAAATGGGCTAGTTCTGTTAGGAATACCAGGTCATATAGGGGAGCTGAAATTGGATCTGACCATTACCTTGTTAAAAGTATCTTCCAACTTAAACTTAAAAAGTGTTGTGCTAGAGTTAAAAAATTTACCTTTAATAGTGAAGCTCTGAAAGACCCAGTTATAGCTAAAGCTTACCATGATAGGTTACTTAGTCATTATGACAGTTATGGTTTGCTTACTACTGAAGTTGAGGAAGAATGGGGCCCATTTTAAGCAGGCTTTTTTGCAAACTATTCTTTTAGGAAAAAAGGAGCGGAGGAGGCAGAATTATTTAAGTGATAAGGCACTTGAGCTTATTTCAGAAAGAAGGAACTGCAGGAATGTCCTTAATCAGTACCCTACTAGTCCAAATAGAAAGGATTAGAGAGAGCTTAATAAATGTGTAAAGGATCAGTTAGCTACTGATAAGAATCTTTGGCTTGATTGTTTGGCTGACAAAGCCGAGGAAGCAGTTAGGCAGTACAACAACAGAGAGCTGTACCAGATAGTTAATGTTTTATGTGGTAGAAAACGGACAGGCATACATGGATTGCAGGATAAACAAGGTAAGGTTATAGAAGGGGAGGATTCTATCATGGCTGGTGGGCTGAGCATTTCAGTGATGTTCTAAACAATGTGGTTAGTTCTACTCCCATTGTTTGTAATGATGATAGATGCAGTGGTGGCTTTAATGTTGGTCCTATAACACAATCTGAAGTTATTTTGGCAATTTCTAAACTTAAACTTCGTAAATCCCCAGGAGTAGTTGAAATTACTACAGAAATGCACAGAGCTGGGAATGTTTCGGTTACCACTTGGATGACTGAAATTTTGAATAATTTTTATGATAAAGGCATGGTTCCTAAAGATTTTACCAGAGCTATTATTATCCCTATTTTCAAAAAAGGTGATGGCAGTTCTTGTGATAACTATAGGGGTATCAGCCTACTCTCTGTTCCAGGGAAAGTTCTTTCCATGATTGTGCTTACTAGAATTAAGAATCTGGTTGACAGTCAATTGCGTGATGAGCAATGTGGATTCAGAAGTGGTAGGGGATGTGTGGATCAGATATTTTCACTTAGGCAGATTCTTGAGAAATGTTTACAGTTTCAGAAACCTTTGGTTGCTAGCTTTGTTGATTTCAAAAAGGCTTTCGACTCTGTTGATCGTCATAATTTGTGGTTGATTGTGAGATCGTATGGTATACCAGACAAGTTAGTTAACATAATGAAAGCTCTCTATAATAACACTTGAGTCGTGTGTGAGAGTTGGTAAGGCTTGTAGCAATTGGTTTAGCATTACTTCTGGTGTTCGAGAAGGGTGCATTTTGTCTCATTTTCTCTTTAGCTTGGTTATTGATTATGTTATGCGAAATTCACTTCAAGGGAAAGATTTTGGCCTTAAATGGACTGGAGATAGGAAAATTTCTAATTTAGATTATGCTGATGATTTAGCCCTTTTGGCAAATGATGTCGATGAGATGAACTCTTTCATTCGAGCTGTTGATGAAACTGGTAGTAGAGTAAGTTTGGTTATAAACAGAGAGGAAACTAAGTGATGAAAATTGGTGAGGCAGGTTGTGTTTCAGTTCATCTGAATGGTTGCAGTCTTGAGCAGGTGTCACAGTTTTAATTACCTTGGGAGCTATGTAACAGATACTGGTGATGTGCGGCATGAGATTAACAGACGAATAGGGATTGCTGCCGGTAATTTTAAGAATCTATGGAGATTGTGGAGAAATAGGCGTATACACCTAAATACTAAAATTAGACTGTATAATAGTTTGGTTCTTTCTAGGGTTAGTTATGGTAGTGAAACTTGGACGTTGTGTAAACAAGATAACAGGAAACTAGATGCATACGTAGAATCTTTCGTATTAGGTGGTTTCACTTTGTAACTAATGATGAGGTTAGGCAAAGGAGTCTGCAACCTCCTTTAAGCAGCATATTGTGCAGAGAGAGACTCAGCTGGTTTGGCCATGTTACCCGTATGGATAATTATAGATTGGCGAATAGGGTTATGAACAGATATAGGGTTTCCTAATAGATAACGTTCATGCCTAGAGGCCTCAAAGGAGGGGAATCCTCCTTTGAACGTCCAAAATAACGTTCATGCCTAGAGGCCTCAAAGGAGGGGAATCCTCCTTTGAACGTCCAAAATAACATTCATGCCTAGAGGCCTCAAAGGAGGGGGAGACCTAGGATGCGATGGGCTGACAATGTTAAACAGGACCTTGTTAGAATTGGTGTGCAGTGGCCGGATGCAGCAGATGTAGCTCAGGACAGTTATGTTTGGAGACAGGTATGCTTGGAGAATTAAACTGCGCGGTCTGGTGGGACCTCCGTAGCCCATGGCTGCTTGAGGATGATGATGATGTTGGTTTTGATTTGTACCGTTTCAATTTGTACGATAATTTCCCGGAACCCACTCAAGGTGTAAATCGAGGGATGAGTGTATATGTAAAATTATGAGCTTTTTTTCCCTTAAATGGGTATGTTTGAAAAAGGAACGTTGAGTTTGAAAACGCAATTTTTTTTTTATGTTTTTTGTGCGTGATGCTTGAGTTGAAATTTATGAATGAAATTTATTCAAACCTTTCTTCCTTAACGATTTTCTTTTGCTTCGGAAAAGGTAGTGTCTTCGTAATTTTTTTCCCAATATAAATATTTGTTGTGACATTAATTACACGAAACAAGCTACGCTTCAATCACTTGTTCGCAAGAGGTAATACATTTGTTGTGTGCATAAAAGCAGCTGCAATTAGGTGCATCTGGGTGTAATCGGTACTCCGTTACAGCTGATAGTTGGTTCTGTTTGTTGTGATCTATGTGCATCGTGGCAGTGATAAATGATTTCCGTAATCCCCCATTACACCGAGTCCTCAGGCCCTCTAACCCCGCAATCCTTTTATGAAGTCTGCAGAGATAGTGGACGCGATCGATTCCTGTGCGACCAGTGGACCGTTAAGGAGCGTGTCTTCACGGAAGGGGAGTAGTGAAAGTGGGTAACAACTCATAAGTCACACGACTGCTGCTACTGCTCTTCCGTGAGTCTTTCTTGTTGTGAGGATGCAAGTATTGCTCGCGTTACTCATATGCCTTCCTTAGTTGTGAGAGGTAAAGTTCTTCCCGTCTGAGAAATTAGAAATGGCATGATCAATATGTTTATAGAAAGGAATTGTGATTTTTTTTTTGTCGTATTGTTTCATGAAAGAGTTTCTGAACTTAAAGGTAAAAAATATATTTAGCTTTCTCGAAAAGTTTGTTTATTCAGTTATCGCGGATGATTTTTGTAGGACAACTGCTTTTAAAACTTCGTGATAATATTTTTGAGAAAGGAAAAAATAATACTTTTTAAGTTTAGATACTTTATTTTCACGCAAATAATTCTTTAATATAGCTATGAATGCTGATTTGAATTTTTTTTTTACTTAATATTCTCTTATATCAGCTACTGTTTTTAGTATGCAGTTTTTTATATGTTTAATTTATAATTACTTTTGGAATGAACTAAATAATCTACTCAGGCGCTATTCACTTTGTGACATTTAACCAACGTTTCCTTTTTCTGTTAAGCTTTATATCATCAGATTGTTTGTAGAATTACAATGGTCATATAAAAAAAAACATGTTTCTATTGTAGTTGTAGTCTTGACTAGAATTGAAAAGCCAATTGATGCTCAATTGATGTTTATGAAATAATGAAAAGATATATCTCATATGATTCATTTATTATGTTATCGGATTTAATTAGAATCGAATTATTACGTACCATTACAGAACCACTGCAGCATATCTTTATTTTTAAATATTGCAAATTGAACAGTTATTTTTCCCGAATTGTGATTTGGCATTTTTAAAGTTGCTTTTGTTTATCTTGCATGATTATTGCAAAATGGAATCTTAGTATAATATTGGCGTTTTATTAACTGGCTGGTTTTATTTATTTCTTATGTGGATTGTTGGTTTAAAAACAATGTTTTTAACAAATTTTGATTTTATTTAATTATCCTTTTAAACAGTAAGCTATTTAAATGTATATATGAAAATAGTCTGAAAACAGTGTAACAAGAAAAAATTAATTCACACAACAGAACTACAGAAGTTTAGTTTTACTAATAAAAAGAAATATATTAATTTTTATGTATTTTTAAAGGATCGGCTGTTTGTGTTAGCATCTAGTTCAGGGGTTCCCAAACTTCGAGGCATCATGTCCCATTTTGTTTTTTGTGGAAACCTCACGCCACCCCACCTCCTATTTATCATCACCTCACAATAATTTCAGATCAGTTAACAACAATATCAATTCCTAATTAAAAATTCAAAATACACAAAAAAATATTCGCGCTCCCCAGTTTGGGAATCCCTGAGCCAATGTTTTTACTCTAAGGCCATAAATGCCCAAACTTTGGAAGTTATGTAAGTGTTTCGTAATTATACTGAGCTGTGGTGGTTTTAATGTAACAAGGCTGTCGAGGTTCAGAAGAGTGCATTTTAGTCAAAGAATGTATTACAAAGTTCAATGCCTTCGGAAACTGTTTAGTTCGCTGAAAAGAATTTTTTTTTTTTATTAACGAAGCTTGTTTTTACGCCATTTCGTTACTGATACTGTTGGAATATAAACGTTATTACTTCCTTGTTTTGATAATATTTTTGGAGACAACTGATAAGAGTAATTTTATAGAAAAAAGCTTAAATATATAAAAAATTTGCTCTAGAAGTGCGAATGCAAACGAACAATTTGTTTAAACAATGTTGATTACCGTTGACGATGCTAATATTCTGTTTGTTATGAAATCAACTAGTTTGTTAGTGATTTTAATTTAATAGTATATATATTTTTATCTAGCTAAACTTGACTGTTGCAAAAGCACAAAATTTCGTACCTGCGGCTGAATTTCCATTTTTACCGTTAATGTGATGTAAATGGATGGTTTTGTGGACTAACTTGTTCTTCTCAGTGCACTGTAGTTTCTTCTCTCTGTCGATTGTTTTCAAGCCACAATTTGAATAAGTAATATTGTCAATCTTATAATTCGTGGTATTATTGAACTGTGCGACATTAATTACCCATAAACAGAAATGTTACTATTTTGAGCATTTCTGCTTCAAGGTTAAAATTTGATTACTTAGCCTATCTCTCAATTAGTTTATCATGTAATTACAAGCCCTGCAATAAAAATGTAACACAATGATGGCTAATAAACTGGAAATTTTTTAATAACGATTATTATACCATAAGTGTTGGCGGCAGCAAAGAAAATGCATGTAACTTTTTTGTGTGTGGTCTTTTAACTCCTAAGTTCCAAACGATAGTTTCAAAAAATGATATCTTTATAGTTTATTAATAATGCTTTTTATTAATGACTTCCTCCTTCACATCATATAAAGGAGTAACAAATCCTTTACTGCCGAATAAGTGAAGTGAATACGATGTTTATGAAGAAGTCTTCTGGAAAGTAGGGTACTATGCTTTGCATGCATTTATTAATAAATAAAGGCGTCCCGTGGTCGAGTGGTTAGCGCGCTTGGCTAAGGGACCTGAGTTCGAGCCCCGGGTAAGGCATGGATGTATGTGTCGTTTTTCTGCTGATTCCTGCCATCCTCTCAGACCTTCTTCTATGGTATATAAACTGACAGGCTCCTGTCAGACCTCTGTGGCAAGCAGCTGCTTGAGGCCGCTTTGAAACCACCAAAACTTGATTGTCAGCAACACACTGCTTTCTGTTATTAAGATAGGCGGAACGTGAAGTATGCTAACAAAGTCATATCACAACGCTATAAAATCCAGTTTTTAATGCTTTTACGAGACAGAGGTAAATTTATTGACCGTATGGGTCTGATATTGCTTAGAAACTAGTGTTGTTTTTTTTAATGTCAGTAAATAGAGTTTTGTTAACTATCAGTTCATTGTTTGCTTTGTGCTTATGCAGTTATCTAAGCCTGTGCTGCGAAGCAAATTTTTGAAAATAGGTTATAAAAATTCCTCATATATTAATGGACAAAAGGGGCTGTGTTTATATGCAAAGATTAATCAAATGAAAATCGCAAAAGTTAAAAGTTGTTTGACTTTCATATTTTCCTTTTTATTGAAGTGAGTCTTCATGTCTCCATTGCATTGAATACACTATATCTAACGATGAACTATTGACCAATTCCTGGAGGGAAGTTTTGTGGTTAGTCGTAAAGCAATCGTGCACGGCCATTTTGACTTCTTCGTATGGAACAAGTGAGGTTCTCTTAGTGTATCTTTCAGTAACCAAAAAAGTGATAATAATAAATTCATTGAAACCAATATAACATAATCAACTTACATCCGCTAAAGGATCTTGTTTGCGGATGTAGTGTGAGGGCGAGAATGTCATTCTGCAGGCACACATCTGAGGATACCAAACCACAATGTTTCTTTTTGAATTGCTGGCTTTAGATGATTCGGAAGCTCATCACAGTTCTTTTTGCTTGTCAAGGTTTCTCGTCTTTCCAACAATTCCAGAATACAGTGAGTAACACTTTATCGGCTGATGGTTGGGTATGGACTTCATATGAGGTGGGTTTGTATGGTGTTCTCTGAACTCGCGCATTTTCCTTTCCGGTAATAAATTGTGTAGTCAGGATTCAATATCGGTTACTACATGTTCAAAGAAGGATCTTCTGCTCAATATTGTCCGAAGAAGCGCAGAACACTCTTCAACTCATCGATCCCTATTCATAGGTTTAAACGCTTAAGAATCCAATGAGCACACTTTTCGGAACTTCAGCTCGTCACTAATGATGTTATACGCTGAATCAACACTGATATTCAACGCCACGACAATTTCTTTAATGCGGGTTTTTACCCTTTCACGCACGAGCTCTCCTCCACAACCGCTGTGCTCTTATGTCATGATCCGATGAACTTGCCGGGGACGCTGAGCATATTCAGTACATTCGATATTGTTCCTGAATTTATCCACTCACCCTTAGACTTGCCGTCCACCATATTGAGCTAACATTCTGTAATAAATTATAGGCGGTTTTTCTTCCTTCATCATTCAGAAATCGAATTACAAATCGAATTTCTATTTTAGTGCATGGTTGTGAGGATGCCGTGATCTTTGACTGATTGATTGTTAAAGCCAGCAGATAGAACCACATGTGCGTTAGTGTTGCCAACAGACAATGTCGGTCCCAGGAAGCACAAAGTTCTTCCTGGGACCACCACATTATGTTAATGGATTCTTCTTTAACTGCACTTCTCCCCATTTATGAAAATTGTGAAGATAAACTAGTAGCCAAAAGAGTGTTGAAATCTCTATTATGTAAAAGACATATTGACGACATATTGCTTGATCAAGAAAGTCCACCTTCTCAGCAAAAATAAACTCAACAATATCATCGTTGGCGACAACAAGCAGCTCAAGAACTTAAATATACCTCGGCTATTATGCCCTTTCCAGCTGTTAATAATAACATGAACCAAATTATGCAGAGTTATACTGTAGTTATAAAGTTCATTCAAAATATCCTACGATCATTTTATCTTTCATATAAAGGTCGATAGAAATTAAAATATAATACCGGCTGAGTATACTTCGTGCGAATTATACATTAAAATACATAGTATAACAATTCAAACAATAATCTTGACTACCTAGGCAAAATCAAAAGAACTCTTCCAGAAAGCCACATGGACCCCGAGGGCTCAAAGAAGGTTGTGGGAGGGGACCCACTGGAACAGCTGTTGGTAGACAGGTGGTAGCTTCTCGTCAAGGCCATCTGGCGTGTTCTTTAACGAGCACTGGGTATGACTCTCCTGCACACGGAACTACGGCTTAACGTCCCATCCGAAGGACGGCAGCCTTTCGAAGTCCATCGGTGTCCCCTACTGACCGAGGGCAGGGCGGGGAAAACGTTTGTACAAATAACACCAAATGGAAAAACGTATGGTTCTCCTCTGCATAATATTTCAAAGCTTTATCATTGTTTAATCAAAAGATTTTAATGTTGAAAATGGATATTTAAATAGATTTGAATATGATCTTTAATTTATCTTCAGTCACATTTTTCCATTAAATGCATACTTTAGAAATTATAGAGCTTCCAATTTAAGTTCTCCCTGGCATAACATGGAAGATTTACAGCTTCCTCAATTATTTAAATATTAAACGAATATTATTGAAAATCGATATTTAAATAAATTTGATTATGATCTTTAATTTATCTTCAGTCACATTTTTCCATTAAATGCATATTTTAGAACTTGTGGAGCTTCCAAGTTAGGTTCTCATTGACAGGGAAATTCTGTAGCATTTCAGTAAGGTACATCAAAAGCTGAGAAAATGAATAATGTGTGTATTACGTTCTCTCCCGTTTCTTGATTTATTATTTCTTTTTATGAATTTGCAATAAACTTATATTTAATCAGTTTACATTTTAAAACACTGGAAAATTTCCCAACCCCCTTTCCAAGTTTTCGCAATCCACTTTCTCCTACCCCCTTCCGCAGGCTCTAACTACGCTACTGTCATAAATAGTTGAAATAACAAAAAAGTTTCCAATTTACAAAGCAAAACTTTTAAGCATTATTTATTACCTGTGAAATGTTATCCCTGTGATCGTTTTCGCAGGCTTATTGACGCATTCAATGCTACGTACGTACCCATTTTTTAAACACATTCTGTTGTTCGTTAGCGCAATGATAGCACGCTTATGAGTAGGAACAATATGGCAACGTTCGGTTACAGTTTTCAAGCAATAGGCACCTCTTCCTACCATGGGGAGGGAATTGTGATGATTTTTTATACGAAATGGACACTTGTAACGTGGAGTTGGTTTTTTTACCCCTGAAAGGCACTTTTTTGCACACCATGGGCTAAATAACCGGTCACAAGGACCCTATAGGCTCAGAGAAGGTTGGGGGAGGGGGTCCACTGGAACTGTTGGGAGACAAATGGTAGCCTCCAGTCAAGTCCATTCAGCGTGTTTAACATGCACAGAATATGGCTCTCCCGCACACATGTCACGGCTTAACGTCCCATCTGACGGACGGCGGCCTTTCCAAGCTCATCGGTGTCCCTTACTGACTGTGGGCAGGGCAGAGAATTTGGGGGGGGGGGGGGGTTAAATCTCAACGTTGACCCACTGGAACCTGGGAACTGCAGATTACGAGCCTGGCGCGCTACCGACTGAACCACCCTCACCCCTAAGGGCTAAATGATCAGGTAACTTGGGCTCAGAGAAAGTTTTTTTACCTTTGAATGGCAATTTTTTGTACACAATGGACGAAATGGCCACGTTACAAGGACCCCGAGGCTCAGAGAAGGTTGGGGAGGGGACCTACTGGACAGCTCTTAGGAGACAGATGGTAGCCTTCCGTTAAAACCATCCAGCTTGTTCTTTAACGTGCATAGCGTATGGCTCTTCTGCACACGAAACCATTGATTAACGTGCGACAGACGATTGGCTTTCTAAGTCCATCGGTGCTCAGTACTGACGAAGAGCAGTGACGACGTGGAAAGGATAATCTCCTATATACTTTGGGGAGTATCGGACCCGGGCAAAACAGGGTAAATCTGCTACTTCAAGGTAAAAAATTTTAACTTTCAGCCAAATAGCACTTTAAGCCTAATGAAAAGATCAACTTATGTCCCAAAATATTTCAGTTGTTGAAAAGAAATCGATAACTCCTTTTGTGATTGGAAATTTTAATTAATGCTTGTGTTCTACACCCCACCAGATCTGGTTGATGGGGTGGTGAGAACTAGGAGGACATCGAAAGATTTAGACCCCCAAATGAGTGGGCTTTGCGTTGTGTTCATTTAATATAATTATCTAACATTTACTCAGCTTAGATCTGTAAGCAAAAACTGTTACTCCCAATTTCTGACCTCCGAAGCACCTCACTTAGTACAATGGGTAAAAATTACGTTAAACTCACAAGTTATATCACAATGAAAACATTTATTAACACTCACTGGTCAAAACAGTTACACAAGATCATCCAGTCCCATTTTCTGGGCGAACTCAACATTTACGCCCTTGGCGCGGCCCTTTTCAATAAGGGGAACACTTGATATAACAGATCAAGACAAAGTCTTTGTCATAAAAGTTCTTATCCGAGTCCAAGTTCCCCAAGCGGGAAAAAGACGTGGCGGCAGTAAGTTTAATTTGCATGTGGAAATAAAATTCCAGAAAAAGTTTTGACCCTAAGCACTTTACCTTTTCTCACGTTGCAATCTTTTAAGATGAACATCATCACGAGGCCGCCTGGCCGGGATTGTAGCCTTTTTCACTTTTGCGAACTACATACAGGAGATGTCCACTGCCTTCGGATGCTTAGACAAGAAGAAGGAAGAACGCACACCCTCGCCAGACTGTTCACTTGTCTAAAAGTTTTCACATCACCGCGACCTTTGTCGGAGGTCAGCGCGTTAGCTGACGCGGCTGACGTTCATTGGGCAGCGCGGCCGGCCCATGGGGATGCACCCTTCGGTCGCCTTTGATGAAGACCGCGACGGGCAAATCGCGAAACTTCCATGCTGAAGGCGAGGTTTGTTCTCTGCTGAAGCCGGGTGCCGAAGAAATTTCGCAGAACTGGAGGGCAGCCCAAGTCTTTATTCCTATCATGAAGAACGAATGTTCGCGTACCTTTCGGCCCACAGTCGTGTCCACAGGATAAGATTGTGATAAAATCACAATTCGTAAGTGCAATCATTGTGATTTAGGTTTTTTTTTACATTCAACTATCTTCAACCTTATATTATCTAAATACTCCATATTTATCATATATTGCTGTATCCCAGTTAGTGAAATAATAAAAAAGGGCTATTTTTTAAATCATATCTTCACTGCGACAGCTGGTCTGCCTGATTTGTACCGCACACTGCAGTCACGTATTACATGTTGGAATGAACAATTTATGTGACGAGGGGGTGATGTACCTAACAACTGGCATCTCGGTGTATACGATTCCAAGATTTTAAAAAAAAAATTCAGTGCAACTCTTGATTGGGAGAAGAAAAACCTGCTCTAGACAGGCCTTTACCCAAGGAAAGTAACAGGATATGCCAAACTAAAGAAACTGGAATGTAGTTCTGGTTGGAAAGCGTATATTTTCGATTTTCTATTTCGCTGTTTTTGTTTGTCAAAGATTGATTTAGAACTGAAATATTTAATTTAACTAAAAAAAATTGAGTAGATTCTCGATTATCCGTGGTTCTATTTAAACTGGATGTTGAAAGAAATAATGTATGCCCAAAAATAAAATGCGATACGAGAAAGCAACCGGAAAAATACGATGGGACAGTAAAAGGTTTCACGCTGCACAATGTTTTCAGCACAATTCGCAGAAAGGCGATTGAAGGGGAAAAAAGCAAACTTCCTTGCTCTCCTTATTTTAAATTAAATGTAGTAAATCCATGCTACAAAATTTCGAAGTTTTTCGTAGCATTAACGTTTTATTTCGATAGCGGATTTTATTAACCGGGAATTCGATTATCCATATAAGTTTTTTCTCCATGCTGGATATTCGAGTGTCTATTATATGTAGATTAATTTTATATATACACAGTCGTATCAGAATAATATGACCACCTACCATACATATACTATGGTAGGTGGTCATATTATTCAGATACGACTGTGTATATATATGTATGAAAACTACGATGACGATGGAAACTTTGTAAAATAAGTAATCACTCATCTAAAATTAGGATGAATGATTTAAAATATTTCTTAACGAATCGTTGTTCGCTATCATCAAATATTAATGAATTTTATTGTTATTCTCTCGGATGCGCTTCAATATAATATTCTAAAATATGAAATTGCTGGAAATTGATAGCATATACGTATGCATTTGTATTTGTAACTTGGCGCTGTTTTTAGTGTCATTTAGAGTATACTGGATTTCAGTTGATGTCGAAGAAATGTAATTAGTGATTAAATTGTAATGATGTCTGATAAAAGCCCTGAGTCTTTTGTGTTAATACCGCAGCATTTCCGATCTTATTGAATAGAAGACTAATCACCACAATGATATATGTAGAAGAGATTAACCGTACCTCTACTATTGTTGTGTAGGTCATCTACCTTTCCGCGAGCAAATATAGCTTCGTCCACTAATAGGCAGAGCAGTCTTGTAAATGGCCTGGAATTTAGTTAAGTCACGAAAGTCACCATTAAATTCCCATCTCTTCGAAGAGTGAAAGCGACAGTGATTTATTTCCACAATGTGTTGCGGTGCTACGTATTCCCTTCGAAAGAGAGGGAGAGGAGGAATACCTTGTGATTGCGCCCTTTACAGCTAATGTCGACCCTCATTAGATGGGGGCGCCTTGCGCTCTTCCCTAATTACTGATAATACAGTCCTTCAGCTAGGTGAAGCTGCTCCAGACAAAATGTACACTTTAGTGACAGCGGTAAATTAGGTATTTAAGAGTCAACTAAGACAGATATCTTCAGTCCAGGCATAAAATTAAATTTTTTTTTCGTGCGGAATACCATCGAAATCAACGTCCATATTCTTTCGACATGTTTTATGTTTAATATGAGAATGACACCACCAAATATAAACTGCATAGAATAGGATATTTTGGATTTTGTTTAGTGGTACTTAAACAAATACTTTGCAAAAATATTTATTTTTTTTCCAGCACAAACCTGAATATTTCTATTTTTCTGCTTTTAAGAAATTGAAAAAAGTTGGAAATAGTATTTGTTGAATATTTTTAATTTCCGAACATAATGCTGATTTTGAAAGAAAAAAAGGACTTACGTATAATCATTTTGTTGGTAACCTGCCAAATTCGAGGAATAGCCTATATGTTCATTCCTTTGTAACAGGTCTCCCCAACTTTGACATATTTTGTGAAATCATAAGCAGCTTAGACAGGCTTGATCACTATTATTTGGTTACTTATAAGACTTTCTCAGGAGCATATTCAGTTTCTTTTTCTCTAGGAGGATGAAGAACTTTGCTGGAGTACCCAGTCTACTGTAATAGTTATCCAGTGGGTTCTCTACCCCGTGGGGCGTGGGTTGGCTCCGTCGGTAGCTCTCAGGCTCGTAATCTGCAGTTCCCCGTTCAAGTAAATCTCCGCCAAACCTCCACTTTGCCCCTTCGTGCGAAAGGGGACACCGAGGGGCTTGGGAAGGCAGTCGGATGGGATCTCAAAACAGTGATAGGAAAACAGCCCAATTGAGTGACTGTTAGAAGCAAGTTTGAGAACTCCCATCAAGTCCATCCAGCAAGATAAAATTATTCTTCACTCAGGACCACGGTTAGCGTCCTCAAATGGGCTGTTGAAGCCCGAAAACCATCTTACCATCGGTGGCTGACAATGACAGAAACCCGGAATTAGTGTGTAGTGAAAAAGCTCCTCAGTTCTAACAAAATTAGCATTATTCTGAAAGATGATAGTCTAAATTCTTGTGTGTAAGCAAGCAATATAACGGAAGATATGTCAAATCTCCAAATAAATTATCATATAGAACCTTGGCTAAATTTAAAATTTATATTAAGTTATTCTTTAATCATTTAATGACATTATTTTTCTCCCAATTCCATGCCTGGACAAGTATGTTATTTTTGACTACTAATGTAATGAATACAATTTCACTTTTGTTTCATTTTTGTGTCTTATTATTTTTATGTTATGCATTTCTTAAATTTTGGTAATTTATATTCAGAAATTACCTGTATTACTGTTCTATTTTTGGTTTTCGTTTATTATATTAATTGGAAACCTTGGACACCTGGAAATTGTTGACTCAACACTTGACACTGACTCAAAGAATAACTTTGCAATTTGTTTTGTTTTAGGCTAATAATTGAATGAATTATCAGTTTTTATTTACTCCTTGCAGAAACAACGCTTTTATGTTGATTTAATTTTAAAGACATCTTGGCACCGCTCGTTTATGTAAAGTTATTGGGACGTCGTCTAGTCAGTTTGTCTGATGACACTCTTCGATTTTAAAACATTTTTCTGTTTTCAGTCATTTCTGAGTGATATTTTAGACAAGTTTTGAATTTTTATTTAATCCTTACAGAAAGAATGCTTATATATATATATTGATCGAATTATATAGACTTCTGCCTGACCTCTTATTGTTGTAAAGTTATTGAAATGTTTATTATCTCTTCTAGTTTATTATAACTCTCAGTTCAATTGATTCTGTCCTGATAAGTAAAAAAAAATCTCAACAGTAATAACGTCAAATTTATACAAAGGGTAAATTTAATAGACTGCTCTCGTATCGTTTCCGCCTTTACGTCATGACAGTTACTTCAGCGCTTATGTACAGTGAAACATAACCCCGTCAGTATGCCTGATGACGCGCTTCTATTTTAAAACACTGTTCTCTTTTTAGTAATTTTCAGAGTGAATTTTAGATAAGTTTTTAATGCTTTAAAGTAGCTGAGGAAAGGTGCCCTAATTATGGTGTGACATAAAAAAGCTTATTACATACGGAGTCAAAGGGAAATTCGTAAAACTTGGTTAGAATCGATTGTCAAATTCTGAAATTGGAAGGTAATTGGACCTTGCTGTATAATTATGCGAACAATAGTTTAAAAAAAATTAGATCATTGATGGTATTTAAAGTGGGTTCGTATCGCACCCCGCTCAAGACAATTTTTCCTCTAAAATTGATACCGATGTTAAATTAAGAGTGATACCTCCCTTGACTGTTGCAACCTTATTGTTCAAATATTTTCGTGCAAGGCTACTTACTATATACGGTTAAAGCCAGATATGCCTTTCATTTCGGAGTGCAAAGCGAAGCTTCTAGTGCTGATGAAGAATCTCATTTCTGTTTTTCCTTTGGTTACAAGAGATTTGAAGACTAAGTGGCTAAGTCACTGTTGATATCTTTGAGATGATTGCCCAGTTGTTGCTAGAAGTTGAAATAAGTAGTGTTCAGGAATTGTTTGCCACTTGGTTCCAGGGTATTTTCTTGGGGAGCAAAGGCTGGAAATGACACTGGGGCGGGGGTGGCTCAGTCGGTAGCGCGCCAGACTCGTAATCTGTAGTTCCCAGGTTCGAGTCCCAGCTGGGTCAGCGTTGAGATTTATCTCCGCAAAATTTCCCCGCCCTGCCCACGGTCAGTAGGGGACACCGATGGGCTTGGAAAGGCCGCCGTCCGTCGGATGGGACGTTAAGCCGTGGCCCCGTGTGCGGGAGAGCCATACCCTGTGCACGTTAAAGAACACGCTGGATGGCCTTGACGGGAGGCTACCATCTGTCTCCCAACAGCTGTTCCAGTGGGTCCCCTCCCCCAACCTTCTCTGAGCCTTCGGGGTCCATGTGACCTGGCCATTTAGCCCATGGTGTGCAAAAAAGTGCCGCTCAGAGGTAAAACAACCCAACCCAACCTGGAAATGACACCCAATTGATGAAGAGAGTCCTTCACAAGTCATCGTGATAACCAAGCTTTTGTTTGAGCATTCTATATTTGGAAACTTTCATTGCAGTGGTCGAAACAATGGATCTAAATTTGGAATGTAGCATCAAGACTAACAATTTGGGATCTAACGCATATGCTTTATACACTGAAATTTACAATAAAAAGGAGGCAACAAAACAACTTTTCCTGGATACTTTCTTTAAAAACCATGAATTCCATGTGAATCAGTTGATTCTAACAAAGATGTTCAATCTTCTGCACTTTTCTGGCACATTTTAGGCCAAAGCAAACAATCACTTTTTTTTTTCAGTAATACCTATCTCCCTAAATACACATTCTTTGCAGTAAACCTTTACTTCTGTATTAAATATTAATATTACGAAGAACTTTCTAAACACGAATTATAACACTATTATCGTATTTTTATATTGATTGGTAGTTGATTAAACACGTTATTTGTATTTACACGTGTAAAAAGTTACATATCCAATCCCTGGTCAGGAACGTAATTTCCTATTATATCACTCATTTTAAAGGGTGAAATTGGTCTCGGGTAAAGCACCTTGGAACGCAGCTTGACGTAAACTGAAGACTGGCTGTATATCGCAATATCATTTCGAAACAACGACTCATTTTAACAACCCATCAAAGTTGTAATAGCTATTTTCATATTTTCCTTACAAAAATTCCACAATAGAAAACAAGCAAACTTAAAAATATTTGATGAAACCTTATACATCGAAGAGCCAAAACATTGTGACCACAGCCGCCTGTATGCAAATCGAAGCAACTGCAGGTAAACGACGGCGCGTGTGAAGGTCATAAAACGGTAAAAATAACACCTTGATACTGAACTCTGTTAATCAGTATTGTTCTTGTTCTTCAGATGGAAAAGGCAGCGGACTTAAGTGAGTTTGACAAAGGCCAAATTGTAATGGCCAGACGACTGGGTCAGAGCATTTCCAAGATGGAAAAGCTTGTGGGGTTCTCACAGTCAGCCGTGGTTAGTACCTTCAAAAAGTGGTCTGAGGAGGGGGAAAACCACAAACCGCTGACAAAGTGTGGGCCGACCACGGCTCATCGACGCTAGGGGTAAGTGATAGCTATCCCATATGGTACGAGCCAAGAGAAGGGATACTGTGGTGCAACTCGCCCGTAATTTGAATGCTGCTGATAGTAGTAATGTGTTACAACACACAGTACTTCGAACCCTGTTGAAAATGGGCTGCTCATACTGTACATGGAGCAGCCACAGGCTGCTCCGTGTACCCATGCTAACCTCGGTTCACCTTCAAAAGCACCTACAATGGGCACGCGAGCATCAAAACTGGACCTTCAATGATTGGAAGAAGGTCGTCTGGTCCGATGAATCTCGTTTCCTGTTGCACCACGTGGACAGCCGGGTATGTGTGCGTCGTTTTACCTGGGGAAGTGTTGGTACCAGGATCCACCATGGGACGAAAACAAGCTAGTGGAGGAAGTGTAATGCTTTGGCAATGTTCTGCTGGGAAACCCTGGGCCCTGTCATTCATGTGGGGGATGGCTCAGTCGGTAGCACACCAGGCGAGCCGTAATATGCAGTTCCCTGGTTCGAGTCCCAGCTGAGTCAGCGCTGAGATTTATCTCAGCAAAACTCCCCGCCCATGATCAGTAGGGGACACTGATGGGCATGGAAAGGCCGCCATCCATTCGATGGGATATTAAATCTTGGCTTCGTGTGCGGGAGAGTCGTACCTTGTGCACATTAAAGAACATGCTGGACAACCTTGACAAGGAGTCTATATTTTATCTCCCAACAGCTGTTTTAGTGGGTCCCTCCCTCAACCTTCTCTGATCCTTCGGGGTCCTTGTGACCTGGCCATTTAGCTCATTGTGTGCAAAAAGGTAAAACAACCAATCATGTTTCTATTAATATATGCTTACACACATTTCTATATTCTCTGAATTATCAAATAACATACTCAGATTGTAAGGAGTGTTCGTCAACTTTGGATAATATACTATAAATCGAAAATGGGAAAAGCTCCACCACAGCCTTGGAGTAGTTCAACTTTAACCTCGGATTTATTATTTTCTTCTTAATTTTAATTCCTTGTTTTCGATTTTTTACAGGAAAGTTTTTGAGTAATTCGTACCTTCTTTTCAAAAATTCAAGTCATTTTTATATCAAGTCTAGCTGTGCAGAATCAAATTAATTTTAAGATATAAAAACAGAGCCACTACTTGTAGTAATGGTATGTTTTGTTTTCGGAGAAGAATGATGAGCTTAGATAACTGAAAGATTCAGCATAATAGCGCAAGTAATAATACTCTTAAAGGAACGGACACAATGGAATAGCGATTCAATAATTGGAACTGTGAATTATGCGTGCAATAAATCGAGGTACGTAATAGATGTTTGGTGTAAGTAGAAAAGAACAGGAAATATTTTAAATTGTAATGAATTTTTCTCACTTACCTAATGTTTCAAGGTTATAAATTATCACTTTCAGCAAGAGTTTTTTGTTCTGCAATTTAGAGTAATCATTAATCTACGAGGAAACAAGTTTTTTAGTAATATATCAGCATCTTCTACAACAAAAGATAAATCTTTTGTTGGAAATAAAAGAGGAATTGAAAAACAGCTGTATTTCTTTTTCTTTGGTATATTTCCGTTATAAATTGTAATGTAACCGGAAAATATATTTTAACGTTGTGTCCTGAGGTTTAGCATTTGCAATTTCATTTATGTGTTCTAAAAATGTGTAAGTTATAATCTCGCATCATCAACAAAGTATAATTTTGTAACATTCATTCAGTTATTTAAAAACGAGATTAGTATCTGTCACTGAAAATACAAAACGTAAACTTAGTCGAAATCAGTAATTTCATGCATTTATATCCGAACCTCTAACAGTTTCACCTGTCACTTAGATTTTGCATTCTTCGAGGCTTTTTCATATATGTAGTTACTGTAATGATGATCACTTTAGTAGTAGAGATGAATGGATGATGTAGTAGATGTCCTGTAGGGCACAAATGATAGTGGAAAATAAAAATCTAGCGTTTGATTACGATCTAATGCAAACGAATATGGAAAACGATACTTAGGTTTTGCTGAGAAAATTGCTTACTTTTCAGTGACGATTATCAGTCTGTTTTCTGTAGTTACTTATCGACCTGTTCTCTTTAGCTTCAAGCATTTTGCGGTATAAAAACGACTGCTATTTCATTGGCATGGCTCATATCGACTTGGTTGGGGCACCTTCCACATAGGCAGAGTTACTGATCCCTCTTGTACAAAATCAGAAAACCATTACCTTCGATGCGTTGCACTTTCACCATATCTTCGCCGCCTCCAGCACATGTTGATAGGGCGACTTTATCGTTCAGAAGATTCCCGAGCAACTTCGCATCTGTGTAATACAAACCA
Organism: Ryuthela nishihirai; assembly: GCA_038380435.1. Taxonomy (NCBI): domain Eukaryota; kingdom Metazoa; phylum Arthropoda; class Arachnida; order Araneae; family Heptathelidae; genus Ryuthela; species Ryuthela nishihirai. The sequence continues at coordinate 29,091,968 of JAWZYU010000002.1, read as the reverse complement.
TAGCCTTCCAGCTACGTATATGTCTAGCATGCGTGCATCGTATTGTGTGTATGGCCAAAGTAGAGCATATTGTCACAGCTTAGTGAATAAGCAACAGAAAAGAGCGAGGGATGAAGGCGAGCCCTTCCCATCATAATGTTAGGGAGAAAATAGAAATGATCATAGTAGTCATTAAATGAAGAAACAATCAATATGAAGAATGTCTTCAGAGAAATCGATGAGGCAGTTTGGAATAGTTCACATTATATATATATTCCTATATTTAATGCAATGCAGAATTTTAGCAATCAAAATATATATTGCTCTACTTTTCTTGAATTGTAAATGTAGTCTAGGTCATTAATTTTGTGAGTTTTCGTAATGAATCCAATTCAGAAAGTATACTGAAAATTTCGCTCTTTTGCTTATTGTATTGAACCGTTTAGAACCGTAGGGCGGGGTTGGCTCAGTCGGTAGCGCGCCAGGCTCGTAATCTGTAGTTCCCAGGTTCGAGTCCCAGCTGGGTCAGCGTTGAGATTTATTTCCGCAAAAATTCCCTGCCCTGCCCACGGCCAGTAGGGGACACTGATGGGCTTGGAAAGGCCGCCGTCCGTCGGATGGGACGTTAAGTCGTGGCCCCGTGTGCGGGAGAGCCATACCCTGTGCACGTTAAAGAAAGAACACGCTGGATGGCCCTGACGGGAGGCTACCATCTGTCTCCCAACAGTTGTTCCAGTGGGTCCCCTCCCCCAACCTTCTCTGAGCCTACGGGGTCCATGTGACCTGGCCATTTAGCCCATTGTGTGCAAAAAATTGCCGCTCAGAGGTAAAACAACACAACACCGTTTAGAACATCTAGGTGACATTTTCATTCGTGAAAACCACAAAACGGTTTATCAAGAATTGTCTGCTAGGCAAAATTATTATACGATAATAACATATTGCTCTCAATTTTTGATTTAATAATCATATAAAAATCCTTAATTGGCTTTTAAAATTTTCATTGTTGCATTCTTTATAGTGAAGTTAATATGCGCAAAGCTATTCAGGTGCTTGGCTACCGATCAAAATGACCCTAGTTCAAGCTTCTGATAAAGTATGGCTATAGATGATTATTTTTTTCTGTATTGTATTTATGCTGAGGTCTCCTTCCTCATCGACCTTCTCTATGTCTTTTTATTATACTGACAATCTCCTGTCAGATCTCTGTGGCAAGTAGCTGTTGAGGGGTAATTTTTTTTTACGTATGACGGCGTCTAAAAGAAGTGGCAGGAATCATCTGTAACGCAAACCACTCTTTTTAATACAGTTACTCTATTTTTTTGTGACACTCTGAAATAAACTTGCACCCGGAAAGCTCGATATATAAGGCAACGTGGAAATGTAATGAGCAAAACTATTTCAATTCAAAAATATTTATATATGTTAGCTCTAACCTAGACAATGGTCAGTTAAACATGCTTCGGTCATAGTGGAGCATGTCCTTGTATGAGAAGGCCTGTAAAAGCTAGGAGTTGCTTCTAGGATTCTTCTGTATTCTTAGTGTTGCAAATTAAAAACCGCAACAGCATATTCCTCACGATTTCATCGCCGCAGCAGAAAGTCACAGCTTGTCTTCTAAGAAAATGGTGTCACAAATCACCTGATTGCGCTCTTCCTGTGCCATGTTCAGGATCCAAATGAAGATATGTAACAAAAGTGCATGTAAGCGCTCTTCTGTGGTAAAATTAAAATCATGATTAATTGAATGATCTAATTGATCCTGACAGTAAAAGTGTGACCCTTTTTTTCCCCTGTTGCGATTAGTTTGATCATTCAACAACTTTCTCCAACTCTAAGAATGACATTAAGTTGATAGATAGCAGTTTTCTCGTCCTTGTCTAACGTGAAGTCATTGAACGATAACTTAGATCATCATTAACAACCTTTCAGTTAGAATACGGCGAACTGATTTCGGCTTTCTCTGTCGAAGATCTCTTGTATGCTCTTTGGTTATACACATGCCTTCATCCAGATCCTCAGTTTTGGTTTAGGAATGCCACATTTCCGTTTTTCGTAGCAACTACCTTTATATCTATCATACTATTTGTTTTCGCTTGACATATTTATGGATTTATCAACACAGTTGTTGCTCCAAAATCTTTCGAAACCTCTGGCTGATCGTAAAGAGTAGTACCAATTGAAAGCTTTTGACGTGGCAACTGCCAGGGTCAATAAAAATATCCCCATACCTTCCTCTCCCTCCAAAGAAAAAAAAAAGGGGGTGGAGAGAAATGTATAATTATCAATGATTGTTCTGCTATGTTTTCTGAATACGAGGGCCGAGCGCAACGAATTACTTGTGAAGTGAAAGCTAGTGACGTGAGGAAGATCATAGGCTACCTCAAAATTTTCTACCCACCGTTCTTTCTCCAAAAAGTGAAAGAAAATATCACGGATGGCGATTTTAATGAGTCATATGTCAAATGAAAACTTATAACGAGTGGAGTATCACATGCTACTTCAAATTATGTTCTTTTTCTTTTGTTTTAAAAAAAAATAATCTTCCCAAAAAGATAGGAAAGTTTATCGGGTTTTAATCGTAACAAGAAGTTATTATGCATAATGAAAGCTATGATGAATAAGACATAACGGGTAATATTATATATTAATAATATACTAAATATAATTATATGAATGATTTCTTCCCCGAAGCAGAGGAAAGCTAACGTTTTTCGAAAAAAAATCCTGCGACTGAAAAGCAGAAATTAAAATATGTAAATTGAAGAAAAAAATTAAATAAACTCTCTTCCTATATGTGACCTAACGATAAAAAATAAAATTGAAATACTTCAATGGAATATTAATATTTAATTCATATTATTAGCTTCTAAGAAAGAGGGGCCAAAATTTGTTTCACCTGTCAATTGAAAAAGCAAATTACTCTTTCGTCCTTTAAAAGTTAATATAAACTGAGTAATTGATTTCATCATTGGCATGTTTTTAATTTAAATTTACTTCTTTAGCGTACGTATATAAAGAGGTTTTTTTAAACATTTTCCTAACATATGCCATTTTAGGTGCAAGTGCATGTAGATATTATCAAAGTCGTCTTTCTTCTTTTTTGGGAAATCGACAGTTGATTTTGCTCTTCCTGTACCATTTACTAATCTAATGGAATCCCAGGTTACGCTTCTGCCTGAGATTCAGTGGTGAAGGTTCTTGATCCCTTTCCACCGTTAAGGGATTTCGTACCTGCACAGAGGCATAGTAAGGAAAATAATGTAGGTCCAAGAAAAATAGACCCATTTTTTTTTGCCCAGTAGAAAAACATGCAAATGTTTGGCTCAGAGGTATGACAGGAGTTTGTCAGTGTAATACACCACAGAAAATCTCTACATCAATAAAAGTAGAAAGCAACTGAGCGAATCTATCCATTTAAAGATTTGAAATATTTTTGGTATATTTGTGTACATAGCTATAAATATATTGGAGAAAAAGAGATTAATTAACATGGCAACATTAGAGGCTAGTAAGAATTTACTTGTAACGTTTTCTTTTTATCGTAATAAAAACTTAAGGCTGAAAAAGCCATGCAAAAAATGAAAGAAATCTGTGCGTTGTGTGTTCAGTCATAAATGAAACGTTGAGCTCCAGCTATTGGTGAAATTTGACTCTGCAGAAGAATTTACGAGCAGTTATGCCAATTTTTTTAAGCCTTGTATAATTTGACGCGCTTTCTCGAAAACTGACGAAGTGTATCATTTTTTTTCGTTACCATTGTTTAATGCCGCTCACGGGGAATGTTTGCAATTTACGTTCAGCTACAAGTGCTTGTAAAAAGTATTAATGATTCAGCTGGTATTTAAATTTTTGTTGCTCTTCGCTTAATGCAGAAGAGCACCTATGCTAATTTCCATTGTTTTTTCTTCTGTGAAGAAGTTGCCTAATTAAGAAAATTCTATTAGTATTAAGAGTATTTGCTTTAATATGTCTGATATATATATATAGTTGTGACTAATCTCTCCCGCGGCTAAAAGGTTAGCACGCTTGGGTAGTGACCAAAGGGATCCATGTTTCGAGCTCTGGGTAAGGCATGGACGTTTGTGTCGTCTTTCTGCTGAGGTCTCGCCATCCTCACATATAACTGATAATATATAAATTGACAGACTCCTGTCATACCTTTGTGGCAAGAAGCCGCTCAACGTGGTATTTTTTATTTTACTCGTTAACCACTATCTTTCGGAGAAGACTATATGATATAATATTTTATTTAATTCCCTCTATTTCTCACATGCCGGGTATACATATAATTTAAAAGGAGTAGATTATTAAAATGGCTTCCATATAGTAAATTTTTACATACTACATTACAAAGCCAAGACTATTATTTCTTTTATTACACATGACAATAAGCTTCAGGAACTGTAATGACTTCTGAAATTTTATAAAATCTTGTCCCCTCTAATCTGACTTAAACTTCAGTGACTACTTCCAAAAATAATATAGAAACATATAAATATGAAATATTAGATAAGGCATTTACTACACTATATTTTGGATTTTTATATTTCAGATTGTTCCTAGAAAGTGGATCATTGTAAGTGAAGGTAACCATTAGCAATGAGTGAAAAATTACTCATACCCCCAGAAAGGTGCTGAGTTTTTAGAGATTTCTGTATCCCCCCCAACTCCCAAATTATATTAAAATAATATAGGTTTACCTATTCTTAAGCAGTTGTGGAAGCACTGCACACATTTAAGCCCCCCCCCTCCTCCTCTAAATGTCTAATGAAACAATTTCCTCCTCTTGAAAGCCAGTTACCGTAACTAAAAACTTATTTAGATTATGAATAGAAAGTGGAAAACGCAGCATTTAATATTTTTAATCGTGCTTAATCAAGAGTAGTAGTAAAAGTTCCCTCTTATTGATTTTTTTTCATAGTAGGTTAACACAGGCAACTTGTTTGTGATTCTTTGATTGTTGCCATAAACTCTTTTTGTTATAAAAGCAAAATTAATAAGTGGGCTTCAAGTTTTGTACATATACATATACATTCTATTTAAACACCAAACACTAGTTTCGTAATTAACCGAGATGCCTTATTCAAGAATTTTAGTTGTATAATTTCAATGTCATTGAGAAATTCTTATACAGTTTTATATTTCAAAATAAAGTGAATCGGAAATGACTACATTTTCTATTTATAAAATCAGTGCATGCATATTCACAAAGAATTGTTAATTTATGTTAATTTTGTAAATTTCACAAACGTTCCTAGGGGGTAAATATAAGGGCATTTGTTCCTCTTTTGTAATTTCTAAAACCTTTTTAAAATACGTATTAATAAAAAAATATTAACTGCAAATTATAGTGCTGTCATATCTTAAAAGGAAGTAATACATGGAACTGAAACGTATTTACTCCATTGTTGAATTAAGATCACTCAACACAGTTTATTAACTGTGTGAACAGAATAAAATCTGGTATGCGCCAACTAGGGCAGCAATTCAGTTCATGATAAAGTTTTAGGACATGTGAATTAAAAAGTGACCCAAATAATGGACAAAAGCCGGGATTTGAAAATGGCATGATCTTCACAGATCTTATACTATGGCGTTTAAATTGACAGGCTCCTGTCAGTTTATACACCATAGTAGAAGCTTTGGTTCTAGGTGTGGTGCCGCCTTCTCTCGGAAACAACTCGTTGGCTGTTAATATCTTCCCGCACATCTTATTAGTTGTTCCAAAACAATTGTTGTAAAGATTTGTGAAGACCGGAACACTAAAGGAACACTAAAGGAAAAGCGAGCAATTAGCACTAGTTGTGATGGGTAGGACCAAGTTAATTTACAAAGTGAGAGACGGATTCAACTCCTGCGGTTGGGGCGATGTAGCTCAGTCGGTAGCGTGCCGGCTCCTAATCTGCAGTTCCCAGGCAGGATCCCAGCTAGGTTAGCGTTGAGATTTATTTCCATAAAACTACCCTCCCTGCTTTCGGTGTGTAGGGAGACACCAGTGGGCTTGGAAGAGCCGCCATCCATTGGATGGGACGTTAAGCCATGGTCCAGTGTTCCGGAGAACCATACCTTGTGCATGTTGAAGAACGCTGGATGGCCTTGACGGGAGGTTACCATTTGTATCCTAACAGCTGTTCAGTGAGTGCCGCCCCCAACCTTCTCTGAACCCTCGGAGTCCTTGTGACCTGGCCATTTAGCTCATTATGTGCAAAAAAAGTAACGCTCAGAATTAAAACAACACAGCACAGGCTTAACTTCGAGATAGAGTTTCGACACTCACCTATGAATATAACGCTGTACAATAACAGATTTCGTGTAGAAAATACTTCGCACTTTCAATTGTGTGGAATATCAGAGTAGACTTTCATAGCGTCATTCCGCTCCTAACCCTAGAGGGGCGGGGGTGCCTCAGTCAGTAGTACGCTAGGCTCGTAATCTGCAATTCACAATGGACCACTTGGGCCAGCGAAGACCCGCCATCCATTGGATGGGACATTACATTATAAGCGTGGCACCATGTTCAGGAGATCCAGACTATGTGCACGTTAAAGAACACTCTTGATGGCCTTGACCATTGTCTACCATTTGTCTCCTAACAGCTCTTCAGTGGGTCCTCTCCTCCGAACGTCCGAGCCCCTTGCACTCGGACATCTTTTAACTGATCATTGCTTTTTACCTCCAATTTTTGCTTTTTTGCAGTTTACAGGTTATGATTTTATGGATTTCTTATTTATTCGCCATCTGACCTAGGTCATTTACACCTGGGTTAGTTTTATCCATTGTATATATGTATTTAAATATTTGTTATTTTACACAAATCGTTATTGTTGTTTTTGTTATATATATTTTGTTGGTTTTGTATTTCCAGTTTTACACTTGTTGCTCTATTTTGTTGTATTTTATCACCTTTAGATGTTGCTTTTAAATTTGGTTGTAGGTTTACATGATTTTTATCTCTTATTTATTATTTGTCTTTGTCTGGCGCTTTATGGCCTCAGTTGCCGATGCGCCAATAAACCTCAAACAACCAACCAACCTCTCCTCCCAACTTTCTCTGAGCCTTCTGAGTCCTTATGCTTATGATCTGGCCATTAACCCATTAAGTGGGGAAAGTGCCGCTCAGAAGTAAAACAACCCAACCTATATCTAAATCAGCAATATCCCCTTGATTAATTAGGTTGCAGATTAACCGTTTGCTTTTAGAAACCCATTATCAGGTAATTAAGCTGATGTTTTACCAATTATTGCTCAATGAAGATATTGCCAAGTGCATTTTGCCCTAAACACTAATCACAAAATATCGAACACTGTTTAAATTATGCAAATATTAAGCTTTTGATATGCATTGAGTTTAAAAATTATTTATGTATGAACAATTTTACATATGAGCAATTGTTTTTTCAGTTTATTTTTACAACAATTTTTCATGTAATACATAGTGTTTAAATTTGAAATGGAATCCTCCGAATAGTTCTGTTCCTTTTTCTGAACTACCCTTTACCCCGATTTGGGCCGTTTTGGTTAATTATATCTTAAACTATTTTATAAAGTGAAGCGTTATGGGCGAGTGCTAAGATAGCATATGGAATATACATAAAAGTATAATATTAGAGATTAGCCGTCCCGTGGCCGAGTGGTTAGCGCGCTTGGCTACTGATCTAAGGGACCTGGGTTCGAGCCCCGGGTAAGGCATGGATGTATGTGTCGTTTTCTGCCGAGGTCCTGCCATCCTCTTAGATCTTTTACTGTGGCATATAAACTGACAGGCTCCTGTCAGACCTCTGTGGCAAGCAGCAGCTTGAGGGGGTATTTATTTTTTTTATTATTTATTAGTGATGGTGTTATAATATTTTTGTTATTAAACATTCTGTTAAATATTGTTATGAATTAAACGGATGGACACCGTGCGTGAGTTCAAAAAAAAAGAGTGTTTAACAATTAAAACTCTCAGAAGCCAAACTAATCAACACTTTTTGTAAATTACGCAATTTTAGTACCCAAGCACCGTTATTTTTATGTATTTTTTACATCTTGTAATATAGAACCTATATCTATAATATTTCTTTTTCTTTTGGGCGGGGGTGGCTCAGTCGGTAGCGCGCCAGGCTCGTAATCTGTAGTTCCCAGGTTCGAGTCCCAAATGGGTCAGCATTGAGATTTATGTCCGCAAAATTCCCCGCCCTGCCCACGGTCAGCAGGAGACACCAATGGCCTTGGAAAGGCCATCGCCCGTCGGATGGGACGTTAAGCCGTGGCGCCGTGTGCGGGAGAGCCATACCCTGTGCACGTTAAAGAACACTCTGGATGGTCTTGAGAGGAGGCTACCATCTGTCTTCCAACAGCTGTTCCAGTGCGTCCCCTCCCCCAACCTTCTCTGAGCCTTCGGGGTCCATGTGACCTGGCCATTTAGCCCATGGTATGCAAAAAAGTGCCGCTCAGAGGTAAAACAACCCAACCCATTTTTTTCTTTGTTCGTTTATTTCAACCAAAGTTTTAAAATTAAATCTTAAGAGAATCATCAATTTTCTCCACATTTTATTTTATGGAGTTGATCAGTTTGGCTTCTGAAAGGCTCAATTATAATTCTAACATAATATAATTTATTACAAAAGTATGAATGAAAACATTTATATAAACTACACTCAAAACATAAAGTAAGGCTTTTTACATCATTTAATAAATGACACAATCATTTTTGCGAACAAACCTGCAATCTATCGAGAATAACCGTACTAATTCCTAAACAACTAAATATAACTATGTATCAAATGATGAATTCTTCCTACAGAAATGTTGAGATTAGCTCTGCTTGTTCAACTACATATAACTTCCTCAGCCACATCTTAACGTGCCTTAAGAATCCTTATTTTTCTTACTTGTCCAGTAATAGAATCAACACTAATAAACTTAATAAAACCTCCCGTGAACACACCAAATAAAACACTTCTTCTTTATACTAAAGTATACAGACTAAAACAAATTATGTGTTTCTTCACACTCCAATTCCTCTTAATTACAAGAACTTATTCCTTATTTCTAAGTTCGTTCGAAGTAGTTGGTGACGTAATTCTCACGCTGTAGTTCACACGAGAGTCAAGGCGATACATCACAAGTTCATTGTAGCATGTTCATCTGTCATAACAATATTTATTGTTTATCAAACGCTTGTTATAAAATATCTGGATCAAAAACAAACTACATTGTTTGCCTACAGAGCTCTTATTCACTTCGCTGTGCAAGCTAAACCTACTGTTCTCGTCTCTGCAGGAAAATGGTTTTATTTTTGCATCTCACTTCTGCTTGTTGGCTGTTATTATAATGATATCTTTTGTTTTTTCCACGGCGGATAAAATTGAATGTGTTCTTCCTCGAATAAAATCGCGAATAAAATCACAAGTAAGCTTCCTTGTGATTTTTATCTTTGGAGATCTGATTCACTCTATCTACTCAATATGTGATTATAATAACCGGAGAAAAATGCATCATACAAGATAGGTTTGGTTCTTATTTTCATGTTTTGATTTCAGTTAACAGCTTATACTAAAGTTCATGATCCTATTAAGTGGAATTTACTATGTTTTGCTTTAAGTGTACTAAATTCCAGAAAATCACACACACACACCAAAATTCAAATGTAACACTACAGTGAAACTCGGAGCTAAATTTAACCCTTAGATGCATAGAACATAGAAATCAGGGCCTTCCAGGCTGGTGTGTAATTTGGTTGTTAATAGTTGATTTAAAATAGGTATTTTTATATAATTCCAAAATGCCAAAATATAGTAAAGTTTACTAACTTTATAGTAAATTTCTTGTTGTACCCTTTATACACCGAAGAGCCAAATATTATGACCACCTGCTTTAATATGATGTTGGTCCTCCATGTGCCGCCAAAACATCTCTTACCAGGCGAGGGATGGATTCTACAAGATTTCTAAAGGTGTCTTGTGGTATCTGATACCGACACATTACCAGCTGATCCTTTAACTGTTGTAATTTACGGGTTGAGCTGCCTCAGATCGGATATGCTGTTACAACACAAATCACAGATGCTCGATTGGATTGATGATGTCTGTGGAAATTGGAGGCCAGGGCAATAACTGGAAGTCTTCCTCGTGTTCTGCGAACCATTTTCGAACAATTCGGGCAGTGTGGCATGGCACATTATCCTACTGAAAGAAGGCATTACTAGAGGGGTATACCATTGCCATGAAAGGATGTACCTGGTTTGCAATGATGTTTAGGTAAGTGGTAGACGTCATAGTTCCTGGCATATGAATGACGACCCAGGGTTTCTCAGCAGAACATTGCCCATAGCATTACACTTCCTCTACCGGTTTGTTTTCATTCCATAGTGCATCCTGGTGCCAGGGCGGAGGTGGCTCAGTCGGTAGCGCGCCAGGCTCGTAATCTGTAGTTCCAGGTCCGAACCCCAGCTGGTTTAGCGTTGAGATTTATCTCCGCAAATATATCTTATATTTCTATATATCTATATTATATATATATTTCTTATATTTGATATATTTAATATAGAGAAATATATCTTATATTATCCTTGCCCACGGTCAGTAGGAGACACCGATGGTCTTGGTAAAGGTCGCCGTCCGTCGGATGGAACGTTAAGCCGTGGCCCCGTGTGTGGGAGAGCCATACCCTGTGCACGTTAAAGAACACACTGGATGGCATTGACGGGAGGCTACCATCTGTCTCCTAACAGTTGTTCCAGTGGGTCTCCTCCCCCAACCTTCTCTGAGCCTTCGGGGTCCTTGTAACCTGGGCCATTTAGCCCATGGTGTGTAAAAAAGTGCCGCTCAGAGGTAAAACAACCCAACAACCCATCCTGTTGCCAACACTTCACCAAGTAAATGATATACCTTCCACATGGTGTAACAGAAAATGAGATTCATCGGACCAAATGACCTTCCAATCATTCAAGGTCCTGTTTTGATGTTTGCGTGTAACCTGGGCCATTTAGCCCATGGTGTGTAAAAAAGTGCCGCTCAGAGGTAAAACAACCCAACAACCCATCCTGTTGCCAACACTTCACCAAGTAAATGATATACCTTCCACATGGTGTAACAGAAAATGAGATTCATCGGACCAAATGACCTTCCAATCATTCAAGGTCCTGTTTTGATGTTTGCGTGTCCATTGTAGGCGCTTTCGACTGTTAACCGAGGGTAGCATGGGCACTCGGAGCAGCTTGCAGCCAAGCAGCCCCATTTCAGCAGAGTTTGATATACTGTGTGATGTGACACATTACTCCCATCACCAGCATTCAAATTACGGGTGAGTTACACCACAGTATCCCTTCTGTTGATTCGTACCATACGGGATAGCCTTCGCTCACCTCTAGCATTGATGAGTCATGGTCGACCCATACCCTGCCGGCGGTTCATGGTTTTTCCCTCCTCGGACTACTTTTTGGTTCCGACTGTGAATTACCCCGACTGTTTGGTTCCGACTGTGAAGCATGCAGGTGTATCTTTGATGCTGTGGGTTGCCATATCATGGCATTCCTTACAGCCATTAGTTATTCTGCAGGGGATTATCACATCAGCAATGTACGAATCCATTCTCGGGGACCACCTGCACTGAATGTTGAAGGCATTTCTCTAAACAACTGTTTCAGTGGGTCCCCTCCCCCAACCTTTTATGAGCCTTCGGAGTCCTTGTGACCTGCTCGTAATCTGTAGTTCCCAGGTTCGAGTCCCAGCTGGGTCAGCGTTGAGATTTATCTCCGCAAAATTCCCCGCCCTGCCCACGGTCAGTAGGGGACACCGATGGGCTTGGAAAGGCCGCCGTCCGTCGGATGGGACGTTAAGCCGTGGCCCCGTGTGCGGGAGAGACATACCCTGTGCACGTTAGAGAACACGCTGGATGGCCTTGACGGGAGGCTACCATCTGTCTCCCAACAGCTGTTCCAGTGGGTCCCCTCCCCCAACCTTCTCTGAGCTTTCGGGGTCCATGTGACCTGGCCATTTAGCCCATGGTGTGCAAAAAAGTGCCGCTCAGAGGTAAAACAACCCAACCTTGTGACCTGGCCATTTAGCCAGTGGTTTCCAAAACCAAAAAAAGAACTTTTTTAATTCCCGTGGTAGATGTAAGAGCAACCTGTAACTTCAAACAGAGTTATCGTTTCATATGTCTGGTTTTCGGTTTCAGTTGTTACCTGGACATTGCTAAATCACATTTATTCTAAGTGTGTGTATATCTAGGGTAAATAAAAAGTCTTATAACGTCGTAGATATTTTGTAATGGAATAATACAAATAAAGCTGTATGAAAATATAGGTAGAATTGTTCATATGTTGATCGATTTGTTTCGAGTCTCGTGGTTGCCCCAAATGAATTAAAAAGGATAATAGTCATAGTGTAGAATTTTCACAGCGCTTACAATACTGGTATTAAATACACTATATGGCTGTTTAGCATAAAGATATCGAATTTATTTATTTTTTTATTCTCTTTTATATCACGTCTTGCTACACAAGAACTTGCTGTCCCATAATGAAATAAAGTTGTACAGTAGGACTAAGAGTCAGTAGAACGGACTTAATATATTCAGTAGCTGGTCAACCAATCTTGCTTGTTCTACATCGGTCGATGTACATCCGGGTGTTATGGTCAAGGAAAGTCCTTTGGATGTCTTGACTTTCCGCTACCAGGGACACACATAGAAGCTCTATTTTGTCAACAAGATAAATGACATAAGAAAGTTAAAAGGTTCAAAAAAAATTCTTAAAAGCCACCAAAAGTTAAAAACTTTTAGTTTCATCGACTGATGTGGAACAAACAAGATTGGTTGAACTGCTACTGAATATAGTAAGTCCGTTCCATTGACTCCTAATGCTACTGTACAACTCAATTTCATTATGGCACAGCAAGTGTTTGTGTATCAAGACGTGATATAAAAAGGAATAAAAAAGAAAAATAAATTCGATATCTTTATGTTAAGCAGCCATATAGTGTATTTAATACCAGTAGAAAATAATCATATTTTGAAATCATGTAATATTTTACCATTTTGGGTTTTTTTTGCCTTCTTAATCAGAATTGTGTATGCCCTAAATTAGAAAGAGTATATATATATACAGTTAGTTGGAAGTTGAGCTGGATTCTTCTTTAAAATGTAGGACTCATGCAAGTAAGGTAACAAAGTGGTTAAGATATATATTATTCAAATTTTATCATATTGAAAAAAGTTGTAGATAAGAAATTTTTAACAGTACTATATTATGCCTAGTTTTACTCAAATATACAGCATGGTTTGTGTGATTGGGGAGGTGATTATGATATTAATTTATATAATTTATTTATGGTACATAAAAAATATAAAATGCGAAAGTTTTTTTTCTTTTACTAGAATGATCAGTTGGTATGTAGCGAAACTGTTTTAAAAACTTTCTAGTTTCAATGTATGGTATTTTTTTTTTTCAAAGACAGTATAATTTGGGTTATCCGTGGTAAATAGTTATTTGCTTATAACTGTAGTAATGAAAGAGGAAAAGTGTTTCGTTTCGAAAATAAAGTTAATCTTCAGCACAATGAATTACCTTTAGGGCTTCCTGTTCACAAAATATGCACATAAATATTTTGCAGACGCTGTGATCTTTTGAATAGTATGTGGATGTTTGCTTTAGTACAACGTTCGTGAGCAACGATAGCGAACTAGTTTACGACCTTCCTGTATGTAGCTCGATGTATGCTTAGAGAGAACGACGTTCAGTTTATGGATGTCGCCGATGGCGTGTGTTGCAGACATGGAGAGTTGATTAGCCGTTATTCTGAAGGCACTTGCCGTATTCTGATTGGCCCAAAGACTGTCATATTGCTAGGGCTACTCTGCTACCTTAAATGTTTGTCTTTAGACAATCGTGGCCAACTGGCGGAAGCGCACGCATGCGCTTCTGGTCATTCTTAGGTGAGTGGTTGGCTATCGGCTGTTGGGGTGACCAAGGAGCGACAGAAACTCTTATAGCGTGTCGGGTGGAATGCGCTTTCTTTTGAGTAGCGGTTTTATTGTTCTGCATTGAGGGTAATAGTGATGTATTGTGTGAATCAATAGATCATCTCCAGAAGCCTTCCTTCCGAGTATTTCTTTTGCGGCCGCAATAAGCGAGTGACAACGACCACCGCTCATGACTTCACACACCATCACCTTTGCGGTATTCTCTTGATAATAACTTCATACACACTGCGAATTCACGCGTCAGGAGGAGATCGAGAGAAGCTTCAATAATTTTTCACAGGTTTGCATGAAGACGACATCACTTGGATATCTCCAAGCTTGTGAATTTTGTCTTCGGCTTATTAGGAATTTTATGGCTCGCAACTGCAGTGATGATCTTTTGCTTACAGTTCTTCTGCATTGCCATCACCAAATAAGAGCATTTATTTGTGTTTTTTTTTTGTGCTGCTTCTAGTAAATGAAATTACTGCAAGAAAATTAGGAATAATTTTTTAATTGAATTTTTTTTTTATTCTTATTTGTCTACGAGAGTGGAAGCTCCTTTTTCCATTAGTTTGAGCATAGTTTAATATGGGAATAGGAACTGAGAAGAAATTTTTAATTAATGTTGATGGACTATGAGAAAGAAGAAGTTTACTACTATCTTAAGTCCTGCACAATATTCTGTATTCCACTTAGGTATTAAATGTGACAGATCCACAGAATGCCTTCCTTTTTGTGTTAGAAACACTTGGAACTTTTCAATGGAGTAGTAGAATTTTTCAAGCGAGAATTTGGATGTGCTACATACTATACATGACGATTATCGCCATAATGAAGAGTTTTTTATTCACTCACCCTCGATTTCGTTTGAGTTCTGACTTTACCATTCCACTATATGCTGTGACCGGAATGAGAGAAAAGATGAAACATTTTACGACTTTTAGAGCTGGCATATTCAACAGGGTGTTTCCGAAGTTATTTCTACTACCTATCAGAGTATGTATCGTTTTCTTTTTTATTTAATATTTAATGATTGCTATCTCTTTTTCTTTCGTCACTCGTACTTTTTTAATCTTTTTTCAAATATTTTGAAATATTTTGTTGTTAAATCAAAGATTAGTTAACAGTTATCAATTAAACCTCTTGATATTTTTATACAATAACCTTTTTAATTAATCAGTCTTCACATTTTCATACTGTTTCGACTTGTATTGGTATGGAATATAACTACACTTGTATTATTTCGCTTTAGTCTATTTCAAACTGTTTAATTCTCTCTTTATCGTGCTTTAGCCACTTTGACATACTTCACAATGGATCAAAACACGGAAAAGTTGGGCAAAATTAATAAGACGTTAAAAGGATCCGATTATCAATAATACTAATATATATATGTAATAATATAATACTAATATATGTCAGATGCGATTATTTTGAAATATGAAACAACAGCTGTTACGCAAATCCGTATGGGGTCATTCGGTAGCGCATCAGGCTCGTAATCTTACGTATCCACATTAGGATCCGAGCTCTGTTTGCAATTTGAGATTTATTTCCCTCGCCCCATTTTTCCCTCGCCGAGAAAAGTAATAATGATGGACTTAGGCAAACTACCGCCCCTCTAATGGGGCGTTAAGCAGTTGCGCGTGTGCAGGAGAGAACCATGACCTTTCAAAAACTCCTTAAAGAACTCGCTGGAAGGTTTTGATGGAAGACTTCTATCTGTCTCCTATCAGCGGCCCAGTGGATGCCCTACCTATTAATTGTTTTCACAAAAGTTCCTCCCGGACGTAAAACAATCCAACTGAACACAAATCCGCATTCCATACAGAAATGATGGGGATATTTGCCAAGTAATCGTTATTTGAATTTCAATTCTTAATGTTATTCGTGGGAGAATTTTGGGAATAATCTTTCTAAGCAGAATAACTAAAACGTAAAATATTCTATCATCCAAAATTTTGAAATATGGATTGATACATCAGCAGTTATTAACATATTTGAAAATGACGGTATCTTAGATTATTGAAAATGATGCTAGATACGTATTACAAATGAATCAATTTCTTCTCTTTATGTCTTAATCCTTTGATAACCGAATTAATTTGGTTCATCTAACAGTACTTGAAGCATGGCATTGCTGTTATTTAGGTCCAAATAAACATCTGTCGCAAAAAAAATTAATTAATGAAAATGTAAAAATAAACGCAAAATATAGCTAAAATGAAAAATTCCTTTATTAACTGTAAGTTCTCATATAGGAAACAATATTCGAAAATGTACTTTATTAATAGTTCTATATTGATTAAAAATATTTTTTATGTTAATATTCCCATATGGTTACTGACAAGTACTACAGAAAAAAGCAGCAACTATGAGCAGTTTTTATATTTATGTAAGATCTTCTACTGTGGCATATAAACCGACAGGCTCCTGCCAGACCTCTGTGGCAAGCAGCTGCTTGAAGGGGTATTTATTTATTTATTTATTATTTAAGTCACATCAAGAATGATCTAAAAATATATTCCTAAAGGGGTAGTCTGTTGTGTGTAAAAACAAAAAAGTGTCTTTTTTTTTGTTTTTACACACAACAGACTAATGACCATGTCACGTGGACACCCAACAGCTCAGAGAAGGTTGAGGAAAGAATCCATTGGACAGGTGTTTGGAAACTGATCGAAATCTCCCATCAAGGCTACCCAACTTGTTCTTTAACATGTACAGGGCGTTGTTCTGAACACGAAGCCCTGGTTTAACGTTCCATCCGACGGATGGCTGCCTTTTCACGCCCATTGATTTCTCTTCTCACTGAGGGCAGAATGAGAATTTGTGGTAATAAATCACAATACAGGCATAGTTGGCACTCAAATCTGGGAACTGTAGAATACGAACCTGGCACGATAACGACTGAGCCAACCCTCGTTCTTATATATTTTTAGTGGGTATTAATTGGAATTTTTTTGCAGATCAAGTAATATTTGCCATTTTTCCGAAAAAGAAATAAAAATTTGGAATTAAACATTACATAGGAAATTTAATTAAAAACCTGTTTTTTTTATCCAAAAACGAGTTTTTGAAATAATGTTACTATACAGTTGCTTTGCATAAGAAGAAACTTGAAAAGGTATAATCATCATTTCTGCTGTTGGATTCTTTATCTGGAGTGTTCAGCACATATCACAATTTTTTTTATTTTTTCGTCTATACTAAGTCTGTTTCAATAACTAATTCTTTTGTTTCACTAACATATTTTACACTACCATTCACCCAAGTGTTCAATTCAAGTTCATGTTACGTTCTTTCCAAATATTTTAATTTCATCCCATTTTATAGTTTGTTTATATAGCTGCTTTTTTTTTTCGGTGCCTTATATCGAGCTGCATGACATGAAGTAAGCGTAAAACAGCAATTTTCCCTATTGTTTTAATAGATATAGTCTAATTCATAATATTTGTAGGTTTGTTTTCTTAATTAGTTCATTTTTCACTATGTCCGGAAAAAACTGTTATTAAATTTTTTTTTCGTAGAATTAGGAGTTGGGTATTTTGTTGATGCAACTTGTGATATGGTGCATTATTATTAAATACTAACAGGACTACTTTTCAACACATTTCGTTTTAGTTCTCTTTCTTATAATGTTCAGAGTTAAACTAGTTCATCATTTCATCGTAATAGTCTGTTTTTTGTTTCGCTATGAATATTAAAAAGCCATTAATAACGAAGCAATTTCCTACTCCAAAATGACCACTTATTAATATAGGGCTTTTACTTTTAGTCACTAAGAACATTGGCTTGGCTTAAATTATCTTCTTTTATTTTGGGAAGTGCGCAATTGCTGCTTAACCAAGTTAATAAATGAGCCCACCTGCTCTGTATTCTTGAATATTTTGAAAATATGAGCTTTACCAAGCAATTATCTTACTGTTTTTGTTCGTTTTTTTTTTTTGGCGAAAAAAAGGTCTGTTAAATGCAACTTTTTTATTGAAATTTTTGTGTAAAATATACGTCATAATCTTTAGTTAAAGGTACTGTTTTTAAAATCTAAAAAATTAACAATCTGCCTGTGGATTTACCGACCCTTCTAGGTCAAGGTCAGTCCTTATGGCTCGACCTTCCCCCCCCCCCCCCCCCGATAGTGGGGAATTAATGATCTACTGAGTTTCAGATATCCTGCAGCTTTATCCAACCTAAAAATAATTTTAAATCAGTCAGTTCCTTCCGAGTTAAGCAGTTTTCTTGAAAGATAGTGTAACTTATTCCAAAATTTGAATTGCCTTCTATATCAGATACTGTATTTTTAATATCGAGATACGTAATGTTCATTATTGCTCTTTGTAAATTATGCACCATACATATGTGTAAAAATCGCTTACACCGAATAAACTTTTTTTCTCCCTGTATTTTGAGAATTTCAACTATTTTGAAAACAGTTCTTCTCTTTAAGATTGGATATGAGTTTTAAAAGTAGTTCACCATTGAAGGCATTTCTTTTATTTTATTAGAAAAGTATTTTAGTTTCCCAGCCTTCCCAAATGCTTGAACGAAATGTGATAAATGCTGTTTATATTATCATTCTACCTGTCTTCGATTTGAAGTAAAAAATCGAGTTTATGAAGACGAGAAGAAAGGGAGAAGAGTATTTTTTGGTAGCATGCTGCCGTGTCAAAGTATCTCAAATATCAAGAAACGGCAGCAGCAGCGCAATATCGATCACTGCAGGACACATGAGATGGGACGCTTGGAAATTGACGATTCGAGCGCTGTCAATTTGAGAAGCTGTTATTATGTGCAACGTATAAAATGCTCATGTCATTTTTTTCTGATTATTTAACGTTTAAAATGCTCATGTCATTTTTCCTGATTACCTCTAGTGCTTATATTTCATAAACGTAGTAAACCTTTCTGGAGTTAGCATCCAACACTATATTCTGGAATATTTATTTACAGCTATAGTTTCTGTACTAATACGAGCGAAGTAAATGAATGCTTGACGATGATTTGATACGTATTCATACGTTTATGTTTTTAGTACGTTTATTAGTTTATATGTCATTCACGATTACTACCGAGCACAATTTCACCTGAAATTTTTAAGGATAAGAGCTGGGAGAACAAGAACACTATTCATCGACTTCGGTGAAATCAGTTCATTGCTTCTTAAAGGCACATTAGGCCAAAAAAATATTTAAAACCAAATAATGTACTCGGTAGATGACACTCCCAACGTCGCAACCTTTTTTTATTCCGGGGTTGGAAGAAAGTTTGGGAGTCGAATCAAACATAAACAGAAACTTTTCCATGATCTCAGAACCATCATGAAAAATTTACTAATAGTTACGATATCTTAAAAGGTCTAGAATGTCCTAATAGATATATATTTTTGACACATGCCCAGAATACAATACAGGAAAAAAATTGCAACACCTGGAAGGATTAATGCCATTTTAATGAAACGCAAACAGCTGTTAGCATACACTGAGATGTGCGATTGATTGCATTATTAAAAAAAAGTATGGAAAATTACCACTTTACCTACCTGGTAAAATGATAGCCTTTCCGCCTTGTTCATGAATGCATTACTGCGCCCCGCGCAGCAATGCATTCATTAACACGGCGGAAACACACCACGAACTCTATAATGTTCTCCTGAGGGATAGAACACCAAATAGCGCGAAGTCGCTGTTCCATTTCAGCGACAGTGGTTGGCGCACCTTTTGGATGTTGTTGGAACTGTCGGCCCATCATGTTCCAGATGTGTTCAATAGGTGAAAGGTCCGGCGAGCGTGCCGGCTATGGTAGTACCTGAACGTTTTGCTCGTGTATATACTGCAGAATAATGCGGGCTGTGTGTGGGACGGGCGTTATCTTGCTAGTAAAAGAATCCGTGCTGCTGAACAAATGGAACAGCCACTGGCTGCAAAATGTTGGTAACATATCGTTGGGCGGTTAAAGATCCCCTTATTTTGACCAGTTCTGACCGAAATATGTCACCCCACACCAAGACACCGGGTGCTGGAGCTGTGTGACGATGGCGCACGCACTGGGTGGCGTTTCTTTCCCTTGGATGACGGCGAACATATTGTCTACCATCGTACTGACCAAGACTAAAACGAGATTCGTCTCTAAACGAGTACTCCACTCTTATTCGTTCCAGTTCTGTCTGAGGCGACACCACTGAAGACGTGCTTGCATGTGGGCAGATGTGAAGGACAAGCGCAGTGCCAGACGATGGGCTCGCAATGAAAAATGTAAAAGCTTGTTGTTTACCGTCCGCTTGGTAGGTATTCGAGATTGCCAGTCTTTTGCAATTGCGTTGTAGTCGCGAATCTTCACGCAATTCCATGCGTCGCAAATGGTGGTCCTGTCGCTCTGTGGTCATGCGTCGTTTTCCTGGTTCTTGTCGGCGTGTGCTAGATCGTTCTTGAACCCACTGGCGCCATATGTGTACGATGGTGGTGGGATTGCGGCTAACAAGGTTGGCCACATCTCGGTACGACAAACCAGCTTCTTTAAAGCCGATGATTCTTCAACTCTCAAAGTCTGTTAACTGTTGAAACGGCTGTCGACGTCTGCGTAAGGGCATCTTTAGCGGTTTAGAACAATTTCCACAACGTTTTGTCGTTTTTCTGCTGAGGTCCTGCCATCCTCTCAGATCTCCTACTGTGGCATATAAACTGACAGGCTCCTGTCAGACCTCTGTGGCAAGCAGCTGCTTGAGGGGGTATTTATTTTTTTATTATTATTATATTTGTCAACCTGGAGCTTTGGTTGCCTTTATCTGTGTTTGCCTGCTCCGCACCTGTGACGTCAGCTCGCGCCTGTCCAATCGTTTCGATCGTCCTACAAACCCAATAAATTCCCATGCATTTCCATATACTACCGCCTCCCTAAATTTCGCTACCTTTGCATAACTTCTTGCAAGTGTTGCATTTTTTAATTCCTGTTGCGTATAAATTAGGACATTTCGTAAAGCGCGTGAAAAATGATGTCAGAAGTGACAAGTTAGAGCAACAAACATCTAAATCTCTTCGCTGTTGACTACGTTAAGGATACAGGAATGATTCCTTTTAATTAGTGATATTCACAGTGTTGTAGATTTACGTAAAATTTTGCTTTTTCAACTCGCCTTAGGTATTTAACAGTTCGTTTTAATACTTTTAACCATATTTGTGTGCTATAAACATTTCTTTTTTTAGCAATTTAATGTGGTAACTTTTTAAGCTACAAGAGAAAATTTTTACTTGAATATTTAATTATGAAGAAAAAGTATAATAAAATTGTATTTTATGCAAAAGCGAATATTTTTCATCACACTAAGATATTTATTACGATTTCTTTTACTTTCTAGCATTGTTTTAATTAGTATGAAAGAGTATTTTAGTTTTTTAGAAAACTTCAAACTATTGTTTTTTAATCTTCTTTTTTTTTTGAATGACTAAACACTTAATACATAATGCAATAGTTTGGAGGTGGATTTCGCTTTAAAACCTTTTTCTATAATTAAAAATTTCGCGGAACACTTTAAAATTGCCCCCTGGATGCAGGTTGAAAAAGACTGGTAAATATTGCTGTTTAATAGCATCAGTGAAAAGATCCAAAGATACAAAAACAGAGTATTGTCTTGAAACATATTAAGTGAAAAAAAATATATTAATCAAAAAAGGTGCGAAAAGAGGTATGAATTAAAAATTTCACTTCCTGTGGCGAGGTATTTAAAACTGATGATTTTCTGCTTTAGGATAGCGTTCTCTTATTGCATTGATTACGCTGCATGAATTTGATTTAAAAAAATTTATAGGCTACCAAGCATTAGACTCATTTCTGTTCATTTTGTTATAATCTTCCTTTCCTTCTCCTTCCTATCTGTCAAGAAGTGAAATCAACGCGCACTTGCTATTATATCTAAATTAAAAACATTGTCAATTGCCCCTCTATGACGGAATGGTGGGAATCGTCTGATACTGCCCATTTATTTTTATATGTTAGAATGATATATGGAAATGATTAGTTTCCCAATAAAATCGATGCAGAATGTGGGAGAGACATAAAGTAACCGGTAATGCGGATAATAGGAGTATTTGGCTAATGGCAATAGGGATCCAGAGTAGTTAGGAAATCATCATTACAGGTTATGGAAGTTTAACACCACATGTTCTGTACTGTATATAAGTGAGGGTCAATAATTTAATTCAGGCAATGTGGTTACATGCTACAGTGCCAATACATGCAGTCTGCGCTAACATCAGATTTCACTGTAAGGTACTCAAAATCGTCAGGAGGAGCCTGGAACTACCAGCTGTACGTCAAAAAAAAAAGAACCGCCTTCTTCGGTTACCAGATGTGCACCACAAAAGAAGAGATATCCGGAGACAGACTGTAGCTAAGCCTTCCTCATCTTTAACCAAGATTAGGCTCACCATAATACCTGCGATGATGTATATGATATCCAGCTAGATTAAGAATACCCAGAATGCCCAGAGGCTAGACTGAGTTTAGTTTATCCATTGCTTTGATTACCACTCACCGTTACCATGGGCGCCATCGATTGCATTGGTGCCAGTATAAGGCTAATTGGTTTGATGAATGGTAACGTGTCATATTTCATGAGGAGTTCCATTTCTGTTTGAGTGCATTTGATGGACGGACATGGGTGTGCAAAGGTCGAGGTCACAGAGCTGATCCATCTGCAATTCTGGAACCTCACGCTGCGTAAACGGTGAGAGTAGTGCCATTTAATTTAGCTGTTTGTAGCTAATGGCTACAAATTAAACGACACTACCTATCCAATACCACATATATCATCAATACTTATCCAATATCACATATAGTGTGTGGCGTTATGTAAATAACGCCACACACTATATGTGATATTGGATAAGTATTGATAATATATGTGGTATACACTATATGATATCACATATAGTGATATCACATATGTATAGTGATATACACTATATGTGATATTGGATAATATCACTAATGTGATTACACAACCAGAATATCACAACTGTGATGATCACTACTGTGAATACACAACCAGAAGTGTAGTTTGATCACTTCTGGTTCATCGATGATATTTTCGTAGTAGTTGGAAATCTGCTTTTGGACACTACTCTCAGCAATATAGACATGACCACATAGCACTAGCTTCAAAGAGTATTTACTCAATATGGACATCATTACTCTGTTTAACGTTGCAAGGACAAGCGACCATACCTTGATATCAAATTCCATTTTCGAGCATCTTTCCCACCTACCAAATATTATGAATTGTTAAAGCCTGGGCTTTAAAAATTCGTAATATTTGGTAGGTGGGAGAGATGCTCGAAAATGGAATTTGATATCAAGGTTGGAGGCTCAAAAGCAAAACTTGATATGGGCACGGCTCAAAGGTGGAATAATGCAAATGGTATTGTTTTATGTTGGCATCATCAATATGTGAAATTGCATTTTAAAAATTAAATTTTACTACGAGTTTGTCTCGCTGTTCCTTATCCTAATGCATTGGTACTATTTCTAAGTCTAAGTCGCAACAATAACTGCATGCATTACGCTTAAAGGTAATCTGACTGATAATGAGTAGGTTATCTAACACATTTTTCCCCCTTAACTTGAGTCGCTTGTCCTTCCAACCATTTATATTTAAACTTAAGAGGATTTTAACCACTCTTTCAGAAGAGGACACTTTGAATGTCACATACTGTATTTTAATATGAATAGCTCTGTAGCTGATTGCAATTTAGTGCTTTTATTTTTTTAATATATTTTAATTTTCTAATTTGCAGAGTAACGACAGTTGGCAAGGCCAAGACGGTGATCAAGTAAGTTTCGTTTCTACCCATCTTTTGCACTCAAATGCCTAGTGAAGAAACTGCTTTAAATTTTACTAGAGGCAAAAGAACAAAGATTTCAAATAAGTAGTAATATTAAAAATATCGATGCAGGGCTTGAAAAATTTTAAGAAGTTCCCGTCCTCAAGAATGGGGAGCAAAAAAATTACTCGTTCTCCGAAAATTCCTGTTCTGTACATAAAACTAATAAATTTGTTCCTATGTACCTAATTTTTAATATGATATTTATAGTTCAATTACAAAAAAAACCTACTCAAATATTTTTACTATTCAATCCTGTAAATGATAAATTAAAGTTACACAAATAATCTATTTATTAAAACTAGAAGAAAGTGTATCGCCTCTGGCGCATATGGAAATTTCGTTTTTCCATATGCGCCAGAGGCGATATGGAATGGAGTTTTTTTGTTTTCCTACTGTTCCACACCTTAAAAGTTTTAATTTGAGTTAACGGATGATGGGGGAAATGCAAATAGTGGTATTTATTAGAATTGTGCATCGTCAAAAGTATTTTTTTCCCTTAAATTTAAAAAGTTTGTTTTCTCTTACACTGAAAAAAGGGGCAGATTGTTGTTCTCAGTGGAATTTTTCTACTGCCGAAATTTCAACCATAAACAGATCACTTGCAACATTCACTAAAAGTTTCGCCGTTTCCACATTTAGTGATCTGTAACGATATAAATTTAAACATCCTAAGGATTTGAAATATGCGAATTATATTTCATTAGTACCAATTCAATTAAAAAAGAGTTTTTCAGTTATCTCTTAAAACGAATTGCATTTTTCACCACCCTAGGTGTTCGAGTCCCAGCTGGGTCAGCGTTGAGATTTATCTCTGCAAATTTCCCCGCCCTGCCCACAGTCAGTAGGGGACACCGATGGTCTTAGTAAAGGTCGTCGTCCGTCGGATGGAACGTTAAGCCGTGGCTCCGTGTGTGGGAGAGCCATACTCTGTGCACATTAAAGAACACGCTGGATGGCCTTGACGGGAGGCTACCATCTGTCTCCCAAGAGCTGTCCCAGTGGGTCCCCTCCTCCAACCTTCTCTGAGCCTTCGGGGTCCTTGTGACCTGGCCATTTAGCCCATGGTAAAAGAGAGATAAAACAACCCAAACCACCCTGGACGGTAAGGGATCAACTCATTGCTTCAGCGGAAACTTCATAACCATCACATTCCACCTTACTAAATTTAAAATTTGTAACATAAATACATCATTTGAAAATATTGGTTAAAAATTTTGTAATCATTGATTTTTTTTTCTCCAACGGTAGAGTGACAGTTATAGCCTTTGGGAGATTCGGAAAGTGCGAATTGTAATATTTGATCAATACTTATCCAACCTAAAAAAAAATTTTATGTCGTGAAAAAGAAATGGTTATCACTTAAAAGAAAGAAAAGGAACATAGTTGCGTTCTTCCCCCTAGGGGTAAGAGGTCAAATGTTACCAAATGAAATATCATAACATTTATCTTCCACCACCAAATTTCAAATTTCTAGCGTAATTGCGTCGTTTGTAGTATTGGTTTAAAGTTTTGCAATTTTCAACTTTTTCCTCCGTTAGATTATTCAATTATAACTTTTATGAGATTCGGAAAGTACGAATCGTAATATTTCATAAATATGTATCCAATTCAAAATGAATTTTTAATTTATTCCTAAAGACAAAAATGTCGAGTCTACAGACGGAACAGACAGGGACAAAGTAAAAATATTGTCTTTCTTTTTTTTGGAAAAATTAAGAAAAAGCGAATAATGAAAAAAAGTTTGTAATGGAAAAAAAAATTATCAAGCCGTCCGCGTGGACGTCACATTCTGTAATTTTCAGTCGTCCTCCAGTAAATTGTAGTCAGTATCGATGTGTCAGATTCATAAAAATCCACTACATGGATCATCTGAGTAGAGCTAGCTTTTTTTTAAATTACCTATCTGTTAGTGGAACATTTATGAAATTAGCCCTTTTGTCTTCTGTTTATGGTCCATGCACCTATCTGTAACATACCCATGCTAGTTAGAGAATCTTACTCAGATTTCACTATGAAAAGCAGTATTCAGTAATAAAAAGTGTTTTTATTGAAAAATGAGACTGAGGATAAAGATCTCGATCAAATTTCTATTTTTATCAATATTCATTTAGTGTATAAAAATGTTTTGGAAGTAGAATACAGTCGAACTTGGTTGTAACGAGCACGGAAATAACGAGATCACTGCTGTAATGAGCAAAACGTCATAATGATTTTAATTTACGTGTGTTTCCATACAATTGCTCATTTTTATAACTAGCGTACCACTCGGATATACCGTACAAATTTTGGTAATTATGGAAACATGCA
Source organism: Ryuthela nishihirai (assembly GCA_038380435.1). NCBI lineage: Eukaryota > Metazoa > Arthropoda > Arachnida > Araneae > Heptathelidae > Ryuthela > Ryuthela nishihirai. Next base: position 29,065,854 of record JAWZYU010000002.1, on the reverse strand, counting down.
AACATTCTTAATTACACGGGTAATCGGAAAAAAGACGATAAAAATGATGACTGTGATAATGATATGATGGATGACAAGTGAAAGTGAATCAAAATCAGTGCCGACAATCTCCCAAGCTCAAGGTGCAATGGACACATTAGTTAATTTTTTTTTGAAGGAACTGGGACAAATAATAATGAAACTTTTAACGCGATGAGTGTTTTAAGGGGAAATATCAAAGTGAAATCTTTAAAACAAACATCAATTTTAAGATTCATAAATAAAAAGACTAATTGAAATCGTGTTTATTTTTAATTAGTATTGTTTTTAATTACAGAGAAATAAATTGTATTTAGTATTAAGTTAATCAAGGCTTTAAAATTACGGACAAATTGTGTTTAATATTAAGTGTATTTAGTTTATACTAGTATATTAATACAAATAATATGTAGGTATGTAAATATATTATTTTCTCTCTCTCTAATATGTCTTTTGTTTCTTGAATCTATCTTTTTATCAAGATATTGAGAATTAAAAGAAACAGGAGGCAGATTTAATTCATCATAAGTTAAATCTGCCTCCTCTTTCTTTAGAGAGTAATGGTTATAACGAGGAAATTTTGTCCGTCTCCTGATGTTCGTTATAACCAAATTCAACTGTATTAACAACATCAATCCTAATAACAGTAATTGATCTGAAAAGGCAGGTTAAAACGAATGTAATAGCCGTTACATTGAACTGTTGCGAAATTAAATATATGCACTTATCCTAGTAGTTCAAATTGTAATTTTATTGTATGTAATTAATTATATCTATAATTTTTGCCAATTTTAAATGATATTTACAGGACGATAAGGAATGCCCTTAGCTTCCATAAATCTTTAAATACTGACCAAACACTAAAAATCGAGATTAAATTTGATTAAGGTACTTAAAGATTTTCCATGAAAACCGTGTTTTACTGAGCTCAGAATCCGATTCCCTGTTAACATAATATAGGTCTATATATATTAAGCAGCTGCTAGGTTTAAATTATGCGCATATAATGAACTCATTTATAAATTTGAAATATACAAGGCTGTTTCATCGTTATAACTGAGTACCACTGTAAAAGTACGCAGTGGGAAAAAAAAGGTATTAATGCTTTGGTTTCAGTGTAAATAGGCTTCTACAAGTGAATTCTAATGATGAGGTCAAACATTTAAAATTTTTAAAACTGTTCTAATTTCGTAATTGCCGTTTAATTGTTTATATCCATGATTAACTGAGTACTATTTTTGAAAGTAAAAGAGTAGATTTGTCATTCCACTAATTGCAAAAGCCAGATTTTGATCTATATAGATATAAGGCTATTGAGAATGTTTCAGTTAGGTACTTAATACTTTTGCTCAGATAAGCGGTATTTTCCACACACACACAAGAGCTTTAATTATTATGTTTTCCATATCGCTTCCATGCATTATTGTATCAATTTAAGTGGCATGCATCTTATTACCACTAACCATGTTTATGCCGCTTGCGCAGTATTCAGCAGTGTACAGAGTTTAGAGAAGAGCTTACGTGAGTTATCTAAGTAACCCAGTTACCTAAGGCCACATTTTAATAGCTCTCACTTGGTCACCAGCTAACCAGCCTAGTTCTATGTTTCTCAGTGGTAACAGATTATCCCATAGAGGTGAGTGTTTCAGCTTCATTGATTTCAACCAATTAATTGTAATCAGAAAGATATATTAAGTGTAATACTGTAATGCTGTACAGTTAACATTTGTTGATCATCATAGCAAAAAGGTTGCCATTGTCGCATTGCAGTCAACTCTTTTATTCGTGTATTGACTTAATCTTGTTTTTCCAATCGTTAAATAATATCCATATTTCAAACATGAGACTTTTACTAAAGAACGTAAATTTAATACGTTTTAGAAAAATTCCCCTTCTTAATAGTACAAAAAATATTAAAGTTCTAACCGAGTTAATACTCATTATGGTGATTTTGAGATTTTCCAAAATTTCTACACCACACACACATACACACAAACACCAGTTTATTATAATATCATACAATTAGAAAAGGTCTCGTTAGAAGAATATCCAATAGAAATATTTAGCGTAGACGGGCGCCGATTGAGAATGCATATGATTCTTCTACCAACGCACCAACGTCAGCTCTTCTCCAGTGCGTTCACTCATTTTTGGTTACGGATTCGTAAACTGCTGAATGCTATCTCTGTATCAACGGATTTCGGTCCCTGTGATTCTGTAGATATTTAACCAACATGTTCTAAATTTTGTACTCTGTTTATCATGCCTCCCCCCCCCCCACCCGTGATTAAAATTTCAAGTCCTTTAATCTCGAATGGTTTTGCTATTGTGAAGGATCTGGCATCAGTTTACCACGGAGATCGGTTTCTGAGCTTCCTCTGTGCTATAAACAATTTCATTTCTCAATGAATTCTGAGTTCTGTGAACGGAGAAGTTAATGCAGAAACCTGCAGGGGGCGATTAACTATAAACTGCAAACTTTTTTGTGGGCCACATCCCCAATTGACCACGTTTTGTATTGAAAAATCTCACCTCTTCCGTTCTTACACTTATTTTCGTTTGTCCTTTTTTTTACGGTATACGTAAATAATTTTGACTCAAATTTTATGGCTTATAACAATTTCCAGTAAAATTTGATTAAATGTGTTCTAATATATTTCGAGATATGCTCATTTTATTGATCCATGCTTAACTTTTGACGAGCAGTTAGTTGTAAGTGATGTATTCATTTAGTGTTCGTGAAATGTATAAAAAAAAATCTGCAAGTACTTTTAATGGAAGTCAACCCTTGCACGCAAAAATTATTTTATAAACGCAGTCACGTTCATTGCAGTAATGTTGTCTGTGATGAGAAAGTTAAAATCAATGAAGTTGAAACATCCACCAGTAGCCACATTGGCACAATTAGCGTACACTAACAAAAGAAAAAAAAAATCCAATAGCGTTATTCTAGTTGGGGCTGAAAAAAAATTTCTTTTGGGTAAATAAGTAAAAAAAAATGACTTCTAGTAATTGATTAACACACTGATCAAACAAGTGTCAGGCAGCGCTCCTTGATACCACGACAACAACGTATCCAGCTGGTATCCATCAAGAAAAATAAATGGCGATGGGGCTTAAGGAGTCTTGCCCCGGTAGCTTCGTCACTCTGATAAGAGAAAGTTTTAGGGCACTGATAAGTTTCTAAATGGCAGTGCAATATATCTTTTAACGCGTGCGATAAAAAGCGTAGCGTTTCTTATTAGTTTTGCTGCTGAACTTGAGTAATTGAAATATCAGTAAAAATTCATCGGATGACATATAGAGCTATTAAGATTATCGGAGAGTTTTTGTTTTTCGCGACGGACAAAAACAGCCGTAATCCTTAGATATGCTTCTTTTAATTATATATAGAAATATTTCAATTTGCCTGAATTAACATATGAATTCTTAAAAACTTAGCCGATTCAGTCTCTTATACCCTTGTAATAGTAACTTAGTATTAGAGATAGTTTACGTGATATTTTCAGCTTTTGTGTATTTATTCAGTTAAATGCCTGCATGTAAAAAATAACTTTTTTCCTTATTTCATGAAGTTTTGTAGTGCTCTGGCTGAAAGAGATTTGAATAAAAGAAGTGTAAATATTGAAATAACATTATAATTAGTATTATATTTAGTAGCATACAAATAATCTTTTGAAGTATTTGTTTAGTATGCTTCTATACAATCCTTCCCAAGGGATGAGCGTACAGGGCAAATGCTGGTAGATTAATTCTGACCAAGATCCATATTTGTATATCTAGAAACTGGCAAGACTTTTTTTTCCTAAACCCAGGTTGATTCAGTACTGCTTTGCCAATAATTTTATGACTGGTTTGGAGGTGTTGAATAGACGCATGTCATAGTCCTCAAGTCATAAATGTTTCTGGTTGTAGCTTGTAGAATATTTTTTCTTCGCGTTTGCACTGTTTAAATATAATATCCAAATGTCCATTTTTGTAAAATAATATTTGAAGCATTTCTTTTGCAATCGATATAAAACATATGCGAATTCCAGAATAGTGAAAATGGAAAGGATTTAATGCTCCTTCCTTTGTGAAATGTAATCCTTGAAACATTCACGCATTAGTTAGCAAATTTGTATTGAGCTTAAATTTAGATGTTTTTTTTCACTGTTTCCATTCTTAGTAGATGATGACTTGGATACTCACTTAACAAGCCCTTTATAGGAAATCTTGTAATCAAAATTATCTGTTCGTAAGTTGTTTTCGTAAACCATTAATTATTTAAAAAATTGAGTTCGAATCTATATACATTTAAAGCCCCCATGTTTTACTGAATTAGCCTGAAACCGTTCATCTGAAATTCACTAGTAGTTTATTGCGGAAGAGGGGAATTTCCCAGTGTGCATATTTATTTTGTATCGTTATCTATAGATCTATCACGACAACTTCATATTTGCACACCAAAGACAAGCCAAAAGCATATTTAGTTGCTTCGTCTTTTCATATATATAGATAAATTCGAGTATACCAACATTAGCTCAAAGCTGTACTGTGTAAGCGAAATATCGTTATCTTTAAATCAACTCTGTCACTTTCGGGGTAGAAAGTGTTAACATATACTATGTGCTGGTATCTGTTTAGAATAGGTTATAAGCAGAAAGAAAATCGAAACAAAAGCATTTTGTTACAGTTAAAAACTGCTTTGAAACGTTTTAAAATATTGAATACTTTTTCTAGAGGTAAACGTAAAACGTTATTCTCATGATCTTTATCAATCTCTAAAATTGATTAATTGAACCAACATGTCCTAAATTTTGTACGCTGTTTCTCATGCCCCGTGTTTAAAATTTCAAGTCCTTAAACAGAACGTAATTTATAATCTCGGATGGCTTTGCTATTGTGAAGGATCTGGCATCCTTCACAAAATAACAAAAGTAGCATTTGTGAACAGCGCAACTACACCGAATTGATTACAGGGTATTTATAAACTATTCCTTTAACTGTTGTTAAGGATCCTTTCAAAACAACTTATTTATTCCTTCTTTCAAAACAGCTTTTTTTTATTCCTTTAACTATTGTAAGGCTATATTGTAAGGTTATTGTATAACTATTGTAAAGTTTATAAATACCCTGTAAATCAATTCGGTGTAGTTGCGCTGTTCACAAATGCTATTTTCTTTCTATGCCATGCTTTCTCGCGTTTTCAAAAATGGACAAAACCAAGAAACTTAACTCGATCATCCTGATAGTGCACAATATATAAAAACTGATCACGACATGGGCCAAGAGCATTACTTATAAAGTGTATATACGAGGGGCGTTCAAAATGTTCTTGACATGCATCTGCAGAACAAAAACATTGCACTTATCAAAATTTTGTTTACTGGACCTTCAAAGTTCTCCCCTCCATCATCTATGCAAAGTTGCAGACATCTACGCCAATTCTGGAACACTTGGTGTTACTCCTGTTAAAGAATACTTTGCAGCTCTGAATGAACGCATTGTGCAAGGTCATGCACCTTGAAAACGGCTTCCCAGCAAGTTTATTTTTAATTTTTGGACACCACATTTTTCGTGCTTCAGATAGTCTGTAATTTGTCGGGTTTTGTGAGCATTGGCAATGGCGTGACGAAGGAGATCACCCTTGACACATCTGTTGTTTGGCGCTGCTCCTTCATCTCCTTAACCATTTTCCGCAAAGAATGTGGTCTAGTATTGACCATTTATAGTCACTTTTTCAAGTAAGCTATTCCACTTCTTAGAAATTAAAAAAAAATATATTAACATCCTCTTCCTTGAACGAAAGTCTTGTTGGAAGAAGATTTAGTGATGCGGTTCATCTTCCCCAAACCATAGTTGTCGATCTTTCTGGGAGTTGTATAATAATAAAACCACATCTTTGTTTTTATTACTGTACAACTCCTGGACCTTCACCGGTGACAATGTCTGTTAACCATTTTGGGGTCACTAGGTTCAAACATCGCCAGCATCACCTTGCCCTAGTCGATTCTAGCCCTTTTTTTTGCTGTTCTGTCAATTTGCGTGGTACCCATTTGGAATAGATCTTTCAGAACTTTAAGTGTTGATGAATAATTGTTTCCACACTGCCAATCGTTACACTGACATCTAAACTTATTTTCTGAACGGTGATGTGTGGGTTTTCCTTAATGAGTTCACGAACGTCAGAGATGGTTCTCTCGTTCAAGTCCTCCTTCAGTCTTCGAAGCTCTGCCATCTTTCTCTGAATATTCACATCCATCCCATAACAGTGCCATATGAACAGGCATGATCCCTATATACTTGATAAATTAGCATGATTTTTTTTAGAGTCCAAGCTGCATGGCACATTATCCTGCTGAAAGAAGACACTACTAGAGGGGTATACCATTACCATGAAAGGATGTTGTACCTGGTCTGCAATGATGTGTAGGTAGGTGGTATACGCCATAGTTTCCTGCACATGAATGACTGGACCCAGGATTTCCCAGTAGAACATTGCCAAAGCATTACACTTCCTCCACACCGGCTTGTTTTTATCCCATAGTGCATCCTGGCCCCAACACTTCCCCAGGTAAACGATGCACACGTACGCGGCCGTCCACATGGTGCAACAGGAAATGAGCTTCATCAGACCAGACGACCTTCCAATCATTTAAAGTCCAACATTGTAGGCGCTTCCGACGGTGAACCGAGGCTAGCATGGGCACTCGGAGTCGCTTGTGGCTACGCAGCTCCATTTTTAGCAGGGTTCGATGTAGTGTGTGTTGTGACACATTATTGCCGTCACCAGCATTCAAATTACGGGCGAGTTGCACCGCAGTATCCCTTCTGTTGGCTCGTACCATATGGGATAGCCTTCGCTCACCTCTAATATTGATGAGCCTTGGTCGGCACACTCCTTGTCGGCGGTTTGTGGTTTCTCCCTCCTCAGACCACTTTTTGAAAGTTTTACCTTGTGGGGTACTCACGGTCAGACGTGGTTAGTACAACCACGTCTGACCGTGAGTACCCCACAAGGCTTGCCGTCTAGGAAATGCTGTGACCCAGTTGTCTGGACATTACAATTTGGCCTTTGTCAAACTCACTTAAGTCTGCTGCCTTTCCAATATGAAGAACAAGAATAACACTGATTAACAGAGCTCAGTATCAGGTGTTATTTATACTGTTTCATAACCTTCACACACGTTTCTTGGGGCGGGGGTGGCTCAGTCGGTAGCACGCCAGGCTCGTAATCTGCAGTTCCCAGGTTCGAGTCCCAGCTGGGTTAGCGTTGAGATTCATCTGCGCAAAACTCCCCGCCTTGCCCACGGTCAGAAGGGGACACCAATGGGCTTGGAAAGGCCGCCGTTCGTCGGATGGGACGTTAAGTCGTCGCCCCATGTGTGGTAGAGCCATACCCTGTGCACGTTAAAGAACACGCTGGATGACCTTGACGGGAGGCTACCATCTGTCTCCCAACAGCTGTTCCAGTGGGTCCCCTCCCCCAACCTTCTCTGAGCCTTCGGGGTCCTTGTGACCTGGCCATTTAGCCCATGGTGTGCAAAAAAGTGCCGCTCAGAGGTAAAACAACCCAACACACGTTTCTTGAAGCTAAAGGACGTATTGCATTGCAAACCTTCATTCGCTCATGGCGTTGATGCCTCTATTTCATTTTTCATACACATTCGGAACTTTGGTGTTTCCCAAAAGACCTTTAATGAGGTCAAAGCAACGCTTTCTTTGTGGTTTAGAATTACTGGGAAAGTGGTATTCATAACTTCTTTTATATTAGGATCTTTGAAAATCGCTTTTTTAGTTTGGCTTCGCTTAATTTTTGGAATTTACGTCGTAGGTACTGAATATCATTATCCTTTTTTATCTGTCGCTTTCGCGAAGTTTTCCAGTAGCCCAAGTTTAATGTGCAGTATTGATCACACTTTCCTGATCCAACGGTAGATGATTTTTCATATATTTTTGCCAATAGGCGATACTTTCGTGAGGGAGACACTGTTTGAACACTATAATGCTTTCTTGCTCTAAAATTCTTCTTTCTATGCTTTCTTACACAAAAGAAACAGTATTTCGTATATCCAAAAGCGCTGAAAACGTTCTGTAACTTTGAAATTTCAATATATGCTCATCGTAATCTTCAGTTAAAAAACAAATCCACATTTTCGTAAGTCGTTTTCATATTAACTAGTTGTTCGAATAGAATAATATTTCCATTATGGAGGAGTACGGCTTTTAAATTTCGATAAATCAATAAAGAAGTGGCCATTCTTCTGGTTTATGTTCTTGCCTGAATACTTATATTAGCTCATATAAGTCGTTCCAGGAACTTAGGTCACTACTCGGGGAGAAGAGCTAAACTCATTTTTGGCGCATACGAAAAATAGCATATTTGTGTTCACTTCTCATGCAGCTTCCATACTTAAAGACTGAATCCTGAAAGTTATTCCTTAACATTTGAGAGATTTTGGTCTCAAACATGATCGTTTATTTATGAGTGATAAGTTGCGTTCCTTCCGACTTTTCAAATAATATTTGTATTGGCAGCAGTGATTTCCGTTTTATAAATTTTCTGTTCTCCATCGTAACAGTACAACCTATAAAATTAAGATTCATTGGAATCCGATCTTTCCGAATTAAGAAATAAACCAGCAGAAATGATGTGTGCAATGTATATCCTATACTCTAAAGCGAGCAATTCTTGTGTGTGTGTATGTATCTATGTAGGTAGGTATGTAATCTTGAAAACGGACCTTAGGATATTGATGAAATGCGACTGAATCTAGAGTTTTCGGGTGCGTGAAAGCGATTTAGCTAGGTCTCGACTTTCGGAAAACTCATTTAGGGGGTCATCTGGGGTTACCCCCTTTTCCTAGTCCTGGTAGATCTTTTTTGTATTTGAAGAATAAAATAATAATAATAAAAGGTGTGATGATGTTCCACCTGAACCAATATGGACCATCCTTTCTAATTGCAATCTCATCGATCGATGATTGCAATTAGAATGGTCTCGACTTTCGGAAAACTCATTTAGGGGGTCATCCGGGGTTACCCCCTTTTCCCAGACCTGGTAGATCTTTTTTGTATTTGAAGAATAAAATAATAATAATAAAAGGTGTGATGATGTTCCACTTGAGCCAATATGGACCATCCTTTCTAATTGCAATCTCATCGATGAAGTCTTCGGAAATTGCCTTGCCCATGAAAACTGTGAAGGGATGAAGGACCGAGCTATACTCGCTCCATTGAGCGAAGATGTCAGTAAGATCAACGCCCAGATCATCGAGCAGTTGCCTGTCTGTGATTCCTCTTACATTATTAGTCTTAACGATTTTGACTTAGTATTACAATCTTTGGAAATAACATAGAAATATATAAAATTTTGTATTCACAGCAAGTTTATCACTGAGTCCACCCTTTTTCGGGGTGGGGGTGGCTCAGTCGGTAGCGCGCCAGGCTCGTAATCTGCAATTCCCAGGTTCGAGTCCTAGCTGGATCAGCGTTGAGATTTATCTCCGCAAAACTCCCCGCCCTGCCCATGGTCAGTAGGGGACACCGATGGGTTTGGAATGGTCGCCGACCGTCGGATGGGACGTTAAGAGGTGGCCCCGTGTGTGGGAGAGCCATACCCTGTGCACGTTTGAAACCCCCCCTGGTTGGCCTTGACGGGAGACGACCATCTGTCTCCCAACAACTGTTCCAATGGGTCCCCTCCTCCAACCTTCTCTGACCTTCGGGGTCCTTGTGACCTGGCCATTTAGCCCATGGTGTGCAGAAAACTGCCATTCAGAAGTAAAACAACCCTGTCAACCTTTACCGAGCAAAGCTCGGTCTTCCAGGTATAAGTATAATATAACAGGAAAACATGCCAACTTCAAATAATCAAAGATGTTGTTAGCGTGTTTGCGTATTGATCAGAGGGACTTGGGTTCGAGAACCGAGTAAGGGTTAATTTGTTTTATCTCTGAGTGGCGCTTTTTTGGTCACAGTGGGCTAAATTTGCCAGGTCACAAGTACCCCGAAGGCTCAGAGAAGTTGGAGGGAAGATGTTAGTAGACAGATGATAGCCTCCCACGAAGACAATACAGCTGGTTCTTTAACTTTAATGTGAACAGATATAGCTCTCCCGCATACGGTGTTATGGTTTAACGTCCCATTGAACAGACAAAGCTTTTCCAAGCCCATTGTTGTTCCCCACTGACCGAGTGCAGAGCGGGGGAGGTTTGGGGAGATAAATATCAATACTAATCCATGTGGGAACTCGAACCTGGGAATTGCAGATTACGAGCGGGCTACCGACTGAGCCCCCCCCCCCCCGTAAAAAATGGATGTTTGTGTTGGTTGTCTTTCTGCTGAGTCTCGCCTCCTTCACAGACCTTCTCTGTGGCGTATACACTAACATTCTTCTGTCCGACCTCTGTGGCAAGCAGGTGCTTGATTAAGTATTTATTATTTTTGAATAAGGAATAAGTGATAAATAATTAATTTATTATCCCTTACGCAGCTGCTTGCCACAGAAGTCTTATAGAAGTTGTCAGTTTAATACCCCCAGAGGAGATCTGTGGGAAAGGCGAGAGGACATTTAGTAACAAATCTAGTAAGCTTCATCGTCAGTAGATTTTTCACCTTGAGCTGGTAACATTCTGATAATCTACTCTTCAAAATTTTCAGTTTTGTGAGTATGAACACTCTCTCCTAGCTTAATTCTCTGTGTTACTGTTTAGCTTCCCCTATTATTATATACACCGTCATATCAGAATAATATGACCCCCCATTCCTATTATTAGGTAAGTGGTCATATTATTCTGATACGACTATATATATATAAAATACCCAGATTAGAGAAACATTTTCATTATGGTGAGCCAAATCCATTTATACACGTGTGATCAAGATGAACAGATTTTGCTTGATGTTGTCTTAGGCACATCAACACCTTTGTTTGCATCTCCCTCTCTGCATAGAAATTTCTCGCCTTTGTTTTTTTATGTCATAACGCCCTCCCGTCATCCAGCGTGTTCTTTAACATGCACAGTGTATGAATCTCCCGCACACGTGCCACAGCTTAACGTCCCATCGGACGGACGGCGGCCTTTCCAAGCCCATCGGTGTCCCCTACTGATCGTGGATGGGGAGTTTTGCGGAAATAAATCTCAACGCTGACCCAGCTGGAACTCGAACCTGGTAACTGCAGAGTACGAGCCTGGTGCGCTAATGACTGAACCACTCCCGCCCCCAAATTTTAAAAGGTTTGTGGTTTTATGGTGCATTAGTAATTAAGGCTGTAACGCATTTTAAGAGGTTGAGTTTATTAACCTATGGAAGGCTAAAACGTTGATAAAGTTCACAGCTTTTAATAAAAATTGCAGCACACATTTTTCTAATATTTACAAGGTGAATAAATAGAAGTACCTTGCGTGTAGTAACAGGCCATAAGCTTCGCCATACAATCAGAAATTAACTCATCGGAATATTGCCGATGAATTAATTAATTTCTGATTTATATATTAATAAGTGTTGATAGAGAATGGTTGTTTCCAGAAATGTTGATTCTCTTTAGGATCATGTAGTGTTAGTTATCAGAAAGATACAAAAGTTGAACTGTATCCTCATCGGTCATTATTAGGACTGCCGCTTAGGTCTTATGATGGAGCAACAACATTTCATTGTTGCAGAGACGAGTGATTGTCCTGAGAATGGCATTCTGCAGTGATGAATTCCGCTTGGGTTAATAATGAATCCCGCTTTTGTTTATGATGGCATGATTGACGACTGCACCCTACGTCGCACTTCCAAAAATTCCATCCATCCTGCGATACAGAACACCACACAGGGCCAAAATTTGGTCTCATGATTTGGACTGTCGCCATTTCCAACAATAAATCATTTCTGAAGCGGATTGATTATACTCTGACAGCAAGACGATGCATTGAAAACATTCTTTGTCCATGATGACATCCAATATTTCTTTGATCGAATGCCGCACTATGTGTGTATCGTGCATTTACTACTCTAGACACTCTTGAAAGGTTCATCGCCTATCACACATTAAAATACGTACTTTAACCTGAATTGTGGTACATCATTTCGTTTGGATATCAAGACAATCCACTGAAACAAATTTAACTGGGTATTTCTTACAATGTTATTTGGTCATACAAATTTTTATAGAAACAACGATCATTTGCAAAGAATTCATATTTTGCATGGTTGGAAGTTGCTTTCTTCCGCAACCAGTAGAAACCTGACGTCATTCAACGGCCATTTAATTTGCAACAACCCAATACTTGATTTCATCCTGTTCTATTTGCTATTATTCAGTCATGTAAATACATTTCCATATGATATTTAATTGCATTGCTGAAAACAAGTTCGAGTTATGTACACTTTGCCCATAATCCATTTTGAGCACCAGTATGTATCAAGGGCATAGTCTTGACTGTATTAGTCACCTCCAATTCTTTCTCATGAGTAATGGTATTATTGCAACAATTTATATAAAAACTAGAAGAATAACATGCTACCTGTGGCGAATATGGAATGCTCTTTTCAAAAGAGAATGGAATTTATATATTCCACCTTTAACACTCTCAAACAGTAGAAATTCGAGCTAGCAGATGATTGGAAAAACGCAAATAGTAATATTTTATTAGCAGCTATAAAATATTAAATACCAAAATTATTTCTCATCCCTTATAACAAAGAAATGAATTTTAATTTTTTCTCCTGTGATAAAATTTTCAAAATGTTTTGCTGTAATAATTCCAGTGGGCTAATAACTTAATAATGTATATGTTAATGCGGTTGGTAAAGAGTATTTTCAAGTTGAGCAATACGGTCGGTTCACGATTTACTTAATGGTTGCGTTCTTAAAAATGGCCACGTTTATCAAGCATGATTTTCCCATAAGAAATAAAGAAAAGTGTAGTAATAAGGGAGAGTGTGGAGCTTTTCCACAAAACTCATGTTTCCTCTATTTTTTTTTCACTGTACACTATCTATTTGCTACAATAATAAAGACATTATATTACAGTAATGCTAAAAACGAAAGAGAAGCAGCGTATCTACAATAAGAAAGTAATAATTGTTTATGAAATTATTTTAACACACGCTGAGCGCTGTCTCCAATGATTTTGCTGCTTCTGGTTGCGATGGGAATGGAGGGAGGTGGGGCTTTCAGGGTTAGAGAGTCAACTGCGTCAGATAACATTGTAGGGAAAAGTGTAGGTACCTCCTCATCTAATGGCAGATGTTGGGCCTAGGTCAAGGGTTGAGGTTCAACTATTACGCTTTTCTGTTTCTTAAGGTAGGAAAACAACGACATTTGAGAGACTTTTGAATTCTTTTAAAATTTCTGAGTAGCATGCCAAGTTCGCTAAAACGTATTTGGTCACTTTCGGACTTCTCATTAGTGTTAGGATCATCTTCATCTAAGATAGCAACACCTTCCTAGATCAAGTGTAATACCTTCTCCAACCTCTTGCTCTTGACCATACACACTACCTCAATTTCTACCCTTCCCTCCACCTTACCTTCCTTCACTATTTGAATTGACAAACTTCACTACATGAATTGAAAAGAAAGGGTTCACAAACTTCACAGTTGACACAACACAGTCAGGCAGGTAGCATTCACTTGGCATCCTGCACACCAGACTCGTTCGTCGAACTGTCAGATGGTGAAGTGTGATTCGTCAATCCAGAGAACGTGGTTTCTGTACTAAAGAGCCCACCTGCGCCGTTCTTTACACTTCCAACCGATGCTTTGATCTTATTGATGTTAGGCTTGTGCACAGGTGCTCGGCTATGGAAACTCATTTCGTGCCGCTCGCGATGAACTGTTATGGTGCTGGCGTTGCTTCCAGAGGCATGTTGGAACTCGGTGGTGAGTATTGCAATTGAGGACAGGAGATTTTGTCGCACCACCCACTCGGCGGCCCTGCGCTGTCATTTTACGTGCCTACCTCGTCACGATTGCGCTGTTGTTCCTTCTAGGTGTTTCCACTTCACAATAACGTCACTTACAGTTGATCGGGGCAGTTGCAGCAGGGCCGAAATATCCAGAACTGACATTTTGCGAAGGTGGCATCTTATGACTATGCACGTTGCAAATCACTGAGCTCTGCCTGTTCATGCGTGTCTATGAAGTTTCCCAAGCCACGTGAGCCCTTTTGTACCTGTTTTGCCCATGGCAGTGGCGTATATGGGCGAATCCGCTATTCAGAATGGGTGTCGGATACTTTTGATCACATAGTGTATATAGTTATTTATGAAATGGCTTGAAATAATACTTCTTATTTCAGTTTCGATTAATTTCGAAGGTATATATTCTTTTTTCTAGCATTGCTGTCGTTAAATGTTCAACTTTCTATAACTCTTTAAATACTAAAGGAATACGCAAGTAATAGTGTTGAAAATCGATAATTTAAATGACACTTCCCCATAAAACGCTTATTTTAAAAGTTAGCGTCCCATTGACATAACATGGTGTGTGTCATAATTCAATGATCACTCAGTGCATAATAACAAAAGCATTCGGAAACTTCTGTGTTATTTGAATGGCAAATAACATTAATAACTCCCTGACTTTGAAAATAAACTTTTTACGAAAATATCTCGCTAGAGACAAATTGAAGCTCTAATTCATATCTGTGAAACACTCGTTTTTCAGCAGTATTCATTTAAAAATGTAGGGCGAATTTCAGAAGTGATATTTTGGAGTAAAATGTGCAACAATGTTAAATCATCAAATAAGCAAACTCTTTGGTAGGCAACAATGAGACTTTGATTGTTGGCTGCTGCTTGTTGCTTCTGACGATTTTTATGCCAGTTTTGAAAAATGTATAACCGATTAATGGATAAACGTAATGATACGGAGCTTGCACTGTTTTTAATATTACATTATTTGTTAGGTTAATTTTTGGTTTAGGAGCCTCTAAGCGCATAAACTCGGGCTGCGTATAAATGTACATTAATGCGGAGTTAGGGTGAAACAGTTTTAAAACGATACAGTATTAATATTTAAAATATCTTATATATAATTATTGGATCCGTGAGGGCACACTCCTGCTTGGGCAATTGGGTCGCGATTCATGTCTTCCAGGTTATGTTGACGTTAGGTCTTTTCCAGCGCTTGCTGACTCATTGATGGCAGCTTCATTGCTGTGCAAACTGTTGCAAGAGTTTTATCTCTGTTTTAACAGATTTTCGATCCCTATAAATTGCCGAGTACATGTCGACCAGTCCCAAATTTTCGTACTGGTTTCATCTGTGCCTTCCGTTATTGGGTTAAAAATTCAGGTCACTACCTATAATAGAACACGTTCCATTGCTCCAGCATAATTGCTATGTGGACAATAGCATTATTTAACAGTATGGGGAGGCCCGATCTAATTCTGATAGAACATGAATGGAATGCTCTGGGAAGATGGGTTGCTCCCCGAATCCCGCTCCTGCAAGCATCCTGGAGCCTACCCGTGCTTTGGAGGAGCAATGAAGACTACTCGCAACTACTTGCAGCACTGCTGGACAGTTATCAAAAGCATGAGACATCACTGCGACTCTTGCATAGCTGTAAGAGGTGACCACATTCGATGTTGAACCATTTGGCCTTCAACCTTTTACTGCGTAACTGTATTCGTATATAATTTTGGAAATTAAAAAGATTATTTCATTTTTCAACTTCTGTGCCCGGTGTTTATATTTACACCTAACTTCCGATTAACATTCAGCAGATCCAACTGGTCTTTGGGAAAAAACAGAGTTTTCAGGTTCCATAATTTATGGATATATCAAGAATGTATATTATCGTGATCATTTTCCACTCAAATAATTAAAGCTGTATCATTCACAAGTGTTCAAATTTCAATATGCATTATGTAATTATATTAATCAAATAGGAAAATAGTTCGAATAGAAATAGAAAATTGTTAAATGGTGAACCTATCGAATGGGAAAAGAAAAGTAATTAAAATGTGTTTAAGCGTTTTCAAAATGTTGGTAAAACTTCATTTAGAAACGTTGTGTAATTTCAAAATATTTCGATCTCACTCGATTGTTCCCTTTTTTTATTTCAAAACTGACTCGTTAACGAGTTCCTTTCAGTTCGAAGTAGCTGCCATCTTTAATCTCGAAGTAATCTCTATCCATCAACATTCTTAGGAACATGTTTACTGTTTAAACAAGTTACCTGTTTGGTTAAATTCTCTTTCTAGTGTGAAACAGTATTCTTAATTATTTATCGTAGATTTGAATGACGAACCTGTTGTCGGAAATGTACTTTTTGTGTTCTGCATTAGTTTGAACAATATTTCCTGAGTTGTCACGCATTGTTTTGAAGACTCCTACAAATAGTTCTTCCGCTTTTGAATAAGTGAGAAGGGAGTGGCAACGAATCGCCTCTAAGGCGTGCTCTTGTGGGATCGGAGGCTTTATTCACCTTGTCAAGGCACGGATGTTGTGATTAATCACCTCAACTCCGTCAGACACGGGAAGCGTAGGATACTTCGCGATCCCTGCTCAGAAGCCTGAGATTGGAGAGTTGTGTGCCCGCCCATGTGTCACCTGCACACGACGCCACGCTCGAGGATGTGAGGCAACCATCTCGTCATCGGCGCAATCATTTCTCGCTTGGTTGCCTCTCCTCCTCTCGCGACCCCTCACCGTATATATGTGTTGTGTGCTTAGCTGGTTCATAGCCCCTGCACATGTGATGATACATGAGCAGCAGGGCGCTCGGAAGGCGTTATCGCCCTCTGCCACATAGGATGCGGAGGCAGCGGTAAAGGTGATGATGGCCCCGGCCGTGACGGAAGGGGTTGTCTGTTGCGGTTTACGCAGGAATTCCCCAGTCAGCCGTTGCATAGCGAAGAAAAATATACCGTCATTGGTATAGGCTATCTGGGGAACTATCAGTGCAGTGTACGATGCGTGAATGAGTTTATGAGTTTTATTATGGTTATACATCATCTACTCATATGATTTGTTTCGGTTTTCCTTGCAGCATCGTAATATCATTTCATGCAGAAACTAGGAATGGGTAGTGTATTAAAGCAACTGTGCAATAAATGACAATAGCAACGTATATATGATTTAAACTTTCATTTGCTTTTCCGAAAGCAATTTGCTTATACGTTAATTGCACTTCCTGATTAAATTCCGCAATTTGCTTCATCATTCCTATTTTTGACTTTGCAGTAAGCACGATTCTGCAAATGGTCGTATTTCATTTTCAACTAATGTAGAAATCTACCTTTTACATAACCATATGCTATGCATTGATATTTCTAAAACTATAATAACCTAAAAGCATTAATTATTTATATTTTGTATCCAGATAATTCATCATCAATTAATAATCCTAAAGATTTTGTTTTGGTACATAAATAAATTTTATACCCATTTATCAGAAAATTTATCATAATATTTATTGAAAGTCAATCTTTACAACACACACAAAAAGAGAATTTCCGATTTTGATAATAGTTGATAATAATTCGTATTAAATTTGTTTATAATCATTTTTATAATATCCATTTATTTAAGTCATTAACGATACCATTAATTTGACCAATAAATACTCCTAAGTCACCATGAAAAGAAATTATATCTTTAGCATGCAGAATCTATGCACTTACCATTTTGTGACACATTATCATAATTAATTAAAAATAATAATGATCCTAGTACGAGCCATTGAGAGGCGCTTTTATGTAAGAAGGCAGGTTCATACTACATTATAAATACAAGATTTAAAAAAAAAATTCATTTTCAAACGTCAAATTTATACGTAACATATGTATCAGATAATCAAAAAAGTTTGTGCGGTTTTTGAAAGTAAAATGAAACCATAGCTAAAAAGTGTAATTATAACCAGTAAAATTTATAACCTCTCTCTCCAACGAGATACAAGTTTGTAAATTCCACTCCGGTAGAACTGCCGATCTTTGGAAGCGAAGAAAGCACCCAACTCAGTTTGCAGTGCTTCTCGGTTTCGAAATTGTCAGTTGCACATATGATTTCCCAACGCCAAGAAAAGATGATAATCGGATGGCGTGATGTCTGGAAAATACGGAGGGAGGATAGAATTTCCCAGCCAAGGCTGTGGAATTTGCTTGTCTCGGACCGTGACATTTTTGTGAGGGTGAGCATTTTTCCTTTGTTGTCTCGGGTTCGTTACTGTGTGAGGCGAGCATTTGTCACATCACAAAGGCGTTGTGAGCACCTGTCACAACGCCTTTATGAGGAACAAGTGCAGGTTGTGTTTGGAGGAGTACATCTCCAACCCGTTGTAGCTGTGCCGTGTAGACGTCCACAGTGATTGTTTGACCAGTGGCCAGAAGCTCATAATGAACGATACCAGCCGTAGGCCACCAGACACACAACAAAATTTTCTGTTCATGGATCTTGGACTTTAGTGTATACGGTACAGATTCACTGGATGACAACGAATGATACGAACGTTTGATTTTTCTGGATATGGACAATCCATTTTTCATCGCACGTCAACAACCTTTCCAAAAATGGCTCATTCTTGGCGAGAAGATCGTAAACCCCTGGAGTTTGTTGGCGATAGCCAGTTCATTTGGAATCCATTTACTCAGCTTCCAGACTTTCCCTAGGCGATGGCAATGCAAACGAATGGTTTCGTCACTTAAATGGAACCT
Organism: Ryuthela nishihirai; assembly: GCA_038380435.1. Classification (NCBI taxonomy): domain Eukaryota; kingdom Metazoa; phylum Arthropoda; class Arachnida; order Araneae; family Heptathelidae; genus Ryuthela; species Ryuthela nishihirai. The sequence goes on along the minus strand of JAWZYU010000002.1, from coordinate 29,047,199 downwards.
TTCTGCAAGGTCTTGGCACTTCTGACGTGAATCCAACTCGATGGTGGCCTTTGGTTCATTGTCCCCAAATGATTTTTCCCAATGATGGTTCGAGTGTCTCATCGCCTGACGCAAATTTTCTGAACCACTTTTGAGTTGTCCGTTCGCTCGCTATGTTCTCTCCAAATGCCGTACATGCCTTGTGTGCTGCTTGTGCCGTTTTCGTTTCCAGTTTAAACTCGTAAAGAAAGTAACCACACTCGAATAACAGTATTCAACGCAGACATGTTTTCGTCATCCTTTTCAATTTCACCGATCGGATTTTCACGCTTTTACACATTAACTAACTCAGCGTGCCATGTGCTTTCGACTGTGTATCGACGTATGCGCACCACTTGCAATTGTGCTTACGTACTTTTCGTTGAAACGATAACATTGCAAAATCGCACGAACTTATTTGGTTACCTGATATTTTACCTTGATGTGTTAGAAGACACTAACCATTATATCATCAGCAATATTTTAATAAAGATTTAAAATAAAGATTAAAACTTTTAAAATAATGTAATTCCAGAAATGTGTACTTTATTTTTTTAAAATGTTCATTAAATTAATAATCGTATTAAAGTGTATCCCCTGTACCAAAAGGATTGAGGAACACTGGCTTGGAAAACGGCTTTATCTTGAAGTGTAGTAATCATTCTCTCATTAGTTGGAAATTAAAGACTTCGTCTAAACATTCGTAACGTTAACCATTTAGTTACATTTTTGTGTGACTAAGTCGGCTCCTTAGAGCAAAGGTGCTGATGATATATGCATATGATGAACTATATAGCATTTGGCTGATTTTGCACTCGTTCTATAGGTGGAAAAAGTTTTGAAACCACTGTTATAGATCAGTTGTGAGCACCTTGCAATTTATGACCATACGAATAAGTTGAAGAATTAGAGGGAGATCCAAAAATTAGTTATAAGTTTTACTAAAAATCATTTCGTGGATGATGCTGTTCTGTTGAAATTGTTTAGATTCCTGCCGCTTGCGCTGCATACCTACTTCATCCCTTTTGAATTCTGAAATAATTCAAAATATATGGTACTAATATTTAAACTTTTTTGTCTTAATTTCTCTCCTAATCCTTACTCTGTCTTCAGTGAGAAAGGGTTGTTTTATCTTTGAGCTTCACTTTCTTTTCACATAATGGGCTAAATGATTACTAGGGAGACTCAGGAAAGGGGTGGCATGAAGGGGACGTACTAGGCATCTTCATCTGTTAAGAGACTGATGACAAGACTGGTTAAGAACAGGTGACAAAGGATCCATCGGATGAGATGCTAAACCATGGCCTCGTGTGCAGGGGTGCCATACCCATGTACACGTTGAAGAACAATCTGGATGACCTTGAAATATTTTCCCGACTTCCTCTGAGTCCTTGAGACCAGGCCATTTAGATCATTGTGTGCGAAAGCTCCTCTCATATGTAAAATAAGCAAATTATTATCTTCAAATTGATAAATTTGAGCATAAACTGACAGATATTCATTTTTTTCGCCTCCTTTTTGAAGTGCTGATCTATAATATACTCTCCGCTAATCAGGGTGGGGAAAGCTGCGAGCATTTGTATCCTTTTCACGAAATATTTTGTTCATCTGATTTAGCAATCTAATGTAATACTAATAATTTGATAATCAAGTAACTTCATTTTATCCTCAAGTGCCGATTATGTAAGCTACAAATGTCGGAGCTAATTTAACTGTTAAGAAAAACACCGTCGATGCTATGCTTGTATTTCTCAGGTTTTATGCTATCACTCTCACTGGAGATTCGAAGTATTAAGTCTTTTCTTATTAGGAGCTATAATTTTATTATTAATTCAGTCACTTGTGATTCATAACAATTCATGGATTAATTATGGTACACAATATCATTACATTGTGTACCATAATTAATCTATAAATTTCTATGACTCTAATAAAACGATTAAACTGATATTGCAAGAGCTGTGAAAGATAATCTGTCCCTCCACATTTGATGGTTCCGTTATCCTGTAATGATACAGTCTACTCTTCTACAATCTGCATTTGTCTCTCTGCGGAATTCAAAGCAATCATTTGCATTACTCCTGGGAGCGTAGTTTCCGATTGCAGCAAACAAACCAATAAATTTGTTAACAACATTCTTGGTTTATCAGATGGCTGGGTGTGTTATGCAACCAGTAATGCAAGTCCATTAAACAATGGGAAAAATGGACGAAAAATAAATTCAGTCAGGATTAAATAAACTTGCTGCCGCATGCTCAACTGTGCATAGATTAGTATACAATTAATGCTATATGAACATATCACAAAAATCCATGGAAGATACAAATATAAATGTACGTAAGTTATGTCTAGTTCAGGGATGACACATATAAGCAAGCAAAAAATGTTTATGGCCAACCCAGATGATAAGAAAAAATAGAAAACGAAAGCAAAAAAAAATATGGGACATGCTGCACAGATGCAATTTATTTTATATTAGAGCATTTTGTTTTTGTCTTCTCCTAGGGACGACGTGAATTGTTTTTGTTTCACCTGTAGTCTGCAAAGACCAAATTTGAAAAAGGAAAGAAAAAAGAAACTTGCCGTCCTGAAACTGTTTTTAAGTAGCTGTGATATATTTAATCTGAATAATTTCTTAATATTAAAAGGCCTGCCTAGTTACGTTTTCGTTTGCACTGAAGTGTAGATTGTAGTACGGGACCGCATGTATAATGTACAATTGTGGCAAGCTGTCTTACTACAGTGTACTTTAGATACTACAGGATTAAGCGTACCGCGGCTCCCTCTTCCCCCCATCACCACCACTAAATTGGTCTGTGATGGCAACCGAATGCAAATGAGGTTTCGATTAACTATTTCCCTTCATACCAAACAAACATATTTCATCTGTTTATGTGAACTTTTTACTCATCACAAAATCATCAACTGTAAATCTCAACTAAAATATAATATTTAAATTCAATATATTGTAAAGGTTTTAAATCTTTACATAATTTTTGGAAGAAAATTCATTAACAGCTTTATTAGAAAAAAAAAGTTTAAGGAAGCCTAAGAAATACTACCCGTCATTCTCCCTTGGCACCTACGTGAGGCGCTAAAAAAAGTTCTTGACGTGCATCTACAAAACAACCTTGTCCTTCAAAGTACTGCCCTCCAGCATCTATGCAAATTTGCAGACGTCTACGTCAATTCTGGAATGATTGGTAGTACTCCTGTTGGGGAATACTCCGCAACTCTGGGGGCGGGGGTGGCTCAGTCGGTAGCGCGCCAGGCTCGTAATCTGTAGTTCCCAGGTTCGAGTCCCAGCTGGGTCAGCGTTGAGATTTATCTCCGCAAAATTCCCCGCCCTGCCCACGGTCAGTAGGGGACACCGATGGGCTTGGAAAGGCCGACGTCCGTCGGATGGGACGTTAAACCGTGGACCCGTGTGCGGGAGAGCCATACCCTGTGCACGTTAAAGAACACGCTGGATGGCCTTGACGGGAGGCTACCATCTGTCTCCCAACAGCTGTTCCAGTGGGTCCCCTCCGCCAACCTTCTCTGTGCCTTCGGGGTCCATGTGACCTGGCCATTTAGCCCATGGTGTGCAAAAAAGTGCCGCTCAGAGGTAAAACAACCCAACCCGCAACTCTGAATGAATGCATCTTGCAAGGTACACCTTTGAAAAAGGCTTTCCAGCAAGTTCCTTTTTACTTTTTGGAAACAGGGGCGGGGGTGGCTCAGTCGGTAGCGCACCAGGCTTGTAATCTGTAGTTCAATAGACGCATTCGTTTGCGTAAGATTTGAATTAAATCACTTTCATCGCTTGAAACATTTCGGCCGTTGTGTTCATACTCCATTGGTGAAATATATGAATTGTAGTTAATAAATCAGATGATGAAAAGTTGTAAATTTCCTATCAGCAAAATTTGATAAATTTGTATTACGCACACAAAACTTCAAAAAACGAAACAATTTTTTTTTTTTCGATTTTTTCTATTAAACATCTAAACACTTCTAACTTTAAACACGAAATGAGAGACCAAGACTTAACGTATGTATTGAAGATAAAATTGAGGGGAATTCCCGAAACTCAATGTTGCCACTTTATTCCGAATGAAGTAGGTTTTGTACAATTTTTCCATAAAGTAGAGAATAAAATAGAGAAACCTTGCTGTGAAAGTATGTTAGTGTAATTTTTATTTTGGGGATTTTAGTGCACAAAATGTGTATCTATAGTACATTTTCAAAGTTAAAACTATTTCGAAAAATTTGACCATAAAAGCGGCATCTTTGTTATAAATGTAAATTCTAGGAATTTTTTCTTGAATAGGAATATTTTTTCAGAATTAAATTCAAATGGAGATTTTTGAAAAGGCGCCGTTTCAACCGTGTTAGATCAAAATAAATCGTGTAAAAAGAGAATTGGATTTTTTTTTCTAAACCGTGTTAAATCAAAATCGTGTAAAACAGAATTGGGTGTATTTTGAATAATCAGTGGGCTATTCTAAAGCAGCTGGCATCGATCACGATGGGTTATAACGTTATCCATCTTAAGTGGCAAATATTGATGTGAAGCAATGGTACTCACGTTAGTTATAGTCAGTAATAAGAGATATTTAGTTTCAGCAATGGGACAAAATCCATTAATTTGCCTCCTAATTCTAACACCAAATCTTCTAATATTATTTTTAATGTATCCCAAAATTAATTTTTTCTGTTTGATTTGCCTGAATATTGTAATAGGGGCTGTAGCAACAGTCACTGTTTTGAGCATTCAATAACGCCTTCCTCTTTAATCTACTTGGACGCAATGCTACAGTACACACGTAACATGAACTGAATTTATTGTTAAATATTATAAATTTTTTGTAATATTTATCGTAAGACCAATGCGATTTTCAACTCTTTGCATTGTAACAAGAATCTTTAGAAAGGGTTTTATTTTGATTTCAATTATTTAGGACGAAGGCTTTTACCTAAATGTAATCTTGACTAGTGATATCGCGTCATTAGAGGCTAAAGACATGACAGCAATTTTAATAGCGCCATCAATACAGGAAAACTTTTTATATTGCAGGTAGGTTTAAATATATATAACAAATAAATGTAATGTTAAATGTGTTATATTTGCAGCAATAGCCAAAATTAAAAATAGTAAAATTATTTGATAAAAATGAATAAATACCTCCTGAAGCAGCTGCTTGCCACAGAGGTCTGCCAGCAGCCTGTCAGTTTATACGCCACAGTAGAAGGTCTGTGAGAATGGTGGGGCCTCAGCAGGAAACACGACACGAACATCGATGCCTTATCTGGGGTTCGAACCCAGGTCCCTTAGATCAGTAGCCAAGCGTGCTAACCACTCGGCCACGGGACAGCTAAAATATATATTTAATTATTAGTTTAAATATTGTTATTATTTATAGTTTCAGCCATTTGTTAGATATACCCCAAAGCAACCTGTAATAATAATATATTTAAATTTCTGAAAATCATCTCTGCAAATATAAAGTTTTATATATTGCAGAGACAAGGATCGCTATATTGCAGAGACAAGAAATCGCTGACAAGGCCTTAATCTTGGCTTAACCCCGGTAGTCCCTAATGACCGACGCCATTGATCTTGACAGTAAATTGTTTTAATGCTTAGCATTGTTAGCTCTTTTCCCATTGCCATTGTCTGAATACTGTTCCCTTTGGGAAAGCTTGCCTTCTGTATTGATAACAATAGACTGTGTTTTAAGCTTATCAGCTTAATTTCATTATATCTAGCTGGAGAATTTTCAGGGCTGTCGCAAGGGTTAATAATTCTAAATAACGGAATATTATTGTTTGAAAGTGAGGTTTTCGTGAAACTGTTGCACCTTATTATTCAGAACTTAATTCTATGAAACCTCGACGATGATGATAAATAAATGAAAAAATAACTTCAAAGAGTTAGTATATTAATAGCAGAGCATTTTAATTTTCAGGAAGAAACTGTATATCTATAACTAAAGCTCTGTGCGGAAGCAGATATTCTCGTTTTAAAGCGCTCCACAGATAAAATAATAAAGTTAACGCAGATAAAAGAGCGGGTAAATGAAAAATTTATATTCACCTGGATAGCAGATAAATCTGTAGCAACATCGACAAACATTACTGCTTTATTAACATCTTACCTGAATTGAAAAATCAGCGATGATATTCACTTTAAAAGAAAAGCATAGATAAATCACAAATTACGAAAAAATTTATGTGAAAGAAAAGATCTTTTTGCTGGCAAATATAAGTTAAAAAGGTACTCCAGTGATGCGTGTAAAAGGGGAATTAAATCTGTGAAAATTCCGTCATGGAGATCACGAAATTTACAGAGTGAAATGTAAAGGAGAGATACTGGTTAATAAAAAGGAGTGTCTTCCCATAATCACGGATAACCGTATATAATAATATATTGGAAGTTACAGAGGAAGATGACAAAACTATAATTATCCAAAATCAGTCTGAATTGACACACTTTATTATTAATTTAAACTCTGATATTTGTATTGTGCATTGCAACGTTAACAGTGTAAACCAAAATATTAATGAGTTAATCGTAAATTTAGATACCACTTTGAACAATATTCATATTATATTGTTAACAGAAATATGGGCTAAAAGAGAGAATATAAATAATTATCAGATAAATGGATTTGAGCTCTTTTACCAGTGTAGAGAATACAATAAATCAGGTTGGGTTTTAGCATACATAAAAATAGGTAGGTTTCAAGTAAAGCAAAGGGAACTTTTTATGCATAGTGCAGAAGGAATTTATTTGTTTGAAACTAATTTAAAAATTTCAGTTGTCTTAATATATAGGGCTCATGGTTTTTCCATTGATATTTTCAATAAGGAATTAAAAGAATTTTTAAGAGCATATCCGAAAGAAAATACATTACTTGTAGGGGATATAAATATTGATATATTTAAAGATTCTAGAACAACAAATGATTACTTAAATGTATTGTCAAATTATGGGTTCAGACAATACATACATGCACCTACAAGAATAACAAAGGATAGTATTAGTTGTTTGGATCATGTATTCTATAGAGATTTCGCAAATAATGTAATAATAAATATCTGTTATAACCAAGGTTGCTCTGGAGGAGGATTCAAACATTTTAAGCAATAAAACACAAAATGTACTGATAAGAAAAGAGATAGATTTTTACAAATATGTAACGATATTAAATATTTGACATTTTGTGATGATTTAAATATTAGAATTTTGATATTTGCTTTCAGAAATGTTTTACAGACTTAAGTGAAACAAAGAAATTTACAAAAGTGAAAAAGCATAAAAATTTAAATAAAAAAAATAAAGCAGCCATGGGTAGCAAATGATTTACTAAATGCTATAAATGCTAAGGAAAAATTATATAATAAATAGAAAAATAATCCAGGGCTATTACAATATTAGACAGATTACAGATCTTATTGTAAGTTACTTAAAAAGAATATTCAAGAAAGTAAAGAAACATATTATAAAAATAAACTAAAATCATGTGAAAAAGACCTAAGAAATAGTGGGAACTAATAAATAAAATTACAGGGAAAAAAAGAAATCATTTATACCACACTCTGAAAAAAAAAAGCTGGCCAATGACATGAATTCATATTTTATTAATGTATGTGCAAATACTCATGAAAAAGCAGAAAATTCTATACTAAATAGCAATCGATGTGATACGAATATCTGCTTAAATTCCATTTACTTAAAAAATACAAATGAAATGGAGGTAAATAAATAATATTATAAACAGATTATCAAATCCAAATTTTTTATTACTTTCTAATCTATCTGTAAAAATGTTAAAAATTATAAACAAGTATCATTTGGATTATTTAACAAAGCTGATAAATATTTCACTACAAAATGGAGTATTTTTATGATTATTTAAAACCTGCTATGGTATTACAAATTTTTTAAACTGGAAAAAAAATTCAATTCCAAATTACAGGCCAATTTCTATTTTACAAATATATTCACAAAGGTATTAGAAAATATATTCACAAAGGTATTAGAAAAAATTATGAGTCAGATTGATTAATTTTTATACTAAATTCAACTTTTTTTGTAATGCTCAATTTGGTTTCAGAGAAAATAAAAATACTGAAAAAGCAATACTTAATGTTACAAATAAAATGTATAAAAGTATAAATGAAAATAAAAAAACAGTTGCAGTGTTTTTAGATATTAGCAAAGCATTGATTCAGTGGATCACAAAATTTTGTTACATAAGTTATATAATAGTGGAATAAGAGGTATTGCATATCAATGGTTTAAAAACTATCTTTCAAACAGAAAACAAGCAGTTTGTATTGGCACTCAATTCAACTATCTAAATATTAAGAAGGGAGTTCGTCAGGGTTCTGTACTGGGGCCAATTCTTAATATTTATAAATGATTTCTGTTCTATATGGATCACTAACATGTTTTGCAGATGATGATATACCTCAGACAACTTATGAGTTAAATAATAAAATTGAGTTTGAGTTTGATCAAATAAGAAATTGGTTTATATGAAATAACTTATCTTTTAAATGTTCAAAAACAAAATATATATTTTTTGAGTTCATGAATGTAACACTAACTTTAAAATCAAGTGTCATAAATTGAATTGTAACTTAACACAGTTTGTAACTGTACTGTAATAGAGAGAGTAAAAAATTATAAATATTTAGGTGTAATCATACAAAGTACCTCCGTTGCCAGATTCTCTACATTTCCAAAGGAATTTTTATATTAATGCATCCCATTGCAACTAGGGACCCGATATTTTAACCAAACACTGGATCACGTAGGGGAAGAACATGTGTACGAAATTTAGGATCGTTCAGCCCAGTAGATTGGTAATCATAGAGTTTCAAAATCTTTCGAAATAAAAATCTTGATAATTTGAGACGAAGCCATGTGCTATGAGAGCGCGTGAGCTGACGACAACAACACCGGGCAATACTTTGTGTTGAATCTGTGCTAAAGTGTCGGGGAAGGTGTAAAAAGCAGAATAAAAGTGAAACCCGGGCAGCGACAATTTGCATAGAATCGAAGCCACGGGCCAAGTAGGAACCTGATATTTTAACCAACCACCGGAGCACATGGGGCGAAGTATCAAGGGAGCCATAGCGTAGCAAAATCTGTCGAAAGGAAATAAATATATCGGTAGTTTGGGTAGAAACAAAGCCATAGACTATTATGAGATCGCGGGTTGACGTCGGTAGAGCCGTGCAATTCTTCGTTTTCGGGGGGGGGGGGAGTTACTAACAAAACTAACCTTCATTGCAATGAAAATAATACACAGATTAAAAGCGATTAAAGTGTGATTAAAAGTTTGTATTGAAACGAAGCCACTAAGCAAGCGCCGGGAAAGTCTTCGTGTTGAATCTGCGCTCAAGTGTCATGGGGATGGGGGGATGCATGATGTGGTACCGACAGAACTCCCCTTTAATGCAGTGAAAATAAGAATATAGAGATAAAAGCTAGAGCCGAGTGCCTTCAGCTAGTTTTTACTAAAGAAAACTTTATAGAGAATGAAGTTGATAAATCGGAAAAGAATGTAAAGCGCACTAAGAAACTTTTCTACGTTTCCTCAGTTGTAAGATATAAAGTTACTCTTAACATTGATATGAGATTTAGAGGAAAAATTGTCTTGAAGTAGTTGGGATACGAACCTATGACATCCTGATAATATGTCGGGTGCTTTGACCATTGGGCTGCCGATCAAGATCTCTAATGATATTGTTACGACAGATAACAATAAAACTGCTACAATAAAACCATGATTGATGTGTTTGTCATTGACGCTCGCGTTGCTCCTCACCGTGAGAATTACGTCACTAACCTATTGGAATAGACAGACTTGAAAACAATAACGGTTTGGAGAATTGAAAAGTTTTTTGGTTGTGGCTGAAAGTGTGCATTTTGTGTTTCTTGTAGTGAATTAGTATTAGGTTAATCATAGTGAAGGTTGTTGAAGAGGCAATATTATAGCCGAGCAAGCGGCTGTCTGGCTTAAATTTCTTCATAAGAAGAGTTTTTCATCCTCTGATGCGTAGTAATCTTAATGTGTAAAAAGTATTGGTAAGATTAATCTTAGTAACTATTATTTTGTAAGGATAATTGTCTCACTTATTGAATGTTGTAAAAAGTTTTCCTTTATGTTTTGAGTGGAGTCTGTGAGAGTTGTACGACTATTTGAAGTATGGGTAGATGATGTGAAATATTCTTTTGGTGATTTAGTTTCATACTAATGAAGACAAGGATTTGTGTGAGTTGAATTTATTTTATATGTGTGGTTTTATACTTTTCTAATAAATTAGTTCATAAATGAATTTATGTTGTTAAACGTTCTTTTGAACTCACGCTCAAGATTTCCTATTAAAAATTCATAACAATATGAACAATTCTACCTGCTGTACGCGACTCAGATAATATGAGTTCGCATCCCACCGGTTCAAGACAATTTTTTCCTTAAATTTGATATCGATGTTAAGAGTGATTTCATACCTTTAAACAGAGTAAACATAGAGAAATTTCTTAATTGAGTATAATCGTAACATACACACCCATTTTCTTCAGGATGATGTTTGACACATAGAATGTGCACGTTAAAGAACACTCTTGATGGCCTTGACGGGAGGCTATCATCTGTCTCCTAACAGCTGTTCAGTGGGGCCCCTTCCCCCATCCTTCTCTGAGCCCTCGGAGTCCTTGTGACCTGGCCATTTATCTAATTGTGTGCAAAAAGGTGCCGGTCAGAGGTAAAACAACCCAATCCCACCCGATAAGAGAAATTTTGCTCTAAATTTGCTATCGATATTAAGAGGGATTTTATACCTTTCAATGCAGCCATAGTTTCTCTTCGCCACAAAACTCCAAACAATTAACCGATAAATTTTGAGATATTAGAAAAGTTATTTGGTTCCTCGTGTTTAAACCAATGATTTTGTATTCTAGAACACTTCAATATGGGCTAATTGAGAAAATGAACAGTTCGAAAAGTTTTGATTCACTAGTCACTTTACTAGTGATTATACTACAAAACTGAGTATAATTTATGTATTGCATCCTTGTGGGTGGGCTGCACTTGGCATTTAACTTGGCATTCCAAGATAGACCCCCCCCCATTGAAATAAAAATGCATAAAATGATTTTATAAACATATTTTATTCTCCCCCCCCCCTCTTAATTCATTTAATACTTTATCGCTTGGTGTTAAATTATGCCTAAGTGTTTTCCCCTGTACCACCCTGATTAGTTAAAGAGTCGAGTTTCAATATATGATAGAAAGTTCCAGTTTAAAATTACTTTTATTTTTATCCTTCAAGAATCCATTGAATTTCAACGAGAATGTTGCTAGATTACAAATATTATACGATTTTGGTATAATTTATGAAAATAAACACGTTTTAATTTTTAATAAAGAAAACTTTATGAAGAATGAAATTAATAATTCTTAAAATAATGTAAATCTCGCTAATATAGCAGCCTTGTTGTAAACTGTGAATTGTTAAAAATACCCGATCACTAAGAACTTACCTGTACTCCCGTGAACTATACCTATATATTTATATATAAATATAAATAAATATAATAATATAAATAAAATAAATAATAATATTAAATAAAAAAATATAAATATAAATATAAAATAATTATATATAAAATATAATAATATCTATATAAATGATGATTTCGAGTCAGAAAAGAATGATGTATTGGAAATTAGTTCAGATTTCATTCTTGTTAATTATTGCTAGTGAAAGCGAAATTGCATTCGATTTTCGAAGATAAGTCTATATCGGTTTGCAACAAATGTTAAAAAGATACCCCCTCAAGCAGCTGCTTGCCACAGAGGTCTGACAGGAGCCTGTCAGTTTATATGCCATAGTAGAAGGTCTGAGAGGATGGCAGGCCCTCAGCAGAAAAACGACACAAACAGCCATGTCTTACCCAGGGCTCGAACCCAGGTCCCTTAGATCAGTAGCCAAGCGCGCTAACCACTCGGCCATGGGACGGCCAAATGTTAAAAGAGATAAAAAAAAAAGGTCCTTTACAAATCGGAATTTTCATTTTTGCACTCAATAGAATAAACATTCTATTTCCAAAGAGAGTACTTGTTAAAATGTGCGATTGTGTTCAGAGAAGGAAAATTTGGATGAAGAAAAATAATACATAAAAAATTGTTCGGCGGTACTTTTTGCGACCTTACGTAATTCACCTAACTTTCTAGCCGACCTCATTTGGTGGAAACCAAAACAACTTCAGTTTTCCAACATTGGCGTGCTAAGCAATCAACTTCCGTTCCTAACTCCTACATAACTTCACGTTTCCAGGGCTGCCGGATGACATTATGGGGCATTGTTTTCGCGTTAAGCGGCAAACGGTGTCCATTGGATGACTCCTGTCACTTGCCGTCTCGGCCGCAGGAGTAATTGGACGCCTGGCGCCTTACTCTTGACGTCGTCCATCGACGTATTGTTCGCGCTTTCCATATTGACTGTGACAGAGGATAAGGAAGTCGAGTGCATTCTAGGGGCTAGTATCTTAAAATGCATTTCGAGTCAGATTCTTTTGAATTGCAGCCGGAAATAGTCATTTTTCTTGCAGCGAATGAGTTCGAATAAAAAGTTTCGTCACTTCTTATTAGATTTCGATTACAGATAGAATTCGAAATATTAAATAAACTATTTCATATTACTCTAGATTCAGCCTCATATTTGTTTTTATTTACGGCTTTTTTTTGTTATGTCGGTATATAAATACGCTAAATAAATATTGTGATTTGCAAAAACCTAATTGTATTTTATATTATCGGCGTTTTGGGCTCTGCAAAAATATTTTGGAATAGGTTATTATTGCAATTATAACCTAATTTTGCAAAATTAATGATAATTACTTGTGTTAATGCACACATATTACGAGGGACGTTCAAAAAGTACCTGACATGCATCTGCAGAACAAAAACCATTGCACTTACCTCAACAAAACTTTTACTGGCCTTCAGATTATGCCCCTCCAGCATTTATGCAATGTTTCAGACGTCTTACGCTAATTCCGGGACACTTGTTGGTACTCCTGTTAGGGAATTCTCCGCAACTCTGAACGAAGGCCTTGACATTGTTTCCGAGCAAGTCCCTTTTTCATTTTTGGAAACAATCAAAAATCGCAAAGCGCATGATCGGATAAATATGCGGATGGGAATAGCTATTTGATTTTTTCCAGCTCAGATAGGCCGTAACTTGCCGGGTTTTAGTGGCCACTAGCATTGTCATAAAGAAGGAGAACCCTTGATACGCCTGTTGTTGGACGCTGCTCCTTCACCACCTTAATCATTTTGGGCAAAAAATGTTCGTGTAGTATTAGCCATTTGCAGTCATTTTTTCAACTCTGGTGTCCATGGTTATCACACCTTGGGAATTGAAAAAAATTGTGAACCTCTTCCTTGAGCGAAAGTCTTGTCGGATTTGGGAATGAGTTCATCTTCCATAACTGAAACATGGTTTTCGATCTTTCTGAGAGTTGTATAGTAATAAAACCACATCTCATCATCTGTAACAATGTTTGTTAACCATTTGGGCCACTAGGTTCAAACATGCCAGCATCTCTTTGCACGAATCGACTCTATCCCTTTTTTGCTGTTCTATCAGTTTGTGGGGTACCTATTTGACACTGATTTTTCGGAACTTTAAGTGTTGATGATTAATTGTTTCCACACTGCCAATCAATACGCTAGCATCTAAACTTATTACCTGAATGGTGATATGTGGGTTTTTCTTAATGAGTTAACGAACATCAGCGATGGTTCTCTCGTCTCGGTCTTCCTGCACGAGGGAGGTGTTCGAAGCTCTGCGAACTTCTCCGTTCTCTGAATTTGTGTATCCATCTGTAACAGTGCCCTATGAACAGTCATGATTCCCATTATACTTGTGATAAATCGGGATGATTTTTTTTTCTCATTGTGAAAATATAAAATCTTATTCATCTTTAGTGTAGGCTCCATAGCAACCATACATAGATTTCGCAGATCGAAATTTACGCGCCGCCAGCAAAGAGAGAAATAATGATACGGCCTTTGTTTTTAACATATAATGACCATGAAATGATGAGCTGACCACTACTGATATAATGACCAATTTAGACACGGTTTCAAATAAGTCGTTACTCGTTAACTTTGGAGGAACAGTACAAATCTTTAGACACATGTCAAGAACTTTTGAACCCCATCCGTATTATTGTAAAAAAATTTATTATTAAAATATATATATATATAAATTACTGCAAGATAAAATGTTTAAAAATTTGCACTCCGTCTGTGTTTTGTTGTTGTTTTTGTAAATGTAAAAGAATAATATTTTTAGCTATTATAGATAGCAGTCTTTCGATTTTATTTGCATTAGTTAAATCTATTGTTCCGTGTATATTCAATAATTTAGTATCGATTCGCCTATTGATTTGTAACACTCGGATTTACATTACAAAAAACATTTCATTTTTTTTCCTTTAATGCCATCGCTCTGTGAAATATCAAAATTATCTTATGGATGTTACTTCCTTTTATCGGGGCCCATGCGCCATAAAACCCCAAACAACCAACCAATCCTTTTATCGGTGTTAATATTTAACATTTTTTAACTTTATCCTTTAAAATATGCTACATTTTATGATAAATATTACGAAAACATTTTCTATTGCACAACACAATATTAATAATATTGAAATCAATAAAAAAGATGAGTCTACCAACTGATGATTGTTTAAAAAGCTTTACAGGACAGATTAAAAAAAAAAGCATTTACTCTTTTAATCCAGAAGCAGAGAATAAATTCCTTTTTTTTCCCCTTTCCTTTTAGTGTACTACATACCGAAGACATTTCTGATGATATAATCACCTAAGCGAATATCAAAATTAAACTAATTTACAATTGAAAAACATTTTGTGCGAAGAACCTAAAAATTAAATACGATGTGCAGTCTCATTTATCAGTCACGTTACTTTTTCACAATCTGTTAATTACGATCATTACAGCAACTGAGCCATTACTCCTCAGATTTCACCATTAAGAGAAAATTTCTTGAGCCCCAGAATTCCGTAGTTAATGCGAAAGCTAATGAAAAATAACTCCAGGTAAGTATTAAAAAAGGTTCTCTTTGCTTTCCCCCATTTTAGCATCAGTTTAACATCATTGCTATTAAATACACTAAATTACAAATCGAATGCAACTCTGACGTGAAAACTATATTTAATTTTAATACAAAGCAAAAGATAGATATTTGAAATATTAATTTGTTTCGAATTGCTGAAATTATCATAAGTTAAAATAATTAAGTTGCGATAACAAAACTTTTTATGGCAAAGTAATGCTTTTAGAGAAAGCACAATATTAAAGCCAGTAAGTGAGCTATACATAAAATGTAGTAGCCCTGCTAACAGTTGGGTTGTGTTGTTTTATTCTGAGTGCCCCTTTTTTGCACACACTGAGCTAAATGGCCAGGCCACTAAAACCCCGAGGGCTCAGAGAAGATTGCGGGGAGGGGACCCACTGAACAGCTGTTAGGAGATAGATTTCGTTCCTTTAGATGGTGGCAGTAACTGCTAAACTGTAGTGCTAGAACCTCCAAACTTAGTATGCAGTTTCCTCTAATCATAACTAAGATCAACTTTGGAGTTAGGACATCCGAAAATTTTCTTCCGCCCCAAACCAAACTTTTCTCCTCTTTCCGTTTCAAAAGGAAGTAGGAACCGTTTCTAAATGGTAAGAGCTAGAACCGCCAAATTCAGTATACTGATTCCTTTAATCGTAACTTAGAGCAATATAAAGGTTAGAACCCTTAAAAAAGTTTCCTTACCCCCAAAATGCCCCCCTAAAAAGTTATAGGAATTACTTCTAAATTGGTAAGAACCACCAAATCCAGTATACAGTTTCCTCAAACAGCAACTTAAAGTAGTGAAAGAGTTTGGCTCTCGATATTTCTTCCCCTTCCCCTCAAAAAATGACTCCCTGAAAATTTTATTTTTTTTTTTCTTTAGAAAAAACGGGAAGGATTTCTCTTAAACTGTAATAGTTATGATTGTAAAATTCGCTATACAACTTCCCCTCATAATAGATTATGAAACGTAGAAATTTTTCTTCCCTCTCCCCCGAACACATACCGGGGAATTTCTTCTAAAAAGGTGAGATCGCCGAATTTGCTATACACCCTCCTCTCATCTTCGCTTTAAGCAATATGAGATTTCCCCCCCCCCGTAACTTATCCCCCGTAAAAAAAAAACAATCTCTACATAAAACAGCGAAAAGAATTTTTCCCAAAGGGTAAGAACTATGATTATCGAATTTGACATACAGCTTCCTCTCCTCATGGCGCTTAGCAATGTAGGAGTTGCCTCCGTGGATTTAGGTAAACTATTGCCGAGCCTAATGAATCTCTTAAAACAGAAAGTTTCATTTCCCGCACCCTCCTGGCCACCACCAAATTTTCGAGCATTAATAGACATTTTGCAATATTTGTATAAAGTTTTGACAGTTTAACTTCCACCGTTAGAGGGCGCTATTGGGGTTTTTATTTGGGGCTTTTAGCATTATCTACCATTGAAAATTCGAGCTAGTGAATGCTTGGAGAAATGCAAATAGTAATAATTTACTATGTAGCAAACAACGAATTTTTATCTCAAACGAAAAGTTTCGCTTTACTCCCTCCCTTCCCTCTCGCTGGAATAAGGGAGTAATATATTGTTGTTAATACACCTCTTCATCACAACACTCTTCTGCAAAAATTTCAAATTTCTGGCACAATTGGATTGTTTGCAGTATTTGTTTTAGGTTGCTTTTGTAAATTGTAATAATAGCTTTGGTAAAATCCCCAGGAACAGTGAACATAAAAAAAGAACAGATTCATAAAAGATATTCAAAATTGGCGTCAGCCAAGTGATAACAGAAACATTACCAACTTTAAGCATTTTCAGTAATAGTTTCGTTTACCCCTGGGAATTTATGCAGTTTTAATTTAGAGGTAGCCAAAGTAACTTCTGAATGTGATATAGAAATACCCCCTCAAGCAGCTGCTTGCCACAGAGGCCTAACATTAAAGCCAGTAATACATTTATCTTCATTACAAACAATTGGGAGTAGAACAAACTACATTGTTTAAAACATCTCTGAAATGCTCAGCCCACCTGCCCATGACGGAATCCTCACCTTCAACAACCTTACCATTTTTATCCTTCATTAATATTATGTGTGGGAAGAAACAATCCAGTCTCTCTCTGCTGTTGCTATATTTAGCTGCTTCCTCTGCTTGCCAGCCACGGTATCAAGCCTTTTCTTACCAGTTGTTAATTGATCCTTTACGGTTTATTAAGCTATTTGTAATGCTGTCTGTTAAGATTAGTATGGTGTGGATTCAAATTATTCCTGCACTTCCTTCATAAACGAGCTCCACAGCCATATCACTCAAATAACTTTGTCTCATCTGTGCCTGTTTAAACAGATCCCATTCTTTCTCAACTTCAGTAGTAAGCAAACACGACTGTCATAATGACAAAGTAGCCGATCATGGTATGCCTGCTATATCTGGATCTTTCAGAGCTTCAATGTTAAAGGTAATTTTCTTAATCATAGCATAAAAGTTATTAAGCGGCGTCAGTTGTAAGACACTTTTGAGCAGGTAATAGTCAGACGCAATATCGGCTCCCCTATATGATCTGATATTCCTAACCGAGGTATCCCATTTGCTGTTAATTAATGCATAATCCATCATATTTCTTATACAACCGATCAGTGGAATCCATATGTATTTATAAACTGGAAATCAATCGGCGCCTTCGACACCTCTTGATATCCAGCTGGTCACTCTGACTCTTGTTTGACCTGAAACAAGAAACCAAACCCGAAAATTCCTCTCATTTATGATTGCACTATCTGAAATAGCCCTCTTCACCAATTTTTAGTTCTCCATCACCATATATCGGATTTGACCTTGAAAGACCCGTCACCTATAAAATTTCTCTACATTTCCGAACTACGATTCAAAATGTAACAGGAACCAATTTTTAGCTCTCTAGCATCTATAAATCTCAATTTGACCTTCGGATCCGAAATTTCATAATTTTTCGAGATCTATAACCCCAGATACCTATTTTCACGTTTCTAGTAGTACTCGTAGATCACGATTTGATCTCGAAGCACAACATTTGACGTCGAAGTCACCTAGAACAAGAGAAATATCTCTTTTTTTTTTTCGTAAAATTCAGAATAGTCCGAAGTTTTGTGTAAAACTTATCTTTCTTGCCCTTATCAGAGTCCTGTGGGGGCATAACAACAGATAACATTGAAGTCTTTAATCTTAGTTTTAAATTTATCTTCAATAAATATTTCATTAATGCAGTTATGTCCTAGAAGAGCATCATTGTTAGCGGTTATGTTTCGGTTAATTATTTTTAAGTATCTGACCTTTACCTGTCCATCTTGTCTCTTGCAAACCCAGAATATCTAAGTTATAATTCTGGAATTCCTGTGTGAGGACGTCAAGAGAATAATCTTTAAGCAAAGTCCTCACGTTCCACATACCTGCAGAGAGAAAATGATTAGTAGGATTTTTAGAGAAACTAGGTTTGAGAGAGGACCAGCAATATCAAACAGACCCTCTAATCGAAGGCATGGGGCAAAGACCCCCACCTTATATAGACCGTAGTGTCTCTTTCGTAGCGTTACCAGATGCCAGTGTTCTAAAAGGAGGGCATAAAAGCTGGAAATGGTGTACAGAAGAAGACATGTTTTTATATATGGACAAAGGAAGACATGCTTTCAGTTTGTGAAATAAGTTTTTTGCCAAGAATTCTGATTTCAAAATAATTCAGTCAGTGCTGAATTTCATTCATACTTGAATCTTTCGTCGCTGATGGTTTACTGGTATGGTTGGTATTCAAACCTGTAAACTTCAGAGTGATAAGCAAATCAAGAGTTATTTTGGCTCTGTGTGGCATAGTAACTATCCAAAAAGCAATCTTCGCGTTTCTATTAACTGTGATCCTTTTGTATGAGAGGGGTTGTCCAAACTAGAAGTAGTTACAAAGAAAATAACTGCTATAAATTTTCATAGCTCCATATATCTGGGGGGGGGGGGAAATTTTAAGCAATTTTTCTAAAGAACGTATGGTTTTTCAATCTGGCATTTAAGTTGCTAATTTGAGATTACGCAAAATAGTAACTTTTAAAACTGTAACAAAATTAATTTAGCATTCACGATGTGCATTTACAGTAAATTAATTCACGGCTAACAGTCATGGGTTCAAGAAATTAAAAAGAAAATACAAAAAAATATAAGTGCTTTAATTTTAATTTAAACCATGTTATGAGTTTATACAGAAAGGAAGACATTTCATGTTCCAAAATTCTGGGTGAACATGAAATAAGAAAGGACATTCCCTTCTTTTGGAGGACTTATGATGACCTTACTCTTTCGTCACCGATGGTTACTCGTATGGTTGATATTCAAACCTGTGAACTTCAGAGTTAGAGCATGGCTCACTCAAAATTGTTCGGTTCCATTTTATATTGGCTGTTAATATAAAACGATATTTCGTAGTAAGACAGAGAACTTCTGTTTTAGTTATTGAATGAGAATTCAAGGTATTCTCCAATTTGTTGAAGATATAAAAAGACATTCATAATAGATGTTTACAATAATTTTTTGTTTCATACTTTTTTTGCCTGCGATTAAAATGAAAAAGTATTTGTGTATTTATGAAAATAACAACTCAAACTGTAGAATATTTATTATAAATGTATAAATCTTTTTTTTAAATATCAAATAAAAATCTTTTTAAATATCAAATTAAAATTTTTTTGTTAGAAATTTTACGAATCATCGTATGATAGGAGTAATTTCGAATGAATTCACGGGCTGATACGTGTGAATCATCTGTGGCAGAAATTGGCAAGTTTCCCTATGGTTCCGCAGCTGCTTGAGTAATCAGCCCGGAATTTGGTAGGGTGGTCCCATTTAGATCTAATCCTGTTGTGGTAATAGATCGGGTTCTTAGCCGACGTGGGTCGGTAGCGATCTCTAGAAAAGTATCCTAAATTTTTTGGGGCGCTGCCGTTGCCTACCTTGAGAATGGAGTAGTATATTGTGAGTTAGTACGTGTGGAGACTTGTGAATGAAGTTGTTAATGGACATACGTTTGGCGATATTTAGTTGTGACTGGAGTAGTACGATGGAAAACTATGGATGAAATTATCAGTGGGAAGAGTTATCAATTTTTTTTTTCGAGCCAAACTTTGGTTGTGGGTTTAATCACTATTCAAACGATGGCTTTCATGAGCTTTCATGCTTATCAAACGTGGGAATTAGTAACGCTTAAGTTATTGCGATAATGAACCTCATTATTCTAGATCGTATATAAAAAAAAATGCTGCATAAATAATAACAACAGTTACTATGAGATTTTTTATGAAATTGTACCGTTTTGAAAAATTCGAGGATGAATTTCACAGTCTCCTTAACTATGCGCAGTGATTTCCGTCTTTCCTTTGGTGCCGGCAAAATAAAATTCCTAGAGGACGTCACTTTCTAAGCAGATATTTTAAAGCCTGACGAATGTCGAATTAGTCATTTGATTAGAAAATTAGTTTTCTGATGCTCTTCTTTTCTGACCCTACTTGTTCTTGTGATTAGCGTACCTGACTGCTAAGACCAGCGGGCATGTCCTTGTGTAAGAGTTTCTATGTTGCATAAGAAACCAGGACAAGCCTAATTTAGCTCCTAGGTTATCTCCTTTGTATAGGGAAGTACCTACCTACCTCTTATGTAAAATACTATCAGGTAACCAAATAAGTTCGTGCGGTTTTCTATGTTATCATTTCAACGAAAAGTACATAAGCACAATTGCAAGTTGTGCGCATGCGTCGATACACAGTCGAAAACACGTGGCACTCTGTGTTAGTTTATGTGTATAGCAAGCGTGAAAAGCGGTTCGGTGAAATTGGGAAGGGTGACGAAAACACGTCTGCGTCGAATACAGTTATTCGAGCGTACTTACTTTTTGAGTTTAAACTGGGAATTAAAGCGGCACAAGCAGCCCACAAGATATGTACGGCATTTGGAGAGAACACACAGTGATTTTCTGAACCACAAAAGTGGTTCCGAAAATTTTCATCAGGCATGAGACAATTGAAGATGCACCCTCGAGGGAAGATGACTGTTATTGATGACAATGAACTGAAGGCCAGCATCGAGTTGCATTCACGTCAAACGCGCCAAGAGCTTACAGAAAAGTTCCATGTAAGTAACGAAACCATCTGTTTGCATTTCCATCGCCTAGGAAAAGTCTGGAAGCTGAGCACAAATGGGCTACCTGAACTGACTGCCGACAACAAATTCCAGCGGCTTGCGATCTGCTTTTCGCTGCTTTCATGCCACAAGAACGAGCCATTTTAGGGCAGGTTGTTGACGTGCTATAAAAAAAATTGATTGTCTGTAGCAGCCTTTCTCAACCTTTTTACCCTGGAGGAACCCTTGAAATAATTTTCAGGTCTTATGGAACCGCTGTATAATATTTATTATATCTATAGCTTACGGTACGTTAGAGTAATCAGTAAGTTGTAGATAAAATAGTCTAATAATAATTGTCAATGCTCTTTTGAGTAGAGAAAGATAATTTTTCTGTGGATCGGTTTATTTTGGCCAACTTTTTAGCCTACTCTTTTCTTGCCACTGGTCAAACAATTACTGCGGACGTCTACACTACTAGGAAAAGTCTGGAAGCTGAGCACAAATGGGTTACCTGAACTGACTACCGACAACAAATTCTAGCGGCTTACGATCTGCTCGTCGCTGCTTTCACGCCACAAGAATGAGCCAGTTATTGCGACACAGTTACAACGGGTTGCAGCTGCACTGCTCCAAAAACAGCCTGCACATGTTCATCGAAAAGGGGTTGTGGTCTTTCAGAAAAATGCTCGCCCTCACACAGCGCGAGTGACCCGAGACAAGCTCCATAGTCTTCGTTAGGAATTCTACCCTACCCTCCGTATTCCCCAGACATCACGCCATCCGACTATCGTCTTTTCTTGGCGCTGGACAATCATATGCGCAACTGACAATTTCGAAACCGAGAAGCACCAGAAACTGAGTTGGCTGCTTTCTTCGCTTCTAAAGATCGGCAGTTCTACCGGAGTGGCATTTACAAACTTGTATCTCGTTGGAGAAAAGTTATAGATTTTGCTGGTGCTTTCTTTCCTGAATATTTTTATTCACATTTTAGCTATGGTTTCATTTTACTTTCAAAAACCGCCGAACTTTTTTCGGTTACCTGATATATATATGTTACGTATAATTTTGACCTTTGAAAATGAAAATGTTTTTTTTTAAATCTTGTATTTATAATAGGGTGAAAAATGCACAGTAATATTAGTTCTGTAGTATATTATAAAGGTTTATGTTTTAATCGTCATTGCTAGTTCGGGGCGTGGGTGGCTCAGTCGGTAGCGTGCCAGGCTCGTAATCTGCAGTTTCCAGATTCGAGTCCCAGCTGGGTCAGCATTGAGATTTATCTCCACAAAACTCCCTTCCTACGGTCAGTAGGGGACAACGATGGGCTTGGAAAGGCCGCCGTCCGTCGGATGTGTCGTTAAGCCGTGGCCCTGTGTGCGGGAGAGACATACTCTGTGCACGTTAAAGAACACGCTGTATGGCCTTGACGAGAGGCTACCATCTGTCTCCCAACAGCTGTTCCAGTGGGTCCCCTCCCCCAACCTTCTCTGAGCCTTCGGGGTCCATGTGATCTGGCCATTTAGCCCATGGTGTGCAAAAAAGTGCCGCTCAGAGGTAAAACAACCCAAACAACCCAACCCATTACTAGTTCTTTCCTTAAGAAGTAAAGAAAAGATAAAGTTTTGTTTTTGCAGTTTCCATATAAGATTTGAAATTTTGTCACGTAACAGGCAGCCGGGAATATATCATGAGCTACAATGAGAATGCTACCGAATTGCCTGTTAAAATTTCAGATAAGAAATAATGGTGTGTTTTTTTATTTAACCTTATTAGCAGTTTGCAAAGGGCATCATCTTGTTCTGCTTGCGATTGGCGCCTGCCAGTGTGCGTTTTTTTTTTTCATTTTGGAACGATAATGTAATCCATCATTGTGTTTGACAGAATCCTAACAGTGTACAGGCAGTTTCGAGTCCTCTGTGATGCAGTAGTTATGCTGCGGGCTTGTGGAAATTTACATATCTCCTCCTTTGTACTCTGGGACTTAGTATCGTAAAACAGGATATGCGCCAGATATGGATAACCAGACCATCTTCCTGTAATGCAGATCCATAACGAGCCCCATAATCTCTTAATCAACGCCAAAAAGAAAGTATATGTAAGTATAGAAAGTTTGATAAAGGGGACTCATTACAAACCCATTTGACATGGCAGTTTCACGGCATATAATTATAGCAGAAGTCTTAAAATAAACCAAATATTAAATATTGTTTTTGTAACTGCAATTGCTACATATCCTTTAAGTAGTGATAAAAAATCGCTTTATTGTTTATAACGGACTATTTCACTTCTTGATAAACGTAGAAAATCATAACTAAATTGCAGAAATCATATTCACAGTTTCTTTGACAGTCAGAAAATAACATTTTAATACAGTTGCAAGTAAAAGTCAAAGTAAATAATGAACTAAAAATGGAAATGAGAAAAAAAAAACGATTAAATAACCTTAAGCAGTGCTCCGATTATTTCAATTTGGAAATTGGGTTTCCAGAAGGTAGTAATGAAAATAGAATATTTAAATCAATATCAAATATGCAAATTGATATTAATTAAATTTTCGGGCTACTAAGCAAAAAAAAGCAATTTTATCTCCTTATAACGTCTTGTAGACTTGCTGGAGAAAAAGATCTTCATAAAAGAAAATTTATCTGAGCGAAAGAGAAAACTTACATATGAAACAAAACAATAATCACAGGTACAAGTATCTGTGAGCGAAACCTGAGTGCCACTTGTTTATGTGGACTAGGGTTTTATGGTTGCATTACGTAATATAATTATAAGAAGAAAGAAGAATTAGTATTGCTAGGGATTATAGGGTGCGGGGGTCGCACGGGAACGATGCTTAATCCCATTGGAAAAATTGCAGCAATAATTTTCTGCTTTCACGAAATAAAATATTCTTATAAAGATGTATTTTGATAAACATTTTTTTAATATATTTCGCGCAATAAATAACTAATGCGGTATAGTTTGAGGTATAGCTTGTTACTTTCGGCCTTCGTGTTCTAGAAATAGAGCTTAAGAATAATTTTCACATTTCCCCCTTTATAGGGGGAAGAATATTATAGCATTTTATTAGTTATTTTGAATTTAGCTTAATAGTTTAATATTTTGAGCTATAGGCTTAGCAAGTTGAATTAAAGTAAAAGTTAATGTGTAAAAAGTTGGCTTCTCAAAGGAGAACTGCAACAATCGATATAGGAAGATTGTAAATATAGTGAGCCTAATATAAATCCTTAGCCGTCCCGTGGCCGAGTGGTTAGCACGCTTGGCTACTGATCTAAGGGACCTGGGTTCGAGCCCCGGATTTAGGCATGGATGTGTGTGTCGTTTTTCTGCTGAGGTCCTGCCATCCTCTCAGATCTCCTACTATGGCATATAAGCTGACAGGCTCCTGTCAGACCTCTGTGGCAAGCAGCTGCTTGAGGGGGTATTTTTTTTAATTATTAATATAAATCCATATCGAATCGTTTATAACAGGCCTGTTAAACAATCTGGTCGTATAATCACGATTCATTTTTGAAAGAACAATATTTGCAAAATAATGCTTTTAATTCTTTTCCATTCATAAGGTGTTAATTTTATGCGCTTTTAAGCTCAACGAAAAAATATAAATAAATTAAAGAATTTAAAAAATATCTATCTTCCTATAGGGCCCTAAAAAGTAGAAAATAAACCTAAAGGAATCAATGGTCCATCAGTCACCGAGTTCGTATTCACTTCAAAGGAAAATAAGACGCCGGCAATCTTGTTGAGTAGGTAAATTGGTGTCCTATATTCCTCTGAAGTGAATACGAATTCAGTGACCGATTGGACCATCGAAATGCTTCAGGTTTATTTTCAACTTTTTAGGGCCCTATGGGAAGATATGTATTTTTTTTAATTTTGATATATATATTTTTTTTGTTGTCACTGAAAACACGCACCTTCAAAAACTTTGATACGTAACTCATAAGCATCGAGCACATTTAGCCCCCCTTTTGGAGTCATGTTTAAGGTAGCCCACAACATTGGAGGCGTCACAAGCTTTAATTTGAGATAAGACTCGTTAAAGTCGAACCTGAGAAAATCCGCCCCTTCCCCCATTTTAACAGGGGAGAAAGTGGGGGACAGACAAAATTCGAAATATTTACGGCTATTATTATACGAGTTTTCATTTGACACCTAACTCATAACTGTAGGCCCTCGCGTTCGTAAGATATAGCAGAACGACTTTCACAACTTTCACATTTTTCTTTTTTTAGGGGGAAGAAAGCACGGGGGTCATTTTTTTTATAGCCTGCGGCACTCCCCGCTTATCAAGCTTTTATTCGACGCATAGCTCGTTACTTTCTGCACTCGCGTTAAGGAGATATAAGGGAACAATCATATTCACATTCCCCCCCCCCTTTTTTTTTTAGAGGTGAAGAAAGCATGAGGGTCAATTTTTCATAGCCTACGATACTCCCTGCGTCAGAAGCTTTCGTTTAACTTATAGCTTGTTGCTTTCGGCCTTCGCGTTCTGGAGATAGAGCTTAAGGATAATTTTCACATTTCCCCCTTTTTAGGGGGAAGAAAGCACGGGGTCAATTTTTTTATAGCTTACGAGATTCCCCGAGTCAGCTTCCATTTGACCTATAGCTTGTTATTTTCGACCTTCGTGTTCTGGAGATATAGCTTAAGAATAGTTTTCACATTTTCCTTTTTTTAGTGGGATGAAAACACGGGGGGGGGGGGGGTCAGTTTTTTTATAGCCGCGTCAGAAGCTTTCATTTGGGACATAAATAATTAAGTTTCTCCATCGCATTAAGAAAGATATAATTGAACAACTTTTTGTCAAATGCACAAACCGACAAATGTCAAAGCCAAAAGCAGGAAGATAGGTAAAAATGAATTAATTATAATGCCCCTTTGTTGTTCTTTCTTAATTTGTACCCACATGAAAGAACAAAACTCTTTAACTAAATTCTTCTTCAAGTGGTTTTGGTGTTGTCGCATTAAATATATTTCGTTTTTCAGTGACTAAGAAGCATGCCATGCGATTGTCCGGTGCATCAAATCGGCACTCATTCTCTCCACAAAGATTATGAAACTTAATACCAGATAATTTTCGTGAAGTTTAAATTTTAAGATTAACATATTCTGCAAAATATTTTAACCTCCTTTGACATTAACCCATCGAGCAATAATCCTTGGCTTGCTACTTATTTTTTTTTAAATAGCGAACCTTTCTGATTCGCTTAAATTATCACATATTTTGGAATTAATCTTTTGAATCCTTAACATTTTTTTTTTAGTTTATAATTTCATTATTAATACCTACTGCTTCTTTTACTTCTTACATTTTGTAAATAACCTATTAATATTATGATACTTTCTCAGGTCATTTAATGCTAATTATAACTATCTCGCCTTGTTAATTAGCAGTAATGTAGGGCTAGGGGACCTTTACAAATTTTTTAAATTGCTATTTAGTTTGCGAGGAATTTCCATATCTATATCTATCTATATAAATTTTTGATATTCGAAACAAATTTATATCTCTGCGGTGGTGGGTTGAGGTGGATCAGGTGACAGTTCCCTCAGCGTTGCAGCAAATTTAAAAAATATGAAGATTCAAATGTACGAAAAATGTGCCGATCATATACAATTGTATTGTCCCTTTCCCCCCTAAAAAAAAAAATCTGCATCCGCCACTTCATATATTCGAAGTCATAATGTGGGGCACCAGTGTATCCAAGAGTATGAAAAATGTGAAGCACCAATGTATCCAAAAGCATTAAATATGTGAGATAATGTATCCAAAAGTATCAAATATGTGAAGCACCAATGAATGGGGGGCGGGGGTGACTCGGTAGTGCATCGGGCTCGTAATCTGTAGTTCCCAGGTTCGAGTCCCAGCTGGGCCAGCATTGAGATTTATCTCCGCAAAACTCCCGCGCTGCGCACGGTCTAGGGTGACAGTGGTGGACTTGAAAAAGCCGCAGTCCATCGGATGGGACATTAAGCCGTGACTCCGTGAATGGGAGAGCCATACCCTGTGCATCTTAAAGAACACGCTGGATGGCCTTTGAAGGGTGGCTACCATCCGACTTCCAACAGCTGTTCCAGTGGGTCGTCTCCCCCAATCCTCTGGTGGATTCTTGTGGCTTGACTACTTAGCCCATTGTGTGCAAAAAAATGCCACTCAGATGTAAAAGAACCCAATCCAACACCAATGAATATACCTTGAAGATTTTCGAAAATATATCTTTGCCAGAGAGGTGTTGAATTATGTGCCAACTATAATGTTTTTATTTTTAATTTTGTGAGCTATCCTAAAGGTCGCAGTTATTTTGGTTCTTTAATTTTGCTTATATCATCTACACAAAATGTCTTATAGCTATGTTTTCTCCTGTGACTTCAGGAATCAAACCTAATAACTTTACGACTAAAGTTTGGAAATTGTAGATTGAGATTTTGAGAAACTAAAACCGTTACATTTCATTTGAGAACTACTTAAGATAATGAGTATAACGGCCTCAAATGAAGTAGGAAACAAAATTATTGCTCTTACCTGTAGAGCGTTGCCCTGTGGCTTTTACCGAAATTAGTTGCCGCAGTTATTAATGTGTTCGGCATTATCCACGAACTTCTATGGCAATGTCATGTGCCTCCAGATTTGTCTTTTACAACGGCAGCTTTGTTACGCATGGAGTACCAAAGGCAGTCAAGTGTCTTTGCTATTTGAAACTCTACTAGCAGTTAATTTGGTTCCTGCTTTCTCCATCTGTGTCGGTCGAGGACGGAAGAGCTGTGATGTATTAGTTTGGAGGCCAGCCATTGAAAGTCTCAAGGGATTGGAGGGCATCAACTATGAATGATGGGCAGGATGAATAGCATTATCTCAAATTTTCACGTTCGGTTGGCATATTTCGTAGATAGGCACATAAGTCTACAGTTCTTCAGTGGTTGACGTGTTTTATTATCGATCTTCCTATTGCTTTTCGCTCGTCATTTGATTATTTGCCGATTTATCGGTTTGTTGTGTTTATCAAGACAGTTGTTCCACCATATCTCTTAAACGCTAAATCCAAAATTAAAATGTTATGTGTCAAATGAAAACTTGTGAAGAAGAGTGTCATAGGCTTTAAAAAATTAAACCCCACGATTTCTTCTCCCACCTCCCAAAAAAGGAGAAAATATGAAAACGATTGTTACACTATTATCTTTGGAAGTAATAATCTCGGTAAGTATCATCGAGAGTAACGAGTAATTCGTCAAATAAAAGCTCGTAACATTTAGCCCTCCATACGGTTCCCCCCGTAAAAAATGATTAATGTGTGAAGAATTGTTCTACTATATCTATCGAACGAAGGATCGAACATAACAACTTATGTGCCAAATGGCGTGGAGAGTGTTATGTGCTGTAGAAAAATTTCACCCTCCCTCCTCCTAAAAGAAGGAGAAAATGTGGAAATCATTATTTTAATATATCTTTCGAAACGCCAAGAACCACAATTACGAGTGGTGTGAAATGATAGCTTCTCATATGAGGACCGTCGTGTTTTCGTTTTTTGACTCCCCACCCTTCTCACCGAACAGGAGACGGAAATTTGGCACGGTCGATCCCAATGAGTTTATATCTCAACGCTTGTGATTGCCTACAATGTCATTCGCTGCCTCAAATAACTCCCACTCTTTTTTTTTTCTCTTCCCTCAAAATTGGGGGAGACAAAGGTGGCCGATGCTTACGAGTCATTTGTCAAATGAAATTTTCTGAAAATAGGCATTTTATTGACAAAGGAAAAAAATATAGATTAAGAGATTTAAAAAGATGTTTGTCTTCCTATGTGCACCCTAAAAAATGAAACTAAATATATCGATGGTGCAATAAGTCACTAAATTCGTATTCCCTTTAAAGGAAGATAAGGCGCAGCCAATTCTTATTGAGTAGGTAAATCGGTGCCATATTTTCCTTCGAAGTAAATGCGAATTCAGCGAATGATTGCACCATCGGTATGCTTTAGCTTCACTTTTTACATTTTAGGGTCCATATAGAAAGATAGGTATATTTCAATATTTTAAATTTATGTTTTCCACAATTTGTTTTCCAGATGTAATAAGGCATTAAGTTTTGTCTTTAAAGCTTGCCTACTCAAAAAGAATTTTGCAGTTGTTAAAATTAATTATACCGATTCTTCCTTTTATAATAATGATACTTACCGAGATTATTACTTCCAAACTTTTAAAATATATGATACTTACCGAGATTATTACTTCCAAAGATAATAGTGTAACAATCGTTTTCATATTTTCTCCTTTTTTGGGAAGTGGGAGAAGAAATCGTGCGGTTTAATTTTTTAAAGCCTATAACACTCTTCTTCAGAAGTTTTTGCATAGGAAAATATTAACCAGCTTAAATTTTAAAAGATTACTTAATGGCATTTTTAATCCTCTTTTTTTTTTTTCAAAACGAGCTAATAATTTTATATTGTCTGTCAGTCAATATTAAACTCTTCTTGTTTTTAGAAATAAATATAAAATTCTTTTTGGTCTGGGGTGGTATTGATGAAATATTACGGTCTCATTTTCCGAATTTCTTAAAAGTTTTAATTCGCCTTCTAATGGTAAAAAAAATATGAAAGTTGCAAGATTTTAAACGAATATTGTAAACTATGTATTTTTGGTAGAAGTTTGGTGGTGGAGTGTGGAGTCTAAGGTTTGCATTGACAACAATGATGTTGCCTCCTTATCCTCAGAGTTGATGGAAAACGCAACTTTCTTGCTTTTAAAAGATAAATGATTTTTTTTTTTGAATAGGTACAAATGAAATTTTTTGATTCGCATTTTTCAAATCTCGGCTAGTTTTTCATTGTTAGAGAATACGAAATCTAAAATGTGCAAAACTGTAAATGAATATTGCAAACGTTTTAACGTCGTAGCATAAATTAGTTATGTTCATGGAATATCAACGTGACTTTTGAAAACTGTGATAGTAACTGGGTCAATTTCCTCTGAAACTCGTGTAGAGTTCTGATTGAATGTTTGAGTTCGCTTGGTCTATTAGTATGTGCTTGTGTTCAAGCACCGAATTTGATTTGACGATAGTTTAGAACAAACGGTATTGCTTACGCCAGTGATGCGTTAACCGTACTTTGTGTACATTTCTGACAGCTAAGTAAGCCGAAAATTAGCCGCTTTGTATAGTGGAATAATTAAAAGCGTCAATATCTCCAGGAAGAGTGAAAGCAGTTTATACAAGCAGTGGCGAAACACTGATGAATTCGTGTCACATCCAGGTTTGTTAGGAGTTTGGGAAAGCAACGGTAATACACTTTAGCGTATTCTTAAGTCTATTTCTGTTTATTCTGCATGGACTCTTCATGGGATTCAAACTATTTTTTCTTGTGTTAAACTAGTTGAAATAATATTTTCATTTTGATACCGTATCTACGAATTTCTAAGATTTTTCTCTCGAAACAAGCATGCATCACTGTGTTAATCAATGAACTTGTCGATATTTTAATTAATCAATTTCTACCGAAAAACTCAAGAACGCCTTCTAAAATTTCTAAAACGCCCCTTTTGGGAAACACTTTTTTGGCATAAACCAAGGATTTTAATTTATTTCATCTGTGAACGTCACTTTTCTGCACACAATGGTAGGGTGGGTTGTTTTGCCTCTGAGCGGCAATTTTTTGCACATAACGCGCTAAATGGCCAGGTCACAAGGACCCCGAAGTCTCAGAGAGGATTGGGGGAGGGGACCCACTGGAACAGTTGTTTTGGGGTCAGATGGTAGCTCCCATCCAGGCCATCTAGAGTGTTCTTTAACGTGCCCAGGGTATGGCTCTCCCGCACATGAGGGTCACGGCTTAACGTCCCATTCGACGGACGGTGACCTTTCCAAGCCCATCGATGTCCCTACTGACCATGCTAAGGGCGGGAGTTTTACAGAGGTAAATCTCAACACTGACCCAGCTGAGACTGTAACATGGAAACTGCAGTTTAAGAGCCTGGCGCGCTACCGATGAACTCCCCCCCACACACACACATTGGACAGGTCCCAAGAGCTCAGAGAAGATTGAAGAAGTGGATTCACTGAACAATTCTTAGGAAATGGAAGCCTCCCGTCAAGGCCATCCTGTGTGTTATTTAATATGCACAGAGTATGGTTTTCCCGTACACTGGCCAAAGCTTTAACGTCTCATCCGACCAACATAGGTTTTTCCAAGCCCATCGGTGTTCCCTTTCTCACTGAAACCAGATTGAAGGTTGGCGTGCTACGGGCTGCACTAACCCCAGCCGCTATTGATTGGTTGATTGTTTTACCTCTGAACGGCACTTTTTGCACACACACTCCCAGGTTCGAGTCCCAGCTGGGTCAGCGTTGAGATTTATCTCCGCAAAATTCCGCGCCCTGCCCACGGTCAGTAGGGGACACCGATGGGCTTGGAAAGGCCGTCGTCCGTCGGATGGGACGTTAAGCCGTGGCCCCGTGTGCGGGAGAGCCATACCCTGTGCACGTTAAAGAACACGCTGGATGGCCTTGACGGGAGGCTACCATCTGTCTCCCAACAGCTGTTCCAGTGGGTCCCCTCCCCCAACCTTCTCTGAGCCTTCGGGGTCCATGTGACCTGGCCATTTAGCCCAGGGTGTGCAAAAAAGTGCCGCTCAGAGGTAAAACAACACAACACTTTTGCACACACACAATGGGCTAAATGGGCAGGTCACAAAGACCCCAAATGCTCAGAGAAGTTGGGGAAGGGGATTCACTAGAACAGCTATTGGGAGACAAATGGTTGCCTCCCGTCAAGACCAATAGCGTGTTCTTTAACGTGGTATGGTTCTCCCGCATACGGAGTCACGGCTTAACGTCCCATCCGACGGACGGCGGCCTTTCCAAGCTCATTGGTGCCCCCTACTGACGGTTGGCGGGGAGTTTTGCGAAAATAAATATCAATGCTGGCCTAGCTGGGACTTTTATCTGGGAATTGCAGTTTACGAGCCTGTTGAGCTACAGACTGAGCCGCCCCGACCCCATAAGACAAGGATGAGCAACGCATAAGCATTTGAGTTTTTATTTTTATATTCATAACAAAAATATTTTAAATAATATTCTAATAACTAAATGAATGCTAAAGATAAGTCAAATATAAATGAAGGTAAAATTTGTAAAAGAAACTTCATAGCCTGAAATCGTGTTTATTGAAATAAAAAGTTACTTTATTAACCCTTTAGGTAACGACTTTTTTTTTTTAAATGCCTTTTACTATATAGGTTTTTTTTGGTTGCCCCCCCCACCTTTTTTTTTACCTGTCTTATAAGAGCTATTTATCAGTTTGCTTATAAGTTTGTGAAAACAGTTATTTTACCGTATCTTCCAACGATCCTTATTTACAAAATGATGGAATGTGGAGAAGTCATAGTTTTCCACAAATTATGCCCCCTCCTTTCGCCTCAAAAGGAGGAGGGAATTTAGAGTAAGTCGATCAATACGAGTCATATGTCAAGTTAAATATTTTTTTTTTCATAAAAAGGGAAGAAGTTACTCCCCCCCCCCCCTATACGAAGAATGGAGATAACCTAGAAGCTCTGTTAGACTTGTCCTGGTTTCTGATACAACCAAGCCATCCTGGTACTCAAACTCAGACCTGGCAGCTGCAGTGTTACCTACTGGCAGGGGAGGGAGTATTGGATTGGATTGTTTTACCTCTGAGCGGCACTTTTTTGCACACCATGGGCTAAATGGCCAGGCCACAAGGACCCCGAAGGCTCAGAGAAGGTTGGGGGAGGGGACCCACTGGAACAGCTGTTGGGAGACAGATGGTAGCCTCCCGTCAAGGCCATCCAGGGTGTTCTTTAACGTGCACAGGGTATGGCTCTCTCGCACACGGGGCCACGTCCCATCCGACGTCCCATCCGACGTCCCATCCGACGGACGACGGCCTTTCCAAGCCCATCGGTGTCCCCTACTGACCGTGGGCAGGGCGGGGAATTTTGCGGAGATAAATCTCAACGCTGACCCAGCTGGGACTCGAACCTGGGAACTACAGATTACGAGCCTGGCGCGCTACCGACTGAGTCACCCCCGCCCCTAGGGGAGGGAGTAATTTCTCCCTTTTTTAAGGAAAGAAGATATGAACATACGACATCGCGAACGAGTCGGCAAGATGATGTGCAGTTCGGCTATTTTACTTCTGAGATCTTGGGGTGGGGGTGGACAAATTGATAGTGCTCCAGGCTCGTAGTCTGCATTTCTCAGGTTCGATTGGCTAATGTTGAGATTTATCTCAGCAAAACTTTCCATCCTGCCCTCGGTAAATAGGGGACACTGATATTCTTGGAAAGTTTGCCATCCGTCGGATGGGACATTAAGCCGTGGCTCTGTGTGCAGGAGAGCCATACCCTGTGCAAGTTAAAGAACACACTGGATAGCTTTGACGGGAGGCTACCATCTCTTTCTTAACAGCTGCCCAGTGAGACGCGCCAGGCTCGTAATCTGCAGTTTCCAGGTTCGAATCCCAGCTGGGTCAGCGTTGAGATTTATTTCTGCAAAACTCGCCGCCCTACCCACGGTCAGTAGGGGACACCGATGGGCTTGGAAACGTCGCCGTCTGTCAGATTTGACTTTAAACCATTGCCCCTTGTGCAGGAGAGCCATACCCTGTGCACGTTAAAGAACAGACTGGATGGCCTTGATGGGAGGCTATCATCTGTCTCCCAACAGCTATTCCAGTGGGCCCCCTCCCCCAACCTTCTCTGAGCCCTCGGGGCCCTTGTGACTTGGCCACTTAGCCCATTGTGTGCAAAAAAGTGCTTCTCAGAGTTAAAATAACCTAACCCTTTGAGCCCCCTTTTTTCATACAATGGGCGAAAGGGGCACAAGGAGCCCAAATGCCCCTACTGACCGCCATTATCCATCCGAAGGGTCTCAGCGAAGGTTACCCTTGAATAGTTGTTAGGAGACAGATGGAGTTTCCCGTCATAGACATTTAGCGTGTTCTTTAACATGCTCTACTACATACGAGGCCACGACTTATGTCCATCCGACGTTGTTACGCTTAATACCCTATCCGAAGGATGGCTGACTTTCCAAAACCAACGGTGACCCCCTTTCTCTCCATGGGTAGAACAGGAGTTAGATGACATTAATCTCAACGCTGGCAGAGCTGGGACTCATACCTGGAACTGCAGATTACGAGCCTGGCGCCCCACTGACTGAGCAACTCTCGCCTTCAAAGCAGAAAAGTGGCACGAGTTTATGCCTTTATTATATTGTACTTGGCCCTCATAAAGTTTACATCACTGACGCCTTGCTGGTAGATGCTGTTGTTCGTATAATTATTTATCAATTTCGCAGCTCCTTCGTAATAAGAATTCATCTGTGGTCCAAATTTTGCATGACGGATATCACGGTAATTTTAAATAGCCTTGCATCTCGATTATTGATTGATTGATGATTTTAAAAAATTTTATAAATGATTTTAAATTTTCGATCTATTCTGTTTGTTTTATTTATACTAATTATTTCATATATGTTGAAAATAGCTTGTGAGTTGTACTAAAAATCCTAGGGTCATAAAACAATATTGCTGTTTTATCTTTTCTACACTTTTTAGTTACTTTCTTTATTCTACACGGCTTGCTGCGGTGATAAGTAGTTCCTGTGATGATGCAGAATAATATAATTGATTTGTGCAAAGAAAAAATAGAAATAATTAAACATTGCATTACAAATAATTAAACATCATGACTTTTAATAATGTTTCCATATGATTGTGAATCTAGCTATTTTCCCATGGTTTTTCCTACGTCAGGGTTGCCTTCGTCAAAACACTTTTTTGCCACTTCTTTCTATCAGTGCAGTTTTCCTCTAAAGACCTTCTTTTTTTGTGTCCTCCACATCATTTATCCATTTATTCCTCGGCCTTCCATTGTTCCCATTTTCATTGGCCATTTTCCATATTCCATTATATTTATATATGTTCTATCATCTCAATATTCGACCCCCAAAACCCTTCCTTTCTCCCAATACGTTCAGTTCTCTTTTTCAATACTTTTTTCCCTAACATTTTATTCCCGAAAAGCTTTAAATTTCCTCATTCATCATTTTATCTATTCTTTTGTTTAGTGCACGTCTCCAGAAATTCATTTCGATTGCTCTTACTGTAGCTTTAACCTTTCTTTCAACATCTGTATGTCAGAAAATTCCATAAACTGAATTTGGTATTCTTATTGTTTCCTTACCTGTACTTGCTCTCACGTCATCTTTGAATGCACCATTCTCCTCATAATGGACCCTAGATACTTGAGCCTTTCTCACCATTACTCTCTTCCATCAACATCTTCTCTTCAATTATTTCCTGCTTTAAGATATATTTGATATTTCAACATTTATTTTCATCCCCTGTTTCGCATTATTCTTCCTTTCATTTTCTCAGCACATGTTCTAAATCATCATTGTCCTATGAAATCATCACCAGATCATCTATTAAAAATAAGGTTCTTCTTCCTTTAGTTGGTATATGTTTATCACCTTGCTATATATAATCTTACTGTGCAAGATGACGCCAAGCGATTATCTCCACAATGTTCCCGTGTGCGATGTTTTTTCTACACAGCAGAGTTGTCGAGTGATCTGACCGCGAAAATAGAATTTACTGATATTTCTCTATAAACTTCAAAACAATTATAATAGTTTTCACATTTCCCCCTTTTTAGGGTGTAAGAAAGCACGGGGGGTCAATTGTTGATAGCCTATAACACTCTCTGCGCCACAAGCTTTCATTTGACATATAAATCATTAAGTTTCTCCATCGCGTTCGAAAGATATGGTGAAACAACGTTTTGTCAAATCGTCAAACCTACCTATCAACCGACAAATGTCAAAGCCAAAGCCAAAAGCAATAGGAAGATAGCTAATAACAATATTTTAAACATATGAATCTGCCAAATAAAACAAAAATGATCAGTATTATTAAATTCACACTAGAAAAGGTTTTTATGTTAAAAACAAGTTTGTAGATTTTTTGATGAATATGAAAGTATCATCACTCCAACTGCAAATCCTATATTGTACAACAGAGAAGACTCATGCGTAATAAAGTATAATCAGAATTCTTTGAGGAATATTTTTCTGTAAAAAATAAAATCTAAGTTTCTCTTTATGAGATTTGTATGAATTTTCCATATCAGATTCTAATCAATAGTTACACCCCCAAGTATTTGAAGTTACTCACTCTTTGTATATATGGACCAAAATTCCCCGCCCTGCCCACGGTCAGTAGGGGACACCGATGGGCTTGGAAAGGCCGCCGTCCGTCGGATGGGACGTTAAGCCGTGGCCCCGTGTGCGGGAGAGCCATACCCTGTGCACGTTAAAGAACACGCTGGATGGCCTTGATGGGAGGCTACCATCTGTCTCCTAACAGCTGTTCCAGTGGGTCCCCTCTCCCAACCTTCTCTGAGCCTTCGGGGTCCATGTGACCTGGCTATTTAGCCCATGGTGTGCAAAAAAGTGCCGTTCAGAGGTAAAACAACCCAACCCAACTTGTATATATGGACAATCACAACTAAAAGAATTATCATGAGTAGTAATATGATATTTTAGGGTGATGTCTGTATTACTTTTCATCAAATTAAATAAGATAAATTTTGTTTCATTGACATTTAAATCGATTTTATTTGAAGGAAACTAGTAATATATTTGTTGTAGATTTTATTCAACTTTAAACTGAAGTTCAGTTATATCTCTAGTAGAGTATACAATGGCTACCTACATCTTCTGCATAACAAGTTAGTGAACCATTCAACTTTAAATTGGCAAGGAAACAGCAAACGTGATTGTTTTTTGTAAACAATGTGCATTTAAATAGAGAAAAGTAAGATTTTTAGGATTTTTTTTAAGTATTGGTAGGTCTGCAAGCAGCTGCTTGAAGTGTAATTTTATTTTTATTCTTTTTACAGTCATATCGTTACAGAAAGAGCTGGCAGTTTATAAATAATAACGCGTTAACAATTGGAGATAAAAAATACTATTTTTGGTAATTGATACTCCAAATAATGTTTTTGTACTATTTAGAAAATTTGATATATACAGGGTGTCCGAGAAATAATGGTGGGTTATCAAGAACCAATGTGTAGGTAAATAATACACATATTCGAAAAAGTAATATTTGAATTCAAAGTGTACCTTTAATAGTTTGGAACATAATTATGATATTTTCACCAGTGCACCGTTCGCGACCCTGCATTAATGTCCAATCAGTATTCCACCTTGCCATATACTCTGTAGCATATCTCTTGTTACTTCTTCAGTTGCTTCCCTTATTCTGTCTTTCAAATGATTCAAGTCTCAAGTTTTGTTCATGTAAACATAATTCTTTACAAAGCCCCATAAGAAAAAATCAAGGGGTGTCAAATCAGGGTTCCTTGATGTCCATAGACTTGGATCACCACTACCAATCCATCTGTCAGGAAATGTTGCACTAAGAACTTTCGTTACATCTCTTGAGAAATGTAGCAGTTCGCCTGCATTATTCTCAATAATCCTCAGCCCAGGAAACTTTCAGTGGGGGGAATGCACAGGTGTTACATTCAGTGTGATGTATTTTGGACAGTGCTTCCCTAAACTCCACCATTATTTGTCGGACACCCTGTACTTAGTGTGACTTTGAGTGAACTGAGGAGACTCGATCTCATACCACATCAAGTTCAGTTTGGTCGGTAGTCCTTAACTACCTTCACATAGCTTCACAGATAACATTCAATGGGTTTGTGTCGGATTAGCGTATGGGCCAGGCCATAGGATCATCACGTACATTCCATCATCTGAGGAATCTGTCTAGAACTGTTCAACTCCTAGCTAGGGTGTTACGAACTTCTTTAACGTATCAAGTGAGTCACAGCCAGTTGCTGAGGTCACAAACAGGTGTTTTTCACAAACAGGTGTTTGTGAAAAACGAACTGACCAAGATTCCTGTCATGCAACATTACTCTATTCTATCAGACATTCACTTGCGGATGTCGCAGACTTCTTGCATGTTCTCCGAGCACCAAATGCATGTTTTGACGGGACTTTGTCAGACGTATGTTTAAAATAGGTGTGTTTGAAAATATCAAACTTTGCTAAGCTTATAAAAGCTGCAGAATGCCGAGAGCGACTTTTTTGTGCTATGTGAGCTGAATGAGTTTTAAAAAAGTCCTGTAGTAACTGAATTTTTTAGATGGACGTATTACCGCAATGTGCAGATTTCTATCCACTGTTATGGTATGCCAAGTGATATGCTTTATAGGACCTGCTTGTGCTTATCAGAAAATCTAATCAAAGAGTCTCTTTAGTAGTGGAGAGCCGACCGAAACCTTTTACTGCTATGTACTGCAGTCTTGAGAAATTTCTTCAGCTACTCCCTGATATTAATCGAAACAAACGGTTACTAAGTTATGTTGTCCGTTGAGCTGTTATTGGTGTTTTTTGACTCAACTAGCCACCTACACATTGTTTTCTCCAGGTTGCTAGCCAATTCTGTTTGAAGTCTTGTAATGAGAGAAGAAATTTATCTTAAGCTATTAACCACCGGAGACTTTGACTTCATTCATCTTCAGCCTTTCGTGTGTCATTATTTTTTGTGACCATTTGATCTTTGTAGAACGTCTTATTTAATGGTAAAACAGCCTGTCAATCCTGTCAGTGAAAATTCTGCGATGGGGAACGATCCATGATTTTCTGGAATTTGAATCTACTTAGGCAGACCAGATTTTAAAATTCGAAAACGTGGCATCCCTAAATAAAATGGGGCATTCCAAGGGATTAAAAAAAAATCTAAAGTGGTAAAAAAATTAGGTCATTACAATTATTATTGTAAAATGGTAATAAAATATATATTCTCGATAAATAATATATCGATTTTTAATTTTCTCTTATAATCAGCATTATATTTGCAAACTACTTACACAACATTACATCCCGTTAATAATTTAATCGGATACTTCGTTGAAGAACGAGATATTTGGTCACCCTAACCCAGGTCTAGTCAAACCTTTTAGGCTGAAAAGTCGCCTAATGAACTGAAATGGAATGAAATATATCATCAATATATATAATATATGAAATATATCTTGAATAAAGTATGTGAACCAATGCAAAAATATATAAAATGAACAAAACAACAAATGATAAATAATTACATTAAAAATGATTGTGTAAATGAGAATTCTCTTCGCCGAAGTTGGATTTTTTTACATATATATACATTCTTTTTTACAAATTTATTTGCCGTCAGTAGCTCGCAGACCACACAAAAAGAGGTGGCGGATCGTAGTTTGCCCTGAGCTGAGACCTAATGTAAACAAAAAGCTCTTTACCTAATGACTGAAGCCTCATCACTGTTTCATCACTGTTTATTGTTATTGAAAGCGTACTTTTTCGCATAAAAATTCATATTGTTTTCTGAAATACTAGAAACTCTTTACTGAATACGTGTTTGATTATAGGCGCTTAAATAAATATTGCATTTATTTGTCCAACGTGAATTAATTCCATACACACTTTCTTAAATTTTACATCCAATTCCGGCCGTACAAAGAGCTATTTAGGTTCCGGCAATAACATGGTAGAAAACAATCACAATCATGTGAATGACTGCTGCTCATATGACAAACACGTGCATGCGTTTTGTAGCATCAGTGAGAACTATGGATGAAGCACATAGCTAATACTGTAGTAAGTAACCATGTGACATCACAAAGAACGTAAATTCTTATGCAAATTACGCTTGCTTTATTGTGTGCTTTTGCTGTCAGTTTCTTATTCTCATATTTCACTGAATTGTTGCCGTGCAAAATTTCAGTTTTTTTTTTTCATTTCTTAGTTAAAATTTCATTTGATTTAACTGTGGCCCCTAAACGTAAGGCTCCTTCAAAGGTAGTAAAGAGTTTATGTAAAGATATGACTTTGTTTGAATAGCCATTTTTGGCAAATTATGTAGCAGTACAATACAGTGCCTCTTGCTCGGAAATATCAAACGAACGACAAAAAAGAATACAAGACACAATTAAAAAAGTAAACAATTACTGTGAAAATTGGAATCTAAAAATTTCAAATGAAAAAACTGTCATTTCATACTTTCACCCTAATAGAAAACTACCAGAAGATTTCATAATTAAAATAAATGAAAAAAATATAAATATCGTAAATCATTTTAAATATCTAGGAATTCACTTTGACTCAAAATTGAACTGGAATATATTTATTACAGAAGCTAAAAACAAAGCAACCAAGCTTTATCATTTTCTAAGATTTCTTGGCAACTCAAAATGGGGATGTAATCAAAAAAACCTACTACTATTATACAATTCTATTATTCTACCCAAATTTACCTATGGAATTGAACTGATATATTACTTAACAAAAAAAAATTATAAAACTTTAGAAAATATACAAATAAAAATTTTAAAATTCTGTTTAGGTTTATTACAAAATACAAATAAATTAAATATTTATGCAGAAACATCCATACCTCCATTGGAAATAAAAAAAAAATATCTCTTGCATAATCTTTTATTTAGAATAGTATTAAAAAACAATGATCATCCAATCATTGATAAAATAAATGAAAATTTTAATGATAACATTATAAACCTATTTAACGATAAAGAACAATTAAAACATATTATACAAAATAATCTTAGTGGTGACAAACAGATTTTGGCTCCTTTTTGGAAGTTTTGTTTCCCTATTTTGGAAACTGAAGTTAAAGGAATTACATCTAAAAAATATATAGACAAAGAAAACCTAAAAAATTTGGCGGAACTTCACATTGAAGAACAATACAAAGATTTTATACACATATACACGGATGGTTCAGTGAATGCTGAAAACAACAATTCATCTGGAGCATATTATTGCCCAATAACAAATTATGAATTTCAATTTAAACTAAATAAATTAAATCCAATAATTATAACAGAACTAACTGCTATAATATTAGCCATTCATTGGGCACTTTACTTTAAAGGGGAAAAGATTGTAATCTTTACTGATTCAAAATCTTCTATTGATACTATATTTCAAAATCCAAATAATAATAATTTTAAAGTTCTAATAAATGATATCCTTATTTTAACAAAACAACACATAGAAAATAATAATAAATTGTATATTCAATGGGTGCCAGCTCACACTGGTATTGAACACAATGAAAGAGTTGATACATTGGCAAAAGATGCAATATATCTTAATAACACTATGGAATCATTAATATTTATAAACATAATTAAAAATAATAATAAAATAAAATTATTAGAAGAAACACAAAACTGGTATGATTTAACTGCTATAGATACTCATAGACATAACATTTCAAATAAAATTACAACCTTTAAAAACTATGGATTGAGCAAAAAAGAGAACACTATTATACTAAGAATAAAAGTAAATGCTGCAATAACAAAACCATTTTTATTTCACTTGAAAAAAGTAAACTCTCCTAACTGCACAATATGTAATCAATATGAAAATATTGAACATTTAATATTTCATTGTAAAAAATATAAAACAGAAAGAGAAAAATACTTCTCCAACTTAAAGAATTATAATGTTAACATGTTCTCATTTAAAACCATTTTGGAACCTGAAAACAAAAATCTGAAAAGAAAGTTCTACAAGCTTTTAATTTCATATCTAAAAGACATTGATATTTTGATTTCTTATAAAAAAAAGGAAAAAATATATATATATATTTAACTTGTGACTGAATGAGTCTGCATAGTAATTATCTATGTAGGAATATTCATTTGTTGAGTTTCTTTCAATTCAATTCAAACGAACGAGTCGACCGTACGTAATATTCGTGGAGAGAGAGAGGAAGAAATTTGTATTCGCATACAGACTTTGCACTTATTAAATGTAAAGATATTAAGGTAAACATTGATGAGTAAAGTATATAATATGGTTACATTATTTTTTATTACAAAATTTATTGTATGTTGCAATAGAACCTCATAAATTCGGCACCTAGTTATAGCCGAGGATTTTAGAAAAATCGTTTTTTTTTAAAGTGCTGCTTAACTTTAAATATCTCTTCTTCTGGGTGTCGTAATATGTACCAACATGTATTTCTGAATTGGTTGGAATTTGGCTGCCTGAAGATTGATTTTAGAATCCGTAAATAGAATCACATTCACCGTTCCACATCGGAACAGCTTACAAAAATTTTAAAATGGACATTTATCATAAAGCGCCAGGTTTTTGATAATTCTGGAATTTCGAGTGTTGGATTTATGAAAATTTTTATTGTATTTGAATTCGTGTTCGTGTATCCCATTTTAATTGTTTTCCATAAGGTGTGAAATTTTTAGATTCCGGTTTTGCTGATCTACCCCATTTTAAAGAACATGCGACAGGCTCCTTTCACAACTCTGTGGCAAATAGCTGCTTGAAGGGTAAAAAAAATGATGCCTTCAGTTTATCAGTTCGAGGCAGCAAACAGTTCTATGTCAAAGAGATTAACTTTAATCAGAACCATACAGCTCCGTCAATAAGCTTTCAAAAATACGCAGTATTTTTTTTAAATAGTAATTTTTAAATGAATCAAATTTTTAAATAGAAATTTTAAAATCAAATCGGCATTTTAAACCTTTACTAAGAGGGGGGAAATAGTAGTTATTGAATCATATCAAGAAAGGCTTCTCTTACATTCATGCAGTGCCTTGTTATTCAAATCTCTGTCATTTCATCTTGACATATGACTAAAGACTACATCCTTGTTTTATTTATATTAGGAAAAAGGAACGTTTTACTTTCATTATGTGCAGACAATTTAGGTGTCTTATAAATTTTTGAGATTAGTTGAAATTTTAGTAATCAAATACTTTGTAATCTGGATAACTGTAAATAACATTTTTTTTTACCCATATAGAAATATTTATAAAAATAATTGTTGATCGATATTTTTCCAAAGAAATAATGTATTAGCAAGTCAGTAGCATTTAAACGAATTTTTTTTTAATACCTTTGGATCGAAACTGCATTGTAGTTTGTTTCTCTGATAAAACAGCTTTTGTCTCTAGCTCCTTGCACTTTCATGAAGAAACCTCGTTAGCGCAAAGGATTAGAGATCACCTCACTGGGCAAAGTGAGCTTCTTTGCTGAATGATTTGTGTTGACCTTTCAAGACTGGCGCTGTTAGTGCCTTTCAATTGCGGTGCTTGTTCTATATAGTGTAGTAGACTTAGACTGAAAGAGGATTACGTATTGTGCACGTTTATGCATAGCACTGGGGTTAAGAACCGTCCATGCCTCTTAATCTAAATCCCATTCTACTTGTTTTAACGAGTTTACTCTCACTTAACAAAAGTTTAATGAAATTGGAATGTACTTTCAGAGAAGGAATGTTTCATGCTGCTATGAGAATTAATCGATTACGACAAAATGTAAATGAATATT
This sequence comes from Ryuthela nishihirai, assembly GCA_038380435.1. NCBI lineage: Eukaryota > Metazoa > Arthropoda > Arachnida > Araneae > Heptathelidae > Ryuthela > Ryuthela nishihirai. The sequence continues at coordinate 29,003,499 of JAWZYU010000002.1, read as the reverse complement.
CTGCCATCAATAAATTAACCATTCTTTCTCAAAACATGGGGAAAATGTATTTGCAAATGCTTATATGATTTTAAAAATTTTAGGTATCTATCTGGTTGATTGTATGTGCGTGCCCAGTGCTAAAATATTAACGAAATATCGGAGGAAACTTCGAAGTTCATGGAGTTGGCAAAATGTTGTGAATATCTAACTCATTTAGTCACATAAGAACCCATTACAAAGATTTTGTTTTGACTGGGAAATGATTGTAACTAGTCATATTACATGACTGCCTACTCAAGAAACTAATTAATGTGTTTTGAAAACATTGTATAGGTAACTGTTGCTAAGTAGGAACGGAATATTTTGAATGAGTTTAAGTTTTTCTGTAACATGGCATATAGTTGACATAGCTGCCAACTTTTAGGTATAAAAACATTAACATCTTAGAACTCCCAACCTGTTTTCAAGGGTTGAATGTTGCCCCAAAAGTTACTTCACGATTTCTTCATTTATAGAAAAAAAAAGGAATATTGTGTGAGTGTTATTAGTATGCTTAAAATTATATTGAAAAGAATATTATCCAGTATAAATAGCAATCGTATTTCTTTTATGTGGATTGCATTTTCACATGGGACATCCCAATAGAGACATTCACCCTTGACAGTTGAACAATCCTTATCCTTTTTTTTTAAAAAACTTTTTTTTGAACTCTCGTAATTCCCCAAATACTTTGACTGCATAGTACCATTCTGTATGGTTTTAAAATTTCCAGCCCCTACCTATAAATAAATAAATAAATACCCCCTCAAGCAGCTGCTTGCCACAGAGGTCTGACAGGAGCCTGTCAGTTTATATGCCATAGTAGAAGATCTGTGAGGATGGCAGGACCTCTACCTATAATAGAACCCAATTTCAAACCGGAAACTACTTAACTCGTTTGTTACTGTTTCAAATTTTAGCAGTTTGATTGTCAAAATTCCGCAGCTAGTGTGTTAGTAAATAATTATTGAGGACAAGGTAAAAAGGGGGAAGAAAGCAGAAAAAATAGAGCTACAGACAGTTTCTTTATTCTCTTTAAATATAGATGTGTGGAACACATACATTCAAATAAAAGTAAAAGAGAAATTTTTTATGCATTTTAACTTTTTTTAAATGTTTGATATTTTCAAGCTTTTACGTAGGGACATTTGTTGTATTAAAATCAATTTTTCCGGTTCCGTAATAACAAAATGAATGAAAAATTATATTTATTGTGGATGTCACATTTATGTTTTTCTCTACGGTCCTCAGAGCAGGTTTATTGTGGTTTTCTTATTTTAAGATTACTGTGCTAGGATCTATACATTTTACATAATTTTCAAAATTCTATATGTAAATATGAATACACGTTTAAATCTGCTACATTAATATGAAAGTTACAGCATGAAAGGACAGGAATACCTCACCATTTGCATTTACCCAATTGTTATGCCTTACGTATGCTAATAAAAACATAAATGATGTATGACAGAAGTGTCATACAAAAGACTGTAAAGTTTTTTCTTTCAGTAAAAAATGATAAATTTTTCTTAGAATAAAATAATGACGGTAGATTCATTCATTTAAAGAAACATCAACTTTAAGAGAAGCATTGATTTTCTGGTAACACCCTGCGCAAAAATGTATCAAGTTTTAAATGCAAGAGGAAGTCAACTCAAATTACAGCATTTGTAAAACTTATTTTCCCTCCCTCTTCTGCCTTTGATAGGAGATTTCATCTATTTAACAGCTATACAGTTGATTCCCTTCACCACCCAGCTTTGAGCCCATGAATCTTGTAACCTGATCATTTAGCTCATTGTGTACAAAAAATTCCACTCAAAAGTAAAAAAACCAACGTCTTCGAACTAATATCACCCTATCTCCTCCAATATCTTCATGTCATAAGTTTGTCTGTTATATCATGAATTTTAAAGTTAATAAAATTTTGTATAATTTTCTTTTTTTCTCCCTTTCACTTTATTTTCTCATTATCTTTATGCGCCTATGGGTGCCAAGTAGTAGTAAAGTACATGTTAAATTTAAGAAAATTGTGCTGCAGTAGTCTATGGGTGTGTGAAAACCAAACTCTCTTCATCCCGTTACGTACCATTAGTGAGGATTTTCACAAACAATCACCTTGAATGGCAAGATGTTACTTTAGTAATATGCTTGTTGAAAAACTTTTAGACCCTAAGGGAACTTAAAAAACATGATTTATTTTCTGCTTTGTATTGCATCCTTAGTTAATTTTTATAGTATTAAAGTGACTTATCTCTATGTTGTTACATACTGAAGAAATAATCTAACCAACAATAGTTTTAACATCTTGATGAAATTTATATTAATAATAGATGTGGATTGCATGTAATTTTAATTTGCATCTTGTTGTTAAATCAAACAAAAACCTAAAGTACTATTGCTTCTGTTTTAGGCACAAACTCCATTGTTGGGTGTAGTTACAGATAGATATGTAAGTATCATTAACTTTCTTAATTATACAGGCAATGTACAGAAAAATGGAATCATCCTCATCTTATGTCAGTGGTAAATCAAATTCGAGGCCCCGTAACTGGTAAAATAAATTTTTGTGGAAACATATGACTGAAGATAAATATAATATGCCAATTAAACTGTCTAAATTTCGATTTTGAACAATATCCGTTCAGGATTCTACGTCAATTCATCGCAGTGATAAAGATAGGATTTGGGTTGGGTTGTTTTACCTCTGAGCGGCACTTTTTTGCACACCATGGGCTAAATTTTTTGCACACCATGGGACCCGCAAGGCTCAGAGAAGGTTGGAGGGAGGGGACCCACTGGAACAACTGTTGGGAGACAGATGATAGCCTCCCGTCAGGGGCGGGGGTGGCTCAGTCGGTAGCGCGCCAGGCTCTTAATCTGTAGTTCCCAGGTTCGAGTCCCAGCAGGGTCAGCGTTGAGATTTATCTCCGCAAAATTCCCCGCCCTGCCCACGGTCAGTAGGGGACACCGATGGGCTTGGAAAGGCCGCCGTCCGTCGGATGGGACGTTAAGCCGTGGCCCCGTGTGCGGGAGAGCCATACCCTGTGCACGTTAAAGAACACGCTGGATGGCCTTGACGGGAGGCTACCATCTGTCTCCCAACAGCTGTTCCAGTGGGTCCCCTCCCCTAACCTTCTCTGAGCCTTCGGGGTCCATGTGACCTGGCCATTTAGCCCATGATGTGCAAAAAAGTGCCGCTCAGAGGTAAAACAACCCAACCCAAGCCTCCCGTCAAGGCCACCCAACGTGTTCTTTAACGTGCACAGGGTATGGCTCTCCCGCACACGCGGCCACGTCTTAAACGCCCCATCCGACGGACGGCGGCCTTATCCAAGCCCAACGGTGTCCCCTACTGACCGTGGGCAGGGCGGGAAATTTTGCGGAGATAAATCTCAACGCTGACCCAGCTGGGACTCGAACCTGGGTACTACAGATTACGAGCCTGGTGCGCTACCGACTGAGCCACCCCCGCCCCGATAGAAATAGGATTTTATTGACTTTTTACATCTCTGCAGAAATGAACTGTCTATAGACAATTATTTAACTTTATCTTTGAGAGGTAAAACATGCGTCAAAATAATTTTTTACAGAAATTAATTAAAACTGAAATAGCGCATTATTTCAAATCATTTAACAGTAAATGTATTTTAAAAGTCTGCGTAATGATTATCTCAATATTAGGCAATTATGAATGACTTTTATGAAAGATAGTTTGTTGTTGTATATTTCAGCTTTCGTAACTCTTTAAATACTGAACGAATAACGTTGAAAAAACGAGATTTAAATAGATTTGATTATGATCTTTAATTTATTTTCTGTCATATTTTTCCATTAAATACATAAATTAAAAGTTATAGAGCTTCGATGTTAGATTCCCATTGAGATGACATGAATTTTCGAACAATTCACTTAGAACCTACCAAAATGGAAAATTTCAATGTCATCTCAATGGGGATGTAACATCAATGCTCTCTAACTTTTAAAATATCAACACTTCGAGAGTGAAAGCGTTCATAAAATAAATTTACCAAATAAAATAAACCAGAGGTGTTTAATGGAAAAATGCGACTGAAGATAAAGATCATAATCAAATATATATCTCGATTTTCAACAATATTCTCTCAGTAATTAAAGAGTTATGGAAGTTGGAATATTTAACAATAAACTATCATAAAAGTCATTCATAATTGCCTGATATTGAAAGAATCGTTACGTAAACTTTTAAAATGCCTCTCAAAAGCAAAATTATTATCTATAGAACGTTCATTTGAGCACAGATGTAGGAAGTACATAAAATCCTATCTCTATCACTTCGATGAATTGCGTGCTATGAATTCGCCGCGATGAATTGACGGGACACTTCCGTTCAATACTTAAAAAATTATAGAAGTTTGATTATTGAATAACAGAGATGTCAATCATAAGAATTCTGCCTCAGAAGTTAATTAAAACATTAAAAAATAAGTACTATTGCAAACAATTTAATACAATAAGTGCATGTTTTAGATTTTGTGCAAATAGTTCTTCAATAATTGTCAGTTTTACACAAGTTTCTTAGGCCGACTTTGCTACAGTTAAATATCCGAGCTTCCTTAGCTCTCTAAATACTCAACAAATATTGTTGAAAATCGAGAATTAGATACATTTGAATGATTAGTTTAGTCCTATTTTCCTGTAAAAAGCTTATAGTAGAAATTAGGATTTTCGAATTTGACTCCCAACTGACATAACATGGGAATGTTTCCATTTTTTTTGTCCAGTATGTACAGTTTCCTTAGGTGAGTGTCATGGTTAATGAATTGAAAGAAAATAATAAATTATTCATTTTTTAAAATATTACAGAAAGTATAATATGATTTTCTTTGTTCTGCATTTTAAATTTATCTTTTCACAAGTCAATAGTTTTTCTGATTACAGCAATATGACAGCTGTGTATGTTAGTATATCCATTTATTGAGGTTAAAAATAAAATGAAAAGCATATATACTATCTGGTGGCACAGTGTTTCAAAGTAGTGCTTCACACACTTAGTAGAATCAGCAGTTTAGTTCTGATAAGTGTTAGAGGAAAGCATCAGTGGTTTGATTCATTCGAGGTTTGCAACATTCTTGATATGCTAAAAGATTCTGACTACTATTTCTCTATGAATCTTGATTATGAAGTGTTTTTATTTTTTTTTCAACATAGTCGCAGCACAGTTACTTACATCTGTAGCTTTTATATATGGTTTAATTGTTCAACTATAGTAACTAGCATATAATATCCTTGTTAACATGTGCAGAAATGTATGCAAACATAGTTACTGTAATAAAGCAAAGAAAGCCCCCCCCCCCTCACATTGCCACATTCTTCTGGAATGAATATAACCCAATAAGTGAAATGTATTACTGATGATTATCATAGTCATATATATATCAGGCTGTTATATATATATATATCAGCCAGGTAGCTAAAAATTAAAATTTCAGTTGAATGTGATTTATGTTTGGTTTGCAGAACAAAAGAATGTGGGAATGAAATCCCAGCATAAGTATAGTTGTCTTTTTCAAAAGTTATATTTGTCTTTCTGCTGAGATCTCTCCTCTCTCACTATTTTCCTTTAAAATATTACGGAGGGCATTCAAAAGAGTTCTTGACACGTGTCTGTAGCTTGACGCTTGTTCCTCCGTATTGAAGAAGATACGACTTGTTTGAAAGCTTGAAGAAAGGCCATATCATCATTTCTCTCTTCATTGACGGCGCGTAAAGTTTGGTCTGCGAAATCAGTGTATTGTTGCTATAGAGCCTATTAAAGACGATGAAAGATTTTACATTTTCACAAGGATGCAACTTGGGGACGATGCGAAAAAAATCATACCGATTTATCACAAGGTGGAGATTATGCCTGTTTGCATGGCAGAGTTACGGGATGGATGCACAAATTTAGAGAAGGATGGCAGAGCTTCGAAGACTTCCCTTATGCAGGAATACCGAAGGAGGCCGTGAAGGAAGAACCGTCGCTGCTGTTCATGAACTCCGATTGGCAGTGTGGAAAGAATTGTTCATCAGCATTTAAAGTTCTGTACCATATGGGTAACTCACAAATTGACAGAACAACAAAAAAGGCTAGAGTCAACTAGTGCAAGGAGATGCTGGTAATATTTGAATCTAGTGACCCCAAACGGTTAACATTCACTGTCACAGATGATGATATGTGATTTTATTATTATACAACTCCCAGAAAGATAGACACTGTGTTTGGGTTGCAGAAGATGAACTGCGCCCCCAAATCCTGCGACAAGACTTTCGCTCAAGGAAGAGAATCTTCATAGTTTTTTTCCATTTCCCAAGGAGTGGTAGCTGTAAACACCATACTTGAAGAAATGACATAAATGACCAATACTACACTAACATTGTTTTGCCCAAAAATGTTTAAGGAGGGAAGGAACAGCGCCCAACAAGAGGCGTGTCAAGTGTTCTCCTTCATGAAAATGCCAGTGCTCCCAAAACCCGGCAAATTACAACTTATATGAAGCAGTTAAAAATTCAGGCAGCTACTTAATCCTGCATATTTACCCGATCTTGCACTTTGTGATGTTTTGGTTCTTTCCAAAAATTAAAAAGGAACTTGCTGGAAAGAATTTTTCAAGGGTGCAAGACCTTGTAGAATGCGTTCATTCAGAGTTGCTGAGTATTCCCCAACAGGAGTAACACCAAGCGTTTCAGAATTGCGACTTTGCATAAATGCTGGAGGGGGGAGTATTTAGAAAGACATAAAAGTTTTGTTGAGGAACTTCCCTCGTATACTGATAAGAAGTTATATAAGGAGAATTTTTTTTTATTTCATAATTTGTTACACCTATTTCTCAATAAGCTTAACTACAGTATCTTGAGCATTAGGTGGTTCAACTTTGTAAGTAAAGATGAGGTTAGGAAAAGGAGTCTGCAACCTACTTTGAGCAGCATATTGTGCAGAAAGATTCCAAAGACATAAATTCCCAGTTAGAGGAATCAGGTAGCGACTATTTAAAATTTATGTTCAATAATTCTCGTTTTAATTGAAACAGTGCTATTTCGTATTCACCAAAGAGAGTATAATTGGAATTTCATAATTAATTTCATAATCTCCAGGGTTTTAGGTCATAATGGTAACAGAATTGATAGTTATGAGTAGCAGCTTTTACTAATGTGGTGAAGTACTATTTACTACCCTAGTTACAGTTGATCTCAAATGAAATTGAACAAAACATTGCAATTTGACAACGAGAGTATCAGCCATGTTAATTTTTTTGGTTCATTCACTTGTGACAGTATGATTATATGTTCCATATTTCGCTCATTACGACCCCACACATTTAGTCACTTTGGCAACTTTTTTTGCTGCTCACTACTGGCAAGTTGCTCTTTCACTAGATTATCGCAAATGTGTTTTTTATTTTCTTAAATGAAGTATGCGAAACAAATTTCTGCTGTTTTAATATCTCAAAATAATGATAGTTGTTAGCAGAATAGTTACTTCATGGTTTAAATATATTTTTATGCATAAAGAGTTAAATATCATGGGATAACATCTACACATGCATAATCACTGCTCACAACTACAGTATTATTGTTGGCAACTACGCCATTATTGTTCATGTTGGCAACTACACGCATCAAAATATATACTCCTGTTGGGGAATGCTCCGCAACTCTGAATGAAAGCATTTTGCAAGGTCTTTCACCCGGTTTTTATTCCACTTGATTATATAGAACTCTATTAGTTTGAACTATAAACGTTGGAACCAAGTCTATAGCTCATTTGGAAAAAAGTGGAGTTTAAAAAAAAATGAAAAGAGTAGAAAAACCGAGAAACCGAAAGTAACGGGTCGAGACCGCTTCCGATACATTTAGTGTATAGTACTTACCGAAAGAAATATTTCGAAATTAATCGTGAGTTCTGTATGTGGATTAGAAGATGAGTTAAAACATTAATGTTAATTGTGTTGTTCGACCCGTTTTCTGTACTAGGTAACGGGCCTGAAACTGTTTTTTATTTCACCAGATTATAAGAGTCTGTTAACTTTAACTGTCAACGTTGAAAGCAAGTCTGTAGCTCATTTGGAAAAAAGTTACTGGACTCTGAAGATTAAAAGAGTCGAACCTGAGAAATTAAAAGTAATGGATTAAGACTGCTTCCAATACATTTATTGTATAGTTCTCGCCGAATAGAATCTAAAGACGTAGGTTTGAGATTTGTGGCTAAATTAGAACACAAGTTATTAAGCTGCAAATTTAAGAGGCTTCAACCCACTTTCTCGTCTACATAACGAATTACATACCTTCTGTAATTAAATTAACGGAATGAAATGTGGTGGTATAACGTTCTGTTGGCGGAGGAAAAAAGAATTTTTTTTAAAACAGTGTATATTAACCAACCGAGTCCAGTATGCAATAAGTTTCGAACCCGTAAAAAAAATCAAAAGTAATGGGTCAAGACCGCTTCCGATACATTCCAGAAATAGTTCTCGCCGAATTCAAGAAGTAGTTCTTTCCGTCCGAGAACATTAGTTTGATGTTCGTAGCTGAATTTACCCAAGTTATGAAAATATATGTGTAAGAAAGTTCTAACCATTTTCATCACTGGACAGAGTCCGAGCCCAATGTTAATCACAGAAAAATATAGTGCGTGGTTAATGATATTGATCATTGTAAGAATGAATTCTTGAGCATAATTACATCAAGAGTTAGGTGCAAAATTGTATATTTTATATGGAAGTGTAAGTTTGTATGTTTCGCCCTTACAAAACAAAACAGTTTACGTTTTTATTTCGTGGACATACAGCGTCGGCATATGAAATTCTTATATTTAGTAAAAGTTGCAGAAAGCCCAGCAGGTTTTTACCGAAAATTCCATTTTTCGCACAATATTTCCAGAAAAAATTTTTTTCGCATGGTTTTACCGAAAATGTTTTTTCCAAAACTGGTTTACATTTCTCATCTTGACCCCACTTATCATTTTGGGGCCAAATCAAATTATAAATATCGCTTCAAAATTAACTTTCTGACGTATATTATTCTCCTTTAGCCCCAAAAACGTAATTTTACCTGCTGATTTAATCAGTTAAACAAATGGTTTGAACTGACTTCCTTTTCTTAATTACTCGAATTTTCTATAGTTTTGCACCCCGAATAGCCAGTGAAGCGTACGATAACAACAACATTTTCTCTGTAAAGCCTATCTTTTCATATCTTTGACACAGAGCACCATTATCGCATAAATCTTGTCTCCCGAAACGTCTCCCATAGGTTAACATGGGATTTCGTCTAATTTAACATTGGTCCAGAACTATCAATTATCACACTCTTATATATTATCACCCCTAGTTTATGTCCAGTACTACTGACAGAACACTGCATAGAACTGCACTTTTGAACAGAAACTCAATTCGCCACAACTTTTGAGAGAATTTACATTGTCAGTAGACAGCAATATGTGCTCAAGAACTTGAAGAGGAAGACTCTTAGAAATCAGATTGCGGAGTTTCAAAGCTCTTCTAAAATCTTTACTGACATGTTTTATACGTAAGAGACGATTACAATAGGCAAAAAAGGCTGTTGAGGACTATAAAGAAATAATTTTAGTGATGAAAGTCAGTTTTGCCGTATTTGAAATCAGCATAGTGCTTACGTAAGAAGATAGCTTGAATGCGTAATATTTCATTTTTAACATAATTTTCACATTTTCTTAAGCCTTTATGAGGTATTCATCCGTCAGAGTCTAAATGTAACTATGAAACATCCAACCAAAGTCATGTGGAGTTTATTATATTATAATTTATATGTAATTTAATTCCAGTGATTATGTCTCAAAACCTGTTTTAGACAGTAAAATCTTAAAACGGTTTAAAAAATCATAAAAAAACTATACTATTTAATAATTCCTTGGGTAGAAATCAGTATGAACAAGAGAAACATGCAAAAACATAAGTATGCTAAGGACTTTTTGCCGCCAATGTACTACATGGGCAGTAGTTGCAGTACCTACCTGTCGAGTTTTACTCCATCGTTTCACATAGGCATACTGTTCCAGATAAAAGTTTTGAATTGTATGTGCATGGATATACTGTACCTGCACCCACTTGTACCTGTCATACTTGTTATGTGCATACTTGCCAAAGGGTTAAGGAAAGTTAAAGAATCGATGGCCGTAATCACAATCTCAGTGTAAGTGAGGTTTTATTAGTTTCAGATGTGAGCAGAAAACTTTTTATCTAAAGGTAAGAACTTTCTCTTGTTTTAGTTAACTGTTGGCTTTTTAGCTAAGTGTTAAACTTAATGTTATACGTGTATGAGTAATAATCAGATATGTAGTTCTTAAAATGTTTTGTTTTCATCTGTTTTTCACTTTCTCAGAGACGTGGTCCATGTGGACTCACTTGGTACCTAACTTCCCTGCAGAATATGGGTGTGTTGTTCTAAATTAGTTAGCTATGAAAGAGAAGTGATTTAGAGGTGAGAATGGTATCAATAGAAAGAGCATCATGATTTATAGGCATGCAATGGAATAAAGATTTTTCCAAAAAAAAAAAAAAAAAAAAAAAAAAAATTCACACTAATTATGGTTCTAAGGAAGGAGGATACCATCTGACCCCATGAAAGCTTGCATGTAGTTTTTGTTTCTACTGTGCTGCATGAGCCACTTTTATTTGTTGCATACAACGATTGTGCTTTTTGTTGCTTTATCTAGAGCTGAAAAACTACCATAATGAACGCTCACTGTAATATAGTGTCAGAAATTAATCTGAAATAATTATTTTAAGAATGTGGGATCTAAGAAACACATTCATGTGTCCAGTGGTTAGGCTAGATTGAAAGAATCGTAGAATTCTACATTTGGGCTGATTTTAAAATGTGAACACTATGATCTGATATTTTTTATTTCGTTTTCAAAGCTAGAACATATATCGCCTCTAGCGAATATAGGAATCTCGTTTTCAAACGGAATAAAGTTTTTCATTTACCAGCTGTTGCACTCTTTAAACGTTTTTATTCAAATTAATGGTTTGATGTGAAAATAAAAATAGCAATATTTTGTTAGTACTTGTACAACATAAAGTATTTCTCTTTTATTCTTTAAAATTGAAAATTTACATTTCTCCCACTTCTCTGTAAAAAAGGGCAGATTGTTGCGTTCGTGGAATCTTTTGACATTCGACCATGAAATTTCAAATAAATATAGAAGTTTTACAAGCTAATAATGTTAATATTATATGTATACACTATACGGCTGTTAAGCATAAAATAATTTATTTTCCTCTTTTAACACCTTTATATCGAATCTTGTAACATTCCAAATTTGTAAAGTTACAAGACCTTCTACTATGGCATATAAACTGACAGACTCCTTTCAGACCTCTATGGCAAGCAGCTGCTTGAGGGGGTATTTATTTTATTTCTTTTTTTACAAGACTACGAGGAGCGTTCAAAACGTTCTTACGTGCATCTACAGAACAAAAACCATTGTGCACTTACCTCAACAAAACTTTTACTGTCCTTCAAAGTAATCCCCTCCAGCGTGTATATAAAGTTGCAGACGTCTAGGCCAATTCAGGAACGCTTGGTGGTACTCCTGTTGGGGAATACTCCACAACTCTGAATGAACGCATTTTGCAAGCTCTTGAACCCTTCAGAAAGGGTTCCCAGCAAGTTCCTTTTTAATTTTTGGAAAGAACCAAAAATCGAATTCTCGTGCAATTATTTGGTTCAAGATCGGGTGAATATGCACGATGGGATAACTGTTTGATATTTTTCTGCACCGCTAAAGGCCGTAACTTGCTGGGTTTTTGAGCACTGTCATTGTCGTGAAGAAGGAGAACCCTTGATACACCTTGTTGGACTCTGCTCCTTCATTTCCTCAACCATTTTGGGCAAAACTGTGTTGGTGTAGTATTGGCCATTTGTAGTCATTTCTTCAAGTATGGTGTACACGGTTACCACTCCTTGGGAACTGAAAAAAAATCAGGAACATTCTCGTCCTTGAGCGAGAGAAAGTCTTGTCGGAGGATTTGGGGACACAGTTCATCTTCTGCAACCCAAACATAGTTGCCGATCTTTCGGGGAGTTGTTATATAGTGTCAGACGTTGTCACAGGTGATGAGACGTGATATAATCACATCATCACTTGTGACAACGTCTGTTAACCATTTGAGGCCACTAGGTTCAAACACTGGCAGCATCTCCTAGCCCAAGTCGACTCTAGCTCTGTTTTGGTGTTCTGCCAGTTTGTGGGGTACCCATTTGACACAGATCTTTCGGAACTTTAAATGTTGATGAATAATTGTTTCTAAACTACCAGTCGATACACTGACATCTACACTTATTACATGAACGGTGATGTGTGGGTTTTTCTTAACGAGTTCACGATCGGCAGCGATGGTTCTTTCTTTCACGCCTCCTTCGGTCTTCTTGCACGAGGGAGGTCTTCGAAGCTCTGCCGTTATTCTCTGAATTTGCGCATCCATCCCGTAACAGTGCCACATGAACAGGCATGATCCCCATTACTTGTGATAAATCGTATAAATTTTTTTTCGCATCGTCCGCAAGCTGTATCATTGTAAAAATGTAAAATCTTTCCCATCTTTAGTAGACTCCATAGCAACAACGCACAGATTTCGCAGACCAAACTTTACCCGCCGTCAGCGAAGAGAGAAATGATGATATGGCCTTTGTTTTTAACGCGTAGTGACAAGTTTAGACAAGCTTTCAAACAAGTCATATCTCGTTAACTAGAAAGGAACGAGCGCAAATCTACAGACACATTCAAGAACTTTTTGAACACCCTGCGTAAAGGAGATAAAAAAAGAAAGAATTCTTATTTTTTACTCTTAACAGTCGTATAGTGTACATATATAATACCAAGATTTGAAATATTCTACCGTAAACAGATCGTTTAATATTCGTAAAAAGTTTTGCATATTCCACATTTAGTGCCCTCTGACAATGTAAATTAAAACAACGTAATGATTTGGAAAATGTGACTCGTGATATTTCATTAGTATCTCTCGAACTGAAAAAGAATTTTCCATTTATCTCTTATAACAAAATAATTGCTCCCCCCCACCTTCATGTGTGTAAGAGTGTAATTTACTGTTGTCAAAGCAGAGCTCATGATAAACCCAAAATTTCTTTTTTCTTGCGTGAATACATCGTTTGCAATATTCATTTAGAATTTGACAATTTTCACCTTTTTACACCGTTAGAGGACGCAATTTAATCTTTTGGAATTCCATTAATACCTATCCAACCCCAAAAATTTTCGATTTTTTTTTTATTTTTAGAGATAACTGAAATGTCTACAGATAGACGCAATTCGAAAACATTACTTCTTTGGGTTTTTTTTTTTAATGATGAGGTAAAAAAAATTAGCTGTTTTCATTTTGTTTCTGAAGTAAAAAATTATGTCACAAGATATTCAACTTTTCTGTTTTTAGAGATAGATTCTTCTTAGGTTATGTAGGTATTGATAAAATGCACTGGTTTCCATAAATTAAGGAAAATCCCTATGTTAAGTCAATGGAAAGCTAACGTCAAAGCTCTATAACTTCTAAAATATTTTTTTTTTGAAAAATGTGATTGCAGATAAAGATCTCAATGACATAAATCAATATCTAGATTTTCAACAATATTCGTTCAGTATTTAATGAGTTATGAAAGTTTGAATATTTAACAACAGCAATGCCAGTCTTAAACTTATACAAAACTGAAGAATAGTGAAAAAAAATTATTTACACGAAGTTCTAAAATACAAACTTATTTTATTAAACACTTTGATACAATACCTATTATAGGCTTTAATTAACTTCTGAATTCAATTTTTGCGTGGCATTGTTATCGCTAAATATTCAAACTTCCATAACTCATTAAATACTAAACGAATATTGTTCAACATCGAGATATTTATTTATTTGATTGAGATATTTATCTGCAATTACATTTTTTCAAAACAAAAAAAAAACTTCTTTTGGAAGTTATAGAGCTTTTACGTTAGCTTCCCATTGACTTAACATAGGGATTTTCCTTAATTTATGGAAACCAGTGTATTAGCATTCGCGTTTTCCGAATGTCCCAAAAGTTCTAATAGTGCCTCCTAAAGGAGGAAAAATTTGAAATGACAAAATTGAAACAAATATTTTAAACGATCTATTGTAGAAATTTGAAAATTTGGTGGTTAAGCGGTCTAGAGTGATAGGCAGCAATTTGACCCAGGGAGCGAAAGAGATAACTTTTTTTTTGTTTTCAGAGATAAATGCAAATTTATTTTTGAATTCGATAACTAGTAATAAAATATAATTCACATTTTTCAAATCTTCCACAAGATTTTAATTTTCATTGATAGAGGGCATTAAATGCGAAAAATTAAAAACTTTAAGCAAATATTGCAAAGAGCTATTTATGGTAGAAATTTTGGTCATCAATAGATGTTGTCGTCAATAGATTTACACTGACTGATTTGTTCCTTTGACCATACTATGCACAACTGTTTCGATTTAGGAAATAATGAGAAATTCTTTCTGTGTTTTCCCAATCATCCGTTAGTTTGAACTACCACTGTTAGACGATGCAAATGTAAGAAAATGAAAAACTTCATTCTCTTTGAAAATCAGCATCCCATATTGCCAGATGCAACATGTATTCTTTTTATTAATGGCCACTTTCCTACGCTACTATGATTTTCCAGTCTGCACCAACCTATTTATACTTCTGCTGCTCTTCATGTTAGGCCAAGTAAAATAGTTCTGATGGTAGCACATGTTACAGTTTTGTTTGTGAATATAAAACTGTTGAATCTTGAAACTTTCTCTGATTCCTTGGATTTCGAGGCACTATATTTAGCAATGTACCAACAGGGTGTAACCATCGTAGAACAAAGGTACTATCGTTACATATATTTCTGGGGATATATCATTTCTTATACAATGGAGTTGATGCAACACCTATAACAGAAATCCATGGTACCAAATTTATGACGTCACTTAAGTAGTCCTACCATGTACACATTTCTTATATTTATAATTCTAATATTATTACTGGTGCACTCTGTGCTAATCTTTGTACTAATGTTTATCTATATATTTTATTTAGGAGAAAATTATTTATATAAATTA
This sequence comes from Ryuthela nishihirai, assembly GCA_038380435.1. Classification (NCBI taxonomy): domain Eukaryota; kingdom Metazoa; phylum Arthropoda; class Arachnida; order Araneae; family Heptathelidae; genus Ryuthela; species Ryuthela nishihirai. The sequence goes on along the minus strand of JAWZYU010000002.1, from coordinate 28,988,350 downwards.
GCATTATGATGTTTGATAATAAATACGGATAATTTGATATCTAAATAAAATATATTTATAGATAAAAATTGATATAAAGGTTAGCACAAGAGTACAATAGTAATAACATTAGAGTTATCGTAATGTTAGGACTACTTAAGCTGACGTCATAAATTTGGTCAATTGGCCTTCTGTTATAGGAGGTGTTGGCTGATGAGTTTCACGGGTCATGTGGGGGGGGAGGGTGAAGCGACCCTCTTACTAACCTGCACTCTGGCCCTACAGGCCAATACTCAAGTCTGAGGTTCCCATGTTGAAGTGTTATTGTGCCAGAATCAATGATTCTCTTTGCTTATGTCTTGCCCACATTTTCCCAGGTTCGAGTCCCAGCTGGGTCAGCGTTGAGATTTATCTCCGCAAAATTCCCCTCCCTGCCCACGGTCAGTAGGTGACACCGATGGGCTTTGAAAGGCCGCCGTCCGTCGGATGGGACGTTAAGCCGTGGCCCCGTGTGCGGGAGAGCCATAACCTGTGCACGTTAAAGAACACGCTGGATGGCCTTGACGGGAGGCTACCATCTGTCTCCCAACAGCTGTTCCAGTGGGTCCCCTCCCCCAACCTTCTCTGAGCCTTCGGGGTCCATGTGACCTGGCCATTTAGCCCATGGTGTGCAAAAAAGTGCCGCTCAGAGGTAAAACAACCCAACCTTGCCCACATTAAGAAAGGGGACAACAATGGGCTTAGAAAGTTAACAATTCGCCAGATTGAATATTAAAGAATTACTCCATGAAAAGAGCTACACCTTGTGGATTAGCATACTTACATACAAAATCCACATGCAGTCATCGGTCATTGAGGCCCTACCAGACTGCTTAATTTTTTTCTCCAGAGATGTCTGTCCTGAGCTACATCTGATGCATTTAGCCACTTTTTGCCAATTCTAGAAAGATCCTGTGTGACATTGCCCATTACATCCTAGGTCTATCTATTCCCTATTCCTGAGGGGGGCAGGGGGGGAGCTCAGTCAGTAGCACGCCAGGCTCATAATCTGTAGTTCCCAGGTTCGAGTCCCAGCTTGATCAGCATTGAGATTTATCTCTGCAGCATTCCCCGCTGTGAACACGGTCAGTAGGGGACACTGATGGGCTTGGAAATACCGCCATCCATCGAATAGGACGTTAAGCCATGGCCCCATGTGCAGGAGAGCCATAACCTGTGCACGTTAAAGAACATGCTGGGTGGCCTTGACGGGAGGCTACCATCTGTCTCCCAACAGCTGTTCCAGTGGGTCACCTCCCCCAACCTTCTCTGAGCCTTCGGGGTTCATGTGACCTTGCCATTTAGCCCATGGTGTGCAAAAAAAGTGCCGCTCAGAGGTAAAACAAACAGACATCAAGAGAATATTCTCTATGCAACATCTCACATTCCAGGTGCCTGCGGAAAGAAAATGATTTGTAGGTTTTTTAAAGAAACTAGGTTTGTTGAGAGAGGTCGCGCCAACAATATCAAACAGCCCGCTAATCATAGGTATGGGGCAAAGTCCTGTTCCCCCACTGCTAAATATTGAAGCGATCTATGCTGGTATGTACTTCAGGCGCCACCTGTACAAGTGGGCCCTTTCAAGAACCAGAATCTACATGAACACTGGGGCGGGGGTGGCTCAGTCGGTAGCGCGCCAGGCTCGTAATCTGTAGTTCCCAGGTTCGAGTCCCAGCAGGGTCAGCGTTGAGATTTATCTCCGCAAAATTCCCCGCCCTGCCCACGGTCAGTAGGGGACACCGATGGGCTTGGAAAGGCCGCCGTCCGTCGGATGGGACGTTAAGCCGTGGCCCCGTGTACGGGTTGGGTTGTTTTACCTCTGAGCGGCACTTTTTTGCACACCATGGGCTAAATGGCCAGGTCACATGGACCCCGAATGCTCAGAGAAGGTTGGGGGAGGGGACCCACTGGAACAGCTGTTGGGAGACAGATGGTAGCCTCCCGTCAAGGCCATCCAGCGTGTTCTTTAACGTGCACAGGGTGTGGCTCTCCCGCACACGGGGCCACGGCTTAACGTCCCATCCGACGGACGGCGGCCTTTCCAAGCCCATCGGTGTCCCCTACTGACCGTGGGCAGGGCGGGGAATTTTGCGGAGATAAATCTCAACGCTGACCCTGCTGGGACTCGAACCTGGGAACTACAGATTACGAGCCTGGCGCGCTACCGACTGAGCCACCCCGTTCCCCCGTGTACGGGAGAGACATACCCTGTGCACGTTAAAGAACACGCTGGATGGCCTTGACGGGGGACTACCATCTGTCTCCCAACAGCTGTTCCAGTGGGTCCCCTCCCCCAACCTTCTCTGAGCCTTCGGGGTCCCTGTGACCTGGCCATTTAGCCCATGGTGTGCAAAAAAGTGCCGCTCAGAGGTAAAACAACCCAACCTACATGAACACTGACCTGCTTGAGAGACATTACTCCAGTGTTGGATTGGCGATGCCCAACCTGCTCAAGTAAGGGTTCAGGTACCTGCAATGGCCACTGATCAGGATTATCCACCAGCTGATATAAGGTATTCTGCGCCTCTGATCACTTAAGGGTAGTAGGCAAATAGAAAACACAGCGGAAGATTTTCCATCAACAGAGGCCTATCAGTGCAGCATGTCAGGATCCATAATCAAACTCGAAACCATAAATCATAGCGTCAGAATTGATGTCCTCGCACTTCATCTTTATTTCATCTTGATGTCCTCACACAGGAAATGGGTAACACAGTGGGTATAAATGGTCTGCACCAGGACCTTGTAAAATTGATCACTCCTCAGCAGAACAGAAAAAAAAAGAGAAAAAAAATGTGCCCCTAGATGACCAGATCAGTAGGGCTAACTGATCTGGCAGCCCTCCCCTTTCCCTTCCAGAAGAGCATATTTCTTTTGAAAGGTACTAACGACCTGCGCCAAGAGAAGGCGGGGTCGGACATTTCGTATTGGGCCTAGGCGGTTCTGTGCAACATCACCGTGGATTGGTACATAATTCTCCTTCCAGTGTGTGCCTAGTTTGTTTTATTATTATAAGGGATCGGGGTTTGATCCTTGGTAAGTCATAAATGTTTGTTATCTTTCTGCTGAGGTCTCGATTTCCTCACAGATCTTCTCTATGATGTATTAAACTGACAGGCTGATGTCGGACCCATGTGGCAAGCAGCGGCGTGAGAGGTAATTTTTTTATTATTTTTCGTTCAGAAGACTCCCATCAGTCATAACATTTCCTAAAGTATCATGGTTCTGGATATGGTTGAGCAACACACTAATAGAAACATTAGTGTGTTGCTCAACCATACCCAGAACCATGATACTTTACTTGGCTATATTGTACAGGGGAAAAAATGCTCCTCAGATTTAATGTTATTTGGTGTTACATTGACATTTTCTATATTTTAGTGTGTCACTCTTTATAGTGAAAAAGATTTTATTGATGTAAATACCGTTGTTAGTTTGAGATGTGCTAGAGAACCGTATCGCTGCCCGTTGAAAATTGTGAAAATTGCGAGTCGCCCATTTACTCAGGATGCAAATTCAAATTATTATATGATCAATTTTTATTACTATATGCAAAAATTCACTGTTCAATAGGTTGCAAAATAACTCTTGCACATGCAAGAACATCTTTCTTCATTTGCCCTGGGTTCAAAATTGCCAGGCATATGGTCCCCCGGCCGATTGGTTAGTGTGCTTGGCTACTGATCTAAGAGATCTGGGTACGAACCTCGGGTAAGACACGGCTGTTTGTGTTGTTTTTCCACTGAGATCCCATCGAACCTCATGGACATCTATGTAAGCAGCTGCTGCTTCAGGAGGTATTTATTATTTTTGTTATGGTCCTGGTGGGTGATTCTGATGGTAGGTTTTCATCACTCTCTAATATCTGTTATGGTTGTTAACCTTACGATCCTCCGGATTTGGCCATTTAATCGATTGAATAAAAAAAAGTCAAACTAGAATAAAACCCAATACCTCACCTCCATAGCTTATTGCTATTGATTGACTGTGAAGTTTTAATCACGACAAATAATGAATGCCAGGCATCTTAAAAGCATGATTTTTCAGTTTCAACTGCCCTTCAGTGCATATTTTTGTTGCTGTGATAATTTCATTTCATGCATGAACTGATTATATCACTGTTAAGCATTCTAAAGTCTAAATTTCGTTAATGATCAATTCTTATGCTGCTTTTTAGTCTATATTTTCTTATATAGAAGTACTTTATTTATGTTATTAATTACTAATTATTTTATTTTAATAAATGTTTACTTTGCATATAGTATTGTTATTGTATTTAGTAGCTGCTACATCATCATCAATCTTATTGCATTTCTTTTATGGACATGCTTTTTGTATTTGGAGCTAATTTTACCTATTTTCCTATTGCTTTTGGCTTTGACATTTGTCGGTTTGTGGATTTGACAAAATGTTCCACCATATCTTTCGAACGCGATGGAGAAACTTAATGATTTATGTGCCAAATGATAGCTTGTGACGCGGGGTGTGTCATAGACTATAAAAAATTGACCCTTGCTTTCTTCCACCCTAAAAAGGGAGAAATGTGAAAACTATTCTTAAGCTATATCTCCGGAACGCGAAGGCCGAAAATAACAAGCTATACATCTAATGAAAGCTTCTTGCGCCGAGAATGTCGTAGGCTATAAAAAAAATTGACCCTCGTGCATTCCCCCTCAAAAAAGGGGAAAATATGAAAATGATTGTTCCTCTATATCTCCTGAACGCGAGTGCGGAAAGTAACGAACTATGTGTCGAATGAAAGCTTGTGACGCGGGGAGTATCTTAGCTTATGAAAAATTGACCCCCCATGCTTTCTCCCCCCTAAAATACGGGAAATCTGAAAGTCGTTCTAGTATATCATCGGAACGCGAGGGCCTACAGTTACGAGTTAGGTGTCAAATGAAAGCTCGTATAATGACGGTCGTAAACTATTTCGAATATCGCTCCCATTATTTCCCCTGATAAAATGTGGGGGGGGGGCGGATTTTCCCGGGTGTCGACTTTAAGGAGTCGTATCTAAAGCTTGCGATGTCTTCAATGTCATGATCTACCTCAAACTTGACTCCAAAAGGGGTTAAATATGCTCGATGTTTATGAGTCGTATATATCAAAGATTTGGAAGGTAGGTGTTTTTAGTGACAACAAAAAAAAGTTAATTAAAAATTAAAAAAATACCTTTTAGGTTGAGATTTTTTTCTACTTATTTATTCATATGTTAAGGAAGATATCACTCTGAATTTAACATGATCAGTTTTAGAGGAAAAATTGTCTTGATCCGGATGGGATGCGAACCCACGACCTCCTGATAACATGTCAGGTGCTCTGGACCACTGAACTACCTGCCGCCGTTCAAGATCGCTTCTAATTGATGATATGAACTTTCTACTAACATTGCACAATTCTCCGTGTCTCATGAAGGTATTGTCCCAGCTGCTCTCAGCCTCAAGATACAATGACAAGAATGTCATATGGTCCAGAGCACCTGGCATGTTATCAGTGGGTTCGTATCCCATTTGGCTCAAGACAATCTTTCCTCTAAAATTGATCGACGTTAAATTCAGAGTGATATCTTCCTTAATTAAAAAATACCTGCCGTCCTTATAGGGTCCTAAAAAGTAGAAAATCGGTCACTGAGTTCATATTCGCTTAGAAGGAAGATATATACGCCAATTTACCTACTGCCAGTACCCTATCTTCCTTTGAAGTAAATACGAACGTGGTTATGACTGATTGTACCATCGATATACTTTAGGTTTATTTTCTACTTTTTAGGGCCCTGCCGAGTGGTTAGCGTGCTTGGCTACTGATCTAAGGGACCTGGGTTCGAGTCCCGGCATAAGGCATGGTTGTGTGTGTTGCTTTTCTGCTGAGGTCTTGCCATCCTCTCAGACCTTCTACTCCGGCATATAAACTGACAGGCTCCTGTTAGAGCTCTGTGGCAAGCAGCTGCTTGAGGGGGTATTTTTTTTATTGGAAGATAGGTATTTTTAATTTTTTTTAATTTATATATTTTTTACAATAATCAAAAAAAATACTAACAGTTTTGGACAACTTTCTCTTTTGTAAAAAATTATTGCAGCTTTGATTCCTTCTCTTTTTTTCCTTCCTTGGACGAGTGACTAGCGCGCTTGGTTATTGATCAAAGGGACCTGAGTTCGAGCCCCGGGTAAGGCATGGATGGTTGTATTGTTTTTCTGCAGGGGTCTCGCCATCCCCGCAGAACTTCAGTATGGCATATAAACTGACAAGGCTCTTATAAGACCTATGTGGCAAGCAACCGCTTGAAAGAGTATTTTTCTGATAAAATTTAATACATTACGTCTGTGTTGTATATGCAGTAAAAGAGCTTTTTGCCATCTTTTGGTGTTTGCTAAGGCTTCTGAATATGGTTATTTTAATTTCCTTGGTTGATAATTATCCATTCATCATATGGATGTTCTTCTAACTTAGTGCCCATCATTTAAATGCTTATTTTACAAATATAAATTGTTTTCTGTTCCAGTTTATGGGTTTATATACAAATTTCTTTTTTATTATAGAGCTATAAATATTAATTCCCTAATGGACTTAAATCTCAGTATGTTATGTGAAATACATAAGCAACAGAAAAAATTATACACTCCCCAACATCTTTAGTTTATTAACATTAGGATACAGGCAATTCCATACTCTGAATTCTCCCTTTTCAACTTATAATCAGGTAAAAGCACGATTTGTAATGTTTTAATAATTCATCGCATAATCAAAAAGCTATTAGCAAGTAAAAACTCACTGTCCTGTAACGCCGAGCCAACATTTAACAAATACAGCAAAAACAAATTTTCTTCCGAGCACATAAGTTTATTTTTTAATACAGTGGTAGTTTTCTTTTTCTCTTATTTTCAAAAAGAGAGATAATAGTTTACTTTGCCGTTTGCCTGTCCATCTCTAGTCATTTTTCTTTTTTTTGTTTTTAGAAGTTCTTCCATTAAATTGCAAAAATTTAAGCAACTATTGCAAACAGTATATTTAGGCAGCAAATCTGAAATATAGGTGGTGGAATGTGAAAGTCATCAGATTTGCATTGACAACAATTAATTTTCCCTTAATTCAGGGAGGCGGGGGTGGCTCAGTCGGTAGCGCACCAATCTCGTAATATGCGGTTCGTAGGTTCAAGTCCTGCCTGGGCTAGCATGGAGATTTATCTCCGTAAAACTCCCCGCCCTGACGTCGGTCAGTAGGGGATACCAATGAGCTTGAAAAGACCGTTGTCCATCAGACGGGATGTTAAGCTGTGGCCCCTTGTGCTGAGAACAATACCTGTGTACATTAAAGAACACATTAGATGCCCTTGACGAGATGCTACCATCTTTCTGCTAACAACTGTCTAATGGGTTTCCTTCCCCAAACACTCTCTGAACCCTCAGGGGCCTTGTGACCTGCCATTTAGCCCATTGTGTGTAAAAAGTGCCGCTCAGAGGCAAAACAACTCAACTTGAATTCAGAGGGTAAACAGGCTTAGTAGACATACATTGGAAAGTGGAAGGATCGTTGGAATCACTGCATACAATCTGCAAGTTCATACTTCGAAGGAAATAATTTGGAGTAACTTGTTAGTGTTTCAGTTTTCCTACAAAAATTTCTGTCTTAGATATTTTTGATCAACCCTTATATATATTGCATCTAAAATATTTCGTTATTTGCCACCTATTCTTAAATTCCTTCAAAATGCAACTGATATGGAATCTAAATAGTATATACCTAATTGCTAACTATTTTACAAATCCTCCTGCACCTAAACATAAAGAAACAATGTAGTGAAATTTAGTAATACAAGTATACCATATACGTTGCCAACTGTAATTTTATCTTAAGAACAGTTTATACATACAAACAAAATCCTCAAGCAATCATGGGCTATAGAGGTTTAACTAGAAACCTTGTGACCTTTATCTTTTTTGGGGAACTAAATTACAGTCTGGTTAAACCTTTATAACCCATGGCTGTTTGAATAATTTAATTAGTAATTTAGTTCTCCAAACAAATATGTCCTGAGTTACAGCTGCTTCATTTGGCAACTGTAGGCTAGTTCTAATGTGGCCCTGTTTGGCCTATATAGCAGTCATTTAAAGTTCCGTCATTTTCCAACCTTAGAGCCCAACGGGGGAAATGAACTATTGAGAGATTCGGAAAATGCAAATATTAATATTTCATCAGTGCCTATTGAATCCAAAAATAATTTTTTATCTCTGAAAACAAAAAAGTTGAATGCCTACAGATGGACAACAAAGTGAAATCAATATCTTATTTTTTAAAGGGAACTAAAATGTGTTTTGTACACTCTGTCAACTTGTAATTTATGATTTTAATCGGAGCTCCCTGAGTCATCGAATTATGCATATTAACTAGAAGTACACATATTGCCTCTGGAGAACAAAGGAGTCCTATGTTCAAAGAGAATGAAGTTTTTTGTTGCCTACTTTTGCGCTCTTTAAAAGTTTTAATTCAAACTTACGGAATCGGATCGGGAAAATGCAAGTAGTAATGCAAGTAGTAATGTTTTATTAGTATTTATACAACATAAAAAGTATTTGTCTTTTATTCCTTAAAATGAAAAGGTTGTTTTTTTTCTCACCCCTCAGAGAAAAGTAGGCAAATTGTTGCAGTCATTGGAATATCTTTTGAAATTTCTATCATAAGCAAATCGTTTGTAACATTCATTAAAAGTTGTGTCTTTTCCATATTTAGTGCCCTCTGATGAAGTAAATAGAAATTATCTAAGGATTTTTAAAATGCGAGTTATATTTCATTAGTACCGATCAAACTAAAAAGAACTTTCTAATTATCTCTTACAGCAAAACAGTTGTTTCCCACCTCTCTGGATGTAAAGGAGCAACTTATTTATTATTTTACCATACCTCCTGAATGTAAGGGAGCAACTTATTTATTATTATAAAAGAAACCTTGTGATCTTCACAATTTACCATCAAAATTTCGAATTTCCATAATATTTTCAACAATATTGTGCTATGAATATTACTATCAGCGGGAACTTAATTGTAAATCAGATCTTTAGTAGAGTCCCTAACAATAAGACCTACAATTAACATGCATTATTACTCTACTAAAATTTATTTTATCAAGTTTGCATTCTACAATTGGGATCTGTGTAAAAATCACTCTCAAGAATTTCTCTACGAAATTGAAGGATTTACTGAGATTCAAATCCCCACCTCCCCATGGTTAGTAGGGGACACCAATGGGCTTCTAAAGGCCACTATCTGTCAGATGGGACATTGAGCCGGGGCCCTGTGTATGGGGGCGGGGGTGGCTCAGTCGGTAGCGTGCCAGGCTCGTAATCTGTAGTTCCCAGGTTCGAGTCCCAGCTGGGTCAGCATTGAGATTTATCTCCGCAAAATTCCCCGCCCTACCCATGGTCAGTAGGTGACACCGATGGGCTTGGAAAGGCCGCCGTCCGTCGGATGGGACGTTAAGCCGTGGTCCCGTGTGCGAGAGAGCGATACCCTGTGCACATTAAAAAACACGCTGGATGGCCTTGACGGGAGGCTACCATCTGTCTCCCAACAGCCATTCCAGTGGATCCCCTCCCCCTCAACCTTCTCTGAACCTTTGGGGGGTCCTTGTGACCTGGCCATTTAGCCCATTGTGTGCAAAAAAGTGCCGCTCAGAGGTAAACCAAACCAACTCTAAAACTACAGCTAAGTATATTTGTTTCTCAGGACCAATTCTTTTCAGACGTTGACCACTATGCTTTAAACGATGAATTCTTTTTTTTCTCTAAAAGTTTACTAACAGGATCCACACTAATAAACTAATTAACCTCCCGCGCACATACCAAATAAAATCATTTCTTCTCTAAACTTTAGTGCACAGACAAAGATAAACTACGTGCTCCTTCACATTATTATTATTTCTTCTTAATTCCAACAACTTATTCCTTCTTCTTGAAGTCAAGTTCGTTCGATCGTTGAAAACGTAACTCTCATGAAATAGCATACCCGAGCATCCATGACGCGTTTTTAATAAATTCATTGTAGCACGTTCATCTGTCGTAACAATATATACATAGTGACAAATAAGTTCAGCAATGCTATTCTCCAATTTTATTCTGCCAACATTTATTACATTGGGCAGTTAAGAACAAATTTAATAAAATCCTAAAAAAAAACATTTTCCTCAGATTTGAAGTAGTGTGTAATTTATGTTTTAATGTAACTGAAATTTTTCAGCATCCTTTGTGATTTCAATTATTTGACTGTGATTTTATGCGTAGTTAAAAAAAGTAATATAAAAGTGTTTTAATTTTATGATTAATCACGTTATATCTCATAATGCACATTGCAAAAATCTACAGTTTTGCTAGTGAAATAATCATTTTAATACCATTGTATCATCAGATTCTTTCCAAAATGTAATATTAATCAATGAAGAAGTCTGGATTGTTTTTTTTTTGGAGATAAATCAAAAATTCTTTTTGAGTTAGGTAGTAATTGATAAAATATTGTTACGACAGAAGAATCTGGTAACCGAAAGCAAAGTTTCAGCCAACGAATAAGAACGTTGGGAGAATTTGGAGAAGAAGAGTGGAGCGTTAACGGTCGTTTTGTATTGTAACGGTCGTTTTGTATTGTAACGGTCGTTGTGTGTTGTAACGGTCGGAGGTTCGAAAATGGACGGTGAGCTGTTCTGAGACAGTGCGCGTAAGTATCAAGAAGTAACTTGATGTGTTGTGTATACGCGGAAGGATAAAAGTGGGATCTTTTATCGTTAAGTATCAAGAAGTAACTTGATGTGTTGTGTATACGCGGAAGTATAAAAGTGGGAACTTTTATGGCTAACTTCGAATGTCTACACGGACTGTCTTTTTGTTCGGCTAGTGTGTGAAAAGTTATTAGCACAGGACGAGAATTGGTTTACGAGTGAAGATCTTCGGGTGACCTGGTAAATCAAGTAAAAGGTAGTATTTAGTAAAATACACAGAGCTGATATTGTGTGCTCTACGCAGGAAGATTGATGACTTGTGCATGTTAATAGTTGATTTGTTAATAAGATACTTCATCCATATTTCCTTTGTAACAATTTACCTTGTATTGAATTTGGTTTTGAAATATAGCTTTTAATACTCACGCTCAGTGACTATCCATTTTTGTGATCCGCAACACTTGGTGTCAGAAGTGGGATTAATTTAATTGAATGCCTTTCACTAGAAGTATGGATGAGTTAATAAAGCTGATGACTGATATGAAAGCCGATATGGCTGCGCTGATGACTGATATGAAAGCCGATATGGCTGCGCTGATGACTGATAGGAAAACCTTTATGACTACGCTGATGAATGACATTAAAAGTCAAAATAATGATTTGAAAGCCGAAATAGCGACACAAAATAGTACATTAGATGAAATGATCAGTCAAAATGGTAAAATGAAAGCCGCAATGGCTACACAAAATAGTACATTAGATGAAATGATCAGTCAAAATGCTAAAATGAAAGCCGCAATGGCTACACAAAATAATAAAAAGGAAAAAGAGAAAGGCAACGCATATCAAAATGTGAATCCAAAACCAATAGGTGAAATTTGCAAAACTAACAGCACTGGAGGTAACATTACAGATGAACAATGTTTTAAAGATGCTAACCGTAAGAATATTGTTGAGCAGTATAAAAATTATAGGAACAAAATTATGCAAGAATCGAGAGCTGGTAGAGATGTTGTTACAGTTACAGTTCAGACAACGAAATTGGTTGAAGGTGAATATATCTCCAGCAGTGGGAGCTATAGTACAGATGAACATAATGCTGATGCGGGAAAGAAACGATGCAGAACCAGAAAACATTCCAAGATCCTTTGCTATCTGAAAAAGAAGCAATTTAAGAAACGATGCGGAACCAGAAAACATTCTGGGATTCTTCGCTATCTGAAAAAGAAGCAATGTAGATTCAATTCGTTTCTACAAAATTCGACGGACAGGAGAAGCTCGCTGGGGCAGCGGCGTTCTGATGAAGCCTTCATATTGATTGAAGAGATCTCGAGAGACATGGAGAAAGTGCGAGAGGACTGCGAGAGGAAGACTGCAAAAGAATCGAATCTTCGGAAGAAAGGAGAATCTCGAAATGTGGATCTGCTACTGGAAATCAAGAAACGTAGAGATAGTGCAGATAATGCCTTTGACCACGCAACTACTGGTGATGCATGGCAGAGTGTCTATGTCGCTGGTGACATGTTTAGGAACTGTGAAGAACAATCACACAGATCAGAGAGCTGTGAGACTATACAGTACGCTTTGCACTTCAAAATACCTAGGTATACAAGTCTGGCACGATCTGAAGAGAGATCCACACGAAAGGTATTCTATTCCTCGCTGTCAGCAAAATGCGTCATGGACAATTATCGCAAAGGCAGAGTAACGAGTGGTAATGAAGGGGAACGAAACAGAGTTTACGTTTCGCAGAGTGGTCCGAGTAAAGAAGAGGCGTCCATTCATCATAGATACAAAGTGCCATTCGACTTTACCGCGGAAGTCGGAGAGATTTTTCCGAAGCATATAGCCACACTCGAATCGTCTATAGAAAGTGGGGATTTAAGGAAGAGGAATTCCGAAGAATGGCTTAGAAGCATAACAGGTGATGCTAGTAAAAGAGCTTCAGGCAGAGACGGTACTTCAAAGACTAACTTTCTGGATGAAACTAAGCCTCAGAGTTACGATCAGAGAGAAGTAAAGCCCTCAGACAATCTCAACGAAACCATGCTGAATTTCTTTTCTGAACAGTCAATGCGCAGATTTGGACATTATAACCATTTAGATTATAAGGATATAGAAAAGTTTTATCACGATTACAAGAGCTCTAAAGTGGACAATATCATGTTACAAAACTCGTCGCTGATCTCCAGAATGAACAATTTGGCAATCATGACTGATGTTTCCCTGGCTAATTACAATGAGAGCTCCAAGAAACTGAATTCCGAAGAAACAGCAACTATGACCTCCTCGGGTCATGTGTTTTGCTGGAGACCCGAGTGGCGCCATCGGATGGTAGATAAATACGGTACAGGAGGTGTCGGCGACAAAGTGAGTCTTGTCTTGGCTCCTGCACTTGCTGCTTTAGGTCTCAAGGTCCCTATGATCTCCGGTCGTGCTCTCCAATTGACGGGAGATACTCTGTACAAATTGGAATCCATCCCTGGCTTCACAGTCGACTGCACTAAAGATAAAATCGAGCAGATGATGGAAGACGTCGGATGCTGCATCGTAGGACAGACAGAGGAGCTGGTGCCAACAGATAAGGAGATTTACCGCTGCAAGGATCTGACGGCTACCGTAGATAGCGTTCCTCTAAGGAGATGCTCAATTGTGTCCAAAAAGCTGGCTGAAGGAGTGTGCGCTTTGGTTTATGATGTTGAATTCGGAAAAGGAGCTATTGATCTCATCAGTACAGAAGATGTTGCTGTTGATTTAGTTAAGGAAATGGTTGCAGCATCACAAGCTCGTGGAATGAAGAGTTTGAGTTGTTCAGCTGTTATCAGCAACATGGATTCACCTCTTGAAAACTCTGTTGACAACTCTCTGGAAGTGATGGAAGCTGTTCAGTGTTTCCTTGGTGACGGATCCTTGGAACTGCAAGAGCTCGTCGAAGAGTTAGGAGAACTTCTGCGTTTTGTGAACATTGTGGATAATAGGGTAGATGAAGCATCACGTGTCCGTAAGGTTCTGCATAACGGCAATGCTTTGAACAAGTTTCGTAACATGTTAATAGAACAAGGAGTATCTGAAGATGTTGCAAGCTGGCTATGTGAAGATAAAACAGAAAAAATATTGCTAGCAGCCCGACACATCACTGATTTCACTTATACAGGAGAAACAGGTAAGGTTGTCGGATTAGAAGCTGCAGTCCTAGCAAGAGTATGGAAGGAGGAGATGGACCGAAGCGCTAAAAAGAATTATGGAGCTGATATTATATTTGTGAAGCACCTTGGGGATCAAATTGAATCAGGTGAAATATGGCTGAAGGTTCATCACGACAGTTCTGAATTAAGTGAAAGTCAACTGACAAAAGGGTCAGACTGGAGGATGAAACTCCTCCCTAGATTTTATGTCACTAATGACTTTCATTCCTTGTTACTGTTGATAGAAGTAAAAATCCAAAGAAGAAAACTTTCGACAAAGAAGAAAACTTTTTACAGGTTTTGCACGAAAACTCTTAGTCGATTCTTCTCCCTGCAGAGACATAAACGTGTTCACAAGGGCTATAGGCCTTACACGTATTATGTTTGTGGACGAGGCTTCAGTCAGAAAAGAAATCTACGTCATAATGAGATTCTCTTTCATTTTGACACAGACGTGGTATATCGCATTCGTCGACGTCCAGCTACAAAGTGCAAGGTGGTTCACGTGGATCGTTTGGCTCCGTTTCATCGAAGAACTGAAGAAGCTTTGGAATCCAGAATTGTTCGGGACGAACAAGACCTAGGAAGGGGGCAGTGTTACGACAGAAGAATCTGGTAACCGAAAGCAAAGTTTCAGCCAACGAATAAGAACGTTGGGAGAATTTGGAGAAGAAGAGTGGAGCGTTAACGGTCGTTTTGTATTGTAACGGTCGTTGTGTGTTGTAACGGTCGGAGGTTCGAAAATGGACGGTGAGCTGTTCTGAGACAGTGCGCGTAAGTATCAAGAAGTAACTTGATGTGTTGTGTATACGCGGAAGGATAAAAGTGGGATCTTTTATCGTTAAGTATCAAGAAGTAACTTGATGTGTTGTGTATACGCGGAAGTATAAAAGTGGGAACTTTTATGGCTAACTTCGAATGTCTACACGGACTGTCTTTTTGTTCGGCTAGTGTGTGAAAAGTTATTAGCACAGGACGAGAATTGGTTTACGAGTGAAGATCTTCGGGTGACCTGGTAAATCAAGTAAAAGGTAGTATTTAGTAAAATACACAGAGCTGATATTGTGTGCTCTACGCAGGAAGATTGATGACTTGTGCATGTTAATAGTTGATTTGTTAATAAGATACTTCATCCATATTTCCTTTGTAACAATTTACCTTGTATTGAATTTGGTTTTGAAATATAGCTTTTAATACTCACGCTCAGTGACTATCCATTTTTGTGATCCGCAACAATATTATGATTCACATTTTTTAAATCTTCGGAAAACTATAATTGCGTCATCTAATGGTGAAAAAATTTGCAAATTCTAAAATTTCAAACAAATATTGCAAACGATGTATTTAAGCTGGAAATTTTTAATTTTGAATGCCATGATGTTTCCATTATGAACAATGAATTGACCTCTTACACCCAGTGGGGATAAGGGGTCGGAAAACACAATTTTTTTTGTTTTAGCATATAATTGTTTGTATTTAGAGATAAATGAAAAAATCTTTTTAGGGTTAGATAGGAATTGATAAAATATTATGATTCGCACTTTCAGAATCTTTCGAACATTATAATTGCACCCTCTGTCTATAAAAAAGATTGAAAATTTCAAATGAATATTGCTGCAATGTATTAATGATAGAAATATGAATTTTAGGGGGTGGAATGTGAATGTCATGAAGTTTCGATTGGAAACAATGAAAATGATAATTAGAAAAGTCTTTTAGTTTGATTGGTACTTATGAAATATTACAATTCTCATATTTCAAATACTTAGTAGTTTTAATATATATATATCTTTACAGATCACTAAACATGAAACAGCAGAGCTGTTATCGAGTTTTACAGATAACAGGTATAGAATGGAAATTTGAAAAATTAGTGGTAGGTTTTAAGAGATATTCCACTGACAGCAGTAATCTGCCCACTTTTCTGAGAGAGGTGTGGGAAATGCAACTTTTTAGATTTAAGAATTAAAAGACGAATACTTTTATGTTGTTTAATTATTAATAAAATGCTATTTGCATCCCCCCCCCCCCATCATCCGCTAGCTCAAATTAAAACTTCTAAGGAATGAACAGTGGGTAAAGGAAAAACTTCATTCTCTTTGAAAGTGAGATTCTCATATGTACCAGAGTATGAGTTCTTCTAGTTTAATGTTTGGACAAGTACTTAAAAAGAATAATGTTTGACAAACCACTTTTATAATAACAAGAAAATACATAAAAATATGTAAATATATATAAATAATTTTTAAAATAAATATAAAATTATTTGTTATATACATATAAAAATAAGAATTTTTATTTTAATAAAGGATCGTGAAGAACTATGTACATAAATCTTGGTGTTGATAGTAATGTCGAGGCCAATTTTGAAATATATTAAAAATTTTACATTTTTAGTCAGTTCAAATGAGAAATAAAGTAAAAAAAACAGTCTAATGCATAAATAATATACTGTAGCAAATAAATATGAATTTTTTTCTTAATTTTTATTTTTCTCATGTTCATAATTAATTTCTTCTTAAATTGGGGCATAAATATGAAATAACACTGTGCTCTTGCTGATGAAGAATGCAATCACTTGACAGTGGTTTGAATACATTCATCACAGAAGCAATTCTTGCTGTGATGATGATGTTTCGACAAATAAAATGGAAAGGAAGACTATTTTAAAATTTCCAGAAAGACAGATATTTTAAGAAAGAAAAGGATCCAGGGTCAAAATTTGTGAGAGTGTGACATGCCACCTAAAATTGATGTGATTGACAGATAAGAATATGGTTATGAGCAAAATGGTTGATCTTTTCAAAGAGTATGTTGTTTAAAAGTATTTTTTTTTTCATTTTATATTAATTAACCAAGACATATTTTATTTTATGTTTAAACGCTAATTAGTTTTATATTTTATAGACCAATGGAGATGATGACTGGGAATATGAAGAAATTACTCTAGAAAGAGTAAGTTGTAAGAATTGTCTTTGCTACACAATAAATGATTTGAATGAATGTTTCAAATGAAAGAAATTAATGATTGTTTCAGTTGATGCTGTTCATTTAATTTCACACTGCATTTACAGGCCTTGTAACTGATGTGAAAGGCAGTACAATAATTATCTTAGAATAGTTCAGTAAAACTCCAATTATCTAAACCTTGATAATCTGAACATAATTCTTTTTTAACCGTTGTGCATAATTTTCATATTAAACAGTATTCCAATAATGAAATTGAAACAATTAATGTTTTCTTGCATTTATAATATAAATGTGTGTCATAAGCTGAGCTCCTGATCTTAAATCACTTAAAATCATGAAATAAAAAGTAAATATTAGTTTTAAATTTGAAAAAAAAAAACGGACTTCTTTTGCATACATAAATTAGAAATCTGTTGTTTTTGAGTTTGAAAAATTGTCTTGAGTTGGTGAGTTATGAACCACAACCCTTTGTATAAATGTCTGTTGCTCTGACCATAACTTAGATTGCCACTCAAACTTTCCACTGCTATATATATATTGTTGCAAATTTAAAAATGGATAGGCACTGAGTGTGAGTATCAATAGTATATTTTCAAACAAATTACGATACAATGCAAATTATTACAAAAACATGGATGTAGTATCTTATAAACAAACTAACTACTTTCATACATAAGTCATTAACCTTTTTTCACAGAGCATACAACACCAGCTCTGTCTGTTCTACTAAAATACTACCTCTTCACTTAGTCTGCCTTATCTCTTGAATACCTTACATACCAGGTATAAAGAATCCTTCTTCTTGTTTGATCACTAAATTTATGTTGCTAACAACGCAAAACAAACACCTGCGCACACACCAATAAAGATATTTCTTCTTGTATTCACTTAACGTGCACTGACTCAAACTATCTGAACGTCATTTCAGATATCCACACTTTTACACACTGCACTGCTTTCTTTTTTTATTCTTCTGAATCATTCTAAGTTCTAATTCGTTGGCTAAATTGAATCTCACGCAGAAGCACACATGAGCATTCAAGTCACGTTGTCATGAAGTCACTGTTGCTCGTTCATCTGTTGTAACAATATGTATACCAAAGAGCCAAAACATTATGACCACCTACATAATATGATATTGGCCCTCATGTGCCCCTAAAACAGCTCTTACCTGGCAAGGCATGGATGCTACAAGATTTCTAAAGGTGTCTTGTGGTATCTGGTACCAACACGTTACCAGCAGGTCCTTTTCCTCTTGTAATTTATGTGGTTGAGCTGCCGCAGATCGGATATGCTGTTCCAACACAAACAACAGATGCTCGATTGGATTGATGTCTAGGGAATTTGGAGGCCAGAGCAATACCTGGAAATCTTCTTCATGTTACACGAGCCATTCTTGAACAATCTGGGCAGTGTGGCATGGTACATTATCCTGTTGAAAGAAGGCACTACTAGGGGGGTATACTGTTGCCATGAAAGGATGTACCTGTTCTTCAGTGATGTTTATGTAGGTGGTAGATGTCATAGTTTCCTGCACATGAATGACTGGACCCAGGGTTTCCCAGCAGAACATTACACTTCCTCCACCGGCTTGTTTTCGTCCCATGATGCATCCTGTTGCCAACATTTCCCCAGGTAAATGATGCACTCATACCTGGCCGTCCACATGGTGCAGCAGGAAATGAGATTCATTGGACAAAATGACCTTATTCAATGAATCATTCAAGTCCATCAGTCATTCAAGGTCCAGTTTTGATGCTCCCGTGCCCATTGTAGGCACTTTCAATGCTGAACTGAGGTTAGCATGGGCACTCAGAGTGGCCTGGCTATGCAGTCCCATTTTCAGCAGGGTTCGATGTACTGTGTGTTGTGACACATTACTCCAGTCACCAACATTCAAAATACAGGCGTTTTGTGCCACAGTATCCCTTCTTTTGCCTCATACCATATGGGATAGCCTTCGCTCATCTCTAGCATCGATGAGCACCTTGCCAGCAGTTTGTGGTTTTTCCCTCATCAGACCACTTTTTGAAGGTACTAACCATGCCTGTATTTATGCGAAATTCACTTCGAGGGAAAGATTTTGGCCTTAAATGGGCTGGAGATACGAAAATTTCTGATTTAGATTATGCTGATGATTTAGCCCTTTTGGCAAATGATGTTGATGAGATGAACTCTTTCATTCGAGCTGTTGATGAGACTGGTAGTAGAGTAGGTTTGGTTATAAACAGAGAGAAAACTAAAGTGATGAAAATTTGTCAGGCAGGTTGTGATTCAGTTAATCTGAATGGTTGCAGTCTTGAGCAGGTAATCTGAATGGTTGCAGTCTGAGTTGATAACAGTTTAATTATCTTGGGAGCTATGTAACTGATACTGGTGATGTGCAGCATGAGATTAACAGACGAATAGGTATTGCTGCCGGGACTTTTAAGAATCTATGGAGATTGTGGAGAAATAGGCGTATACACCTAAAGACTAAAATTAGACTGTATAATAGTTTGGTTCTTTCTAGGGTTAGTTATGGTAGTGAAACTTGGACGCTGTGTAAACAAGATAACAGGAAACTAGATGCTTTTGATTCTAGATGCTTACGCAGTATCTTGGGCATTAGATGGTTCAACTTTGTAACTAATGATGAAGTTAGGCAAAGGAGTTTGCAACCTCCTTTAAGCAGCATATTGTGCAGAGAGAGACTCCGCTGGTTTGGCCATGTTGCCCGTATGGATAATTATAGATTGGTGAATAGGGTTATGAACAGTGTGCCTAGAGGCCTCAGAAGGAGGGGGAGACCTAGGATGCGGTGGGCAGACAATGTCAAACAGGACCTTGTTAGAATTGGTGTGCAGTGGCCGGATGCAGCAGATGTAGCTCAGGACAGATATGCTTGGAGAATTAAACTGCGTGGTCTGGTTGGACCTCCGTAGCCCATGGCTGCTTGAGGATGATGATGATGATGATGAACCATGCCTGACCTGAGTACCCCACAAGCCTAGCCATCTTGTAAGTGCTCTGGCCCAGTCATCTGGCCATTACAATTTGGTCTTTGTCAGACTCACTTAAGTCTGCTGCTTTTCCCATCTGAAGAACAAGAATAACATTGAGTTGCTTTGATTTGCATTAAGATATGCTGGTCATAATGTTTTGGCTCTTCTGTGTATGTTGAGATCAATAGTGTCAGTTCAGAAGTTGTAGGAGACCATTATGTTTACACAGATAGATTCTTGAAAAATGTCTAATGTTTCAAAAATCTGTGATTATTAGTTTTGTAGCTAACAAGAAGCTTTTTGCTTTGTTGATTGACATAATTTGTGTTTCATCATATGATCTGTTAAAATATTTCAAAATGTAATTATTGTAATGATATTGTATGTAATTACACTGAGTTGTGTGAGGCAGGAGTAGCTCAGTCAGTAGCGTGCCAGTTTCATAATCTACAGTTCCTAGGTTTGAGTCCCAGCTGGGCCAACATTGAGATTTATTTCCACAAAACTCCCACCTTGCCCACAGTTAGTAGTGGACACTGATGGGCTTGGAAAAGTTGCTATCAGTCAGATGGGGACATTAAGCAATGGCCCCCGTGTGTGGGAGAGCCAAACTCTGTGCACATTAAAGAACATGCTGGATGGCCTTGACAGAAGGCTACCATTTGTCTCTTAACAACTGTCCAGTGGGTCACCTTCCCCAACCTTCTCTGAGCTTTTGTGGTCCTTGTGATCTCATCATTTAGCTCATTGTGTGTAAAAAAAGTGCCTATCAGAGGTAAAACAACCCAATCCAATACTGAGTTGTGTGATAAAGTTGGCAAAACCTGCAGTTATTGGTTTAGCATTATAAGTGGAGTTAGACAACTGGGTTTTGTCAGCATTTTTATTTAGTTTGTGATCGGTTATGCTATGTGGAAAGCTTTGAGAGTCATAGACACCTTAGATTGTCTATAAATATGAAAATATCTTACTTAGATTTTACTGGGTTGGACTGTTTCACCTTTGAACAACATGTTTTTGCACACAATGGGCTAAATGGCCAGGTCCCAAGAACCCAAAGGGCTCAGATAAGGAGTGGAGAAAATCCACTACTTAGTTGTTAGGAGACATATCATAGCCTCCCATCAAGTGTGTCCAGAGTGTTCTTTAACATGCATAGGGTATTGCTGTCCTGCACATGAGACCACGGCTTAATGTCCCATCCAATGAATGTGGTCTTTCTAAACCATTGTGTCCCCAATTCACTGAGGGCATGGAGGGGAGTTCTGTGGAGATAAATCTTAATGGAACCTGGAAACTGTAGATTAAGAGCCTGGCACACTACTGACTGAGCCACCCCTGCCTCACTTAGATTGTACTGATTAGTTGATGATGTTGGCAGATGATATTCATCATATAGTTTCTTTAATTAGAACTGTTGATGAGGCTGGTAATAGCTCACCAATTTGTTAATTAAATACTTTGAAAACTAAAAATTAAAATCGATCAGGTTGTTCATTAACATATGTAATAGTTTTTAGTAGTTCACGTAATAACTATTAATTTTTACCAATTTTGAATGTGTTTTGCAGAATGAGCAAATTTACTGAATGTTTCAGATTCCATAACTCTTTAAATACTGAATTCATATTGTTTAGAAATCTAGATTTATATAGATTTGATTGAGATATTTCAATTATATCCAGTCACATTTTTTCATAAAAAGCTTATTTAATCCAAATTCTGTATCATCATAACATGGAACTATACCTAATAAAATATCACTGTTATGTCATCCCTTTTTTTCATTTAGTGTATATTTTTTCCTTCACTGAATTAATGTTGTTCTGTAATGCAATATATACGGAATGATTTATGTACTTGTGTTGATGAAATGAATTATAATAATCTATTATATAAAATTTATAACTCTTTTTTTCCCCAGGGTGGAGCAGGCTTAGGCTTTAGCATTGCAGGTGGCACAGACAATCCTCATATTGGGGAAGATCCTAGTATATATATCACTAAACTAATACCAGGGGGAGCTGCTGCAGCTGATGGAAGATTACAGTAAGATTTTTGTTGTATATGTTGGCTTTGTCATTAACATTTTATTTTAGTTAGCATGGTTAGCCTCCTCCCCCATACTTACCTAGGTTCATGCATCTAAATAGAAAAGTGTTTAACATAATTCATTATTTCATAACATGTGTTTAAATCACTTATGATCCTAATTTCAATAGATTTTACACTACTAAAATCTATTTCATCTTGCAAACATGAGATCATAGCTTTTAAGCTGCTGTGTAGTTTCAGATTTTAGGAAGATAACATATGGATGCTTTTACACATGGTAGAGCAGTCAGTATATTAGAGTCCAGCTGATCTTAGAGATGGCTTAGGATTGTAAATGCCCTTCAATCAGTGCTTGCAAAACTTTTGAGGGGTTTAAACAGATAGGAAGCATTAGCTGTAGATTGACTAAAAATCATTCCAAGTGTGACAACAGCACAGGATGATTGTTATCTTGCACTAAAAACCCTTATTCATATGACAAAATCAGCCAGGCAGTTCTCTCTGGAGCTTTCTGCAGCCATTGGGAGGACAGCTTTGTGGTGCACTGTTTACAAAAGACTTCCACTCAGAAGGCTCTATGCCAGACATCTGACAGTTTGTGTTCTCTTCAATCCCTTCAACAGGAGAGTGATTTGCATGGTACAGACAACATCATGATCAGAACCCAGACCAATGGGTGCATGTGTTCTTCATGGGAGAATTATGATTTGTTTTGATCTAAAGACAGCAAGGAACTCATTATCAACACTCTAACATTAGAGAATACCACTGCTATGGTGGTGGTAGTTTGATGGTCTTGGGCAGCATTATGTTAAATAGATGCACAGAGCTCCATGTCTTTGCCAGAGGCACTCTTGACTGGTTAGCTGTATAGCGATGATACCCTACAGCTCTAGGTGAGGCTTTTCAGGAGCTCTGTTGGCCCCTCAGTTTATTTTGTTGGACAATAATGTCCAACTTCATAGGGCTCAGATGGTCAATGAATTTCTCAAAAGTGAGGATATTCAACATAGTGGCCAGTGTATTCTTTGGACTTGAAACCTACAGAACATGTGTGGGATGTACTGCCACAAGATTTCAAGACCAGCCTGGTGAACAGTGTGAACTCTTATGGTGCCTATGTAACTGTTTGGGATCGTTATACTATGTATTAATCTATCTGTTCTGCTAAAACAGGTCCTTAGCTTTGAACTACTTCATTCATTTGCATAACCCATGGAAATCATGTTCACATGATTTCCATGGGTTATGCAAATATAAAAATGAATGAAGTGAATCAAACAGTGAGATGTCCTCTCACTGTTTGATCATACCAAATGATATAGCATTTCACTGTTGCATTTTTGAGATATTTCATATTTTATATATACTGAATAAGTAGTCTGTTTCAGCAGTAACCTGTCTTGTATTATCAAAATTGAAACCTGTTCAAAATGAAAACCTCCATTAAATATAATTGTTTTCAGTCCATTGTGTTTGTATTATAAGA
Organism: Ryuthela nishihirai; assembly: GCA_038380435.1. Taxonomy (NCBI): domain Eukaryota; kingdom Metazoa; phylum Arthropoda; class Arachnida; order Araneae; family Heptathelidae; genus Ryuthela; species Ryuthela nishihirai. The sequence continues at coordinate 28,964,948 of JAWZYU010000002.1, read as the reverse complement.
AGATTCCACTATAATTAAAGGTTTTAATTTTGGTAGCTATTTAATTGAATCACTTGGTTTAAAAGCCATTCAACTACACCATTGCCATCTGATGCATCACATCAAGCTAAGAAAATACAGAAGTCTCTGAAATTTGATAGAGTTATGTAGATATTAATAAATTATTTTCTGCTTCACAACAAAGCCAAGTGGTAGTGTGCTTGGCTACTGATCAAAGGGACCTGAGTTTGAACCCTAGGTAAGGCATGGATGTTTGTTGTCTTTCTGCTGAGGTCCTACCTCCTCATAGATATTCTACTATGGCATATTAAACTGGCAGACTCTTGTCAGACCTTTGTGATAAGACGTTCCTCAGAACAATTGAGAATGATCATGCATAATAACTTATAATTTATATAAATTATTACAAATTTCAAAGTTTAAATAAAGCTTAAAACATTAAATAATATTTTGCAGGAAGTTATGGAACAAATTGTGTGGAAATTACAATTAAACATTGCAAATAGTTTAAAATTGCAAAATCCTCCTTTAATTGGCATAAAGATAACTAAAGGTATGTGTGAAAAATAATAAATTTGGAGAGTGAAAAAAATTTACATTTTTTCCCTGATGAAATACAACCCAATTTTATAAAGGTTAAATTGGCACTAATTAGATAATTAAAGTAGCATCTTTTGGTACAATATCTCTCTTGTGTCCCTCAAATGATGCTTAAATCCATAATGCTTTTGATTCCAGATGCTTACGCAGTATCTTGGGCATTAGGTCTCTTTTCTTTCTCGTATTAAGCTTCGAGAAAATATTGTAATCGTGAAGAAGTAATCGGTCTTCAGCTTTCACTTCCTCGTCGGAAGGGGAGTGGGGGTGGCTCAGTTGGTAGCGCGCCAGGCTCGTAATCTGTAGTTCCCAGGTTCGAATCCCAGCTGGGTCAGCGTTGAGATTTATCTCCGCAAAATTCCCCACCCTGCTCACGGTCAGTAGGGGACACCGTTGGGCTTGGGAAGGCCGCCGTCCGTCGGATGGGACGTTAAGCCGTGGCCCTGTGTGCGGGAGAGCCATACCCTGTGCACGTTAAAGAACACGCTGGATGGCCTTGACGGGAAGCTACCATCTGTATCCCAACAGCTGTTCCAGTGGGTCCCCTCCCCCAACCTTCTCTGAGCCTTCCGGGTCCTTGTGTCCTGGCCATTTAGCCCTTGGTGTGCAAAAAAGTGCTGCTCAGAGGTAAAACAACCCAAACAACCCAACTGATAAGCATTACAAAAGCCTCTAAGAACTCATAATTGAGCATTTCTAATTATATATGCCCCAAAAGCAACTTAATTGTTATGGCTCCAACTGTGGAGCCATCGTAGGGAAGGGGTTAAAGACTATTGGAGTTATTGCCAGGCTGCAGGATAGTATTCTTGTAATTTACTGGGCTGTGAGTTATGTTGAGAAACACTGGTCTAAAGGAGCAAACATTATTTTTCGATATCATCATAGAGAAATTTATTACTGAAAGGGCAAAATCTCTTTATGTCTATACAATAGAAACATTCAGGGTTTGCTAGAGAAATGGACATGTGTAGATGTTGAATAATTAATTTGTAGCACTCCAAAAATTTACTTACACTATCAATTCTTGTTCAATAGACCAACACATATCAATTCTTGGGTTAAGGAGCATGCTGGATAGCCTTAAATGGAAGCTTTTATTTGTCTTTTAACAGCTGTCTGGTTGATCCTCTTCCCTTACCTAGCTGTGTGTGTATTGGGTTCTTGTAACCTGGCCATTTAGCATATTGTGTGCAAAAAAAAAAAGTTCCACTTGGAAAACAATCTAATAAAACTATTTTTATATAATTAAAAATCTAATGACAGTTGTTTTAATGATATGGGCTATAAATTGTTTCCATGGTTTTCAGTTACAACTTTTTGTTTTAGAGTCAACGATATCATTCTCAAAGTAAATGAAGTGGATCTTGTAGATGTCCCTCATTCAATAGCAGTGGATGCACTAAAAAGGGCTGGCAATACAGTACATTTGGTAAGTTGTAATTGCATAATTTTTTTTTTAAGTAATTATTACTTGAGTGTAAGTAGTATAGTTTTGTAAGTGATAAAAGCATGTAAGCATGAAAAATAAAGATATAATGCAGGCACTTTGAAAAAAGAAGAAAAGAAAGGGCAAGGTCTAGGAGGAAAAAAGGATTTTTGATATACTAAATGCAGTTTTTAATTATTTTTGCTATTTAGTTGAACAAATTGGTAATTAATTATTAGATTAAAATGTCATCCTGCCTTTTAAAAATGGAATTATATAAGTTGTGTTTTTAGGTTTGCATCAAAATATTAGGTGAAAAACGTGTTCCACCTCTTTTTCTTCTTTGTTTTGTAATATATATTTCTTCTTTGTTTTGTTAATATATATCTTTTTCTATTATATTGTAAATTATATGCCTATAAGCTTTTGTGTAAAAAAATGTAAATATATATATATTAAACCTCATTATGTTTAGAGAATTTTGGTACATGGAACTTATTGACCTCTTCTGCTTACTTATCCAGTGAAATAGTGCCTAATGTTCATTTAGTTTGATTTATTCACCCTCAATTAATATGATTCTTAGTAATTCATTCCTTCATAGTATATCCAGCAAATGGCATAAATTTGATTCTCACATTTACATCAGGTTATTTTCTTAGGAAAATGCCCTAAAGTGAAACATAGTAGGTCAACCAATTTTACCATGGAAACAATGATATAATTTAAAATTACATTGCTGACTAAGGATCCACAATGCAATTTTTTTTATAAATTTGTGTTCAAATAATGTATTTCATCAATTATCAGTTGCATAAAATGCACAAAGAGTGTTAAAATGCGTGTTTAGAAAGTTCTTTGTAAATTTCATCATTCACTGGAAAAAGAAGTAATTCTTTGCACAGAAACTTTCACCATTGTATCCACCACATAAAACAGAGTTTGATCTTGAATCTACAAAATTCCATCTTGACCATGAGACTGCATTTCATTTTATGATCTTATGATAATTGTTGATTGCAATAAATCTGCACTTTTAATTTAAGCATTGATTCTACTCTTTTTTTGTTTGCATAGTTGTATGAGCAAGGTCCACGTGCCTTCCAATTTAAGAGTTCAATCATCGACTCTCAAGGTTTCACTACTGATTCTCAGTGGGGAAAAAATGCATAATTGCAATAACCTTTCTGCTATGTTACTTTTAATACCATTACTAGGGCATTCTCCTTTCTGTTTTCTACCATTTTTAAGGATTGAAAAATGTTTAAAAATCATTAAGAACATGACAAAAACAACACAGTTCACCAGTTCATGTTGTCAGGCAAATGTTTCATTGTGTGAAAAAGCTCTGAGTTACCATCATGAGCTAAGCTTAATTCCAACTCTTGTAGGTACTAAAAATGGTGGCAGGTTATGACTTCTATAGGTGCAGATTGATATAAATTGAAGACTACTTGTATAGTAAATAGTTTTACAATAAGGGAAGAGTTAGCTGAAAAGAGAAAATTGCATTTTGGCTCATGATTCTCTTTGGCAGAATATTTGCCTGTGAGTTCCTTTTATTGCTTTTATAATGTTTAAGAGTTTGTATGTGTGTTTTGTATACTGCTCACAAAAATTAGGGGATATTTCAAAATGAATATGAAGCAATAATATATCCCCTAATTTTTGTGAGCAGTATATTACCATTTGTCATGCAGTATTAACAAAAAAAAAGTACAACAGAATTAATTAGTGCAATATGGTTTTTAATATATTTTAACAGTTTTTTTTTTTTAATTCTTTGTTATGTTTTCTTTATTGGGCATTGAATGCTTCTTTTTCCTTCAGCTTGTCAAAAGGAGGAGGCTATCCCATCCACATCTAGTGGAAATAGAATTACTGAAAGGAAACAAGGGCCTAGGTTTTAGCATTGCAGGAGGTATTGGTAATCAGCATGTTCCTGGAGACAATGGAATTTATGTTACAAAAATTATGGAGGGAGGAGCTGCTCACTTGGATGGTCGGTTGGAAGTTGGTGATAAATTGCTTGCGGTAAGGATGTTGATATGTTTTTGCTGCTTACCCATACTCTAGAGAAAACATTTAGATGACATTTTTGATTTAAACAGGCTATTTACACAAATGTTCATCAAGGTGCACAGTGAACAATGTCACTGCAAACCAATAAAATATCACTTAACTGCCAAGATAGTAGTAATGTAAATCATTCTAATGATCGAAATAAGGTAAATAGGGTATATCAGTAGCATATTTTTCTTAGGTCCAGCAGCTGCATCTGGATCCATGAGTGTATGGGGGCCCACTAGTCATTTCTCCATTAACCATCATTCTGCCCTCAAGGATAAAGGAGACACTGCTGGGCTTAGAAAGGCTGTCATATGGAAGGCTAAGTTAGTTTACCTGTGTGCAAGAGAGCCATACCTGTGTAAAGAACATATCAATATATGTAAAAATATATGTAAAAATATATGTGAAAATGGCCTTGACCCCAGACTTGTCTCTCAATGGCTCTTCAGTTTTGGCTCCAACCTTTTCAGCCTTTGGCATTTAGTGCATCTAATCTAAATGATCTGATCATTTAATGCATTCTGTGGAATAAGGCTGCTTAGAGTTAACTGATCTCTTCCATATGCTTTGATAGCACCCAAAATTCTTATGTGAAAGGTAGCTGGTGGGATTTTATATCACTCCAGTATTAACACAACATACAGTACTTTTGATGGTAATAATAATGGACTCTGCACCTTTATACCATATTTTTGTGCATTCCACAAATCATTCAAGAAGATTGGAGATTGTGGTACCCTTAGCTTAGAATGGAAATTTCCAATGTTTACTGAAACTGATAAAACAAATCTACCAGATTGATATACAGGGTGATTCAGAATTCATCATCAATATTTAGTGGGGAGGAAGGGAATAAGAAAAGAAAGAGATTTCACATAGGAAAGTATGGGGGCAGACGAACGCATGGTGGTGTAGAGGGCGCTGTGTGTACACACCTCTCATACAGAAGCACAGCTGTTTGACGCGTACAGTCAGTTGTCATTTGACAAGGTGAATTTGCAGAAGTAACATGAACCGGTATGCGTGGAATGAATGTGCAGATATGCATGTAACTTACGGTGCGGCAGGAGAAAGATGTCTTCGAGCCAGGCAATTGTATGCAGCGCGCTTCCCAAACCGCCGTGTGCCACAGCATCAAATGTTTTCACGTATTCATCGCCAACTGCGTGAAACAGGATCGTTTGCTGCTAGTAAGTCTGTACAACCAATGCAAAGAAATGTTACATGTAAGATAATAAATGTTTTTTCCTTACCACTTCCTTCTTATGTGTTCTTTCCATCATTGAACTGGGATCATTTTTGCCCTACTACATGGCATATGCGCCCATGCTTTCCTATGTGAAATCTCCTTCGTTTCTTATTACCTACCTCCCCACCAAATATTGATGATGAATTCTGAATCACCCTGTATAATATCATTATAACCTTCTTTTTTTGGTGATAGAAATGAAGCATTGCAGGATGAAAGAAATGCTGACTTTGGTATATCTACCATTACTGTTCACAAATCTATTCACTAATTTACAGTTCTGTATGTAAGCAACATTTCCTTGTTCTTTCACAAGATGTTGCTTTTAAAGTCAGCTGATGACTTCTTTGTCTAACCTCATAATTATTTATACAATGAAATCACTAGCACCAAAGATGTTATGCACTCATCTAGAATTGGAATCCTTAAACTTCCTATTATTTAACAAAGGGTCCAAGTTTCACTACCATAGCAAACTTCTGAGAGAATTAAACTGTTATATAATCTAAGTTTAGTATTGAAGTGTATTCTATAGTTTATCTCCTATCACACATTACAAGTGCCTATTGTACAGCTCCCAAGTAAGAGGCTAAACTGAGAAACTTGCTTCAAAAAACAACCATTCAAAAGAACCAAAGCCTCACTAATCTGATTAGTTTTCAATTTGGTTTTTTTCTGAATTCATTAGCATAAATGAAATAATTTTTCTCATGAACACTATTTGCCAAGGGGCAAATCATCAGATATTTTTTAGATCTCTAGATCATCTAAGACCCCCATCTCTCTTATTAAAAACTTTCCACATAGCATAATTGTTACCAAAGAAATAAAAACTGTGAAGCAATGCAGCCTTGTCTAACTCGAGTTCTAACCCTAAAACCAATCACTGAGTATTTAGTATCTCACAAATGATTCAGTGTAACTATAGAAGTCATAATTATATTAATTAACTTTTCATATATTCCATAATTGAGAAATGTCTAGAGTTTCAGAAACCTTTGGTTGCTAGCTTTGTTGATTTCAAAAAAGCTTTCGACTCTGTTGATCGTCATAATTTGTGGTTGATTGTGAGATCATATGGTATACCAGAGAAGTTTAGTTAACATAATGAAAGCTCTCTATAATAACACTGAGTCGTGTGTGAGAGTTGGCAAGGCTTGTAGCAATTGGTTTAGCATTACTTCTAGTGTTCGACAAGGGTGCATTTTGTCTCCTTTTCTCTTTACCTTGGTTATTGATTATGTTATGCGAAATTCATTTCAAGGGAAAGATTTTGGCCTTAAATGGACTGGAGAAATGAAAATTTCTGATTTAGATTATGCTGATGATTTAGCCCTTTTGGCAAATGATGTTGATGAGATGAACTCTTTCATTCGAGCTGTTGATGAAACTTGTAGTAGAGTAGGTTTGGTTATAAACAGAGAGAAAACTAAAGTGATGAAAATTTGTCAGGCAGTCTTGAGCAGGTGTCACAGTTTAACTTTGGGAGCTATGTAAGAGATAATGATGATGTGCGGCATGAGATTAACAGATGAATAGGGATTGCTGCCGGGACTTTTAAGAATCTATGGAGATTGTGGAGAAATAGGCGTATACACCTAAAGACTAAAATTAGACTGTATAATAGTTTGGTTCTTTCTAGGGTTAGTTATGGTAGTGAAACTTGGATGCTGTGTAAACAAGATAACAGGAAACTAGATGCTTTTGATTCCAGATGCTTACGCAGTATCTTGGGCATTAGGTGGTTCAACTTTGTAACTAATGATGAGGTTAGGCAATGGAGTTTGCAACCTCCTTTAAGTAGCATATTGTGCAGAGAGAGAGACTGTTGGTTTGGCCATGTTGCCCGTATGAATAATTATAGATTGGCGAATAGGGTTATGAACAGTGTGCCTAAAGGCCTCAGAAAGAGGGGGGGGGGAGACCTAGGATGTGGTGGGCAGACAATGTCAAACAGGACCTTGTTAGAATTGGTGTGCAGTGGCCAGATGCAGTAGATGTAGCTCAGGACAGACTTGCTTGGAGAACTAAATTGCATGGCCTGGTTGGACCTCCCTAGCCCATGGCTGCTTGAGGATGATGATGATGATATGATGATGCCTTGAAATCTACAAATTTAGCAACTACTTTTTTTTAACAAAATATTTCTTAACCCTTACAGTGTCCAGAATGTCTGTATACTTTTGCAGAATTCGAAATGAGAGGACATATATATATATATCCATTTTTAGAACACCATAAAAAAATCGATTTTTAAAAAATAAAAATTACTGTTTTAAAAATTTTTATACATATTTTATAAAAAATATATAATTCAGGCTTGATAAATAATATATATTTTTTTATTTGATGCATATTTTATTAAACTATGATAAAAATAATTTGTATGTTAACATTACGCTATGCTGAAGCAATCCCCTATTTTAAGCTCAGAAGTTTGATTTGAACTATTATCAACAAATTTTTTCATAAAGTTTCTAAAATCTCTTGATAATTAATAAAAAAAATTGCAATTTTTAAAAATGGAAGATTTTGGAAGTATTTAATGAAAGTTGAACTATGTATTTTTTTCAGTAAAAAGTATGTATTTTTAAATAAAAGTGTGTATTTTTTCACAGTAAAAAGTGTTATTAAAACTAATAAGTTACTACAATGTTCAAATTTTTTACTTTAATAAAATTCAGAATTAAATTCTCTTTAATTTGGTATATAACATGACCTATTTCTGTTGATTAGAATATTTTTAATAAATAAAAAGTTGCCTTGTTTATTGGACTCTGCAACAAGCCTGGACTTCTCAAAGTATGCTATAGAGAAAAAAATTGCAAAACGGAAGAAATGTTTACTTCAAACAAGAAAATTATTTTTTTTTGTTATCCAGAAATTAATAGCCCTTCTATTCATGTACATTTAATCATTTCTATCTATTAGTGTTTATTAAATAAATTTTATTTGTGTTGCCAGATTCACACTTTTACTATATGAATCTAAAAAAGCCCTATTAAAATAAAACTTATCATCTTTTTTGTTAAATATACTTAATTTTCAGAAAACCCAGAATTAAATGCTGATTAATTTGGCATATAACATGCCATTATTCCTTTCATTACTTATTTGGCAAAAAAGTTCTAAATTGAAAATTTTTTTCGGGCTGAGCATGGAGAGAAAATAGCTTTGCCTCTCAATGGAAACCGGTTTTTCAGCTGGACACTGGAAGGGTTAAGAATATGCTTTGCTTAAAAAAAAAATTCGTGTATGCAGCTTCTATAACATCTGAACTTATGGTGTTAAAGGTTTAATTCTGTTAAGCTCATTTGTGTAAAGAACTTTGCCCTGAACAAAAAAAAACTCTTTCTCTATAATTATTATAAGAATTGTATTACCACATATGAAAATAAGAATAATTATTGTAGTAAAGTTATTAGGAACAACATCTCTTCCACAGAACATATTTAAGACCTTGAGTTGAGACAACAGAACCATCCCTGATATCAGCATTCAACAGTGCTTTCACTACCCCATATGAGGCTTTAATTTTAAAAATCACTGAAATAAGTTTAGATCATCACGTAAGGTCAGCATTAAATCCAGAATAACATTTTGATTGTAAATAATGGGAGTTGGGTTGGGTTGTTTTACCTCTGAGCGGCACTTTTTTTGCACACCATGGGCTAAATGTCCAGGTCACATGGACCCTGAAGGCTCAGAGAAGGTTGGGGGGGGGCCCACTGGAACAGCTGTTGGGAGACAGATGGTAGCCTCTCGTCAAGGCCAAATAATGGGAGTAAAATTACTGTATTATTTAGAACAGCATTGAAATGCTCATCCCACCCTTGCTTGCTTTGACAAAATCCTTGCCTTGTTCTTAATTCTTGTATGCCATTTTGTTTTCCCACATAAAATTTTGCTCTCCGGGGAAACTCAATTTTTGGGCTATGTAATATCTTTCTTTGCTTTGTTAATATAATATTAAGTCAAAGATTAAACTTATATATTAATCTCTCTGTAACACCGTCTGTTATGACTAGTAGGACTATTTCTATCAGAACTAGATTCATTTCTGTGACAAAATAAGCTGCATTGCCTTATTACACGTATGATGTCTAACGCTATCTGAATTAAATAGCCAACCAAATAAATAAATGTGATGTGTGAGTATTAACTCTCATATTTTTATTGTTGATGAATAATCAAATTTTTAAGTCATGTCCCTTGATTCCAAAGCTTTTATTTCATTGCTTAAAAATGCTATACAACCGTAGTCTGGGTAATGTCATATTTAATATTTCTTGCTTTAGAATGATAGTCTGCAAACCACTAGTGACAATGACATTATGCATGCTTACCTGCATTCAAATGTAGAAAACCTGGCATGCACACAGACATTTTAAACTCACAACCATGTTTGTTTCTCTATTTAGTATAACCTTACTGAATACTGAGCAATTTCGTAAACAAGAAACATTTGGGTGTTACTTGATAATTACTTATAAACAATAAAATTTGGTCTATATTTCAAAGTTAAAGTCTATATTTTTATTTTTGTAAGGATATTTAAGTTTTGATATATACTGCATTTTATATATCAGTTTTTTTATTGAAAATTGATAAGTATGCACATAATATCTGTTATTGTTTAGGTAGGAGACACTAACCTTGAGAATGTTACTCATGAAGAGGCTGTTGCAACACTAAAAGCAACAACTGAAAGGGTTATCCTTACAGCAGTCAAAATGAGGTCACCAACAGTATATATGAACCACTCCACCCTACCAATGCCACCTCCACCTCCAACACAAGAACCAGCTACAAGAACAGTTACACCACCATGTAAGCTGAGCTATATTCATACTTTAAGAGTTCATTGAAAATAGTGATTTTTATATAATAAAATGCTATTTCTCAATTTAATTGCATTATGTATAATTTATTGTTGCCCACTTTTCATTGCAGTCCCCCTGCAAATTAAGTTTTTTTATAAATTTAACCTTGTTCTTCATAACAGGACTAAAATTTAAGTAGCAAATGGACATTTCTATTTTTAAGTAAGGCACCCAGTTGAGCATTTCAGTTAAAATGTACCTTATGGTTTCAAGCAGTCAGAATCTAAAACACGCCTGAAATATGCTACAGTTTTTCTTTGTTAGTCAGATAGCTTTAATTGAATCAAATTTTTGACTTTATTGAGTTGGAATTTAAAGTTAATTATATCCAAGAAATGAGCTTCTGATGCACCTGTGTGTGTTTTGCCTGTAATGAGCTTCATGACAGCACAATTACCTTTCTTGGAAATGTGAGCAGCTACAAAGAATGGTTTTCTTCAAAGAATAGTATGTTGTGAAAATAATAAATGAAAACTTAAATTTGTCAAGGAGCAACAACCTACATCTGTGGTATCAAACATGCAACCTATGGGTTGGATGTGACTTGAAAGATCATTTTTTTCTGGCCTGGAATAATTAATGTTTTACAACATGAATAGTGTACAGCTCAAAGATATTGACCAAGAAATGAGAAACTTAATTTTGAGAAGCATTAATAAGGATTTCTATTTCAGATCAGCATGTATCAAATGCAGGCAGTCACAGCCTAAATTAAAGCACAAATTTAAAGAAATTCATTCAGCTGTCATTTCTTGTGTTTTTTTTTTTTAATTTTTACTCACATAATTTTAACTCTGGTAATTGTTATTCTCTAGTAAGAAAAATAAAACAGTCTTACATTTGTACTGTATAGGTTTTTTTTAACTCTTTCTTCGTTTTTTTTTTTGTTTTCTGGCTGGTTTTATTAAATAATAATAAAATCTGTGCCACTATCCCTGTGGTTTTGATGAATTTGGCATGTGAGCCAAACGGTCTTGATGATTTTGACCCTTATCTTTTGAGAGTTGACACTTCTGATCTATATACTGGTAATAAATATAGATATTTGGGTATTATTCTCTTATTAGCATTAAAAGTGTATCATTTCTGAGCAACATTTTATGTATTGATAGTTTGCATTATTTAAATGTATTGATTACTTGCCAAATAATATCCAATAGTCAGCAAATATTATTATGAAGAACATTTCTGAAGTTGTAGGGGATAAAGATCAACCAAAGGATGAAGTAGTCAGATTGAATATTCTTGTGTAATAAATTATAATATCAAGAAGAATTTATTGGAATTTGCATAACAGAATGCTGTAGATATTGCATGTTTTGGAGAATAAAGCTGCTCATTTTTATTTGAATAACCTTTTTTGCTTGAGAATTTGTGTATATGAATAGAATATTATATAGAAGAAAACAATAATTCTCCTATACACATGTATATATGAAGTAGGCTTATATAAAGGCTGGTGTTTGTTTAAAGAATAGCTTATGTGCTCAGATGTCTCATTTTTCCCATTCATATCCTGCTATATGTGCAATATGTTACTGTGATATTAATTTACTCTGTTTATTGCACATCTTATTTAATCATTATGGATCATTGTGTAATATTTTGGAAGTGGCTAGGACAGCATCTATCCCAGATTTTTTTTACAAAACTAACAAACACATCCCAATTCACTTCAGCAGTATAATAGCTACAACTTCAACAGGTTCAGCTGCTCTGCCTCAACTTCAAATAAATAAAATACTTTTAATAAAGTAAGGGAAAATATAATTGGTTAAGCAAAATAACTTCACAGCTTTTCACTTAATATTTAGATCAGTTAGTGATAATGCACTATTAATGCTTTAGGGCAGTTTAAAGGTGAACACCTGGATTGGCTAAATACATGGCTATAAATGCCTTTAGACACTGTTGCTGAATATTGCCAAAATCCAGTTCTTCAGAACAGCATTGTTCTCAGATGTGCAGTTGGAGGTTCCTTGTTTTGAGGTTTATCATAGCACTTTTCAATTCTTGATTCACCTTGTAGTATAATTTCACTGTTTCACAAAAAGTCTTTTATTGGATATTGGAGTTTCCTTTTGTTTTTATTATTTGTTATTAAATGTCCAAGGGTTATGAGTTCTGTTATGCATTGTGCAGTTTGATGAAAGCACACACCAGTCTTTTATGTTTACTATTACATAAAAAATTTAGTGTTAGTTCTCAGTAACTCTTGTTAACTGGTTTTTTTTTTATTAATATTCTTCCAATCACAAAACTGGACTTTTTGTGGAACAGTGAAATTAAACTATATGGTAAATCAAGAACTGAAAGTTCAATGATAAACTTGAACTAGTAACCTCAAACTGTACATCTGAGAACAGTGCTGCTCTGAAGAACAAATTTTGTTAATATTCTGCAACAGTGTCTAAGTTTTTATTTTAACTTTATAGCCATGCATTTAGTCAATGCAATTGTTCACCTTTAAACTGCCCTACGGCTTTAATAGTGCATTATCGTTAACTTGTCTAAATATTAATGGAAAAGATCTTGTTTTTCCTCCTCAGTTATGGTGCAAATTATGTGCACAGAGTCAGGTACTATTGGTATATAAGAAAAACTACTGAAACATTATTTCTTACATTGTCTTGGTTTTCAATTAAATTTTGTGTTCTAGTTTCAGTAAGTTAAAACTGGTACACTTTCTGAAATGCCCTGTTTTTCTTTCTGGAAAAGTGAGAAACCTTGAAACAAAAATACTCTTTCAAATTATAGACCTATATTTATTATTCCACTCTTTGGAAACATTTTGGAAAAACTGGTAAAAAAATGACTGAATAGTTATCTAGTTAGTAGTGCTTTCTACTCCAATAAACAATTTAGGTTCAGAGAGAATAAAAGTACAGAAAATGCTATGATAAGCTAAACTAAACATGTTTGTGAGTCTATTGGCAATAATTATTTATGTCAACTTTTTTTTTAGATATGAAGAAAGCATTTGACACTCTTTCCCATCAGATTTTATTACATAAATTGGAATATGTTGGAGTCAGAGGCACTGTTCTCAAATGGTTTTCGGGTTATTTATGCAATAGAATATAAATTGTGAAGATTAATGGAACTTTTAGCTCTGAGTTGCAAATAAAATGCGGAATCCCTCAGGGCTCTGTCTTAGGGCCAATTCTCTTTTTAATTTTTATCAATGATTTCTGCTCTCTAAAAATTAATGGTAAGAATAACAGTTTTGCCAATGCCAAATGTCCAAGGGCTATGAGTTTTGTTATACATTGTGCAGTTTGATGAAAGCACACACGTCTTTTGTGTTTACTATTACATAAAAAATTTAGTGTTAGTTCTCAGTAACTCTTGTTAACCGATTTTTTTTATTAATATTCTTCCAATCACACTTTTACATATTACATTTACAGCATAAACTCTTGCTGACCTACAAAATATAATAAATAATGATTTAACAGATATTGTAAAATGATTTAAAACAAATAAGCTAACTCTAAATCAAAACGAAATATATATTGTACACTCTAAAAAATAAATTTGATATTGTAAATAATTTAACAGTTAAAATCCACGAAACTAATTGTGATATTAATGAGGACTGTTGCTCTGTGTCTATTGATAGAGTGGATGAAATAAAGTATTTAAGAATAATAATTGATCAAAATCTGAATTGGGGGTTACACATTCAGAAGTTAATCAAAAAAACTAAGAGCAATGTTGTGTAAAGTGTACTATTTAAAAAAATTGTGAATCACCAAATGTTGGTAACAATTTTATTATTCTTGGATTCATTTTGCAGTGTATTATGGGCTACTATGCTATGGTGGTACTTATAGGTCAACCCTGAAACGATTGACTACCCTCCAAAATATAATTATTAAAAAGGTATCTGATGGAAGTATTTATCAAAATAGAAATAGCACACATCAAAATTTAAAACTGCTGCCCTTTCAGTCACTTGTTTGTTATAAAATGATGATTTATTTTTTATAAGCATAGTTATTTTTTTTAATTAAAAATAAATAATTATAATTTTTGTTTAGATGGCAGAAAATATGTAGTTCCACTTGTAAAAAAAGGAAATATTACACAAACATATTTTATATTTAGCACTGAAAAATTTTAATCTGTTACCTAGTGAGCTTCGAAATTGTATTGGGTTATCTTACAACTTATCTAGGTTGTTATAGTTAGCATTACATGAAATAATGGGAGGGATGGGGGATTTTTAAGAAAAAATTAAAGTTTTTTCTCTTTAATTCAATTAATAATTTACATGAAATAATGGGGGGGGGGGAGTATTATAGTTAGCATTACATTAAATAATTGGGGGGGGAGTATTATAGTTAGCATTACATGAAATAATTGGTGGAGTATTTATCTTTAAGAAAAAATTAAAGTTTTATCTCTCACATACACTCAACTTGGATTTATGTACACAGTTCTACGATAAAAATTAGAATTCAAATTCTTATTGTTGTACCCTTCTTATACTGTATTGTAGTAAATGTGTTTTCTTTTTTCCTTTGTTTTTAAATGAAAATACTCATTTTTATATTTGCAAAAATGCAAGAATATTATAGTTTGTCCAATCTACCTTGTGTGGATCATTAGGTTGTAATTAATTGTGAGAAATGATTTGAACTTTTTTTGTTATTTCATGTAATGCTAACTGTAACTACCTAGATAAGTGAATGCTTTTGGGTTGTTTATATTGTACTAAATGTATAGTTTAATGTGTTGAAAATGAAGTATTTTGATTGGTTGATTGATTGATAACAGTTTTAAGACTACTGCTGTTTTATGCAGTTACTGGTTATATACAGTTTGAAAATATAATCTTATATATGTATGAATTCTTTCCCTGATAGCTTCGCATATTACAGATAATACTATTTCTTGCATTTTCATGAATTTTGAACACAGATATAGATGATTACACTCCATGGACAAAAAAAAACAGAGAAAAAACTTTTTATGGAATAAACTTTTTATGGCAATGTTACTGAAAATAAATAAAAACTTAATCAAGTCTAAAGCCTGAAAATCAAAATCATAAATTGAAATGTTTAAGTGCAGCAATTCCTAAGAAATTAATGCAAAATTGAGAGTATTGAAAGAATTATTTCCATAAGTTTCTAAAATATTCATTTATTTTGTTAAAAGGTTTGAAATTGTACCTATTAGTCCAAGTTTTAATTAACTTCTGAAGTAAATTTTTATGACTGGTGCTGCTATTTTATGTGCATTGATATCCTTTGCACTGCAAGATCTCTGAAAGTATTAGTGGTAGGATGGTGATTCTTGAACCAGTTATTTTACAATTTTCCCATTGTTTTTACCTTTTCAAAGAGCAGGTCACACCTTCATCTCCCCCCCCCCCCCCCAAGAAAAGGGAGGTTTTTTCCTCCCAGAAAATTATATTTGCAGCAGTGTGTTTTAAACTTTCACAACAGTGCATGTTAAGTATAACTTGGAAGTTTTCATGCAGGATATGGACAGTAGATGCATACTACTTTGATTGCAGTTTAAACTTTTTGCCATCTTTTTTAACAGATTTTGAACCCCTGCTCCCCATCCACTATAGTAATTAACTCCCAAATACATGACTTCTTATTTGTCATAATATAAGCTTTAATTGCACCATAAACCTGAAGCTACCAAATCATCTGCAATTTCTCAGGTAGAGTTTACCTCTTGCATTAAAATTTAAGTCTCTATTATGATCAAATCCAGGTTTGCAGTACTGTAACTAGTCATTCTCGCACCCTAGCAATTTCATGAAAATAAGACAACGAATCGGATATTAAAGTGAAATGCAAAAATGCAAAAAAAAAAGACACATAATCACTAAATAATCTAATTATAATAATGATAATTTTTTAGATTTCATTTGGGCAAAATTATTGATGATGTCATAATTGAAAAGCTTTGCAATCTCATACTCTCTCGAAATAATAGCTAGATGTGACAGATGACCCATACTTGTTTTACAGATATTTTTTAATTAATTTCAATTTGCTAAAGCTTCTCTTGCATGGAGCAGTAGATACTGGTAGAGTGAGTAATATTTGTAGCATCACATTAATGCATGAATAGGATAGCATCCTTTGTAGTCTTCCTGTGCCCACTACAGTTTTATCAAAAATTATTTCATTTTTGTTTGTTTTAATCATTTAATTATCAAAACTATTGTTTAATATATTTAATGAATTTTGCACCATTTGTCACGTTGCACCCTGTAACCGTTCACTTGTTCACCTGCTTAGTTTTGGCACTGCAGGTTTGAGTTTAAAACCACTTTTATATTTTTATCAAGAAGGAATTTATTATTATTTATATTATATATTATTATATTATTATTAAGAAAATTATACCCATTTAAATTCGATGGGCAGGACCCTACTTTTAAAGTTAAAAATTTAGCATTTTAAAAGTTGTGCAACATCAAATTTGTCTTTCCACTGGCTACTTACAAATTTCCATGTGAAATCATGGAAATTATTTTTTAATCTAGCCATTGTATATATTTTAATGATTGAAATATTTATTAGATGTGAAGTTGATTGTGGAGAATTTGTTAATGCTAATTATTAATTAATGATATTTGGGAAATGTAGGGTTGATAATGGTTAAACCTCTTTTCTGCTGCTTTTTAATGTCCTCTTAAATCCTCAGTATCAAGTTTTTATGTCAAAGTGAGCAAAGTTAATAGAGATGGTAAAATTTTCATTTCTTCATAAAAAATATATGTATAGATTTGTTTACTGTTTGGCTGCTTGATCAGTGATATGAGTTTGTCTGATTTTAATACTTTTTTTTCCTTAGTAAGTGTAACGGCTGTTGATTATCCTTTGGAATCACCTCCAGATGATACTATACCCAGAGCAGCTACTATTGAGGATATTACAAAGTATGTAAATTACATTTTCTCTTCTAAACAAAATGCAGTATATATATATATGTGTGTGTGTGACATTACATGTGTTATACATTTACATGTATGTACAAGTGTAAGAGTCACACGAGGGCAGATTGTGTGCATGATGAGAATAGACAGTTGTAAAACTATGGTTTTGTAACTGTACTTTCATGAGAAAAGTTAGCTAGACAAAGGAATATTGAAAAAGCAGAACAGTCCTCTTGAATAAATATTGAAGTTGCACAGGGATAGAATGCAAAATATTTGTGGTTTGAAAGAAGGCTGTAGGCATGATGCATTGCCAAATCATAGAGTGGCAAGGTGGATAAATCTTTTCAGCTTAGGTGGCAGAGTGTGCAAGAAAAACCATATGCTGGATGTCCATGCATTGAGAGCAGAAAGGTGCATTTCATTGCTTTATTCATGGACATAGTTGCCAATTGATAGTGCAGAAACTGCATATTTAGATTAGTACTGCTCTGGAAGCAGTATAGTGCAAGGATCTCAAACACAAATCTTATAGGGGGTCAAATCAGTTACTTCTCAAAGCAATAATAAGCAAACACATAATTCTTGTATATTTTCTGTGTTGTTTAAAAGGGGGTGGGGGTGGTTCAGTTGGTAGCACACCAGGTTTGTAATCTGTGGTTCCCAGGTTCGAGTCCCAGCTGGGTCAACATTGAGATTTATCTCCGCAAAATTCCCCGCCCTGCTCACGGTCATTAGGGGACACCGATAGGCTTGAAAAGGCCACCATCCATCTGATAGGATGTTAAGCCATGGTTCTATGTGTGGCAGAGAGCCATACCCTGTGCACGTTAAAGAACACGCTGAATGGCCTTGACAGGAGGCTACCATCTGTCTCCCAACAGCTGTTCCAATGGGTCCCCTCCCCCCAACCTTCTCTGAGCCTTTGGGGTCTTTGTGGCCTGGCCATTTAGCCCATGGTGTGCAAAAAAGTGCTGCTCAGAGGTAAAACAATCCAAAAAGTGTTATTTAAATTTTACATTCTTTTAATAAATAAAAAAAAATAATACCCCCTCAAGCAGCTGCTTGCCACAGGTCTGACAGGAGCCTGTCAGTTTATATGCCATAGTAGTAGGTCTTTGAGGATGGCAGGACCTCAGCAGAAAAATGACACATACATCCATGCCTTAATCCGGGGCTCGAACCCAGGTCCCATAGATCAGTAGCTAAGCGTGCTAACCACTCGGCCACGGGACTGTAATTAACACTAAATTACATTTATACATGTGACTTAAATTACATGTAATGTAATTAACTTTAAATGACATTTGTAGTGGCTTTATCTTTGGATAAGCATGCTTGCATGAGATAATTGCATTCAAGCCAAACTAGTGAGCCACACTTCACTACCAGGATTATGATAGAATGGCTTTGAGATCCCTGGTATAGTGTATGTTGAAAGAATGATTCAGCACATGCTTTCTACTACACAAGGATGCAGCAAGCTTAAGGCACTCTTGCTGCTGTGAAGTTTCCCAATGAAAACATGTAACTCCTGGATGAATGAGTTGGGCACCAGACAATTCTAACTAATTGCCAAAATGTTTTCAAATTAAAAATCATTGAAGTGGTATCTGCAATTCAGAGTGATTGTTCTAATGCAAATCTACCTTACTGTACTGTAATAAATTTGACTGCTCAAGAATAGACCAAAAAAGTATTGAATAAAACTTTGGTTTTTACACACTGAAACAATTCTATAGTGGTGCTGAATCACTGCATGATACTAACTTAACTTTCACTAACTTCATATACTATACTTTAACTGAACTAACTTTCAACTCACTTTCAACTTGTTGCTAATACAACATCAGCCAGTTACATAGCCGAAGCATGCAAATGCTTTCAGGTGAGATACATTAACATATTGCACCAGCTAATGTTATAACATATGTTGTACCTTGCACTTTTCACATGTGCAATTGTATAAAAAAAAATAAATATCCCTCAAGCAGCTGCTTTCCACAGAGGTCTGGCAGCAATCTGTCAGTTTATATGCCATAGTAGAAGGTCTGAGAGGATGGCAGGACCTCAGCAGAAAAACGACACATACAACCATGCCTTACCCGGGGCTCGAACCCAGGTCCCTTAGATCACTAGCCAAGTGCGCTAACCACTCGGCCATGTATACAACAAAGTGTGAACCTCACACTACTATTGAATAAACACAGGCTGTTAACTGTATCAGATGCTTATTGCATGTTGTAAATGTGTTGTATGGGAGCCAAGCAATTATTATGAAGGGATGTAATGTTAAATAGCTGTAAAAGTAAATCACGTTTTTCTGAAACAGCCATGGTGCTATTACTTATTCCTCACCCTTGCATTTCATATAAACAGTTCTGGAAATGCAAAATTGCAATTTATGTTGTAAGCAGAAGTATGTATAAATACTAGCAGACCAGATTTGGTGGGGGATAACTCCAATAATATTTCTTTATTATTGATGTTATTGAAGCTATGTAGAAAAGTTAAGCCATTCCACCCCCTACCCCCCTTCAGAAAGCTAATAAGTGTAATAGAGGCAAAAAAATATTAAACTTGTTTATATTTCATGCATTTTTCAAGAAAATTTTTAAAAACCTGCAAAACTGAGGGTGAAATGTTATACTGCATTGGAAATCGAGTCTCCTAACCCTCTCCCCCTTTACATTTTTCTGACTCAGTTGTGTTTCTTCCTCTCACCCTCAATTGTTTTTATACATCTGGGCCTGAGCATTAGTGAAATATATATATGCTGCAGTTAATGTCCAAAATTTTTCAATTCAGCATTAATCTCAAACTAATGTGAAGTCCAATTAGTTTCTTAAATTCATTTCTGCTAAAAAAAGGGTGCATGAGTTGTGATTTTTTAAAGTTAATTAGTTGATGACATTAATACATGTTTCATTAGTCAAACAGCATATTTGGCTACAGAATAAAAGTCCTTGATTTCAAATCTCACATATGGCAATGGTTTATTTCCTCCTGATTTTTGTTGTATTTCTGCCTAGTCTTTACTTTCCTCGCAGATTTTCTCTGTGACCAATTACACCCAAAAGCCTCTTGTTTAAACCTCTGTGGTAAGTGCAGCAAAATAATTTACTCATTAATAAATGAATTACTATTAAGCTTCCAATCTCTAAGGAGTACATAAAAAAAATAGAAATAAAAGGCAAAATCAAGCAATAGAAATCAAGTAATGTGAAAACCAGCAAAGAAGAGAAAGAAATAAAGTTTCAAAAGACAATAGCCATTTGAAATATTTTGTAATATATTTAAATATTTTATAATATGATTAATAGTTGATAGAAGATATATCCATTTATAATCCACTTAAGCACTGTATTTCGAAATCTAAACCTTGAGCAATATTTTTTATGGATAAATTTGTATTATTGTTTCTTAGCATTAAAGTTTTTCAAGTGCACTACATAATAACTTGGAGAACTTCATCCTTGCATTTAAAGAAGGAAGAAAAATAATTTTGTACCTTAATTTCAGGTATATTTTTAGTGATCTTAAAATTATGAACTACACTGAATGGGCAAATTATTATATACACCTACCTAATAACCTGTTGCTCACCCCTCACAACAGCAGTCAGACGTCTTGGTAGGACTCAATGAGGTGTTGAAAACATGGAGTTGGTATTGCCATCTATGAAGCGAGGATCACCTGTTGTAGAATATCCACAGTTGCCGGTTGGGATTGGTGGTCTTGAACAGATCTTTCGAATTTGTCCCACAAATTCTCAATTTGGTCGGTGAGGATGTTCACATACCTTGTTCCAGTGATGGAGGTCACAGCTGGTACAAGGGGCCCCAAACTGTAATGCACCCCAAAACTTACATCGCCTCCAACTACCTGTATGACCTCAACTTGGGAAGCTGGGTCCATCACTTCTTGTAGTTTTGCCACACACACTCTCCCACCAGTGTGATAGAGGTGAAACCATGATTCATCAGACCAGATGATGTGTTTCCAATTGTCCTCTGCACTCCAGTTGTGATAGGCCTTTATAAACTGCAGCCTAATTTTTTGGTGCTTTGCAGTCAACAAAGGGACATGATGTGACGTCAACTGCCATGCCTATTTTTTCCATGGTATGATGGATAGTCTTTGTGCATAAGCTTGTGGATGCACCCTCATTCAATTCCAAGGTTATCTGCTCCATGGTAGCCATGCAATTCCTTGTAACGATGTGGGACAGTCTGTACTCACCTCGAGAGTCAATTGCATGTTTACATCCACATTTTCCCCACTGGTTGGAAGTTTTGCTGTATTTCACGTAGTCTTGGTATACGTATGGATTGATCTGATGTGGAAATCTCAACAGTTCAGCAATTGCAGTAATTGAACCACTGTCCTTCCTCGCACCTACTATCTGGCCACAGTCAAACTCGCTTACATTGCTGTCTTTACCCATGATTACTTTTCTGTGACTGGTTTTCAATGCATAGAGACCTGCTCTATTTATAGGCATTGCCAGTTTTAGTGTCCCACATGACTAGACATGATATTTCTGCTTTGCATATTGTTATCGAGGTGTATATAATAATTTGTCCATTCGGTGTATGTCATCCATTCATCTTCATAAGAAAACTGCATGCTCTAACGCATCAATATTGGATTTCTAACATTTACCATGTCTAATCTATTCATCACTGTTTTTAAAGATTTAAATATATAGTATCCCTTTGGCATTATTTTTGCTTCGTGATTTAGAGGCATTTTGTTTACAATTTTTTTATTATTATTTTGTTTGTGACATTAACTGGCTAAAGAAGGAAGTGGTGAATAATTTAATCATTTTTGAACATTATCCATAATAATTAGATTATTGCTAAATGAAGTTGCCCTGAAGACCACTTCTGTTTGAAATGGATTTATTGGTGAATATCAGAATTAAAATGAATGCTGTGTACATGAAAAGTTGTCAAATACAAATGAAAAGCTTTTTATACATATATAGTATATAATAGGCCATTTTATATTTGGTAACTTGTTCATATACCAGATCATTCATTTTAATACCAATATTCCATGATAACTATGAAAAGTGCACATGAAATATGTGTGAAGTTAAAAGAACAGTGCACGTGTGTGTGTGTCTCAACCCCTCAGTTTTTTTTCCATCTAAAAATGCAACTAAAATTCTGAACCTCATTATGAAACAACTAATGAATGAAATATTTTTGCATTACATACTAAAAGAAAGCATTTAATTCTGAATAAAAAAAATACAAAAATTAAAAGGAAAAAAATTGATAGGTAAGCATACCAAATGTGTTGCAAGTTCATTTGTAGTGATTTGTGAAAGCTGATTAATCAGGTTGCAACACTTAAAGGTTGAAGGGTTAAGAGTACTGATGCCCACCACTCACTAGCATGAAAGATTCTCAACAGCCATGAGGTAAGCATTGCTAATTTCATGCAATGACGTCACACCATACAGTAGCACTTCTTATTTTTTGATAGAAATATTGGTCCAAGAACAAAGAATTCAAGGGTGGTTATGTGTGGTATGAGGACGTATTCAATAGTAGTTCTTGTAAGTTTTCACAATTTTTGGGTTTATAATATTTTAGATTTATGGGAATATGCCATTATTGTTTGCAAATTATCTTTCTAAGTGAAAGTACTATATATTGATACTTTTAGTTGCTAATTCATAAATTTTCCTGTTTATCACGATTGCATCTTTTACCTGAATGTTGTTATGAGTGCAAAGTTTGCCATCTTGGATGAGCAGAGAGCTGGTCTCATATGATGTTTTTAACAAGTTTAAAACATGTTAGTTTAAGATACATAATTCTAACGAATTAATAAATTGTATTTAGGCTTCAATTCAAAGTAGTAGTAATTTTTTAACGTGTAGTATTAACTAAAATCGAAAGGTTCTTTTACTTTATAATAATAATCTTATTCATGAACACGATGACCATTTTTTTTACGACACTAAAGGATTTACTGTTTTATGCTTAAATAAGTATTAGCCAATTTATATTTAATGCATAAATGAAACTATCTTAAGTTTTGTGTTCAATAGCTAGTTACAATAAACATTATTTTATATATTTGGGCAAATGAGAAAGATGTATTCTATCCAAGAAGACAAATATTGATATCTGTATATGAAATTGGCCCAAATAATTAATGTGTTATTTTAGGAAGAAAACTTGTATATAATTACATTGGAGTTTTTTTTTTATTATAAACTAATCGATGTTTGCATGCAGATTTTCGAGGCATATATACACTGTGTATTTGCAGGTAATTTATTTTCAGTCCTAAATAATGATTATTACTTGTTGGTATGATTGGTAGCAGCTGTCTTTAAATTATATTTAAATGTAATTTATGTGAAAAGTTAATTGTCTGTTTTAAGGGGTACAATTTCTCATTCATCACAAATGTCAGTTACTTTGAACTTCTATTAAATTTATATAGGTTGTATCAGTGATGCTATAAGGATTTTATATTGAATGAAGCTAAGTGCTCTTAAATAAGTATGTTACCAAAATTACGAAGATTGGATGTCACGTGACACTCCCTACCGTTTTATCAAACGTGACTTTTTAACAACTTTTTAACTTCCGATTTTTCCTATCACATTTGAATATATCATATATTCTCAAATGGAAGGTGTATATTAGTAGTAACGAATTGTGTGCAGATATTCCAAGTTGTTTATTGTAAATAAACTTTAATACATAACAAAAGATGCAGATCTTCTAAGATTGCTCCTATTTCTGTCTATTCTATATGTGGTTACCTATTTTTAATCACTGTTTTAAGTGACTATATGGTTTAATTTTATTGCCATCTTGGGAGCTAGATGATTGATTAATGAACTGATATAGAGATTAATACTCTCTTTTGTGTGTATATTTTGTGCAGTCCTACTAAGCATAATTCCTTAAAATTTATACATTAGAGTGGTTAACTCTTTGACTACTGATCCATAGAACCTAGGTTCAAGTCCGAGTAAGGCATGGATGTTTGTGTAGTTTTTCTGCTGAGGTCCCGCCATTCTCACAAACCTGCTATGGAGTATAAACTGGCCCACTATGGGGTAATTCGGCTGCCTCACGTATGAGCCATTATAGTCATGGGTGCACGTAATGGGAGAAGCTTTCTTATCCCTTGCCCCCCCCCCTCTCCTGGAAAAAAATTTTATGTTAAATGATATCAGGTGTACCAAAAAAAAATTTTTTTTTTACGTTTTCTTTGTGTGTCGGAAACATTTTTTAATTTATTGTTATGAAAAAAATATTTTTAGTGTATTTTCAATAATTTCTTTTTTCCGTTTTATTTTCGGGTATCCTTAGTTGTATTGTGATACGATGTATGCAGAGCCGGACTTTGACCATCTGAGGCTCTCATGTAACGCGATGTAATATAATCATTAACTCTCTTCTCGAGGTGTTGCGCAATGTATGAATGATCTAGTCTTATCGAAATAAACAAAAAGAAATATATCTTACTTTTGTCCCAAACCATATCCCTACTATTCGTAGCTTTTTACTAGGAAAGATAATGAGAGCATTCATAAAAACCATTAGGAAGCTCTCTCTCATTTATGATGAAGCGTCCCGTCGGTGAGTGGTTTGCGTGTTTGGCTACTGATCAGGAACTGGGTTCGAGCCCCAGGTAAGGCATAGATGTTTGTAGAATTCTATTCCATTAAGTCACAGCAAGTTCTAATGTCACAAGACGCGACATAAAAGAGGTAAGAATTTATTTTTCCTTTTTTTTTTATGCTAAACGACCAAATAGTGTATTTAATACTAATATATTTGTGCTCCATACCTATCAGCGCACTGTGCAAGATTTTTCGCTAAGTCCCATTCAACTTAGGATTACAGTAAATCGATGATTTGGGTTGCATAAAGTTGCCCCATAAATTGGACGCCCTGTGCTGTCGCACCTCTCGATCGGGCCTTAAGCCAGCCTTGTGTTTGTGTTTTCTTTCTGCTATGGTCTCACTTTCCTCACAGACTTTCTACTATGCCGCATAAACTGACAAGCTCCTGTCAGACCTCTGTGGCAAGCAGCTGCTTGAGAGTGTATTTATATAATATAAAGGCTTGATGAAAAGGGAGAGACCTGGGATGCGATGGGCAGACAAAGTGAAACAGGACCTTGTTAGAATTGGCCTAAAGTGGCCAAATGCAGCAGCTGTAGCTCAGGACACATATGTCTGGTAGGGCCTCCGTAGCCCATGGCTGCGTAAGAATTTTTTTGTATATATGTATGTTTTGCGTGTATGTGTTATGTATGCATGTATGTACTGGCCCGCCCTCAGGGGGCACCTAAGATTTCCATAAGGCACTTGCATAAGACCACCAACATAATAGGACGCCATCATTTATGTATTACGATTTGTTTAAGCAATGACGATATTATGTTGATTCAATTTTTAGATATTGTAATAAAATTATTGCCATTTTCATGGTATAAAGAACGATTCTCTCTATTTAAAGCACTCCCTCTTCTGACAATCGAAAGTGAAATTTTAAAGGAATACAACTTACGAGAATATACAGCATGTTATAAAGCGTATTGGGGTTATTGAATTTTTTTTATTCATTTTTGTTAATAGAAAACCTCATTTAAAGCTATCAAACTTTGAAAATAAGATTTTTTACAAAGAAATGCAACAGGAGATGAATTATAGAACTGATTCAAATTTATCCAAAATATCAATTTTAAACAAAATTTCTTAAATAATTATTGAAACTGAATTATTTGACAGCAGTGACTGCCCGTCCTAAGCATTTTCAAATTGGTGATTGGTGAAGCATAAAAAAACCAATTCAGATAAACTTTTAAAATTACATTTATTTTAGCAAACGATTTTTTATAACTTTTAAAGTAAATTCTTACGAATAATTCTCGCTATTGTTAAATGTTCCAGCCGTGAAAACCCTTTAATTAGTAAATATTATTCAGAATCGTGATTTGGTGAAATTTTTAATTTCCTGTAATAATTTGCTAAAAAAAGGCTTTATTTCATGATTAGGTAACTTTCAACTTAGCTTTCCATTCACATAATATGAAAGTGTCCCAATACTTTTCATAATTTTGTTTGATTTGTTTGTTCCCAGAGCAAAAGAAAAAAAAAATGCAAGGGAAGAAAATGTCTGAATTTTAATAATTTGATTTTTAAAACCTTTATCAGGTGTGTTCTGTTTTTAACAGGTTGGATTCACTGGGTCTCACAGATCCTGATGTGTTTCTTAATACTAAACACTTATATGTCGGTTCTTTTTTTATGAATTGTTTTTACTTATTTGAAACATATTCTTATAATTGATATACATATTAATTTATTTAGGTCTTAAATAATAATCCCTATTTTTGTCACGCGGTCAGTACGGGACACCGATGTGCTTGGAAATGCCGCCGTCCGTCGGATGGGTCGTTAAACCGTGGCCCCGTATGCGGGAGTGCCATACCCTGCGCATGTTAAAGAACTCGCTTAGATGGCCTTGACGGGAGGCTATCATCTCTCTCCCAACAGCTGTTCCAGTGGGTTCCCCCCCCCCAACCTTCTCTGAGCCTTCGGGGCCCTTGTGATCTGGCCATTTAGCCCATGGTGTGCAAAAAAGAACTCTTCATTTTACAATAGGTCTTTTTCTTCTTGGAACTCTTGAAAATGTTCAGTAAAAATAAAATATCTGAAAAATAAAGTTTTTCCAGATATTTTAAAGCTTTATCATATAAGTCACTATTCTTGTTCGAATATGATACGGAAATAAAAGTGTGGATGTGGAAAACATGGATAACGAAAGCTCATAAAGAGTCAACTGTATACTCTGCAATCAGTAGTGGTGAACATATTATCTTTAAAAAAACACATCAAGGCATGCTTAGAAGCATTTGTGAAATTTTCCCATCCAGTCAACTCGTTTGTTTTAATTTTTTCGGGTTTTTTTTTTGGAAAAGTAGTCACAAAATAGTAGAAAACTGCAAAAATATCTTTTTAAGAGAATGTTCTCCATTTGATGAATCTGAATTATTGTCGTTACTATGCTTAATTATGAACATAGTTCACGTGCCAGTAATCCTTGGTGATTGCTAAAGGCATGCTCTGTGATTCCGGTAATAATTATTCAATTAATGTGTTGTCGGCAAATGGTAGAACAGCGAACAAAGTATTCATATTCTCCGAGATGGTGTAACAGAGCGGTGTAGGGCATCTTGCCAAATGAGATATTAACTGCATGGTTGAACTGTGTGGGCATAGATTGACACGACAGCGTCTCCAGAGGCGCGGAATTCTCTGACTGCAGATGTACTGAAGCGTATCTAACATTTGCGTGAAGATTTCTGTATTCAGATGTAAACCAAACATTCGTAGAGATAAGCATGAAGAATCAACAAATTATTGGAAAGTTCAGCAAACTCGTTTTAATAATAATTGAGAGTGTTCACTTTTGCATTACATGCAGGAATTAGGAAATATTTTAAAGCCATCGGAGGAAAAGGATTCGTGTAGATTCCGCATACATTTAAAAAAAAGTTATTTGAAAAATATGCCAATTATTTTGTATATTCTCTCAGGAAGATTCATCAGTAGAATTCTGTAAATAACTATTAAAAGAATTTCCAGTGAAAATTAGATTAGTAATAATATCACTGGGTATCTCTATTTATTAAAAAAAAAAGGGGGGGGGGTAGGGTTGATGTTGTTCCTCTTCTACAGTAGTAAAAAGCTGATTTGTAATTTCGTGGCGCAGTTTCCAAATAAGATTTAGATACAGTCTCAGATATTCTACTCTGGCATATAAATGACAGGCTCCTGTCAGACCTCTGTGGCAAGCAGCTGCTTGAGGAGGTATTTATTTTTTATTGTTTCTATGCTTGACTAAAAATTCAGAACAAGTTAAATTTCTGTCATGATCGGCCTAAAATATAATTCTTTCTGCTTTTCTCTTATATTTTACAACTCGATTCTGTTATTTTTCCCGGGTGAAAAGATTTATATTTTCATCCTTAATATTTGTAGCTAGCAAAGCTCATAAGTGGTATATTAATAAGTAACGTCAAAACCACGACTGCGTCATGTATGTTTCATGGTGTAAGTTTCTATCGAGAAATTTTTACAAGACATTTCACGAAACAAATGAAAGTTTGTTTAATTTCGTAGAGTAACAGTTTTTTTTTAGCTCAAAGAGCAGTTAAATTACTGAAAACCTTTGTGCAGATATATCGCGACACATTTTTATAACTTCAAATTGCTGACATACCCTATCCGTCTGTGAAAAGCTAGCTTAAAATCTAACCTAGTCAACCGACTGATATGCGTTAATCAAATGCTTATTTTCTCGGAGATTTTGATTGTGTTACGTCCCGTGGCCGAGTGGTTAGCGCGCTTGGCTACTGATCTACGGGACCTGGGTTCGAGCCCCGGATAAGGCATGGCTGTTTGTGTCATTTTTCTGCTGAGGTCCTGCCATCCTCTCAGACCTTCTACTGTGGCATATAAACTGATAGGCTCCTGTCAGACCTCTGTGGCAAGCAGCTGCTTGAGGGGGTATTTATTTATTTTATTATTATTATTTCTCTTTTTACCTATCTTCCTTCCTATTGTTTTGACATTTGCCGTTTTGTCGGTTTGTGGATTTGACAAAACATTGTTCCACCATATCTTTCGAACGCGATGGAGAAACAATGATTTATGTGCCAAATGAAAGCTTGTAACGCGGGGAGTGTCATAAGCTATAAAAAAATTGACTCGTGATTTCTTCCTCCCTAAAAGGAGAAAATGCGAAAACTATTATTAAGCTATATCTTTAAAACGCGAAGGCCGAAAGTAACATGGGGCGGGGGTGGCTCAGTCGGTAGCGCGCCAGGCTCGTTATCTGTAGTTCCCAGGTTCGAGTCCCAGCTGAGATTTATCTCCGCAAAATTCCCTGCCCCGCCCACGGTCAGTAGGAGACACCGATTGGCTTGTAAAGACCTCCGTCCATCTAATGGGACGTTAAGCCGTGACACCGTGTGCGGGAGAGCCATACCCTGTGCAAGTTAAAGAACACGTTGGATGGTCTTGACAGGAGGCTACCATCTGACTCCCAACAGCCGTTCTAGTGGGCCCCTCCCCCAACCTTCTCTGTGCCTTCGAGGTCCTTGTGACCTGGCCATTTAGCCCATGTTGTGCAAAAAAGTGCCGCTCAGAGGTAAAACAACCCAACCCGAAAGTAACAAGCTATACGTTGAATGAAAGCTTCTGACGCGGGAATTGTCGTAGGATATGAAAAATTAACCCTCATGCTTTCTACCCCCCTAAAAGGGGGGATAGGAAAATGATTGTTCCCCTGTATCTCCTGAATGCAATAGCGGAAAGTAATGAGCTATTTGTCTAATGAAAGCTTGTGACGCAGGGAGTGTCGAAGACTATAAAAAATTTTACCCTCATACTTTCTTCCCCCATAGAAAAGGAGAAATGCGAAACAATTGTTATGCTATATCTCCACAACGCGAATGTCGAAAATAAGCTTTACGTCAAATGAAAGCTCCTGAAGCCGGGAATGTCGTAGGCTATTTAAAAATGATCCCCGTGCTTTCTTCCCCCCTGAAAAAGGGGGACAATGTGAAAATGATTGTTCCTCTATATCGCCTGAACGCGAGTGCGGAAAGTAACGAGCTGTGTGTTGAATGAATGCTTGTGATGCGGGGAGTGTCGTAGGCTATGAAAATTGATCCCCCCTCACCATGCTCTCCTCCACTCTAAAAATGGAAAATGTAAAAGTCTACTATATCATCTGAACGCTAGGGTCTACAGTTACGAGTTAGGTGTCAAATGAAAGCTCGTATAATAACGGTCGTAAACTATTTTGAATTTTGCCCCTACTATTCCCCTCTGATAAAATGTGGGGCGCGAATTTTCGTGGGGGTCGACTTTAACGAGTATCTTAAAGCTTGTGACGTCTCCAGTGCCGTGGGGTACCTCAAATCTGAATCCAAAAGGGTTGTAAATGTGCTCGATGTATATGAGTCGTATATAAAGTTTCTGAAGGTAGGTGTTTTTAGTGACAACAAAAAAAATATATATAAATTAAAAAAAACCTATCTTCCTTATAGGGTCCTGAAAAGTAGCAAATAAACCTGAAGCATATTGATGGTGCAATCGGTCACTGTGTTCGTATTCGCTTCAAAGGAAGATAGGGCGCTGATTTACCTACTCGACAAGATTGCCGTCACTCTATCCTCCTTTGAAGTGATGCTTTAGGTTTATTTTCTACTTTTTAGGAAGATAGGTATTTTTTTAATTTTTTAATTTTTTTTTGTTCTACTGAACAGTAGCCAACTGTATGGTGTCCATTTACGGTCACGATGAAACATAAAAATTGTCCTCATGTAGTCCATTTGCCTCGGAATCCGCAAGTTGCCTTGGAGTCTGCATTAGAAATTAGAAGAATACCATCGTGGCGAATATGGGATGCTCGTTTTCGAAGAGAATTAATATGCAAATTTTCCGCTTTTAGTACCTTCTAACAGTGCAAATTCAAACCGTTGGATGATTGAAAAAATGCAGAGTAATATTTTATTAGTACCTATACAATACAAAATTAATTTATCTTTTAAAACTAAAAAGGTTGCGTATTACCACCCTTTTGGTATAAGGAGCAAATTATTTCTGCCAATGTAAGATTCTTGACCAATTCTCTCTACCGCTAAAAAAACTATCATAAATAGATCGTTTGCAATATTTGTTAAAAATGTTCTAATTTTTTAACTTTTTCCACCGTTGAGGGCGCTATTGAGAGATTTGGAAAATATTAATCCGAATATTTTCAACCTGAAAAGAATTTTTTTATTTCTAAAACTAAAAAGTTAAATATCTACTAAAAAGTTAATTTACAGACGGACAAGTAGGCAGGCAGACAACACCGTGGCCGAATTATTATTATTTGAATTATTTTATGTCTGTAACGATACGAATTAAAATATATGAATTAAGAACTGATTTGTATCAATATGAAATATTCATCACAGTAACTTTAAAAAAAGCAACACTAAACTGTTTTCTTTAAAAATCTGTATAGAGGGAGTCTCGCTAAAGAATTATCCGAGAGATAATTTCCGAGAGTTATTCCGAGAGATAATTTTGCATGTTATCGGGTTACCTATGGGCTTGACGGGAGATTGCCATCTTTTTCACTAACACAGTACATGTTAGCAAACCTTCTCTGAGCCCTTGGGCCTTGAGACCTAACTTTGCCCGTTGTGCAAAAGCGAGCCGCTCATAAATAAAACAACCCAACCTAGAATGGTGGTGCTATAAAATAATTAGGGAACAATGTCATTCAAATACTAGATGCATAAAGCTATGTGATGCTTCTGTCGATGGATACCTTGACAGTCCATGCTAATGGAAATCTTGATTGCCGGTCGGTATCTCAATGGCCCTAATAATTAGCATGTTATCGGGTTACCTATGAGCGACACTCTTTTTTTGCACACACTGAGCTAAATGGTCAGGCCACAAGGGCTCAAAGAAGGTTGTGGAAGGGGATCCACTGGACAGAAGACAGATGGTAGGTAGCCTTCCGTCAAGGCCATCCATCACGTTTTTAACATACCCACTTTACAGCTCTCCTGCATGCTGTCACGTTTAATATTCCATGCGAAGGACAGCGACCTTTCCGGCACCTCGGTGTCCCCTTTCTCACGAGGCCCGCAAGGTGAGGCTAGCGGAGGTAATCTGAACAAATGATACGAGTACAGTTGGGACTCGAACCTGGGAACTGCACCATGTTGTTGGGAAGTCGTAGGTTCTTATCCCTTCGTACTCCAGACAGTGTTTCAGCTAATATGAAAAAATGTTATCTCTATAATATTTATGAACTGTGAATAATCGTATTATATAATCAAAAAGCCAACTTTGGTTTGATCCTCTCTAATATTTTTCATGTGCCTGAATCTGAATCATCTGAATATTACTACGTTTTGATAGAAAAATAATCCTGAAGAACAAAATCTATGCTCTCACTTTGAGCATTGGCATAAAATATTCCGAGAGATAATATTTGTCTTTCATTTACTCCGATATCAAAGTAGCAAATACAAGGAAGTCGTATTATTTTTTTCTATGATTGTGAAAGCAACTTCCTGGCTGCTTTGCCAACATGGCACGCGATGTTTGCGTGATTGCTGACGTCAAAATTGCAGACGATTATGTCTTCCAGTCAAACCGGTGGGTAATTTCGCTCTTTTCGCCAAACGGATAAAAACAAAAACCAGTCGTGCAGCTTTTTTTTGTCGTTGCCCGCCATTATTCACACTAATTAGTATTAAAATCAACATTGGTGGTGAAGGGATATGCTGCCTGTAGACCGTCGTGGTGTGTACGAGCACTTTCATCTTTTCAGAATGAAAGATATTTTTAGTTATAGTCGCTATTTGAAAGTATGGGATGACAGAATCGTGAGTACTTGCTGAGGAAATCTGCGGCAACTTCCGCAAGTAAAAAAAATCTAATACTTAAGAGAAATACGCATTTCATTTTAAACCATTACTACAATAGTGAAATGCATTATTAAGAAATATATGTTTTGGTTTACAAAAAGTTAGTATCAAAAGCGTATTAAATGTTAGTTTTTCAAAGATGAAAATTCTGCATAATACAGGATATAAGTATTATATGAATATAAAAGCAACCTACTTGATGTCAGGTTTGAAGATAGAAAATTAATAATGCACTCCTCGTAGGAGTATTTTTTAAGTTTACCCCGTTGAAGAGTATCAACTAGTTTAATAAGATTAGTAATGTGGTTGAAAACTTTTTAGAATGCATCCCATTTCAGATTTGGGCTTTCACCAGGAATTAATAGCTTCTTAATCTGGCAACAACGGATAGCGGTTGTTGGAACCAAGATTTGAAAGCCAGATGTCAGAACAACTTCAAGGTTGTCGGTAATGCCTATTAAATTAAGAACTTTTTTTTCAAGTACGCTTTTATTAGAATTCAGTGTGAACGATGAAAAGATTGGTTAATCGCTATATGATCCTGCTTAGCTTTTAACGGATTCTCTAAGATTACAGGGGCGGGGGTGGCTCAGTCGGTAGCGCGCCAGGCTCGTAATCTGTAGTTCCCAGGTTCGAGTCCCAGCTGGGTCAGCGTTGAGATTTATCTCCGCAAAATTCCCCGTCCTGCCCACAGTCAGTAGGGGACACCGATGGGCTTGGAAAGGCCGCCGTCCGTCGGATGGGACGTTAAGCCGTGGCTCGTGTGCGGGAGAGCCATACCCTGTGCACGTTAAAGAACACGCTGGATGGCCTTGACGGGAGGCTACCATCTGTCTCCCAACATCTGTTCCAGTGGGTCCCCTCCCCCAACCTTCTCTGAGCCTTCGGGGTCCATGTGACCTGGCCATTTAGCCCATGGTGTGCAAAAAAGTGCCGCTCAGAGGTAAAACAACCCAAACAACAACTCTAAGATTACTGTCTTGGTTGCCGGATACGATGATTGCAAAACCACAAAGCCCAGTGGAAATGGCTGACTGAAGATTGCTCAACCCTGACATCTCACTGATCCTTCACCCACTCCCCTCAAAATAATTCCTTGATACTACATACAAATCAGTTATAAGAACTTGAAAATTGTTAATAACGTAGGTTGCATACATTTCAGCGTAGCAATAACAACAAACCACAAAGCCCAGTGGAAATGGCTATGACTGAAGATTGCTCAACCCTGACATCTCACTGATCCTTCACCCACTCCCCTCAAAATAATTCCTTGATACTGCATACAAATCAGTTATAAGAACTTGAAAATTGTTAATAACGTAGGTTGCATACATTTCAGCGTAGCAATAACAACATATTTATTATATGCGTATTAATTTTTATTTTTAAACTAAAATAGTTAAATTTTTTACGAATTAATTTTTTATTTTTGTTAGCAGTTGACTCTGATTTTGTTTTGTATATGCACTAGTGGAACTCCTGTCAGAGTGTTATTACGATTTATCCGTGTACGTTTTTCTGCATTTATTAAATTAATATTTATTCCTTAAATAAGCCCTCGTTTGGCTTATCAGAATTTAATTCAAATTCATCTGCATTATGCACGAAGTGTACTGGAAATGATCTCAAGCAATGTGGCAACCAGGCTTGGTGTTTAATATTTTATTATTCTTGTTTACTTCTTGGTGTGTAGTTGTGTCCTTGGTTTGTTGTATGTACACTAAGTACGAAATGGAAATTGCAACACCATGAAGTCATGAAGCATTCCCATGAAATCGAGGGGCTGGGGTTGCTCAGTCGGTAGCGCGCCAGGATCATAATCTGTAGTTCCCAGGTTCGAGTCCCAGCTGGGTCAGCGTTGAGATTTATCTCTGCAAAATTCCACGCCCTGCCCACGGTCAGTAGGGGACACCGATGGGCTTGGAAAGGCTGCCGTCCGTCGGATGGGATTTTAAGCCGTGGCCCCGTGTACAGGAGAGTCATACCCTGTGCACGTTAAAGAACATGCTGGATGGCCTTGACGGGAGGCGATCATCTCTCTCTCTCAACAGCTGTTCCAGTGGGTCCCCTCCCCCAGCCTTCTCTGAGTCTTCAGGGTTCATGTGACCTGTCCATTTAGCTCATGGTGTGCAAAAAAGTGCCGCTCAGAGGTAGAACAACCCAATGGGCGAGATATATCAGCATCTCGAAATGATCACTGTGATCTGTCTTGATATATTTTCAGTTATTTGAGAAAATGAAATTTGTATAGATTCATAAAGCTGCCTGTAATAAACTGTGGGTGAGCAGTTTGGCCTTTCAATGGATATTTCATATCATTTGAATTAACAGTTCTTATGTAATAAGAAGTTAGTGAAAAAAAGTATTTCATACTATTTTAAAGTTTTTAAGGTTAAGCTATTGTTGCAGAACAGTCCATTGAAGTCACATAACTTGTGTCGGGGCGGGGGTGGCTCAGCCTGTAGAACGCCAAACTCATAATCTGCAGTTCCCAGGCTTGAGTCCCAGTTGGGCCAACGTTGAGATTTATCTCCCTTTTACTCCCCGCCCTGTTCTCAGTCAGTAGGGGACGAATGGCTTGGAAAGTCCGTCGGATGGACATTAAGCCGTGAAAGGTTCTCCTGCCATTTTCGCAGGAACCCTTATCCTGTGCACGTTAAAAAAACAAGCTGGATGGCCTTGATGGGAGTCTACCATCTGTCTAAAAGCTGTCCAGTGGGTCCCGTACCCCAACTTGATTTGAGCCCTCAGGGTCCTTGTGACCTGGCCATTTAACCCATTGTGCACAAAAGCATGCTGCTCAAAGGTAAAACAGCTCAACTCAAGTAAAATCTAAGTAAGATATTTTCATATTTATAGACAGTCTAAGGTGTCAATGTCTCTCAAACCTCAAAGCTTTCTTCGTAACTGATCACAAACTAAATAATAACGCTGACAAAACTCAGTTGTCTAACTCCACTTAAAATGCTAAGCCAATCACTGCAAGTTTTACCAACTTGATCTGTCTGTCTGTCTCCTAACAGCTGTCCAGTGAGTCTCCTTCTCTGAGCCTTCGGGATCCTTGTGACCTGGCCATTTAACCTATTATGTGCAAAAAAAGTTCCGCTCAGAGGTAAAACAACCCAACTCATATAACTTGTTCATTTCTTATTGCTTCAATTCTTAAAAACGTATTTAACAATGTTTTAAGAAAAGTGTTTCGTTGCCAGAAGAGTTCGATGTATAATTCAAAGAGCTCAAAAATGACTCGCACTCGAGTTTTATATTTTTTTCAATGTTTTTACATGGGTTTTGAGAAAGCACCAGATCATTTATTAATAAAATTTATTAATTTTATGTATGACGCTAACTTGAGCGAAATTTTCAAGCTACAAGAATTTTATTCGCACTCATACGATAAATTATCTCAGCTATGTCTCCCATATTGAGATTAGGTATGTTTGTCAGTACTACACTGACTGGCCAAATTATTATGTACCCCTACCTAATATTTCACCAAAGTATCATGATACTGTTCCGAAATTTCAATTTTTTTTATTCTGGGCTCATAGTTGTCGTTGAAGTGGGTTTTGAAGCACGTTAAGCGGTCATAGCCGTCCCATGGCCGAGTGGTTAGCGCTCTTGGCTACTGATCTAAGGGACCTGGGTTCGAGCCCCGGGTAAGGCATGGATGTATGTGTCGTTTTTCTGCTGAGGTCCTGCCATCCTCTCAGACCTTCTACTTTGGCATATAAACTGACAGGCTCCTGTCAGACCTCTGTGGCAAGCAGCTGCTTGAGGGGGTATTTATTTTATTATAAGCGGTCATCTCTCAGCTGATGAACAGTGTCAGCTCTGCTTTGCCATACAGTTAATGCCAATTGTTCCCACATTTGCACGATTGGCGGACATTTTTTGTGACCGTTGCCATTCTCCATACATTTGGGATATTGTTCCCTGTGATTTTCCGCTGAATTCCATCAGCCCCATTACGGATGCTTCTGCCTATCACTCCCCAGCAATGACCCTTTCCCATCTACCTTTCGAAGTCAGTCAGATCAGCCTTTTTACCAATGTCGCACTTGACTTTGCTTTCCACCATAGGGGGGGGGGGGTGCTCAGTTGGTAGCGCGCCAGGCTCGTAATCCGTAGTTCCCGGGTTCGAGTCCCAGGTGGGTCAGCTTTGAGATTTATCTCCGCAAAATTCCCCGCCCTGCCCACGGTCAGTAGAGGGCACCGATGGGCTTGGAAAGGTCGTCGTCCGTCGGACGGGACGTTAAGTCGTGGCCCGGTGTGTGAAAGAGTCATACCCTGTGCACGTTAAAGAACTCGCTGGATGGCCTTGACGGGAGGCTACCATCTGTCTCCCAATAACAGTTTCAGTGGGTCCCCTTCCCCAACCTTCTCTGAGCCTTCGGGGTCCATGTGACCTGGCCATTTAGCCCATAGTGTGCAAAAAAGTGTCACTCAGAGGTGAAACAACCCAACCACCATGTCTTTACGGCTTTTATTTGACTTCGTAGTGAGGTTAATGTCAGTAAGAAATTTTGCACACATTGGCATGTTTCATGGTACTTCGTCCATCATGCAGTGTTCGTGATAATTTGGCTAGACAATATAATCAGGTTGTTTATGAGCAGTTTCTGCCGAAATGAGATCTTGGGAATTTAAAATCAGTACGACAAGATAATTATTGTCTGCAATCTCCCGACGGAATAATTATCGTGTTGCAAGTAAACGTTTGCAAGTCTCTACCCAAACTGATTAATAAATGAGTATCTAATGTAATATAATAATGAAATTCTTAAATAAATATTTAATTTGAAAAAAAAGCATCGTTATTATATTTATACTCGATATACGTATTATTGCTTAAAATAAAGAGCAAAAACTGCATTGTGTGAGATAAAATTGTACAGTTATCTTTGAGAGATCAGAGCCTTTTATATAATACTCATGTAACAGTTCTCTGAAGATTAGTTGGCATTGCTGTATCAAGCAGTATAGAGGTGTGTGTGAGTAGTCTCGGAATGACCGCTATTCCTTCGTTCAGTGGAGGGTGAGAGGTTGCAGCTCTGGTTATATATTTACGTTTGCAACTCCAGAGGGATGGGAGTAGGATGCAGCTTATAAAGAAATGAAGCTAGAGAATCTGCACAGGATAGTTAGTTGTGGTTTGGACGTTTCTGAGTGTGAACTTTGTTAGGAAGGTTTCTGTATCTGCCCATAGTCGCAGAAAGGAGATTAGTTGTTAAGTGCGCTCCATATGAGGGAGATTCGGCTGAAAATCTCTCAACTGATTAGCTTCTCGTGGAGTGTTGAATTAGTTGTTAAGAAACTGTTCAATGGTAAGAGGAAATTTAATTGAATGACAAAACCCAGATGTATCGCAATTCAAGGACTGCACGCCATCTATAGGGATAATGCCAAAATCTCCACTACCTATGGTCGAGAACAAGACAGCACCATATATACAGCTCACCCCACGACTACCTATGGCGAACAGTACTATAGAAATATGTTCATCCATCGGTCAAAACCTAAATTTTATCTGTGTCCCTGATCGCCACAAACAAGGATATACAATCCAAGTTCCCTCGGCTCTCGTCTCGGGAGCTCTTAGTCCAGCCCGTCCATCTTAGCCTGTCCGACCTGTGCCACTCGGTCAGCAACGCCTTCAACTTCATTTAGACCCTCAAGTTCCCCCCCCCCCACACCTCGACAAGGTGGCTCCTATTCGAGGGGGTATTCTCAATGGTGACAGCGTAATTGCTGCCTCTAGTATGGACTGAGAGCTATAACAGACCTCCTAGCACAGTAATGGTATAAAAAAAATAATAAATACCCCCTCAAGCAGCTGCTTGCCACAGAGGTCTGACAGGAGCCTGTCAGTTTATATGCCATAGTAGAAGATCTGAGAGGATGGCAGGACCTCAGCAGAAAAACAACACATACAACCATGCACTATCCGGGGCTCGAACCCAGGTCCCTTAGATCAGTAGCCAAGCGCGCTAACCACTCGGCCATTTACAGTAATGGTACATAAATAAAAATTAGATTGTGCCAACATATCCGGTGGCTATGCAGAATGTTGTAGAATAATGAAAACTGTATATACTACCGTTAAAGAAGTGCTTGATTTGTTAGCAAACATCAGGGCATTGCTATCTTTAATTTTCGTCGTCTATAAGCAAAAACGACTGAAAGGAAATATTCCGTTACTACTTACTCCAACATGACCTTTGTCATCATCTGGGCTGCGTGTGATGCAGGCCGTAGCGCGTCAGGCTCGTAATCTGCAGTTTCCAAGTTCTAGTCCCATGCTCATTTGGCGAACGGCGGCCATTCCTAGCCCATCGTTTTCCCATTTCTAACCGAGGACAGTGTGGTGGGGGTTAGCGGAGATAAATATCAACATTGGCTCAAGTGGTACTCGAACCTGGCGTGCTACCAAATGAGCCCCTTGTGTGTAGTAGAGCCATACCCTGTGCACGTTTAAAAACACTATGTGGCCTTAACGGGAGGCTTCTATTTGTCTCCCAACAGCTGTCCACTATTGGGAGACAAATGGAAGTCCACCCTTCACCCAACCTTCTCTGAGCCCTTGGGGTCCTTGTGACCTGGCCATTTAGCCCATTGTGCGCAAAAAAGTGTCGGTCAGAGATAACAACCTAATTTCGTCATCTCATGTGGAAACCCCAAGTGGAACTACAAAATTCCATATACAGCTTCCTCTTATCATAGTTTAAAGTATTACCCCCCCCCCCCCCCGAATAAAAGGAGGGGAGACTAAACGATAGGAGTTGCGGCCATCAAATTCCATTTACAGCTTCCTCCTTATCAAAACTTAAAACATCGTTAGAATTTGGCTCCCAAAATTTTCCACCTCATCCCGAAAAAAAAAAAGAAATTCATAATAGAGAAAAAATTTCGGCCTTCTCAAAAAAGAGGGAGGGAAATTTCATGGGAGTTGATCCTAACGATCTGAATGTCAAATGAGAGCTTGCTGGAAATTGTCATCTACTGTATATTTTAGAAAGTTTTATTGAGTTAAAAACCTGAGAAAAATCGGCTAGTCTTTTGAAAATTTCAAATTGTGCGAAGACTATAATTTGTACTAGATTAAGCCTTTTGCTTCTTACCAGGCCATTTGTAATCTGGCTTCGACATAGTAAGCAGCCACTGTCCTATTCCTGTCAGGGAAAAGCTGTTCTTGCATAGCATATCTGCAGGCAATGGAGCAGGAGGTGAAGGTAAACTAAAATGAGGCCATGAGAGACATAAAGGGATAAAAGAAATGTTTATATTCCTAAAGTGTCATTCTGCTGGCAGTGACCTACTACCGCGGTCAAGTGTTACGATAAGCTTTATGTGCAATTTTTGTAATACTAGACTATTAATAGTATAATGCTTTCGGAACTAAGCAATAAAACACTTGTACCGTGGGAAGATATTACTAATGCTATCGTAGAGTTGTTTGCATATGACGTAAATGCCATTGTGTTGTTGATATTAGTGTTAATCTGCGAAGCACACAAGTATGAAATGAAATATCATTAGGAATGTATACTACTATATATTTCTGTTGCTATACGAGAGATAAGCAGCCAACCAAATCACTTAGAAAACCGGCTTGGTAGGCATCCTCCAGTCGCGTAGTGGCAGGAAAGTTGCCCTCAGGCCTCTTGTCACTCGGCATGGGTCGTCCACACCCTCGATGGCGCCGCTGCGCATGCGTGGGTTTTGTGGCACGTGTAATTGCTCAAGAGCAAGTTACAATACGTTGGTAGGTGGAACAGTTGGAGTTGACGGGTTGTGGTAGGCAGTAACTTTTGTAGTAGTATCGTACGTAGCTCGTGAGTAATGTGGCATGGTGTGTGACCTGTCATTTTTTAAATTTGTGGATTACTATATGTTTCAAGTTAAAAGAATCAGCAGATTCAGCTTTGTGGTCGTGAATTCATACTATAAATACACGTGTGATATATAGCGTGTTTGTGCAGCTAACATCTGCAAGTTGGTGTCAAGTTTCGCTACCTCTCCAGCATATCCATGCCCCAAGTGCTGATGCCATACGGTCCTCACCAAAACAACGGGACTGGTGATGGATATGTCCGCAAGAAAACGCCAAATAAAAACTTTCCAAGGTAGTGTAAAATAGGTATTTTGATTAACATATGAAAAGGCTTGTAAGCGTATGCTGAAATATTTTACTACTTTAAGACAACTTTTTTGTTTTCGTACATGAACGATTACGTTCTATAATGTTAAAACCTAGTTTTTGTTTTTACTCTTACCATATGTAATTTAAATAGCATTTTTATACTAAGTTTTCCTACGAGTCTGGATCGCATATTTATTGAGATTTTAAATGAATATTGTAATCTATACTTATGTAAGAAAACATCTATTTGTTCAGGATTGGTAAGATTCAACTTTTAATGCCGAAATGAAAGACTAATACAGGGATAATCCTTTTCCTCCACTCCTTAACCCTAAAATGTCGGATTACTCACAATGCCTGCAATTTTGGCCAAGAAAATTTTTAACGTCTCTCAGCAAGAAAAAAATTAACTGTATCCTGTAGTGACTAACAGATATATATAGTCATGCTGCATACTAAATGAAACAGAATTTCATTCTGAATATGAAATGGCAGAAAATAAAATTAAGGAGTTAAGCTTAAATTTAAAAAACTGTAAACTCTCTTTGGACTAAGTGTTATTAACACTCATATAATAAGACGGACCCATTCTTAACTTTACCACTTGGATGTACTCATAAACTAACCAACCATTCCCGTGAAGAAAATCGTAGTATGACCCTAAAAGTGTTTTTGCAAGTGTTTTACAGTGTGGACTCTTAACAGTTTAATGACCTTTGGTTGACTAGACTAGTTGGTAAGGACCTAAGGACATTTTTAACGAGTTTTATTTTTGTTTGCAAAAAGCTTCACAATATCATCATCCTCCTCCTCAAGCAGCCATGGGCTACGGAGGTCCAACCAGACCATGCAGTTTAATTCTCCAAGCATATCTGTCCTGAGCTACATCTGCTGTATCCGGCCACTGCACACCAATTCTAACAAGGTCCTGTTTAACATTGTCTGCCCATCGCATCCTAGGTCTCCCCCTCTTCTGAGGCCTCTAGGCACACTGTTCATAACCCTATTTGCCAATCTATAATTATCCATATGGGCAACATGGCCAAACCAGCGGAGTCTCTCTCTGCACAATATGCTGCTTAAAGGAGGTTGCAGACTCCTTTGCCTAA
The DNA here is from genome assembly GCA_038380435.1 of Ryuthela nishihirai. Lineage (NCBI taxonomy): Eukaryota > Metazoa > Arthropoda > Arachnida > Araneae > Heptathelidae > Ryuthela > Ryuthela nishihirai. The sequence goes on along the minus strand of JAWZYU010000002.1, from coordinate 28,923,057 downwards.
CCTCATCATTAGTTACAAAGTTAAACCACCTAATACCCAAGATACTACATAAGCATCTAGAATCAAAAGCATCTAGTTTCCCGTTATCTTGTTTACACAGTGTCCAAGTTTCACTACCATAACTAACGCTAGAAAGAACCAAACTATTATACAGTCTAATTTTAGTCTTTAGGTGTATACCCCTATTTCTCCACAATCTCCATAGATTCTTAAAAGTCCTGGCAGCAATCCCTATTCATCTGTTAATCTCATGCCGCACATCACCAGTATCTGTTACATAGCTCCCAAGGTAATTAAACTGTGACACCTGCTCAAGACTGCAACCATTCAGATGAACTGAATCACAACCTGCCTGACCAATTTTCATCATTTTAGTTTTCTCTCTGTTTATAACCAAACCTACTCTACTACCAGTTTCATCAACAGCTCGAATGAAAGAGTTCATCTCATCAACATCATTTGCCAAAAGGGCTAAATCATCAGCATAATCTAAATCAGAAATTTTTGTATCTCCAGCCCATTTAAGGCCAAAATCTTTCCCTTGAAGTGAATTTCGCATAACATAATCAATAACCAAACTAAAGAGAAAAGGAGACAAAATGCACCCTTGTCGAACACCAGAAGTAATGCTAAACCAATTGCTACAAGACTTACCAACTCTCACACATGACTCAGTGTTATTATAGAGAGCTTTCATTATGTTAACTAACTTGTCTGGTATACCATATGATTTCACAATCAACCACAAATTATGACGATCAACAGAGTCGAAAGCCTTTTTGAAATTAACAAAGGTTTCTGAAACTCTAAACATTTCTCAAGAATCTGCCTAAGTGAAAATATCTGATCTACACATCCTCTACCACTTCTGAATCCACATTGCTCATCACGCAATCGACTGTCAACCCGATTCTTAATTCTATTAAGCACAATCATGGAAAGAACTTTACCTGGAACAGAGAGTAGGCTGATACCCCTATAGTTATTGCAAGAACTGCCATCACCTTTTTTGAAAATAGGAATAATAATAGCTCTGGTAAAATCTTTAGGAACCATGCCTTTATCATAAAAGTTATTCAAAATTTCGTCATCCAAGTGGTAACCGAAACATTCCCAGCTCTGAGCATTTCTGTAGTAATTTCATCTACACCTGGGGATTTATGAAGTTTTTAAGTTTAGAAATAGCCAAAATAACCAGATTGTGTTATAGGGCCAACATTAAAGCTGCCAATGCATCTATCATCATTACAAAGAATGGGAGTAGAACTAACCACATTGTTTAGAACATCACTGAAATGCTCAGCCCACCTAGCCACGACAGACTCCTCCCCTTCTATAACCTTACCTTGTTTATCCTGCAATCCATGTATGCCTGTCCATTTCCTACCACATAAAACATTAACTATCTGGTACAGCTCTCTGCTGTTGTGCTGTCTAAGTGCTTCCTCGGCTTTGTCAGCCAAACCATCAAGCCAAAGATTCTTATTAGTAGCTAACTGATCCTTTACACATTTATTAAGCTCTCTGTAATCCTTTCTATTAGGACTATTAGGGTACTGATTAAGGACATTCCTGCCGTTCCTTCTTTCTGAAATAAGCTCAAGTGCCTTATCACTGAAATAATTCTGCCTCCTCCGCTCCTTTTTTCCTAAAAGAGTAGTTAGTTTCCAAAAAAGCCTGCTTAAAATGGCCCCATTCTTCCTCAACTTCAGTAGAAAGCAAACTATGACTGTCATAATGACTAAGTAACCTATCATGGTAAGCTTTAGCTATAACTGGGTCTTTCAGAGCTTCAGTATTAAAGGTAAATTTTTTAAATTTAGCACAACACTTTTTAAGTTTAAGTTGCAAGACACTTTTAACAAGGTGTAATGGTCAAATCCAATTTCAGCTCCCCTATATGCCCTGGTATTTCTAACAGAACTAGCCCACTTGCTGTTAATTAATATATAATCAATCATATTTCTATGCAGCCCATCAGGTGAAACCCGTGTGTGTTTATGTATGTCGCGGTGTTTGTAATATGTGTTAGTTATTCTGAAACCATTTAGTTTACTTACCTGTAGGAGACGTTGCCCATTGCCATTGCAGCTACCAATACCAAAAGGGCCTATCACCCCTCCCCAAAGATCAGAGTCAGTACCAACTTTGGCATTGAAGTCACCAAGAACAAGGGTAATATCTCTTTTCTTGACAGAATTCAAAATATCCTGAAGTTGTCCATAAAACCTATCCTTCTCATCCTCATCAGCATCCTCAGTGGGGGCATAACAGCAGATAACATTCAAGTCTTTAATGCTTGTCTGAAATTTTGCTGTAAGAAACCTTTCATTAATGCACTCATATCCTAGAAGAGCATCACTAGCATGTCTGCTGAGCAGCAGACCCATGCCTTGGTGATGCTTTCCATCCTCCCTCCCTGTAAAGAGAAATTTAAAGTTATTTTTAAGTATCTCACCTTTACCTGTCCATCTGGTCTCTTGCAAGCCTAGAATATCTAGGTTATAGCACTGGAATTCCTGCATGAGGACATCAAGAGAATAATCTCTATGTAATGTCCTCACATTCCACATTCCTGCAGAGAGAAAATGATTAGTAGGATTTTTAAATAAATTAGGTTTATTAAGATTGGTAGGGCCAACAATATCAAACAAAAACCCCTGATCGCAGGCATGGGGCAAAGACCTGTTCCTCCTCCGCTAAAGGCTGAAGTCACCGATGCTGGTAGGAACTTCAGGCACCACCTTTTCAAGTGGACTTTTTCAAGAGCCACATGGCTTGCCTGAGACACATTACTCCAGTTTAGGCTTGACGATGCCCAACTAGCTAAGTAAGGTTCAGGTACCTGCGATGGCCTCTGATTAGGATTATCCACCAGCTGATATAAGGTATCCCATGCCTCTGTTCACTTAGAGCTGGCAACCCAGAAGCAAAAGGAAAACACAGAGACAGACTCTCCCTCAACAGAGGCCCACTAGTGCAGTAAGTCCAGGATCAATAATCAAGCTCAAATCCATAAACAAGTCCAGTCTAGTAGGTATAAATGGTCAGCACCAGGACCCTGTGAAGTTGACCACTCCTCAGCAGGTTGAAAAAGAAAAAAGTGGCCATAGATGACCAGATCAGTAGGCCATACTGAACTGGCAGCCCTCCCCTTCCGTTCCCTTCCAAAAGGGGGCGGGGGTGGCTCAGTCGGTAGTGCGCCAGGCTCGTAATCTGTAGTTCCCAGGTTCGAGTCCCAGCTGGGTCAGCGTTGAGATTTATCTCCGCAAAAATTCCCCGCCCTGCCTACGGTCAGCAGGGGACACCGATGGGCTTGGAATGGCCGCCGTCTGTCAGATGGGACGTTAAGCCGTGGCCCCGTGTGCGGGAGAGCCATACCCTGTGCACGTTAAAGAACACGCTGGATGGCCTTGACGGGAGGCTACCATCTGTCTCCCAACAGCTGTTCCAGTGGGTCCCCTTCACCCAACCTTCTCTGAGCCTTCGGGGTCCATGTGACCTGGCCATTTAGCCCATGGTGTGCAAAAAAGTGCTGCTCAGAGGTAAAACAACCCAACCCTTCCAAAAGAGAGTATCTCTTTTGAAAGGTACTAACGGCCTGCACCACGAGAATGCGGGGTCAGACATTAGGTGCTAGACCTGGCCGGTTCTGTGCATCATCACTTCAAAATATACACTGTAATAAAGGCTAGAAATTTCATTTTATTACTCATACATAATTTGAAAAAGAAACATACTGTTTTTAAAATCTTACTGTCATATTTTTTGTGAATGTTTTTTCTGAAAATCTAGCTGCTAAAATGGCAATTCTTTCAGATTTTCTATGACCAATTAGATTTAATGGCAAGCTTCAGAAAAAGTATTTTTTGTTAATTTTAAATTTTTTTCCTGTTGCTGCTGCATTACATTGAATCCAAAAAAAAATGTGAAACTGAACTATATAGCCCAAATATATGTATTTTGAATTTTAAGATCAAAAAGTCTTAGGGTAAGGAATGGAGGGGAAAGATTATCTTGGTATTAGCCTTGATTTTCAGCACAAAAAGTTGAACCTTATCAATCCAGAATAAATGCGCGTTTTCTGACATGTGCATAGATTACAATATTACAAATCCATTATGTAGTATAAAAGCTACATAAAAAGACAATCAGTAATGAAAAATATGGGTTGATGAAAGTTACTTGAAATCTAGTTGCACCTAAACATGATACTAATACAACCATAGTAGTAACTTGATCCCCCCCCCCCTTCACACACACACACACACACACACTCATCTCATTCGTTATCTTGAAATTTTGCATTTTAGCCATTGTTTAAATTGCTGGTCCCGGTGGCAGAGTGGATAGCATGCTTGGATGCTGAACAAAGGGACCTGGGTTTGAGCCCCAGGTAAAGTATGGATGTTTGTGTTGTCTTTCTGCTGACGTTTCACTTTCCTCACAAATCTTCTCAATGGCATATAAACTTAGACTCCTGCCAGACCTCTGTGGCAAGCAGCTGCTTGAGGGAATATTTATTTATCTGTTGTTTTTTTTAAATTGTTGAAGCATAGTTTTGACTATATAATTTTTAAGTTATTTATTATGGACTTTACAATGAGTTATAGAAGTTCCTTAATTTCCCAGATATTTGAATATTATATCTGTTGCTCATTAACTGCTGGGAGGTAAATTGTTACTAGTTGCACAAAATTAAAGCGTGATAAACAAGTTAATTTTGAAAGTTCCTTTTTTGTTTGAAGAAGATTAGAGATTATACTTGGACACATGGAGTGTGAAATTTTTGCAAAATCTGTGGCAAGCATGTCTGGGTGTTCTCGTGTGTCTGATGCCGTATCTGACACCACCCGTCACTTCTGTGGAGTAGAAACCTCGATTCATCGGAGAAGGCAACCTTTTTCCACTCTTCCACTGGCCAATGATGGTCCGTGTGAACTGCAGGCGTTATTGCCAATGGACCTTGGTTAACATGGGTGCCTTTATACAGCATCGACTCTGAAGACCCATGCGTAACAGGGTTTGCTCTACTGTTTTTGGGGACATGTACCTGGGTGCTCCAGCATTCATTTGAGTGGTCAATTGCTGCACTGTTGCGTGTTGATTGCCCTTTACCAGTCGATGGAGGCGACATTGTCCTCAGGGGCTGATGGCTTTTGGGACTCCCCAGTTATGACATCTGGAGTTACTCGATGTGCCAGCAGTACATTTTAGTTACACCCTTACTACAGCACCTCGCGAACAGCCCACTAGTCTATTGTTTCCGAGATGCTTCCACCCTTGGACGGTAGCCGATGATCATTCCATTTTGAACATCCGTCAAATTAATACCTCTTCCCATTGTGCTCACGTTATGCAGCATGGCTCATATGCCCTGGCCGGCCACTTATATCTCAGTGTGGTCAACCTTGTCATGTGCACTCTGTGATGTGCCTGGGTGGGTACACTGTAATTCTGTGGGTGGTCATATTATTCTGATACGACTGTGTATAGTTCCTTCAGGGTCGAGAGCAGTGGAGTGCATGCTTCTATGCCACATTGCACTACATCGCACAAATTTTCAATGGGACTCAGGTGACACGGGTGGCTAGAAAAGATGACTGAATTCTGCATGTTCCTTCATTCTCCAATCCTTCATTCTTCCATTAGCCAACCCAGTCACTTGTTACGGATGGATTTTGCATGATGGACTCATTGCATTATTATCACGAACTGTTCATATCAATCAAGGAAAAATTAAGCGTAGTATATGCACAAACTTCAAATGTAGTAGACCAACCAGTGTCATGTGAGCATTAGCATACCATGTCTTCCCTTTTAGCAGTTTCTACAGTGAATGGTGTGACACATGAGCAGGGTCAGTCATAAGTTTGAAGTCTGTAAGGGCCATTTTAAGGATGTATAAAGGATTCTTTAGTCCAGAAATGACATTTTTAACTTATCGATTATTTAGTAATCGAGATCTTTTTCAGCGGTTTTTCATTTGTCCTCTTTGGTACTGAGGACTTTTCTAAGAAAGAAAATGGCGACTAAACCCCCCACATCGTTAATCATTTCAGGAATACGAAAATGGCTGTCGATTAGAATGAAAAAAAAAATCACTAGGCTACGACAAAGAATATTCTCTATTACTGTCCGTGGGTCATTCGCAAGACGTCACCTGAGAAGGGATTTTCTGGTGGACTTAAGGATTGGTCTGAGAGCAAAAGTTGAACGTGTACCAGAGCTTTAAATGCGCCTTTGTTTCGCAACCCATAGAACAGAATACGACCTAAAAAGTTTGTTCCTTTGATGGCGTTTAATATAAAAGGAATGTACCAAATACAAACCCTGTTTAAAAATGAGAATTGGTGCAGTATTGATTCTAATAGCCGAATATGTGATTCCAATAAACGACGAAAATATAGTGTAATTTTGATTATTTGAATTCGTTCTCTGATTCGATTCTATAAAGCGACTGACTGTAACAACCAGTGATCATTGTAAATGTTTCTACTGGCACCCATGAATGTGGTTTCGAATATCCAGTGATCACAATAACCGTCGCGTACTGTAATTAATAAATTCCTCGATGTTTTTCCTTGAAAGGTAGGAAATCACTCTTAACGTGGATATCAAATTTTAGGGGGAAAATTGTCTTGAGCCGGATGGGATACGAACCAACTTCCTCCTGATAACATGATTTTATGTAAGCCTAATTATTGCCGGGCGAAGTGAACTTGTGCTAAATGGAAATGCTTCTGTCTAATTGTAAATGTTTATTTGTAAATGCGTGTTAGCATACCTTTATACTGATCGGAGCAGGAAGAACTGTTGAACAAACTGAAGACAAAATAAATTTGTTACTTTAAAAATAGACATCTTTTAAATTTGACTTCTAGTGTATTAAACGTTGCACTTTGCGTAAACGTTTAACTGATATTGATTTAACTGACTTAATTGACCTTGAATGTCCCACTCCTCCTTTGATAAGCACTGCTGCTAAAGGGTCTCATTATAAAAATGTTTCCGTTCAACTGCTAAGAGTAGATTGGTTTGTTTTAAAAGTGCATTTTTATACATACAAGTAATCTTTTTCTTCATAGTGCAATTGTGGTTTTGTCGGTCATTAATTTGCTTCCTGTTTATTTTCATACTTGTACCGTCTTCAGTTTTGCATACTCTTAGCTTTTACAGAACTCCCTCGTTACATAAATGGTTCATTCCAACACGTAATACGTCATGTGACCGCAATATAAATCAGGCAGACCAACTCTTCGATCATCAGTTAGAGTTGGATTGAGCATCAGAATGGCAAAACGAACGACCTGAGGGACTTTAAACGTAACATGATAGTTGATGTTAGGCGTGCCAGTTCTAGCATCTCCCAAACGGCCGTTCTTCTCAGCTTTTCATGCACAACCATTTCGAGGGTTTACCGAGAATGGTGCGAAAAGCAAAAATCTACCAATGATCAGGCGATCCTGTAGACGAAAACAGTTGGGCCACAGCCAGGCAAATCATAGTAGAATTAAACATTGGTGTGCAGAAGATCATTTCCAAATGCACCACGTATCGGACCTTGTTGCAAATGGGCTACAACAGCCACCAACCATGTTGAGTGCTGATGTTGTCAGCAAAGAACATGAAAGCATTTCCAATAGGTGCAGGAGCTCGATATTGGATTGTTGAGGACTGGAAAAAGATAGCCTGATTGGACGAATCGAGGTTCCTTTTGCATCATGCTGATGGAAGATTCAGAATTTGGTGCCAGCAACATGAGGCCGTGGAGTCATTTTGTCCGATTTAAACAGTACAGGCCGGTGGTGGCAGTGTAATAGTGTGGGGGAATATTTTCCTGGCATATATACATTGGGTCCACTTGATACTCATCGAAGGACATCTGAATGCCATGACGATTTGAACATCATTCTCGGCCAAGTTCTTCCCTTCATGGCTATAGTTTATCCTCACTTGGATGGACATGTTCAGCATGATAATGCACCTGCTCACAAGGCACTTATCGTCAGCGAATGGTTCCAGGAACATGCTGACGAGTTTACCTTGCTTCATTGGCCTTCACAGTCCCCAGATCTATAAACTCTATCAAGCAGCTTTGGAATGAGGTGGTAAGGGCTGTTCACACGGAGACTGTGCCACCGTCCAATTTGCAGCAACTGCGCGACAGTCATTTCCGCATGGTGCAACATTCCTGACAACGCATCCAGGATCTTGAAAGTTCCATGCCCTGACGAATTCCAGCTGTTCTGGAGGCCAAAGGAGACGCTATTAGGTAGGTGTAGCGAATAAACTGGCACCTCAGTGTATACTTTTATACCTACCCACTCGATGCTAGAGATGAATTCGGGCACCAGTTTTGTCGGTCTGAGCGAGCTCAGAATAAATTTTAAATATGTATTTGCGAAAAAGTGGGGAAAAATATTTTTTATTAGAATTTTATCCTTTCAGTCCTTAGTAATTTAGAATAAGCATCAGGCGGCTTTTGATTATTTTTTATCTATTCTCTATCTTTAATTAATGAATGGCTCTTTGCGTTTATAAAGATAATTACCCACGATTTCTACTATTTCTAATATTTTTTCCTTCAAAATAGTATTATCATTTTGATTTTGTCATAAAATTATTATTAATAATGTAAGAGTAAAATAAATGATTTTCTATTTGCATTTCCATTTATGTCTTATGATATGTCGGAGAAATTTTTTTCCCGAATCCTGTAAATGTTTCTGCTGGCACCCATGAATGTGGTTTCGAATCTCAAAGAAAGTGTTGTACTTACTTCCATAGGGATATGGGCTAGCTGAATGAGAAGAAATTTTTATTTTTCAGCTCAAGAGTTTGACAGGAGCCTTGCTAGGAAGGCAAGATCTAATCAGAAATTATCCATGTGTTATTCAGGATTCAAACCCAGATTCTGCAGCATTTCTTGAGTGCGTTAATTCTCAATTTCGTAAATTATGTTGTAAATATTCCAGTTTATTTTTAAGTCGTCGCTCACCCTCAGATTCTCGTTGATTTGATCACCCGTTAAAGTTGGGGGGATCCAACTTATCCTTTACGCTGGATAAATTGGGCGATTATTACAAACTAATAACAAAAATGCAAAAGATTTATATTTGTCTAATTTTTAATACACTTCTAAGGTTGTAATGGAGTCTACCCCTTCGCTAACTCTGCAATTTTTTTTTTTATATTTCAGCAAATAGATTGAAGCTATTATGGAGTTTTTTTCTCTCTTAATTTCGAATATAAGCTTTTTATTCATCGCTGAACTGAGTAGTTTGCCGTAGCGATTTAATGAAAAACCTTGAACTGATTCCTCAGCAGTGTAGATTTTAAGTTCACTTTTTCCGATCGCATTGCTTTGTCGCTCGCGACATTGGACTACGCAAGTCTTCTCATTCGCAATGTACATATTTACTTTTCAAGCGTTTGAAGCCCGAAAATTGCGTTTAAAGTATCAAATAACTGTAATGAGTTAATAAGTTCACATAATTTTTTTTTGTGAAGAAAAAAAAATTGTTTTAAAGAATATATTTTTTTTCTAAAGAATATATATGTTTTAAATTAACATAATCGGCGAGAACTCTGTTTTATGGTGATGAAATCTTTATCATTCCTTTGGCAATAGTATATTCTTAAGGTGAGGCAGAATATTACGATCGAAATCAGTGCACTTAGGACTACTACTTTTTTATTTTAGATTCTCACTTCTTGATAGCGGTTGAAGTCAACACCATAGCATTCTGTTTTATCCTCTCTGTGAAAGCGTAAATAAAATTGAAAATTAGTATATTTTCATCCCGAGCATGCACACTTGGATTTCGCCAGATCTACCTCATACGATTTGCTTTGTTGTCCACAAGTGTTTCATAAGCATAATAGGCCGATATACAGGAAATCAGGAAAACTATCTTAATTTTACTGGTCGTGGCACAAATAGATGAAAGGATAAATAAAATGCAAACATATAATATTAAAAGCGAAGGTGTATACCTTAAATCTTCATAAAAATAATCTAGTAATGTGAAATTTTGGCATAGGGTATCCTGAGTATGTTTAGTGCGAATGTTAACGCGACAAGTTCAATAGTGGTCAGAAAAAAACTACCTTCCTAAAATTCGGCAACTTCTGGCCAGCTATATTTCCCTCTGACCCAAACTACTCCCAAAAATGTATGTTGACACAACGCTTAGGTTTATTTCCCATGCAAAAGATGATTAGTGGATGCATCACTTGAATGACTTGAAAATTTTGTCATTTTAAAAGTTTTGTAACTCATAACTTTCCAAATATTTGGCAGCATGATTACTTATTTTTCATAGGGGTTTCACCCATACCCGTCCCGTGGCCGAGTGGTTAGCGCGCTTGGCTACTGAACAGGAGCCTGGGTTCGAACCTCAGGTAAGGCTGAATGTGTTATCTCTCTGCCTAGATCTCGCCATCACAGATCTCTATGGCTTATTAAACTGACAAGCTCCTGTCAACCTCTCTGGCAAATAGCTGCCTGAGAGGCTGTTATTATATCACCCATGCTATCGCATTTTGCATTGAAATTCCTTTTATTTAACCATATTTGCGTGTTAAACCACTTTATTTTCTCATTCTTAATTTTTTTCTGCTTGGAGTTTGAATTTGACACCCTATAACTCTCCAAATACCACTCAGACCCAAATTTAACATATGATTTTTTTCCGTGCTACTCCGTATTATGTTAATAATTCCAGTCCCTTCTTATAATAAAGCCCGATTTCGAACTTGAAGCTTTTTCCTATTACGAATCTGAAATAATATGCAAGAAGTAATTTATTGCATTTGTGTGGAAGTTCAAATGTGGGGGGGGGGGGGAGCAGCTTAATGTGAATCTGAACTAATAATAGTAATACTGTCCTAAAAGGAGTTATTTTAATGGTTACGTTGCAGATTCTACTAATACTTGGGTCAAATTCTCCGTAGATGGCCTTGAATGTTTTTCTTACGTAGTTGCACTCAAGTTTAAGTGAGTCGTAGTGTGGTTAGTTACGTGGCCGCTAACATTTCTTTCGCGCACCTCGAAGGACTTGGTGAATTTTATTGAGACATTTGCTATTAGATTATATTAACTCTTGATTTAATCGAATGTAAAGCAAATGTTAGCTTTCAATTTTGGCGAAAGTAATAAATATAATGATAGAAGTAGCGAATAAGAGTAAATAGAAAAACTATAATATGAGTAAACAGAAAGTTTGGTGCTTTTTAATTTCTGTAAAATCGACCATAGGTTTCGGAAGAAATCTGTAGAGATAGCAATTCTAATTTTAAATTGTTCTGCATGTATAAAGTAATCGAAGCTTTAATAGTGATACTGATCAATAAAACATTTACTGGGTTTATGCACTGTTTACCACATGCCAGCGTTTACGTTTACAAGCAAAAATATCTAAGTTTTAAATGACAGCCAAGTGAGACATCGAAAGTGTTCCATGTGTTTTTTTATAGTGCGCCATGCGTTTTTTTATAGCAGGCCATGGACAACGGAATGTTTTCCCAGTGGTCGCCCTTCAAACACCTTCAGCCTGTCTGGAAGAAACCATGACGCACAGTTTGGTCATTCCGAGCAAGTCGTGCTTGTCTCGAACTTGTCGCTAGTCGTTAGTCACGTGGCCGCTGACATTCCTTTCGCCCTCCTCGTATCTCAGGGTGCAGAGGTAGGAGCGGTTGGCGCGCAATAGCATCAGTCAAAATGCAGAGGGTTTGCAAAATAACTCACGCGGAATGGGGTCACTGATGCCTTTAGCTGATGCCAAGTCAAGATTAAAGCTTTTTGTTCCCTTCAATATGTAAGTCACGCTGCAGTCATATCGCCAAAAAGAGCAAATCGTAGACTGCTTAAGATTAATCTGATAATTCAACTGAACTAAATAGTCATTTGTCCAAAGGGTAAAGTCATAAAGGGATTAAATTTTAGTTAACGATCTTCTTCTTGATTGTTTTTTAGAACCAGTCAAAACTAAACGTGGCACTATGCATTGGTGTAGTGCGTTAGCTAGGAAATGCTTTCTACAGAGGTAGTTGCATGTGAAATATATATAATCGTGTCTTTCGTAAACTGTTCTTTTTGTGATGTTGACATTTTGTAACATCTATAGTGTGTTATTTGACAAACACGGAAGAAAATATCCTTTACTATTTACTTACCGAAGAAATAAATTCCGAATAAATTTGAAAACCGTTGCGATTCAATGAATTCCCTTATTCATACGTTGCCAGTGATAACAAATTCACTTTTTTTTTTCATTCTTCTAAAGTATGTAAATTTTGTGATATCAACATGCGGAATTAATCACTCGTTTACTTGTAACGTTTCGTCCTTTATTACAAATTGAAAATATGTAAGTTAATATTGATCAGTTATTTAATAAACTAAGTATAATGAATCCGTTATCAACAATTTTTTTGATAGAGAAGTATTACTAGGTGGAAAAAAGTTTTGAAATAAACTGCAGATCATAGCGAAGAGATTATGGTAGTGGTGGTGGGGAGGAGAGACAAAAAAGTATATTTTCCAACCCAAAATCAATTTTTGCCAACTTAGAAAATAAAAAACATATTTTCCAATTCAAAGGACAAATTCTTCCAAATTAGAAAAAAAAAGTGCGTTCTTTAAACTTTTTTTACTGACGTAGTTTTTAATTGTTTAGCAATTTAATTGTATTTTAAAAAATTTCTAGTTTTGCTTTAATTTTGCTAACTCTGACCCTACCCAGTAAATCTATTTTCCTGGATGTACTGAATTTATTCTTTTGAGAGGAAGGCACAAAAATATACACTAACACCTCTGAAGACATGCATTTGACGTATTATCCTTTACTAATAATTTCATAACACTATTTGAATATTTTTTAACCCGCTCCTCAACGCTATGTTACTACCTACTACCTCTCCCCGTTATGTAACATTTTCTTTTTTAAAAGGATCTTTGCTTTTACAGCAATATGCATTGCAAGTGAGTATTAAGCTAATAGTAGTTAATTAGAGAATAATAAATGTTAAAAAGCTTAACCTTTGTGATTAGAAAACTGGAGAAAAAAATAACTAAAAGCAGTAATATAGCACTTTAGTCTATGTAACATGATGCAAATAGAATCGCTACTAATCCAGTCCCATTAGAACATTACGTAATATCCCAATGATATTTGTTCTTCAGGAGATGTTTTAAATATTCTTTTAAGTATATTGCTATAATAAACTGGTTTCCATAAATTAAGGAACAAATGCAGAAAACGCGAATCGTAAAACTCCGATGATAGAAATGTGCGAAATTCGTTTATAGTATGCAAAATACAATGCAGGATTGAGATATGGCATGGAAATGAATGGCACTGGCAGCGGTATTTGCAAATACGTTGAGCTTTAAAAGTGACATTTCGAAACTTCCCTAATTCTGTGAGGTGGAATTGTTGAGATAGCAGAATTATTGCATATGCCTACCAAACATCATTTATCGGAAAAGTGAATAATAGCAAAGTTATAGGTCAGTCCAGGTAGGCCAAAGTCAAACAGATGTTGCCAGATGGCTTAATGTGAATCGTTCAATGGGTCATAGATTTTGATGGAGATTCCAACAAGAACAGAGTGCAGCATCCAGACGCATCAGTAACAACAAGATGACAAGCAACAACCTCAAGGGAGGACCACTATTTGGTGGTATGTGTTTGGAGGACCAGGATGTCAACACTATGCCAACTGCGATTGAACCTCACAGCAGGGAACAGAATGACCCACTCATGTTCCATTGCTTACACGTCGTCACAGAGCTCAATGACTGGAATCCTCAAAGACATCGAAATTGGGCAGTAGAACAGTGGCATCAGGTAGCATGATCCAATGAATCAAGGTTCCAGTTGTTTCGTGCTGATGGGTGCGTTAGAGTGTGGCATAGGCCCCGTGAAGCCATGGACCCTTCCTGTCTGCAAGGTACTGTTCAGGCTGGAGGCAACTCTTGTGATGGTGTGGAGCGTGTTCACGTGGTTTAAATTGCTCTCTCTCGTCCGTTTGGAGCAATCGCTGACAGGTATGAGATACGTGGACATTCTCGCAGATCACCTGCTCCCCTTCATGACTCTTGAGCTCCCTGATGGTGAAGGAGTATTCCAACAAGATAACGCAAGGTGTCACCAGTCTTTGGTTGCTAGAAGATTGATCGAGGAACACTCCACGGACTTTACCACCATGAATTGGCCCCCATGGTCCCCCGATATGAACCTCTTGGAGCATCTGTGGGACACAATGGAAACAAGCTTACGATCCATGAATCCATCACCATCCAATGCAACACAATTGTGGTCTACACTGCAGGATGTGTGGACTGCCATCTCTGCAGAACGGTACCAGCAACTCGTTGACTCCATGCATCGACGTGTGGCTGATGACTTTTGGCCTCTCAGTGTATTTATTACTCACATAAGTAGCTTTTATTTCAGATATAACTCGTTAAGCTCTGTAATCGTTTACGTAATTCTTGTTTGTTTTTTTTTTAATAAGGAAGTGGGAGGTGGTTCTTTAAACCCCATTAATGTGTCTTTTGAATCCTAACATAATGTTTTAGTTCAAAAACCGTAAGACCTAATAACAACTGTGAAGAGTATCTAAAGTCAGCTTGACAAAACATTAGCATAAGCAACGAAACACCTTAACAAATATGCGTAATGTAATATTGTAGGGAAAAGAATCTTGTTCGAAATCAATTTCTATTAAAGGTAAGGGCTTAATTTTTATTAACGCAATACGAAGTGTCAAGGGGAAAATCCTTATGTGAAATTTGTAACCAGGCATTCAAGCATTTGGATATATCTTCCAACTTTCTTAAAATAACATAATGCACTGAATAGTTTCAATCAACTGATACGTCACTAATAGTCTCTTATGAAGACCTAATCAACGTGCATTGTGTAGCTGTTGATCGGTGTCTCGTGTGAGCATGACCTATTTGTTACGTCAACATGCATTGTTTAGCGAAGCGGCTATTATTGAACTCGTTATGATTGCTTATCGTTACATATTAGTCCCATTATTTTTTTTGGGGGGGGATAATTTTATGGGGCCCAAACCCTTTCAGTGCACTAAGTTACGAAGAGATGAATCTGCATACCAAATATGGTGATCCTTGCTCGTTAACCATTTAGGAGGAGTTCTTGAACAGATAGACGAACTCCTTAAACATAAAATAGAGTAGCAGATTTACCCGGTGTTGCTCGTATCTGAAACTTTCTAAAGTATATAGTAGATGGCATTCCCCATGTCGCAATATTTCATTGACATAAACTCATTACAATCATTTCGTATCCCCCAGCTAAAATTTTATTCTTCTCTTCTAGTGGAGGTCCGAAATTCTAATTCAATTATATGTGGGGGAGTGCCATGTTTAGTACATGGCACACCCCTAAGTAGTGTGTTCGCACTGTGCTTCCCCCTCTATGACGTCACCGACCACGCCCATTATTAATATTCATAACCGATCACGCCCATTATTAATATTCATAATTAATTAATCCCTCTTTATTAAAAACCTTCCACTTTTAACCCGTGGCGCCATCTGGTGACTATGAGTACTTAGAAAACCTATTTTAGCTCTAATATCCCGATTTTGACTCCCTTTATTAAACCCCCCCCCCTTTAACCCATGGCGCCATCTGGTGACTATGAGGAGTACTATTCTTAGAAAAACCTCTATTTTAGTTGTACTTATTCCCAGACTCCCTCATTAAAAACCCCTTATCAAAAGTTCCACCCCTTTATTAAAATTCCATCCCCTTATCAAAAGTCCCCTTTATTAAACTTCAGAAACTCCCACGGTATCCACGTTCGTTTTCCAAGTCCAACTAAACTTTGGGATGGCAATGATCAGTTGATGCAAGCCTCAGAATAATTGCAAAACTCTGGGTGGCAACCTCGCACAGAAAGGGATGATGCAAGTCTCTAAATAATTGCAAAAACAGCTCCTCACATAAAATCAACTCCCAAAGTTGTATATTCTATGTATTTATTCCTTATTAATTAAACACTTATCAAAACTGTCTCCTCCCCTCATTAAAAATTTAATTGGTGGCATCCAATGCGCATTTTAGTACATCTCCTATATTTAAAAAACTCATCACAAACTCCCTTGGTTTTTATCCTTTTACAAGTCCACTGAACTTTTTTTGAATAGCGACACTCAGAATGCCTAATGCAAGTCTCTAAATAATTGCAAAACTTTCGGTAGCAGTCACTCACATAAAATCAACTCCCAAAGTTGTATAATCCCTGTATTACCCATTTTTATTCCTTAGTAATTAAACACTTATCAAAAACTCCATCCCTCATCATTAAAAACCCCTGGCCGACCCTTCATGTGGTAAATCAGTTTTCTCTATGTGCATTTCATCGGTGTCATCCAACGTCCTGTATTTAAAAAAAAAAATCCTTCCCGATGCAGTGATTTGAACCCGCTACCTTGGTATCTACATTCATTTTCCTAAGTCCAACTAAACTTTGGGTGGCAACCCCGTCTCAGAATGGCTGATGCAATCCTTGAAAATAATTACTCATATGCGAATTCGAGCTTCACTAGAATAAGGACTATCCCGCAGTAACTGTCCCACAGAAAATGGAAAAATGCTATTGGGTAAAAAATTTATAAAAAATTAATAAAAGGGAAAAAAATCAGATTTTATTCATCATGATGAAAAATATTGAAGGGTAATAGGGTCTGGTGACCTAAAAGACCCCATCATTCGGTATGGACCACGTTTTATTAATGGTTGAATCTTGGATCTGTGTTGTTTCCGTATCGATCTTACATCGTGAAAACCCACTGACACTCTTGAGACGGTTCTCAGCATTCCCAATTCTACCCTTTATGATAGGTCAGTGTTTCGATGTAGACTTTTGAAATGACACGTCCTAAACCTTCAAGAGTTGAGCTTATTTAGTCTCCATCGGGGTTGAGACCATCAGATATCGGTGCTTCCGCGTCAGGACTTGTCTTGGAAAGTGGTTTTACATTAAATTCCTTACAAATTTCAATCACCTCACAATTTATTAAATTATTTTCCTTTACTAAGTCACTTCAAAAACATTGTGATTTCAAAAGTATGACTAATAAAAACTAACTGTTTTAATTCTTATATACCCGTTCCGCGACACGGTTTAAAAATACTTATTACTGCTGTATCCTCAGTACTGGGAAGTAACGCTACTCGAAGAAAAATCAGCTATGTGAGTAATCATTAATCTACAAACGCTCACACAGTGTTTAAAAATCGTCTCTTCCACCGTTTATCGGCGAACGTGAAGACGCTGACGAAATTCACTTTACAAGGTCAGTTGTTTTCATCGGGTAAAGACTGCGCGGTAGAATGCTAAAAGTAGAATTCACACATTTCCGTAAAAAATGCGACACGAATGCGTGTTAATAGAGGACAATAGTTTTAACAATAAACTACTATAAAAAATAAGTCTCACTCGAACGTACCCTTCTCAACATAAGTAGGCTAATCCACCGAAATGAGAAAGCGCAACATGAAAATTCAACTATATGTTCTGATCGGATCTATCTGGTACTTATGACGTTGTTCTCACGTACAAGAAGTGACAAGTGACGTGTCTATGAGCGTGAAAAATTCCTTCTCTCCCGCTTCGAGTCTGCTACACACCTTCTACTAATCATTGTCACGTGATTCTAAAGAAATGCGGAGAGGACGTGCGCGCAGCAATTGGTGATGTACGAAGGTCAGGGGTCGCTTACACATTGACCTATGGAAAGCTGACAACTGGAGCATGTCTAATTTCATGCGAGAACCGCTCGTGTCTTATCTCCCTCAAAGATCTTTTGAACAAAGTTAAATAATTACTGTTTCCTGTCGAATGCTCCACTTTATCAGAACTCCATGTGGGGTGCCTTCGGATCTTAAGTTCGCATTCTCCAAGCGCTCAGCTGATTTTAGAAGGTCGACATCACAATTAAACGGTTACAGGGAGAATAGGATTTGACCTCGTACATTAGAAAGGGAACTATTGTTAATGTCATAAGAAATGTGTGACATATAATTCAGTGGTAAAACGTAATACATTTTTAGCATTATTTCCTGCGTCCTTTGTTAGGTGATCGTGTTAACATCCACGAGTATAATGGCATTTGGGGGTTATCACTTAAGTTTCAACTTTTATTTCTTCCAACCGCAGTAATGTACTGTTTCTGTGGAATGCTGGTGACTTCGATGCAAAAAATGGGTAAGGGACGATCTTTCTCACACTAGCGATATGACCATGCACTAGAAAACAAACCTAGAACTCCATAGACAATAAAGAACTAAAAAGTCATTAAAACCGTGAATGGACTTATGTGAAACATGATCTGCTGGGCTTGACAACATTGGTATGGATAGGGATCCTCGCTTGTTTTCTCTATACTATGATAACCGACAGGAAACGTAACGTGAGACGCAACATAAGACAGTCATGTTCAAAAAAATATTCGAACGTGTTAAAGAAAAATCCTTACACCTCCTGAAATATGAATATTCAAGTTAAGATCTGTGATGAAATATTTTGCATAACCACTAGTCTCGTTTAAAATTGTTAGCCTCTGTAGCAAGCAAGTGTCCGTAAGACAATATGTTTATTCTTGCATGTGAACAAACACACACGCACACATACGATAACATATACACATAAAGATGAAATACATACAGACACTTTAACACACAGAGAGAGAGAGAGAAACATGAAGACGTATACACATACAGAGAAACGACTATGTGCATACAGACATCTTAACACATATGCACACGCACGAAAACATATACATATAGAGAAACAAACATATTAACATATATGAACACATACACATACATGATTCACTGAAACACACACACACCGAGAGAGAAACAAACATGAAGTCAGTTACATCTTGACATATATGCACACACCTACACATACACACATTTCGTAGAAACACACATATTTACACACAGATACAAACACACACACAGAGAAACAAACATACAGACAGACATACGCACTAGACAGTGTGCTTTACTGTAATGCGGTGCCCTGTGAACTAAAGAATCTTTCTCAAACCCAAACAGTATAACTTTCATGTAGGTTCTAATATCAAAGATGGTGTGCTTTCCTGCAGTGCAGCACCCCCATGGGCTAAAAATCTTTCTCAAACCCGATCATAGCGTGTTTTTTCACAAATGTGTTCCATGGGTTGTGATCGTTATCTCTATAGATTTAAATGTGAAGCATAGAGTGCGTATCTCTTTGTATGAAATCGCTTATAATGAGACAATATTTCCTTTAAAAGTTGGAAGTTATTAGTATGAACTAAAAAAAGTGATGATATATGCACTATCTGATCGTTAAAATCAAACTTTAGCAAGTTAATATATCGTTCTCTAGCTAGCGAGTCCGAAATTAGTGTCTTTGCTTTAAAAATAAATACGACTTCACGCAGCTAATCGTCGTAACAGTTACAGGATCCTCTCATACGACCCAGTAGAAGGGGTGAGAGGTTGTTGGGATCTTGTAGGTAAACAACACAAACGTTCATGTCTTACTATGGATCAAATATCCGAACACTATGGTTGATTACATAATTCTGAAAAAATATCTGTCAGCGATTGCAACCTTCGTCCCTCAGAATCGTGAAGTAATTAGTACTAGCTTACTGGGGTAATGCTACTTTCTATAGACAGTGTTCTTTCAGATTTCCAAACAAGATACATAACATTATCAAAAAACGTGTGCTTGTCCAAACCACTTTCACACGAACATAGTACCACTTGTTCTAAGAATTCCACACTAATATAGAAATATTCTCATGCAGGAAAAATAACTAAACCGATTCTTAGACAGTGTTAGATTGTAGTGAAACACCCCATCTTTGTCGAAAAACTTGTGCTTGCAGTGAAAAATAGTCACCTTCACCCACACTTATGCCTTTATTCAAATGTACCGAGGGGACCGGGAACTCTGAAAAGAGATAGCGCCTTGGAATAACTGTCGAGAGAGCTTACGTTATGTTTTATCGGTTGCTGAAGTCAGTGAATGCAAAGTTAAGCCTAGCGGATCGATTCTGGGGCCCAACTTTTCATGGAATACTGAAAATATTGTTGTTTTCTTATAAGCAGTGAGTTTTCAGATTTTTAATTTCCAAACAAAAGCGCCTATTCAGATTGTCTTTCGTTCGAATCATATTTAATGCAGTCAACATTGACTTATTGTGAAAGAATGACTGTTCGTGCTGTTAAAACTTTCCTTTTCATACATTAGGAAATGGAAGGTTCGTGCATGTACGAGTGAGTTCGAAATCAGTGTATCTTTGCTTTGAAAATAAATACGACTTCGCGCAGCTAATTGTCTTAACGGTTACCTTTCACACGACCCTGAAAAAGGGATGAGAGGATGTCGGGATCTTGGCAGGTAAACAACGTTCATGTCTTACTATGGATCTCAAACTTCGGCTTTGTTAGAAGTAACTAACCTACTGTCAATGAGATAGATGTTGGCTGTCATAACTTATAGCTGTATCGGGGTGTAAAGTACTGAATAGGCTATTGTGAGATTTTCAACGTAAGCAGTAATAATCTGATGATGCTTGCGATTTACCTACTTTTGTCGTTAAAGTATGGTTTATTAGAAAGTAAATATACACGTAGGGAAGATGAATCAGTGATTGAACTTTAATTATCTTGCGAGATGTGTGAGGAAATGCATAGATATTGGGAGTTTACGATTCTATGAAGAAACATGCATCTGAAGATTAAGTTATGAGTTTATCTCTATGACAGTGAAGCAGACTCAATTTTTCATTCTAAATGCTTACACAACCTATGGATAGGTAGTTTGTCGGTGTAATGATGAGTCTGATGCGTAGATAGACACTTTGATTAACGAATGTCAGAAAAAGTCCTTGAATGTGTAAAACATCCCTTGTGATCCTGACAGAATTAGACATCTACAGCCGAATGAACTCAGAAGATTGTGTGGTCAGAACTTTACAGAGCTCTATTCGTCTTTGATAATTTCTCAAGCATCGAGGGTTATGATAGTATAGAGGGGGCGGGCGGGGGTCCCTATCTATGTTGGTGTTGTCAAGCTCAGTGCGTTGCGTTTCACATGGGTCCATTCACGGTTTCAATGAATTCAGTCTGTTTCCTGTCGACATCACAATTAAAGTATGTAACGGTTACAGGGAGAATAGGATTTGACCTCGTTTTGGTAGGTATAGGGCTGGATCTAGGGGAGGAATGCCCCTCCCCTAGATCCAGCCCTATACCCACCAAAAAAGCGCCCTCACAGACAGTTACCCTGGACAGTTGGGGTGTTACAGGCAGGCACACGAATGGGAGGTTACGTGTGTGGTCTATGCCACACACGTAACCTCCCATTCGTGTGTTGTAGTTGCAACCTTAATTTGTCGGACCAAGCTGTCTCTTTCCGTTTTTTGCCCACTTCAGCTATATAGCCCGGTGAAGTGCTATTAACAAAGGCACTTGTTGATGTGGACATCAGTTACCATAGCCCAGTCGTGTTATCATATTTTAATAGTCTTTGCACTAACTTTCATAGCTGCCCCGTCGTTGAATGCCAATGTTATCAACTGCACTGAGGCTCTCCATTCTGACATTACAATATGGAAGATCAGGCACTCAACTCTCGAACATCAACAGCCCGGTTACAGCCACATTTTCCTCAGCTGTTGCATGATTTGCTGATTTTGATGTATTCTTGGTATACGTGTGCAATGGTCGCACGCTGAAATCCCAGATGTTCTGCAGTTGTGGATATGGACACTTCACTTGCTCAGGACGCCATGTTTACCTATCGTAACGGTCGCAGGTATCTTGTGTATAGGTAGGTATTTGGCCTATTGATGGCCCGCAAGGAATTTCGGCTGGTCACAATATTGTGGTGGGGTAGGGCTCGTCTATGGATGTGTGCGGTGTGTCTAATAAATTATGTCTTCAGTGTATGTAAAATTATATTTTACATATGTACTTACTGGCTATATAGCTAGTCCTTGTGACCGGATAATTATACTAAATGAAAAGCTTGCAACATGGAGAATGGCATCTACCTAATTTTTTCAGTTCATTAAAAATACTGTTATTATATTTTTTCAGTATTAATTTTTTCAGTCTATTTCTTTTATGTAATTAAAAATAGAAAGTTTCAGATCCGAGCAAACCCTTACAGTGCACTAAACTGATAACTAGATAATAACACAGTATAACTAACTAGATAATAACACAGTTATTATATTGTTAATTCGCTTCTCTGGAAGGAACGGGCGAAGCTCCCTTGGCTGCAGGAACGAAGCAGCTGGTAAATTAATATTACCGTTGTTTCACAGAAACAACGCCAAAAGCTTTTTTTTTTTTCGCCTGAAACTTGAACTTTTTTGCCAAAAAATTGACTGCGATTTAAAAGTTGACTGAGTTAGATAAGAAATGTTTTTATACATCCGTTTCAGATTTCCTTAATTGATATATCTTTTAGGGTAAGTTATGTCTCATAACTTTTCGATATATGAAATATTTGATTAATAGCACGAAGACAATTTCTGTTTCCTTATGAAGTCGAAGAAAAATCTGCGATCTGCAGTTTGTATCATCCACGAAAAAATAGGTCTCGGTGAATGAGATCATTGTAAGTATACGGCCAATGGAAAACGATAAAGGAACGTGCAGAGAAAGTCTGAGTAAAGCAAAGTGAGAACGATCATTATCCCGTTGACAGCTGGGCTACCAGTATGGTTACACAATAGCATCTTTTGTTGGCTAATGGTCGCCATATCCCAAACGCATGTTCCTTATCTGGGGCAGACAGGAAATCATTAACAGTTCGTCCGAATGCGATATGGATAGATGTAACTGGTGAGGTTTGAGTTATATTACAGCTATTATCATTTTTTCTTCAATTTGTTCCATCACCTAGTAAGGTATTGAGAGAGAGAAGTAGAAAATACCGTTTTGGTGCAATAAATTTTTCCGCTTAGGTCGTTTGTTACATATAGTTCCCCTCCCTTTTTTTTCACAAAGGTTATGTCGTAGGTTAAAGTATTACGATTTTCACATAACGTACATATACTTTGAGCAATTTTCGTCATCCTGTCAAAAAAACTAGTATTAAGACATCTGTTTCAGCGAAGTTATTAACAGAAAACTAAATTCGTTCTGAAATGAAGTTTTTTATTTAAATTTACATAGGGTTAACATTCATTATTGTTAATTTTAATCGAAGTGATATGTATAAAAATAAGTCACTTGAAGCTTAAGATCATTTTCGTGAAATCTGGGTTCAGATACTACTGCCGTATTTCAGTTTGTTTTCTTACTGCATTTGGAATCAAATTACGGGTATTTAAATTAAAAGTATGCAGATATCCATCCCCTGCCATGAATGGAATATCAAATTTTAACTTCTACAATTACTTGAAAGTTGTACAAAATTTAAGTACATAAAATCTTGATTTTAAAAAGTATTTCTTCAGTAAAAGTATTTCTACCCAAACTTACAAAATCTACATTTATAAAATAACCGTTTTGATATAAGAATTATTATGCATGCTTTTAATTTTGGAGAAAATTCGTAGAATGATCGTTGCTATTGTGAAATGTTCCAGCATCCGCAACTTTATTGCAAAAATATTAAAAGCCAAGGTTTGGATATTTTTTTTACCTATCGGCCTATTGCTTTCGGTCATCATTTATCGATTTGTGAAAACAGTTGTTCTCGTATATCTTTCGAACGTGGCGGACAAACTTAATGATTGATGTATCAAATGAAAGCTTTGACGCTGGGAGTGTCATAGTCTATAAAACATCCCCCACTACCATGCTTCCTCCTAAAAAAGGGGAAATATGAAAACGCTTCTTCTGCTATAGTTTCGGAAAGCGAGGACGAAAGTAATAAGCAATGCGTCAAATCAAAGCTTTTGATATGGGGAATGTTACAGATTATAAAATTCTCCTTTTTTTCCTACCCTAAAATAATAAAAAAAAATATATAAATACCCCCCCTCAAGCAGCTGCTTGCCACAGAGGTCTGACAGGAGCCTGTCAGTTTATATGCCATAGCAGAAGGTCTGTGAGGATGGCAGGACCTCAGCAGAAAAACGACACGAACATCCATGCCTTACCCGGGGCTCGAACCCAGGTCCCTTAAATCAGTAGCCAAGCGCGTAAAGAGGAAAATATGAAAATGATTGTTCTGCAATGTCTTCCTAACGCGAGAGCCTACAATTAAGAGTTAAGTGTCGAATGAAAGCTTATGTGAGGACCGTCGTGGCCGTGTGGTTAGCGCGCTTGGCTACTGATCTAACCTCCTCCACACACACACATTCTCCCCTCACCCAAATGGGACGGAAATTTAGGGAGGGGTCGACCTTAAAGAGTTGTATCTCAAATTTAAGCACATGACGTCTCCAATATTATGGGCTACCTTAAATACGACTCCAAAAACAGGGGGTGGAAAAATGTGGTCGATGCTTGAGTCATATATCAAATGAAAGTTTCTGACGGTAGGTGTTTTTAGTAACAAAGAAATATAAATAAATTAAAAAGTACCTATCTTCCCATATGCACCCTAAAAAGTAGAAAATAAAACTAAAGTATATCGAGGTGCAATCAGTTACTGAATTATGGGCGGTGGTGGCTCAGTCGGTATTACCCCACCTGGAAGCCCCAGACCCAAGATCTGCAGCACCAGGTTCGAGTCCTGTCTGGGCCAGCGTTGAGTTTTATTTCCGCCCTGCCCTTTGTCAGTAGCAAGGTGACGCCTCAAGGCCAAAGAGGTAACGCTATGTTTTACCAAGGTCATTCGAATGTCACTGAGGGTGTGTGCCCCATGACGTCACAGTGGGGAGAGCTGTCGGCCTCGGGGGAGAGCTCATTAAAGGATTTTTCATAATCGTCCGTTTTTCGTGTCTTGCTTTGTTCTTCGCTTGAATCTCTCTCTCTGTGAAATCTTTCAGATAATTTTTGTTGTTTTTTTCATCATGCCGAACTGTGCAGTAGCAAAGTGCACGAATTTTACTTTGAAGGATCAGAAAAAGCAATGTTTTATATCATACATTCCCATCGGAAGAAAAAATACCTAAGAAATGGGTGAAACAGTGTATGCGCCAAGATAAATTCGATGTGCAGCATGCTAGGATATGAGTGAACATTTTTCAGATGCCTGTTACGATCGTGACCTACGAAGTGAACTCTTGGGACTGCCTTTGACGAAGGCTAAAGGATAATGCTCTTCCTGATAAAAACCTTCCACACGAAAATTCAGTCTTCGTTACGACAACAGATTCTAGTCGGGTTAAACGATTATTGTTGTCTCGGGAAGCACGGAAAAGAGTATTGGAAAAATTGTCGTGGTTTTCAGGTTAATCGATTAATGTGCCCTATAAAAAAAGCAGTCAACTGATAATTTAAATCGGTGTTGGAAAACGTTATTGTAACGGAATAATGAAATCATTTTTGAATAACATTAACGGAATTTCGTTATTTTTCACTGTTTTTGAGTAGATACATTTCAGGTTTTCTAAGATATGCTTAAAATCTTGTGTGAAACAGACAAATGTACAATTTACTTTTATGATCAACGTAAAAAGATTTTCAGTGACTCTGCTCAATGACACATTTAAAAAAAAATTGTGAAGCAGATGTCTATCACCTTCGCAACTGGCGCTTAGAGAAAGTGCTTTGTGATAGCCAGATAACAGCTGCAGTGCAAAAGAAAGGATGAGTCTCCATGCAGGAGGAAATCCTATTCATAGTCCAGAGTACCTGGCCTGTGTTCAGGAAGTCGTGGGTTCAGATCTCACCCGACTCAAGACTGTATTTTTATATTATTTTTGAAGAATTTGGATTTTGCGTATTTTCCGTTTTCTTTCCTAAGTAGCCCCAAGTTTTCTGTTTTTTGTGAATAATTCTTCAGCAGTACATTGTTAATGCACTTTTGACAATGCTTCAGTAGCCAAAAGAAGGGTTTACCACATATGCAGATTTTTCTCTTCAAATTCAAGTAAATCTGTGACAATAATATCAAAAATTGTCTTTGATTTTTTTAAAAAAACTGCTCATTTACCTGTGATACAATTTTTAAGAAACTAAATAACTTGCAACAGTTGTCGTAAATAACTCGTTTGTGGGGTAAGTGACATCACAATTGTCAATGATTTTCGTGTATAGGAACAGCTTTTCATCCAATTATAACTCTTTTTGCCTCCTTGTTATTAGTGATATGAACGCTTTACAATCTGATAAGGCTTTGCCTTGTAAGCAGCATAACCTGCAATGAAAACTAGCATCTTCTTCTCATCGTGAGTTAAAATTATTTCCTTTAGTTCATGTTCTTCTATCATAATTTTTTCTCCTCAGAAAAGATTATACTGTTGTTAACTTCTTCAAGAAGAAAATCCGAAGGAAAATCGTTGGCTGATACATTACCAAATTTACTATTCCGTATTTTGAATAAATTCGTAACCCGTATATTTTTATCCGACTGAAATACTTTTATTACAGTAACGTTGTAGTTCGAGCTGGGCCGGGCTTACACATAAGCTAACTAAGCTACAGTTTAATTAATAATTCACCACTACTTCCAGCAGTTGTGAATTTGCATTAAAAAATAAATACCCCCTCAAATAGCTGCTTAGTAGTTATAAAATATTTTCACCATCCTAGTGTTATGTTTATTTTTTAATGTTTCCTTCAGTCAGAATAACAAATGTATATTTCGACTTCCGAATTTTTGGGAGCTCTTAAACTTTAAGAGCCTCGGAAGGTCAGCAGTGACTATGCGTATCTATGAAGTCGTGCACTGAGTTCGAGCCATTAATTTGACGATATCGCCCAAAACGTCATGACATCATCGGATTTAAAATGTTACCCACAAACAAAGGTTTTATTAGTTATATACATTCTCTCGGAATTTCACTTATCTGGAGTAGTTTCTCTTTCTCGTCCTTTGGAATTGTGTTCCGAATTATCGAATTGCAACACTTTCTCGTTATGTTTCAAAAAGAAATCAGCACTACACATAGTTAACATACACACTAAAATCAGCAGATACAACTGCTTTCACAAAGGCTACAAAAATAACTGTTGTTCATTACTGTGTGTCCACTACATCCAGTCAAACGAAAGGCAGTCGCTTCGTCCACGCGAGATAAGGTCTACTGTCAGCCCAGGCCAACACCACCTAGAGGATCCTCTAGGTGGTGTTACCCAGGGCCTCTCCCATCTAGAACGCCCTGTATATACCCTGTTCACGTTAAAGAACACGCTGGGTAGCCTTGACGGAGGCTGCCATCTGTCTTCTAGCAGCTGTCCAGTGGATCCCCTTCCCTAACCTACTCTGAGCGCTCGGAATCATTGTGACCTGGCCATTTAGCTCCTTGTGTGAAAAAAGTGCCGCTCAGAAGTAAAACATCCCAACTCATTCACGGAATTCGTATTCACTTCAAAAGAAGATATGGCGCCGGTTTACCAACTCAGAAAGATTGCCGGCGTCCTATCTTCCCTTAACGTGAATACGAATTCAGTGACTGATTGCACCATCGATATGAATTAGTTTTCTACTTTTTTAAGGCGCATATCGGAAGATAGGTTTTTTTTATTTCCATTTTCTTTTTAAAAAGTTACGTAGCTTCGAATTTGACATTTCCCACTGACCTGATCTAAAAGTGATCATTTTATTCTTATTGGTATGAGGGGTTGCTCAGTTTGTAGCACGCCAGGCTCGTAATCTGTAGTTCCCAGGTTCGAGCCCCAGCTGGGCCAGCATTGAGATTTATCTCCACAAAATTTCCCGTCCTGACCACAGTCAGTAGGGGGACACCGATGTGCTTGGAAAGACCACCATCCATCTGATGGGACGTAAGCCGTGGCTCCGTGTAGAGAGATCCATACGTGTATGTTAAAGAACACGCTGGATGGCCTTGACGGGAGGCTACCATCTGTCTCCCAACAGCTGTTTTAGTGAGTCCCTCTCCCCCAACCTTCTCTGAGCCTTCGGGGTCCTTGTGACCTCGCCATTTAGCCCATTGTGTACAAAAAGTGCCTCTAAGAGGTAAAACAACCCACTCTTATTGGTATCTGAAGCCCGTTTCACTGTTTTCCTTTTTTTTACCCTATTTAGCACTAACGGTTAAAATGAGAAAAATCAGTAAAACGTGACAAATCACGAAATGTGTAAACTTCGCCAACAAACTGCATTCAGATTCGTATAATCGAAGTAAATTTACCTTGCAGGTGTTGCTTAGATCAAGAACAGATTCAGAAGCTAGTTAAAGAGAAGGCGATTCTACTTAAAAGTGACTAATCAAATTAATGTAGGTCTTCAGTATGTTAAACTTCGAGCTCTTTTAAGCTATCGAATATAAACAACTTATTAACAATTGCTAGAAAGTTTTGCAGGGTTAAAACCGGATTTCCGTTACTCCCTTTTTATTACTTTTCCTACTGTTAATTTTCAAATACCGGAAGAAGAAAAGATCCGATTCAGTGGAGTTCTGTTCAGTCTGTAGCGCACCATGCTCAGAATCTCAGATTCGATTCCCAACTGTGCCAGCGTTAAGATTTACGGTGAGAAAGGGGACTCCGATGAGCTTGCAAAAGCAGCCGTCTTCTGATGGGACGTTATGTCGTGGCTCCCTATGTAAGAGAGTCCATACCCTGAGCACGTTAACCCTTTCACGACTAAGGGAAACATTTTGCCCATTTTAAAATTGGTAATTGTCGTATTTAATTATAATCTTATCTGCATTTTTTATACAGAATGTCAAAATAGAACGTATGTCGAACGCAATTACGTAAACGGGAACGTTTAGAAAACAAAAACAGAACTGTCAGGACGCATAATATATGTGCAATGTCCATCTTTGCCTCACTACCAAAAGAAATTGCTTCGCAGAATATCATAATTAGCACATCATTTTGTATAGTAATTTTATTTCATAATTTTGTATTATTTTAGTTAACATTTTGTTCTAATAAACCAGTGTCTCGCAAAATTTTTTACTCTGCGGCACACTGAATCTAATTTTTTTCCCGCGGCACACCTAAAAAAGAATAAAAGCAAACTTTATATAATCGTCATTATATTTGCGCTTTGTTGACGTCATCAGCCTGGTTTTACTTGAAGATTTGCTCTCGTTCTTTAATTCATAACTCGGTGTTTGTTTTAAATATTTGTCCATTCTATGGCTTGAAATAATCAAAAATTAATACCAAAACTTGGAAAAAGCTTGATAAATACTTACAAGATCCCAGTTGATAAAATCTGAAAGATTTTTATTAAAGCACGTCGATAACACAAGTCAAAATGAAATCTTTGGAATATCTAGTGTCAATTTGAAAATCTCTCGCGGCACACTACTGTGCCGCGGCACACAGTTTGCGAGACACTTGTAATAAACCAATAAATAAAAGACATCGCATAATAAGCCTAACTATAATTTGTGTTACCTTTATAGTCCATTGGGAAAAATATTTCCCATAAAATTAAAAAAAAAACTACACATTATGTATTTTTCTTATGATTTTTATTTATTTTACGTCTAAACAAACTAAAATAAACAGTTACATACTAATATTTACTCTTAGAAACCTTATGGTCCTGAAAGGGTTAAAGAACACACTGGGTGATCTTAAAGGGAGACTTTCGTCTCCTAATTGCTTTCCAGTGGATCTGTTCCCAAATTTCTTCGAGCCCTTATGGTCCTTGTGATCTGGCCATTTAGCCCATTGTGTGCAAAAAGTACGTTCTGACTACAACCTAGTAAAACAACCTAGCCCTTTGCTTCTTTTAATCTAAAAATAACGTCGTTTTATTCAGTATTAAAATTTTAATACTAGAGACTGTCGGTGTAATACGCCATAGAGATGTGGAAGAAGACCGACACTTCATCAGAACAAATCTATTCCCTTTGGGTAAATTTTAATGGAAAATTTTTATTTTGCTTCAGTGAATGGTTCATTAAAAATATTTATGTCGCAATTAAAGAAGTATTTTAAATATGAGATTGTTGCCAAAACTTTTATTTTTCCGATGACGTACTTTTTATGCGAATAAGGTACAGGGTTTTATCAAAGTAATGGAAACACCGACGGCGACTGGAATACACGCAATGCGCCGTATGCATATCACAGGGACGGCGTCACTTGCGATGTGAGGTATATTAAGGGAAGAAGTACGATGTCGGCTATCACGTAGTAGTGCCATAGGCGCAGGTGAAACTGCTGTTGTGGTGTAATTGGCGACAATGTCAGATCTGTGACCTCCAAAAAGGCATTATCATTGGTACGCGTCTTGCAGGAGTTTCAGTAACCAGAACGGCGGAAATAGTAGGTGTAACACGAGGAATTATATCGAAGATTATGACTACTTATCAAAAAGGACAGGACGTTGCCTCTAAACGTGTAAATTGGGGATGCCATACGAGGTTGTCAGATAGGGATAGGGGAACGTTAGCACGGATTGTACAACGGAAGCACAAGACTACGGTACCGCAAATAGTAGCAGAGTTAAACACCAGTCGAAATGATCCCGTTTACATCATAACTTCATCGTGCCGATATTTATGGCCGTGCTGCAATTCACAAACCTCTGATTACCAATATCGATAGAACAAAATGTGTAAGATGATGCAAAGCCCATAAAAGCTGGGATGCTAAAGACTGTCAACGTGTCATCTGGTCTGATGAATCGTGCTACACATTGTTATCACCATCTGGCGAAAACCTACAGAAGCGTACCACCCCGACTGTAAAGCATGGAGGGGATCCTTGATGCTGTGGGGTGGCATATCATAGCATTCTTTAGGGCCGTTAGTTATTCTTCAGGGTTGAGTCACATCCTCAACGTACGAATCCATTCTCAGGGACCACCTGCACCCAATTCCTACTACCAGGGACGGGCATTGTTCCTTAATGACCGTCTCTGGTTTCAAGCGGATAATGCACCCGTGCATTGTGTGAAACGTGTCAAATTGTGGTTTGCAGAGGATGAGGTACAGCAGCTACCCTGGCAACCTCAATCTCCAAACCTCAATATTATTGAACGTTTGTGGGAATATCTGGAGCGCAAGGTTAGATCACACTTTCCACCTCCAGCATCACTGGCACAGTTGGGCGATATTTTACTGGAAGAATGGTCCCACATTCCATTATCCTATGTGCGTGCATGACATATGTCTATTCCACGTCGAATTGCGTCTGTTCTGAACGCCCGAGATGGGCCTACAGCTTATTAATAAAATGTTCTCCACAAACAGTACGTATTTCCAGTATTTTGATAAACCCCTATAGCATTTTTGCGGAAAATGTAAGCTAGTAAAAATTATTCACTTTGATTTTAGCAATTTTGCTAAGTTTCGTTGATAAGTTATCCGTTAATTATTGCCGGTATCGAATTTCGTCATTAGTGATCCACGAACTTGAGGCTGTTCATGTCCTCCCTGCACTCCCATTTAGTGTTATGTATATTGAATGAGTATACTGTAATCTGTCCCTGGTGTCTTGTCAGTTCGGGACTACCGGATGTAGGAACCTAACGTGTTGCAGGTGAGGCCGATGGCCTAGCTATTGCCGTGGCCGTTAGCTGTTAATTGATCGTTAATGTCGTCACTTGGCAGCTGCGGTCGGCACATTTGGGGACCGTTATGGGAAAAGTTGGCTTACAGTAATGACTTATGCTGTCAGCATGAATTTTCTTACTCTACGTACTCTTTATTTCCCCTATTTTTTTCCATCCCTCTAATATATAATGAATAGGATTTCGTTAGATATCTTCTAGCAGAATAATTTCCATGTAGTAAATTTTAATGTACTTTGCCATAGCAAAGTTTTTAAAAGGCTTATTACATTGGCACGAACTGTACCGTATATTTTATATTACTTTGTGTAGTGTGAACGACCAGAATGAAATACGAATAAGAAAAAATATGTTATCAAGCCACCATTTTTGTACATTATCTAAAAAGATCGCGAATAACAAGTACAGCTTATAGTAAACCTTTGATCATCTCTGTGTCTTGTTTGAACTGCTAAATTTGCTATAAATAATTTTAAGCTTT
Source organism: Ryuthela nishihirai (assembly GCA_038380435.1). Classification (NCBI taxonomy): domain Eukaryota; kingdom Metazoa; phylum Arthropoda; class Arachnida; order Araneae; family Heptathelidae; genus Ryuthela; species Ryuthela nishihirai. The sequence continues at coordinate 28,890,950 of JAWZYU010000002.1, read as the reverse complement.
GCTAAACTGCTTTGCTCTAAATCTATTCGAATATCCGGAAGGAGAACATATGACCTCTGGCGAATAAGCAATGCTCATTTTCAAAGATAATGCAGCTTGTCATTTTTCGATTCTAGCACCCTCTAACAGTGGAAATTCGAATTTATAGATCAGAAATGCAAGGAGTAATACTTATTAGTATCTATCACCCCACCACCACCACATTGGAGTGAGGGAGCAAATCGCTGCTGCCAATGTAAACTCCATGACCATCAAATTTTACGACCAAAATTTCTAGTATGAATAGTTTACAATAGTCTTTTTAAACTCGTCATTTTTCAATTTCAGCACCATGTTTGAAACTAATGGGATGGGGGATGTGGGAAATGAGAATCCTAATATTTCATCAGTAGGTATCTTGCCAACCGAAAAAATAATTATCGCTAAAAATAGAAGTTGAATGTCAACAGACGACAAAGTGAAAAAAAAAAACTCGTTTGTGAAACGAGCCAAAAAGCAAAGTTACATTACGAAACAACTTGTAAATCGAGTCTGCAGTTTATGAACTTAACGATCTAACGCGTTATATCAACGTAAGATGCGTTAATAATTATCTCTCAGCACGGAAGCAAATAGTAAATTTTCGAATTCAAAATCTCCTTTGATTGCTTAGTACATAATCACCTGCATAAATGTTAGCGTGATTTTAATATTCATGCTCCAATTTATTATATATATTTTAATGTATGTACATATTTAATTTCTATTGTTAAACTGAAGGTACATTTGTAAGGTTATCAGCACACCATGATATTGTCATACTGAGTAAGATTTACTTTGAAGACACGGAGCATTTTTAATGCATTCAAATCCTGCTTTGGACGCGGGGTTTAAGAACAATCACTAATCTGAGCTACTTGTAATCTGCAATCATAATATTTCTTTTAGGATGGCCGGAAATCGCAACAACTTACTTGAGGAAATGGGTAGTGCCATCTATTTGGAGTTAGCAAACAAAGTGATCCCACCGGGGATTAGTAGATATAATGAATACACCTCGAAAACTCTGATGCAATTTCCTGTACTAGGTTGCCGGAAGAAAGAGAATTCTTTCGAAGAGTTAGTCCAAGAGAGGGAGATAATAGAAACGAATTCGGTGGTTTTCTAAAGTGGTTTTTTTTTTGTACATAAAAAGATTACCTTTCTCTTTTTACCTAACTTTTCGCTCATCATTTGTCTTCCTTTTCTTTTCGTTTATATCATATGTGTTCTTTGTCAAAACAGTTATACCATACCAACCCATTGACCGATCGCAACGAATTATGTACCAAAGAAAGCTTGGGGCACGAAAAGTGCCACAGGCTATAAAAAAATTATTCCCATCTACATTTTTGGCCCGCAAAAAAACGGTAAATTTGTAAAGGATTATATCTTTCGAAGACGATGGTCGAACATAACGAACGCTCGTTTTTACTGTATCTACAGAATGCGAGGCCGAGTGCAATGAGTTGTGTCAAATGAAAGATTGTGGCGTGTGGAGTATTAGGCTAACTCATGTTATTATGCCCACCCCCTTCCTTTCCCCAAAAAGATGGAGCAAAATTTCACAGGAGTCGATTGCAACGAGTTGTATCAAGTTTCCTGGCTCTAATCCCAATTATGCCTGCGTTGAGATTTATCTCCGCTAACTTCATTTTCTCCTCGGTAAGAAAGGGGACACCGTTGGGTTTGGGAAAGTTTGGACAAGAGAGCCATACCTCTGTGCACTCTAGCCTGTATCGGAGGCTTTCATCTATCTCCTAATACCTGTACAGTGGATCCCCCTTCACCAACTTTCTCTAAATCCTTGAGGCCTTGTGACCTAGCCATTTAGCCCATTGTGTGAAAAAGGTGTCACTCTGAGATAAAACAATATATTTTTACTTTTTAGATAGTTTTAAGTTTTTTTAATTTATATAATTTATAAAATGAATGTCTCATCTTCAATATTTATTATCTTCTAGGAATTAATAAAGTTTTGTTTTAGAACATTGTGCATTTAAATCTTGCTCTACAACTAATTGAAAAATATTATTCGAAATCTTTCAATGGTTGCAAATTTTAAAATAGTTAGTTTCTAAAAACTGTTGCCATATTTACCAACATATACCAGAAGTAAATTGACATCTGGTTCGATTTCAAAATTTCTTTATTTGGTATAAATTGTTTTTACATCTGTGCGGCACTTTGTTGCAAACATTGGAATAAATGGCTAGGTCACAGGGACCCTAAATACTCAGAAAAGCCCACTGAACAGTTGTTAGGAAACAAGTGGCCATCCAGCTTGTCTAATGTTTGCAGGATGGCTCTATTGCACAAAAGGCCACGCTTAGAATCTCATATGTACGGCAGTTTTCCACGCCCATCAGTGTTCTTTTATTTGGATCTATATAATTCAAATAATTTACATTGCCAAGTACTAGTGGAATGTTTACTAATGAAGGAAAAAAAATCTGATTTTCTAGTTTGAAAACACCTCTGTTACGAATAGATGATTCTTTTTTAGATTATGACAATTTTATCACTCGGAATGTTTTGAAGTAACAGCAAATTCTAATTTGCATTAAAAAAAATTTCTATTTGCATTTGTATACAAATGTCATGAAGTGTTTTTTTACGATTAGAAAAGATTAGATTAAATCTCACTAAAACTTTCCTATCGTGTTAGCATTTATTACGTGATTAGAATTTTTTTTTTATCCTTTCACTGTTTTGTTTTCTTTAATTTGCATCATTACTCTTAAATTGCAAAAATATTCTTTTTTCATCACATAAAGCTTTGTGTTTAGCAACCCAAGATTAGAAACTCATCCGGCTTGCCAATGAAAATATGTTAATTATATGCCCGGAACCCTTTTTTTTTTAACTTGCTGCAGTAATTTTTAATTTTCTTAAATATTTTATGTTATTTTTCCAATTTAAAATTTTCGATCAATCCTATGATCAAACTAGGACAGTCTCGTTTCTGTAGGAATCTGAAGGAGATTCTGCTTCTTATAGGACACGGTCTGGCATATTTTTATCCTTTAAATAGCAGACACCAACGTCTGCGAGTCTCGTAATAAAAAGTTTAAATGTAATGTGTAAATTGTTATTTCGTGCTTTAACTGAATTAGTTTTAGAAACGTTTAACTTTTCAAAATATTTTGCCATTGATTGTGAAATCAATTTTCAAGAAAGTTTTAAACTTTTGTTAGTTACACTGGATTTTTAATGTTTAGTTTTAATGGTTTCCCTTTTTTATTTATTGTCTGATAATATTAACTTTGTCAGAGAACTTCTTTTGCATTTATTCTACGTTGTAATTTTTCAATGTTTTTTAACTGCATGGTGTGGTTTGGGGCTGTATAATTTTAGTTTCTACAGAGCCAATTTAACCGAAACTATCGCTTTTATGTGGAACAGTTTAAAAGCCTATTTGGTTACATTGAGAAAATAAACTTAAAGAGCGCAAAAATTGTAGCATTAAGCTTGAGTGTTTCCTCCAAGGAGTCGTCACGACCGTAGTTAACCAGTGAAACAAAACTATCAGGGAGCATAAGCCCTCACTAAAACTTGATGCCATAGTTTGAAATTACCTAATGATGCTTTATTTAAAAATTGATTCCTGGCTGTACAATGTACCGTTATGTAATGCTTAAATACTAAAAGTTTAGCCAGTTAAAAATTCTTTATAAGGCATTATGCATGGATAAAACAAAGCTGCGATAACTAGAAAAAATTCGGTTATTACTTAGTTCGTTTAATTATTTCATTGTAAAATTATAGAAACAATAAACACAATCACAGAAATGTCGGTGGCAAAAATCTTAGAAGATACATATTTATTATTATTAGTACCTGACTAACACTATTTCTTTCAGAGAAATGGTGCTAGTCAGGTACTAATAAAAATAAATATGCAGAAATTAAGATATGCAAAATGGTATTCTCTTAATTCCATGGAATTTAATAATTGATTGTGCACAAGTTAAATCCCTATTATGCCTTTCAGCATTTTGCGGTTATGTATTTTTGAGTTTATTCGTTTCTCGATAGTTTTTAGTACTGATCATTCACATTTTCAATAAATAAATTATTTATGTAAAAATACAATTGAAATATAAAAAAAATGTAATTCGTGTTTGGAACAAAGTGATAAATCAACCAGGCAGAACAAGGTATGCTTATATAATTATATTGGGGTATATTCCTATTTCGAACATAGTCGTTCAGTCTTACTAATTACTGCGAGTATTAATTAGTATGGTAATTGAACTCTGATAGCTTTAAAATTGTATTTGTTAATAAATCAATTGAACGAGATTTATTAGTGCATTATTATTGCATCTCTTCAAAATATTTTCTGTAGTATGATTTAGATTTTCAATTATTTTTTTTTTAAACATGAATTAATGTCGACAGAACAGCCAGTGTTACATCACTGAGGTGTTGGAGCCTTTGGTCGTGCTTATCTTCAGGGGCTCTCTGGTGCCATTTACCAATAGGACAATGCCCGGCCACATGTGGCCTGCATCGTCCAACAATTCCTGGATAGTCACCATGCGACACTTCTGCCTTAGCCTGCGCGTTCACCAGATCTGTCCCCAATTGAACATGTCTGGTCCATGATCTCACAACGACTAGCACACCAAATACCAGCAGCTGCTACAACAGATGAATTTCGGCTATGTATCGAAACTGCATGGACTTGATATTCCCCAAACACACATCCGACATCTCATCCTCTCAATGCCGGACCGTGTAGCAGCGGTTATTGCCGTTCCACAAGTCTAACCGAGTTGTATTTGTAATCATTTGATCCTTGTAACATAAGCTATGTATTTACTAAATATGGCTTTTGATATCTCTTATCTTTCCTGGTGTTGCACTTTTAATGGCCAGCAGTGTATTTTCTAGACAAGCTTGTTAGGTATGTAATGTTTTTTACATTCCCAAAACTTATGCTTTATACACTGAGATGCCATTTTATTAGGTACGCCTACCTAGTAGCGTGTTGTGCCTCCTTTGGCCTTAAGAACAGCCCGAATTCGTCGGGGGCATGGAACTTACAAGATGCTGAATGCATTGTGCAAGAACGTTTTACCGTGCGGAAATGAGGGGGTGCCTGAATAGGTAGCGCGCCAGACCAAAGGGCCAGGCTCATAATCTGCAGTTCCCAGGTTTGAGTCCCAACTAGGAAAGCGTGAAATTTATCTCCACAAAGCTCCCCGCTCTGCCCATTGTCAGTAGGGATCACCGAAGAGCTTGAAAAGGCCGCCATCCGTCAGATGGGACGTTAAAACGTAGCACCGTGTGCCGGAGAGCCCATACCCTGTGAACGTTAAAGAACATATATAGAATTATACAACCTAGTCATTTTATGCAAAAAAAGTTTATTCAGAGTAAAACATCCAAATCCAATTCGGGCTAGAAATTTATTTCCTTGTCGTTCTTTTCTGAATAACTAAGGACTTGTACTTTGCTGATCAAGCACGTAACTTACAAGAGTTAAAGGATCTGCTGGTAATGTGTTGATATCAGATACCACAAGACACTTTTAAAAATCTTGTAGCGTCCATCCGTCGCCCGGTAAGAGCTGTGTTTTGTTGAATTGTTTTACCTCTGAACGGCACTTTTTTCGCACACAATTAACTCAGTGGCCAGGTCACAAGGGCTCAGAAAATGTGGGAGGAAGGAACACACTTGACAACTGTTAGGAGACAGGTGGAAGTCCAGCTGTCTCCACATTAAATTTATCCAGCGTGTTCTTTAGCGTGCTCAGGTTATGGCTCTCTGACGCACGAGGCAACGGTTTAACGCCCCATATGACAGACGGCGCCATTTCGAAGCCCAACGGTGCTCTCTTTTTCGCCGATAGAGAACTGGAATTACCGGAGATAAATCTCATCGCAGGCACAGTTGAGACTCGAACTCTGGGAACTGCAGTTTACGAGACTGGCTCGTTACCGACTGAGCCAACCCGCCCCCAATGAGTTGTGCCTGGCAAAACAAATACCGAAAGTAGCAGCATTAACTGAATTATATTCTTTTTCTTTTATCTGTTTGTGGTCATCTGTAACAATTTGGACTTGTTTCATCTAGTGATGCTAGTTATCTCCTGTGAGGAATCCCTCTTTATCTGATGCTTTCCTCCTGCACCGTACCATTGTACATGAGGAAGATGGATACAATCGATTGGTGATTGCTATATCTCTGAGATTAGTTGACCGGAGTGGGTTGCTATCAAGTTACACTGTTCGTCGGACATTGCACGTGACCAATCATGTATCTGTTTCACTTGTACAAAGTAGTCCCATTTTATATAAAGATGCCGTTCATCAGATGAAAACTTTGATAGCAGGAAAGTGGCCGTAAAGTCATTCATGTTAATAGCACTCGTATTGCTCTTTGTTAATCTTTTCGAAAGCTGCATTAGTTTCAGGGAGCTGTATTCTGAAGATGCAACGTATTATTTAAGCGAATGTTATTCACATTGAAGTACGTGACTTTTTAAGCAATATATTGTTTATGATGACATGGTTAAGTCAACTTTCCGTGTTGATACAATATTCTTCCAGAATTTTATTTTGTATACTTAGAAAAATATTGGATTCGGTTAGCATCGTACATTTTAATAAAACAGTATTGTATATTTATAGAGTAAATACGCAATTCGATGAATGGCAACTTTACCGAAAGTGTTAGAAATTGGCCCAATATAAAGAGTACTATTTCTAAACTATATTTTTTCAATCTGCAATAACTCATTATAAATCTCATTACGATGATCGGCTAAATTTTGATTTGCATACTTGGTTGCCACTTTATTAGGAACATCTCCATGATATGTTAATGAAGAATCAAATTCGAAACTCCATGCTTTCTAGGTAAGTTTTTTTTATGAAAGTAATGCGACTGAAGATCAAGGTGTCGATCAAATTTATTTAAAATTTGATTTCAGCACTATTCTTTAATTATTTAAATAGTTATAGAGGCTGGAATATTGACTAGCAATTCCAATTAAAATAATTGATCTGAAACGTTAAAACTGGTAAACGAAAGCACTAATCATTGCATTAAACTTGACAAAATGTGTAAGCTTTATTTTTAACAGGTGGTGTCAGAATTATTTGAATATTCCGAATATTAATTTTGAAATATTAGCGAAACGAGCTAAGCTATTAAATGTTTAAGCTTCCATATTGAATTCCATATTGTTAAATATAAATATTTAGATAGATTAAAGATTAATTTATCTTCAGTCACATTCATTTAGATTAACTTCCCTCACATAAGGTGTTAGTTAGGCCTTACCAGTACTCCCATTTGCGTCTGCGCGTCACCTTTATAGTCAGTCGATGTGTAAGAATGGAAACAGAAAGCAAAATCGGCAGACAACAGTGTCATTGTAACAATTTTTGCTAAAAAAAAAAATCTCTACCATATGCGCCCTATTTACCAAATCTGTTCCCATTTGACATTTTTGTTCTCGTGGCTCAAACGAGAACTATAATGAAAAACCATCACTGTTTAAACAATATGGTTATTAATACTGATATGAGGGGCGAGGGTGGCTCAGTCGGTAGGGTGGCAGGCTCGTAATCTGCAGTTCTCAGGTTCGAGTCCCGCCTGGGCCGGCGTTGAGATTTACCTCCACAACCTGCCCTCGGCCAGTAGGGCCCGTCCGTCAGATGGGTCGTTAAGCCGTGGCCCCATGTGCTGGAGATCCATAGCCTGTGTATGTTAAAGAACACACTGAATGGCCTTGATGGGAGCCTACCATCTGTCTCTTAACAGCTATCCAGTGGTCCCTCTCTCCCTAACCTTCTGAGCCTTCGGGGTCCTTGTGGCCTGGCCATTTAGCCCATTGTGCGCAAAAAAGTGTCGTTCAGAGATAAAACAACCCAACACTGCCATGAGAAAGTTGATCACGAGCATTACTCAAAGTGCTTTCCAGAGCTACTTCAACGACCTTCGTCACCGTTGGATCAAGGCAAAGAGAGACTACTTTTTAAAGAAGCAAATGCCAATACTTCGTAGGAAATTCTGACTGTATTTTTTTTGTGCACTCAGTCCTTGAACTTCTGCGACAGAGATGCAACATTACTCAATCAGTTTGCGTCGGGATTGCGTTCCTAGAAAACGCCGTCAGTAGAATTCTTATTAGAAATAAGAAACAGCTAAAATACCTGACATTTTGTTCTGCCACTACAATTCTTCACAACTAAGCTATTATATAATCCCAGAAATAAAAATTAATACGGGAGAATGCTAAATATTGAAGAAAAATACATGTAATAGAATAAATAATTTTTGTGATGACTTTATAACTAGGGAACAAAGTAAAAAGGGAGAAAGATAAAAAGTTTGAAACTGGACACACAAACCTATTATAATAGGAAAAAAGTTATAGAGCATTTCTAATAAAGTGCACACGTAGAGTTCAAGGGTAAAGATGGAGAGGATCTTCCTCTTTCCAGTGTACCATCTCAAGACTGACTCACCAGTCACATACGATACAATTACTTAAATATGTCTGTCGAGTTTATAAATTTTTATAAATTTCCTTAGCTCTGTAGGCTTGTGTTAAAGTCAAACACAAGTAGGTTAAGCTACATAATAAAACGTTAAAGTCAAACACGGGTTGTAGTATAAGCTACATAATAAAACGTTAAAGTCAAACATGGGTTGTAGTATAAGCTACATATTATATTAAGGGAACTTGGTCAGGATTATAAAGTTACTTTTTAGCGAAGGAGTCAGCCCCCATATCCACTAGAGTTTATAAATTAGTGCATATTGCCTAATGAACTCCACTTTTCTGCATAAGTCTAAATGGCCGATGCAATCCAGCGTTGAAGGTGCTTTTGAAGAAATGCTCTTTGTGGCGGACGAATTAGTTTTTAGGGCTTCTGTTTGTGTAACAATGCTTTACGTGAGTAACGTAATAAGTATGGGAATGAAACTCTCTTGAGCTTTCGGGAAGGGGGTGGCTCAGTCGGTAGCGCGCCAGACTCGTAATCTGCCGTTCCCAGGCTTGAGTCCCAGCTGGATCAGCATTGAGACTTATCTCCGCAAAACTCCCCGCCCTGCCCACGGTCAGTAGGGGACACAGATGGGCTTGGAAAGGCCGCCGTCCGTTGGATGTGACGTTAAGTCGTGGCCCCGTGTGCGGGAGAGCCATACCCTGTGCACGTTAAAGAACGCGCTGGATGCCCTTGACAGGAAGCTACCATCTGTTACCCAACAGCTGTTCCATTGGGTCCCCTCTCCCAACCTTCTCTGAGCCTTCGGGGTCCTTGTGACCTGGTCATTTAGCCCATGGTGTGCAAAAAAGTGCCACTCAGAGGTAAAGCAACCCAACTTTTGAGCTTAACCACATATAGTCTGAATAAACATCAATGAGTGGTTACGTTACAAGCTTTACTAGTGTGTAGGACTGACGGTTGAAGGTGTAATATTTAAAGTCTTGGCGATTTATTGTTTAGTTATTATAGCAATTGGTCCTAAATGCTGAACGTATGTTAACAGACTAAAATAAGACCCTTAACATTCTAATTCAAAACCCGCCGTCATGCTGAAACCGACGGCTTCAAAAGTCAATCCCGCAAGATTTCTTAATATGAATATAAAATAAGTATTGAATCGGAATGTGTCTTACTTGATTGTTCTACTTCTTTTCCAAAAAACTTGTTTAACTTAGTTTTTATAATGGAAGCTATATATTTTTGCTTCTTACCTCTAACATTGGGGGCGGGATTTGGCTTCCGATAGCGCATGGCTCGTAATCTGCAGTGATTTAAGCAACATAGAACAAGCTAAATACTTTTTGTGTTAATTTTCTCCTTGTGCATCTTAAAAGGCGTATATTCAGAAACATTTAACTCTTTTTAGTTGTTTGAAGGAATTAAATGGTTGCACTGACATAAGAGAAACTTGACACGTAATGTGTTCAATGAGAAGTTATTTTGTTGCAGCCAACGGTTTATATAATAAGTAAATTATGCAGATTTTTGTAAAACTCGTGAACCGTAAAGTATACAAAAAAATTAAAAATATTCTGTGGGTAATTTATTATATGTAATTCTTTCTTTAGAGAACCTCGTAAGATAATACTTGCCAAGGGAGCTACTGGCCTAGGTTTCAATATTGTCGGTGGAGAAGATGGTGAAGGTATCTTCATTTCTTTCATCTTGGCAGGAGGGCCTGCTGACCTTAGTGGGGATGTGCGTCGTGGAGATCAAATAATCTCGGTGAGTATATTTTATATTTAAGAAAGTTATTGTAGCTAGATAAAGGAAAGGAGAGTGTTTATCTTAATGATAATTTCATGACTTCTATGAATAAATATATTTCTTCTCGTTTTGGTAACGGAAAAATTTTCTATAAGGCTCCTCATATAGCAAGATAATGGGTGAGATTCCTAGAGTTGAATTATTAGCTACTGTTTACGTTTTTCAGCAGTTGGAGTTCACGCAGTTTGAAAAGCACGTACTAACCACTTTATTTTTTGGCTATCTTCCTATTGCTTTTCGCTTAACATTTGTCAGTTTGTTGGTTTGAGTGTTTGTCAAAACAAGTTGTTCCACCATAGCTTTTGATCTCGATGGAGAAACTTATTGATTTTTGTATCAAATGAAAAAACTCCATACGTCGCAAACTTTTATTTATCATGCAATTCATTTGGTTAGGAACGACCTCCGGCGAAATTTCTTTTGAAGAAATAACAGGAAATTTTATACCGACGTGAGGATATAGTATACTAATTTTATGGCCTTAGCTCTCCACCCCCGTTTTTTTTTTTAGGTAGCTCGCCAGGCTTGTAATCTACAGTTACCAGGTTCGAATCCCAGCTGGGTCAGCGTTGAGATTATCTCTGCAAACTCCCTGTCTTGACCACGATCAGTGGGGGACACTGATGGGCTTGGAAAGGCCGGTGACTCAGATGGAAAAGCTGTAGCCCCGTGTCGGAAGAGCTGTACCCTGTGCACTTTAAAGAACATGCTGGATGGCATTTACAGGAGGCTACCATCTGTCTCCCAACAGCTATTCCAGTGGGTCCCCTCTCCCAACCTTCTCTGAGCCTTCAAGGTCCTTATGACCTAGCAATTTAGCCTGTGGTGTGCAAAAAATTCCACTCAAAGGTAAAACAATCCAAATCTTGATCAAGTGGATAAACTCTGTAAAATGATGCATAATAGATTCCAATTGCATATATAGTTGAATACAAGTCTCGACAAATGCTGATATTTACCAGTTGTCCAGTTAAAAACCACTCAAGTTCGTGTACTTTTTATTAGAATTAAAAAATAAGAGATATATTGGAAGCAAAACGTTTTTTGCTTCACACAACTTGTATAAATTTATAAGATCAAATTAAGTAGAAATCAAACACTGCCTTCACTGATACACCAAGTAGTGCCCTGACTATTACACATATATTACACACTGCGAGGAGCTTCCTTAGATTCTACCCGCTAAACCCCGACCCTAGACTCGGTGAGAAAAGGGGACATCGATGGGCTTGGAAGGGCTGCTGTCTGTCAGATGGGATCTTAAGCCATGGCTATATGTTATACCCTATGCACGTCAAAGAACACGCTCGATGGCCTTGAAGGGAAGCTTCAGCTGTCCAGTGGGTACCCCTTCCCCCAACCTTGGCCATTTAGCCCATTTTATGTAAAAAAAATGCCACTCAGAGGTAAAACAACTTAGACTCAAATTCTTGCCCAGGTTGACCATCTAAATATTTGCACCTTAAGGTCATAGTGGCTAAGTGGTTAATGTATTTGGTTAAAGGAGTAAAGTAGCTGTTTTCGAATTCCAGGTAAAAGCATTTATGTAATCTTTCAAGGTTCATCTTCCCCATAGATCGTTTTTGCGCCGTATTATTGTACTGAAGATTTCTAGCTAATCTCCGTGAGAAATAACTACTTAATTGTTGTAAGGTTATTTGAAAGTTTCAATTTAGGCTTTCGTTTTTCTTTTATTACATTTATTTGAACCTTTCGTTCAGGTAAATTTAATTAAAAAAAGTTCTATGAAACCGTTAAACTATAACTCATAAAAGTTCTTTGATAGAAACATTTTCTACAAAATCCTTTTCTTATACTGTATGTTCATACCATTTTCCTTAACACTATTAAGTTTGATGATTTCCATAAATGAAAAACATTAAATTAAGATCGTGCCATATTGGAGTTATTCAGTGTTTAATTATTAATAATTGAAATAAACGATTTATTTATAAAGAATAAATAACATTTATCTTTAAATATTTAACAACCTTCAATTACCCTCAAGAGTTTGCAGTGTATGTTTCTTCGCTCCCAGCTGCTTTCTTTATTGACAAATATCTCTCTTTTAATAGAACTTAACTTGGATATAAGGAGGGCGTTCAAAACGTTCTTGGCAGGTGTCTGTAGATTTGCACTCATTCGAAGTTAACGAGCTACGACTTGTTTGAAAACTTGTCTAAACTTGTCATTATATGTTAAAAACAAAGGTCACATCATCATTTCTCTCTTCGCTGGTGGCACATTAAATTCGGTCTGCGAAATCTGAGCGTTGTTGCTATGGAGCCTACTAAAGACTGGAAAAGATTTCACAGTTTCACAAGGATTCAGTTTGGGGATGACTCGAAAAAAATTCATGCCGATTTATCACAAGCATATGGGGATCATGTCTGTTCATACGACGATGTTACAGGATGGATACACGAATTCAGGGAAGGACAGCAGAGCTTCGAAGACCTCCTTCATGCAAGAAGACCGAAGGATGCTGTGAACGAGAGAACTATCGCTCCTGTTCGTGAACTCGTTAAGGAAAAGCCACACAACACCATTCAGATAATAAGTTGAGATGGCAGTGTGAAAACAATTATTCATCAACATTTAAAATTCCAAAAGGTCTGTGCCAAATGGCCCACAAAATGACAAGAACATCAAAAAACTGCTAGAGTCGATTCGTACAATAAGATATTGGCGATGTTTGAACCTAGTAGCCCCAAACGGTTAACAGACATTGTCACAGGTGATGAAAAGTTTTATTACTATGCAACTTCCAGAATCGACAACTATGTTTGGGTTGCGGAAGATGAACTGCATCCACAAATCCTCCAACAAGACTTTCGCTCAAGGAAGAGGATGTTCCCAATTTTTTTTTTTTGATTATCCAAGAGTGGTAACCGGGAACACCTTACCCGAAAAAAATGACTATAAATAGCCAATACAACATCAACATTATTTTATCCAAAATGGTTAAGTAGATGGCGGAACAGTGTCCAATAACAGGCGTGTCAAGGTTTCTCCTTCTTCATGACAATACCCACAAAACCCGGCAAATTAGTCCTATCTGGAACAGGAAAAAAAATCAGGCAGCTACCCCATCCTGCATATTCATCCGATCTTGCACTTTACGATATTTGGTTGTTTCCAAAAATTTAAATGGAACATGCTGGGAAGTCTTTTTCAAGGGTGCAAGACCTTGCAAAATGTGTTCAGAGTTGCGTAGTATTCCTCAACGGAGTACCATGAAGCATTCCAGAATTAGCGTAGATGTCTGCAACTTTGCATAGATGTTGGAGAGGAGTACTTTGAAGGATAGTAAAAGTTTTGTTGAGGTAAGTGCAATGATTTTTGTTCTGCAGATGCATGTCAAGAACTTTTTGAACGCTCCTTTTGAAACTTTTGAACGTAAAAGTAATTTACAGCATGCAGGAAAAGTTCAGGAAAAGAACTTCACCAGATCCACTTCAGTCGCAAACGGCTGTTGCATGCATCATCTTTCGTATCTTGGGAAGCTTCTGTCAAACCTAAATTGCAAACGTTTCAAGATTTAAAGTTGGTACCACACACATAGAGGGAGATAGGAAAGGGTAAAGTTTGTAGAATTTCGGAAATAAAGTTCTTATTTTTGAAGTTATAGGCGTTGTGATAAAAAGCTCTCCAATTTTAAACGCAATTGTAGGTGGCATAGGGGCAACCTGCATGGAAAATTTGTACCAGTCCGGTCGGTCAATATCTGGAAAATTACAGGGGTTCAAATCTGTTAAAACAGAGAAACTCAATGGCTAGCGTGCTAATTTAGTTATCGTCGTCAACAGGGAATTCATGCTCTGACGTGAACGTGCAGAAAAGAATGACATGCATTCCCGACCTGTATCCTCTCGCCGCCCATCCATGCTAATTATTTATATTAGAAGATTTTTAATTTTTTCCGTTAATAAAAATTTTTTCCATCTAAAATTTGCCTTTGACAATACCTAAACTGATAGCTAGCATAAACCATATGACACAAAGCCTTCCTTCCCTTGTTATTGCACCCAGAAGTAGCTGCTCTTGGTTATATTTTGAGGTCACGTTTTTAAGTACGTGTTAAACTTGGAAAAATCAACAGTACTAGAGATTTATTTTGCTTCAAGATATTTAGCATGATCCCGAAATATTTACTACTAGCTGTACTGTACCTGGCGTTGCACGAGTCTCACTTTCAATCTCTATATCCTACCCTTTAGCACAGTTTCAACACGAATTGCTTGACGTTTCTCAGGTAGTTGATGATGACATCAGTGCCCGCTCTCATAGTCCATAGCTTCATTTCTACGCAACTATTGTGTTTTATTTACTTTTCAACAGTGTTTGATACCTTGTTACTTGACCAAATAGTCCCAGATTTGGTACCATTCGGTCAAGTGTGCCATTTCCCTTATGGGACTTTGCCTTAGGGAATGTGGGGTACCTGCCAACGTTTTGTGGCTTTCTCAATTAGAAATTGCGAATGAAGGAGCTACGAGAACGGAGAAGAAAGACGTTTTTATTTAAAATACCTATTTCTAACCACCTTTCCCATCCCAAACCCCTTAACACAGTTTCATCACATATATATGTTGGTGTAATCATGTAGGTAAGAATTAGAATAGAGATACCCTTAGCTCGGAGGTTTGTGGCAAGTTTTCTTAGCAACACACTCGTCTAACCACAAAAGCCGTTTGCCGGTATGAGTTTGATATCTTTATTTCACATAACATCCAAACAGTTGCCGTGATCATTTTTATGTTTAGTACACTAATTCTTCATATAAAAATACGCATTGTGTTCGAAGAAGAAATGAAGCCGTTACTTTGAACAGAAATGACAGTGGCAATCGTCTGAATATAATGCAAAATTCATAATATAATTCGTTTAACTCTAAATGTTAAACCGGTACAGATGTTTGAAAACGTTTTCCTTATCGTAGTTTTCTCTTTTCTGATTATTTCAGCCACTTACAGTAAGGGGCTGCTAACCTATTAAATACGCGACTTAGGAACAGATCGAAAATTTCGTGTTCGAACTGCATACACTTTTTGAGTTTCATGTTCCCTGTCGCCCATCAGCTATACAGGTTATTTTAAGTCGCCAGCTCTCCTAGAATTGTTATAAAAATGCTAATAGCAGGAACAATTTATTTTATCTGTGATCCCTTTGCATTGAAAAATAACTATAAATTGATGTCATAAAAAGGGCAGTGAATATGAAAATAGAAACATATGTGCAGTTCGAACATGAAATATTCGACTTGTTGTTATAAGTCGTGTATTTGATAAGATAGCCCCATACTGTAAACGAAATATTTTGTGATAGAGAAACCCGTTTTCAAATATCTGTACTGGTTTACCATTTAAACAGAATTATATTATGAATTTTGTATTCCGCTCAGACGATTGTCACTATGATTTTTTTTTTGTTCTAATCAGTGGATATATTTCGTCTTTGAACATGTGTAATTTATATGAAGAATCAGTGTATCAAATATATGTGTAATTTATATGAAGAATCAGTGTATCATATATATGTGTAATTTACATGAAGAATCAGTGTATCAAATATATGTATAATTTACATGAAGAATCGGTGTACCAAATATCAAGATGATCAAGGCAACAGTTCGAGAGTTAAAATAAATAAAATAATAAATGCTCCCTCAAGCAGCTGCTTACCACAGAGGTCTGACAGGAGCCTGTCAGTTTATATGCCATAGTGGAAGGTCTGAGAGGATGGCAGGACCTCAGCAGAAAAACGACACATACATCCATGCCTTACCCGGGAACTCGAACCAAGGTCCCTTAGATCAGTAGCCAAGCGCGCTAACCACACTCGGCCATGGGAGTTACAGTGAAATAAACGATACAATTCATATCGACAAAGGGTAGCGATTACAGTTTCCTGTAGGAATAGCATGGGGAATATTTATGCTTCTTTCCCCTTTTTTTTTTTTGGAATTTCTACTTAAAAAAATTCAGCACTGTTGCAATGCTGAATGATGACAACAAATACTGCAAAATTTTGAAGAGCCTACCACGTTTCCTGTGAGTACGGCTGACACAGACATCTTTTATTATTATAGATTTGTTTCCTTCTTGTACGAAATACTGAACAACACTTTTCAGGTGTTAAATCAGGCTGTCCAACTTAAACTTAGTGAAAAGCCACTAGGGAAAAAACTGTATTCTTTAAAGAACCGAAGGAAAAATTCTCTACTTAAAAACGAAAACATTTTTACGTTTTTGACGAGCAATAAATTGAAAAAAAAAAAAAAATTTTTTTTAAAGAATCAAGAAAATATCTTGATTAAAAAACAAAACAAAAATACACATTTTTAATGAGTATTATGAATTGGCAAAATCGTTTATTCACCTAAAAATATTTGGTAAAAAATTGGAAGAAATGAGCCAGCTTCAGTATATCGATTATTTGTTTTTTGAGCCGCAAGTTCTTTTGTAATGAGTTGGGGATTGTACCGACCTGGTTTAAATGTTTATAAAAAAAAAAATTGGAAGCTGGTATAGAAGAAATGTCGATAAAATAATATGAACGAATTTAACTTTAAATCGCTTATTTCGGTTGGTTAATTGCTGAAAATCGTTATCCTCCGATGGTTTGTCTATATTATAATCACTACTACTTTTTTTTGTAAGTCAACAGTTTTTGGGCATCTCTTTCACATTACCAAGTCGATTTTACACAAATATTTTACTTCAACTATTACGTGTCTAATATATTTGCCGGTTATCTTCTGAAATACACCCAGAAGTGTTTTTAAGTATAATCGCCTTCTCCAAGTTTAAATGTTTGTTTAATTTTTGGCGATATACGGCGGTTTACCTTTGGTCTCAACTTAGGCGAAACGTTCTGTTTTGATACCGATACGTTGTTACTTTCAATATAGCTAGATCTTTTTTACTAGTTTTCTAAATCTCCTCTTGAGAAGGCTACTCCCTCTTCGAACCATTATTGCAGTTCAGAATAGAGGAATGGTTGCTCAAACTGAAGAATGTTTAAGTTGATTTTTCAAATATTTCAGCAAATCAGTGACAGGTTTGCTGTGCGCAATTACGTGAAATTGCTCGTTAGCAGACTGGTTAATACTGGAAACCACAGCTTACCATATATAATTTTTTTAAAAAATTAATAGACTTGTTCTAGCAATTAGGGCACAGGGTTAGCGCAATCGGTAGCGTGCCAGGCTCGTAATCTGATAAATGATGCATCTTTATAAGGTAGCCCCGGGTAAGGCATGATGTTTATTGTGCTTTTCTGCCAAAGTGTTGCCCTTCTCACAAAACTATAACTGCGTATTATCACATCGTAAATCTGATAATGCAATCTGAGCGTTCTTATCAGATTATGAGTTCGAATTCGGATTAATTTTTTCCGTTAACCCCAGTTCCACTATCGGTGAGAGATGGATACACCGTTGGGCTTGGAAAGACCGCCGTCCATGTCAGAACCATGTGCAAGAATGTGGTTTCTTTGACTGGATATTTCCATCTGTCTCCTAATAACTGCCCAGTGGATCCCCTTCTCTGAGCACTTGGGGTCGTTGTGACTTGGCCATTTAGCCCATTGTGTGAAGAAAGCGCCCTTCGGAGATAAAAACAACTTAACAGTTACTAAAACTTACTAATTTTCTAAAACTCAAGAGATTTGGCAACTGATAACTTAGTCGATTACTAAAACAGTAATCTGTTCCAGTAATCGACATTTTTTGTAACTTTTGCGCTTGAGTATGTTATTGATCTGTAGTTTGACACATAGTGATACGAAGATTACTTAATATTACTTATGTCAAGTTTTAGGAAATGTGTAAATATTATGTAACCATGTTATATTTATAAAAATTAATAGGCGCCCACACAATATTGAAGAATTTTACGTAAATTGTTGCTTCAGCAAGAAACAATATCTGAGCGTTCTTTTAAATATAAGTACTTGAAACATTTTCATAGAGACTACGTCGAAATCACGCCATGGTCCAAGGTTGGAACCCAATACCTTTAAAAAATACACCTCAAGCAATTATCACAGAGACCTGTCCTGTGTCTGTGATAAGGGGCGGGGGTGGCTCAGTCGGTAGCGCGCCAGGCTCGTAATCTGTAGTTCCCAGGTTCGAGTCCCAGCTGGGTCAGCGTTGAGATTTATCTCCGCAAAATTCCCCGCCCTGCCCACGGTCAGTAGGGGACACCGATGGGTTTGGAAAGGCCGCCGTCCGTCGGATGGGACGATAAGCCGTGGCCCCGTGTGCGGGAGAGACATACCCTGTGCACGTTAAAGAACACGCTGGATGGCCTTGACGGGAGGCTACCATCTGTCTCCCAACAGCTGTTCCAGTGGGTCCCCTCCCCCAACCTTCTCTGAGCCTTCGGGGTCCATGTGACCTGGCCATTTAGCCCATGGTGTGCAAAAAAGTGCCGCTCAGAGGTAAAACAACCCAAATGTGTCTGTGATAATACGCAGTTATAGTTTTGTGAGAAGGGCGACACTTTAGCAGAATAGCACAATAAACATCATGCCTTACCCGGGGCTACCTTATAAAGATGCATTCATTTAAGAAAAAAATAGTATTGAACTGTTATTGACAATAATACTTTGAAAGTTGAACTAGTGATCAATTTAATTCTTAAGAAATAATACCGGAATGGTGTTCTGGACCGTAACTTCATTAAGTAATCACTGATTGCATGCTATACACCGTAATCCAGAAATGAATGTTTAAGTCAACTTATCTTTAGTATTTTTGCAGTGAAACACAAGAATAGATATTTCAGCCACTTCAAATCCTTCTGAATTCCCCGCCCTGCCCACGGTCAGTAGGGGACACCGATGGGCTTGGAAAGGCCGCCGTCCGTCGGATGGGACGTTAAGCCTTGGCCCCGTGTGCGGGAGAGCCATACCCTGTGCACGTTAAAGAACACGCTGGATGGCCTTGACGAGAGGCTACCCTCTGTCTCCCAACAGCTGTTCCAGTTGGTCCCCTCCCCCAACCTTCTCTGAGCCTTCGGGGTCCATGGGACCTGGCCATTTAGCCCATGGTATGCAAAAAAGTGTCGCTCAGAGGTAAAACAACCCAAACAACCCAAATCCTTCTTAAGTTATACTCTTGCTCACGTAACAGATGTTATTGCAAGAGTAACACTCGGGATTGATAGGTGTTGCTTTTCCAATAACAGCTGTTAAAGAAACTGTTAAAGTTTTTGGTCCATCTGCCTGTTCCCTAGATCCAAGGGCGTTGTCTTTTTCACTTACCGACGGTTATTTTCTCAATAATGGAGGCAAGATGCTGGCCAAAACATTAATGCATTTTAGTTTATTTATATTTGACCTGAACTTAAGCGAAACAGTTATGGTATCCCGCTTTGATGCCTTTTACTTTTAATATAGTACATACACGAGAAATTCTGTATTCAAGTTGCATCAAAACTGAGACAATTTACATATTATTACCAGAAAGAAATTTAATTCTGAATGTTACATCTATCTAGTTGCGTAGTAATTGTGTAAACCTTGTACTATTAAATCATTTCAACTTTCAATGAATTAAGTACGTAAAAAAAGAGGTATTTGCTTGCATTGCTTGATGTGCTAAAAATGTGATAAATTTTCAGAAAAAACAATTACGAGATTATTAATAAGTCGAGATTTAATCGTTATTTTACATAGTCACTGGGGAAGGAAAAATATGTAATTTTTTATTACCTAGTCGCCAGCTGCTGAGGGAATTGTCATAAAATGATTACCTAATCGCCAGTTGGAAATTTTAGTCACCTGGGATTTTTTCATCCCTGAAACTTGGTATTGAAATTCGATTGAATTCGGAAACTCTCGTATGATTTCTCTATAGGAATAAATTGCCTTAAAATGGAAGTCTGTTCCCAACTATGCAAAAATATGAAGACCCATTTGCATTCATTCGGCAGACAAGACAAACCTGCTTTGCCTGCTGTATCCGATCTCCCGAAACACTCGCTATGGAAGTTTCTTTGAGAAAATCATTTCCCATTCGGCCAGTCTCTTTAGTTGCCCGAGATTAAGAGATTTTTTTTTTTAACGTGTTTACGAGTCTGAAGCATATCAGTGTACTCAATCTCTTTTGACGAGTTTTTTGGAATTTCCATAAGAAAGGAAACCTTTTAGAATATTGCCGACTTCCTTCAGTCTTGTTTGAATTAATATTCTTGCCAGATACGCTAAGTGTTTTACTAAGCAGATCGTGTTTATTAAATCCTTCTGTTCGTATCAGCGTTACTAGCTTCGCACATTGCGCAGTTGCAACAGTTTCTCACGTTTTGCCATTATAGCAAGCTGTTGTTTCTTTTTATTTGCAGAATTGTTATAAAATTTTAATATTTATTTGGGATCACGATAAACTTCATCAATAAATGGCACGCCTTTCGGCAATTTTAAATCAGATAAAATTTATTTCCAGCCAGTGGCCTGTTATTTGATGTTTTGTGGTTTTAGTGTCGTTTTCGTTCATTTTATTCGCTGCCCCAAGCAATTGTCGGTTCCAAGAGCCACTATCAATTTTTTCATTCCTCAAATTCCAGTTCCGTTTTATGTTCATGGCCTACTCTTTTTGGGTTTCTATTGCAATATTTTAAAGAGGAAACGCAAAGGAACTGTTTTATGCTTCGCGTCGCATTTCCTAAATAATTGTCCGTAGATTTGTTAACTGATTAATCGAAGATTATTGAGTAAAAATTTGAAGCCTTCACATTTACTTTATATTTTCATACAATATGAAATAAAATTAGAAAAAATGCACATCATTTGTCATCGGCATTCTAGCGAACAGTAAAGATGCCTGTTATATTGAAACATTTTCCATAAAAATGACATTTTCAAAGCTAAAGAACTTTTAATGTGGCTTTCCTTTATAACCTGAAAGTTTTCAAATGCACGAACAGGGTAGTGTATCGAAAATGATCATTATATTGCACAACATTTATGTATACTACAGTTTTACCACAGATACAAAATAGTCCTTAACTTGCTGTAAAAGGTCGGCCTAAATTAATTTATTTTCGCATTTGAAGATTCCATCTCGTATTAACGGTTATTAACTAGGTTGTAGTTGTATTGGTTAATTTCGAGCTGCATTTTAGTACACACATTGAGCTAAATAGCCTGGTCATAAATGCAGGAGAGGCTGAGGAAAGGAATCTACTGGAAAACTGTTAGTTGGAAGCTTCCCATTAAAGGCATCCAGTGCTTCTTTAACATGCACAAGTTACTTCTCTCTTGCATGTATATAATAGGGCCACGACTCAACGTCTCATTAGGGGCGGGGGTGGCTCAGTCGGTAGCGCGCCAGGCTCGTAATCTGTAGTTCCCAGGTTCGAGTCCCAGCTGGTCAGCGTTGAGATTTATCTCCGCAAAATTCCCCGCCCTGCCCACGGTCAGTAGGGGACACCGATGGGCTTGGAAAGGCCGCCGTCCGTCGGATGGGACGTTAAGCCGTGGCCCCGTGTGCGGGAGAGCCATACCCTGTGCACGTTAAAGAACACGCTGGATGGCCTTGACGGGAGGCTACCATCTGTCTCCCAACAGCTGTTCCAGTGGGTCCCCTCCCCCAACCTTCTCTGAGCCTTCGGGGTCCATGTGACCTGGCCATTTAGCCCATGGTGTGCAAAAAAGTGCTGCTCAGAGGTAAAACAACAACAACAACAACGTCTCATCAGATGTACCGCAGTGGCTAATAGATTGTCATCATTCTATGAGTATTCACATATTTTGGGGGTTATCTATCAAAAGTTTTGTAGTATCAATTATATTGACTGAGTAGAATTAATGACTTTTTCCAGAAATAAACGCATTTTCGAATGGTCTTATTTCTTAATAGAAATGTTTCAGTACAGAAGAGCAAACTGCATTCAGTTGCACAATATGGTTAGAACCAAGCTCTGAAATATTTTCTTGCTTTATCAAATCAAAACTTTGAGACGAAACTATTTTCCATGTCAGTAGATCAGTTTACGAATAACATGCCAATGTATGCTGATATCATAAATGGTTTGGTAATACTTAGGTGCTTTTATTACAAAACAAATTATGTTTATAAAAGAATCTGGAAACGTTTGCACTATCATTTACATTGTTAACCTTGAAACATGGAATTCATTTGGTAGAATAAAAAAAACCCTCAAGCAGCTGCTTGTCAGTTTATACCCCATAGTAGGTCAATGAGGATGGCGGGACCTCAGCAGATAAACAATAAACACCCAACCCCGGGGCTCGAATCCAGGTCCCTTTGATTAGTAACCAAGCATGCAAATCACTCGGCAACTAGGTGCACTTTCGAAGGGTTAGTAACTAATTCGGAATGTTTCGAATTCATTGACTAGTTTTGTATTCGTGACTCAAGTCATTGCACGGCCTTTTGTGACATGTTTGGGCCTAAGGATTCATTACAGTTCTTAACATCGCCATGCATGAAATGAAATACAATAGACCTTTCAATTAACGTACTTATACTTGTATGGGAAGAAAGGTGGAACGGATATGCGACGGTCAAAACACATAATTAAGGAAAGAGAAAAACTTGAACACTAAAACGACGAATGAACGCTTCATTCGATAATCGGCAGGTTTAAGCGTGAGATCAGAAATTAGTTTTCATAAACATTAGAAAGCTGCTAGCCGAAATTGAAATTTCCAACATTTATTAGTTTTGACTCGTCAAAGTATTAGGATGCCTCTATAAGGGAGTGTAACGAATTGGTACCGTTATTTTCACTGAATAGTATGTTCTGATTTCACAACTCCGTCATTTCATGCTGTAATAATATCTGCACAAGTTTCTCCTGCATGCTGGAAGTTTTAAAAAATTATTTTATGGTTCAAAAATACGGGAAAAGTGGGGGAGGGCAGAATAGAGCGGTGAATGTTATTTAAAATTTTGAAATAAAACTAAAAAACCTCCTGAAGTAGCTGCTTGCTACAGTTTACTGAAAAAAAAAGTGAAACAAGGAAATTTATGTACCAAACCCATTAATTTTCTAAGAATTTTGCAGTACTGCCTTGCGTTATGCTGGGAAACGTAACGCAATCACCGCGTGGTACATTCGTCCAAAATTCTTTCTACTTTTGGTCGGTTAAACCGGTAATCGGAATGTAGAATACTTTTCAATAATTTTCATGTCAGAAACATCTCAAACTCTAGACACTTCGTCACACTCTTCTTCTGAACATTTTTCAAGACCGGAAGTAACCTCCAACATTCGTCTCTTCAGGAACTTCATGTTGAAAAGAAGAAACAGGAACTTTGCAGGCTTTTAAATTTTTATTCAGGTTCGCAGTTCAGCCTTTTTGGATAGCCTCTGTACTTTGCAGCACCTAATCACATGTATATACTTTAACAAGTGCTGAGGGTTGTTTTATTCACCAACACCTAAAATTTGGTGGAAATTATTTTCTCATCTTCCCTAATCTCTTTTCTCAGTGGCACCTTAGAATTTCACCTAAGATTATTTGCGACCGATCGGCTGGCAGAAGCTTTCCAAAGCATGGTTGATTTTCGTAAATCGCAACTTTATTGTAATTGAAATTTGGCAATATGTGCTCATCGTTTGTGTTCTGCTTTCATATCTGCTTTAAACAAATTATTTTGTAATACAGTTAGTTTATACCCCCTGAACTCCTTTGATACCGTTCTTATTTATAGGAAAAAATCATTTGCTTATATATATATAGCTTGGCCTACAATACAGCTTTTTAAATTTACATTTTTGTAATTTCTTGCTGGTATTACCAAAAGTGTTCTGAAATCTCCATGTTATTGGAATGGCAACATTCAAAGCTTCTAAATTTAAAGATGAATATTTAATGAAAAATATGACTGGTGATAAGTTGTAGATTTCACTTTCTTTAAAATCTTTGAATGTAGCATTACATTATGATAAAATGCAAGTGTGAACACTTTTGGTGTTTTAGTATATATATAGTAACGGATTAAGGAGTGATATTGCTATATATTGGCTTATAGGCTCTAATTAAGAGTGATCGATGTTTTTCGATCACTTAAATTCTCTTTATCTCGCTTCTACGAACAGTCGCCACAAAGTCTATTCCTGTTAGTTAGAAATTATCTATATTCTCCCCTCTGGTCATTTTCTATGTTGACGGTTGCAAGTCATTAAAGTAGTTCCTGATAGCTGATTTCAGGTCTTCAACAGTTGTTAGGCGGAGTTGAGAAATATTCTCTTTCACAATGTCTACATGGTGTTGACATGATGCTAGACGATTAGAACACTTAAAATCAAGGACACTTCCTGTGGAAAAGACCTTCTACCATGCCCGCATAGTTTCACGCGTAAGAGCAGGCTTATCGAGCCTCTGCGAAAATCTTGTCCATGTGTCTTCAAAACTTGTTCCTTCTCTCACGCGGGCTTACCCAAAGAGAAGCAATTAGTCTCTCTTGGTGTCCGTCATACTGAAGCCCTACCTAGAAAAAATATAAAACAAATAACAGAGGACACAATCTCATGCATTGGGACTTTGTGACCACTCTGTAGAAGCACAGATTTTAAATATGGTTTAATCAAATAACTTTTTATATCAAACCGTATTTTTAATATTAACTTTTTCTGGTCAGATCTGTGAAATTTAGTAATAAGTATTTGCTGTTGAGAAAAAAAGGAATGCTGACTTAGATGCAAATGGGAGTTGGAGGGGGGGGGACAAGGCTGAGAACTGTACGGCTCAGATATCCTTAATCCTTCCCTACATATATATGGTATAACTTTTCGTTAGGTTTTACTACTTTTATACCTGATTTCAATAGTTATTTATTTCGACCCTAAAATGTAAGGTGAAAAGAGTCTATTAAACATATACCTAATTCCTGCTTCCCCTCTCCCTATGTTTTTTTTTACTAGATCCAATTGCAATTAAGTATGCAATAATTGTTTTTACTTGTCAGAGCAAAAACAGTAAATACGTTTATTCAAGTACGATAATTGATGTTTCTGCATAGTTCACATCTGCATCATTTCATCACTATTTCATTATCTATGCAGTAAAAAGGTAAAATTAACAAATTTCAATTTATATAGTTAGTGTTTCATCGCTATACGATTTCTAATCGACCCTGAAGCAATATCGCCTTTATGTAATTTACCAACTCGTAATTTCCCATTTATTAATAAACATTCATCTTAATTAGAAAATGGTTCAATAATGTGTTAAATGAGAAACATTGTCTTATGACTGAAAATCCCATTAAAAATTTTAATGTTTTCAGAGCTGATTGATGTTAAAAGTATTTGTGTAATGTGAAGCTCATAAGGCACTTCGCTCAGAGCTCATAATAAACTGCTTATTTCAGCTCAGTTTTGTGCTGATACCATGGAACAATTGAGTAAACGTAATAAATTTCAAATAACCAACCCCTGGTGCTAGAGGCACTTCGTTAGCCTTTGGTAATGTTTATAGGGTGGCCTCGTTTGTTGTACCTTTGCGATATTTATTGCATCAGTGGGCTGAAATGCCTCTAGTTGACAGTTTGTTTCACGAACTCATTAGCAAATGACACCGTGTTTATTTTCATTAATCCCATCTGAAGCTTCTTGGCACTCTGAAAACGTTAGCCGTGGGATATCTGTATGCACGGTTTGTTCATCAGCATTTGAAATGGATATTACACCTCTGTCAGAATTAATCCACATGGAAGAGTGTGTTTTTCATATTTCTATTTTAAATCTTCATGCGGAAATGCTTACCTAATGTAAGGTGACTATTATTTGAATGTAATTTATACTTCGAAAAGTCCTGTAATTATGGTCTATTGGCAATGTTGGACTCCTACATGTTAAATATAAAACTTTAAACCACTTAAGTTGATGCGAATTACAATCTCTATTAATTAGAGTAATAGCAAATTTTTTTATCTATTATTTGTAGCTATTTTTTAAATTTTGTTATCGACTAAACTTTTCTGCTTTATTTTCCGTAGAAATTCACTTGCAGTGAAAAAAGCGTACATAAACTAACTTGCGTACTCAATAACGATATTAAGGGTTATGCATTTAGATTTTTAAATCTTGACAGTAGATGTCGTATACGCATTAATATCACTGCGGAGCTCCAAAAAACTACGCGACAATATGAAAAAAGTACCAATTGTGAGAGAGAAACAAATTTAAATCGTGTTTTGACAAGTATTTAAATCAAGAATTGAACTTAGCGGAAAGAAGAAACGTATTACATCATGCTGTCACTTTCTAATATTAAGCAGTATATATAATTTTTCTTTGCATTTTTTTTTCGTTTGGCAAAGAACAAGGAATCGAAAGTTATATTCGTTGGTTACATTACAGATCATGTTTCTAAAAGGAATTCATGCAGTAAATTCTTGGTTGCATTACACCCCGTTCTTCCACCAATTACGTCAGAACAAATATTCAAACTCGCCCATCAGTATCAATAACCCAACTCCTGGTACTGGAGATATTTCGTTAGCTTTTGATAATGTTTATGGATAACCTCGTTTGTCGAGCGTTTCCTTTGTATCTATTTATTGCAGCAGTGAATAATGAATATGCATGAAATATTTCTTGACATACTAATTAGTCATCTGAACAAGCGCTCGGTCGTATAGAATGCAAATAGGGTGATAAGGAACAAGGAATGCGATACACACACATTTCGCGACAGTTGCAACGATCATTACAATCACGGTGAATAAAAGTGTAATAGTTGTTATTTTCCTGAAAGCAGTAGTCGGTCAAACTTCGATGCTGAACTGAAATTCATTAAATTAAAGTAGAATAAAAATCTTTTGTATCGAATTGGGCAAGTTCTTCGTTCACTCTGAAAGTGTAATGGTCGATCATGGAACTCTATACAACCATTGTCACCCATGAAAATGACGCACTGACAAGGAACGTATGTAATAGATCAGTGGTGTAGCAAGGTGACAACGAGCCCCTTTAAAAATATTTTTTTTTGTAAAGTTTTGGAAGTTGAAAAAGGCGCGAATTTCGCGCTTTTTTTTTTAACCTCTTAATAAGTAATAAATTTTATCCCCGTAATAAGTAATAAAACGCTTCTAAAATTAAAACGTGTCAAGCACCCGTCCCTGAATCAGCTGAACCATGGTAGTTATGTCCCAGTCTGGTACGTACCCGAAAATCCCGTCCATTCGAAATCTCAAACTTGTCTACCTGCTTTGAAATTCAAAACAGTTATAATTTAATTTGTATAATTAATTTTAGACCCATAGTTAGATGTCCTACACTAAAAATAGATTTAAAAAAATCTGTTAAATTTTATTCCATTATAAAATATTCAAACTTTCCTATCAGGTGGAATATTTTAGTAATTGGGAAACCCTACTGAAGTCTTATTTTCAAACTCCCCCCCCCCCCCCCGAAATTAAATTCCCTCCATCCCCGAAACAATTAAATCTTGAGTACGTGCCTGCCACCTGGTATGTATAACTTAAACTGCCCAAATTATGGAATGACACTTTGTCTCCATCGAAAATTCCCCCTCCGTAGCACCTTCATAGCTGTTTCAGTGATGTTGAGATGGAATTGTCTTCATTATACCCTCCAGTTATACTATGTAGGTTGAGAATCGATAGATGGATTGAGATGCCATTGTTATACATATATGCTTCGACAGGAAATACAAATGTTACATAAAGGTTACAAACATCTGAAAAACATTATCGCTGACGCGGCGGGAATCGAACCCGCAACTCTCCAGATACATGCCAGAGCGTTCTACCCATAAACCACGCATCATACGCTAAAATCTTCCAAAATAAGACCTATAAATCTTTCACTGAGATGTGGCGGATCTTGCGCCTTCAGAAGAGGCAACTCTCCAATTGTTGCTAATGATTTAGATGTTAATGAGGAGGTTTCAGATGGATTGTAGATGAGGAGGCTTAGAGGATTTTTTTTTAGATGTTTGTAATAATTATTGAAGTCTTTCTACAGGTAATATCTGTATTTACTATGGTTACATAAAGGAGCGTTTTGTTATTTCCATTTCATACCGTTTCACATCGGTATTACTCTCCCTCTAGTTGTAAAAAAAAGTCCAAAAGCAAAAGATGTGGTCGAGCTCCTGTGCTATCTGACCACTAAAACCATATTAAACTCGAGTTTGGTAATTGATCATCTACTGTATACAAATTTAAAACCTTCACCAATATCTTTTGACTTTTCCATTTTGATTTTTGTATCCAGGAAGGATACTTGCGATTTTTGGGTCTAACTACTAATTCTCTGTTTCTCCCTGTCATTAATCCAAGTAATGTTCCAAGTAGCTGTTGTTATTTTCTGAGAAAAAATCTTAACTACAATCGGCAAACGGCAGAATTTATCAAAATTCGAAAGTTGGGTTGGGTTGTTTTACCTCTGAGCGGCACTTTTTTGCACACCATGGGCTAAATGGCCAGGTCACATGGACCCCGAAGACTCAGAGAAGGTTGGGGAGGGGACCCACTGGAACTGCTGTTGGGAGACAGCTGTTGGGGTCAGCGTTGAGATAAATCTCAACGCTGACCCAGCTGGGACTCGAACCTGGGAACTACAGATTACGAGCCTGGCGCGCTACCGACTGAGCCACCCCCGCCCCCAAAATTCGAAATTGTTGCCAGGCATGTATAGGTGTATGTATCTATCTCAGAAACAGTGGGGCGGGGATGGCTCAGTCGGGTAGCACGCCAGGCTCGTAATCTGTAGTTTCCAGGTTCGAGTCCCAGCTGGGTCAGCGTTGAGATTTATCTCCGCAAAATTCCCCGCCCTGCCCACGGTCAGTAGGGGACACCGATGGGCTTGAAAAGGCCGCCGTCCGTCGGATGGGACGTTAAGCTGTGGCCCCGTGTGCGGGAGAGCCATACCCTGTGCACGTTAAAGAACAGGCTGGATGGCCTTGACGGGAGGCTACCATCTGTTTCCCAACAGCTGTTCCAGTGGGTCCCCTCCCCCAACCTTCTCTGAGCCTTCGGGGTCCATGTGACCTGGCCATTTAGCCCATGGTGTGCAAAAATGTGCCGCTCAGAGGTAAAACAACCCAACTCAGAAACAGCTATTGTAAAGGTTCATGGGGATGCAACAATAATAATACAAGAATTGCTGTGGGAAAATAAGGTGAGCGACGGGTTAACGGATTAGCTGTGGGTGTAGCACTTGATGGTCAGATTTCCTGTAGGATAGTGTATCGAGCAGTACATCGTTTGGGAGATATCAGAAGACCACAATGACATCCACTCTTAACTCGCAACATCAAAAACTGAGAAACTTGTATCGTGCCGGGAACATCAAGAATGGACGTTTAGGAAAGGTCTGGTCCGGTGACTCATGCTTTCTGTTGTATCGTGCAGCTGGACGGCTAGCTTATGGCAAAAGCAGCATTAAACAGTGGATCCCATGTGTAAAGCAAACGAAGGAGTCCCGTGGTGTCATAGTCTTAGGAATGTTTTGTTGGAATGAGTTTGATCTTCTGATATAGGGACGACGAGATTATGAAGGGTAGGGAACTATATAACATTGTTCAAACAAATAGTCTTCAGGCTCCGATATAAAAAGATAGGGGAGAGGGGACAAGATAGAATCCTTAACAAATTTCTTGAAAAATAAGGGTAATATGTTTGTGCTTATGTATGTTGTACATGCAAACAATCATGTCAAAACAGGAGGCGGGGGATGCTCAGTCGGTAGTGCGCCAGGGTCGTAATCTGCAGTTCCCAAGCTCGAATCCCAGCTGGATCAGCGTTGAGATTTATCTCTGCGAAACTCTTCCCCCCCCCCCCCTACCCATGGGCAGTAGGGGACACCGATCGGCTTGGAAAACCCGCTGTGTCGATGGGACGTTAAACTGCCGTCCGTGTGCAGGAGAGTTCATACAATGAGTGTGTTAAAGAACACACTGGATGGCCTTGACGGAGGGCTACCAGCTGTCCAGTGGGACCCCTCCAATCTTCTCTGATCCCTTGGGGTGCTTGTGACCTAGCCATGTAGCCCATTGTGTGCAAATCCCAGCTGGGTCAGCGTTGAGATTTATCTCCGCAAAATTCCCCGCCCTGCCCACGGTCAGTAGGGGACACCGATGGGCTTGGAAAGGCCGCCGTCCGTCGGATGGGACGTTAAGCCGTGGCCCCGTGTGCGGGAGAGCCATACCCTGTGCACGTTAAAGAACACGCTGGATGGCCTTGACGGGAGGCTACCATCTGTCTCCCAACAGCTGTTCCAGTGGGTCCCCTCCCCCAACCTTCTCTGAGCTTTCGGGGTCCATGTGACCTGGCCATTTAGCCCATGGTGTGCAAAAAAAGTGCCGCTCAGAGGTAAAACAACCCAACAACCCAACCCATTGTGTGCAAAAAAAAAAGTCCGCTCAGAGGTGAAACAATTGTTCATTTCTTTTCGAACGCGACAGTCAAACTTAATGATCAAGGTGTCAAATCAAAGCTTATGAGAATGTCATAAGCTATCAAAAATTGACTCCCCCAGTCAATCCCCTTTAAAAGAGGGGAAATATGAAATCATTCTTCCGCATTTATCTTCCGGCCTACAATTACGAGTTAGATGTCAAATGAAAGCTTATAGGAGGACTGTCGTACGCTATTTCGAATTTTGCCCCCTCCCCAAGAAAGGGGGCTGATTTCCACTGAGATTTGCTTTAACGAGTTATATTTCAAATTCAAACTTGCGATGTCTCCAATGTCAATGGGCTACTTTAAACGCGACTCCAAAAACAGGGGAAGAAAAAAAAAAAGTCGATATTTATGAGTCATATATGAAAATATGAAGGTAGATGTTTTTAGTGACACAGAAAAAATATATATAAAATAAATTTAACAAATACTTCCCATATGCGCCCTAAAAAGTAAAAAATAAAACTAAAGTGTATCGATGGTACAATTAGTCACTGAATTTGTATTCATTTTTGTGGCTGATTGTGAGATCATACGGTATACCAGACAAGTTAGTTAACATAATGAAAGCTCTATAATAACACTGAGTCATGTGTGAGAGTTGGTAAGTCTTGTAGCAATTGGTTTAGCATTACTTCTGGTGTTCGACAAGGGTGCATTTTGTCTCCTTTTCTCTTTAGTTTGGTTGTTGATTATGTTATGCGAAATTCACTTCAAGGGAAAGCTTTTGGCCTTAAATGGGCTGGAGATACGAAAATTTCTGATTTAGATTATGCTGATGATTTAGCCCTTTTGGCAAATGATGTTGATGAGATGAACTCTTTCATTCGAGCTGTTGATGAGACTGGTAGTACAGTAGGTTTGGTTATAAACAGAGAGAAAACTAAAGTGATGAAAATTGGTCAGGCAGGTTGTGATTCAGTTAATCTGAATGGTTGCAATCTTGAGCAGGTGTCACAGTTTAATTACCTTGGGAGCTATGTAACTGATACTGGTGATGTGTGGCATGAGATTAACAGACGAATAGGGATTGCTGCCGGGACTTTTAAGAATCTATGGAGAGTGTGGAGAAATAGGCGTATACACCTAAAGACTAAAATTAGACTGTATAATAGTTTGGTTCTTTCTAGGGTTACTTATGGTAGTGAAAGTTGGACGCTGTGTAAACAAGATAACAGGAAACTAGATGCTTTTAATTCTAGATGCTTACGCAGTATCTTGGGTATTAGGTGGTTTAACTTTGTAACTAATGATGAGGTTAGGCAAAGGAGTCTGCAACCTCCTTTAAGCAGCATATTGTGCAGAGAGAGACTCCGCTGGTTTGGCCATGTTGCCCGTATGGATAATTATAGATTGGCGAATAAGGTTATGAACAGTGTGCTTAGAGGCCTCAGAAGGAGGGGGAGACCTAGGATGCGATGGGCAGACAATGTCAAACAGGACCTTGTTAGAATTGGTGTACAGTGGCCGGATGCAGCAGATGTAGCTCAGGACAGATATGCTTGGAGAATTAAACTGCGCGGTCTGGTTGGACCTCCGTAGCCCATGGCTGCTTGAGGATGATGATGATGATGACAAAGGAAGATAGGATGCCGATTTACCTACTGAACAAGATTGCCAGCACCCTGTCTTCCTTTGAAGTGAATACAAATTTAGTGACTGATTTCATCATCGATATCCTTTAGTTTTATTTTATACTTTTTAGGGCGCATATGGGAAGATAGGTATTTTTCAATTTTTTTTAATTTATTTATATTTAATAATATCTCTTATTTTTAACTGAACAACAATTTTAGGACTATTTATTGGATACTTCATTTTCGTAT
Source organism: Ryuthela nishihirai (assembly GCA_038380435.1). NCBI lineage: Eukaryota > Metazoa > Arthropoda > Arachnida > Araneae > Heptathelidae > Ryuthela > Ryuthela nishihirai. Next base: position 28,858,419 of record JAWZYU010000002.1, on the reverse strand, counting down.
TCATTCTGCCATATATTTTGAAGTATTGTGTGCAAACAATAGAATATCGTAAATATATATGTCAAGTTTTATCATTTTATATTAAACATTAAAATGGCAAGAAAAAAATGTTTCCTTTAATTTTTTAATTCGAAGTAATAGCTCATACCGGGATTTGTTTTACGTGCGTCTCCTGTTCTTTTAGGTGAACGGAATCGACCTCAGGCACGCTACGCACGAACAGGCTGCAGCAGCATTGAAAGGAGCTGGTCATACCGTCACCATGGTGGTTCAATATAGGCCAGAAGGTGAGTTTTTTAATCAAGGAATTCTTAATAGATAAGATAGTTACAACACATATCATTCAGACAACTTGTTCAATTGCATCTTAAAGTAGTTTCTTTTCAGCCCTCAAGCAAGCAGTGAAAAGTATTAATAAACGTAAGAAGTATTAGGAAACCCTTGCCGATTGGAGATTACATATTTTAAAAGAGCCATATTCGGCAAAACTGCGATCCAAAAATTCAGTGCCATATGGGGGGGGGGGTCGGAATAAGCCACCATGGAATATTGCCTGTAACTTTGCATGATTTCTGCTTGAGTAACACTATAAAGAAATTTTTATATAGGTAAATCATTCAGAAGTAATCTAAAAATAGAAATAAGAGCAAGAATGCTCATGAACAGTTGTTGCTTTCAGCAATAAATTCGTTATCGCTTATGGCTTCATATGTTTACTACTCTAATAGGTGCACGCTAGTAATGTCCTGCCAACCCAGCCCCCACACTGTGCTTTCCCCTATGACGTCACCGACCACGCCCACTTCAGGCCACGCCCCCTTATTAATATTCATAACTGGTCACGCCCACGCAAGTCTTTTGCATGAAAGATATATCAGCGGCACTTCTCAGCACAAGGGAAAAATTCGTTTTCACCGGTGTGACAGTAATAAGTATCCAAAGCTCATTGGTGAGGTTTGTACTCTTTTAGTTAGGTGGATTTTTATGTTGCGCCGAAGCTTTCTCATTTCGATGGATTAGTTCAGGTATGATGAGAAGGGTATGTTCGAGTGAGACTTGCTTATTATTTTTATAGTAGGTTAGTGTATTTGACTCTTGTCCCCTATTAACGCGCATTCGTGTTGGAACTAAAATTTTTTTCACAAGCGAAAACGTATGAATTCTATTTTTAGCATGGGTTACTTTCTATAACAATCTTCTGCGTAGTCTTTACAGAATTTACCCGATGAAAAAAACTGACCTTGTAAAGCTTGTAACTGACACCGCAATGCGAATTTCATTAATGTCTTCACGCTCGCCGATAAACGGTGGAAGAGACGATTTTTACAAACTGTGAGAGTGTTTGTAGATTAATGATTACTCCCAAAGCTGATTTTTCTTCGAGTAGCGTTACTTCCAATGCATCATGTACTGAGGATACACCGATAATAAGTATTTTTAAACCATGTCGCGTAATGGATATACTTACGGAGAGTAATGAATTAAAACAAACGTAAAACCACTTTCCAAGACGTCCTGACGCGGAAACACAGATATCTGATGGCATCACCCCATTGGAGACTAATCCGCTCAACTCTTGAAGGTTTAGGGTGCATAATTTCAAAAGTCTACATGGGGTACATTGAAACACTGACCTGACCTATCATAAAGGGTAGAATTGGGAATGGGGAGAACCGTCTCTGGACTTGTAAAAATTTCGGGTTCTAAAGCAGGGGTCAACGCTGCGAGTGGGTTTTCATGTTGTAAGACCTGACATGAAAGCAGCGCAGATCCAAGATTCATCCATCAATAAAACGTGGCCCGTACCGAATGATGGGGTCTTTTAGGTCACCAGACCCTATTACCCTTCAATATTTTTCATCATGAGAATAAAATCAGATTTTTTTTTTCCTTTTATTAATTTTTTACTCAATAGTATTTTTTCATTTTCTGTGGAACAGTTACTGTGGGATAGTCCTTATTCTAGTGAAGCTCGAATTCGCATATGAGTAATTATTTTCAAGGATTGCATCAGCCATTCTGAGACGGGGTTGCCACCCAAAGTTTAACTGGACTTAGAAAAATGAATGTGGACACCAAGGTAGCGGGTTCAAATCACTGTGTCGGGAAGGATTTTTTTTTTAAATACAGGACGTTGGATGACACTGATGAAATGCGCATAGAGAAAACTGATTTACCACGTGAAGAGTCGGCCAGGGGTTTCTAATGATGAGGGATGGAGTTTTTGATAAGTGTTTAATTACTAAGGAATAAAAATGGGTAATACAGGGAATATACAACTTTGGGAGTTGATTTCATGTGAGTGACTGCTACCGAAAGTTTTGCAATTATTTAGAGACTTGCATTAGGCATTCTGAGTGTCACCATTCAAAAAGAGTTTAATGGACTTGTAAAAGGAAAGAAACCAAGGGAGTTTGTGATGAGTTTTTTAAATATAGGAGATGTACTAAAATGCGCATTGGACGCCACCGATTAAATTTTTAATGAAGGGAGGAGACAGTTTTGATAAGTGTTTAATTAATAAGGAATAAATACATAGAATATACAACTTTGGGAGTCGATTGTATGTGAGGAGCTGCTTTTGCAATTATTTAGAGACTTGCATCATCACTTTCTGCGTGAGGTTGCCACCCAAAGTTTTGCAATTATTCTGAGACTTGCATCAACCGATCGTTGCCATCCCAAAGTTTAGTTGGACTTGGAAAACGAACGTGGATACCGTGGGAGTTTGTGAAGTTTAATAAAGGGGACTTTTGATAAGGGGATGGAATTTTAATAAAGGGGTGGAACTTTTGATAAGGGGTTTTTAATGAGGGGGGAGTCTGGGAATAATTACGACTAAAATAGAGGTTTTTCTAAGAATAGTACTCCTCATAGTCACTAGATGGCGCCAGGGGTTAAAGGGGAGGAATTTTTTTAATAAAGGGGAGTCAAAAATCGGGAAATTAGTTAAAATAGGGTTTTTCTAAGAATAGTACTCCTCATAGTCACCAGATGGCGCCAGGGGGAAGGAAGGGGGTTTTAATAAAGGGGAGTCAAAATCGAGGAATTAGAGCTAAAATAGGGGTTTTTCTAAGTACTCCTCATAATCACCAGATGGTGCCACAGGTTAAAAGGGGGGAGGAAGGGTTTTTAATAAGGGGATGAATTTTTTAAATAATTATGAATTATTATTTATGAATATTAATAAGGAGGAGTGGTCAGTTATGAATATTAATAGGGGCGTGTGCATAAGGGGTCGTGACGTCATATGGGGAAAGCACAGTGCGTGGGGGGACTGGGTTGGTAGGACACTACTCACGCTCAACCATAATTCCCATTGTTGCTATAAACTATGTGATATGAAAGACTGCATTCATGCGATTGTTTTCGCTTTCAGCTTTGTTATTAATGTCTGAATGCGGAACCGGTGCAAGTGGAGCAGTTGAACCAGGCCTCGGGTTAGAGGGGCCCATGCGTTGAATGATCACTTATGTCATACTGCCAGTGCAATGTCGTTTACATCACAAAATGCATTTGATATTTAATGTTGCAAAATCAACGGTCAAATTAATACAAGAACGAGCTGTTGCCGACAAACGCAAAAACAGAACAAGCGGTGTCATATCCTCTATGGGATTTTTTATGTATTATAATTGTGCATATGATAATTTGGAAACAGGTGCAGAACATGCCCTATTCGAGTTAAATATGTTTTGTTATTTATTAATGATGGTAATAAGGAGTTTATTTCAAATTATTAAGTAACTTTTATTTACCACTAATGATCATTCTTCACCTTCTCATTAATAGAGGTTATTTAAAAAAATTGTAATTTTTGTTTACAATGGATAGTTTCCGATTTTAGGGTCCAGTTAGGCTTGTTTTAGTGTCATATTTGGCTTGTTATCCATAATTTAATGATATCTTTTAGTGCTCAAAGCCATTCGTTAAGAGGGGCTACTTTTTCTTCGAGGAGTTTTAATTTGCAGTCAGACACGGATCTGGTGAAAATATGGAGGAAAAGAAATGACTAGGTCAGCGTTCTAGTACAAAAATTTTCCGCTGTCTTTGGATGACTAGGTCAGCGTTCTAGTATAAAAATTTTCCGCTGTCTTTGATGACTAAAAAAATCAACATATGTACACACATTTAATATATTTTCGCCTCCACTCCTGTTATTAGTATCTCAACGAGAGGGGAAGACGAGAAGGGCATGATTCCTTCAACTCCTCGATTATTATTGCAATTAAGTTAAAAGGTAGGATATCGCAGTAGAACAATTAACTTTAAGCTGTATTTTTGTTTTCCCCAGATTTTATCATTTTTACAGTTGTTATATTAGTCAATTAACTTATTTTCCCAGCACTAAATTTTTTCACACACTATACTTATGGTAAGTTTTTCGTTTTATATAATGTAGCATTTAGAATTTTGTAGAAACAATTATTTTCTGCAATAATGTATATATTTTAGTTTAAAAGGATTAAGTTATTACCTTTAGATACTAATTAATTCGCGAAATTTACAGTGTAGGGCAAAGTTCCTTTCAACTGACTGTTGTGTGAGCAAAGTTTTCCATCGTGGGCAAGGAGAGAGATAGTCACAGGCTGGATCTAGAAAAAAAATCGAGGGGATGGAGGGAGGGGGAAGAAACACAATCGAGCCAAAAAAAAGTAGGGGGGAGCAAGACACTTGATTTCCAATGCAGTATAACCTTTCCCCCTCCATTTTACGGGTTTTTAAACAATTTTTTGAAAAATTCCTGAAATATAAATAAGTTGAATAATTTTTGCCTTTTTTATCCTTGCAAAGTCCATCTTAATACCAATAAATGGTTGGCATGGTTCCTTCAATTACCCGGATCTGGGGACATCAAGAATGATGCCCTTCCATCGCCAGATCTGGGGAAGCCCGCTCTCCCCCCCCCCCCCGATCCTTTCTTGGTCTTGTAACATGTGGAAAACATATAAGGAGGATCTGGATCTAGAAAAAAAAAAGAGAGGGTGGGCAGGGTAACATTTTTCATTCGTGCCGTCCCGGTGGCTGAGTGGTTAGCGTGCTTGACTATTAATCAAAGGGACCTGGGTTTGAACCCCGGTAAGGCATGGATATTTGTGTTGTCTTTCTGCTGAGGTCCCGCCATCCTCACAAGCCTTGCAGCTGCTTGAGGGAATATTTATTCTTCAGAGATTTTTTTAAAAATTCATAAAATGCTTGAAATATGCATAAGTTTGATAATTTTTGGCCTTCATTACCAGCATTCTCAAAGGGGGACAATGCCCCCACTCCGCTAGATCCGGCTTTAGGATAAGATAATAGTCAAAACGAAATATATTAGGGTTTCATCCTAAAGCATCAATAATCATTTATTAACGTGTAACATTGATTAAAACAGCAAGGTTATTTTCGCAACAAAAGTCTCATTTGCAAGTTTTATAATTGATATTATTTTACTAATAAGGGCTTTTTAATCCGACCGTTTTTGGGGGACGGCAAAAATAAAGTACTAGAGACATGTTCGGGCTTGGACGAACTAACCTGAGCCCTGGCTGCAAAAGCAGACCAAAATATTTTGCAAGGTGGAGGCTATAAAAAATGAAAATTAAATTTACAAAAAGTGAAATTGTTCTTTTTAAGTGACCCTCTTAAATTCACTTGAGAGGCAAAACAATTTTTTTTGGGGGAAAGCAAAAAGTAAATTTACTTGGAGCGGCAAAATTTAAATTTACCCGAGGTGTCAAAATATAAGTTCGATTGGAGCGGTAAAATGTCTTTGACCAGCGCTAATCTTATACTGGTAAAACAACAGTCGAGCCCGATTATTCGAATTAAGGGACATAAGTGTTTGGAAAAATCTATTTTTTTTGTTTTCTGTTCATGGTACATATGAACATGTTTCAGTAATAAAAGGAAATTAAGATTGTGAAGTTTAAAATTTAAAAATCTGATTTTTGTTTTATAGTTCATTGGTTATTCGGATAATCGATCGTTCTGAAATGAAAGCCTGTTATACTTTAGAATGAAGTTTTTGGCTAGAAACTCGTCTACTTATAGCAACTGTACGGGAGGCCCCTTTCTGTAATCTTGTTTCGAGTCATGGGATTCATATGACACGGTGTGTATTCGCAGGCGGGGAGAGGTTAGGGTGCTGCAGTACCCTCCCTATTTCAGGTATGCAATATTTAATTTCTGTACTCAAGAAATTTAGATAAAAAAACTAGCCTAAAATATTTCCGGAGGGTTTAAATCGTTAAGAACGGTTATTATTAGACTTATGCATTATTATTATTATACGTGGTTAGCGTGCTTGGTTACTGATCAAAGGGACCTGGGTTCGAGCCCCGGATAAGGCATGGATGTTTGTTATCTTTCTGCCGAGGTCTCGCTTTCCTCACAGATCTTCTATGGCATATAAACCGTCAGCATCCTGTTAGACCTCTGTGGCTAGCAGCTGCTTGAGAGGGGGAGAGATTAGCAGACGTTTCTTAGAATATTATAACGTTTGCTATATGTAAAGCGGTCTCAAACTTTTGTGATTCCATTTTAATAAGTTTGAGTCACTGGCAAAATGAATGGTGTGGCGTGGCTTAAGACAAAATAGAAACAAAATGAAAAGCTAGATGCTGAACTGAGTAACGAAGCACAGCCTTCACAGTAAATTAACGATGTTTGTCGACTAATTTATTCCGCCCACACCTCATCCCAACAGATTTGAAACCCCCTCCCGCTTTTTCCCTTTTTTGTTGCTCCCAGAGGAAGAGTTCACCGTCTTTGTTCCTTTGTTCACATCAGTAACTTTGTTACTCATGTCATTAAGTTGCAGCTGGATAATGAAAATGAATGTGTTCGGTTTCTTCTTTCTGCGGGATGCATATTTTTCAAATTAACTCTTGGAAAGCAGCCTTTAATGTACACTAGCTAACTTCCTTTTTCATGCTGCATGTGAAAGTAAGTATGAATGAAAAGTGCTTCTATCAACAGTCTCAAGGACATATATGTTAAATGGAAAAAGAAATCATTTGGTAGCCCAAAAGGAACAGCTGAAAAGACTCCTTTCTTAATTTCGCTGACGGCTCGTGTATCTAAGTCAAAGGCCCACAGGAAGCCCGTCACTAGGGGCGTGCATACTTATGGCAAAGGGAGTGGAGCTGCCGACGTTATGCTTCAGGTTACAGATGTTCAAGAATGTGATGGACATGTTTCGTTGTTATTTACGGTTTTCTTGTGACATTTTTTTTTAAATCTGATTTTTGTTTAAAAATGACCGAAAACTAATGCAAATAAAATTGAAAGTCTGAAATATACTGTTTAGTTTTATTTTTGGGTTCATTTAGCTAGTATGAAACAAAAAAAAAATCAAGTATAGACCTTTTTTTTAGAAGGATTTATGGCCGTTGTTTTTACTTCTAATTCCGAACTGAAACACTAACTTCTAACCGAAACAATGTTTCACAAGGATCTATATTTGTATACTGACTGTTGTCATAACAACAGTTGAACAAAACCGCGAAATTCGTCATAAGGGAGTTGGTGTATTTAGGACTAATGTTTCTCGGAATAACAAAAATTGAGTCATGCAGCGGATGTGGCTACATCAGACAGTACGTATCCCTGTAAGGAAGTTTACCACTAATCAATTGCAAGATAAAGAATATGATCATTGCAAGCCTTTCCGTAGATTTTGTACAGTTAACGCAATATTTTTTCCTGCAGTACGTTTTCTTAGCTCAGTGTTCAAATATAGCTATTACTTTCATTTCATCATTTATCTGTCCGTTATAGATGCAAATTTTTTTAGGAGATAATGAAAATTAAATTTGTTTCAAATAAGTGTTTAATGAGATATAAAAGAATTTTCGGAATCTTCCAATAATTTTAATTTGTAATTTTAAAGGATTCTAAAATGGAAATGCAGAGTTTGAATATCGTAAACGGTTTACTATTATAGAGATTTGAGTTTTTTGGATATAGAATGTAATGGTCAAAGTGTTTACTTTGGTAGCAAGAGATTTCTTCTTTACCCAGTAGTAGAGGGGTTAAATGAAACTTTCTACTTCAAGAGATAATTGAAAAATTCTTTTTGTGTTGTACAAACACTAGTAAAATATTACTATTTGAATATTTTTAAGCATCCATTCGAATTTCCCCTATTAGAAGGTGCTAAAGGGGTAAAATAAATATCATTCTCTTTGTAAACGATCATCCCACATTTGCCAAAGGCTATATATTCTTCTTCTTGGTAGAAACTATTCTTGCAAATACTGCAATATATTTTTTTTCTGCCCATTTTGGTGTTTCATAAAGAAATAATTATTGCAATATATAAGTTTACTTATTATTTTAATCAGAGTTCACTCACCTTGGAGTTCAAAAAATCCAGAACTTTTTTTTTCATTCTTGAAGAACTTTGAAAATTTTTTTAATGAACTTCAGTTTGTTTGTACGTTATACCCAGTGGTGAACTGTGAATATTTGAACAATATTCACTGTTTTTTCAAATTTCTTTGTGTTTTTGAAATATATTTTCGTATTAAACCAAAAGAATATTTAAAATGATTTATTTTCATTTATTTGATTTAATTCAGAAATAATCAAGAATACAAAAGCTATATCTTTTTTAATAATATCTTAATGTGCTTAATTAATCTTTGTTACTCTTCAGCTTCCTTCAATAGCTGAGCAATATTTGCAAAGAAAATATTTTACATAAAGATCAGAATCAAATTAAGCCAACAATTTTAAGTGGGCTGTCACATTTAAAAGTTCAACAATGGGCTCTTGCAAGTCTTAACTAGCCCATTACAGCTCACCACTGGGTATACAATGTATTTTTGATGATACCATGTAGGTTTTTTTTGTTGTAACATTAGTAATTTTGATTAAGCTCTATCTATTGTAAGAGAACCTCCCCCCCCCCCCTCCAGAAAATACACACACATTTTTTTATGTTCACATGCATTGCTATTCAGTAGAGTCAGAACCAAATAACAGTAATTATTGTGAACAATAAAATCGTCACCTTCCCCTTACACAAATATCTTCGTTAAGGTGACTAGATTTTAAGCTTTCACAGAGCATCTCTGCAGATCACACTAACCAATAATTCAACACAAAACAATATAACTTTTCATTGTCACACTTCACAAACTTCATATTGGCTTTCAGATTGTGAAGGAGCAATATGTTCCCAGAGGCCAAGTCTGTACCCAGGGAGTCCAGACACACCCCACCTCCAAAATATTGACATGTTATACGAAATCTTAGTTATCTCCCCGTTTTGAAAAAAAAACAAACGTCTTTGTATAATTTTATTTTAGCCTCATATATATCAACATTAAAATTAGGAAAAAAAAGATAAAATTTTATCCCATGTAGAATATCATTTTAATCTATCCCATCCAGTGGTGTATAATTAAGAAAATCTTGGGTACATTCCTGTCAGAGGCAAGCTTAAATTTCTTAATTTTTTATGTAGATTTGAGGTTTTCAATTATTTTAGAGTCCTCATTAAACTAATGAGTAGACCCTTAATATTATAATATTTGCGTTCCTAAAAGTTGAAGCTTTGAATTTTGTATGCTGTTAATTTTTGTACCTTTCATAATGCAGCACTTTTGACAAGAACTGAAAAGTATCTCCAACTTCTTGATTTAAAAATCTGAAAGATGCAAAATTCAAGGCATTGTGTCCTGAACATTCTGTGAGGGATACGTGACCCAAAACAAAACTAAAATTTCGAACTCCCTCTGGAATAATCAACCAATAGTAAATACACACAGTTTACTTATTGACACAGAAGTCAATAAATCAATAAATGGTTTTGTGGAAAACATGAGATACCATTTAGTACTTTCCAAAATACATAATATACTACTGGCCATTAAAAGTGCAACACCAGGAAAGACAAGAGATATCAAAGCCATATTTAGTGAATACATAGCTTACATTACAAGGAGCAAATGATTACAAATACAACTTGATTAGACTTGTGGAATACAAAGAAATCAGTATCTTCTGTAATCACAATGAGCAGCAATAACCACTGCTACACGGTCTGTCATTGAGAGGATGAGACGTCAGATGTGTGTTTGGGGAATGTCAGTCCATGCAGTTTCGATATGTAGACAAAGTTCATCTGTTGTAGCTGGTGTCTGGTGTGCTAGTCATTGTGAGATCATGGACCAGACATGTTCAATTGGGGACAGATCCTGTGAACATGCAGGCCAAGGCAGAAGTGTCTTGGCCTACATGCACTTTCGGTATTTGTTTTGCTAGGCACAACTCATTGGGGGCGGGTTGGCTCAGTCGGTAACGAGCCAGTCTCGTAAACTGCAGTTCCCAGAGTTCGAGTCTCAACTGTGCCTGCGATGAGATTTATCTCCTGTAATTCCAGTTCTGCTATCGGCGAAAAAGAGAGCACCGTTGGGCTTTGAAATGGCGCCGTCTGTCATATGGGGCGTTAAACCGTTGCCTCATGCGTAAGAGAGCCATAACCTGAGCACGCTAAAGAACACGCTGGATAAATTTAATGTGGAGACAGCTGGACTTCCACCTATCTCCTAACAGTTGTCAAGTGTGTTCCTTCCCCCCACATTTCTGAGCCCTTGTGACCTGGCCACTGAGTTAATTGTGTGTGAAAAAATTGCCGTTCAGAGGTAAAACAATTCAACAAAACACAGCTTACCGGGTGACGGATGGATGCTACAAGATTTTTAAAAGTGTCTTGTGGTATCTGGTATCAACACATTACCAGCAGATCCTTTAACTCTTGTAAGTTACGTGCTTGATCAGCAAAGTACGAGTCCTTAGTTATTCAGAAAAGAATGACAAGGAAATAAATTTCTAGCCCGAATTGGATTTGGATGTTTTACTCTGAATAAACTTTTTTTGCATAAAATGACTAGGCTGTATAATTCTATATATGTTCTTTAACGTTCACAGGTCATACCCTGTGAATGTTGGGATGGGACATTAAGCCCGGCACACGGTGCCATGGCTTAACGTCCCATCCGACGGATGGTGGCCTTTTCAAGCTCTTCGGTGAACCCTACTGACTGTGGGCAGGGCGGGGAGCTTTGTGGAGATAAATTTCGACGCTTTCCTAGTTGGGACTCAAACCTGGGAACTGCAGATTATGAGCCTGGCCCTTTGGTCTGGCGCGCTACCTATTCAGCCACCCCCTCATTTCCGCACGGTAAAATGTTCTTGCACAATGCATTCAGCATCTTGTAAGTTCCATGCCCCCGACGAATTTGGGCTGTTCTGAAGGCCAAAGGAGGCACACACGCTACTAGGTAGGCGTACCTAATAAAATGGCATCTCAGTGTATAAAGCATAAGTTTTGGGAATGTAAAAAACATTACATACCTAACAAGCTTGTCTAGAAAATACACTGCTGGCCATTAAAAGTGCAACACCAGGAAAGACAAGAGATATCAAAGCCATATTTAGTGAATACATAGCTTATGTTACAAGGATCAAATGATTACAAATACAACTCGGTTAGACTTGTGGAGCAGCAATAACCATTGCTACACGGTCCGGCATTGAGAGGATGAGATGTTGGATGTGTGTTTGGGGAATATCAAGTCCATGCAGTTTCGACACATAGCCGAAATTCATCTGTTGTAGCAGCTGCTGGTGTTTGGTGTGCTAGTCGTTGTGAGATCATGGACCAGACATGTTCAATTAGGGACAGATCTGGTGAATGCGCAGGCCAAGGCAGAAGTGCCGCATGGTGACTATCCAGGAATTGTTGGACGATGCATGCCACATGTGGTCAGCATTGTCCTGTTGGTAAATGGCACCAGAGAGCCCCTGAAGATAAGGTACAACCACAGGCTCCAAAACCTCAGTGATGTAACGTTGGCTGTTCAAAGTGCTGATAATGCGTACAAGGTGTGTGCATGAGTGGAATCCAATGGCACCCCATACCATAACACCAGGAGCCAGACTTATATGGCACTGCATCATGCATGTCTCACTGAGCCTGTCGCCACGGTACCACCAGATATGGTTTCATCCATTCAGGTGCTGCATACTGAAGCAGGATTAATCTGAAAAGATGATGCGATGCCATTCGCACATCCATGTGCGACGTTCTTGGCACCATTGCAGTTGCATATGCCTGTGTTGTAGAATCAATGGTAGTCGAAGCAATGGCCACTTAGCAAAGATGCCCTGATGCTGCACATGACGCCGAACTGTACGTGTGGACACTGATTGATGTGCAACACACCCTAACTGTTGAGCTAAGGTGTTTGATGTGGCTGTATGATCATTGAAAGCTATGCACATGAGATATCTGTTCTCTCATTCGTTTGTGTGACAGGGCCATTGAGATTCCTTATGTTGGTGAGTTCGTTCCTCCTCTACCCACTGACACCATATTCTCATCACTGTGGCAGCATTCCGTCCAACACGAGCACTGATGTCTTGGTACAATAATCTGCTTTCCCATAATCCCACAATTCTCCCTTGATCAAAGTCGGAAACCTGATTGTATGGATGCCATGTTCTTCAACAGGAGAACCTTTACCTTGAACCTTTAGTGCACTAGAACTGCAAGCAAAAACAATTCCAGTGCTTTACACCAGCTCTTTGTAATCTCCTCTTATACCACTTCCAGGGGGCATTACTGTTACACATGATGTGCATATGTGCTGCACTTTGAATCATTTACATGTTCTACCATGGGCTACCCATCTTGCATATTTCAGGACAATCTGATGAGTTCTTCCTGGTGTTGCACTTTTAATGGCCAGCAGTGTAGTATCCATTGATTATGGATGATCAATATTTTGGTGTAATTTTCAGTTTTATGTCTCAAATATAATGTAGTGCCTCTTAATTTTTTTTGGTTCATTTATTAATTATCTACCAAGTTTATATTTAAATTTTAATAATCTTTTTTTTTCTGGGGGGGCAGTAGTGTTTGGGGGAAATCAGGGCAAAGTTTAAAAGCTTCTTTTTCTTAGCAATCATGTAATTTTTCTAATATTTTTCGAACATAGCAAAAAGCATCATACATGTATGTTTAAATTTTTCATTTTATTTGCAGAATATAACAGATTCGAAGCTAAAATCCACGATTTAAGAGAACAAATGTTAAATACATCAGGAAGTTTACGTACATCTCAAAAACGGTCATTATATGTGAGGTAATTATGTTTTCTTAAGCAGTTTCTTAATATTTAAATTTTTGTGACTAAGAATACATAGCAAATTACTAACCAGAAAATGTGTGTTTCTGTTTCATGTGAAAGAAGATACAGATATCTTCTGATCTAGATTATAGTTTCATTCCCAAGATTCAAAAGATTTTAACTACTAACAATAACTTAGTAAAATATTCAGGTAGCAAATTCATTTACAATCACTTTTCTGCATGGCATTCTTATTTTTTTATTAATATGTTTATTAGCATCTTGGACTTCCTTGCTTGATAGTATGAGAATAATATGAATAATGTAATGAAACAGCTAACTCCTCCTACTGATAAAAGGGACCCAGGTTTGAATTCTAGATATGGGCATGGATGTTTCTTTTTTGTGTTACTCTTTCTGCTGAGGTCTCACTTTCCTTACATAACTTTTCTGTTGTGTATTATACTGACAGGCTCTTATCAAACCTCTGTGGCAAGCAGCTGCTTAAGGGGCAATTATATTTTCCTTTGTGACATTTGATGCTCATTTATAAAGCTTGAGTATCCTATTTAATGACACTTTTTAATTCTTATTTTTTTTCTCAAAAAATTTATTTTTCAGTTACTTTTGTTACTAGTTTGATTTTGCTGCCTTAGTAATTGAATTAACCTTAATATCATTTATGTTAGTGATTTACATACAAATCCTCTTTTATGGTGTTAGCCAAATATTTTTCAGTTCTTTTTCACTAAAAATTTAAGAGGGGAAACTAGGAGTTTGATATTTGTTTATGTCAACATTTGTGCGAAATTACATTAACATGAAAATAAATAAAATAAAAAAATGCATAAGAAAACATACTATTCTACAGGTATCCCCTGACATATGGGAAATATGTCAGGGGATACCTGTAGAATAGTATGTTTATTTTTCAGTTACTTTTGTTACTAGTTTGATTTTGCTGCCTTAGTAATTGAATTAACCTTAATATCATTTATGTTAGTGATTTACATACAAATCCTCTTTTATGGTGTTAGCCAAATATTTTTCAGTTCTTTTTCACTAAAAATTTAAGAGGGGAAACTAGGAGTTTGATATTTGTTTATGTCAACATTTGTGCGAAATTACATTAACATGAAAATAAATAAAATAAAAAAATGCATAAGAAAACATACTATTCTACAGGTATCCCCTGACATATGGGAAATATGTCAGGGGATACCTGTAGAATAGTATGTTTTCTTATACATTTTTTTATTTTATTTATTTTTGTAAGTATGGCTACAGTGAATTGTAAAAAAAAAACCATCTATTGTTCAAAGCTATCCAATTAATCTCTTTCACCAAACCTTATCATGAATCTTGTAGTTATAATCTGGCCGCTTATTCCATTTTGCAGCAAAACATATCACTCAATGATAAAGTAACTCAAATACTAAAAATTTCGTTACTTGACCTAATAATTCCCACTTAAATTTCCTGTTATTTTATGCTTTTAGGGCACTTTTTGATTATGATCCATCTAAGGATAGTGGATTGCCAAGTCGTGGTCTTCCTTTCTGTTTTGGAGATGTTCTTCATGTAATCAATGCCAGTGATGATGAATGGTGGCAAGCAAGGAAGATCCTGCCTGATGGTGAGGAAGAAGGAATGGGTATCATACCAAGCAAAAGAAGGTAATTTGGGCAAACTAATGTGACAAATCCTTATTTTTGCTAATGTTTTTATTTAATGAAACTGTAAAATAGACAAAAATGATTTGTGTAAAAAAAATCTGTACTGTTTCTTCAGTTACTTATGTGTAATTATATCTGAATATTATTGTTTGTGGGTTAAGTTCTCACTATTGCTGAAAATCAATTTTTTTTATCAAATTCTTCAATTGTTTAAGGCAATGTGCAAGTTACTGTTGTTGAATTTCTTACTGCTATATGCTTCTATATATTCTGCTGCTAATGCTGTTTCTGCATATTTCAACATCACGTCATTCTGTGGACAATTGTGCTGTCCCATTCTCAAGCAACAGATAATGTCATAAGCACCTCCCAATCATTGAATCAAAGTCTTCCATTAACTGGAATTAAACTACACTAGAATAGCTCAATATTAAAAGCATCAGGAGTTGTGAGTTCAATTCCCTCCCACCTAAACTCGGTTTTTTCAGCTAACTTTTTAGTTATGGTTATATGGAAGCTTTTCTAATTATTTAGCTACCAAATAAACTTTTCCTCTTTGGTTTTCAATCTTCTAAGTTTTATTCATTCTGTATTTAAAAGTTAATTTATATTTCCTTAAACTGACAGGCTCCTGTCAGACCTCTGTGGCAAGCAGCTGCTTGAGGGGGTATTTATTTTTTTATTAAGCATCAAATATAGATATATATATGGTCTTTTTGTGCTTGTTGAATAATCAAATTATTGGCTAAGCAAATGAGAATTCATTGGAGTTCTTGGTGTTTCCTCAAATTTAGGAAGTTCAAGTTTAAATCATTAGTCTGCAGTTGGCGATGAAGACAAGGTGGAAGGAGTAGCATTTGAATTTATTTTAAACGAATCATTTCTAAAACAAGCGATGATGTATGTCTGCTTCTGTATGCCTCAAGAACTAGTAGATTTGAGTGTGCTAAAACATCGCTCTTGATATCTTTCTAACATTCAACCTTGAACATTTTTTTTTCAATGAACTCCATTAAAAAACTTAAACAAGTTGGCAGACGATAGCTTGAAAACACTTGCAATTCAAATGCTCTAAATTTCAATAAGTTAGCCAAGAAGACTCAAACTCAAAAATTACCTAATGAATAGTAGTTTTTATTTTTTTTTAAATTTAGTTTTATTCCATATCCTTGAATATATCTATTTTAAAATTATATGTTATGATTTTGTTTTTCTTAAGAAAATGGTTTGCAGTTCTGATTTTTTTTTTTACTATGGCTCTTGATCCAATAAAGGTTTTTGACCCCTAGCTTATTGCTTTGTGAGAAGACCTGGTCCTTATTTTTAAGTGCATGATTTTGTGTGCACATTAGCAAACTGCCTTCTCTGGAAATGTAATAAGTATGTAATATATATTGTAGCATCTTCCCATGAACTCTCATGTTCCATCTTAATATCATCAAAGGAATTGATATCTATAAACTGTGGTTTGGGGTTTTAATTCTGTTATCGACTCATTTGTTAAAATCTCTTTATATAAATGTTTTAATAACAAAATTAAGTAGAGCTTCACAATGCAGTAATTAAAATTATATTAATATCTTTAATTTTCTGATACTGTTAAACATTTTAAAGCACTTTTCAATATCTTTTGATACTTGGTAGCATAGAATAAAATATCTATGCTACCTAGTATCAAAAGTAATGAATGAGATTTAACATACTCTAAATTTCTGATTTAGATTATGCTGATGATTTAGCCCTTTTGGCAAATGATGTTGACGAGATGAACTCTTTCATTTGAGCTGTTGATGAAACTGGTAGTAGAGTAGGTTTGGTTATAAACAGAGAAAACTAAAGTGATGAAAAATGGTCAGATAGGCTGCGATTCAGTTAGTCTGAATAGTTGCAGTCTTGAGCAGGTGTCACAGTTTAATTTTCTTGGGAGCTATGTAACAGAAACTGGCAATGTGCTGTATGAGATTAACAGACAAATAGGGATTGCTGCCGGGACTTTTAAGAATCTATGGAGAGTGTGGAGAAATAGGCATATACACCTAAAGACTAAAATTAGACTGTATAATAGTTTGGTTCTTTCTAGGCTTGTCCTGGTTCCTCATACAACATACAAATGTTTACACAAGGACATATCCCACTGGTCATAGTAGTCGGGTACTCTAGCCAATAGACCAGGTAGGGTGTAATGGTTAAAGTAGTTTAGATTTTGTTTAAATAAACCTGAATTTTGAGTTATATAATAAAATGAAAATTACCTTTTTTACAAGTGTGCCACAGTAAATGGACTATTTCAGAAGTGTGCTGCCAAGAGATAGATTGAGAAACACCTGTAAAAGCTGCCAAATTTTATAACAAAATGTAGCATACTTGTTTGATGATACACAATTTACTAAAACACATATATAAAACAATTATCACATTTCAAAATCTCTTAAGAGTTCATCAGATATTAATATTCATTGATGCAAATTAAAAAAAAATGAGTTTAAAGTACTAATATAATATCAGTTGCTATCCATGGGGCATTTTCTGGATGTCTTGCCACATGCATTTGATATATGATGTTTTATATTCACTACTGTTGTCACACAAGATTTAGCAACAATAGTGAGTATATGTCAAATGCATGCTGTAAGACACTGGCCACGTGAATAACAATTGATATTATATTAGAACTTTAAACTCAAATTCTCTTCATAATTTTGATTATTGTGTGTTAAATTCTGATGACAAACTCTTAGGCAAAATTGCAGTTGTTTTATACTTGTATTTTAGTAATTTGCAGTTGTTCAAACAAGCAAGTTATGTTTTGTTATAAAAATTGACATCTTTCAGACCATTATCATTTTGTAGACAATTTAATCATTGAAGAAATTTAGTTACTGAAGGATGACTTTTGTGAATTTTATTAAGAACTTCTTCAACACCTAATTCATTATGTGCTATTTAATCAATGGAGGATTATCAAAAACTCCCACTATTGAGAACTTTATCAGTATCATAGGTGTTTTATATTCATATCTGAGCCTTCTTCAAATGTCAGACAAGTTTTCTGCAAGTATATCATAATTCAGCATACTTCTTTTCACCTCCACAAAATGTCGTGAGTGCTATCATACGTAATATACCAGTTTAAGAAGAAAATCATGTCTATATAATTTTGAATGATGGCTTAATCCATTGCTGAGATTAAGCCAGGAATAGGCATTAGAGATGAGTTTAGGCTTCATTTTTCAAGCTTGCACTGCCTGAGCCCAATTTAGGAAGGAGGGAGGCGGATTTCTTTGGCACATCATGACTTATATGCAGAAATGCATGTTGCTAATAATTTTATTCTTATAGAATTATAATCATTTTATGCAAAATTAATTGTTACTGCTATTTGTAATGAAAAATATTATGAATACTAGTAAAAACTGAAAGTTTGTAGGTAGTATATAAATGCAAAGTGCCATTCATTTATTAATCAGCATTTAATTCTGGATTTTCTGAAAATTAAGTATTTAACAAAAAAGACGATATGTTTTATTTTAATAAGACTTTTTTAGAGTCATGTAGTAAAACAATGTATAT
The DNA here is from genome assembly GCA_038380435.1 of Ryuthela nishihirai. Lineage (NCBI taxonomy): Eukaryota > Metazoa > Arthropoda > Arachnida > Araneae > Heptathelidae > Ryuthela > Ryuthela nishihirai. The sequence goes on along the minus strand of JAWZYU010000002.1, from coordinate 28,840,046 downwards.
AAATAATGAAATAAGCTCGACGTATTCCATATCAACTAATAAATCAGCACTTTAGCGTCGATTTAATTTTTTTAGAGGAAGAATTGTCTTACGACAAAGGAAAAATATACGAACCCACGACCTCCTGATATAACATGTCAGGTGCTCTGGACCACTGAGCTACCAGCCGCCGATCAAGATCTCCTCTAATTAGCGCTATGAACATTCCTTTTGTTTCATATAGGCGCTATTCAGGCAATTTAGCCACAAGCGGCATTTATATTTTCCAATAGACGGAAGCATGTATTACAAGTATGCAGATAATAAATAATGAAAGAAGCTCGACGTATTCCATATCAACTAATAAATCAGCACTTTAACGTCGATTTCAATTTTACAGGAAAAATTGTCTTGAGCCGGGTAGGATACGAACCCACGACCTCCTGATAACATGTAAGACAATTTTTCCCCTAAAATTTAAATCGACGCTAAAGTGCTGATTTATTAGTTAATAAAAAATGTATCTGGCAACAATAATAAAAATTTATTTAAAAAAAAAACTTATAGACAAAAATGATTACAATGCACATGAATAGAATGACTATATATTTCTGAATAACAAAAAAAATTTTTTTGGTTTTAAGTAAATATTTTTCTCGTTTTGTAATTTTTTTCTCGGTACCATACTTTGAGAAAATTCCAGGTTTTTAGCCAATTGTGTCAACAAGTCAACTTTAGAATTTTTTTTAAAAATAACCAATCAGCGGAAATAGGTCATGTTATATGCGAAATTAAACAGAATTTAATTACGAATTTTATGAAAATAAATAATATAAATAACTTTGCAAGCATATTGATTTTAATAAGCCTTTTTTAATGTGATATGGTGAAAAAAAAATCGCACTATGCAATTAAGGCTTCATTTTGGAAAACCTGTTGAATAAAACTAGTTAAATTATACATTTATTTAAAGGAAATTTCCTCCCGAATAATATAATATTCACCTGAAATATGATTTTTATTTCTTTTAATGATTCTTTTTAGTATCATATATTTTAAACACGTTTAGTGTTATACAATGTGACTTGGCCTTCTCACATTCACAGGACTTTCTGAACTGGTTATGAAAACTTCTTTGGCTGCTTTTTTTTACTAAACATTATGAATTTTTTCTTTGAGTGTTGAAGTTTGGCGATCTTGGCTAAGTGCAGAAAGGTTTGTGCACCAAGAACTAGCCCTTCGCGAAATTGTCCTCCCAAATGATGGCCGATTTCCGTAGCCAGGAAGTCTATTTGCTTCCGTATCGAAGACATTCAATTTCAGAAAACGGTACAAGCTCAAAGTTTTTTATTAAAAAAACAAGAAATAATAGAAAAATTACATATAACCTAAATGAGATTAATAAATAATATATTTTCAACAACTTTTAAGCCGGCTTCCGATCTAGCCAACCCGAAAAGATATATCAGTAATTGATAAATTAGCCGATCTAAAAATAGCTAACTAGCGGAAATAAAACTACAGAAATCAATTTTTTTAATAATTAATTTGCTTCCATATCCAAGACTTCATTTATTTTCAGAAAATGATACTAGATCAAAGTTTTACTGGAAAAGTAATAAATAATAAAATAAAAATTAGCATATAGTTAATGCGATGTTAAAATATCCACAGCCACAAGTTGTAGGCCGGCCATACGATATAACATAACTATGAAAAAAATCAATACTTATCGATCAGCCAAAAGATCGCTAATTTCCGAAAATAAATCTACTGAAATGAAAGCTTAAAGATGAGGTTTAAATATAAAAAAAATACTAACTTGACACAGAGTATCAAATATGCTGAACCAAATATGTAAACAACACATAGCACAAGCAACGGAGATCGCACCAACCATCTGTGTCTTGTTTGCCTCAGTGAAGCATAACTAATTAAATGCAGGTGCAACCAGAATTTCTAAGAAGGACGTGTTTACTTTAGTTTCGATTTGAAGGCAGGAAAGATGCATAGAATGCTGGGAAAAAAATGATAAAAATAACTTGGGAATGCTGACTAGGTTTTTGACAGAAAAGAGTGTGAAACGGGGGAAAAAATGGCGGTACGTATTTTGTAATTACTTCCAAAATCAATCATTTTTAAAAATAGCATTTTTTGTTAATTTTTAAGAGATTTACGAAAATTTAGGGAAAAACTTGTTGATAATAGCTTAAATCAGACGGTTGCTTCAACAAATAGGAACGTTAACAAGCAAATCGGCAGTACCGTTTAGTGCTTCTAAAAATTGGCAGTCAGATGGCTTTATAAAATTATTTATATTGTAGTTTAGTAAAATATACATCAAATTAAGAAACAAAATATTATTTTTGAAGCCTGAATTATATATAAATTATAACGGCAAATTTTATTTTTAAAAAATCGATATATTTTTGTTGTACTAAGACCGTATGCATACGGCATCGACACTCGCAACTTAATTCTCCGTAAGTGTACATTACACGTACGGGCTAGGTCCTGGAAGGGTTTATTTGGCATACAACATGCCATAATTCTTTTCATTAGTTATTTGGCAAAAAAGTTCTAAAGTTAAAGTTTTTTTTTGGCTGAGCATAGGCAGAAAATAACTTGTCCCCTGGATAGAAACCTGTTTTTCAGCCTGGGCCCTGGAAGGGTTAAAGATACAGAAAGTATATTTTTAATTAACTGAAACTGTGGGAATGCTAAAGTAAGTTTTGGTTCTGAAATGATTTGTTTCATATGCAGTGGTTTGAATTGGCCTTGCTTTACCCGTAAGAAACATTTTAAAAAGTAATTTATTATTCATATTATAATAAGTATAAATTAAGATTTTTTTTATAAAGATAATCTTTTTGCTATTAATGAAAATTTTGGTAAAATCCCATTTTTAGGTGCAATTTTTTCATGAAACATTCTATGGAATCCAAAAGGGAATTCTGGGGATTTTCTAGTGCACAAACTGATATTTCTCAGAGTTTTGAAAAATCGTAATTTATTAGTAGTAAAATATTTTTGTACCAAAAGTGAGCAATATACTGATTATTGAAAATTGAATAGAAATAAATAATTGTTTGAAGTAAATCTCTGTGTGTGTATATATATTTATGTAGAATTAAACGCCCTTTCTTTTAAGATATAACATGTCACATTCTGCTCACTAGGTACTTTAAAATGAGGTTCAAATCCAATTAGTACACTTCACTTTTTTTTTGTGAAATATTTTCTGAAAAATTGCAATTATAAATTTTCCCTTTTTTTATCATTTTACATGACCTATTTCGATATTTGTTCTTTCAGAATAAGGTTTTTAATTTGTTCTTTTTTTTAAACCTGGCACTTTTGGGGGTTAAAAACAGGACTGTTTCTCATTTTCATCTGCATGCATAAATTTATGTAACTTTTTTTCTGTTCATTTTTGCTGAATGCTGTGTTCGTGTATGTTCATTAATTGCTTTAAACTGTAGGGTTGAAAGGCGAGAAAAAGCAAGGTTAAAATCTGTCAAGTTTCAAGGAAGGAGTAGTTTTTCAGATGGAAAGGTAATGAATAAGATAAATTTAAAAGAAATTAGATTTTTAGTTTTTATAATTTATGACTCTGCAATTACCTTAAGTTAAAATATTACTGTATAACATAGTCTTGGAATTGCTGTATCTAATTTTAATTTTTGAAGTTTATTGCTGATAACATTTTTTAAGTTGGTTAAATAGTTTTTAAGAAAACTAGTCATATTCGCAAAGCAATTCTTTGTTATAATGTGTTCCTTAACATTGCAAAAGAATGGTACATTTATGAAGAAAATGTGTACTTAAATATAGGTTAATTTCAAAGTAGCTTTACAACTTCAAGATTGTTTGTCACACAAAAAGAAAACAAATGGCAGTGAATAGAAATATATGAAGTTTGGTTTTCGTTAGTTCACAGTAGTTGTGTTCAAGGGAAGTACTACTGTAAGAAAACAAAAATTGCAGGTTATACGTGTGCAGAGAAAGCATGATGTGTCTTATGATATGAGGAAACTCGTTAATGCAACTGCTGCCTAAGGTTTTTTTCTGCGGAATTTCATCAAAGATGCAGTTTATCATCTGTTGTTATTGCAGTTCATCAATAACTTGAAGGACAGTATTACTATCATTATTGACCAAGTAACTTTTGGTGTACCATGAGTGGGATGAATTTTAATTTCATTGTTATATCTGCCACTTTACCTCTGGTGCCATAGGGGTGGGGGTGGCTCAGTCGTAGCACGCCAGGCTCGTAATCTGTAGTTCCCAGGTTCGAGTCCCAGCTGGGTCAGCGTTGAGATTTATCTCCGCAAAATTTCACGCCCTGCCCACGGTCAGTAGGGGACACCGATGGGCTTGAAAAGGTCGCCGCCCGTCGGATGGGACGTTAAGCCGTGGCCCCGTGTGTAGGAGAGCCATACCCTGTGCACGTTAAAGAACACGCTGGATGGCCTTGACGGGAGGCCACCATCTGTCTCCCAACAGCTGTTCCAGTGGGTCCTCTCCCCCAACTTTCTCTGAGCCTTCGGGTTCCATGTGACTTGGCCATTTAGCCCATGGTGTGCAGAAAAGTGCTGCTCAGAGGTAAAACATCCCATCTCTGGTGCCATAAAACCCCAAACAACCAAACAACTTCACCTCTGGCACCATAATGATAATCTGTAAATTTATTTCTCTTCACTGCCAAGTTTACATTTCATGTGACAAATGATAAATGATAACAAATGATTATTAATATCTTTGGTTATAAAACTACTTCATAATTACCCTGTCTGCTAATATTATACTGCTAATATTTAATCCATCTTATCAATATTAGTACAGTGGAAAAATAGAAGTGCATTGCAACAAACTCATTTTTTGAATCTTGTGTATTGTGAGATTCTTGAATCTCACATTTTTAAGTTCATAAATAATATGGTTCAACCATTGTTAAATGGTAATATCACTAATATTGATTTAAAAAATTCTGTAATATCCACTTCTTTATTGAATCATATCAGGAAGTTTTTCCTTTACTCTTCTGTTATAGTTCATTCTAGTAGAGTTTTAATCATGGTGCCAGGTCCTGCTGTAAATTATTGCATTTATCTGCTCAAAAGTTGAAGCAAAATTTTGAAATGTGATGCCAGTCAAGGGGTGACATATCACTAAATAATAATAATATCCTCTTTATCTTGCTTTCCTTTTAGATAATGAGACTTAAGTTATTGAATTCAAATGTAATTCTTCACTGGGAAAATAAAAGCTACATGTGTGTTCGCATAATATATATTTGGTGTAAGAATAAAATAAACCTTGCATATTATGCCACTGAAAAGCCAAATTCATATCTTTGCGACTTCAAAATATTTATGAAATGTGTCATCAGAGAGGATGTTTACTATTTCAAAACTACATAATTTTTCTTAAACTGCCTAAAGCCTTTAATTTTCAAAATGAAATGCTCTTTCATTTGGTATCTAACATAACCTCTGTGTATCTGTTAGTTACTGCAAAAGAAAGTTCTAAAATTCAGTTGTTTTTCTGAACTGAATAAAGTTAAAATTTATCTTGATTTTATGCATTGTGAGAAACATACACTTTTAGGCTTAATATTTATTTGGCATTTAGAGATGAAAGCTGATATGTTTAAGAAAAGTTCCCTCATAAGAATTTCCTCTAGTATTTATGGAGACTTAATGTAATGAATCTTTACACTAACTTCTGAGTGGTTAGTGCACTTGGCTACTGATCTAAGGGACCTGGGTTCGAGCCCCGGGTAAGGCATGGCTGTTTGTGTCATTTTTCTGCTGAGGGCCTGCCATCCTCTCAACCTTCTACTGTGGCATATAAACTGACAGGCTCCTGCCAGACCTCTGTGGCAAGCAGCTGCTTGAGGGGGTATTTATTATTATTTATTTATAAAAATTACATTTATGAATGGTTGAATATGAAAGAAATATTATTTATGCTTTTATTAGTTTTGCAGAAAATTAATGTAATGCAAAATAATGCTCCTAAATAATCCAGTTTATAATTCTGCAAATACAAAGTAAATATTATTAAAAATTATTTTAATTTGAATAGATAGAAAAATTTCTCTAGTGATATATATTTTTTAATGTTTTGGAAGCTAGGGTTTGAACATGATTTTACATTGATACAATATGGAAGTTCAGTTCACAACATGGAAGTGTTTTAATTTTTTCACTTGTGTACATATACATTTTAAAATGTGTATGTGTACATTTTTTAATGAACAGTAACAGAGTAAAAACTTATTAATTAGAATACTGAAAATTTTTACTTGTAAATTGAATATTTCATGACATATTTTTGTTGTGTAAGGAAATGTTGTAGCTATCAATAGAAGATATTAATTTTAGAGTTACACATCAACTGATGAATATATAGCTACTACCATTTGTAGCAGTATCCACCATTCTAACTAAAGATTATTACTCTCTAGTCTGGATTAAGACCATAATGAAAGCTAGCTAGTGTCATTTGCTGATTAAAAGCCTGATAGACACTAGGGAATAATTAGTTGTGGACATTTTAATTCAATAATAGTGAAGATTAATAGTGGCTGCAAAAAAGCAGAGTTAAGGTACTTTTTATAAACTATTCTTTTATGTCAACTTTCATTATCTTGAGAACTATTTGGAAGGGTAATTTCATTGTGAACATGCCAGCCTGCAAAGTAATGAATCTCCTTATAAGTTGTAGAGCTCAAGAATTCGTATTTAATAAATTTTTGTGGAAATTTTTTTTACGAAAACATCTATTAATTATTTATTTAAACATTTTATTTTTTATTTTTAGACATTTAAACATCTACCAGTAACACTGAGATTGTCTATTATTGTTTTAATCCATATTTAATGTTTAAGTTTTCGAGGAATATAGTGTATTGAAACTCGTAGCTTATTTTTTTAATTAAAAATCTTAAATCTTGTTTAATAACAATATTATTACAATTGTATAATGCATTACATCAGTTTCATGTTGTATGCATTCATTTCAGAATACATTGGAAAGGAAGAAGAAAAATTTTTCATTTTCTCGAAAATTTCCATTTATGAAGAGTAAAGAAAATAGTGGAGATGACAGTGATAATGAACGTGAGCCCTTATTTTATCATTTTTATTAAATAGCTGAAATCTATTTTAAGTATATTATCTAACAGTTTTAATATAACTGCTATGCATTATTGTCATGCAGGAAATACTTTATTCTTTTTAAAAGTTAGTATACTTAAAATCCCTTTTTGAAAATAATAGTTTCTTTAATTAGCTTACTGGATAAAATTTAATAAATGTTTCTAATGAAATATGAAATGGAGAAATAATATACGCCATATATAAATTCTGGTTTCTCAAAAGTAAATATATTCACAAAATTTGCTTATTTGACACTTACGTCTCGCAGATAAAAATATTTCTATACAAAGTAACAAACTTCAGCCTCTTTTAGCACAGATTTATGAACCTAATGGAAATGCTGAATTAAATAACCACATTCTTTTGAATAACACAAAGAGTCAGTTTGTAAGAAGTGTAGTTTGATTTAATCTTTTCAGTGTCCCCATCATCATTATTAATTACGAAATCACAGAGCAGAATCGGATATATGAGATTTCAATATTTTTAGAAACTAAAATACTCAGTTTATGTACATACAGAATTCTCAAGTAGCAATGGGCTATGAAGGTCCAACCAGACTGTGCAATTTAATTCTCAAACATGTCTGTCATGAGCTACAGCTGCTGCATCTGGGCACTGTAGACCAAATCTAATGAGGTCCTGTTTAACATTGTCTCCCCACCACATCTTAGGTTTCCCTCTCTGAGGCGTCTAGGCACACTGTTCACATCCTATTCTCTAATCTGTAGTTATGCATATGGGTAACATGCCCAAACAAATGCAGTCTCTCTTTGCACAATATACTACTCAAAGGAGGTTGTTGACTCCTAACCTCATCATTACTTACAAAGTCAAACCACCTAATGCACAAGATACTGCATAAGCATTTAGAATCAAAGGCAGTAAGTTTCCTGTTATCTACTACCATAACTAACTTTAGAAAGGACTATAGCCCAGTTTTAGTCTTTAGCTGTATACACCTATTTCTACACACTCTCCATAGATTCTTAAAAGTTTATAATTCTGCCCTATTCATCTGTTTATCTCATGCCAAAAATCACCAGTATCTGTTACATAACTTCCAAGATAATTAAACTGAGACACCTCAAGAGTGGAACTATTAAGATTATCTGAACTACAGCCTACCTGACCAATATTAATCACTGTAGTTTTTTCTCTGTTTATCACCAAACCTACTCTACTACCAGTCTCATCAACAAATCTAATGAAAGAGTTCATCTTGTGAACATCATTTGCCAAAAGGGCTAAATCATCAGCATAATCTAAATAAGAAATTTTCAGATCTCTAGACCATTTAAGCCCAAAATCTTTCCCTTATATTGAATTCTTCATAATTATATAATCAATAACAACATTAAAATGAAAAGAAAACAAAATGCACCTTTGTCCAACACCAGAAACAATGCTAAACCATTATTACAAGCCTTATCAACTCTCACATATGACTCAGTATTATTATAGAGTGTCCATTATTTTAACTAACTTGTTGGGTATGCCATATGATCTAATGATCAACCATAAATTATGGTGATCAACAGAGTCAAAAGCTTTTTTAAAATCTACAAAGCTAGTAACCAAAGGTTTCTGAAATTCTAAACATTTCTCAAGCATCTGGCTGAGTGAAAATATTTGATCAATACATCCCCTACCACTTCTGAATCCACACTCTTCATCATGCAGTTGTTCATCAACCAAATTCTTAATTCTATTAAATATAATCATGTAAAGAACTTTACCTGGAACAGAAAGTGAACTAATTCCCAAAGAATTATCACAAGAACTGTGATAACTTTTTTTAAAAAACGGGGATAATAACTCTGGTAAAATCCTTAGGAACAATATTGTTATCATAAAAGATATTAAAAATTTTAGTCAGCCATATGATGACAGAACCATACCCAGCTCTAAGCATTTCAGTAGTAATTTCATCATTTGGGTATTTTCTTAATTTAAATTTAGAGATGGACAGAATTAAGTTTTAGGGCCAACAATAATGCCAGTAATACATCTGTGATCATTACAAGCAATGGGAGTAGAACTAATCATATTGTTTAGAACATCACTGAAATGCTCAGCCCACCTAGCCATGATGGAATCCTCATTTTCGAAACCTTACCATGTTTATTATTCACTCCCTGTTTATCTGTCTATTTCTTCCCACACAGAACATTAACTACCTGGTACAGCTTTCTGCTGTCTAGCTGCTTCCTCTGCTTTGTCAGCCAAGCTATCAGTCCAAAGATTCTTACCAGCTGTTGACTGGTCCTTTACATGTTTATTAAACTTTTTGTAATTTTTTTGTTAGTACTAGTAAGATTTTGATTAAGGTTATTCTTGCAGTTCTTTCTTTCAAAATTAGCTCCAGTGCCTTATCACTCAAATAACTTGGTCCTTTCTACCCAAAAGGGTACTGTTAATTTCAAGAAAAGCCTGTTTAAAATGGTCACATTCTTCTTCAACTTAATTAGTAAATAAACTATAGCCATCATAATGATTAAGTAACCTATCATGGTAAGCTTTGGCTATAACTGGTTCTTTCAGAAGTTCAGTGTTAAAGATAATTTTTTAACCCTAGCACAACACTTAAGTTTAAATTGCAAGATACTTTTAACAAGGTAATAGATCTGCTTTCAGCACCCCTATATAACCTAGTGTTCCTCACATATCTAATTCCTCACATATCTAACCCATTTCTTGTTAACATATATAATCAGTCATATTCTTATGTAATCCATCTGGTGAAATCCATGTGTATTTATATGTGTCACAGTGTAAGTTTTAAATGTTATTCTCAAACCATTAAGTGTATCTATGTAGGAGATGTTCCCCATTGCAGCTGTCAATACCAAAGGGATCTATCACTCCTCCCCATCTGTATCAGTACCAACTTTAGCATTGAAGTAGCCTAGAACAAGGGTAATATCTCTTTTCATGATTAAATTCAAAATATCCTTAGATTGTTCATAAAATCTATCTCATCCTCATTGGAGTCCTCTGTGGAGGCACAACAACAGATTACATTCAAGTCTGGATGCTTGTTTTAAATTTAGCTGTAAGAAACCTTTTCTTAAAGCACTCGTATCCTAGAAGAGCATCACTAGTGTGTGTTCTGATAAGCAAACCTATGCCTTTCCATCACCTCTCCCTGAAAAAAGAAGGGGTGGCTCAGTCGGTAGCACGCCAGGCTCGTAATCTGTAGTTCCCAGGTTCGAGTCCCAGCTGGGTCAGCGTTGAGATTTATCTCTGCAAAATTCCCTGCCCTGCCCACGGTCAGTAAGGGACACTGATGGGCTTGGAAAGGCCGCCGCCCGTCGGATGGGACGTTAAGCCGTGGCCCCGTGTGCGGGAGAGCCATATCCTGTGCACGTTAAAGAACACACTGGATGGCCTTGACGGGAGGCTACCATCTGTCTCCCAACAGCTGTTCCAATGGGTCCCCTCCCCCAACCTTCTCTGAGCCTTCGGGGTCCATGTGACCTGGCCATTTAACCCATGGTGTGCAAAAAAGTGCCGCTCAGAGGTAAAACAATCGAATCCAATCCTGAAAAAAGAAATTTTAGAGTCTGGCCTTTATCTGTTCTACTAGACTCTTGTGTGAGGACATCAAAGGAATAATCTCTGTGCAAAGTCCTCACATTCCCATTACCTGTGTAGAGAAAATGGTTAGTGGAATTTTTAAAGAAACTAACTAGGTTTATTGAGAGAAGTGCCAACAATATCAAATGGCCCCTAATTGCAGGCATGGTGCAAAGACCTGTTCCCTCAGTTAAACGACTACCAAATGAATGACTTTTCACCTGGTTTCAAAATTAATAACTTAATTATTAAAACATGCAAATTATGGCAGAGAAAAAACTGAAAAGTCATTAATTGGATGCATATGTGACTACTACTTGTGCTGACATTTTCAGTCTGATTTCTGTAAACATTAGATATATTGTTCTGTTAGTATTTATACTTACATAATTAAACTTTAATTTTTATTTCCATAGCTAAGTTTTGATTTTATTTCTATAGATTTATGTATTATCAGTATTTTGGAATACTGATAATACATAAATCTATCATCAGTATAAATCAATCATACATAATAATCATACATAAATCTATTATCAGTATAAAGAGGTAATCAAATTGGTTACCTCTTTGCCAGCTTTTTCTGACAAGGAAGTCTTACAGCTTGTTGCTGTAAGATTGCAAAAATATATATATTTTTAACATTGGTAAGTTTATTTTCATTATTTCTTTTCTGTGAATGAAAGAGGTCTTCGATATTGAAGCAAAAAAAAATATTACCTTGGCTTGGAAATCAGACTTCTTGCAATTGAAGGGGACTGATATATTTTTTGTAGGGCATATTACCCTCCTCCCTTAGAATTGCCCAATTAGTGTCTTAATCTTATTTCTGAAAAAATTATTCCAAAAAATAGTGGTAATTCTAATATCTGAATTTTAGTACTAGTTTTTTCCCCTCTTATAAGGTATGTGGAGGTATCTTGTCAAGTTTGCTTTTTAAATAAATTTAAGCCAGTTATTAAAGAAAGTTATTTTGCTTGAACACATCATGAACTTGGTAAACAATTTTATAGAACAAAGTGGTCAAATGATAAGTGCCTAAAAGATCAAGTAAAAAGCCTAAAGATAGCTATTTTTGATGTTCTTAATAGCATGTAATAATGTATGATTAATTAAATTGAAATAGCAATTGGCATATTAAAAAAAAATTATACCTGTGTTCAAATGCTTTTGTACATAACTCTAACAATCAGTTAACCTGCTTTTGTTTCATTATGAAATACTTAGAATGTATTTTAACATTTTAGGTGAAGGATCACCAACTAAAGGTCAGTACTAACTCCCTAACCTTGCTTTTTATTTTGCATCTAATATCAAAATAATACTCTTAACATTCTTGATCATGCTCTGAACTACCTTTTTTAATTTTTATCTACCTTTTCCAAAAAACGTTTCCTATGCCTCCCCCCCCCCCATTTAATAGTGGTTGAAAAGTGTTCTTCCAATCACACTTGTCTAGTTCTAGAACATGACCAGTGTGATAGCTGGTCATGTTCTAGAACTAGACAAGTGTGATAGTATCAGACAACCACTGCTTAAGACTTCTTGTGGTCTTAAATCACAAAGGGAATGATAGTAGTATAAGACATAGATGTTGAATATAAAGTTAATTTGTTGCTTAAAGTTAAGATATAGAAAAAATTTTATGCATTCGAATTTTTTGTCTGTGGAGTTCCCCTAACCCTAAAACTCCTATCCTGAAATTAGATTGCCTTCTAAAAATTACCTTATTTATAAAAAAAAGTTTTTTAAAAATGATGCTGCTTATGTAGTTAATCTATTAACTTTTTGTAGATATGCATTTTATTACTAATAGGATGGTATAATCAGTAAAGCACAATGCTTAATCAAAATTGAACCATTTTAAATTAGTATATAATTTTGCCTCATCATAAAATCAAATGACAGCTCATTGTGTTCAAAATTTTATTCTGATGCTGTCTCTTAGATACATGTAAAACTATTAATGAACTGAAATATTGTGAGCTAAGATAATTTTTTATTATTAGTTATTTTACTTACAAATCTCACTGAGTTAGACTCATTAGTATGCAAATAGTTTAAAATTTCTCAGAATTACCATATCTGATGTTTGAACCTTGGACATTAATAAGCAATTTTTCATGGTTTCTAATTAACTTAAGTCACATGTGCTTGTGGAATGAAGAATTTGCAACTAAAACTGTGTTGTTAAACTTTCATATTTTATATTTTTCTTTATAGCTTCATTTTTCTGTTGCTATTGTGCTTTGAATTGATTATTTAATGTTACAATATATTGATATTAAGAAGTTGAATGCATAAATCTTTATTATATGAAATAACTGCTATAGATATACTCATTGATAATAAATATAATATACCACCATTTAATGATACTAATTTGTTCCATAATAACATTAATTAAACAAAATGTTATGCAAATTCAGTTTTTCAATATAGATTAACTGAAACAAGTTTAATTCATTAAAAATATTTTACATGGCTTTTCATTACAGTTAACACATTTATATAGCTAAATAAACATATACACAGACAGTTCAATGTAAAAATGACTCGGGCCATTATTTAATAGAATTAAAATGCCCATTAAATGGAATCTTATCCAGAATCTTCCTCAAAGCAGAATTCATCAACGTCAACAGGATTTTTAGGGGTCAGAGTCCTAGGAGAGGTTCAAGGTCTTTTGAAGAAAGGTTTGATCAAAATATACATTTCTGCTATTCTGCCAAATGGTTAGCCTCACTGGAGGCTAATTTCACCATGATCTTACAACACCTTGAACAGAGTCAAACTGATAATGTAATGCAAACTATTTCATTCATTAGTTGTTTTGTAATAAGGCTCAGAGCATTATATTTTTAGAGGAAAAAAGAAACTTCGCACTGTAAAGGTTAATGTTTCAAAGATGTAGTTTTGATAACTCATTAAAGTTGCATGCAAATAGAAAAATGGAGGCTGACCAATCTCAAGCTAATATAGTCAGATGGCTGAATATGTCTTCAGTAATACATCATCACATGTATCTTGAGCATCAAGATACATGTGATGTTTCAATAGAAGACCAGTGCAAGGTCACCCAAGAACTATAACTTAAAGTGACCAGTATCTATCTTTAACTGCCAGGTGTCATAGAACACTTATAGTTCTCCAATTTCTTTGGAGCTTGCTTCTTCTACAGGAAGGGAATTTCAAAGTTAATAGTTTCCAGATGGCTTCAGACTATCCTTGTGGCATAGTGGTTAATGTGCTTTGCTATTGATCAAAGGAACATGAGTTTAAGCCCCAGATAAGATATGGATTTTTTTTTCTGTGTTGTCTTTCAGATGAGGTTTCACAAAAATATTTTTCTCTGGAATATTAAACTGGTAGGCTCTTGTGAGACCTGTTGCAAGCAGCTGCTTGAGGGATAATTTTAATTTAATATTATTTTCAGGAGAACCTGTGCAAGACAACCAGTGGTATGTTCCCCTTGAGAAGAGTCCATCTGAATTGATCTCAGTGTTCTAAACATGTATAATACCCAGGAATAGGGATAATTGTTCTCTTCAGAGTTGAGTCGAGATTCAGCTTACAGAATTATCCACGATGGGGTTTCATCTAGAGCAGCGGTTCTCAACCTTTTATGCTTCACAGTACCCCCTCGAAATGTGTATGTAACTGGTGTACCCCTTCTATAGATAGATAAAACTATAGTTATAGTATAACAATGGGAATAAAATAAAACATGTACATGCACATTAAATTTTGTATTCATAAATTACATATATCGATGAACACAAAAAATGGCATAAACAATTTAACTGATCTTATAAAATTATAAACATTTTATTGGTTAATTAACTTTTGAGCTCTCACGCTGTACCCCACGTTGAGAACCCCTAATCTAGAGAGGACATGGAACATAGTATTGTCCCTCATATTAAGAAAAGGGACCAATATGGTTTGTGTACACAACAACATCACAATGACCTCCATGTGTTTGCTGGAAGACCCTTGTCTGCCCAGAGTATCTGGATAAAATTTTGAAACCTTAGCTTCATCCATTACAGTGCAGTGGGCTTGCAGTTCATTTTAATGGATAATGCTAGCATATAGAGCTCACCTGATGGATCATTATTTTGAATGAGAGAGTACTGAATGTATGGAGTGACCTTAAAGATCTCCCAACATCAGTTCTATTGAGCATGCGTGGAATGCCTTGGTGAGATGATTGCCAATCTCAGTCCTCCTCCCAAGTCTATATGATTGTTGGATAGCTTTATGCACCAGTGGATTTTACTTTACTGCCTTCAAAATTTATTGGAGACGTTGATGACAGTAGAGGTGGCATTTCAAGTCCTACATTGAGGTCAGGAATTATTGCACCACTTATTAGTGTGTGTGTGTGGGGGGGGGGGGGGGCTGGCTAAATTGGCAGTCACCAGACTTCTTATCTGAAATTCACAGGTTTGAGTCCCATCTCGGCCAGCTTTGAAATTTATCTCTGCAAAACATCCCACCCTGCCCCTGGTCAGTAGAGGATGCCAATGGGCTTGTAAAGATCGCTGTCCATCAGATGGGACATAAAGTTGTGACCCTGTGTACTGGAGAACCATACCCTGTGCATTTTAAAGAACACATTGGATAGCCTTGATGGAAAGCTACCATCTGTCTCCTAACAGCTGTCCAGTACTACCTCTTTGCTAATACATCTGATGTTAGCAGACTTGATATTGGATATTACAATGTGAAGTTCACAGCTGGGTGTGTTTTGATGTAGAAAACACACTTCCTGTATGGTTATTATATACCAACGTAAAGACATCTATTACAGTTGTTGTTATTAATTTGTGGTGTTTGAAGAAACAACCATGTTGATAGTTGTTATAACATACTATTTAACTGTTGTTGCCTGCTAACAGGCAATGGGGCAGGAGTGGCTCAATTGTTAGTACACCAGGCTCATAATCTGTAGTTCCTAAATTCGAGTCTTGCCTGGGCCAATGTTGAGATTTATCTTACAGAACTCTTTTGCTGTCCTCAGTTAGTAGAGGACACCTATGGGCTTGGAAAAGCCACCATTCATCAGATGGGGCATTGAGTCATGAGCAGTGCACATTAAAGAACATGCTAAGATGACCTTGATGAGAGGCTACCATCTGCCTCCTAACAGCTGTCCAGTGGGTCCTCTTCCCCCAACCTTCTCTGATCTCTCAGAGGCCCTTGTGATGTGGCCATTTAGTCCATTGTGTGCAAAAAAGTGCCACTCAGAGGTTATAAACAACTCAACCCTTCCACACTTTCTATCATCATGACCTAGAACCATACAATTACTTATAAGATATGCATTAATATCCAAGTTTTTGAAAGTTTATTAACATGAAGTGAAATGTTGTTATATAGTTGTGAATGTAGAGAAAGAGTGTCACCATAGAAGCAAATCAAAAAGCTGATTAAATTGTGATCTCATCACATTTTTTGTTCTTTTAATTACATTTTCTGAAATATGGAATATTGTTTTATGTATTTGCTTTGTGTTATCTTTACAGAAGCTCCTAATATTTCTGCAAGTGACAGTGAAGCAGGTAGCATAAGTAAGTAACTAGTTATATGTAATTATTATTTAATAATATAATGTTATGTGTATACAGTTATTTAAGTAATACATCAGTTTGCAAGTAATCACTGTCTTCCATTACTATGGTTATTCACTAACATTGCTTTATTTTTAGTTTAATGTTTTCATCAGCAACTTATGTACAGGTCAGCTGTTCAAGAGTTGGGATGTTTACTTCAGGGTTTCTCTGAAGAAAGCTTTTTTTCACCACTTCCTCACATGTCATTAGTGATATACTATCAATCCACTTAATAAGGAATTTAAATACACAATTTAAAAAAAGACCTTCTTGCTCAGAAATTTAAATTAAAATTCTCTGTCATTGAGCAATATTTTTTTTTCTTTGCTTATTCTTCAAACTATTTGCATGTTAAAAGTTTATCTTAAAAATTTTATTGCTTAATACAGAAAACTTTATTTTAATATAGAATTTTTCTTGATTATCAGTCAATATAGTAACAGGGCCATTTTTCTCTTTGCACTGGATTCCAGATTTATTTTTCACCATTAATATTGATCACAGAATAGCAAACTATTTTGCTACCTGCTTGACTGACATCCTCTGCTCTTTTACAGCTATGATAGTATCTATCATTGGTTGTTTTGTGTTTTTAAAAAACAATGACCTGTTCCTTAGAACTTGAAATATCTCTAATACTTTAACTATAATCTTTTACTTTAATATAAAGTGAACAATAACATACATTATTTTAAATAACCCAACACTTTCAGTAATACTCCTGACTATTCTAACAACTACATGCTACAAAACAATGAATTGCCATTATGATTATACACAGCATAGTATTAGTTATGGTTACAGATAGAGGATGATGATAACTGAAAAATAAATTGGGAAACTTTCCAAACAGAGGGTTGTAACTTTATTCAATTTTAAAACTTATTAATTGTATCTGCTTTTCAATAAATTTCATTCATTCATTAATGGTGTCCATAAATTTTACATAACTGATAAACAATGAGTTACAGATAGAGGATGATGATAACTGAAAAATAAATTGGGAAACTTTCCGAACAGAGGGTTGTAACTTTATTCAATTTTAAAACTTATTAATTGTATCTGCTTTTCAATAAATTTCATTCATTCATTAATGGTGTCCATAAATTTTACATAACTGATAAACTGCTCTTTGTAGCCTGCACTCTTTGTCATGTTTTTGTACCTTTTTTTAATTATATTTCATCAGCTTTGCTGTTTTAGGTAACAATTAGCCCTTTTCAATTTGTCTCAATGCAAACAACATGGGAAAAGAAAAAAGAAACTTGAACATAGGAAGCATCAAGCCAGAAATGGGCATAGGGGACACAAAAATTAAAAGTGTCCATTACTGATAAATGATACATATTGATACCATTAAAATGATCATTTTTAATTTACATGGTTTTAGAAAAAGTACTTAAACAGGTTGTATCTCATCTGAAAATCCAGTAATGGATACTCCATGTCCATTACTGGGGAGTTTTGAAGTAAACACTACTTAAAACAGTTCTAATATATTAATTACAAGACCATGGACAAAACAAATCTTTAACTAATGATACATAGAATGAAAATGGTTTGATGTAACCTTACCCTAAAGGATGTAGTAAACCACCCCACCTTTTGTTTCATATTGGCACTCAGTTGTTGCTTGGGGCAGAGGTAGCTCAGTTAGTAGCACACCAGGCTTGTTATATGCAGTTCCTAGGTTCAAGTCTCGCCTGGGCCAGCATTGAGATTTATCTCTGCAAAGCTTTTCACCCTGACCAAGGATAGGGTGGTGAAAACATCTCTGCAAAGTTTTGCAGAGATGCTTTCACTGATGCATCACTGTTCTTCGGATGAGATGTTAAGCCATGGCTCTGTGTGTTAGAGTGTCGTACCTGTGCAAGTTAAAGAACACACACTGGATGGCTTTGATGGTAGGCTACCACTATCTCCCAACAGCTGTCCAGTGGGTCCCCCCCCCCCAAAAAAAAAAACTTTGAGCCTTCAGGGTCATTGTAACCTAGTCATTTAGCCCATTGTGTGCAAAAAATGCCACTCAGAGGTAAAACAACCCAATCCAGCTGTTGTTAGCTGTATGAACAATAGGAATATTTAGAGATATGTAGTGAGATTCTTAAATTTATGTCTGTGTTTGAGTCTCACACTAAGGTAATTCATATCAATCTCTTCAATCTGACTCTTATTCTACTAGTTTCTTTTTATGGGCACTCATTAGTGGTACAGTGTCCCTTAACCTTACCATGCATACCAGGCCTGAAAAACTTAACTGTACTCTGTGGCCAGGCTTTTTTTTTTGCCGCATTCAGTCAAAAGTGAACTTTTCTGCCAAATAACTAATGAAAAGAGTTATGGCATGTGGTATACCAAATTAATCGGCATTTATTTCTGGATTTTCTGAAAATAAAATAACAAAAAAGATACTAGTTTTGTTTTAATAGGGCTTTTATAGAGCCATGTAGTAAAAAAAAATGCATCTGGCAATGCAAATGAAATTTATTTTAAAAAATCCAATGAACAAAAATAATTATAATGCATATCAATAGAAAAGATATTTGTTTATGAATAAGAGGAAAATAATTTTTTTCATAATACTGTACTTTGAGAAAAGTTCAGGCTTTTCCATCAGCTATGACCAGTCAAATAAACAAGTCAACTTAAAAATTTTTGAGGTTAAAGAAATTATGAAATTAAAGAAAACTAAAATATTTTAAGCATTTTTAAAGAAAATTGCAAGGTTTTACTGTATTTTTTACATTTTAAATTCAGTAAAAATTTTAAGAAAATATGGCAAAATTTAATTTTCAAGTATTTCACTACCTTAATATATAGAATTCATAATATTTCTATCATTTCTCAAATCTTTTAATTTTTTCAAAATTATTTGGTCATTTATGCAAACAACATACAGTGTCATTTTGTTCTGATCAGCAAACTTAAAACTAAGGAAGTATTATTGCAAAAATTTATTTTGCTTTAAAATAAGATTATTTAAATAAAAAATGGATAAAGAACTGTGAAAAAATTAAATATTTCAAAGCAAATATAGTTTATTTTGACCACTAAAATTGAGATTGAACTCTTCCAGATTAATTTGCATTAGATACTGGCCAAAAAATTGAAATTTATGTCAATGGAAAAAGTTTGACTTAAAAATTACAAATTCTGAATCTGGTTGTTAAGTTATTTCAGTTTAATTAAAAATAGTTAGTATCCACAGGACTGTTTTCTGTGCCAAGGAAGTACTTTTTGCTCCCATATCCAAGACCTCGTTTTTCAGAAAACAATACATAAAGTTTTTTTTATTGAAAAACAAAGAAATAATAAAAGAAAAATTAACATAATGCGATGTTAAATCAAATATCCACTGCAACAAGTTGTAAGCTGGCCATCCAATGTAGCTTAACAGCAAAAAATTTATAATAATCGATGGACTGAAAAATCGGTAATTTACAGAAATAAATGTACAGAAATGAAAATGAAGGTTTAAATATAAAAGTATAAATACTAACTAGATAAATGATGAATTTATCCAAAGTATGTGAACAGTGCTTGTTATAAATATTCCACTTTATAGCCACTTGACTGCCGTACTTGCTATTAATGAACTAGGTCATGGCACCTGGCTGTCTGATCTCCCATAAAGCTGCTGGCAGTTTCACAATGACTAAGGCTCTAACAAGCTCTGGACTTGCTCTGGCTAACATTTTTGATTTGAATAGCAGGAACCACACATAGAATGCTGGTATATATGATAAAAAATAATTCTAGGAATACTGAAATAGGTTTAAGGCAGAAAATAGTGCAAAACAAGGAAGAAAACAAAATAAGGTACATACTTCACAATTACTTCCAAAATCTTCTGTTTTTAAAAAGTTTATTTTGTTAATTTTCAGGAGATTTTCAAAATTTTAAAGAAAAATTTACTGATAATAGTTCAAACCAAACTTGTGAGCTTAAATTTGGTTGTTGCTTCAGCTTAGAGTAACATTAACAAACAAATTGGCAATACCATATAGCACTTCTAAGAAATGGCTTCATGAAATTATATTTTAGTTTAATAAAATATGCATCAAATGAAAACAGAAAGTGCTATTTTTCAAGCTTGAATTATGTATTTTTATAAGAAATATGTAAGAAATATTTCAAACAGCAATTCCTATTTTTTTTAATCTAAGTTTTTTTTTTGTTGTATTAAAAACAAGCATAGACATTTTGGGCATCTCATTTTGAATTCTGTCAATATCTATGTTTGGGGACCTTGGAAAGGGTACTATACAGGGAAAGCTACAAACTGAGCCTCACACATCGTCAAACCGTGGCAGTCTTGTTACCGCAGGAATCGTAAGGAGGAAGTTGTCCTTGCTCGGCTCCGCTTAGGTCACTCGTTTTTAACCCACTCTTTTCTACTTAAGGCGGACGCAGTGCCTAAGTGCGAGTTTTGTGACACCGTTTTAACTGTGAAACATATTTTAATTCAGTGTCCAGCTTTTAACCTTGAACGTAAATTGTATTTTACTTTCCACAATTTTATGGCCGAGCCTCTTACACTCGGCCATCTTTTATCAGATGAATCGTTTTTAACTCCTGTTTTTGACTTTTTACGTTTTACTGGTTATTTTACACGTCTCTGATTTTTACTGTATTTTCTAGTTTTACTCTTGTTTGGAATTTTACATAGGTCCTATACACCCATTTTTATTGTTAACTTCTACTCTTGTTGTTTCTTTTTACACTTTTTACTTATCGATTTTGTGTCGTTTCGTTTGTGTTCTTTTTAACTTTGGTTGTGGGTTTCATGTCTTTTACCCTTTTTATCGTTTGTTTAGCGCAATATAGCCTTAGTTGCTATTGCGCCAAAAAACCCCAAACAACCAACCAACCAACCAACCAACTGAGCCTCACATAGACATGACATATCTAATTATCTTGTTTCTCCTCTGGCAACCAGACTCCATTACACACTGATAGGGATAGTGTATTATCATATAGTATTGCATGAAAATAATGAATTTATACTAATCTCGCCATATTCACTTAAACCAGATTTGACTCTATATTATGCTATTATTTGCTAGGTCATATTATATTTATTTGCTAGGTCAAAAATACTGGTATATTTAACTAAATTTCATTAATATTTGATTATTTTTTAAGTGCTATCTTTTTTTTCAGGAGGACCAGATGAGCCCATTCTATCCTATGAAGCTGTGTCACAGGAAGAAAGTATGTCAAATTTAAAAAATTTTAAATGGTTAATGTATATCGAATAATAAAGCTTTGACTTAGGATTCCTTCTCTCAGAATTAACTTGCATCTATAATAATAATTTTATTATTTGAGGTATTGGTATTGTTTTTCAGAATTACTTTTCTGTTCAGAAACTGAAATACTCCACTGCCAAACAGATTATTTCCTCTCATCTAACAGCCAATTTGCCACAATGATTGCACTAGATTTCAAAGAATCTGATTAATGCTTATATATATGTACAGAAAAATTTTAGGATCAATTAAATGAATATAAAGATGCAAATAAAAGTAGGTGCAGAAGTTGAAACAGTAAGCACTGTAAAGTTGAAACAGTAAGCACTGTAAAGTAATGCAATTAAAGTAGCAATGAATTTGATTGATAATAAAACATAAATTATTAGAGTTTATGGATATTAATCACATTCTTAATAATAATAATATATGTGAAATATTTAAAAAGTGTAAAATAAATAAGTACAAAAAAGATTGAAAAAATATATTTTTCACTCTTTCACAATTTTCTGTTTCTTTTAAAGCAAAAATATTGATTATTCAAGCATTGGAAGTTCCTTTGATCATTCCAGGCCTTTGAACAAACATCTTATAGCAAGTCCACTGACCACGACTCAGGCGTATAATTGAATACATAACTAAATTATGTAAATAAATAAAATATTTTGGAACTGTAAAAATAATTGCTGAATATAATAATATATAATCTATCCAAAACACTAAAGGTAAAAAATTGCATCTGTTAAATATAGTATGTATTTGTTTATTCATTAGGTTAAGTGAGATAAATGATTACAAACAGAAGCAGAAACATATAAGATATTGATCTTATGCCACTGAACTCTGTTTTTAAGATATGAAAACTATATAAATTTCATTTTAGTAATGGTCTTCTTTAATAGCTATCTTTTTTAATGTATGATTTAATACCTTTTATATTTTCCTACAGTAACTTATGCGAGGCCAGTGATAATTCTTGGTCCACTTAAGGACAGAATAAATGATGACCTAATCTCTGAGTATCCAGACAAATTTGGCAGCTGTGTCCCACGTAAGTTCTTTATTTTATAGTATATAGGTCACTGTGCAACTATATGTTGCTTGATTACCAACTAATTATTTGTTTATTAGCAATTAATATATACTATCAGATTTCTTGTTAAAATTCGACAGCCCTGAAAGGGGAAAAATAAAACTTACTTGAGTTCTGTTAGATATTCACACACAATAATCCTCCAGCAGTCATGGGCTTATGAAAGGTCCAACCAATCCATGCAATTTATGCAATTCTCCATAAATGTTAATCTTGAACTACTGCTGTTGCATTTGGCACTGCAGGTGTTCCAAAAAGGCACTTTTTGACATTGTTCACCCACTGCATTTTAGGTCTCACCCTTTTTATGAAACCTTTAGACACATTGTTCATCACTCTATTCACTAATTCTGTGGTTCTTGATGTGGGCAATATTGCCAAACCAATGAAGTCTCTTCCTAAGAAAAAGGATTCACTGGAAAGCTGTCTCCCAACAGCTGTTCCAGTGGGTCCCCTCCCCCAACCTTCTCTGAGCCTTCGGGGTCCATGTGACCTGGCCATTTAGCCCATGGTGTGCAAAAAAGTGCCGCTCAGAAGTAAAACAACCCAACCCTATGCTTAGTCAAAAAACACTAACTTAGAACTTTTTTGCCAAATAATTAATGAAAGGAATTATGGCATGTTGTATGCCAAATTAATCAGCATTTCATTCTGGATTTTCTGAAAATGAAGTATTTAACTAAAAAGACAATGTTTTATTTTAATAGGACTTTTTTAGAGTTATGTAGTAAAAAAATGCATCTGGCAACACAATAAAAATTTACTTTAAAACAAACTAATAGACAGAAATGATTGCAAAGCACATGAATAGAATAACTATATATTTCTGAATAACAAAAAAAAAATACTCTTTTGGTTTTAAGTAAATATCTTTCTCGTTTTGTAATTTTTTTCTCGACAAATCAACTTTAGAATTTTTTTTTAAAATAACCAATCAACAGAAATAGGTCATGTTATATACCAAATTAAACAATTTAATTACGAATTTTATGAAAATAAATAATGTAAACAAATTTGAAAGCATATTGATTTTAATAAACCTTTTTCAATGTGATATGGTGAAAAAAAAATCACACTATACAATTAAGGTTTTATTTTGGAAAACCCGCTGAATAAAAATAGTTAAATTATATATTTTACGAAAGGAAATTTCCTCCCAAATAATATAATATTCAACCTGAAATATAATTTTTATTTCTTTTAATGATTCATTTCAGTATTGTATATTTTAAACACAGCCAGTCTTATACAACATGACTTAGCCTTCTCACATTCACAGGATTTTCTGAAATGGTTATGAAATAGAAAAAAATTCCTTGGCTGCTTTTTTTTTTACTAAACATTATGAATTTTTTCTTTGGGTGTTGAAGTTTGGTGATCTTGGCTAAGTGCAGAAAGGTTTGTGCACCAAGGACCAGCCCTTCCCAAAATTGCCCTCCCAAATTATGGTCGATTTCCGTAGCAAGGAAGTCTATTTGCTTCCGTATCCAAAACATTCAATTTCAGAAAACTGTACAAGCTCAAAGTTTTTTTTATTAAAAAAAACGAGAAATAATAAAAGAAAAATTAGATATAACCTAATGGGATGTTAAATAAAATATCCACAACAACTTTTAAGCCAGCCTCCGATCTAGCACAACCCAGAAAGATTGATAAAAACAGCCACTTGAAGATCGCTAACTAACAGAAGTAAATATACAGAAATAAATTTGCTTTCATATCCAAGATCTCATTTATTTTCAGAAAATACTATTATCAAAGTTTTACTGGAAAAATAATAAAATAAAAATTAACATATAGCCTAATGTGATGTTAAAATATCCACAGCCACAAGTTGTAGGCCAGCCATATAATATAACTATGAAAAAAATCAATACTTATCAATCGGCCAAAAGATCGCTAATTTCCGAAAATAAATCTACTGAAATGAAAACTAACTAAGGTTTAAATATAAAAAAAAATACTAACTTGACAAAGAGTATCCAATATGTTGGACCAAAACTGAAAAAAACACAGCACACGGGAACAATAGAGATATCAGATGTCAGCCACCTGCGTCTTGTTTATTCAGTGAAGCATAACTACTTAAATGCAGCTGCAACCAGAATTTCTAAGAAGGATGTGTTTACTTCCAGTGTCGATTTTAAAGGTGGGAAAGATGCATAGAATGCTGGGAAAAATTATAAAA
Source organism: Ryuthela nishihirai (assembly GCA_038380435.1). Taxonomy (NCBI): domain Eukaryota; kingdom Metazoa; phylum Arthropoda; class Arachnida; order Araneae; family Heptathelidae; genus Ryuthela; species Ryuthela nishihirai. The sequence goes on along the minus strand of JAWZYU010000002.1, from coordinate 28,815,171 downwards.
ATAACTTGGGAATATTGAAATATGTTTATGACAGAAAAGAGTGTGAAGTGAAAAAAAAGGGGTATGTATTTTGTAATTACTTCCAACATTTACGGTTTTTAAAAATAGCAGTTTTTTTTTGTTATTTTTAGGAGATTTTTGAAAATTTAAGGAAAAATTTGTTGATAATTAAATCAGAAGGTTGCTTCAGCAAATAGGAACATTAACAAGCTAATCAGCAATACCGTTTAGTGCTTCTAAAAAAGGGAAATCAGGTGACTTTATAAAATTTTTATATTGTAGTTTAGTAAAATATGCATCAAATTAAAAAACAATATTATTTTTGAAGCCTGAATTATATATATAAAAAAATTACAACAGCAATTTTTATTTTTTTAAAATTGATATATTTTTGTTGTATCAAATGTGTATACATACATCATTGGCCCCTCAATTCAGATTCTCTGTACGTTTACAGACGGGTTGGACACTGGAAGGTTAAAGATAGTCAAAGTAACTTCAGATTGTGAAACAGGGCCAACATTAAAGCCAGTCATACATCTATCTTCATTGCAATGGAAGTAGAGCTAATTGCATTATTCAGAATATCCCTGAAGATGATCTAGCTATGACAGAAACTTCACATTTCAATAATCTTTCCATCGTTATACTTAAAGCCCTGTACACAGCTCTCCCCCCCCCCCCCAAACAAAATATTTACTACTTCATAGAACCATGTGTTATGTTCTCTAGCAGAGCCTACTCAGGCAGGCTATCAAGGCAGAGATTCTTGTTAGTTTTCAACTCTTCATTTACATGTTAGTTAAGCTCTCGAATAGGGCTCTTTTTTTCTCTCAAATCTGTTACAAAAAATAAAGCCATCAAACACTGGGTTTATTTCCCCCCCACCCACCCTCATTAAAAAAATGCAATTCACTGCCCATTTGAAAGCTCATGGAATGACTTGCTGCTATTATTATATACTCTTAGATGTGCAAATAAGTTCTGCAGTTTTTGTGTAGTAAATTAAAATACTTATGACTTTTAAACAAAAAATGTTTATGCAATAATGTAGTCATCATAATCTTTCTCCCAAAGAGAAATTAGTTTATAGATCATGCTCCTGAAAAATTAGTGGTTTTGAGAGTGAAAAAAAAAACTAATTCAATTTTTATCTCCTTGGTTTCTGAACTATTTGTTGCACAAATGATTATCTAATGACAAAAAAAAAGTGATAGTCTGTTGTGGAAAGATCTGTAGAATAAGATGGGTGATGTAACGTTTCTCATTCAAGGTCACAAATTTTATTCTGAGTTACTTTTACTCTATGTGGTTTCACATTATCATGCAGAAAAACACCTTTCCTATTCACAAGTGTAGACTTCTTCTTTAGTAATACATCACACACCCATTATAGTTATTCTGAGTCACATTCTGTGCAATGTTTTGGTCAGGGGATAAGAGTTCATAGTTACACTCTTGTATGCCACCACACACATAACATAATTTTCTTCTGATGAAGTGGGGGTGGGGGTGGCTTAGTCAGTAGCGCGCCAGGCTCATAATCTGCAGTTCCCAGGTTCAAGTCCCAGCTGGGTCAGCGTTGAGATTTATCTCTGCAAAATTCCCCGCCCTGCCCATGGTCAGTAGGGTACACCAATGGGCTTGGAAAGGCTGACGTCCATCGAATGGGACATTAAGCCGTGGCCCCGTGTGTGGGAGAGCCATACCTTGTGCACGTTAAAGAACACACTGGATGGCCTTGATGGGAGGCTACCATTTGTCTCCTAACAGCTGTTCCAGTGAGCCCCCTCACCCAACCTTCTCTGAACCTTCAGGGTCCATGTGACCTGGCCATTTAGCCCATGGTGTGCAAAAAAGTGTCGCTCAGAGGTAAAACAGCAACAAAAAAAGCTGTATAGATAATGACTTGAATTTTTAATGCCTAATGGAGAGGATTATTTGAACCTTTGCAAATTTGTATTCCTAGAGTCCTGCAAGATATCTAGCTGGCCCGAGTTTCTGATATATATATATCACTGCTAAGTCCTCCTAATTTTTTACCTTGTAACACATGAATAGATTGTATCTTGTGACATGTAACTTATATTTATACTTTTAGATTATGACATTTATCTAATATGTATTTTAAATTTTCATTGGGCATTCAGTACAGATGGAGAGTTGGTTTCATATATTAAGGTACAAAATATTCAAGCAACCAAAGTCTACAAGTTTCATTCAGAGTGTGCTGTTTTGTTTACCAAATGCATTTCTCTTGAGCCACAATTTTTGAATTGGTCACTGAAAGAAAACACTATAATAAAGCACTATTTTATTTCAAGGTATTTGACTACTATTTCACTGTTGAAGTATGGTGATATCAATAGATACAGGGGAAAAACTCTTGAGCCAGGTATGATCTGTACTCATGACCTCGTAATAACATGTCGGGTGCTCTGTGAACCTCCTGATAAGTTATCAGAAGGTCATGGTTTTGGATCCCACCCAGTTAAGACAATTTTTCCTTTGTACCCATTACATCATAATACTTCAGCAGTGTAAGTGGTTTAAATACATTGTAATTGTACAGTGCTGTAGATTAAAAATGTATCTGAAGGCTCTATTTTATGTTGCTATCCCACTTCATTCCTTCTACTCCTTTGCTTTTAAGAACCCTCTGTTCATTAATCTGTTGTTCAGCATATGAGTAATGTGACCAAACTAATAGTCTTTCCCTACAAGTGGGGGTTTCTCAATCACTAGTGCAATGAGCTCTTAATTTAATATTCCCAGGTTCAAATCCAAACTCCGTGTTTAGAATTTTCTTTGCTAACTTCTTTTGTTGCCTTCAGTGAAGAGGAATCACCAATGGGCTTGAAAATGCCACCATCTGTCAGATGGAATGTTCAGTAGATCCCTATGTGTATTTTGGAACATGCTTCAATGTCTTTGATGGGAGACTTGCATCTATCTCCTAACAACTGTGCAGTGCATCTTTCTCTGAGCCTTTGGTATCCTTGTGATCTGGCCATCTTAGACCATTGTCTACAAGAAAGCACCACTCAGAAGTAATTAAATAAACTCTACACAAAATTACTTTGTTAAGCCTCATCATTGTTCACAAAAATGGCATCTAATACCTAAGCTACCGTGTGTTTGTAAGCTTTGAAATCAAAAACATTAAGCACCATTTATTCTGCTAAAACAAAGTCTTAAAAGTCGAGTTTTATGTTCAATTATTTATCCATACACTTGTGTTTTTAACTCTTAAAATGCTAAGTTTCAACAGTGATTTCTGTCTGGTGACCAAATTTTCAAGTGGTTACAGCAGGGGTAAAACAACTTTGAAATTTTATCCTAAAGTAGCTACCAAAGAGGAGTCTTCAGCATTTGCCAAACTAACATAAAAAGAATATAATTCTGAATAATAATGAAACAAAGTATTTAACCAAATTGGAAGTGTATTAATTTTAATCTTTTTCATATTGAAGTAAAAAATATTTTTCCTTTGTTTTGACTCTTGTCTTGAAATAATGCACAGAACTATTTTGTGTTATACAACAAGAAGAAAAACATTTAAATTGGAATAAAAATATTGCAAAATATTTATCAAAATAGAACTGTTATGCTTTTACATAATCTTTTTGTATGTTAGTCCTCCAAACAAGGCCTAAGATCGCACGAGGCCACTTGACAATTTCTGCATACATTCATAGGCATTAGCATGTTTTTGTGATGCACACCAGACATTTACTGTGGTGTGTGGATTTTTCATGCCTAGTGCCTGCAACTTAGGTGTACTAAGGCCAAAAAAAATTCTCACATTAGCATAACCAAGCGTTTTGAAGTGGAGAAGGAGAGTTAAAAAGTTCTTTAATTATTTAAACTTGAGAACTAATGATTTCTTTAAAATGCAGTTTTGTTAAGAAAGATTTCACTTCTATTAAGGAAGTGGCTGGAGAGGGAGGTTATCTATTTCTTGTTGCATACCTGAAAAGATTTGTACATCAATTTGTTTAATGTTCACTGTTTATTACCACTTCAACATTTCACCAATAAATATAATACAATATTTACTATTATTTGGCATATACTATTCTTCAAAATTATAACCTATGAATCCATTCTCAAGTGTGATTGGAAAGTATTGGATTGTTTTAATAGGGAGTTGGCCAATTTCTTGAGTTGGTCAGTTCCACAATGCCACCCAGATTGGAGGACTAACATACAAAAAGATGTAGCTTCATGGACTGTGGGATTTTAAAGGGACGGGGATAGTATGGGGATAGGTTGGGATGTTAGTAGAGGAATAGGTTTAGGTTGGGGAAGTTAGTAGCAAACTTTGCTTTTAAACCTCTCAGTTTGCAAATCCCCTTTTCTTTTGCATGTAGTTGTGTGATACAAAATGGGCTCGGTATCTCAAAACTGTGCCACTGAATTTAGGTGACACTGTGGGATCTACAGACTCAAGAAACTGACCAACTCACTACTTAAAATTATTCACAAATCTCAGAGTCATATTCTGAAACTTTTATCTCTAAATATTATTTTATTTATAAATGTTGCATTGGATTTATTGGATGAGTAATTAAGTGGTAATAAAGAGCTGAACATTCAAAAGAAATTTATATGCAAAAGAAATTTATATGTGTACAGTTCTTTATGCATTGCAACATGACAATGATAGACTCAACACAGCTCAGCATGGTAATAAATGAAATTAAAATAATATGTAAGTGATAAAGTGCAATTTCATTTTATTATATAAATTTTGTAAATTTCTACTGTGACTAAATTCAATTGATTTTCCAGTAATTGCTCAAAATATTTTTTGACATGCATTGTGTTGGAGCAGCTTTTTTAACATTCAATCTCTAAAACTAAAGTTATATATGATGCAACTTGCATTTTAAATCAGAGCAAAATCTCGTATTTAATAATTTTAGAATGTTAAATTTCTTGGTTGTACATTTTACCAATTAAATTCATGTAACATATCTCAATCTGAAAATTACTGAAAATAATGCATGCAATTATTGGATTTAAATAAACAATAATCATAGAGTAGATTAACAATGTGTAGGAATTTTTTTTTATAAGTTTGGTGTGATTTGGCTAAATATGTGCAGTTTAACTTTACCCAGTGTGCTACTGTGAAATAGTTTTGTTATTTGTATATAATATTAGGAAATACAAAAATAAAAAAATATTGAAAAAGAACTATGAAAATGGTTTGATTTCTAGTCCATGTTTGAGTTTTATCTGTGTACCTAATAGCATGGGACTATCATGTGACAGCGAGTGTTATTTAATTGCAATATTCGAAACTGGTATTGCACTTTTGCAGGATTGTAATTGTTACACTCAAACATTAAGGCCTAATAATCTGACATGCACAGCAGTGAAGCTTAAGACCACAATATAATATAGCAAACTTTTCAAATTGCGTGCTTTTTATGGATTATACATAACCAGAGTTTTATATATGGATTAGGAGTTAAATTCAAAGCAATAGAAATAACTTTGTGAAACATTACTTATGTTTGAAGGTTTAGAAGATTCATTCTATAGGGTATTTAAGAGAGCTAATGTATTTGCATTTCTTAACAGATACAACTCGTCCAAAGCGAGACTATGAAGTAGATGCCAGAGATTATCATTTTGTGGCATCTCGAGAGCAAATGGAAAGAGATATACAGAACCACATGTTTATTGAGGCAGGCCAATATAATGACAACTTATATGGAACAAGTGTAGCATCAGTAAGGGAAGTAGCAGAAAAGGTAAGAGGCTGAATTTAATAATATAAATTTGGAGGAAAGATATAATATAATAGGCATTTATTTTGAAAAAAAATTCTATGTTGATACAATAATGTATCAAGATTACATATATTTTAAAAATATGTATTTCAAAATGTATCTTCATAAGTTATCAATGTATCTTTCATAAGTGTAATTCTTCTAAATGACTTAGTTCCAGAATCAAATTGCATGTCTATCAGTCTTTCCTTGAATCACATGGTGATCAAGCATCATTGCTGGTGTGTGCTTTACACCAACTTCTTAGCTTACTATAGGCTTTGATGTTGGTCGGACTTACCCTATTTTCTCTAAGATCCACCAGCAGCTCCATTGTCCAGCATCCATTTCTGCTGTGTGCTTTGTCATTCCATCAAGGGAGACTTGGCAGATATTGCTGTCAGTTCCATATCTGGACTACTAACAGTTTTTCCATTGCTCAAGGAACAGTAGCAAAGATCTTGGTGAGAAGCTGCTTAATGAAAAAAGTCCTATTAACCCTCTTATCAAACAGGACAGTCGTCTTTTGCAGAAATTGCAAGGAGGAAGTTGTACTTGCTTGGCTCCAAATAGATCATGTATTTTTAGTACATTCTTTTCTTCTGGCAGATGACCAACCTATAAGTTCGGTTTGTGACACCACTTTAACTATTTGTCATATTTTAATTGATTGTCTTTCTTCTAATTTTGAACATTGCATTTTAGTTTCATCATTTACCATCTAAGCCCCTTACACTTGTTATTTTGTTTTTAATCCAATGAATCATTTCTACCTGTTTTTGAATTTTTGCAATTTATGGATATTTGCTGGTATCTAAATGTTTACCTTCTTTTTGAATTTTGTAGTTGCTATTGTTTTTATTGGATCTTTTACACCCATTGTTGTTTTGTCTTCTGCATATGTTTCTTGTAGTTTTTGATTCTTAATGCAATTTATTGCTTCTCTTTTTTATACATGGGTCCAATACACCCATATATATAAAAAAAATCCATACCCTATACACCCACCATATACACCCATTGTTGATTTCTTTTATACATAAGTTTGGTGTTTGTTTTGCTTTTATTCTTATTGAATATTGGTTTTTAACTTTGAAGGTAATCAAAACTACACCATTCTTTTTGTTTAACCTTGTTTGGCACAAAATAGCCTTGTTCTTGTGCCATAAAACTCTAAAATATCAACCAAGCAACTAAATTCAGAATCAAAGGCACAAATTACATTGCAGGCATAGTTAGAAGACACTAGAATTATGATAGTTTAAATAATGCTTTAAGTATCATCTTCTGTATTCACAGAGCTCTTTAAATTTATTTGAAGCCACTATCTTCGCTATTGTATTCTGCTAATGTTGGGTATAGGGAAAAAATTGTCTTGTGCCAGGTGGGATCTGAACCCACAATCTCCTGATATTAGTGGAATACAAAGGCAAAGATAGTGGCTTCAAATAGACCTAATGATTGCTGTAATGCAAAAAATGACTATAGGTTATTAACACATCCCAACATGCATAATGCATGGAAAGATGTTAAACTATGGTAAAAAAAACAGTTGGATCACCTTGTTGTGCTTCTGGTGTTGTGCACAAGTTTTGAAGTAGTTTCGATGAATGGAGACTTTATCTGCAATCATAACATCTACTTGATACTAGGATATGAGACTTAACAACAACAAGGGAAATCTTGATCAGTGGCTTTTAGCTCAGTGGTCAGAGCATCCGACATGTTATCACTGGGTCATGGGTTAAGATCCCACCCAGCATGAGAATTTTTCCACTATACCCAGTATTGGCAGAATATAGCAGTGAAGATAATGGCTTCAAATAAGCCTTAAATGTATTCTTCAATTTTTTAATGCTTCCATTTTATGGCAGAGGACGGTGAACTGCTAAGAATTGTGAAAAAGGTGTTGGTAGAAATGTCATTATTTGCAAGCCTTCAAAAAGAAGGCCATTTAATGACAATAATAGTCTTTGTACTATAAAAAAAAGGGAGGAATATCCATTTAATGACAATAATACTATTTGTGCTATAAAAAAAAGCAGGGGGGGGGGATATAGAATTATTTTTGCCTATTTTCTAAATTGCTTTTCACTTGTCATTTTGTTGGTTTATTTGTCAAAACAGTTCCACGATATCTTTTGAATGTGTGGACAATGAAATCTTGTAACATGGAGAATGTCAATGTTATAAAACATTTTCCTCCCTATGCTTCCTTCTGTGCTAAAAAAAGGGGAAATATGAAAATGATTGTTCTGCTATATATACCTTTGGAATGAGAGGACCAAAAATACAGGCTATGTATCAAAGTTTGTGGCATGGGGGATGTCACAAGTAAAAAAAATTCTCCCATGCTTCCTCTCCCCCCCCCAAAAAATGAGGAAATTATGCAAATGATTGTCTCCCCCACAAAAAAATTAATCCTGTACCTACCTAATTACTAATGTATAATGTTCAAAAATGGTAATGCAACAACTACAAGTGTGGTAGCTTTGAATTTCTATTGGACACATCATCATCCTCAAGCAGCCATGGGCTACGGAGGTCCAACCAGACCGCGCAGTTTAATTCTCCAAGCATATCTGTCCTGAGCTACATCTGCTGCATCCGGCCACTGTACACCAATTCTAACAAGGTCCTGTTTGACATTGTCTGCCCACCACATCCTAGGTCTCCCCCTCCTTCTGAGGCCTCCAGGCACACTGTTCATATCCTATTCGCCAATCTATAATTATCCATACGGGCAACATGGCCAAACCAGTGGAGTCTCTCTCTGCACAATATGCTGCTTAAAGGAGGTTGCAGACTCCTTTGCCTAACCTCATCATTAGTTACAAAGTTAAACCACTTAATACCCAAGATACTGCGTAAGCATCTAGAATCAAAAGCATCTAGTTTCCTGTTATCTTGCTTACACAGCGTCCAAGTTTCACTACCATAACTAATCCTAGAAAGAATCAGACTATTATACAGTCTAATTTTAGTCTTTAGGTGTATACGCCTATTTCTCCACAATCTCCATAGATTCTTAAAAGTCCCGGCAGCAATACCTATTCGTCTGTTAATCTCATGCCGCACATCACCAGTATCAGTTACGCAGCTCCCAAGGTAATTAAACTGCGACACCTGCTCAAGACTGCAACCATTCAGATTAACTGAATCACAACCTGCCTGACCAATTTTCATCACTTTAGTTTTCTCTCTGTTTATAACCAAACCTACTGTACTACCAGTCTCATCAACAGCTCGAATGAAAGAGTTCATCTCATCAACATCATTTGCCAAAAGGGCTAAATCGTCAGCATAATCTAAATCAGAAATTTTCGTATCTCCAGCCCATTTAAGGCCAAAAGCTTTCCCTCGAAGTGAATTTCGCATAACATAATCAACAACCAAACTAAAGAGAAAAGGAGACAAAATGCACCCTTGTCGAACACCAGAAGTAATGCTAAACCAATTGCTACAAGACTTACCAACCCTCACACATGACTCAGTGTTATTATAGAGAGCTTTCATTATGTTAACTAACTTGTCTGGTATACCATATGATCTCACAATCAACCACAAATTATGACGATCAACAGAGTCGAAAGCCTTTTTGAAATCAACAAAGCTAGCAACCAAAGGTTTCTGAAACTGTAAACATTTCTCAAGAATCTGCCTAAGTGAAAATATCTGATCTACACATCCCCTACCACTTCTGAATCCACATTGCTCATCACGCAATTGCCTGTCAACCAGATTCTTAATTCTATTAAGCACAATCATGGAAAGAACTTTACCTGGAACGGAGAGTAGGCTGATACCCCTATAGTTATCACAAGAACTGCGATCACCTTTTTTGAAAATAGGGATAATAATAGCTCTGGTAAAATCTTTAGGAACCATGCCTTTATCATAAAAGTTATTCAAAATTTCAGTCATCCAAATGGTAACAGAAACATTCCCAGCTCTAAGCATTTCCGTAGTAATTTCATCCACCCCTGGGGATTTATGAAGTTTAAGTTTAGAAATAGCCAAACTAACTTCAGATTGTGTTATAGGGCCAACATTAAAGCCAACAATGCATCTATCATCATTGCAAACAATGGGAGTAGAACTAACCACATTGTTTAGAACATCACTGAAATGCTCAGCCCACCTAGCCATGACAGAATCCTCACCTTCTATAACCTTGCCTTGTTTATCCTTCAATCCCTGTATACCTGTTCGTTTTCTACCACACAAAACATTAACTATCTGGTACAGCTCTCTGCTGTTGTGCTGTCTAACTGCTTCCTCAGCTTTGTCAGCAAGGCCATCAAGCCAAAGATTCTTATCAGTAGCTAACTGATTCTTTACACGTTTATTAAGTTCTTTGTAATGCTTTCTATTAGGACTAGTAGGGTACTGATTAAGGACATTCCTGCAGTTCCTTCTTTCTGAAATAAGCTCAAGTGCCTTATCACTTAAATAATTCTGCCTCCTCTGCTCCTTTTTCCCTAAAAGAGTACTGTTAGTTTCCAAAAAAGCCTGTTTAAAATTACTCTAAAAGTTCAGAGAAGTCCTCAGACATCTAGAAGTTTACTTTGAGTTAAAGAAAAAAGAATAAAACATAAGGAAAGGAAAATATTGAAGAAAGCATCATAGATGACCCACAGATGGAGGTAGAGGAAGTGTAATGCAATAAATTGCTTTATTGTATTCTACTATTACTATCATTCCCCACACCATCCCGCTGGCTCAGTCTTTTTTCCACTAATGCGACCTATCAATATCCCATCATTGTTGCACCTGGCCTTGGCACCATCTATGATCAGGGAAGGCAAATATTTCTTTTTAAATGTTGCATTGAGTAAGAGAATTGCACTAATTAATATGTTGTATCATTTTAACCCAAAAATATTATGAGGAAAATTATAATATAGGAGCCAAACCCTATTTTTACCATATGTTAGGTTCAGTATTCATGAATTCAGAATTCATGGTGTTTTCCTTGCAAACATGGAGAGATTACTATATGTTAATATTTGCACTCTGCAATTTTGGTCTCTTGATAGCAGTCAGTTCTCTTTTCAAAGACTTCACTGTTGCATGGCCTTTTATGGGTAAATTGCTTGACAAAGCATCCCACAAATAATATCAATTTTTGATGATGAATATTCCTAAAAATAGGAATATAAGTTAGATCTCAGAATTATAAATGAGATATGGCATGCCTTGGAATACCAGTTGTAATATATTTTTCCATATCCTCTGAGAAAGCTAGATTAAACATTCCAAACAAGTTGTTTTGTCATGATAAATATTCTGAATTAAAAATAAATTAGTTAATTTTTGTCATTATTTGAAAGTTACAATTTAAAAGTCTAATCTTCCACTTATTTTAATATATTGTTTGAAGTGATTGTTGAAGGCATTAGGTTGGAAATCTGTATTGTCATGAAGCAGAACTTTTTGAAGTGTGGATCTTAATTGCTACCACAGTTTTTTAAAATCTTCAGTTTCATAAGTGTAGATCTTAGTATAAATTTTAGTAATTTTTATGTTAATAGTTGAATGAGTCTAGTGCTGTGCACCTTAATTATAAAGTATTTGCCTCTAAAAATATTTAATTGTGAATTTCAAACATATATAAGTCCACAGTAAATGTTTCTCAAATGAATTTCAAAGTTTGAGGAGCACGGGATAACTTAAGGTTTTTGTTTAAGTTGCTGAAAAAAATCCTACATAGAGATTTATAGGAGTTTTTTTCCTTCTATACATTATAGTTTACAGGAGTCCAATGTGTTAGAAATGCATTATCTTAATAGTTTTGGTAATATGACATAGTTCTATATAGATAGTATGAGGTAAAGCACAAAAACCAATATGAAAAAGATTTTAATAGAATGTAATAAAATGCTTGTTCTAACATATTTTAATTTCAGGGTAAGCACTGCATCCTTGATGTAAGTGGAAATGCAATCAAGCGATTGCAAGTGGCAACACTTCATCCCATAGCCATCTTTTTAAAGCCAAAATGTGTCGAATCCATTATGTAAGTTATGCATATATAACAATATTTCTTAAGATATATATATATATGAATAAGTACCTTTTTATTTTTGTTCACTTCAGTAGAAAGTAGAGTTGCAAACTTCTTATTTTTCCAAGGAATGGAATTAGATTAATTTTGCTTTCTTTTACCTATAACACATAAATAATGTAAATATTCAATATATTATCACTTACAAAGTCTTTTTTTTAAACAAATCATTGTATTATGGAAAAAATATACAAGTTAGTGCTATATTTTAAGTGAAATGTAAGCTGCATTTGTTAAGTTTAGTTGTACTAAATGGAGAATGATGGGTGGCTCTGTGAAAGTTCAGGGCCTGACTGAAAGAGATGCAATTGATTCACTGTAAAACCATTGGATCTATGGGAGTTACCTATCTGTACTTTCTTTTATATGTAGCCAACTTCTTTGTTTCCAACCAACACTTTTTTCTCAAATCTGAAAGTTCATTCATGCATGAAGCAATTGCATGAAATATACATGCTCAGAGCTCCATCAGAGTTAGTTTGCATTCATATAATGAGATGTGCTCAATGTCTTGTTGTGAAAAACAGTTTGTCAGCCAGACCTTACAACTTTCAAAATTTTTTTAGTCTCTGATTTTTCTCGAAAGAAAGAATATTTTGACCCAGGAAAGTAGAAAGTGCATCATTTCAGACAGAAGGACAGCTGATAGATAACCTAGTGGAAAGTACTGCGTATTAAACCTTAACACATTTATTAATTAAGCAGGTATATAAACTTCACTATCAAATTCGGATTCTAACAAACTTTGTTTATACCATATTCCAAAAATTACTTGAATTAATAATTTTTTTCAAATTGGAAACTGAAATTTGACAGACTAAAAAAAGGCATTGTTTGTTTCTAAGTATTTAAATTGATGAAGAAGGAAATTTTGTAGTGAATTTGCAATGAAATTTACAGTGTGTGATTGTAGTTCACAATTTATTGCTGTTGTAGTCAATCCAGAGAAATTTAAGTTTGATTTATTCTTGAATTGAAATTATCACATCATTGAAGTGTTTCCCTTGCATATTTTTTATTTTTATATTGAAATGCAATTGAAGTGGAAGAATCAAATACTACTTTTTTTTTTTTATTTGTGACATGTAGGACAGAGAAGAATCCTAGAAGCTACTCCTAGCTTTTACAGGCTTCTTGTACAAGAACATGCTCTATTAATACCTCAGCCTCTGCTGACCACTGCCTCAGTTACAGATAACATAACCACAAAGTGTGCCTTGCTGGAACAGTTGCTCTCCCTAGCCACTATGCCAGTTAAAGCATTAAAAAAGTATTAAATCCAGTTAAGGCATTTAGTGATTAAAAAAAAAAAGGAGTTTGAAACAGTTATTAAAAACAGGCATTAAAAAAAAGCAAAGGGATACAAATTGGATAAAATAACTTTTTTTTATTCCCTACTGATTCCAGGGATGTTTACGTACTGCTCATGTGCTCTTTATTGTTAGCTCTCATTTGTGACACATATGAGTAGGGACTTGTTGTTGTCTTATGTACTCCATTTATTTTCATTACCTTAGATAAAAGCAATAATTTTTTACAATTGATTTAAATAGCCACTACAACTGATTTGAAAATTGTTAGAAATCAAAATTGATATTTAGATAGAATTTAGATCTTTAATTTACCTTCAGTCATTTTTCCCATAAAGCACTATTTTAAAATTATACAGCTTCGAATTAGCATCCCATTGACATAATATGGGGTGGGATGGTTGTAGTTCAATGATCACTCAACATATATTATAAGCAAGAAAAGGTAAATTTGTGAAAAGATAATCACCTTAAGCCTGTTCTAAGTTAAAGGCCATTCAATTGCAATTCGAAAATGAAAACACTGGACTAAACTTTACTAGTATATGGAATATTAAAATAATTTATCATTTTGGTATATGAGAAATATGCTTTTCTTTGGTACTTTCATTGATTTTGTTTCATTATATAACAAGACAAGTTTAAATTATATATTTTTATTAAGATATATGTGAAAATTTTCAAACTGAAATTTCTATTTTCAAAAAATTGAAGTTTCATGTGTTGTACTAAAAATGTATATCTTCGGCCTCTAATTTATGATTTTGTCAGCGTGTATAATTGACGTGGACCCTGGAAGTGTTAAAGAACACCCTGGATGGTCTTGACGGTTCTATATAGCTCCTAGCAATTGTCCATTGGAGTCCTTTTAACCTGGCCATTTAGCCCATTGTGTGCATAAAAATGCTATTCATAGCAAAACAACCTAATTACACCGAGATGCCAGTTTATCAGGTACACCTACTAGTAGCATGTTGCATTTCCTTTGCCATCAGAACAGCCTGAATTATTCAGCACGGGAACTTCAAGATGCTGGGTGCATTGTGCATGAATGTCGTGCCTCGTGGAAATAATTTTGTCATACAGTTGCTGCAAATTGCACAGTGGCACTGTCTTGCTGTGAATAGCCCTTACCACCTCATCCCAAAGATGCTCAATAGGGTTTAGATCTGGGGATAGGCCAATGAAGCAAGCAAAACTCGTCAACATGCTCTGGTAATCATTCGGAGCTGCAGTTTATCCTCACTTGGATGGACAAGTTCAGCATGATAATACACCTGCTCACAAGGCATGTATCATCACCAGATGATCATGCTGAACTTGTCCATCCAAGTGAGGATAAACTGCAGCCATTGAAGGGATGAACTTGGTCAGTAAGGATGTTTAAATGTGGTGTAGCATTTAGATGTCCTTCGATGGATATCAGGGATCCTAATGTGTGTCAGGAAAACATTCCTCAAACCATCTCACCACCACTAGTCTGTACTGTTGATACCAGACAAGATGGCTCCATGGCCTTGTGTTGCTTGTGTCAAATTCTGATCATTCCATCAGCATGATGCAAAAGGAACCTTAATTCGTCCAAGCAGGCTACCTTTTTCCATTCCTCAGTGGTCCAGTGTCGATACTTCTGCACCCAATGGTGGCATGCTTTTGTGTTCTTTGCTGACATCATTGACACTCATCATGGTCGGTAGCTGTTGTAGCCCATTCACAACAAAGTCCAGTACATGGTGTATTTGGAGATAGCCTTCTGCACACCAATATTTAATTCTATTGTGATTTGCCTTCTTTTGGTTGATCTGTTTGCTTGCACAATTCTCGTCAATCTCCTTTGATCCTTCTGATCCACAAGCTTTTTTTGTTCACAGGATCGCCGATCACTAGTATTTGTGCTTTTCACACCATTATCAGTAAACTCTTGAAATGGTTGTGCTGAATAGCTCAAGATGATGGCTGTTTGGAAGATTCTAGAACTGGTATGCCTAACATTAATTATCAGGTCATGTTAAAAGTCGCTCAGGTCATTTGTTTTGCCCATTCAGATGCTCAATCTAACTCTAACTGAAGCTCAAAGAGCTTGTCTGCCTTATTTATACAGCACATTATTGTCATGTGACTTATTACGTGTTGGAATAAACCATTTATGCGATGAAGTGTGGTGTACCTAATAAATTGCGCATCTCAATGTATATGGTTGTGACCTGATTTATCTATTACCTTTCACCTGGTGTCCCATTTTAACACAGATTTGCGTTTATACTGTTCATATTCACACAGGGTTTGCAATAATTGCAGAGAGTATAACTTAAGAAATATTTAAGATCTCAAAATTATTTGAGAAATCAGAAATAAGATAGAAAAAAAATAGTTGAGATTTGCTTGTGAGTTTGCTATTTTATTTAACATTAGTACTGATACAAAATTAATTAAAAATATCTAAATTTGATATACTGAACTCTATTTAGGGAAATGAACAAACGTATTACTGAAGATCAAGCCAGAAAAACATACGAAAGAGCCCTAAAATTAGAACAAGAATTTGGCGAGTACTTTACAGGTGTGTGTATGTTTAATTTTTAATTGAGAATGTAAAATTTTGGTTAACATCCTTCATGATCTTGATTTCCTTGGAATTTTGCTTTAGAATCTAATTGTATGAATATGTAACTTGTACCATATATTCCTTAAAGGCTACTGAATAATTTTCTTTTTAACTAGCAATAAAAATGGTTACTTATGATTTATATGCATAGTATAATAAACTAATATTTACTTAAATATCACATCTAGAATTTGGACTGGAAAGTCTCCATCTGAATCCAGCATTGAAATTTAACTCCATTAATCCCCCACCCTACCATCAGTGACAAAGGGGACACCAATGAGCTTGAAAAAGCTGGCATCTATTGAATTGGGATGTTGAAGAACACACTGATTGGCTTTGATGGAAGGCTAAAATCTGTCTCCCAACAGCTGTCCAGTGAATCCTTTTTCCCCACCTTCTCTGAGCCCTTGAGGTCCTTGTGACCTAGCCATTTAGCCTATTGTGTGCAAAAAAAGTAAAGAAGTGCTACTCAGAAGTAAAATAACTCAACCTCATCTGGTGAATGGTTCATAGTTCATACACTCTTAATCTGATGTTCCAACTCTTCCGGCATTGAGAATTTTCTTCAACTCCTGTCATTAGTACTTATGACCTGGCCAATCACGTGCAAAGAAGCACTCTTCAGATGATAAACACTAAACCCTATTTTGTTGAATTTAGTTTTTTTCTAAGAATTTCTAGATACACCAAACAGGATTTTCATTTTAGATGCAGTACTACCACTTATGAAGTTCATAGACTAGCATTTTTCAACAAACAACATACTGTATTTTCTCAATTTATATATTATTTTACATTAAAAAAATTACCCCTCAAGCAGCTGCTTGCCACAGAGGTCTGACAGGAGCTTGTCAGTTTAATATGCCGTAGAGAAGATCTGTGAGGGAGGTGAAACTTCAGCAGAAAGGCAACAACAAACATCCATGCCTTATCCGGGATTCATACTAAGGTCCCTTTGATTAGTAGCCAAGCATGCTAACCACTCAGCCAATGGGAAGCCTATTTTATATACTTATATATATATATAATATTTCTATATGTATCAACACATTTTTCCATTGGTAGGTGAGGTAGAAATTTGAAACACGTATTACTAAAAATTGTTCACTATGTAATTTTAATGATTATGAAGTTATTACTAAAGAAATAAATTGTTAATGAGGAGTCCCATTCAGTTACCAGAATCATATTCAGTCCTGAATTGTCCATAAAAATAGTGTTGCATATATATAATGGAGCCATCAATATCGTTCCAGATATGCATCATATTATCATTGTCGTTTGCATTATGAGTTATTGAAAAGGTGTTGAATTTTCGAAAATAGTGACCAAGAACATCGTTTGATTTTATTAATTTTGAATTAGAAGCATTTTTATAAATCTTTGTAATTTTTTGCATGTGAACGTGACATATTTTGTCTGGTTTTGGGCACATTGTTAATGTAAAGAAAGAATGAGAATTGCTGCCTAGTTTCAGAGCTACAAACAACAGTTATAATAAAATTTTCCTCAACCATTAATGCAATAAATTATTTGAGAGCAAGAATATTTCTCTTGGAACAATTTTGTCAAAATTTTAGTGGAGAAGGAATCAGTTAAATGACTGCTGTCATGACAATATAGCATGAAAGCTGAAAAAACAAGATTTTTTTTTTATATTAGTTTTAAATATTCAACATTTACTATATACTCAAAATATATATGTCCATTTAAATATTTCCTAAATATGTTAACATTGGCATTTATTCTGGTACATGAGCTTTATTTGTATTCTTATTTATAAACCTCAAGGTATTGTAAATTCATGGTGAAATTAGCCTCCAATAAGGGCTCCCTACACCAGTCACAACAGAAGGGTGAGATAGCGGAGGCAGAAGAAACTGCCTCTCAGCTATTTCCAAAGCTAATAAGAGGGCGGGGGTGGCTCAGTCGGTAGCGCGCCAGGCTCGTAATCTGTAGTTCCCAGGTTCGAGTCCCAGCTGGGTCAGTGTTGAGATTTATCTCCGCAAAATTCCCCGCCCTGCCCACGGTCAGTAGGGGACACCGATGGGCTTGGAAAGGCCGCCGTCCGTCGGATGGGACGTTAAGCCGTGGCCCCGTGTGTGGGAGAGCCATACCCTGTGCACGTTAAAGAACACGCTGGATGGCCTTGACGGGAGGCTACCATCTGTCTCCCAACAGCTGTTCCAGTGGGTCCCCTCCCCCAACCTTCTCTGTGCCTTTGGGGTCCTTGTGACCTGGCCATTTAGCCCATGGTGTGCAAAAAAGTGCCGCTCAGAGGTAAAACAACCCAACCCAAAGCTAATAAGAGTTCTAATCATGAGAAAGAAATAAGGAAAACATTGGACCTTGCAGAAGAGGCCATCGTTCTGAAAGAAATCGGTGACCAGTCGGAAGCACGTGGTGATTTCTAAGTAGGCAGGTGGTGGAGTAGTCTGTGATTCTGATAGCATGAAGCTCCCGGAACAAAGCTTCTCTTTTGGCATTGTAGCGGAAGCAGTTGAGCAGAACGTGGGATACATTCCCAGGTGTGCTACAAGTAGCACAGTTAGGACTGTAAGCTCTGTTGAGAGTGTGAATCATAGAGTTGCTGTAGATGACACCAACTCCGAGATGATGGAGGGGGGTCTCCTCTGCGGAGGTTACCGAGATTAGGAGCAGTGAGAGAAGGGTCAACCAGGTACCTGAATGAGGAACAGCTGGTGTCCTTCTGCCACTGGGCAAGACAATGCTCGCTCATCAGTTGCGAGACAGAACTCTTGCAGTCACTGAGAGAGAGGAGGTAATTAGTTACACACCTCTGACTTTCCAGTGCCTCCTTCATGGTGCAATCAACGAGCTCACTGCCAGGTTATCCCTATATGGGAGGGGATCCACTGGAGATGAACTGTGATTCTGGCAGAAGTGACCTTGAAGAAAAACATGTATTGCTGTTTTAGTTGAATGTAAAGACTCATCAATCATTGTAAAGCCATTGTTATTACCTGTGAGTTACTATTTTTGAATATCTCACTGCTAACCCCGTTTCTGTGTGTTGGACTGTAAAAAAAAATCTTTCTGATTACAATTGCTCAGTCCCATTTGCAATCTAGAGACTGCACCATGAGCACTTGCTGACATGGAATCAAAATTTATAATCTCCCATTAGCTGGAGTTGAACTGAACTTGGGATATATCAGTAGTTGGATATATTATTAACTTGGGATATATCAGTAGTTCTTCAAGAGGTTGCATCGTTGTTTCTTACTCTTACCAAAATTCAAATGTTTTCAGATAACTCTGTTACTTCCCATTTTGTACTTTCAAATAATATTCAAGTGGTAATAAATCTGTATATTTAGAAACTATGTTTTTGAATAGAAGATTAAAATATTTATATACAAGGCAAAATATAAATCTGATAATATTAGTAAATGTTTTTTTTTTTATTTTTCTACAGCTGTTGTCCAAGGTGACACTCCTGAAGAAATTTATGGAAAAGTGAAAGAAGTTATTTGTGACCAAGCTGGGCCTACTATTTGGATTCCAGCCAAGGAGAAGCTGTGATTAGGAGCATCGAAGTCTATAGCTTCAGAAAAAGATGAACTATTCATTCTTGAGAATCTCAGCATATATCAAATTTGTCATTTTAGAAGGGCAGCTTGGAGTGGCAAACGGAAAAAGAGTACCTGATTCACCAGGGTAGTATGCCACTGGAAGTTCCTTACCACAAAATGTGCCAGCTGCAAGCGTCAAGGACTTCTGCTCAGGTTGTGTGTTGCCATAGTGGCTTTCACTCGAGACTTTCCATAAATCATATTTCATTGTGTACATGCCTGATGAAGTTGCTGAATGATATCATGGAACCAAACAGGCTCGCAAGAAGTTTTTGCATTTGAAGGTGAAGGAAAAGCATTCCTATTTCAGAGTTGAACGTTGCAGCAACACCTTCACAAACTGTTGTACAACGTGCTTATCATAAATCATCAAATCATTTCTCTTTGGTAGCAGAGATTTGTGGAAGATGAAGCATCTGGCCCCATATTGACTTTAGTTAGATTTGAATTGAAGCCTTTGCTATGACAGGTATGAAGAGAGCAGTGCTGTATAAGATTTATATGGCTGACATCTTGGAGGACAGAAAAAGAATCTTAAGCTGTAGCCACTATAGGCCAGTATTGCTCAGTTCTAATCAGACAGGGAAACTTCAAAATTTTACAATTTGTTTTAGATTTTAGATATTTTATTGGTTCTGATGCTGGTTTTTTGCGTTTTTAAAACTCTGAACTGTTAATTGCGGTGACATAGGCCTGTTTTTTCCTGCTGCAGCTGTTGGAATATGGGCATCAACAACAGATCATTTTAGATTTGCTCGATTTTTATGTGTAATATATATAAGCATCAGTTACAAAATCTGTGAATATAAATACATATTGTTGACATTTTTGGCTAAGGCCAGATCATAAGATGAGTGAAAGAATGCTTTGACAAAGTAAGTGACTGCTCTCTCTAAACTGAACTGAGTACTAACCGAGTAGCCTTTTCCCCCCTGATCAGATCTGAACTCGGTCCTGCCTTCTCAAGCTCAGTTTTCAATAATGTAAATCTGTCATAGATCCAAGTGTATGTATGACTGAGACCAGTGCACTGGTGCATGTAATAAAAGTTGGTGAGCAAAACTAAGAGTAGTTTTCTTTTGTTTTTACAAATGCAAAGTAGTAATAAGAAAATGTGGTTTAAGTCACAGTGCAGATTTAAAATTAATAGAATTACTCTCTATTACTGTAATGATTAAAAAAGCTGAGACAATTAGCTGGAATTATTTTTATCTACAAAAATAAATACTCCCTCAAGCAGCTGCTTGCCACAGAGGTCTGACAGGAGCCTATCAGTTTATATGCCACAGTAGAAGATCTGAGAGGATGGCAGGACCTCAGCAGAAAAACGACACATACATCCATGCCTTATCCGGGGATCGAACCCAGGCCCCTTAGATCAGTAGCCAAGCGCGCTAACCACTCGGCCATGGGAAAATTACCTTTTTTCCCCCCCTGGGTCGATATCCGATATATAGATGTCTATTGTCGTGTTATCTTTATTATAAATTCACTGTGTTCTTGATTTTGCGGTTGTTCTTGTTAGGTTTCTATTTTTTTGCAAATGACTTTTTGCCTTTGTTACGTTGCAAGATTGACATCTCTGTGCAAATCTCAAACTGATTCCCTTTTCTTCCTCTAAGTATAACCAGTCAACATAGCCCCTCCACTCCCAAATAAAAAGGCACAGATAACTTAGTTGGTAGTGCACCAGGCTTGTAATCTGCAGTTTCCAGATTTGTCTCAGTTGGGCCAGTGTTGAGATTTATCTTCACAAAACTCTCACCCTGCTCAAGGTCAATAGGGAACATTGATGGTGTTAGAAAGGCTGTTGGATGGGATGTTAAGCTGTGACCCCATGTGTAGGAGAAATAATCGTAATAATGTGTAGGAGGCCATACCCTGTGCATGTTAAAGAACATGCTGGGAGGCTACCATCTATCTCCTAAAGCTATCCAATGCCTTCTTTGAGTGCTTGGGGTTCTTGTGACCTGGCCATTTACCCATTGTGTGCAAAAAAACTGCTCGGAGGTGAAAGAATCCAAACAAGCCCCCCCCCCCCCCCAAAAAAAAAACCTGAAATATATATATTTTTTAAAACAGTAAGAACTAGGACCACCAAAGATATACAGATTCCTCCTCATGAAGCAGCATAAGGTTTAGCTCCTCAAAATTTCTCTCGTCCCACCCGCACCGTCTTTCCAAAAAAAAAATTGACAATAAGAGCTAAGTTTCAAGAAAACTCATGAAAAATGAGATAGGAATTCAACTGATAAGTGCTAGGATCACCAAGCTCTAAATAGTTTCTGCTTATAAAGACAAGGTACTTTACCAAACAAAAGGATATGTGTAAATTGTTTCTGAGCATATATCTCAAACTAGAAATCAATAGGTGTCCTTGGCACCTATTGTCACTATAAGCAGCTCCGACCCATATTTGACCTCGAACACCCATCGCATCTAAAATTTTACATTTCTGAGATACATTATCGGCAATACCCACAAGTACCAATTTTCAGCTATCTAGTGCTGGTATCTTGAAATTTGACCTCAAAGGATCCATTGCATTCAAAATTTTCCAACATGCCCTGAGGTCTAGGAAGTAATGTACCACCAGCTATCAATTTTTAGCTTTCCACCACCACCAGTAGTAGATCGGGATTTATCCTAAAAGGACCCCCCAATTCAAAAATTAGTAACGTTTCTGAGAACTAGAGCTTGAAACATCCAGACACCAATTTTCACATTTCTAGCAGTTGTAGATAAGGTTTGACCTCTACATGACCTTGAAGGATACGTCGAAGGTCAGATCTCGAATTTTCTCCAAGATCTACAACCCGAATTACCTCTAGATGGAAATGTCGAAACTTTACCACTTTTGCATCATAGAATTGGAGTGATCCCCTTGTCTCTGCATGTCACTCACAATCCTCTATGTACATTAGATGGCGTTGAGATTTATCTCCGCGAAACTCCCCGCCCTTCCCACGGTCAGTAGGGGACACCGCTGGGCTTGGAAGACCGCCGTCCGTCGGATGGGACGTTAAGCCGTGGCCCGTGTTGGGGAGCCATACCCTGTGCACGTTAACACGCTGAATGGCCTTGACGGGAGGCTACCATCTACCTCTCTGAGCCTTCGGGATCCATGTGACCTGGCCATTTAGCCCATGGTGTGCAAAAAAGTGCTGAAATTTTTTGACGTAATGCTTGTTTAAAATTTAGCTGCAAGAAACCTTCCAGAATGCAGTCATCCTAGAAGAGCATCACAAGCGTGTATGCTGAGAAACAAACTTGCACCTTGAAGATACTTTTTCTCCCTCTGTGAAAAAAAATCTAAAATTATAAGCATCCGATCATAACCTGTCTGTTTTCGTCTCTTGCAAGCCCAGAATATCTAGGTTATATAATGCTGGAGCTTTTTTATGCCAGGACACCAAGAGAATAAATCCGTGTGCAGAGCCCTTACAAGAACCTGTGGGGAGAAAATGGTTATTGGAATATTTAAAGAAACTACGATTATTGAGAGAGGAAGGGGCCATCAAACAGTCTCGTAATTATAGGCATGGGCAAAAGACCTGTACTGCCCACTACTAAAGGCATATGCCTCCTCCCTTTCAGAGAGTAAGGATAAAACAGAAAAAAATACAAACTAATTTATTGATACATCTTTAAGGAATTATTTTAAAACCCGTAGAGGGGAAAATGTTGCATTATAAATAAAGTGTTTTGGCTAGATTGTTTCTTGCCCCCTTCCCCTTGATTTTTTTTTTTTAGATCGGGGCCTGCTTGTAGGACTTCCTTTACACGTTTGAACTCTTGCCCGTAGAAAGCAAGGGGTTCAGTTACCTGCAGTGGTCTCTGATCAGGATTATCCACCAGCTTATATAAAGTATCAAAAATAAATCCTGTGCATATATTCTGTGGGGTCTCAATTCATAAAGAGAAGATACAGCTGAAAATTTTCCCTCAACGGAAGCCCACCTGTGCAGTAAGTTCAGAATCTATAATAAAACTCGCAGGCGTTATTCCATTCTTGTTAATATATGTGGTCGGTACTAAGACCCTGTGTTGCTAACCACTCCTCAGCAGGGTAAAAAAAATTAAAATGTAACCATAGTAATCCAGATCACTAAACAACACTGATCTCGTAGCCCTCCTCTATCCACAAGAGAGTATCTCTTTTGAAAGATGGAGATGACTCCCTAGATAGCATGCCAGACTCGTAATCTGCAGTTCGAGTCCCAGCAGGGCCAGCATTGAGAATTTTCTCCGAAAAACTCCCCGCCTTGCCCTCAGTCACCACAGATGGGCTTCGATAGCCACAGTCCTTGGGATGGGACTTAAAGCCGTGGCTCCATGTATGGAAGAGCCATATCTTGTGCATGTTAAAGAACATGCTGGATGACCTTGATGGGAGGCTATCATCTGTCTCCTAACAGCTGTCCAGTGGGGATCCCCTTGTGATTTAGCCCATTGTGTGCAAAAAAGTGCCACTTAGAGGGATTGTTTTACATCTGAGCGGCACTTTTTGAACACAATGGGCTAAATGGCCAGTTCACAAGGACCCCCGAAGGTTGGGGATAGCTGTTGGGAGAGAGATTGTATCTAGTATGTTCTTTAATGTGCACAGGGTATGGCTCTCTTGCACTAGGACCACAGCTTAACATCTTGTCTGATGGATGGCAACCTTTACCAAGCTCATCAGTGTCTCCTACTGACCAATGGCAGTTTTGCGGAGATAAATCTCAACTCTGGCCTAGGTGGGGCTCGAACCTGAGAATTGCAGATTACAAGCCTGGTGCACTACTGACAGCCACCACCGCCTTAGAGGTAAAACAATCAACTTTTGAAAGGTACTAATGGTCAGGGTCGGACTTTAGGTGCTAGGTGTGGTTGGTTCTGTACATCACAGGGATTTGGTGAATAGCTCTCCAGCGTATATCTACCCTTTACCTAAGTAGAGACAAGCTATCTGAGAAGCAAGTTAAAGCTTTCTTCAAAGCCAGCTTATATAGAAATATTAAAGTTCACAGGGTATGGGTTCGTATGTTTCAGATGTGACACGACCCTGCAGAACAACTAATGGCCCTATGGAATGCCATGATGTGGCACCCCAGAGCATCAGGGTTGGGTTTTACCTCTGAGCAGCACTTTTTTTACACACCATGAGCTAAATGGCCAGATTACAAGGACCCCGAAGGCTCAGAGAAGGTTGGGGGAAGGGACCCACTGGAACAGCTGTTGGGAGACATTGTAGCCTTCCATCAAGGCCATCCAGCATGTTTAACATACACAGTCTGGATCTCCCACACATGGAGCCATGTCAACATCCAATCCGACGGACGGCCGTCTTTCCAAGCCCATCGGTGTCCCCCACTGACCGTGGGCAGGAAGATTTGCGAAGATAAGTATCAACACTGACACCTGGGACTCGAACCTGGGAACTACAGATTATGAGCCTGACGTGCTATTGACCGAGCCGCTCCCAGAGCATCAGAAATCCACTTCGATGCTTCACAGTTGGGGTGGTATGCTTCTGCAGGTTGTCACCATACCGTACACTTTACCAGTAGTGAGAAACGATGTGTAGCATGATTCATCAGTATCCCAATTATTATGTGCTTTGCACCACCTTACACGTTTTGTTGCATTGATGTTGGTAATCAGAGGTTTGTGGATTGCAGCACGACCATATATACCCACCCCCACGATTAACAGTTATGACGGAAACGGGATCATTCCAACTGGTATCAACTCTGCTGTTATTTGTAGTCCTGTGCTTCCATTGTACAATCCGTGGCCAAAGTTCGCCTATCCCTATCTCACAACCTCATATGGCATCAAAAATTTGCATGCTTGGAGGCAACGCTCTGCTCTTTTTGACAGTCATAATCTTTGATACAGTTCCTCGTGTTACACCTACTATTTCCGCCGTTCTGGGTATTGAAGAAGCTCCTGCAGGACATGTACCCCGTTCTGGGTATTGAGAAGCTCCTGCAGGACATGTACCAAGATCATGCCTTTTTGGAGGTCCCTGAGATCTGACATTGTCGACAGTTTCACTACAACAGCTGTTTTACCTGTGCACTGCTTTGTGATAGCCGACTTGTACTTCTCCTCTTTGGGGCAGGGGTGGCTCAGTCGGTAGCGTGCCAGGCTCATAATCTGTAGTTCCCAGGTTCGAGTCCCAGCTGGGTCAGCGTTGAGATTTATCTCCGCAAAATTCCCCGTCCTGCCAACGGTCAGTATGGGACACCGATCGCTTGGAAAGGCCGCCGTCCTTCGAATGGGACGTTAAGCTGTGGTCTCGTGTACGGGAGAGAGCCATACCCTGCGCATGTTAAAGAACACGCTGGATGGCCTTGACGGGAGGCTACCATCTGTCTCCCAACAGCTGTTCCAGTGGGTCTCCTCCCCCAACCTTCTCTGAGCCTTCGGGGTCCATGTGACCTGGCCATTTAGCCCATGGTGTGCAAAAAAAGTGCCGCTCAGAGGTAAAACAACCCAACTTCTCTTTACATACCTCGCATCGCAGGTGGCTCGTCCCAGTGGTATATGCATATGGCTCATTGCGTATACTCGTCGCCGTCGGTGTTTCCATTATTTTAATAAACCCCTGTATGTGCACATGTAACAGCGGCACGCATCAGATGCATTTCCACCGCTGAAAATATTCTTCACTGTATTCCCTACGAGTCAACGCACACCTAATCGCAATAAAGCAAGCGGTAATTCCATCAACTTCGGTAGATAATCCCAGACAGATTTTCCTACTGCAGGCGGAAAGCCAGAATCCCATCACAGGTTACAGCAAGCGCCACTTATCCAAAAAAATATTTGAGAGTTTATGTTGACAAAAATTAAAACTGGATTAATAATCGTAGGAAGCCAAATTAGATGAATTGTATAATATTTAGAAACGGGATATTTATAGGAGGGAAAATACAAATTTCAAACAATTCGTGGGTTAACAGGATGAAATGATCAGATCAAAAAATAGAGAATAAATGCATTTGAATATTAAACAATCTGTGAAAAATCAGGTTTTCAATACTTATAATTACGTCAAACTTAGAACCTGACAGAAAGGAAAAGCGATATTTAATTTTGCAGTTCCGAAACATCCTTGATTATATAACTCTCGCATCTTGATCCGGCCCTGAATTCAATGGTGAAATGAGAACATTTTGAAATGAAGAATTGGGTAGTTTCAGAAAATAAATTTGCATTGTTTTTTACTGATATCCCTGATGTATAAGTTGAACCTTAAGTTTTTGTAATTTTGTTTATATACATCCGTAAACAAAATTATTTAGCGGATGTAGTTTTGGGTTGGGTTGTTTTACCTCTGAGCGGCACTTTTTTGCACATCATGGGCTAAATGGCCAAATCACAAGGACCCAAAGGCTCAGAGAAGAGGAAGGGAACCCACTGGAAGAGCTGTTGGGAGACAGATGGTAGCCTCCCGTCAAGGCCATCCAGCGTGTTCTTTAACGTGCACAGGGTATGGCTCTCCCACATACAGCTTAACGTCCCATCTGACGGACTTTCCAAACCCATCGGTGTCCCCTACTGACCGTGGGCAGGGCGGGAGTTTTGCGGAGATAAATCTCAACATTGACCCAGCTGAAACTCGAACCTGGGAACTACAGATTATGAGCCTGGCACGCTACCGACTGAGTCACCCCCACCCCTAACGGATGTAAGTTGATTCAATAAATTTATTACTGATGACAAAGATCACTTTATGGATTTAGTGTTCATGGTTTATGCAAAGAAATATGCACACATATCAGGTAGTAATTTTTCTACAACAATCTGCTTCTTGTCTACCTGGGGATGATCGACCTATGGGGTCACGATCAGCTCTTGTGGTTCGACCCTTTGTCCACCTTGTGAACTGCTGTTCTACTGAGTTTCAAACTCTACGAGATATTCTGCAGCTCTGTCCAAAGGAAGTTTACCCTTAAAATGTTCAATAAAGCTGGAACTTAAAATATGAACACAGAGTTGATTTTATTGGTAGAGGAGGACGACTAAATTTATAACTTTAAAACTGCTAATTATAGCAATAAAATAAATATAATATAGCGTAGAAATAATATTTGGGAAGAAATAGAAGTTATGGGACAACCAGTTATAGGTTGAGTTCAGTAACGGAATTAAATATCTGAAGGCCTCAAGAGCAAAACATTTGAGAAGCTCCCAGCTGCCTGGGAGAATTGTTACTCATTCCAAGAAACATTTTGCAACTTACGAATAGAAAAAACAACATATATCCCCTTTTCTCAGATGGGTGTGAGAAAAGCCGCTTTTTAATTTTAACGAATGAATGACTAATAACTTTTATGTTGTTAAAGTGTCAATTGAAAAATAACTTCATTGAACATTTTAAGGGTAAACTTTCTTTGGACAGAGCCACAGAATCAGTTTGAAACTCAGTTGGGTTGTTTTGCCTCTGAGCGGCACTTTTTTTGCACACATTGGCTAAATGGCCAGGTCGCATGGACCCCGAAGGCTCAGAGAAGGTTGGGGGAGGGGGCCCACTGGAACAGCTGTTGGGAGACAGATGGTAGCCTCCCGTCAAGGCCATCCAGTGTGTTCTTTAACGTGCACAGGGTATGGCTCTCCCACACACGGGGCCACGATTTAACGTCCCATCCGACGGACTTTCCAAGCCCATCAATGTCCCCTACTGACCGTAGGCAGGGCGGGGAGTTTTTGTGTTGAAACTCAGTAGAACAGCAGTTCCTGACAAGGGAGGAAAGGGTCGAGAGACGAGGGCTGAGATTGATCTCATAGGGTCTACATCCCCAAGCGTTTTTTTTTTATAGAGGACACCGACGATTGTGAAATTAAGAGCCTTATATCGAACCCCTGATATATGTGCATATATTATTTTGTACAAACGAAAAAACTTTGTGTGCTTACGTCATCAATAATATTAATTTATTAGTGTGAATTAAAACTTTTGAAGAATGCAAAAGTATGTAAGCGAAAAACTTTACTCTTTGAAAACGAGATTTCCATATTCGCCAGAGGCGATATGCGCTTCTAGTTATCAATTGTTTGCTGCCATCAACTAAATCGCTAAACAAAGTACTCCCCAAACCTTTTTTCGACAAATAATATTGTGCATCCAAAATATATATTTGCTTCTCTTTAACCCTCTATTCTTTTTTTTTCAAACACTGAAGCGAAAACTAACAATTCATTTTCATTAATTTTTTTAACATTAAAAATTCCAGCTTTCAACCAAACCCACCCCTTTCAATAAACTGAAAAAGTTGCGACTGTCTTTGTACCATCGCTTTGGATTGCGTGCGCATCTAGAGATTGTGACGGCACAACCGCAGGAAGTGTGCGATGTAGCGGTAGATTCGTGCTGCCGTACGTCCGGTACTGGCAAGTGTGCGCGTTAGTTAATCAGCCTAATAATCTTCACGAAGTGCATCTGGGCACACTCCTATTCAGTCACTCCATAGCTGATTTTAGCTTATTATTTTATTACTCATCACCGATATGTAATGCGAGACTAAATCCCTCTATCCCGGGGGTGGCTCAGTCGGTAACGCGCCAGGCTCGTAATCTGTAGTTCCCAGGTTCGAGTCCCAGCTGGGTCAGCGTTGAGATTCATCTCCGCAAAATTCCCCGCCCTGCCCACTGTCAGTAGGGGACACCGATGGGCTTGGAAAGGCCGCCGTCCGACGGATGGGACGTTAAGCCGTGGCCCCGTGTGCGGGAGAGCCATACCCTGTGCACGTTAAAGAACACGCTGGATGGCCTTGACGGGAGGCTACCATCTGTCTCCCAACAGCTGTTCCAGTGGGTCCCCTCCCCCAACCTTCTCTGAGCCTTCGGGGTCCATGTGACCTGGCCATTAAGCCCATGGTGTGCAAAAAAGCGCCGCTCAGAGGTAAAACAACCCAACCCTCTATCCCGGATGAAATATGTGGGAACATTTATGTTACAGAATCAAGTCATAAAAAAAATACCCCCTCAAACAGCTGCTTGCCACAGAGGTCTGACAGGAGCCTGTCAGTTTATATGCCATAGTAGAAGGTCTAAGAGGATCAAGGACAGTAAAAATTAAGCGACCTTAATCTGTCCTAATCAAACCAGTTTCATTGCGACTTGTCAATACAGAAACAGCTTGGACTGAAACCTGGGAACATCAGGTTATGAAACGGGCACTAAACTGACTGAAAAGTATGACAGATAATGAGTGGGTGTTGTTCATATTCATTGCCCCTACGATCGGTATTAGAACCACTGATAAAGTCAATTGGTCAGACCTCTGTGGCAAGCAGCTGTTTGAGGGGGCTTCATTACATATATTGATCATAGTAATGACTGCCAAAATAATTTTGAACAGTGATATCGAATTAGACAAGAGTGGCTCTGCTTTCGCCCATACAGGCTTAGTTTCCGATGACATAGCAGCAACAAAGTTCTCTCTTTAGTTACACAGTTGCTAGTGCATTTTTAACAAAATTGTGCTGTTTTTCAAAAATTTTATGACTTAGCCACAATATATTTATTAAAACTATACAAATGACAGAATTACGTACAGAAAGTTATTTTTGTCGTGGCGAACGGATTATTGCTCTTGAAATTTTTCAAATGAGTTGTTTTACCTCTGAACAACCCATTTTTTTGTACGCATGGGGTAAATGGTCAGGTCACAACAACTTTAAGGTTGGGGGAAGGAATGCTCTAGACAGCTGTTAGGAAACAGGTGAAAGGCTGTCCATCTTGTTCTTTATATCCCAAAGGATATGGCCGTCATGCACATGGAGCAATGGCTTAACGTCCTCTTTATCACCAAACGCAAAGTGGAGGATAGCAGATACACAATTAAAGAAATAAATTTTTTAGTTAACCAAATTACAAGGTGTTGAAAAATGTCCATTTGCATGAAACATGCCTTAACCCTTGTTGCTTCGAAAGTTTCTCAAAAGTGTGGAGGAAATTCTTAAGAATGAACATCACTAATGCATTTAGAAGTTTTCGTGGTTCAAGGATTGAGTTCCTTTTGTAGAAAAATCCCCATAAAAAATCACAAGGAGTCAAATCAGATGGTCTGGGCGGCACCCTTCAGAGATAAATCTGTCAAATATTCATGCAAATGGCCCAATGCTATTTGCTGTGTTGGGTTGTTTTACCTCTAAGCGCCACTTTTCTTCATGCCATGGGCTAAATGGTCAGGTTACAAGGATCCCGAAGGCCCAGAGAAGGTTGGGGGAGGGGATCAACTGGAAGAGCTGTTGGGAGACAGATGGTAGCCTCCCGTCAAGGCCATCCAGCGTGTTCTTTAACGTGCACAGGGTATGGCTCTCCTGCACAAGGGGCCACGGCTTAACGTCCCATCCGACGAATGGCGGCATTTCCAAGTCCATCGGTGTCCGCTACTGACCGTGGGCAGGGCGGGGAATTTTGCGGAGAGAAATCTGAACGCTGACCCAGATGGGACTCGAACCTGGGAACTGCATATTACGAGCCTAGCCGCAACCGACTGAGTCCCCCCCCCCATTAGCTATGTAAAGTTTGCTTTTCATAGAAGGAAAATCCTGACACTATTAAAATTCAGTTATGTTTGATAGCTATTAGGCAGTTTTGTTTGAAAAGTGATGCTATTGTACAGAAATGTCACCACTGTTTAGAGGCAAGAAAAAATTTCTTACATAGTCACCCGATATTTCGAAGCACAGAAAATGATAATTATAAGCTAACCACACTTAACCAGCGGTATAGGCATTATATTCTTAATACCAAGAAATCGCAGGAAGATAGGTATCATTATCATAGAGGACATATTATTCTTGATCGGGATTATGAATTAAAGATAACGGAAGACGTTGAGAAAACAGTTTAGGATATGAAAGATACCAGAAATTCAATCGACAGCAGACCCTGATAGACAAAGTAAAAAAGCCAGCATTACCACGTTAATTTTGGATAATTCGATGAGGTTTGACTGGAATCCACAAAACGTCTTATCACCTTCAAACCAATATTCGCCAATTATTCTAATGTATACGGGCCGAGTGGTTAGCGCGCTTGGCTACTGATCTAAGGTACCTGGGTTCGAGTCCCGGGTAAGGCATGGATGTATGTGTCGTTTTTCTGCTGTGGTCCTGCCATCCTCTCAGAACTTCTACTTTGGCATATAAACTGACAGGCTCCTGTCAGACCTCTGTGGCAAGCAGCTGCTTGAGGGGGTATTTATTTTTTATTTTATACGTTTCCCTGTGTGAGGTCACAAAGATCATTTAGTTGATTGTTCAAATATAGGGATTGTCCCCTTTTCATTTTAAACGAATACTTAAAGCAAAAAATGCTGCTAAATTATGAAAACATTTTCATAATTTAGGAGTACGAAGCATTTTCATTAGCACTAAAAAACACAAGAATTACTCGAAAAATCTGAAGCATCTGAATAAGTTTAATGCATACACTAATTCTTTACAAAATACTATTAGTATAAAAAATATTCACTTTGAAGTGTTCAATTGTGAAAAAATACTGCTATGACTACTTACAAAAATTCGATTTTTCATCAACAATATTTTTTTTTATTAACATACAAATAATTTTTAAAAGGTTCGATTAATTTATTCTTTTACATTCCACATAAATTTTACGAAAACAAAATTAGTGTCTAAATATACTTACAGGAGTGAAAAAAAAACCCAAAAGAAATCAGTAAAGAAACACTGATCTATAAAATTCAAAATAATACATTCTAAATGAAATCTTTGGCAAATATTTCAAAACTATGGCACAAAATACATTTGTAAAACAAGAAAATGTGGTTTTGAAAATTAAAGTACCAACAAAAGTGCAAAAAATATACAAGATAAAAAAAGTTGTAAGCACTAACCTTATATGCTGTTACTTTTGCTTACACGAGTTGCATAAAAAAATTGCAGAACTTGTTAGAACAACCAATTTTTTCTTCTTTCTGCTAATAATTTTGTTTTAAAAACTTTGCACAGAAAATGTTTTAGTATCATATTTTACTGGAACATTTTGTCTTAATTTTGCTAAATGTTCCTCCATTGGCCTTACCTCCGAAAACGAAGTTGGCAAAGAATGTAACTCAGAGATCACATGACAGAGCAGTTAGGAACACCACCAGTAATATAAGAGTCTCTAATTCTGGCAAAGGAAGTGAATTTCTAAGCTATAGTGAGCCATGCAATGAATATACACACTTCTTTTCCGCAAAATTCCCCGCCCTGCCCACGGTCAGTAGGGGACGCCGATGGGCTTGGAAAGGCCGCCGTCCGTCGGATGGGACGTTAAGCCGTGGCCCCGTGTGCGGGAGAGCCATACTCTGTGCACGTTAAAGAACACGCTGGATGGCCTTGACGGGAGGCTACCATCTGTTCCAGTGGGTCCCCTTCCCCCAACCTTCTCTGAGCCTTCGGGGTCCATGTGATCTGGTCATTTAGCCCATGGTGTGCAAAAAAGTGCCGCTCAGAGGTAAAACAACCCAACCCAACACACTTCTTTCACATTGGAAGGGGTTGGATTGTTTTACCTCTGAGCGGCACCTTTTTGCACACCATGGGCTAAATGGCCAGGTCAGATGGACCCCGAAGGCTCAGAGAAGGTTGGGGGAGGGGACCCACTGGAACAGCTGTTGGGAGACAGATGGTAGCCTCCCGTCAAGGCCATCCAGTGTGTTCTTTAACGTGCACAGGGTATGGCTCTCCCGCACACGGGGCCACAGCCTTACGTCCCATCCGACGGACAGCGACCTTTTCAAGCCCATTGGTGTTGGAAGTGGAGTGTTTAACCTTTTGCATTCATATTAAAAAGTCCTGTTCTTCCCAACCAATTCAGCATACGTATCAAGTATAACATTGTGACTACCGACGTGAATACAAGTGTTATTTTACACTGCCAGCTGCCTCCCAACAAACGAGTGTAAAGGGTTCAAGTGTCTCATATTAGTTAAATATTTGTTTTAAAATTAGACTTAAATGATCTTCATTTTAATTTCTGTTCGTTTATAACTCAACATTAAACGATGATTGATTTGGTTTGTAGCATGATCTACATATATCTGCTAGTACCTGCAGATCAGTTCTAAAGTTCAGTTCCTTTTCTGCTGCAAAAATTACAAATTATCTGCCACAATTGCCCCTTGTTGAGAAGCTTGATATTTTAAGGGTGAATTATAAAAAGATATTAATTAAAAATAAATCAACTGGTAATTTATAAAATGCAAAGAGAGTAAACAAGAACCGAATAACATTCAAAAGAACGTTGCGTCAGATGAAGATCAGGGGCATGAAAATGACTCAGCATATGCATGTCTAACACAAGTTGGGTTGTTTTACCTCTGAGCGGCACTTTTTTTGCACACCGTGGGCTAAATGAAGAGGTCACATGGACCCCGAAGGCTCAGAGAAGGTTGGGGGAGGGTACCCACTGGAACAGCTGTTGGGAGACAGATGGTAGCCTCCCGTCAAGGCCATCCAGCGTGTTCTTTAACGTGCACAGGGTATGGCTCTCCCGCACACGGGGCCACGGCTTAACGTTCCATCCGGAGGACGGCGGCCTTTCCAAGCCCATCGGTGTCCCCTACTGACCGTTTTTGCGGAGATAAATCTCAACGCTGACCCAGCTGGGACTCGAACCTGGGAACTACAGATTACGAGCCTGGCGCGCTACCGACTGAGCCACCCCCGCTAACACAAGTCTGAGGTAAAAGAGATTACAGCCAATGCATGAAGTTCTCTGCATTTGCTCACCTTGATCATCACAGTTATTGGGACTGATATTGAATTATGATAAATACTTAATGAACGGAATGAGAATTGGATAGTGAAATCGATATGTATCCATAGTAGAATTAAATGAAACAATAAAAGACTTATAAAGAGTGCAGAGTTTAATTCAAGAAATTCTATGAATTTATAACTATCATGGCAAACACCAAAAGAACTCAAGGAACATAGAGACAAAACATAAAACTGAAGGAAAAAAATAAAAAGATGAAAAAGACTTCAATCGAAAAAAAATTCTTTTATTATATAAACAGCGTTGTTGGAGAATAACTCCCTTTATAACAGAAATACTTAAGAAAATAAAAAGAAATAAACGAATAAAATAGGATGTAAGATTCAACTTAAGCAAGAATAAAAAAATGCAAAGTGAGGCATTACATTTCAACAAGCAACAAGTCAAAATCCATTATAATAAAGTTCGAATAAAAAAAAGGATACAAATGGATACAGAAATGAAAATACATAAGAAGGTTTAAAAAGTAGTGAGTTGGGTTAAGAAATAATATGTCATTACAACAAAAAAAAAAGCCTACTTTAAAATTCTTTATGATGTGATCTTTTTCAGTTTTTCTGACTATTTAATTACGATTTCAACTTTAATGGAGTTATATTCAGACATAATATCAAAAATATGGATAAAAAATTTCCTTCATGTGGAAAGCTAAGTTTTATAAATGCAATCTGAACAGGGCAGATGTTATTGTAGCCTTTGCTAAGCATATTACATAGTTACTAAGATACCCAATTTATAAATGTAGATGCTCTACACACAAGTGAAATACATAATACTTATTAGTCAATAATATTGATATATAGATATCTCCAAGCTTGAATAAAAATCTTTTCAAGGATTTGGGTTGTTTTACCTCTGAGCGGCACTTTTTTGCACACCATGGGCTAAATGGCCAGGTCACATGGACCTCAAAGGCTCAGAGAAGGTTGGGGGAGGGGACCCACTGGAACAGCTGTTGGGAGACAGATGGTAGCCTCCTGTCAAGGCCATCCAGGGTGTTCTTTAACGTGCACAGGGTATGGCTCTCCCGCACACGGGGCCACGGCTTAACGCCCCATCCGACGGACTTTCCAAGCCCATCGGTGTCCCCTACTGACCGTGGGCAGGGCGGGGAATTTTGCGGAGATAAATCTCAATGCTGACCTAGCTGGGATTCGAACCTGGGAACTACAGATTACGAGCCTGGCGCGCTACCGGCTGAGCCACCCCCGTCCCATCTTTTCAAGGAAGAACGGCCAAACATATCAATACATATAAGTTATAAAACAATGTTCAATATTAATGCTACCAAGCAAATGTAAATTTTTGATAGGAAACATAATTTGGTGCAGTGGCATACCAAATGGGTGTTACACTACCTCTCTTAAGGGTTAAGTATATACAGTAGGCTCTCCATTACCTAGGGTTGGATTAACTGGGATGAAAAAAAAATAGCCTGAAAATAATATGGATACAAAAAATGGCTGCTAAAATACGTGGCAGCAAGTGGTTTCACAAACACGTGTAAAAGATCAAAGGGGGGGGGGGGGGAATCAAACTTCCTTGCTATTCTATTTTAAATAAACATATCCATGCTATATTTTCTAAAAACTTTGAAGCTTTCGCATGTTTTACATGTATGATGAATTAACTGGGAATTTAATTATCCAGGATTGCTCTCCCCCCTATTCATTGAAGATAATTGCGGTTCTATTGTATTTTCTAAGGCATATCCAAGAATCAGAGACTCAAGCATATCAATCCTCCACCCCGAATCATAGAATTTTCTGGCTATGTCAGTGGTCTGCAGTATTGTGATGTGTCCAGTTCTTTACAGTTTGAATGGTTAGTGTGTTTGGCTGCTATTCAAAGAAACCTGGGATTGAACCTTGGATAAGCTATATTTCTTTTCTGTGAGCCTCACAAAACTTCATTATGGCATATTTTACCAAAAACACTCTTTTTATCGCATTTGATTTATGACTTCAACAGGTGTAAATCACAATCAGTTTGTTTCACAGGAATAAAAATGAAAAGGTAACACCAATGATAATATCATCACATTCACTGATCATCTTGTAAAAATGATAGAAATAAATTAAAAATACGAAAATGTATGTAAGTATTAATGATAAGAAAACTTGAATTACACAAATAAATTTCTATTTCTTCCGAAAAAGTAATTATTAACAAATTTGCATTGCATTTGGTACATAAGTCTGTTTAAAATTGTGAACACCCACTGCTGCAAATGCAGAAACAATAACATTATATGCTTTAAAGGCAATATGAATAATACATTGCTATCATATTTGAGTAATCACTTCAATAATCTCTGTTAATGCTCCACATATTATTTTTAAAAGGAACAAACAATTACAAATTTTATAATGACATTTTGATTTCCTTTTTGGTTATGTCCAATTACAAAGTACATTATGAAAGGGAAATGAACAATGTGGAAAGAATAACAAGATGAATTTTTGATGTGGCGGAGTGGTTAGCGTGCTTGGGTTGGGTTGTTTTACCTCTGAGCGGCACTTTTTTGCACACCATGGGCTAAATGGCCAGGTCACATGGACCCCCGAAGGCTCAGAGAAGGTTGGGGGAGGGGACCCACTGGAACAGCTGTTGGGAGACAAGATGGTAGCCTCCCGTCAAGACCATCCAGCATGTTCTTTAACGTGCACAGGGTATGGCTCTCCTGCACACGGGGCCACGGCTTAACGTCCCATCCGGCGGACGGCGGCCTTTCCAAGCCCATCAGTGTCCCCTACTGACCGTGGGCAGGGTGGGGAATTTTGCGGAGATAAATCTCAACGCTGACCCAGCTGGGACTCGAACCTGGGAACTACAGATTACGAGCCTGGCGTGCTACCGACTGAGCCACCCCTGCCCCAGTTAGCGTGCTTGGTTACAGATCAAAGTGAACTGGGTTCGAGCCCTGGGTAAGGCATGGATGTTTGCGTTGCTTCTGCTGAGGTCCTGCCATCCTCACAGACTTTCTACTATGGTGTATAAACTGAAAGGCTCCTATCAGACGTCTGTGGCAAGCAGCTGCTTGAGGGGGGGGGGGGGGGGTATTTCTAGGTGCCACAATTTTAAAGGAGTTGTATGCGATGCACAAAACAGAACTTACTCTCACATATGTATACATGTATAGTAGGAACATTGGATGGTCTTATATATTTTTTCATATAGTCAACTCGGTCAATTTTTACAAAACTTTTTTTTTAAATCTCTTACAGCCTGTAAACTATATAGCAAATGGAAGACATGATGAACAAAAAGCATTACAAGGTTGGGTTGTTTTACCTCTGAGTGGCACTTTTTTGCACACACTGGGCTAACTGGCCAGGTCACAAGGACTTGGAGAAGGTTGGGAGAGGGGGTTGTTGGGTTGTTTTACCTCTGAGCGGCACTTTTTTGCACACCATGGGCTAAATGGCCAGGTCACATGGACCCCAAAGGCTCAGAGAAGGTTGGGGGAGGGGACCCGCTGGAACAGCTGTTGGGAGACAGATGGTAGCCTCCCGTCAAGGCCATCCAGCGTGTTCTTTAATGTGCACAGGGTATGGCTCTCCCGCACACGGGGCCACGGCTTAATGTCCCATCCGACGGACAACAGCCTTTTCCCCTACTGACCATGGGCAGGGCGGGGAAATTTTGCGGAGATAAATCTCAACGCTGACCCAGCTGGGACTCGAACCTGGGAACTACAGATTATGACAAATGAATGGTAGTTTCACTCCAGATTGCATATCAAACCAGACCAGTTATTACTTTATGTACAACTGTACAAGAAACTGAAGATTGGATGTTGACTACATCTGCATACTGAGTAGAGAGCACTGATGAGTTAATATCTATAACAAAAGCTCCATTAGCAAATATATGCTTTTTTTTTTTACATTGTGGCAACTTCGTACACACCAAATATTCCACTACATAAAACTATCTGTCCTACATATGTAAATGTTTACAATATCTAATGTAAAAGTTTGGGTTTATTGCTTTTAGTGTCGCAAGAGGAGAGGAAGCGGCATTGATAACACATTCTTGGCCATTCCGATTATGACAAAAATGTATCTGTGACAGTTCATGTGACTTTAAAGTTTCTAAATTTTTGTTTTTTTTCCAGGGAAAAAATGATTAATTGCATATCTTTTTTCACTGATGCTGGTCACTTCTGAGTTCAGGGTAGAAATATAATATTGTAAAGCAGAAGAAAAACACATCGAGCACTATAAACAATAGTCCTGTCATAAAGAGATCTATGAAGTGCATGTAAAGGTACAACATGCATGTCAGAAGACAACCAAAATATTTTTCAATTTAAACATGAATTTTTCCCCCCCAAAATCAGAGCAGCCATTTGTTTGTCAGAATATTTGATAATCTTACACCTGGTTTTGAATAAAGGTTTGTAGATGAACTGCCAAGCCTTCAGGCATAGCAATAATTGCTACTTCTTATTATTTCTTCCATTTATTTAATATTCCTTGAGATGATTGCCAATAATTGCTTGTTGCATATAATGAATCTGGTTAACAAATATTTATAACAAAAATATTTCAAACCCTAATCTTATGTGTAATTTTACTACTACTGCTGCATGGTAGTGTCATTTCCATTTTGTTCACTGTTCTAATTACTTCCAGATTGTCAAATTATTATTGCTATCACAATGTCCTTAACGCTTTTTAGTCCCTATTCTTTCTAGAATCTAATTTCATGAAAAATTTGCGACTCTATATTAATTGTGTATTTTTCTCATATATAAATATAAACAATTCCCGAGTGTAACAAGTTTTTTTTTTTACTTTCAAGGCACTTCCTGAAAAATATGAAGTCATTTGTGCAATTAGCAACTGAAAGTAAAATTGAGCACAATAACACTAAAAATTAGCATTTAAAATTTGTTGAGCATAAATATTCATGATATACCATTGCTATTTTTCACACTGAATGTGCTAACTTAAATGAAAATATTAAATTCAGAAAACATGCGAACACTAGAGAAGTATTTGACAAAAAAAGAAACATTTCTACATTTAGCTACTCAACAAGTAACATAAACTTATAAAAATTAACTGAAGAGCAACAGTGGCTGAAACTCTTTCTGAACCATTGAAACGTCTATCAACATAGAATTCTGCCGTCTGTCTGTTAGGGTTGCCTAAGGTACCATTAAACCATATCCTCATACATGGGCGATCATCATTTGTGTACTCCCATGAGTGATCCCACACCTGTAGAAAATATATTCCTTTTAATCTCTATATATAATATAGAAAGATATCGACACATTATAAGAAAAATATTCCACAAAACCATTCAATATGTACTTTTTTTTACTCAATTAAGCCTCTACTTTTTTTGCACTGAAGTTCAGAAAACTAACGATAAAGACAAGCACACTCAAAGACAAAATCAGATCTACATCATGCTTTGATGTTAAATGAATGTGGTAGCTATAAATTAAAAAGGAATTTCATTATAGTTGAATTTGAAAATAAAAGGGTTACATACATTTTTCTTTCATTCCACCGATTCAAAATTTTAATACATAATGCTTACAAAGTTATGAATTATTATATTTAAGATTTTTATCCTATTATAAGCATAGATATCTAGGGAAGGGTGGCTTTGAATACCTTGTACTCCTTACAGATTAAAAAAGGTAATTAAATACATATACAGGGTGAATCTGAAAAAGTGGGCAAAACTTTACGGGGTGGTAGAACGCAGCTATACGAGCAATATTCGTCATAGAATGTATGGTCGGAACGCAAACGGCGAGCCGCTAGGTGGCGTTGGAAATGGTATAAAAGGGTCGGTCCTCGCACCCAACGGCATAAAAATAACATACACAAAGTGCATATCGCCATTTCGTGGTTAGTATAACCAGCCATCCTCTCGGCAATCCACGGTAGAAATGCCGTTGGGTGCGAGGACCGACCCTTTTATACCATTTCCAACGCCACCTAGTGGCTCGCCGTTTGCATTCCGACCATACATTCTATGACGAATATTGCTCGTATAGCTGCGTTCTACCACCCCGTAAAGTTTTGCCCACTTTTTCAGATTCACCCTGTATACACTACATTACAAAAAGCAATCAGACATTTCTATGTTATGTGAATGAAAAGCCACATTCAAAGCTTGCTAACTTCGAAATTAGTCTTTTATGAAAAAATGTTACTGGAGATAAATTGACGATCTCACTCAAATAATAATAATAATTTAATATTTAAATAGTTATGGAAGCTGAAAAATTAAACTTTGACTTGTCATGAAAATTTACCTTAAAAGATAAAACACTATTGTTATAACAAAGTGTTTGCTAACATAAATGTAATGTTTGAAGTTTGCATTATAATTTTTTCAGTTTTCATGTTTTTTTTTTGTAGAGCAGGATGCTCAGGAAGAGTGTGATAGCAATGTCTGCTGTTAAATATTCCAGTTTCAACAACTCCTTAATATTTGACATTCTTGAAAAATCGACAGACAGATATTAATCAGATCTGCAATTTATGTCTAGTGGCATTTTTCAATAAAATGATTATTTTCAAAGAGAGCTATGAATGTGTCTTTTGACTTATAATAAGTTGGAAGTGTCCAGTTACTTTCTGTAGTATATAGGATATATATAGGTGGTGGTGGAAGCAAGTGCACAATCAAGCCAGAAAAGGGGTGGGGCAGAAACTATTTCTATTGCAAGTTAACATTTCTCTTTGTTTTAGAGGTTTTATGACAATCATGAAAAATGCATGAAATATGCACAAGTTTACTAATTTTTGTACTTCCATTACCCTTGCTCACATTCTTAAAGGAGGAGGTATACATACTCCCTTGTGCCCCCATTAGATTTGGTGCAGCATCTTGCTATAGTTTCTTTACCACAAAAGAAGGCACATGTTCAACTTTCTCTTGATAAATTTTTCATAAAGCTGATGAGACATCATCAGTCAGCATAAGCACTTACAATATCTAAGTCTGCATTACAATCCCTTGTTTAATTTCCTAATCTCATGCAAAATCACCATCAGCAAGCCCTTGATCCAACCATTAAGTGACAGAAGGGAAAAAAATACTATTTTTTCTGTCTAATGAATGCCAGTAAAAGCTGAGAATTGATTTTAAGAGAGGACATATGGTATTCAAGATTAATTTAACCCATCATATTTCATATCAAATGCTGTTTTTAAATGTTTAAAAATTCTCTGCATACTTTGAATAACACTCGAGGATAAAAACTAAAAATTCACACCATAATTAGGGATTTTATATTTTTTGGCATTCAGGGAATGGAATCCTTTCCCATGTAACATGCAAGTCTATTGCTTTGACTTTCATACAGTTTCAGGAACATTATGACAAGAGTGAAAGACTCCTACAATCATAAAAGTACTTGAATACCTGGTAGCTAAGCATAGGCTTTAGTAATCTTGTAGCCAATAGGTTTATAACAGTAAGCCTCGTTCACTGCAAGATGGCAGCATTTGTCCATTAGGTTGGAATTTATTTCATAAGTTAGGTTACATTAGGTTTCAGTGTCTTTCTTATGGTACAGTTTTGCTCATTAAGTTCAGTGATAGACTAGGAAGTAAATCATCAGCCTGAGTTTCTCCCATCAAACTATCAACTCTGAACACTTTTGTGACATTTTGTTTCCATTCATAGCTGGGTGGGTATGAAATTGACACCTACTTTCAACAGGATAGTGCATATACAGACATAAATCCATGAAGCTGCTGGATGAAGATTTTGGAGAGAGTAATTTCTAAAAGGAGTTGGCTCCTGAATTGCCAGTTTTTATACCAGCAGTTTATTTATTTTATTTTTTTTCCGGGGAGCTGCAAATACAACAGTTTATGAGAGTAATCCTTACATGTTAGATGAACTCAAAACTATAGTTATCCAGTTTACACAGTCAATCACATGAGAGGGCCTCATTAAGGTGTTTAGCAATAAAATGAAGCATGTTAATGCCTGTAAAGAAACAAGAGGCGATCATTTCCAGCACTGAGCACTGCTTATAGTGACACACACTTCATGCAATCTATGCACTGCATTATGTGGTAAACTGTGTAGTGACTTTGAAAACACCCTGTAGGCTGGATTCATGTGGAGTTTTATGGTGCAACTCAGACTATATTGTGCCAAACAAATTTAATTATAAAAAATATAAGCAGATAAAAATTCATGGAAATCCACAACCAAAGTTAAAAAGCAAGATGAAAAATTAGATAAATACTCCTGGAGAAATGTTATGATCCAAGAGGATGTTAATATTGCATATAATGAATTTATGAAAATATTTGATTAAATAATCCACAAATAAACTATAAAAATCAATAAGCAAAAAACTAAAACTTTAAAAAGCTTTGGATTACTAGGAAGTTGGTTAATATGTTACAATTAAGAGATAAATTGTACAAATATAAAAGATATCCACATAATCAGTCGGATAACTTTAAAAACATAAGAAATCACATTAATTTTAAGAACAGGTCTTTGCCCCATGCCTGCAATCAGGGGCTGTTTGATATTGTTGGCCCTAGCTCTCTCAATAAACCTAGTTTCTTTAAAAATTCTACTAATAATTTTCTCTCTGAAAATGGACATAGAGGTTATTCTCTTGATGTCCTCATGCAGGAATTCCAGCATTATAACCTAGATATTCTAGACTTGTAAGAGACCAGATGGACAGGTAGATACTTAAAAATAACTTTAAATTTCTCTTTCCAGGGAGGGATATTTTGAATTTTGTGAAGAAAGGAGACATCTCTTTTGTGCTAGGTGACTTCAATACTAGAATTGGTAGACTCTAACCTTTGGGCAGGAGTTTTAGGTCCCTTTGGCACTGGTAGTTCTAATGGCAATAAAAAATGTCTTCTACAGACAAGTAAACTTAATGGTTTGCAAATAACTAACACATATTACAAAAACTGGGACATTTATAAATATACATGGGTTGCACAGGAATATGATAGATTATATTTTAATTAACAGCAAATAGGCTAGTTTAGTTAGGAATACCAGATCATACAGGGGAGTGAAATTGGGTCTGACCATTACCTAGTCAAAAGTGTTTCGCAGTTGAAGCTTAATAAATGTTGTGCTAAGGTTAAGAAAATTAGCTTTAATACTAAATGTCTGAAAAATCCAGATATAGTCAATGCATATTATGATAGGCTACTTAGTCATTATGACAATCATGGTTTGCTTACTGCTGAAGTTGTGAAAGAATGGGACAAGTTTAAACAGGCTTTTC
Organism: Ryuthela nishihirai; assembly: GCA_038380435.1. Taxonomy (NCBI): domain Eukaryota; kingdom Metazoa; phylum Arthropoda; class Arachnida; order Araneae; family Heptathelidae; genus Ryuthela; species Ryuthela nishihirai. Next base: position 28,771,755 of record JAWZYU010000002.1, on the reverse strand, counting down.
TTGAAACCAACAGTACTCTTTTGGGTAAAAGGGAACAGAGGAAACAAAATTATTTGAATGATAAGGCTATGGAACTTATTTCTGAAAGAAGTGCAGGATTAATATAACCCTACTACTCCTAACAGAAGGTATTACAACGAGTTTAATAAATGTGTAAAGATCAGGTAACAGCTGATAAGAATCTATGGCTTGATAGCATGGCTGACAAAGCAGAGGAAGCAGTTAGACAGCACAACAGCAGGGAGTTGTACCAGATTCTTAATGTTTTATTTGGGAAGAAACAGACAAGGTGGTTGAAGGTGAGGTTCCTGTAATGGCTATCATTGACAGGTGGGCTGAACATTTCAGAGATGTTCTAAATAATGTGATTATTTCTATTCCCATTGTTTGTAATGAGGATAGATGCATTACTAGCTTCAATGATGGCCCTATATCACATTCTGGTCACTTTGGCGATCTCTAAATTAAAACTGCATAAATATTGAAGGGGTGGATGAAATCACCACTGAAATGCTTAGAGCTGAGAGAACATCTGTGTGAAATGTGAACATGGCTGACTGAAATTTTGAATATTTTTTATGATAAAGGTGTTATCCTAAGGATTTTGTTATAGCTATCATTGTCTCGTTTTTTTTTAAAAAAAGGTGATCGCAGTTCTTGCGATAATTATATGGGAATTAGTTTACTTTCTGTTCCAGGTAAAGTTCTTTGCATGATTGTGCTTAATAGAATTAAGAATTTGGTTGATGGATAACTGTGTGATGAACAGTGTGAATTCAGAAGTGGTAGAGGTGTATTGATCAAATATTTTCACTTAGGCAAATTCTTGAGAAATGTTTAGAGTTTCAGAAACCTGTGGTTACTAGCTTTATAGATTTCAAAAAGGCTTTTGACTCTGTTGATCGACATAATTTGTGGTATATTGTTAGATCATATGGAATACCTGATTAGTGTAATGAAAGCTCTCTATAATAAAATTGAGTTATGTGAGTGTTGGTACATCTTGCAGCGATTGGTTTAGCATTGCTAATGGAGTTAGACAAGGGTGCATTTTGTGTCCTTTTCTCTTTCATTTGGTTATTAATTTGTTACGCAAAATTCTTTGCAAGCGGAAGATTTTGGCCTTAAATGGTCTACAGATTTCAAAATTTCTGATTTACATTATGCAGATGATTTGGCCCTGTTGGCTAATGATATTGATGAGATAAATTTGTTCATTAGGGCTGTTCATGAGAATGGTAATAGAGTAGCTTTGATGATAAACAGAGAAAAAACTAAAGTGATGAAAATTGTTCAGGCAGATAGTGCTTCAGTTGCTTTGAATGGCCACGCTCTTGAACAAATGTCTGTTTAATTATCTTGGGAATTATGTAAGAGATACTGGTGATGTGCAGCACGAGATAAATAGAAGAATAGGGATTGCTGCTGGGACTTTTAAGAATCTATGGAGAGTGTAGAAAAATAGGCATGTACACCTAAAGACCAAAATTAGGCTGTATAATAGTTTGGTTCTTTCTAATGTTAGTTATTGATAGCGAAACATAGACCCTTTGTAAGCAGGATAACAAGAAACTTAATGCCTTTGATTCTAGATGCTTAAACAGTATCTTGGGCATTAGGTGGTTTGACTTTGTAAGTAATGATGAGGTTAGAAGGAGTCATCAACCTCTTTTGAGTAGCATATTGTGCAGAGAGAGACTACATTGCTTTGTCCATGTTACCCATATGCATAGCTGCAGATTGGCAAACAGGATCCTGAATGATGTGCCTAATGGTTTCAGAATAGGAGGAAACTAGGATGTGATGTGCAGACAATGTCAAACAGGACCTTACTAGAATTGGCCTAAAGTGGCCAAATGCATCAGCTGTATCTCAGAATAGACACATCTGGAGAAACAACTGAAAAACAGAATAATTAATGGAGAAACAATGAAACCATGAAAAAAATGAAATAATTCTGGAGAAACAACTGAAAAACAGAATAATTACTGGAGAAACAACTGTCAAACAGGACCTTGCTAGAATTGGCCTAGAGTGGCCAAATGCATCAGTTGTATCTCAGAATACACACATCTGGTTGAACCTCTGTGGTCCATGGCTGTATGAGGATTTTGCATTGTATTGGTACTTATATTACAAATTTAAGAAGCATTGTTTCTGTTCAAAACAGAATAATTAATGTTATAATAAAGAGTAATGACAAAAATTCAGTACAGTTAAAAAAATATATTTTAGGCATTTTCCCACTTAGACATTTATATATTTTTAGAGTGCTACATTTTTCTACTCTAACAGTTCATTGGTAACTGTAAAAGAATTATATTAGTAAATTTAGTGAAGATATGCAATTCCAATCATGAAAAAAGAACTTATGCATAAACACTTCCTTGTACCAGACTTTTAATTCATTACCTTTATATATATATGAAATGAATTAAATGCTTATCATTTTAAGTGTTTACTGAAAAATTATCTTAAAAATATTAGCAATATTGAATCTTTCTGTCTATTTTAAAATGATTTAAAATCATCTAATTTTTTTTTGTCTTTAGAAAATAACATTATATATATATTCACTGTTGGTTTAAAAACTTAAAAGTCACTATTTTAACCTAGACTATTGCTATAACTAGCTATTGCTGTTAGGTTATAAATATCACTCCACACGCAATATATGAATATTTTGTTCATCTGTGTATGTGTGCAAATATATCTATATTCTTTGTTCATCTACCTAAATGTAGACATATATGTATTTTTTGTTAGTGCATAAATATACAAATGTAATATACTTTTTTTTTGTGACATATAGGACAGAGAAGAATCCTAGAAGCTACTCCTAGCTTTTACAGGCCTTCTCATACAAGGACATGCCCTGCTACGACCGAAGTCACTGCTGACCACTGCTTTAGTTAGAGCTAACACAACACACAAAGTTTGCCCTGCTGGAACAGTCGCTAGCTGCCTAACCACTATGCCAGTTAAAGGTTTTTTTGATTTGATTTAATTTTGTACTTTGAACTTTGATTTAATTTTGTACATAACATGAACTATTTCTATTTATCAGCTCCTTGGCAAAGAGTCTATTTTTTGGTTGAGCACAGTAAAAAAATAGGTGGCCTGTGGATGTAATCTAGTTTTGCAGGCTGTACCCTGGAATGATCACTCATATATAAAATTTTAGAGGAAACTTGCATTAAACAAAATCCTTTCAGACCAATGTACTCACTGTAAAATTCTCGTGACATGATAATTTCAGTCATTTAGTTAAACTGACATTCACATTTTTTAGTAGTATATAATTATCTCCTTACTTTCAAAGAAATTAACATTTTAACAAAGATGACTGAATTTCAAACACTAATAATACACTGGTTTCCATAAATTAAGGAAAATCCTTATGTTAAGTCAATGGGAAACTAATGTCAAAGCTCTATAACTTCTAAAATAAGTTTTTTTATTTTGAAAAATATGATTGCAGATAAAGACCTTAATCAAATAAATCAATATCTCAATTTTCAATGATATTTGTTCAGTATTTAATGAGTTATGAAAATTTTAATATTTAGCAATAACAATGCCAGCCACAAAAATTGACTTCAGAATTTATAAAACTAGCAATAAGTATTGTATCAAAGTGTTTAATAAAACAAGTTTGTATTTTAGAACTCTGTGTAAAGAATTATTTCACTATTCTTCAGTTTTTGTATAAATTTCTTAAGATTGGTATTGCTGTTTGTTAAATATTCAAACTTTCATAACCCATTAAATACTGAATGGATATTGTTGAAAATCGAGATATTGATTTATTTGATTGAGATCTGTATCTGCAATTCACATTTTTCGAAACAAAAAAAAAACTTATTTTAGAAGTTACAGAGCTTTGACGTTAGCTTCCCACTGACTTAACAGGGATTTTCCTTAATTTATGGAAACTAGTGTATGTACTTACATTTTCACAAAAGTCCTGAGATGTTTTATATATGGCTTGAAAAGTCTGACATTTTGCATCATTGGGGCAAGTATTATGTCCTAGCAATAAAACAAAAGGAATCTGAGAGTTAAAAGCAAATTAAAAAAAACTAATGTAAATATTAAAATTATTTTCAAAAAGTAATTTTCAAAATTTAGTTTCATCACCACATAAAAATGATTACATAAATATATTTCCTGCACAATAACTACCTTCTATTATATTTACTATTATCATTAAAAATCATTGTACACTGATCATCAGAAGTTAAGCACAAATCACCAAAATGTAATTAAAAAAAATTATTAGAGATAGAGTTTTTTAATGTACCTAGGTAACATAATGTGCAGTTTAAAAAATAAACATGCAACTCCCATGTAATGCTACACAATATGTAAAATAGATATCCTATAAAAGTAGTACTTTGTAGGTGTTTTAATAATTTCAAATTGAAACTAAAATTGTCAATCTGGAATAGGTGGTTGCTTCATGATGCCTCAAAGAAAAAGTTTAGATGACTAATAATGAAGGACAGCCTTTGGAAGATCAAAGGTTAGTCAAACAATCATATAATGGCCATATTCTTTTGTGTCTACCATTCTGTTACCTCAAAGTTTAATTTGCCATATTATATATTGGCAAAAATTTTAAATAAAACTGGAATTTGTACAAGAATACTGATATAAAATCAGCCCCTTAACAATAGACCTTCCTTGTTTATTAAATAATAGTAATGTGGTATATCAGATATGATGTAGAATGTTTCAGAAAATTGTGTTACTGATGCACTAGTCACTCAAAGTAAATTTAGCAGCCTATAGGTAATTACTGAACAATAAATATCTTTAAGTTTGCTGATACAAGATCAGTAGACTACATCATAGATATGGATAGTTGTTACAGCAAGACAATAGGAACTACTTTTTTTTTAGCATATGCCTTTTAAAAATGTACTTTCATTCATCCAGCATCATTTTTTCCCCCGAATAATGACTACAGATTATTCTTTTTAATTTTCTTAACAATTTCTCATCTCTTTGCTCTACTTAACAAATCATAGAATTTTTGCATGTTCCACCACATTAGCCTCTAAAGCAATTTTCTTTTAAATTAAGCAATTCAGCGTCCAAATCTTAACTTGAATTAACTAATCAACAGAAATAGGTCATTTTACATACTAAAAGGGCATTAATTATGAGCAATAAAATACGAAAAAATTCAAAAGAAATAAAAGTAAAAAGAAAACCCCATTAAAGGCCCATTTGTAGAAATTTTAGAAGGCAAAAAACCACCTTCTGGTGATTTAAGGTATGTTATGATTGCTTTAAGTATTGGATTGGATTGTTTTACCTCTGAGCGGCACTTTTTTGCACACCATGGGCTAAATGGCCAGGCCACAAGGACCCCAAAGGCTCAGAGAAGGTTGGGGGAGGGGACCCACTGGAACAGCTGTTGGGAGACAGATGGTAGCCTCCCGTCAAGGCCATCCAGCGTGTTCTTTAACGTGCACAGGGTATGGCTCTCCCGCACACGGGGCCATGGCTTAATGTCCCATCCGACAGACGGTGGCCTTTTCAAGCCCATCGGTGTCCCCTTACTGACCGTGGGCAGGGTGGGGAAATTTATCGGAGATAAATCTCAACGCTGACCCAGCTGGGACTCGAACCTGGGAACTACAGATTACGAGCCTGGCGCGCTACCGACTGAGCCACCCCCCCCCCCCCCCCCAATTGCTTTAAGAGTTAATTGGGACAAAGGGTTAATGATTTAGTGTTTTGAGCAAGACATACATTAATATCCAGCACTATAAATTAATGTACCTTTTTTTGTATCTGAAATTGTAAGGAGATGAGTTGCTAACACTCTACAAGGCACATGAAATTATTCACACCCATTTGCTAGGACAAGAAATTACAAAAATAAAAAATCAGATTCATATGAAATGATCCAGCAGTAGAATATTTGCTGAACTGATTCTTTGCAGTAGTAAAACTGGAAATTCAGAGGAGCTGTACAATATAAAAACAATCTATAATCTATTTTTTTCCCAGTAGTTTTCTGAACTTTTAATTAAAAAAAAAACATGAAGTAGTATTTGAATTGTTTTCTTTCTTTAAAATATTATTTAATCTCATTTTAATTCAAATCTGGGTTTACTAGGAGAACAAACTTTAACTGAAGTTCAGAGCCTGCAATATTATAACTTTTTCAATACTCACCATTTTGAAATTTGAAATTTCTTGGCCAATTATAAACACATGTAAAATCATCTTTGCAAGCTTCCCACCATGTGTCACAGTCACTGGCACAAAGTGGAACTTTGTAAAACCTTTCATCCCCAATTTTTCTTGTTGTCTGCAATATATCATTCTCAAATGTATAGTTTCAATATTTATTTAAACATGCTATTGATTACATTTAAGATGGGAAAGTAACTTCCTAAAATATTAAAATGAATTTATTGCTGCTTGAACATTCACATGTAACACTCATTACTAGTATGCTAAGATTCTTATTAAATAATTCAAATCATTTTATCTTATCTGCTATTCTTTCCCATTTTTTATACCAATCATAGTTATATAAAATTTGTAGTTATATTAGCAGCTATCATATTAATATTTATTCAATAACTTACTTTCTAATGTTGCTTAATATATCTATATGCATTTTAATAGTCAGAAGCATGTATGCTTCCATGTAAGAAAAACTTTAAAGTTGTCAAAGACAATGTAAAATCCATTAAAAGAATGTATATTTTTGTCTGTTAACAAACAAAATTTGACTGGTATATCAAAATTAAATCAGTCATATTTCCATCAAATACTTAAGGTGGCAGTTTCTTCAAAATTAGAGTGCTTCAGGCATATTCTGCTTTCAGTTTTGTGAAGATAGATTGGTTGAAATGCTTTGTTTCCAGCAGAGTTATGGAGAGTGATAATGAAACAAATGATTAAACATATTGCATATAGAGATATAATTACAGTGTTAAAAGCAGTGAAAAATGTTGCCCTAAAATTTAAAAAATTAAAAATACATTTACACATATTGATAAAAATATTTATTTACACTCTAAGCCTCCAGAAGTGGCGTGGAATGATAGAAATAAAAGTGGCATTGGTCTCCCAGACAGATTATGCAAAAATGTTTTCCAAAAGTTTATAATAAATAAATTTGAAATAAACTTTCTATTTTTACTTATTTGATGATAATTTAATTAAAAACTTAACTTAAAAAAATTGGTCTGATAGACTGTAAGCAACTCTAGAGTGTTAATAATAATGGAGGAAAACTAGAATGGCTTCAGAAAGGAAAGGAATACAATAGAATAATTTTCCTTCATACATACTAACAGATTAAATGTTGGGGAAAATTTTTTTTTTGTTATTTTATAGATTTTAAGCAGGCATTTACCTCAGACAGACAGAAATCATCTGCTCAAAATACTATTAATGATAGACACATCATAATCTTTATAGAGGTGATAATTAAATTTGGAAACATGAAGACAAAAGCAATCGCAAGTAAGAAGAAAGGTTATCGAGATTCACTATATCTATCACAGTGGTTTCTAATAGGGCATTTAGATATTTGAGTGTGTTTGGTTTGTCAAACCAATAACAGGAGTACTGATGCCACTTAGTTTTCAACTAGTTTTACACAAGAAAAATTAGTTTTACTTCAATAAATGGAATGTTAGGAGTAATTCTTGGTAAAATGGGGCATTAGAATAGAATACTTGGAATATGGTTGGGAACCACTGACCAATCCCTTGGAATTCTGGCAAACAAATTATTACGAAATATGGAAAGCATGATATGTGGAAAAATTTAAATAATTATAAGCATATATTTTAAGTCACAAAAAATTAATAATTAAAAAAATTAAAACCCACCTTACCCCCAATGTATTTTTTTTAGCAATCTTACAATTTTTTTTCAAATATGATTAATTTTTATGAACAGTGGCATAAAGTATACACATATTATACATACCCAGATTTCGAAAACTCATGCAATTTAAACACCCAAAAGAATAAAACCACAACTGTAGACATATTTTTTACTTAAGTATAATAACGAAAACAAATATGTCACACGGGCGGAAAAAAGGTTAGTCATTGATGGTGTAGTGGTTAGCATAACTGGCATGTTTCCAGGAGATGTGGATTCGAATTCGACTCATGGCAAAACCAATTTTTTTCAGCTTATTATTTCACAAGCAAAAGCTATTTCATCAATATGAATATACACCAAAGCCAAAACATTATGATCAGCACATCCTTTATGCAAATCAAAGGTAAATGATGGCACGTGTGAAGGTCATGAAACGGTATAAATAACACCCGATACTGAGCTCTGTTAATCAGTGTTATTCTTGTTTTTCAGATGGGAAAGACAGCAGATTTAAGCGAGTTTGACAAAGGCCAAATTGTAATGGCCAGATGACTGGGTCAGAGCATTTCTGAAACGCAAGGCTTATGGGGTGCTCGTGATCAGCCGTAGTTAGTACCTGCAAAAAGTGGTTCAAGGGAAAAAACACGAACCGCCAGAAAAGTGTGGTCCAACCACAGGCCATCGATGATGGAGGTGAGCGAAGGCTATCCCATGTAGTATGAGCCAACAGAAGGGATACTGTGGCGCAACTTGCCTGTAATTTGAATGCTGGGATGGGAGTAATGTGTCAACAACACACTGCATCGAACCCTGCTGAAAATGGGGCTGCATAGCCTTAGGCCGCTCCAAGTGTCCTTGCTAACCTCCGTTCACCATCGAAAGAGTCTACGATGGGCATGCGAGCATCAAAACTGGACCTTGAATGATTGGAAGAAGGTCATCTGGTCTGATGAATCTCATTTCCTGTTGCACCATGTGGATGGCCAGGATGTCGCTTACCTGGGGAAGTGTTAGCACCAGGATGCACTGTGGGACGAAAACAAGCAGGTGGAGGAAATGTAATGCTTTGGGCAATGTTCTGCTGAAAAACCCTGGGTTCAATCATTCATGTGCAGGAATATGATGTCTACAACCTGCGGTATTCCCCTCTAGTAGTGCCTTCTTTCAGCAGGATAATGTGTCATGCCAAACTGCCCGGATTGTTCGAGAATGGTTTGCGGAACACGAGAAAGACTTCCAGGTATTGTCCTGGCCTCCAAATTCCCTAGACATCAATCCAATCGAGTTGGGTTGTTTTACCTCTGAGTGGCACTTTTTGCACACCATGGGCTAAATGGCCAAGTCACATGGACCCTGAAGGCTCAGAGAAAGTTGGGGGGAGGGGACCCACTGGAATAGCTGTTGGGAGACAAATGGTAGCCTCCCGTCAAGGCCATCCAGCGTGTTCTTTAGCGTGCACAGGATATGGCTCTCCCGCACAAAGGGCCATGGCTTAACGTCCCATCCGACAGATGGCGGCCTTTCCAAGCACATCGGCGTCCCCTACTGACTGTGGGCAGGGCAGGGAATTTTGCGGAGAAAAATCTCAACGCTGACCCAGCTGGGACTCGAAACTGGGAACTACAGATTACGAGCCTGCGCGCTACTGACTGAGCCACCCCTGCCCCATTCAATCGAATATCTGTGGTGTTGTGTTGGAACAGCATATCCAATCTGTGGTGGCTCAACCATTATTACAAGAGTTAACTGATCTGCTGGTAGTGTGTTGGTACCAGATTCCACAAGACACCTTTAGAAATCTTGTAGCATCCATGCCTCGCTGGGTAAGAGCTGTTTGGTTCTTCAGTGTAGGTTCAAGTTATATATCCTATAAACAGCATTTAAACTAAGATTTTATAAAAATAAAATATTTAACATACATTAGTATATTCAATCAATAGTAAATACAGAAATTTATCTGTTGGCATGGAAGTCAGTAAATCAATAAATAGTTTTGTGGAAAACTAATATTTGGGGCTCAAACCCACATGCATTCAGAGCTAAAAAGTGCAGGTTGCTTGTAAAAAATTAAATGTCTTATGATGAAAATAGGATTACAATCCATAATTCTCCAGATTCATGCCAGAGTTAAAGGCTAAAAAAATTCAATATCCTAAAAGCGACAAAGTCTTTGGGGGGGGGGGGCTAAAAAACCCTCAGCATAGCAGCAATGGGAAGTGTTTTTTAGGTTGTTTTACCACTGAGTGGCACTTTTTTGCACACAGTGAGCTAAATGGCCAGATCCCAAGGACCTCAAAGAAGGTTGGGGGAGGGGATCCACTGGAACAGCTGTTGGGAGACAGATGGTAGCCTCCCGTCAAGGCCATACAGTGTGTTCTCTAATGTGCACAGGCTACAGTTCTCCTGCACACAGGGCCACGGCTTAACATTCCATTATTGGATGGTGGACTTTCCAAGTCCATCAGTGTCCCCTATTGACTGTGGGCAGGGAGTTTTATGTAGATAAATCTCAATGCTGATCCAGTTGGGAAAAGGGGAGACGTAAAACAGCCTTGCATTGATCAATGGATTTTTTTGGTATGTTCGGCTACATTTTACTGGACAATTTCTGATTAGTGACTTACCATTCAAGTCTTTATAAAAGAATTTGATAGCCAAATAAAATGCACCCCATTCACTTAGTGTTTTTTTATGAATAAAGTATGTTTAATTTGCCCATTCATATACCAGCAAATTCAAAATGTAAAAATTAATATACTAACTTACCTTCACTACCCATAGGCCTATGTGTGGTTCACATTCATAAAAACAGTTGTTTTGCATAAAATGTCTACGGCAAACATCTGACATTGTTTTCCCTGTTTCCTCATAACAGTGGTCCAAGGTGAAATTATACAAGGTATAATGATGGACATTGTGAGATGTGTCTTCTGTACAGCATGAGTGATCTTTCCATGGAATACACTGAGTGAAATAAATAAATTATAATCACATCTTTAGCATAGAGAATTTGATTATGCAATAATGATGTAGCTGTCTTGGAATCTTTTGCATTTAAAGAATGGTTGTTTTGAAACTGTGGCTGCTAAAGCCATGAAAAAAATTATGAAAAATTTTAATTTTTAACTAAATGAATAGTCACTAACTAAACTTTGACTACTATGCAATAAATTTAATGTATTGCATTTTTTATACATTTTTATTACATATGTACAATAAATCAAATATTTTTCAATATATTTAATACATGGAGAGATAAACAATAAGTGGTCATTTGTCAATATTAACATTCAGTAGTCTCAATAAAAATATTTGAGAGCTTCAATTTAAAGCAAACACTTTAGAACTTAATACTTCTGTTGGGCTTGTCAGCATATTTAACTAGATAACAAACAAAAACGCAAATTTTATAAATTGGGTAAAAATAGAAATCAGAGCTAAAAAGTGCAGGTTGCTTGTAAAAAATTAAATGTCTTATGATGAAAATAGGATTACAATCCATAATTCTATTTTTACCTCCAATGAAAATTCTGGGTCCATTCATATGGTACCAATCACAGTAATGGAGGGATACTGCTGTATTAAATCATCATATAGCATCTTTAATTCATTGGATTTCAACCGGGCCAAGATGGAACATGTATTTATAGTTCTGCCTCATTTGCAAAATTCAATAGAAATTTTAACTTCATTATTACAGAAAAAATAGTGGTACTACATGATGTTTTACTAGTTTTAGAGGAAACTTTTAATAAGGGCATGAGAGATTTGTAATAATACTTTCTCTCAGGAAATGAGAGAAAGCAAGAGCAGTCATTCATTAATCCACCCAATTATCTGTAAATAGCTATGGGCTACCGGGCCAAGATGGAACATGTATTATAGTTTGATACACATAGGCCATAGGTTCAACCAGAATGTGCAATCCTGAACTACTGCTCTTATAAGGCTACAGTTGCACTTGGCCACTGTATGTGAATTCTAAAAAGGCCCTTTTTGACATTTCCATTCACAGCATTCTAGGTTTCCCTATTTTTCTGAGGCCTTTAAGATACACTGCAATTCTATTTACTAATTTATAGTTCTACATGCAGGAAACATGCCAAACAAATCTCTTCCAAAACAAAATGCTATTCAAAGGTGGTTGATGACTCCTGAGCTTTATCTAGGTTATAGTCAATATGGCCCCAGGTATAGATCCCATGCAAGTTAGGTGCTAGATGACATTTTCAGATATTACTGTCTTTGCATATAAATATATGCATAAAATTCCTGTACTATTTTTATGCATTGAAAGTATTTATTTCAGGAAACAAACTTTGCTGTCATTAACAATTTTACCAACATCAAGGCAAAAAAAAATTAAATTGAAAGCAAAATATATATATATCCTCCTTTTAGTACAATGATTTGATTTACAGATGTAAGAACAATAATTTTAATTCTATATGTAACTATTTTTTTGTTGTATACCATACCATTACTTTCTTCTTCTTCTATATAAAAAAAATGCATTTTTAATTTTAAAAGTTTTAACTAAAAGAAGGTGCATATCTGATTTTTTTCCATAAGTGCCATGAACCCTGGATAACTCCTTCATTAACTCATTGCTTACATATTCAAACCATCAAAATACTCAAGATACTACTAAACATCTATAATCAGAAGCATCACAGACTTACTATATACTATTCATATATTCGCAAGACCATGAGAAATAGTAAGTCACAATCACATTTAAGAATACTATTGTTTAAAGGTGGTTTGCAATTATTTTTTTCAAGATGTTAGGTAAGTGAGGATTATTTTTAATATTTTACACTTGTTCTAAAAAAGTAGTGGAATTTTTTTAATTTCAATACATTTGAGATCCTTTATCATTGTGCCATTTATTTTAACGCCAATTATTGTTGAAAATAACCATTTGTCTACTCATGTCAGTTGGTAGTACATTATTATTAAGTTCATCTAGTTCTTTGTTGCTATCCCATGGGCAAATGGTTAGCGTGCATGGCTACTGATTAAAGAGACCAGGGTTCGATCCGCGGGTAAGGCATGGATGTTTGTGTTGTCTTTCTGCTGATGTCTAGCATTCCTCACAGATCTTCTCTATAGTGTGTTAAGCTGACAGGCTCCTGTCAGACCTCTGGGGCAAGTAGCTGCTTAAGGGTAATTTTTTAAAAATTATTTAGTTCTTTATATTCCTTAGGTCCTGTAAATGGTAGCTAGGTGTAAACTGGAAGGAGAGCTGTGTACCAATCCCTAGTGATGATGCACAGAACCGGCCAGGTCTAGCACCTAATGTCCGACCCCGCCTTCTCGTGGTGCAGGCCGTTAGTACCTTTCAAAAGAGATATTCTCTTTTGGAAGGGAACAGAAGGGGAGGGCTGCCAGTTCAGTATGGCCTACTGATCTGGTCATCTATGGCCACTTTTTTCTTTTTTTTCAACCCTGCTGAGGAGTGGTCAACTTCACAGGGTCCTGGTGCTGACCATTTATACCTACTAGACTGGACTTGTTTATGGATTTGAGCTTGATTATGGATCCTGGACTTGCTGCACTGGTGGGCCTCTGTTGAGGGAGAGTCTGCTGCTGTGTTTTCTGTTTGCTTCTGGGTTGCCGGCTCTAAGTGAACAGAGGCATGGGATACCTTATATCAGCTGGTGGATAATCCTAATCAGAGGCCATCGCAGGTACCTGAACCTTACTTAGCTAGTTGGGCATCATCAAGCCTAAACTGAAGTAATGTGTCTCAGGCAGGCCATATGGCTCTTGAAAAAGTCCACTTGAAAAGGTGGTGCCTGATGTTCCTACCAGCATCGGTGACTTCAGCCTTTAGCGGAGGAGGAACAGGTCTTTGCCCCATGCCTGCGATCAGGGGGCTGTTTGATATTGTTGGCCCTACCAATCTCAATAAACCTAATTTCTTTAAAAATCCTACTAATTATTTTCTCTCTGCAGGAACGTGGAATGTGAGGACATTACATAGAGATTATTCTCTTGATGTCCTCATGCAGGAATTCCAGTGCTATAACCTAGATATTCTAGGCTTGCAAGAGACCAGATGGACAGGTAAAGGTGAGATACTTAAAAATAACTTTAAATTTCTCTTTACAGGGAGGGAGGATGGAAAGCATCACCAAGGCGTGGGTCTGCTGCTCAGCAGACATGCTAGTGATGCTCTTCTAGGATATGAGTGCATTAATGAAAGGTTTCTTACAGCAAAATTTCAGACAAGCGTTAAAGACCTGAATGTTATCTGCTGTTATGCCCCTACTGAAGATTCTGATGAGGATGAGAAGGATAGGTTTTAAGGACAACTTCAGGATATTTTGAATTCTGTCAAGAAAGGAGATATTACCCTTGTTCTTGGTGACTTCAATGCCAAAGTTGGTACTGACTCTGACCTTTGGGGAGGGGTGATTGGCTCTTTTGGTATTGGTAGCTGCAATGGCAATGGGCAGCGTCTCCTACAGGTAAGTAAACTCAATAGTTTCAGAATAACTAACACATATTACAAACACCACGACATACATAAATACACATGGGTTTCACCTGATGGGCTGCATAGGAATATGATTGATTATATATTAATTAACAGCAAATGGGCTAGTTCTGTTAGAAATACCAGGGCATATAGGGGAGCTGAAATTGGATCTGACCATTACCTTGTTAAAAGTGTCTTGCAACTTAAACTTAAAAAGTGTTGTGCTAGGGTTAAAAAATTTACCTTTAATACTGAAGCTCTGAAAGACTCAGTTATAGCTAAAGCTTACCATGATAGGTTACTTAGTCATTATGACAGTCATGGTTTGCTTAATACTGAAGTTGAGGAAGAATGGGGCCATTTTAAACAAGCTTTTTTGGAAACTAACAGTACTCTTTTAGGGAAAAAGGAGCAGAGGAGACAGAATTATTTAAGTGATAAGGCACTTGAGCTTATTTCAGAAAGAAGGGACTGCAGGAATGTCCTTAATCAGTACCCTACTAGTCCTAATAGAAAGCATTACAAAGAACTTAATAAACGTGTAAAGCATCAGTTAGCTACTGATAAGAATCTTTGGCTTGATGGCCTGGCTGACAAAGCTGAGGAAGCAGTTAGACAGCACAACAGCAGAGAGCTGTACAAGATAGTTAATGTTTTGTGTGGTAGAAAACGAACAGGTATACAGGGATTGAAGGATAAACAAGGTAAGGTTATAGAAGGTGAGGATTCTGTCATGGCTAGGTGGGCTGAGCATTTCAGTGATGTTCTAAACAATGTGGTTAATTCTACTCTCATTGTTTGCAATGATGATAGATGCATTGTTGGCTTTAATGTTGGCCGTATAACACAATCTGAAGTCAGTTTGGCTATTTCTAAACTTAAACTTCATAAATCCCCAGGGGTGGATGAAATTACTACGGAAATGCTTAGAGCTTGGAATGTTTCAGTTACCATTTGGATGAATGAAATTTTGAATAACATTTATGATAAAGGCATGGTTCCTAAAGATTTTACCAGAGCTATTATTATCCCTATTTTCAAAAAAGGTGATCGCAGTCCTTATGATAACTATAGGGGTATCAGCCTACTCTCTGTTCCAGGTAAAGTTCTTTCCATGATTGTGCTTAATAGAATTAAGAATCTGGTTGACAGGCAATTGCGTGATGAGCAATGTGGATTCAGAAGTGGTAGAGGATGTGCAGATCAGATATTTTCACTTAGGCAGATTCTTGAGAAATGTTTAGAGTTTCAGAAACCTTTGGTTGCTAGCTTTGTTGATTTCAAAAAGGCTTTCGACTCTGTTGATCGTCATAATTTGTGGTTGATTGTGAAATCATATGGTATACCAGACAAGTTAGTTAACATAATGAAAGCTCTCTATAATAACACTGAGTCATGTGTGAGAGTTGGTAAGTCTTGTAGCAATTGGTTTAGCATTACTTCTGGTGTTCGACAAGGGTGCATTTTGTCTCCTTTTCTCTTTAGTTTGGTTGTTGATTATGTTATGCGAAATTCACTTCAAGGGAAAGATTTTGGCCTTAAATGGGCTGGAGATACGAAAATTTCTGATTTAGATTATGCTGATGATTTAGCCCTTTTGGCAAATGATGTTGATGAGATGAACTCTTTCATTCGAGCTGTTGATGAGACTGGTAGTAGAGTAGGTTTGGTTATAAACAGAGAGAAAACTAAAGTGATGAAAATTGGTCAGGCAGATTGTGATTCAGTTAATCTGAATGGTTGCAGTCTTGAGCAGGTGTCACAGTTTAATTACCTTGGGAGCTATGTAACTGATACTGGTGATGTGCGGCATGAGATTAACAGATGAATAGCTATTGCTGCCGGGACTTTTAAGAATCTATGGAGATTGTGGAGAAATAGGCGTATACACCTAAAGACTAAAATTAGACTGTATAATAGTTTGGTTCTTTCTAGGGTTAGTTATGGTAGTGAAACTTGGACGCTGTGTAAACAAGATAACAGGAAACTAGATGCTTTTGATTCTAGATGCTTACGCAGTATCTTGGGTATTAGGTGGTTTAACTTTGTAACTAATGATGAGGTTAGGCAAAGGAGTCTGCAACCTCCTTTAAGCAGCATATTGTGCAGAGAGAGACTCCGCTGGTTTGGCCATGTTGCCCGTATGGATAATTATAGATTGGCGAATAGGGTTATGAACAGTGTGCCTAGAGGCCTCAGAAGGAGGGGGAGACCTAGGATGCGGTGGGCAGACAATGTCAAACAGGACCTTGTTAGAATTGGTGTACAGTGGCCGGATGCAGCAGATGTAGCTCAGGACAGATATGCTTGGAGAATTAAACTGCGCGGTCTGGTTGGACCTCTGTAGCCCATGGCTGCTTGAGGATGATGATATTCCTTAGGTAATTTTGTCTTTTTGGATATAGCTGTTATTTATTATTCTGCATATACAGAATCTTTATCTTATCCTTATATGATATAAATTTAATATTTTCTATTTCTGGCATTAATTTATGCATAAGTTGTAATTTATTAGAGAGGGAAAAAGGTTCCCTTTCTAGTATTCTTTTTCTCAATTTCATTAGGTGTAATAATTGATTAGTTCATAAAAGGAATAGTTTTAAATTTACATACATAATCCTCAAGTGGCCATGGGCTACAGAGGTCCAACACTCTGAAATTTAATTCTCTACACATCCAATCTGAGCTACTGCAGGTCAATTCTGATGAAGTCCTAGTTGGCATTATCCATTCATTCTATTCTAAATCTTCCTCTTTTCTGACACCTTAGACGCACTGTTCATAACTCTATTCACTAATCAGTAGTACTGCATGCAGGATGCTATGCTAAATGTGACTGATGTTTCCTTCCTTTAATCTAATCATTGCCTACATAGTAATCCACCTATTGTATAAGATATCTGGAATCAAAGGTATGTTGCTTCTTATTATCTTGCTTATAAAGGGTCAAGATTTGCTACCATAGCAAACCTCAGAATTAAACTATATACCCTAATTTTAGTCTTCAGATACATATTGTTTATTCCTCCAAATTCTTAAAGGTCTCATAAGCAATGCCTATTCTCCTAATTTATCACATGTCAGCCATTAAAAAAAAAACTGGAGCATCACTTAACTGACCAATTTTTATTATTCTAGTTTTCTCTCTATCAACCAACCCTTCTATTACCTGTCCGATCAACAGCTTTAATGAAACAGTTCATCTAATCGACATCATTTGCGAAAAGGGCTAAATTGTCAGCATAATCTAAGTCAGCTATTTTCATATCTGTAGGACCATCTATGGCAAAAATGTTTTCCTTGCAAAAAGGTTCTCATAAGATAATCAATAAACAAACTGGGTAGAAATGATGACAAAAATGCAACCTTGTCAACTCCAATAGTAATGCTAAACCAATCACTACAAGCCTTACTAACTCTTACACATGATTCAATGTTGCTATAGACAGCCATTATTATATTAACAAACTTATGAAATTACCCTGTGAATATCAAAAAACATGCTGGATGGCTTTGACAGGAAGCTACCATCCATCTTCTAACAGCTGTCCAATGGATCCCCTTCCCCCAACCATCTCTGAGCCCTTGTGACCTGGCCATTTAACATACTATATGAAAAAAAAAGTGTCGCTGAGAGGTAACACAACCAAACCCAATATGCCAGTGGTCTCACAATCAACCACATATTATGGTGGTCTACAGAATGAAAAACCTTTTTTGAAATATACAAAAGCAAGTTAAGGTTTTTGAAACTCTAAACATTTCTCAAGAAACTGCTTAAGTGAAAAGGTTTGGTCTTTGCAGCCCCTACCACCTCTGAAATCACAAAATTCATCCAAAGTTGTCCATTAACTAAATGCTTAATTCTATTAAGCAAAATAATGTACAGATCATTTTACCAGGAATGGAGACTGATGTCCTGAAAATATGAAAGAACTGTAATTACCATTCTTGAGAATAATATACCTCTGGTAAAATCCTTAGAAACCCCTTTATCACTGGAATTTTTAGTCACCCATATGGCAACCAACTCATTCCTAGTGTTAAGCATTTCAATAACAATTCCACCTATCACTGATGACCTGTGTAGTTTTAGTGCAGAGTTAGCCAAAATATATTCAGACTGTGAAATAGGATCAACATTAAAGACAATAATACATGTAACTTCATTGCAAAGAATGGAGTAGAACTAACCATACTGTACAAAATATCTTTGAAATTTAGCCATGAAGAAACCTCACCTTCGAATTCTTTTAACCTTGCCATGTTTGTCCCTCAATCCTGTAGGCCGTTGTTTTTCTCCCATACAAATATTATTTGTTAAAACTCTGTTATGTTTTCTAGCAGCTTTCTCAATCAGGATATCAAGCCAAAGATTCAACTAACTTTAATCTGATTATTTACATTACACATGCTGGAATGCTGTCTGTTACAACTAATTAGATGTTGATGCAGCTTAGTCCTAAACTCTTTTCTTTTAGGAATAAACAGCATTGTGCCTTATCATTCAGATGATTATTCCATACCCTCCATCTTACACAGGACAGTAGTATTGGTTTCAAGAAAAGTCATTTTAAAATGATCCCAAACTCAAATGAAAAACAATCATGATTGTTACACTGACTGAATAATTCATCATGGCCAGCTTTGACATTTTGAAGGCTTTCAGAGTTTCATTGTTAAAGGTAATTCTTTTAACTTAGCAACATCTATTAAGCTACAGCTTAAAGACATTTTAAACTATGTAATGGCCAGATCGAATTTAAGCTTCTTATATGAAGTGGTGATTCTAGGGTGGGGCTGGCTCAGTTGGTAGCACACCAGACTTGTAATCTCTGTAGTTCCCAGGTTTGGGTTCACCTGGGTCAGTGTTGAAATTTATTTCCACAAAATCCCCTGCCCTCAATCAGTAGAGGACACTGATAGGCTTGGGTTGGGCTGTTTTACCTCTGAGTGGCACTTTTTTGCACACAATGGGCTAAAAGTTCAGGTCACAAGGACCCCGAAGGCTCAGAGAAGGTAAGGGGAAGGACCCACTAGAACACCTGTTGGGAGATAGATGGAAGTCTACCGTTAAAGCCATCCTTCGTTCTTTAACATGCAAAGGGTATGGCTCTCCCACACATGGGGCCACAGCTTAACATCCCATTTGACGAACAGCAGCCTTTCCAAGCCCATCAGTGTCCCCCTACTGATTGTAGAGAGTTTTGCAGAGATAAATCTCATTGCTGGCCCAGCTGGGACTTGAAACTGGGAACTGCAGATTATGAGCTTGGTGCACTACTGACTGAGCCACCCCTGCTCCCCAATAAGTTTGGAAAGGCCACCATTTTTATGATGGGATATTAAACTGTGGTCCCTTGTGCAGGAGAGCCATACCCTGTGCACATTAAAGAATACACTGGATGGCCTTGACAATTCCATATATCTCCTAACAGTTTTCCAGTGGGTCTTCTACTCTAATCTTCTCTGAGCCCTTGGGGTTCTTGTGACCTGGGTGTGAAAAAAAAAGCCACTCAGAGGTAAAAGAATCCAAATAACTCCTTCCACCCCTAAAAAAATCTCCCCCTCAAAAAATTTGTATTAAACATTATGTATATGTCTTCTGTGCCCAAAGCAAAAAAATAAACAAACATCTGTATTGTGAGAGCAGCACAGCAAGATACTTGGGGTGGGGGGTAAATGCTTTTAAAGCTATTCAATATAAACTTGTAATTTTTTTTAAAATGAAATTTTGCCAATTTAGTACCAAGGGATGAAACATTGTATCCCTTAGTACCAAAAACAGCAAAGTAAAATTCCTTGCTGAAATTTCTCACCCTTAGGAGGACTGATTTCCATGCAAAGGATGTCCTTTTTTGCTTCTGTATATTCATTTTCCGAAAGATTTTTACTGGAAAATGAAGAAGTACTAAAAGAAACTCTAACATATACCTGATGTGATAACTTCAAAAGATCGATAATAATCTATCAATAGATCAAACAACTGAAAGCTTGATAATTTATGGAAATCTACAGAAATCAAAATTAAGGCTTAATTACGAAAAAGGAAATAAAATACTAACTTTATGAAGGGTGATGGTATCCAATGTGTGGGGAGGAAATATTTGGACTTAAATCAACCATGTAAACAACTACCATGCAGCCAATTAGCAGATAGCTCTTGCCATTCTCACACATGTGAGCAAGCAATTAGTAATACCTGCTATTTCCTCTGCTGTGAGCTGTGCACTGCAGCCAGTCTTGAAGAAGTTCTCGCTACAAAGGCTTTTTTTTTTAGTTATTGTTTCAATTTGAGGAGTGAGAATGATGCATAGAATATCTGGGATAAATGATAAAAAAAAATTCTAAGAAAACTTATAGCGTATTCCTATCATGTCTAACAAATGGAGATCAGATGGCTTTAAGAAATTATTTATATCCTAGTTTAAAAATATGCATCAAATGGAAAAAAGAATAATTTTTCAAGCCTAAATAATGTATTTTTTAATAAGATATATATAAGAAAATTTTCAAATGGCAATTTCTATTTTTAAAAAATACCATTTTTTTTTTGGTACTAAAAACAGACACAGATATCCTCGGCCTCTCATTTTGGATTCTGCCAATGTGCATAAATGACCTGGACATGGGAAGAGTTTAAACCTTACACTGCCACAACCTATAAAATCAGGTTCATAAAGCCTGCATATATAAGAACCATAAAAATCAGTCTTTAGTAAAATAAAAAAATATAAAAATTTTAAGAGTGTATGTAAATCCTGATTAAAGTTTGAACTAACTTTTTTTTATTTATATATACACTGCAGGAAAAGAAATTCAACACTTGCAAGAAGTTCTGCAAATGTGACAAAATTTCAGGAGGTGTAGTATATGGAAATGCATGGAAATGATTAGGTTTGCAGGACGATTGAAACGATTGGACAGCCATGAGCTGATGTCACAATGCAGAGCAGTTAAACACAGATAAAGGCAAGCAAAGCTCCCTGGTTGACAAAATGTTGTGGAAATTGTTCTAAACCACTAAAGATGCCCTTATACAGATGTCAACAGCCATTCCAACAGTAAAAAGACTTTGAGCATGGAAGAATCATTGGCGTTAGAGAAGCTGGTTTGTCATACAGAGATGTGGCCAATCTTGTTGGCTGCAATCCCAGCACTATCATACACATATGTGAATACTTCATATGCACTATTGTACATGTATGTTGATACCTTCTTGAACACTGTTGAAGAAGGTATCCACATAATATAACATATGATCATGGAGTGACAGACCGCCATTTGCGACACATGGATTTGCATGACAGATTCGCGACTACAATGCAACAGCAAAGGGACTGGCAACAGGTAACACATCGAATATCTACCAGCAGATGGTAAACAACAGGCTTTTACAGTTTTCATTGTGAGCCTATTGTCCGACCCTCTGCTTGCCCCTTACATCTGTCCACATGCAAGCACATCTTTAGTGGTGTCACCTCAGAGAGAACTGGAATGAACGAGAGTGGAGTACCATGGTGTTTAGTGACGAATCTCGTTTTTGTCTTAATCAGCACAACGGTAGACAATGTGTTCACCATCATCCAGGGAAAAGGAACACCACCCATTGTGTGTGACATTGTCACACAGCTCTAGCACCTGGTGTCATGGTGTGGGGTGCCATTAGCCGGAAATCTTGGTCAGAACTGGTCATCATAAGGGGATTTCTAACTGCCCAATGATATGTTACCAACATTTTGCAGCCAATAGCTGTTCCATTTGTTCAGCAGCATGGAACTTTTTACCAACATAACGCCCATCCCCACACAGTCAGCATTAGTCTGCAGTATCTACATGAGCAAAATGTTCAGGTACTACCATAGCCAGCACGCTCATTGGACCTTTTACCTATTCAATATGTCTGGGACATAACGGGCTGACAGCTCCAACAACACCCAAGAGGTGCACCAAACACTGTCACTTATATGGAACAGCGACTTCTACTATTTGGCATTCTATCCCTCAGGAGGGTTGTTGGGTTGTTTTACCTCTGAGCAGCACTTTTTTGCACACAATGGGCTAAATGGCCAGGTCACAAGGACCCCAAAGGCTCAGAGAAGGTTGGGGAGGGGACCCACTGGAACAGCTGTTACGAGGAGACAGATGGTAGACACCCGTCAAGGCCACCCAGTGTGTTCTTTAACGTGCACAGGGTATAGCTCTTGTGCACACAGGGACATGGCTTAAACGGTGGCCTTTCCAAGCCCATCGCTGTCCCCTACTGACCATGGGCAGGACGGGAAGTTTTGCGGAGATAAGTCTCAACACTGACCCAGCTGGGACTCCAACCTGGGAACTGCAGATTACAAGCCTGGTGTGCTACCGACTGAGTCCCCCCCCCCCCTCAGGAGGACATTATAGAGCAGTACTTATTATTATATATTTATTACAGAGCAGTAGCTTTCCCCACTGTGTTCATGAATGCATTGCTGCATGAGGCAGTTTAACATCATACTAATTATACCTCAGTGTGTGCTAAGAGATGCCTGCATTTCAATAAAATGGCATTAATTCTTCCACATATTGCAATTTTTTTTCCTGTAGTATATATTTAAAAATAGACATTTCAGAGTTAATAAAAAATGCTAATTTCTTTCAACTTATTGCTCAATTTGATGTTCAGAAAATAAAAAACCCTTTCTCTTGCTCAAACTGCTATTAGCAGATCACAGATGATGCCTTTGCTGTAACTGCTGTTCTATCTTCAGATCTATTCCTTCACTATCTGGCTGAGAGCTCCAGTAAGTTAATTCAGTCATTTAGTAAACATTGCACCATCTGTTTCTCAATAAAATGAAGTCAGATGCAAAGGGAATTATGCTTTTTATTGGAGGTTTTCAGTGATTTGCATGAAAATACAGCCATATATGTTTTGCATCATTTTAGTATATTTTACAATTAAAAATTATTTTTTATTTATTTTCAGGTATTTTTTACAAATGGTATACAAAGAGAAAAATTGATATTTCTTTGATCGTGTG
Organism: Ryuthela nishihirai; assembly: GCA_038380435.1. Lineage (NCBI taxonomy): Eukaryota > Metazoa > Arthropoda > Arachnida > Araneae > Heptathelidae > Ryuthela > Ryuthela nishihirai. Next base: position 28,748,376 of record JAWZYU010000002.1, on the reverse strand, counting down.
ATAGGCAATGTCACAGGAGCATGATATCAATCGGCAAACATCTTGTTTTGAGTTCTGACTTAGTGCACATGTTAGGCTATATTGATTGGATATTTCAGAAAGTACTGAAGTGTTTTTGTGTTTTCTTTTGTAATGAAGTTAGTTTAAAAAATAGTGATGGAAAAATACTTTATAACATATGGATATTAATCATAATGGATATTTATTGGGTTGTTTTACCTCTGAGCGGCACTTTTTTGTACGCAATGGGCTAAATGGCCAGGTCACAAGGACCCTGAAGGTTGGAATAGCTGTTGGGAGACAGATGGTAGCCTCCCGTCAAGGCCATCCAGTGTGTTCTTTAACGTGCACAGGGTATGGCTCTCCCGCACATGGGCCATAGCTTAACGACCCATCCAACGGATAGTGGCCTTTTGCAAGCCCATTGGTGTCCCCTACTGACCGTGGGAAGGGCAGGGAGTTTTGCGGCATAATGGATATTATTTGAACAGGAAAATTGTGTTTTATCTAAATTACAATATTTCATTGACTCAGAGTGATTTAGATGAATTCTGACTTTTCTCAGATTCCAAATATATATATTCAATTTAATATAGTATATCAATTTCAGCTATTTCTAGAACTATTTATATTACTTCTAAATACATACTGCAATTAGAAAGAATAATTATTTGAAGCTTGACTGAAAATTATATCATTAGGCATATGTGACTTAAAATGGTAGCTACTTTAGGAATTATCATTAAAAAATTAAATTAGTCCTATCATTAAAAAATTTAATTTTTTAATGATAGGACTTTTTAGTACTATTTTTAATTAAAATGAAGTAATTTCATAACTAGCATTCAGAATTTGTAATTTCAAATCAAGTTCAACAGTAGTCAGTATATAATGCCAATTGATCTGGAAGGGTCGGATCTTCAGAGGGGTCAGAATTTCAGAGGTTAAAATTAACACTATTTGCTTTGAAATATTTTTATTTAATTTCTTCACAGCCCTTTATCCCTTTCTTAGTTATTAATTTTTAATTTAAACAATCTTGGTTTAAAGCAAAATAAATTTTTGTAATACTGCTACCCAGGGCCAATGCTAGCTATTTTGCTACCCAGACAGATAAGATCTCGGATATTTATGATTAATTTAACTAAATTAATCATAATTAAAACATTATAATGTTGAAAAATAGGTCATATTTACTTTAATCAACTTCACTGCAGGTGTGGTTGTTAGTTTGTTTGCAAATTTGTCACACCTAAAAAAATGCCACCTGGTGCAGTCACACCAGTTGCACATGCAGTAGTACAGCCCCTATTGCTACATTTAAGTTTGCTGATAGGAAAAAAATTGGCATTGTTTGCAGAAACGACCAAATAATTTCAAAGGAATTAAATAAAAGATTTAAGTAGAGAAATATTATGAATTATACATATATTAAGGTAGTGAAATACTTCACAAAATATGACAAAATTAACAACAAAAAAATTACTGAATTTAAAATAAGTAAAAACCTTGCAATTTTCTTTAAAAAAAATGCTTAAAAAATTTTATTTACCCATCTTTTCTTTTAATTTTTGTCATTTTTTAATCCCAATTAAATATTCTTTCTTTTGGTACACAACATGGCCTATTTCTGTTCATTTGTTGTTTTTTTAACCCAGCGTCCAGCCTGAAAAATTGGTTTACATCCAGAGGTCAAATTTAACTTTAGAACTTTTTTTTTTGCCAAATAACTAATGAAAGGAATTGTGGCATGTTATATGCCAAATTAATCAGAATTTAATCCTAGATTTTCTGAAAATAAAATATTTAATAAAAAAATCACCAAATTTTATTTTAATGACTTTTTTTTAGTCATGTGGTAAAAGAATGCATCTGGCAACACAAATAAAAATTTATTTAAAAAACACCAATAGGCAGAAATGATTTATAATGCACATCAATAGAAAGGCAATTTATTTCTGAATAACAAAAAAAAAATTCTTGCTTAAACATTTCTTCTGTTTTGTAATATTTTTCTTTTTACAATACTTTTATCGAAGTCCAGGCTTTATTCATATAATATATAAAGGGTGATTGTAAACTCTTTCAACAAAAAAAGAGGGGTTATAGTACACATCAAGACGACCAATTTTTGCAATGGAATCTAGGGTTGCATTCCACTCCTTCCGCCAGAAAAGAGGACTTTCGAAAAACGCCATGGATGCACAAGTATTTACAACAGGTGGATGAAAAGCACAAGATGCAAATCAGGTGTAGTGAGCAAGTGTGTGACGATTAAGAACAAACATTTAAAAATGCAGCCGACACGTTCATCGACATTACCGTAATAACGTCACATGACGTATTCGTGAAGGACATGGAAGACTACACATACGAGGGATTGGCAAATATGCATCTGATGTATGGCCAAGCAGGTGGTAATGGACGTGAAGCACAAAGATTGTACTGTGAGAGATTTCCGAATCGTTGTTTTGTGATTTTCATTCACCGGTTTTGTAAATACTTGTGCATACGTGGCGTTTTTTGAAAGTAGTCTTTTCTGGCGGAAGGAGTGGAATGCGACCCTAGGTTCCATTGCAAAAATTGATCGTCTTGATGTGTACTATCACCCCTCTTTTTTTGTTGAAAGAGTTTACAATCACCCTGTATATATATTGATAAACAAGTCAACTTTAGAATATTTTAAATAACTAATCAACAGAAATAGGTCATGTTATATACCAAATTAAAGAGAATTTAATACTGAATTTTATTGAAGTGCAAAATTTGAACACTGTAGTAACATTAATTTTAATAACACTTTTTTTACAATAAAAAAACATTATATTATTATTTTGAAAAATAACAAGGTTTTTTTGTTAATTATCAGGCAACCTTAGAAACTTAAAGGAAAAATTTGTTGATAATAGTTCAAATCAAACTTCTAAGCTTAAATTAAGGAATTTACTTCAGCAGAGAGTAACGTTAGCAAACAAATTTGCAATACCTCACATCGCTTCTAAGAAATGGCAATCAGATGGCTTTAACAATTTATTTTGTCTTAGTTTAATAAAATATGCATCAAATGAAAAATAAAAACATTATCTAACAAGCATGAATTGTATATTTTTATATCTATAAAAAAATTTTAAAACAGCAATTTTTATTTTTTAAAAATTGATTTCTTTCGGTTGTACCAAAAACGGATATATAAAAACTATAATTGGACATTGGAAGTGTTAAAAAAAATTCTAAAGTGGAACTGGACTTTTCTCCAAGTATAGTAATGTGAAAAAAAATTATTTTCTCTTATACATAAACAAATAGCTTTTCTATTGATATGCATTATAATCATTTTCTATATTGATTTTTTTCAAATAAATTTTTATTTGCATTGCCAGATGCATTTCTTTTATTACATGCCTTTATAAAAGCACTATTAAAACTAATCATCTTATTCATTAAATATTTTATTTTCAGAAAATCCAGAATTAAATGTTGATTAATCTGGCATATAGCTTGCTATATTTCCTTTCAGTAGTTATTTTGGCAAAAAAATTCTAAAGTAAACTTTTCCCCCCCATCTGAACACAGTTGAAAAAAAAAAGCCTGACCTCATGGTACAACTCAGTTTTTGAGGCCTGGCATGGTAAGGGTTAAGAAAAAGAAGATAAAAAGTTATGGCATATTCAAGTTATGCTTCTGAAAACAAATATCTTTTTTCCTGGCAGCTTGCTTCAGTCTGAATACCAGTGAATTAATCATATTTTTTTCACTGGTGGGCCTGAACATTAATGCCTTATACTGATTAAGTAGTATTAAAAATTCAGATTAAAGTTCAACTTCATTTTTTAGATATAACACACTGATTTAATTCAGCTTCCCAAAGAGTTCATTGCAAAGAAAAATTTGCTTTAAGCTGAATACCAGTTGTAAATAATGTAAAAATATTAATATCCAATTACATTTGCTTAGTAGCCCCCCCTCTCTAGGCAGAAAGGGCTGTGAGTGTCAAATCCTCTCCCAGAAGTCTAATGAATTACTATCCCTAATGCTGAAGCTTCATTTTCAGTGAGTCAGTGTCAAGGATATATTGCTGCCAGAGGAGTTCATACATCTATGATATATTTGCATTGATTTTTGACTTTTTTTTTTGCCCAACTTACAAACTTATTAGCATTTCTTCAAATCAGAATTTATCACCTAAGCACTAATAAATCATAACAGCTCTCACTATAATTTCATCAATACCTAATATATTTTTGACTTATTCAAGTTTTTGCATGTTCTTAACTTTTTATAGCATTAGCATGTTTATGTAAAGCATACTTCTCCATATAATAAATCTTCTTTTCCAGGTTCTGATTTGTGGCTTGTTGTATTAAGGCACCAATTTAGCAGCATGTCCTTATCAGCAGTTAACTGGGCAGCTGATTCCATTCGATGGCAGCTCAACACAATGAAAATCACAAAATTCAACATTTCAGCCTTTAAAATAAAAATTATTGTAAGAGAGAATTTTTGTTAATAATTGACATAATTTGTAGGAAAAATATAAAAAGTGATTTAAAAAGAATATAAGACAAAAACACTTTAGGTTTCTACACGGCAGGCATATGAAAACCTGTTGCTTATGAAACTGTTAAAAGTGCTCACCAATGAATCCTTTATTAGTATTTTTGAGGATGATCATAATGCAAAAACTTTTTCTGCTGTTACCAAGTTACATTTGATACTAAAAATGCTGATAAATCTCTTACAACCATTACTAGAAATGGGATGGTATAACTCTAAATGGCCATTTCAAAATACAAAATTAAATTCACAGTCTTGATTGCTGTCACCATTGCTTGAAATTTAGGCTTTTTACTCTATACTTAGTTACTTAGTAGTTTATTTTCTGGTACAGTTTTTAGTGGATGTGCAAAAACTATTTAACAAAACTTGACAGCCATCAGAATAGATGTCTGTACTAGCATAATTAACATCACGTCTGCCCTAAAGAATTAATTTCAGATGTTTGTATTAAAATATGAAAATCTAAATTATAAAATTCTGCAATTATTCTTATAATATTTCAAATACATAGTCATCATCATCATCCTCATCCTCAAGCAGCCATGGGCTACGGAGGTAAAACCAGACCGCGCAGTTTAATTCTCCAAGCATATCTGTCCTGAGCTACATCTGCTGCATCCGGCCACTGTACACCAATTCTAACAAGATCCTGTTTGACATTGTCTGCCCACCGCATCCTAGGTCTCCCCCTCCTTCTGAGACCTCTAGGCACACTGTTCATAACCCTATTCGCCAATCTATAATTATCTATACGGGCTACATGGCCAAACCAGAGGAGTCTCTCTCTCTGCACAATATGCTGCTTAAAGGAGGTTGCAGACTCCTTTGCCTAACCTCATCATTAGTTACAAAGTTAAACCACCTAATACCCAAGATACTGCGTAAGCATCTAGAACCAAAAGCATCTAGTTTCCTGTTATCTTGTTTACACAGCGTCCAAGTTTCACTACCATAACTAACCCTAGAAAGAACCAAACTATTATACAGTCTAATTTTAGTCTTTAGGTGTATACGCCTATTTCTCCACAATCTCCATAGATTCTTAAAAGTCCCGGCAGCAATCCCTATTCGTCTGTTAATCTCATGCCGCACATCACCAGTATCAGTTACGCAGCTCCCGAGGTAATTAAACTGTGACACCTGCTCAAGACTGCAACCATTCAGATTAACTGAATCACAACCTGCCTGACCAATTTTCATCACTTTAGTTTTCTCTCTGTTTATAACCAAACCTACTCTACTACCAGTCTCATCAACAGCTCGAATGAAAGAGTTCATCTCATCAACATCATTTGCCAAAAGGGCTAAATCATCAGCATAATCTAAATCAGAAATTTTCGTATCTCCAGCCCATTTAAAGCCAAAATCTTTCCCTCGAAGTGAATTTCACATAACATAATCAACAACCAAACTAAAGAGAAAAGGAGACAAAATGCACCCTTGTCGAACACCAGACGTAATGCTAAACCAATTGCTACAAGAATTACCAACTCTCACACATGACTCAGTGTTATTACAGAGAGCTTTCATTATGTTAACTAACTTGTCTGGTATACCATATGATCTCACAATCAACCACAAATTATGACGATCAACAGAGTCGAAAGCCTTTTTGAAATCAACAAAGCTAGCAACTAAAGGTTTCTGAAACTCTAAACATTTCTCAAGAATCTGCCTAAGTGAAAATATCTGATCTACACATCCCCTACCACTTCTGAATCCACATTGCTCATCATGCAATTGCCTGTCAACCAGATTCTTAATTCTATTAAGCACAATCATGGAAAGAACTTTACCTGGAACAGAGAGTAGGCTGATACCCCTATAGTTATCACAAGAACTGCGATCACCTTTTTTGAAAATAGGGATAATAATAGCTCTGGTAAAATCTTTAGGAACCATGCCTTTATCATAAAAGTTATTCAAAATTTCAGTCATCCAAGTGGTAACCAAAACATTCCCAGCTCTGAGCATTTCTGTAGTAATTTCATATACCCCTGGGGATTTATGAAGTTTCAGTTTAGAGATAGCCAAACTAACTTCAGATTGTGTTATAGGGCCAACATTAAAGCTGCCAATGCATCTATCATCATTACAAACAATGGGAGTAGAACTAACCACATTGTTTAGAACATCACTGAAATGCTCAGCCCACCTAGCCATGAGAGAATCCTCACCTTCTATAACCTTACCTTGTTTATCCTTCAATCCCTGTATGCCTGTCCGTTTTCTACCACATAAAACATTAACTAACTGGTACAGCTCTCTGCTGTTGTGCTGCCTAACTGCTTCCTCAGCTTTGTCAGCCAAGCTATCAAGCCAAAGATTTTTATCAGTAGCTAACTGATCCTTTACACGTTTATTAAGCTCTCTGTAATCTTTTCTATTAGGACTAGTAGGGTACTGATTAAGGACATTCCTGCAGTTCCTTCTTTCTGAAATAAGCTCAATTGCCTTATCACTTAAATAATTCTGCCTCCTCTGCTCCTTTTTTCCTAAAAGAGTACTGTTAGTTTCCAAAAAAGCCCATTTAAAATGGCCCCATTCTTCCTCAACTTCAGTATTAAGCAAACCATGACCGTCATAATGACTAAATAACCTATCATGGTAAGCTTTAGCTATAACTGGGTCATTCAGAGCTTCAGTATTAAAGGTAAATTTTTTAACTCTAGCACAACACTTTTTAAGTTTAAGTTGCAAGACACTTTTAACTAGGTAATGGTCAGATCCAATATCAGCTCCCCTATATGCCCTGGTATTTCTAACAGAACTAGCCCATTTGCTGTTAATTAATAATAATCAATCATATTTCTATGTAGCCCATCAGGTGAAACCCATGTTTATTTATGTATGTCGCGGTGTTTGTAATATGTGTTAGTTATTCTGAAACCATTGAGTTTACTTACTTGTAGGAGACATTGCCCATTGCCATTGCAGCTACCAATACTAAAAGGGCCTATCACCCCTCCCCAAAGATCAGAGTCAGTACCAACTTTGGCATTGAAGTCACCAAGAACAAGGGTAATATCTCCTTTCTTGACAGAATTCAAAATATCCTGAAGTTGTCTGTAAAACCTATCCTTCTCATCCTCATCAGCATCCTCAGTGGGGGCATAACAGCAGATAACATTCAAGTTTTTAATGCTTGTCTGAAATTTTGCTGTAAGAAACCTTTCATTAATGCACTCATATCCTAGAAGAGCATCACTAGCATGTCTGCTGAGCAGCAGACCCACACCTTGGTGATGCTTTCCATCCTCCCTCCCTGTAAAGAGAAATTTAAAGTTATTTTTAAGTATCTCTCAATAAACACAACAAAATTAGTGTTATTTTGTTTCAACTTGCATCTATAGTTATATAAAAGTTAGTAAATTGTTTAGTAAGTGTTGCTCTGTGCATTTGAGTACAATCAATCAGTTTAGAATTTCTGATAGTAAAAAATGTCACAGTTCACATATGGCACACAAACATCAAATTTTGCCATTGCTTAAGAAATCTGCTTCTGAAACATTACTAAATGATGCTTCAGGTTTATGGAGAGGATTCCAAATCAGGACTGGACAAAAGCCTGAAGTCTGTAGGGGGACATTTAAGGAAATATAAAAGATTTTGTAGTCCAGAAATGACACTCAAAACTTCTGAGCAGCATATTGGATTATTTCGCAATTTAGATCCTTCTGGCAGCTTATCATTTGGCCCCTGAGGTACTACTGATGGCATCATTTTCCTTCTTGGAAAAGAATATAGCGACAAAATCTTGAGCAGTTAAATCACTTCAGGAATGCAGGCTGATAAAAGAAACAACACTTGCAAGTCTCTTACAAGGGGCCACGCCCCCATGGCTTCCTCCTTTTCATCGCCATTGTTCACAATCTTATACTACTGTGTTTAAATGGTACTATAGATTCTAATAAGGTAGAGAAAGATTAAGAAATGGTGACCACTTTGGAAGATTTTCAACTGCTTATACTATAAAAAAAAATGAAAATAGTTGGACAGCTTGTGTATCCCTAAGCAATGATTCCAATGTGCATCAGGTTATGAAGTCTGTAGTGTCTGATAATGATTACCATTGCTTTGGGAGTCCATCATAGGGGGTGAGAGTTGGTGTTTTATCTATGGCATTTCAAATTTCATGGGTTGGGTTGTTTTACCTCTGAGCAGCACTTTTTTGCACACATGGGCTAAATGGCCAAGCCACAAGGACCCCAAAGCTCAGAGAAGGTTGGGGGAGAGAACCCACTGGACAGCTGTTTGGAGACATGGTAGCCTCCAATCAAGGCCATCCAGCGAGTTCTTTAACCATTTAACACCCAAGAAATCTGACAAAAAGGTAGAGAGTAGTAAAGACAAAGAAATAGCACTATTCGGACTAGTCCATTTCAAAATCTTGGTCATTTTGGGCCATGCTGGGCGTTAAAGGGTTAATGGTGCACAGGGTCACGGCTTCAAGTCCCATCCAACAGATGGCAGCCTTTCCAAGCACATCAGTGTCCCCTAATGACCGTGGGCAGGGAGTTTTGCGGAGATAAAGTTCAATGCTGGCCCAGCTGGGCCCCGAACCTGGGAATTGAAGATTACTAGCCTGGAACACTGCCAAGTGAGCCACACCCACCCCTCAAAGTTGATGATTCACACTCTGTGTGAATCATTAACTTAGAAATCAATTCATTTGCCCTGATGAAAATGTTTGAGGAAGACAAGTGAAAAGAGAAACTAATGTCAGATTTGTTTTTGACCATCATGGTATTCTGCACTGTAAATTTATTTCTCAAGGTGTCACACAAGGAATGATATATATATATAGTAATGAGATGACTGTGAGAGGTGATTAAATGAAAAGATTCCATAAGAGTGGGGAGTGACTGACTTCAGTTGCCGCATGATAAGCCTTCCACACATCACTTGTTTCTCATGCAACATGAGCTCACTAAACATAACACATTTGCTCACCACACTTACCTTTTTCACCTTCAATTTCTTTTTCTGAAAATGAAGCATTTATAAGCTTTTCCTTCAAAAGGTTATATACCTAAACAATTTCTAATTCTTTTTATATTCCTGTCCCTTGGTGGGTTGCCCCCATTGTTCGGATTTTTACCTAACTTACAATGGTCTGCACATTCTCCAGCCAGGACAGTTATGAACTGTTTCCAGCAATTATACCAATTGTGGCAAAAGTATGCTACAGCCCAAGAAGGGTACTTAGAGAGTAGATGTATTATGATAAATACAGGAGTCCAGGAACATTTTGACTGGATTACATATTCCTTTCATGCAGTTTATGCTGGATATTATAATTTGGCAAACTGCAAATTATAATAAACAGTAGTTGCAACTTTTTCATCTCAAAGCAGTGTATAATTTTTACTTTTCCAAAGTTATTGCATTTTATACTATAATACATAGGTGCCCAACACATCAGATATCATGATGTGATATAATTGAGTACTGGGTTTGTCTAACACTTAACCTCATTCATGTTACTTCACCCACTAATGGGACTTGAAATTATGTTTTGTCATTGATGACAACTGGCTAAAACAAATTTATGTGATCGCAAAGGGGTTCAAAAGGTGTTAAACATGTAGCCCAACTAAGATTCATCATAGCTAAAAAATACACAAACTAGTAGGGCCTAACCACTTGCACATCACTACTGCCATGTAACTGTTTAACTCCACTACAATTGCATCATAAACCTATGGAATTATGAAGGATTACCAGCAAAAGGAAAATATTTTTGTTATCAATAAAGCATTAATGCAGCGCACACACATCGAATTTTGATCATATGACCCACTAATGAAGGACACAATAACATATTTGAAAAACAAATTAAAAGAGATTTTGCATTCATTAAAACAATATAATTCACATTCTACCTCACTATAATGATGAATAAGATTCTAATTAGTAATCTTGCAATAAATAGTTAAACTGCAAAAATTACTCCAACCCCGCCTTCTCGTGGTGCGGACCGTTAGTAACTTTCAAAAGAGATACTCTCTTGTGGAAGTGAACGGAAGGGGAGGGCTGCCAGATTAGTGTGGCCTACTGATCTGGACAACTATGGCTACTTTTCTTTTTTTTCTACCCTGCTGAGGAGTGGTCAACCACACAGGGTCCTGGTGCTGACCATATAAACCTACTGGACTGGACAGATATATGGCTCTGAGCTTGATTATGGATCCTGATTTTGCTGCACTGGTGGGCTTCTGTGGAGGGAAAATCTTCCGCTGTGTTTTCTTTTTGTTTGTGGGTTGACAGCCCCAAGTGAATAGATCCACAGGATATGTTTATCAGCTGGTGGATAATCCTGAGCAGAAGTCATCGCAGGCACCTGAACTCTTTGCTTCTATTGGCATCGTCAAATTCTACATTGGAGGAAGTCTTCCAGTGTAGATGGCTTCAGCCTTTAGTAGTGGGGGAACGGGTCTTTGCCCCATGTCTGCGATTAGGGGGCTGTTTGATATTGTCGGCATTCCCTCTCTCAATAAACATAGTTTCTTTAAACATCCCACTAACCATTTTCTCTCCATAGGTAGTTGGAATGTGAGGACTCTGCACAGAGCTTTTTCTCTTGATGTCCTCACACAAGAATTCCACCGTTATAATTTAGATATTCTCGGCTTGCAAGAGACCAGATGGACAGATAAAGGTCAGATTCTTAAAAATAATCTTAAATTTCTCTTTTCAGGGAGGGACGACAAAAAGCATCACCAAGGCGTGGGTCTGCTTCTCAGCAGACACGCTAGTGATGCTCTTCTAGGATATGAGTGCATTAATGAAAGGTTTCTTACAGCAAAATTTCAGACAAGCGTTAAAGACTTGAATGTTATCTGCTGTTATGCCCCCACTGAGGATGCCGATGAGGATGAGAAGGATAGGTTTTATGAACAACTTCAGGATATTTTGAATTCTGTCAAGAAAGGAGATATTACCCTTGTTCTTGGTGACTTCAATGCCAAAGTTGGTACTGACTCTGACCTTTGGGGAGGAGTAATAGGCCCTTTTGGTATTGGTAGCTGCAATAGCAATGGGCAACGTCTCCTACATGTAAGTAAACTAAATGGATTCAGAATAACTAACACTTATTACAAACACCGCGACATACATAAGTACACATGGGTTTCACCTGATGGGCTGCATAGGAATATGATTGATTACATATTAATTAACAGCAAATGGACTAGTTCTGTTAGGAATACCAGGGCATATAGGGGAGCTGAAATTGGATCTGACCATTACCTTGTTAAAAGTGTGTTGCAACTTAAACTTAAAAAGTGTTGTGCTAGGGTTAAAAAATTTACTTTTAATACTGAAGCTCTGAAAGATCCAGTTATAGCCAAAGCTTACCATGATAGGTTACTTAGTCATTATGACAGTCATGGTTTGCTTACTACTGAAGTTGAGGAAGAATGGGATCATTTTAAACAGGCTTTTTTGGACACTAACAGTACTCTTTTAGGAAAAAAGGAGCAGAAGAGGCAAAATTATCTGAGTGATAAGGCACTTGAGCTTATTTCGGAAAGAAAGAACTGCAGGAATGCCCTTAATCAATACCCTACTAGTCCTAATAGAAAGCATTACAGAGACCTTAATAAACTTGTAAAGGATCAGTTAGCTGCTGATAAAAATTTTTGGCTTGATGGTTTGGCTGACAAAGCCGAGGAAGCAGTTAGACAGCACAACAGCAGAGAGCTGTACCAGATAGTTAATGTTTTGTGTGGTAGAAAACGGACAGGCATACAAGGATTGAAGGATAAACAAGGTAAGGTTATAGAAGGGGAGGATTCTGTCATGGCTAGGTGGGCTGAGCATTTCAGTGATGTTCTAAACAATGTAGTTAGTTCTACTCCCATTGTTTGCAATGATGATAGATGCATTGGTGGCTTTAATGTTGGCCCTATAACACAATCTGAAGTTAGTTTGGCTGTTTCTAAACTTAAACTTCATAAATCCCCAGGGGTAGATGAAATTACTACGGAAATGCTTAGAGCTGGGAATGTTTCGGTTACCACTTGGATGACTGAAATTCTGAATATCTTTTATGATAAAGGCATGGTTCCTAAGGATTTTACCAGAGCTATTGTTATCCCTATTTTCAAAAAAGGTGATCGCAGTTCTTGTGATAACTATAGGGGTATCAGCCTACTCTCTGTTCCAGGTAAAGTTCTTTCCATGATTGTGCTTAATAGAATTAAGAATCTGGTTGACAGGCAATTGCGTGATGAGCAATGTGGATTCAGAAGTGGTAGGGGATGTGTAGATCAGATATTTTCACTTAGGCAGATTCTTGAGAAATGTTTAGAGTTTCAGAAACCTTTGGTTGCTAGCTTTGTTGATTTCAAAAAGGCTTTCGACTCTGTTGATCGTCATAATTTGTGGTTGATTGTGAGATCATATGGTATACCAGACAAGTTAGTTAACATTATGAAAGCTCTCTATAATAACACTGAGTCGTGTGTGAGAGTTGGTAAGGCTTGTAGCAATTGGTTTAGCATTACTTCTGGTGTTCGACAAGGGTGCATTTTGTCTCCTTTTCTCTTTAGCTTGGTTATTGATTATGTTATGCGAAATTCACTTCAAGGGAAAGATTTTGGCCTTAAATGGGCTGGAGATAGGAAAATTTCTGATTTAGATTATGCTGATGATTTAGCCCTTCTGGCAAACGATGTTGATGAGATGAACTCTTTCATTCGAGCCGTTGATGAGACTGGTAGTAGAGTAGGTTTGGTTATAAACAGAGAGAAAACTAAAGTGATGAAAATTGGTCAGGCAGGCTGTGATTCAGTTAATCTGAATGGTTGCAGTCTTGAGCAGGTGTCGCAGTTTAATTATCTTGGGAGCTATGTAACAGATAATGGTGATGTGCGGCATGAGATTAACAGACGAATAGGGATTGCTGCTGGGACTTTTAAGAATCTATGGAGATTGTGGAGAAATAGGCGTATACACCTAAAGACTAAAATTAGACTGTATAATAGTTTGGTTCTTTCTAGGGTTAGTTATGGTAGTGAAACTTGGACACTTTGTAAACAAGATAACAGGAAACTAGATGCTTTTGATTCCAGATGCTTACGCAGTATCTTGGGCATTAGGTGGTTCAACTTTGTAACTAATGATGAGATTAGGAAAAGGAGTTTGCAACCTCCTTTAAGCAGCATATTGTGCAGAGAGAGACTCCGTTGGTTTGGCCATGTTGCCCGTATGAATAATTATAGATTGGCGAATAGGGTTATGAACAGTGTGCCTAAAGGCCTCAGAAAGAAGGGGAGACCTAGGATGCGGTGGGCAGACAATGTCAAACAGGACCTTGTTAGAATTGGTGTGCAGTGGCCAGATGCAGTAGATGTAGCTCAGGATAGACTTGCTTGGAGAACTAAATTGCACGGTCTGGTTGGACCTCCGTAGCCCATGGCTGCTTGAGGATGATGATGATGATGATGATGACTTTCATCTAAATTGGATAATGGGAAAAGGTCATTGAAAAAATTCGGTGTTCACCAGATCAGTGTTTTCTGCCCTGACACTCCCCTCCTCAGAAAAATTTTTGGACCCTAACTCAAAGAGTAAACATTATTATGCCTATGCATTTAATTTTACACCTCTCTCCTAAAGGACAACACAAAGGTTACAGGGCATACCATGTTTTTCACCTTCGGGAGAGATTTTCCCAAACCTTACTCAGTAAATTTGCACCCTGGTAATACTAAATATTAATTAAATGGCAGTAACATACTGAACTGGCTTCACTAATGTCAGTGCTAACCTTGACAGGTCCAGATAATTTGATTTACCAAAACATTTATCACCACTGCATAGGTGTCAGTATCAAAACACGCTTTTGTTTTTCAGAATAAGAAATAGCATTTCAAGTTCAATCTTTAGTTGCTTCCTCCTTTTCACATGCTGCCATATTTGAAATTTAGTTGATTATAACAAATAATAGCAGATGCATTTCTGTATAATTAATATGAAGAAAAATGCCACTGACCTTAAACAGTTGTACGCATTCAAGTACAAAACACACTTTCTTCCCTTGCCATGCCAATACTAAAAGTTTGTTTACTTCTTTTTTCAGTTGAAGATAAAAAATGGCCGTTCCATTGAGGTCCATGGATATGGATGGGATATAATCAATCCTAGTGATTCCAAAGAGTTGTATGGGGTTGATGCTTATTTTCGTGTTCGTCAGACTAGGATTGTCGAGAATAATTTACACCTTCAAACACGAATTTAATTTATAGACATTGAGCTCTATAGGGTACTGGAGTGACTGCTTTACTACCTAAGGTGATGCCGTTTATCGATTACATTCTCCTACTACCGGTGACAAAATAACTGTTCCTTTAACGATAAAGTATGGGAAAACTCAGAATTAAATCACAAAAATGATAAATATTCATGGATTATTTTCCTTTTCCTACTGGGTGGATTAAAAAGATTGAATATAGAGCAGTTTTTCTAGCCCTTTACTCTTTTGCGAACCCCTTTCATAGTAATATATATTGTCGCGAATCCCTTTCATCCCAATATATAATATCGCGAACCCCCTTGGCAAAACTATTTCGGAGTGAATATTATTTTCGCGTGCTGTGATTTAAGAAATGGTTTCAAGTGATTGAAAACTCCAATAAAATGGTTTTGATTAGTCTCTATCTACAGCAGATATATATCCAAATTTTTATATCCCCCTTCATAGTTTTATTTTTGACACAAGACTTTTTCTATATCACTTTGTAATTGATAACATGAATTCGATTTATCACATGCAACATCTGAGTTCATATCCCATTGACAGCATAACTAGGTTTCTATACAAAACTCCTCACCCTGCCCTCGGTCAGTAGGGACTTGGAAAGGCTGTTGTTCATCTGATGAGATGTAAAGCCTTGGCCTTGTGTGCGGGGGAGCTATACCCTGTGCATGTTAATGGACGCACTAGATGGCCTTGACAGGAGGTTACCTGCTGTCTTCTAACAGCTGTATTGTGGATTCTCTCCCCCCCCCCCACCTTCTTTGAGTCATTGAGGTCCTTGTGACTTGCCATTTAGCGCATTATGTGCAAAAATAGTGCCACTCAGAGGTGAAACAGTCTGACTCAGTGGCATGTGCTGTAATCAGTGCACTACTTTAGTTTCTTGGGTCCAGTGTTAACCTGCCTAGTTGGTGCCTGATTGGTACTTCGTTTTCTCTTGTTGTTTTAACACTTCCCGTTTTTAACTATTTATCCATTGGGGTAAAAATTATCTCACATTGTGAAATATTAACGATCATTTAAAAACAAAAACCACTTTATTGAGTAACATCACTTCTAAGAATGAATGAATCAGATTGAAATAATCAGTGTCATCGGTAACGGTTGTCAACTCCATTCGAAATAGAGTAAGTTCCACAACATAAACATGGTCTGCCTACTACCTACACTGGATACATTGAGATGCTATTCCAAAAGTTGGTGATGTAACGGTGTTTTAAGTCATTGCTAGATTGGGCAACTATATTTTTATAGAAATATCTATATATATTTTAGTACTTTTTGCTACAAATTTTTCTCCAAGGAGCCATCACTAATATTTTCCAGCGACCACCCTAGAAGATTTCATGAACCACTGCTTTAATGAATAGCCATATTCATAGACATTTTACACTAAAAACTGAAATTTTCGCTATCAAAAGACAGTTCATTTTCAGATCTAATTTGCAATACTTCTGACAATACCCTTTACACTAGAATGCTATATTTTGTTTTTGAAGAAAAAGTGCATTTGAAATTACCTTTGAAATCGCATTTCGCAGTTGTCAGCAACGTATCGTTTCATTATAATTACATTTCACTACAAATAGTTTTGATATAAATTTCCACGATTTTACAACTTATATAGGTTAAACATGTGGAGGAGGCTTGTCTTATCCAGAAGTTCCCCGTCAGGATTTTTATTTTCTGTTCTGTGTTCCTCCATACACAACATTCTGAGTGCAAAATGTCCCTAATTTTCTATTTTTCGTTCCTTTTAATGAGAAAATTTAAAATGCTCTGTAGAATCTGATTGGCAATTTGGTCCTTATTGTTATTTCCAAAAGGGCTATATTCTGAAAATGCAAAAAGTGGAAAAATTATTTGTTGAAATTAACATCGTGCAAAATTTACAGTTGCTATTTTAAGGAACAGAAATGAAAAATTTGGCACAAGCAAACCTAATAATATTTTTATGTTTGAATGTTAAATGACAGATTTTTCAAAGGCATTCAAAAAGTTCTTGACATACATCTGCATAATAAAAATCATTTCACCTGACCTCAACCAAGCTTTTACTGTCCTTCAAATGTTGCAGACGAACTGATGTGTCGCTAACCCACACCCTGTTTAACGTGAGAAAGATGACCCCGATGCCCTTGGGAAGACCACCATCGGTCGGATGGGATGTTAAATTAGTTCCCTGTGTGCGGGAGAATCATAGCCTGTGCACGTTAAGGAATATGCAGGATGGCCTTGACAGGATGCTACCATCTGTCTCCCAACAGCTGTTCTAGTGGGTCCCCTCTCCCAACCTTCTCTGGGACTTTGTGGTCTTTGTGACCTGGCCATTTAGTCCATTGTGTGCAAAAGATGCCGCTCAGAAGTAAAATAATCGAACCCAAGGAGACAAGGTGGAAAGATGGGCCAGGTTGTAACCCAGTCTCCTCCTCAAAGAAGAGATATCAAGAGTTCATTATCTTGACCGAAGTTTCTTCCGTCAGAACAGTATTGCCTTGATAGCAGTTCTCTTCCCCGCAGTACTGATGCCAAATCTGCGTCATTTTAAGTGAAGAGATTCATGCCATCCATGATCTTATTGATGCTCTCTGTTAAAAATTCATGTGGGGAGGTGAAAATAAGGAAAGTGCAGTATGGCGAGCTAGTGCTCATTGGCTTAGAGCATATGATAGCACTCATTCTACTGCACTGGCGACCTGTCATAAGACAAATACAATGAAATGCAGTTTATTAGATTCACCTACCTAGTAGAGTTTTGCGCCTCCTTTGACCTTCAGAACAGCCCTAATTCTTTGGGGCATCGAACTTACATGATACTGGATTCGTTGTACAAGAATGTTGTACCATGGGAAATGATTGTGCCACTCTGTTGCTGTAAATTGGATGGCGCAAAGTCACTGCAAACAGACCTTACCTCCTCATCCCAAAGATAATCGATAGGGTTTAGATATGGGGACTGTTCAGGTTAAGGAAGTAACCCTAATTCTTTGGGGCATCGAACTTACATGATACTGGATTCGTTGTACAAGAATGTTGTACCATGGGAAATGATTGTGCCACTCTGTTGCTGTAAATTGGATGGCGCAAAGTCACTGCAAACAGACCTTACCTCCTCATCCCAAAGATAATCGATAGGGTTTAGATATGGGGACTGTTCAGGTTAAGGAAGTAAGGAAAACTCGTCGGCATGTTCCTTGACACATTCGGTGACGATATGTGCCTTATGAGCAGGTGCATTATCATGCGGAATGTGTGCATTCTAATAAGGATAAACTGTAGTCATGAAGGGATTAACCTGGTCACCAATGACAGTCAAATACACCATGGCGCCAGATGTCATTCGATGGATGTCAGGGGGCCTAATGTGTGGCAGGAAAACATTCCCACTCTACCACTACCAGCGTGTGACATCAGACAAGATGGCTCCATGGCCTCATGTTGCTTGCACCAAATTTTGATCCTTCCATCAGCATGATGCCATAGAAACCTTGATACGTCCGACCCGGTAACTTTTTTCCAGTCCTCAGCGGTCCAGTGCTATGCTCCTATGCCCACTGGTGACACACTTTCGTGTTCTGTGCTGACAACATCGTCACACGACATGGATGGCAGTTGTTGTAACCCATTCCCGAAAAAGTTCGATACGTGGTGCATTCGGAGATGACCTTCTGTACACAAATTTTACTTCTCTGTGATTTGCCTGGTTGTGGTCCGCCTGTTCGCTTACACCATTATCGGCAGTCTCCTTCGACCCATTTGATCCAGAAGTTGTTTTCATCTACAGGATGGGGCGGGGGTGGCTCAGTCGGTAGCGCGCCAGGCTTGTAATCTGTAGTTCCCAGGTTCGAGTCCCAGCTGGGTCAGCATTGAGATTTATCTCCGCAAAATTTCCCCGCCCTGCCCACAGTCATTAGGGGACACCGTGTGGGCTTGGAAAGGCCGCCGTCCGTCGGATGGGACGTTAAGCCGTGGCCCCGTGTGTGGGAGAGCCATACCCTGTGCACATTAAAGAACACGCTGGATGGCCTTGACGGGAGGCTACCATCTGTCTCCCAACAGCTGTTAAAGTGGGTCCCGTTCCCCAACCTTCTCTGAGCCTTCGGGGTCCTTGTGGCCTGGCCATTTAGCCCATGGTGTGCAAAAAAGTGCCGCTCAGAGGTAAAACAATCCAATCCAATCCATCTACAGGATCGCCATCACTGGTAGTTTTTTGCTCTTCACAACATTCTCGGAAAAACTCTTGAAACGGTTGTGCATGAAAAGCTCAAGAAGACGTCCATTTGGTAGATGCCAGAACCAGCACTCCTAGCATCAACTATCATGCCACGTTCAAAGTCACTCAGGTCGCTCGTTTTGCCCATTCTTACACTCAATCCAACTAACTCTAACTGATGCTTGAAGAGCTGGTCTACCTGATTTATACTGATATCAGTTTATATATTTCAAATATAAAAATATTTCTGAGACAAACAGCATTATACGTGGCAGCATAAATGAGGTATACCTAGAATTTGTCATGATCATAGATATTAAAAAGGGGAAGTAAATAGCTCATGAAGAGCAATTTCCTGCTGGCAACTTGGACCAAAATTTAAATAACGGTGAGCCAAGTTTGACATTGAAATGACGGTTACTTAGCACCTAATAGCTTCGCATTCAGATTAGATTCTACAAATTTTATAAAAATATTGTTGATAAAGTGTCGTTTTCGTTTTGTAAAATATATCTAAAAAATATAATACCCATTACAGCAGTTGCTTGTCACAGAGGTCTGACAGGAGCCTGTCAGTTTGATACGCCGTAGTAGAAAGTCTATGAGGATGGCGGTCAATGTCATCAATAATTGCAACCAATGCGAAAACTTGTATTTCTATAAATTGCTACAACAGAGCTGTGAAAGGAAGCATTATATCTTATCACAAGTACTCATTATATCTTTTCACAAGTACTCATTATATTTTGGTCTGTAAAAAAATCCATTTTCTTCGAGATAACTGATTTTTATTTTAGTTTATACAGGCAGTTCCTGCTTTAAGGAATTAATTTGTTCCAGAATACCATTCTTTAAAAGAAGGTTTGTCAAACTAGAATTGAAGTTTTTTACTAATGTAAGATATGTTAGTTTATCTGTTCCTAACATACTACTACTACAAGAAGGGTTGGGTTGGGTTGTTTTACCTCTGAGCGGCACTTTTTTGCACACCATGGACTAAATGGCCAGGTCACAAGGACCCCGAAGGCTCAGAGAAGGTTGGGGGAGGGGACCCACTGGAACAGCTGTTGGGAGACAGATGGTAGCCTCCCGTCAAGGCCATCCAGCGTGTTCTTTAACGTGCACAGGGTATGGCTCTCCCGCACACGGGGCCACAGCTTTACGTCCCATCCGACGGACGGCGGCCTTTCCAAGCCATCGGTGTCCCCTACTGATCGCGGCAGGGCGGGTAATTTTGCGGAGATAAGTCTCAACGCTGACCCAGATGGGACTCAAACCTGGGAACTTCAGATTACGAGCCTGGCGCGCTACCGACTGAGCCACCCCGTCCCTCTACTACAAGAAGATAAAAAAAAAATCAGTGTAACTGCATATTCATTAATATTGAAAATACTGCATTACATTCAAAACATCATTTATAAATGAATATCTATTTCGAATTTAAAAGAATTAAACCGAAGAGTTTGCTTTTTTTTTGTGGTATCACATGGATCACTAGAGGATATAGCAGAAGAAGCTGGTCTCTGAAAATGTAAAAGGGTCTTTTAGCCTTCCTTTTGCTTTGGTGTACTGTTTGTGGTGGCATGCTACTTGATAGTCATTGCCATTGCAAGCCCTCATGCTCCTCTTAAAGTTGTAATCCTTTATCTAAAACATGCTTTTAGCTTGCTCGAAGAGTCTGAAAGCTTCATTTTTAATCCCTTAGTCGTAGCAATGCTCTTTGATGGACTCTCAGAACCAAAGGATTTGGTTCTGAGAGTCCAGTGAGTGATTCTCTGCTTTTACCGTTCCACAAGCTCATCATCCCAAAATTTTTCAGAATGAGAATTGAACAATCACTGATAAATAATGTCGAACTAGAGATAAATGGTGTCAATCGAAATAGTTCATACGTTATTGTGAGAATTCGTTGAACACGAACTGCCTGTACATTGATAGGATTAATAGAAACGATAAATGAAAATGGGGCAGTTTCAGTCGCTATAACGTACTTAAGTCACCTCATACTGTACTTTCAGGGGCGGGGGTGGCTCAGTCGGTAGCACGCCAGGCTCGTAATCTGTAGTTCCCAGGTTGGAGTCCCAGCTGGGTCAGCGTTGAGATTTATCTCTGCAAATTTCCCCGCCCTGCCCACGGTCAGTAGGGGACACCGATGGGCTTGGAAAGGCCGCCGTCCGTCGGATGGGACGTTAAGCCGTGGCCCCGTGTGCGGGAGAGCCATACCCTGTGCACGTTAAAGAACACGCTGGATGGCCTTGACGGGAGGTTACCATCTGTCTCCCAACAGCTGTTCCAGTGGGTCCCCTCCCCCAACCCTTCTCTGAGCCTTCGGGTCCTTGTGGCCTGGCCATTTAGCCCATGGTGTGCGAAAAAGTGCCGCTCAGAGGTAAAACAATGCAATCCTGTGAATACGAATTCAGTGACTGATTGCGCCATCGACATGCTTTAGATTTATTTTCTACTTTTTAGGATGCATATAGAAAGATAGGTATTTTTAAAATTTTATAATTTATATTTTTTATTAGTAAAAAACACCTACCTTCAAAAACTTTCATTTCATATATGATTCATAAACATCGAAGACATATTTCCTTCCTGTTGGAGTCATGTTTGAGGAAGCCCACGACATTGGAAACGTCACAAGTTTTAATTTGAAATATGACTCATTAAAGTCGAACCCCGCGAAAATTCCATCCCTCCCTTTTATCAGGGGGAATAGTAAGGGCAAAATTCGAACTAATTTACTACGGTCATTATATGAGCTTCTATTTGGCACCTAACTCGTAACTCGAGGTCCTCGCATTCGGAAGATATAGTAGAACGACTTTCACATTTTATCTTCTTTAAGGGGGGAAGAAATCATAGGGGTCACATTTTTATAGCCTATGAGACTCCCTAGGTCACGAGTTTTCATTTGGCACATAGCTTGTTACTTTCCGCACTCTCATTCAGGGTTGTTGGGTTGTTTTACCTCTGAGCAGCACTTTTTTGCACACCATGGGCTAAATGGGCAGGTCACATGGACCCCGAAGGCTCAGAGAAGGTTGGGGGAGGGGACCCACTGGAACAGCTGTTGGGAGACAGATGGTAGCCTCCCGTCAAGGCCATCCAGCGTGTTCTTTAACGTGCACAGTATGGCTCTCCCGCACACGGGGCCACGGCTTAACGTCCCATCCGACGGACGGCGGCCTTTCCAAGGCCATCGGTGTCCCCTACTGACCGTGGGCAGGTTGGGGAATTTTGCGGAGATAAATCTCAACGTTGACCCAGCTGGGACTCGAACCTGGGAACTACAGATTACGAGCCTGACGCGCTACCGACTGAGCCACCCTCGCCTCTCTCATTCAGGAGATATAGGGGAACAATCGTTTTCATATTTCCCCTTTTCAGGGGAGAAGAAAGCATGGGGGTCAATTCTTTACAGCTTATGACACTCCCCGCGTCACAAGCTTTCATTTGATATATAAATTATCAAGTTTCTCCATCACGTTCGAAAGATACGGCGGAACAACCTTTTGTCAAATCCACAAACTGACAAACTGACAAACCGACAAATGTCAAAGCGAACAGCAATAGGAAGATAGGTAATGAAAATAATAAGGCAAACAACAATGTATGTACGTACATACCTTACATGAAGATCATTAGAGCCTGGTTTCCCCAATTACTGTTATCCGTCCTTGAAATTAAACTCCGCTAATACACTCTAAAATTAACTTAAAACTGTTCACTTAAAACGAATGTTGCTTAGAATCAAGATTTGAACAGGACAGTTTATAGATTGGATTCTGGAGACCCTGATTTCTTATCAGGATCATCAACAGATAATAAACCTAAGATCAGGGGGAGTCGATATGGATTTCATGGCTGCTCCTTTGAAAAATGTACCTATGTTTAGAGCCCTGCGGGAATGCGGATATCCGCATTGAAAAGTCTCGGTGGATGAAAGATTATTGTTAACATTGATAACGGATACATCCGCGAATGAAAAATGATGCTAACGCGGATAGCGATGAAATCTCGGATTTGATAAGATATGAAGAAACATGAGCGATCAATCCTACTTTATTGATGGCTGACATGTGTGACAAAAATTACTTGAGATAATGGAAAAAAAATCTGATTTGGAAATAAAACGATGATATTCACTCACTTATAAATAAATAAATACCCCCTCAAGCAGCTGCTTGCCACAGAGGTCTGACAGGAACCTGTCAGTTTATATGCCATAGTAGAAGGTCTGAGAGGATGGCGGACCTCAGCAGAAAAACGACACATACATCCATGCACTTACCCGGGGCTCGAACCCAGGTCCCTTAGATCAGTAGCCAAGTGCGCTAACCACTCGGCCATGGGAACTCACTTTAAAAGATTAAAAAAAAAATGCATAAGATAAAGTCACAAATAAAAGGGAAAAAAACCTGAAAACTTATCCGGTGTGAAAGCAGCGATCTTTTTGCTGAGAAAGCACAATAAGGGAAAAAATATTCCGCAGTGTTACGTAGAAAAGTGGAATTAAAGATGCTAAAATTTCGATTCTGAAGATCACGAAATTTGCATAATGACGTGCAGAGGGGAGTTATTGTGTAATGAAAAGGTGTCTCTTCTCACAATCGCAGATAACTGCATTGAAAATAGCAAAATTAACTCAGCAAAAATTGCAAAATTAGATTAAAGAAAGTTTTTGTCTAATGTCTAGTAAACCATATTTTTGCGAACTGAAGACTTTCTTAATCAGTCTATTTTTTAGCAGTCCCATGGCCGAGTGGTTAGTGCGCTTATCTATTGATCTAAAGGGATCTGGGTTCGAGCTCCGGGTGAAGGCATGGATGTATGTGTCGTTTTCCTGCTGAGGTCTCTCAGTTGAGTTGTTTTACCTCTGAGAGGGCATTTTTTGCACACCATGGGCTAAATGGCCAGGTCACAAGGACCCCGAAGGCTCAGAGAAGGTTGGGGGAGGGGACCCACTGGAACAGCTGTTGGGAGACAGATGGTAGCCTCCCGTCAAGGCCATCCAGCGTGTTCTTTAACGTGCACAGGGTATGGCTCTCCCGCACACGGAGCCACGGCTTAACGTCCCATCCGACGGACGGCGCCCTTTCCAAGTCCATCGGTGTCCCCCTACTGACCGTGGGCAGGGTGGGGAATTTTTGCGGAGATAAATCTCAACGCTTACCCAGCTGGGACTCGAACCTGGGAACTACAGATTACGAGCCTGGCGCGCTACCGACTGAGTCACCCAGCCCCGAGCTCTCCCAGACCTTCTACTATGGTATGAAAACTGACAGACCTCTGTGGCAAGAAGCTGCTTGAAGGAGTATTTTTTTTATTTATATTAGTTATTAAAAATTATCAGACTAATTTCTTTTAATTGCAAACATACATCAAACTTCAAACATTTGCAAAACCTCCACGGTTATTGTGTAGCCATTATGCGCGGATGCTGATCAAGTTTTACGCATGAGGATAAGAAGACTTCACGGATGCCAATGCGGATATGGATAAGACCTTACGGATGTGGATGCATATAGAACCTTTGATATTAGCGCAGCGCTTTATCTATGTCTGCCTGCTTGCAAGACCTTATTTTCTCATCCAAAAGTACGTTGCTGTTAAGTGAAACTAATTATAGTTTAATATTATTCCGGTTGTTTGAATTCCATATAACTGGGACTTTACGAAGGACGTTCAAAAAGTTCTTGACACGTGTTTGTAGATTTGCCCTCGTCCTCCGAAGTTTATGCTACGACTTGTTTGAAAGCTTGCCTAAATTCGTCATTACGTATTCGAAACAAAGACCATATCATCATTTCTCTCTTCGCTGGTGGGGCGGGGGTGGCTCAGTCGGTAGCGCGCCAGGCTCGTAATCTGTAGTTCCCAGGTTCGAGTCCCAGCTGGGTCAGCGTTGAGATTTATCTCCGCAAAATTCCCTGCTCACGGTCAGTAGGGGACACCGATGGGCTTGGAAAGGCTGCCGTCCGTCGGATGGGACGTTAAGCCGTGGCCCCGTGTGCGGGAGAGCCATACTCTGTGCACGCTGGATGGCCTTAACAGGAGGCTACCATCTGTCTCCCAACAGCTGTTCCAGTGGGTCCCCTCCCCCAACCTTCTCTGAGCCTTCGGGGTCCATGTGACCTGGCCATTTAGCCCATGGTGTGCAAAAAAGTGCCGCTCAGAGGTAAAACAACCCACAACCCAACCCTCTTCGCTGGTGGAGCATGAAATTCGGCCTGCGAATCTGTGCATTGTTGCTGTAGAGACTATTATATTAAAGACGAGGAAAGGTTTTTACATTTTCACAAGGATGCGGCTTGGGGACGATGCTAAAAAATTCACGCCGATTTATTACAAGTATGTGGGGATTATGCCTGTTTGCATGACAGAGTTACGGGATGGATGCTCAAATTCAGAAAAGGACGGCAGAGCTTCGAAGACCACCCTCGTGCAGGAAAACCAAAGGAGGACGCGAACGAGAGAACCATCGCTGTTATTCGTGAACTCATTAAGGAAAATCTACACATCATCGTTCAGGTAATAAGTTTAGATGTCTGTGCATCGTTTGACAGTGTGGAAACAATTATTCATCAACATTTAAAGTCCCGGAAGTTCTTTACCAAATGGGTAACTCACAAACTAAGAGAACAGTAAAAAATTCTCCGCAAAATTTCCCCGCCCTGCCCACGGTCTGTAGGGGACACCGATGGGCTTGAAAAGGCCGCCGTCCGTCGGATGGCACGTTAAGCCGTGGCCCCGTGTGTGGGAGAGCCATACCCTGTGCAGTTAAAGAACACGCTGGATGGCCTTGACGGGAGGCTACCATCTGTCTCCCAACAGCTGTTCCAGTGGGTCCCCTCCCCCAACTTTCTCTGAGCCTTCGGGGTCCTTGTGGCCTGGCCATTTAGCCCATGGTGTGCAAAAAAGTGCCGCTCAGAGGTAAAACAATCCAATCCAATCCAGTAAAAAATGGGTAGAGTCGACTCGTGCAAGGAGATGCTGGTAATGGTTGAATCTAGAGGCCCCAAACGGTTAACATTCACTGTCAAAGATGATGAGACGTGGTTTTTTTACTATACAACTCCTAGGAAGATCGACAACATTGTTTGGGTTGCGGAAGATGAACAGCGTCTCCAAATCATCCAAGACTTCGCTCAAGGAAGGGGATGTTCACGATTATTTTTAATTCCCAAGGAGTGGTAGTCATGGACACCTTACCTGAAAATATGACTATAAATAGCCAATACTACACGAATATTTTTTTGTCCAAAATGGTTCAGGAGGTGAAGGAGCAGCATCCAACAACAGGCGTTTCAAGGGTTCTCCTTCCTCATGACAATACCAGTGCTCACAAAACCAGGCAACTTATGGCTTATCTGGAGCAGGCAAAAATCAAACATCATTCGATTTTTGGTTGTTTCCAAAAATAATTTGAGGAAGCCTTTTTCAAGGGTGCAAGACCTTGCAAAATGCGTTCATTCAGATTTTGGAAACTTGGATTTGTGGTTCATCCAAGTTTCCAGAATTGGCATAGATGTCTGCAACTTTACATAGATGCTAGAGGGGAATACTTTGAAGGGCTGGAAAAGTTTAGTTCCTCCTCCGACAAAAAGGACAAATTTATTGCCGCTCCAGATAAGGAGTAGCAACAAATTTTGATGAGATTTTGCCTGCTCCAGATAAGCCATAAGTTGCCTGGTTTTGTGAGCACTGGTATTGTCATGAGGAAGGAGAACCCTTGAAAAGCCTGTTGTTGGAGGGGCTGGGGTGGCTCAGTCGGTAGCGCGCCAGGCTCGTAATCTGTAGTTCCCAGGTTCGAGTCCCAGCTGGGTCAGCGTTGAGATTTATCTCCGCAAAATTCCCCGCCCTGCCCACGGTCAGTAGGGGACACCGATGGGCTTAGAAAGGCCACCGTCCGTCGGGTGGGACGTTAAGCCGTGGTTCCGTGTGCGGGAGAGCCATACCCTGTGCACGTTAAAGAACACGCTGGATGGCCTTGACGGGAGGCTACCATCTGTCTCCCAACAGCTGTTCCAGTGGGTCCCCTCCCCCAACCTTCTCTGAGCCTTCGGGGTCCATGTGACCTGGCCATTTAGCCCATGGTGTGCAAAAAAGTGCCGCTCAGAGGTAAAACAACCCAACCCTGTTGTTGGACGCTGCTCCTTCATCTCCTTGACCATTTTGAGCAGAAGAATGTTGGTGTAGTATTGGTCATTTCTAGTCATATTTTCAGGTAAGGTGTCCATAGCTACCACTCCTTGGGAATTAAAAACAATTGTGAACATCCTCTTCCTTGAGCGAAAGTCTTGTCGGAGGATTTGTGAAAGTTGTCGGAGGAGTATTTTAAAGGACAGGAAAAGTTTAGTTCCTCCCAGGGTAGTGCAATTCTCTCTCTGCAAATGCATGCCAAGATCCTTTTGAGCGTCCCTCGTACTGTAATCCAAAAATAAAGGTATTACATTAATAATAATAATAATAATAATAAATACCCCCTCAAGCAGCTGCTTGCCACAGAGGTCTGACAGGAGCCTGTCAGTTTATATGCCACAGTAGAAGGTCTGAGAGGATGGCAGGACCTCAGCAGAAAACAACACGAACATCCATGTCTTATCCGGGGCTCGAACCCAGGTCCCTTAGATCAGTAGCCAATTAGGAGTATTCAATTTCTTTGATTTAATTTTTTGCGGCACAACAAGTTCACTTTCAAAATACGTTAAATTTTTTTTCATACCATTCTTTTTTTAAATTTCTCTGATCATGCTGTTAACATAGAAGCTGTATAACAATAGGCTTTTTCACCTTTTTCTTTTATTGATAACTGTTAATTAGTTTCTAAAGTTAAATTTTACTTCTGTTACTGCATTTAAGATACATTCTGCTAAATTTTACTTACAAATGATATGTAAGTAGGTCAGTCCTGTACAACACAAATTCGGTGAAAAGACTTGAATAAAAAAAATTCTTAGGCAGCTTCAGGAAAGATTCTCTTCTAAAATCGAAAACATACATTTTTGACGAGAAACGAAAAATAAAAGCTCTTCGAGGGCCGGCAGGAAAAATTCTCTGCACGAAATCAAAAACATATTTCTAATGAGTGAAAAAAAAAGTTGGTGAAGAGACATTACAGATCTCCCTTTTTTAAGAGCAGCAGCAAAAATTCTCTACTTGAAAACATACATTTTTAACGAATCAAAAAAAAAATGGAGGAAAGAATTGAAAAAAAAAAATATATATTTTTAAGGACTGAAATAAATATGTTGATTAAAAAATAAAATATGCATTTTTAACAAATATTATGAATTGGCAAAATAGTTTTGTTGCGGATCTAAAACTATTTAGTCAAGAAATGATCTAGTTCAGTATATTGATCATTTGCTTTATGATATTGACAGTTTCTTTTGGAATGAGCCGCAGCTAGTCAGCTAGTCTACAGATACTCAACTTGTTTCGTTATGAGGGAAAAAATGAGTTGTAGAGGTACAGTCGCTCAAAATAGTATCCGAACACTATGGTTGATTACAGAATTCAGAAAAACTATCTGGCAACGATTTTTTTAGAAATCTGGCAACCTTCGTGTCACGTGATTACAGAATTCAGGAAAAATATCTGGAGCGTGTACAGCAACTGTACGCGCTCCAGTTACCGTTCACAGCAAACTGGAGCGTGTGCAGTTACTGCACACGCTCCAATTTGCTGTAAACGGTAACTGCACACGCTCAATATTTTTGGGAGTGGGCCCACACGATCCAGGTTTTTGTGAGCTCACACGATCCAATGTGCTGTGAACATTAACCGCAACCGCTCCAGTTTGCTGTGAACGGTAACTGCACACGCTCCATATTCATTGCATTATATATTCATACGCATTATATATATTAAAAAAAGTATCCGAACACTATGGTTGATTACAGAATTAAGAAAAAATATCTGGCAACGATTTTTTTACAAATTTGTGATCTGGCAACCTTTGTGATACGAAGGTTGCCAGATCACTGATTTCTAAAAAAATCGTTGCCAGATATTTTTTCTGAATTCTGTAATCAACCATAGTGTTCGGATACTTTTTTGAGCGACTGTACTAATGAATTATAATTATTCGTATCGAATCGTCCATTAATTTTCACTATTAGAGTGCGCTACAGTTTGTAAACGATACCCTTTTTTTCTGCTTAAAAACGAGCATACTAAATTCGCCACAAGTGATTTATCTTTCTGATTATATTTTTGTATATGGGGGAGAGGGAAGTCAAATAAGAAATTGGAGGGGAGGGGTTGATATTTCGCAGTTATTTTTCCAGCTCGACGGCCCAGAATAACATTTTAAAATACTCTAGCCTAAAGAAATTTTTTGTTGACCGATGACTCCGGTGTAATTTATAATTCTTTTTAAGTTTTACTGTAAGTGTGATCTATTGTCTTGCGTGCATTTGTGTAGTGATGTGCGTCTACAGTGAGATTTTGCACTTTACAAACTTTGCGTCAACGTCAACAAGATGTAATAAATAAAAGATGAAAGTTGTTAACTTGAATTATTTTAGTTCTACGTTTATTGAAATTGTTCACTTAGGATAAGTTTCTAAGAGTAATTTTTTAACGATAGGATAAGGCATGGATGTTCATGTTGTTTTTCTGCTGAGGTCCTGCCATCTTCATAGACCTACTATGGCATATAAACTGACAGGCACCTGTCAGACCTCTGTGGCAAGCAGGTGCTTGAGGGGATATTTATTTTATTGAGATGTAAATTTGTAAAATTAGCGAAATTCAGCTTCACTAATTGGAGATTCGATACGAATAGTTATAGTTCATTAGTATCTCTACAACTCAATGTTTTTTTGTATTTTTTCCCTTAAAACCAAAAAAGTTGAATGTCTCTAGACCAACCCGACCAACCTGCGGCTCATTACAAAAGAACTTGCGGCTCATTACAACAGAACTTGCAGCTCGTTGCAAAAAATCTTGTGGCTCATTAAAAAGATCTTGCGGCTCATTACAACAGAACTTGCGGCTCATTACAACAGAACTTGCAGCTCGTTGCAAAAAATCTTGTGGCTCATTAAAAAATATCTTGCGGCTCATTACAACAGAACTTGCAGCTCGTTGCAAAAAATCTTGTGGCTCATTACAAAAGAACTTGCGGCTCATTACAACAGAACTTGCAGCTCGTTGCAAAAAATCTTGTGGCTCATTAAAAAATATCTTGCGGCTCATTACAACAGAACTTGCAGCTCGTTGCAAAAAATCTTGTGGCTCATTACAAAAGAACTTGCGGCTCATTACAACAGAACTTGCAGCTCGTTGCAAAAAATCTTGTGGCTCGTTGCAAAAAATCTTGTGGCTCGTTGCAAAAAATCTTGTGGCTCATTACAAAACATCTTGCGGCTCATAATCAATATACAGAATCCGGCTAATTTCTTCCATTGTTTTGATGAAATGTTTTTAAGTGCCCAACTAAGTGATTTTTTCAATTCATATTGGTCATTAAAACGTATGTTTTTATTTTTTAATCAATATACAGTATTGATTCCTTAAAACTATAGTTTTTTAAATTCATTATTCATTTCAAATGCACGTTTTTTGCATTTGAATTACACTTTTTCAAATCACTTCACATCACCTCACAAATTTTTCAAACAAATTTTTCACAAACATTTCAATCACTTCACAAAAAAGAACACTTTAGAAACTAATTAACAGTTGTATTGAGCGTGTGCAGTTAAGTGAAGAATTTTTTCAGAGGCTCTTACAAAGTGTAGTTTCTATTTTTCAAATCTCTTCATAAAATTTGGATTGGACGGGCCTGAGCTATCGACATATCATTGTAAAAATTCGTGCTATCTTGTAAAACCCGTGCTAACTTTCAATAATTACTCATGAAAACGTGTGTAATGTATCACTAGGTGCTCTACCTGCTGTGAAGAATACGTCACATCTTTATAATTGAAGTGGCAGAGTTCGAAGAGGGTTGGGTTGTTGGGTTGTTTTATCTCTGAGCGGCACTTTTTTGCATACCATGGGCTAAATGGCCAGGTCACATGGATCCCGAAGGCTCAGAGAAGGTTGGGGGAGGGGACCCACTGGAACAGCTGTTGGGAGACAGATGGTAGCCTCCAGTCAAGGCCATCCAGCGTGTTTTTTAACGTGCACAGGGTATGGCTCTCCCGCACACGGGACCACGGCTTAACGTCCCATCCGATGGACGGCGGCCTTTCCAAGCCCATCGGTGTCCCTACTGACCGTGGGCAGGGCGGGGAATTTTGCGGAGATAAATCTCAACGTTGACCCAGCTGGGAATTCGAAGAGGGAGTAGAGTTGATTTGAGTGTGTGCTCGAATAGCAGACGCGTTTTTCTCTTTTGATGAAAACAGACCCTGATCTAATCAGAGATCGAACTTGAAAAAAATAAAAAAAAGGAGGGGGGAGGGGATGAACTGGATTTCCAATGCGGTATGACCTTTTCCCCTTCCGTTTTACAGATCTTTAAAAATATTCTCGAAAAGTGCGTGAAATATTAATTTGTTTAATAATTTTTTTGCTTCCGTTCCGTTATTAGCATTCTGAAAGGGGAAGTATGGCCCCCTAGATCCGGCCCTAGAGGAGAATATTACAAGCAGAGACTTTCCCAGGGAGGGACCAGGGAGTCCACCCCAGCCACCCGAAACTAAATCCTGGGTAACTAACACCATCCTAAAATGGATGCTTTACAGGTATTCATTTTAGTATGGTGTTTACAGGTATCCATTTATATTTGCTTACAGGTATCCCTTTATAATTTCCTTACAGGTATCCAGCCGTCCCGTGGTCGAGTGGTTAGCGCGCTTGGCTGCTGATCTTAGGGACCTGGGTTTGAGCCCCGGGTAAGGCATGGATGTATGTGTCGTTTTTCTGCTGAGGTCCTGCCATCCTCTCAGTTCTTGTACTATGACATATAAACTGACAGGCTCCTATCAGACCTCTGTGGCAAGCAGCTGCTTGAGGAGGTTTTTTTTTTTACAGGTATCCATTTTAGTATGGTGTTTTTAAACGGATGCCTTACAGCAGGCGTGTCCAACCTTCGGTCCTGGACAGCTAGTAATGCGGCCCACAAAACCGTAAAGTTTACGTGTTTACGGCATAAGCTTTCAAGATGATTATGTGATTTTCAGCGAGTTTTTGATATCCCACTAGTTTTATGTTGCCCTTTTTTTAATTTTATAATAGAAAACATAAGACAATGAATGAAGTTCTATTATTCTTATACATTAACTATATATATATTATGTACGGCCCAAAACAATTCATCTTCACTCAGTGTGGCCCAGGGAAGTCAAATCTTCACTCAATGTGGCCCAGGGAAGTCAAATCTTCACTCAATGTGGCCCAGGGAAGTCAAATCTTCGCTCAGTATGGTCCAGATAAGTTAAAAGGTTAGACATTACAGGCATCCATTTTGGTATGGTGTTAGAGTTTTTTCTGCTGAGGTCCTGCCATCCTCTCAGACCTTCTACTCTGGCATATAAACTGAAAGGCTTCTGTCAGATCTCTGTGGCAAGCAGCTGCTTGAGGTTTTTTTTTTTAAGAGTTTTACTGTCTTCTTGTGTGTGTTGAAGAGGCTATCGTTATAGTAACCATACTGCTTTAATAAAGTGTAAAGAGTGTTGTGTAACGTAGATTAGGAGATACAGACGGCAGAGTTTACTCATAAAGTTGTGTTCTACTAAAGAAATAGGAATTCTGTACGCTTGATAATAATTTAAAGTAATTATTTTTAATAACTGACCTGCAAAATCCTGCTATTCAATAGTTCATGAAGTGCTAAGCCTCAATTAAAACGTTTCTGCACTTAAAGCTTGTTGCTTAGATAAAAATGTTTCTGCTCTTAAAGCTTGTTGCTTAGATAAAAATGTTTCTGCTCTTAAAGCTTGTTGCTTAGATAAAAATGTTTCTGCTCTTAAAGCTTGTTGCTTAGATAAAAATGCTTCTGCTCTTAAAGCTTGTTGCTTAGATAAAAATGTTTCTGTTCTTAAAGCTTGTTGCTTAGATAAAAATGTTTCTGCTCTTAAAGCTTGTTGCTTAGATAAAAATGTTTCTGCTCTTAAAGCTTGTTGCTTAGATAAAAATGTTTCTGCTCTTAAAGCTTGTTGCTTAGATAAAAATGTTTCTGCTCTTAAAGCTTGTTGCTTAGATAAAAATGTTTCTGCTCTTAAAGCTTGTTGCTTAGATAAAAATGTTTCTGCTCTTAAAGCTTGTTGCTTAGATAAAAATGTTTCTGCTCTTAAAGCTTGTTGCTTAGATAAAAATGTTTCTGCTCTTAAAGCTTGTTGCTTAGATAAAAATGTTTCTGCTCTTAAAGCTTGTTGCTTAGATAAAAATGTTTCTGCTCTTAAAGCTTGTTGCTTAGATAAAAATGTTTCTGCTCTTAAAGCTTGTTGCTTAGATAAAAATGTTTTTGCTCTTAAAGCTTGTTGCTTAGATAAAAATGTTTCTGCTCTTAAAGCTTGTTGCTTAGATAAAAATGTTTCTGCTCTTAAAGCTTGTTGCTTAGATAAAAATGTTTCTGCTCTTAAAGCTTGTTGCTTAGATAAAAATGTTTCTGCTCTTAAAGCTTGTTGCTTAGATAAAAATGTTTCTGCTCTTAAAGCTTGTTGCTTAGATAAAAATGTTTCTGCTCTTAAAGCTTGTTGCTTAGATAAAAATGTTTCTGCTCTTAAAGCTTGTTGCTTAGATAAAAATGTTTTTGCTCTTAAAGCTTGTTGCTTAGATAAAAATGTTTCTGCTCTTAAAGCTTGTTGCTTAGATAAAAATGTTTCTGCTCTTAAAGCTTGTTGCTTAGATAAAAATGTTTCTGCTCTTAAAGCTTGTTGCTTAGATAAAAATGTTTCTGCTCTTAAAGCTTGTTGCTTAGATAAAAATGTTTTTGCTCTTAAAGCTTGTTGCTTAGATAAAAATGTTTCTGCTCTTAAAGCTTGTTGCTTAGATAAAAATGTTTCTGCTCTTAAAGCTTGTTGCTTAGATAAAAATGTTTCTGCTCTTAAAGCTTGTTGCTTAGATAAAAATGTTTCTGCTCTTAAAGCTTGTTGCTTAGATAAAAATGTTTCTGCTCTTAAAGCTTGTTGCTTAGATAAAAATGTTTCTGCTCTTAAAGCTTGTTGCTTAGATAAAAATGTTTCTGCTCTTAAAGCTTGTTGCTTAGATAAAAATGTTTTTGCTCTTAAAGCTTGTTGCTTAGATAAAAATGTTTCTGCTCTTAAAGCTTGTTGCTTAGATAAAA
Organism: Ryuthela nishihirai; assembly: GCA_038380435.1. NCBI lineage: Eukaryota > Metazoa > Arthropoda > Arachnida > Araneae > Heptathelidae > Ryuthela > Ryuthela nishihirai. The sequence goes on along the minus strand of JAWZYU010000002.1, from coordinate 28,714,098 downwards.
ATGTTTCTGCTCTTAAAGCTTGTTGCTTAGATAAAAATGTTTCTGCTCTTAAAGCTTGTTGCTTAGATAAAAATGCTTCTGCTCTTAAAGCTTGTTGCTTAGGTAAAAATGTTTCTGCTCTTAAAGCTGGTTGCTTAGATAAAAATGTTTCTGCTCTTAAAGCTGGTTGCTTAGATAAAAATGCTTCTGCTCTTAAAGCTTGTTGCTTAGATAAAAATGTTTCTGCTCTTAAAGCTTGTTGCTTAGATAAAAATGTTTCTGCTCTTAAAGCTTGTTGCTTAGATAAAAATGTTTCTGCTCTTAAAGCTTGTTGCTTAGATAAAAATGCTTCTGCTCTTAAAGCTTGTTGCTTAGATAAAAATGTTTCTGCTCTTAAAGCTTGTTGCTTAGATAAAAATGTTTCTGCTCTTAAAGCTTGTTGCTTAGATAAAAATGTTTCTGCTCTTAAAGCTTGTTGCTTAGATAAAAATGTTTCTGCTCTTAAAGCTTGTTGCTTAGATAAAAATGTTTCTGCTCTTAAAGCTTGTTGCTTAGATAAAAATGTTTCTGCTCTTAAAGCTGGTTGCTTAGATAAAAATGTTTCTGCTCTTAAAGCTGGTTGCTTAGATAAAAATGTTTCTGCTCTTAAAGCTTGTTGCTTAGATAAAAATGTTTCTGCTCTTAAAGCTTGTTGCTTAGATAAAAATGTTTCTGCTCTTAAAGCTTGTTGCTTAGATAAAAATGTTTCTGCTCTTAAAGCTTGTTGCTTAGATAAAAATGTTTCTGCTCTTAAAGCTGGTTGCTTAGATAAAAATGTTTCTGCTCTTAAAGCTGGTTGCTTAGATAAAAATGTTTCTGCTCTTAAAGCTTGTTGCTTAGATAAAAATGTTTCTGCTCTTAAAGCTTGTTGCTTAGATAAAAATGTTTCTGCTCTTAAAGCTTGTTGCTTAGATAAAAATGTTTCTGCTCTTAAAGCTTGTTGCCTAGATAAAAATGTTTCTGCTCTTAAAGCTTGTTGCTTAGATAAAAATGTTTCTGCTCTTAAAGCTTGTTGCTTAGATAAAAATGTTTCTGCTCTTAAAGCTTGTTGCTTAGATAAAAATGTTTCTGCTCTTAAAGCTTGTTGCTTAGATAAAAATGTTTCTGCTCTTAAAGCTTGTTGCTTAGATAAAAATGTTTCTGCTCTTAAAGCTTGTTGCTTAGATAAAAATGTTTCTGCTCTTAAAGCTTGTTGCTTAGATAAAAATGTTTCTGCTCTTAAAGCTTGTTGCTTAGATAAAAATGTTTCTGCTCTTAAAGCTTGTTGCTTAGATAAAAATGTTTCTGCTCTTAAAGCTTGTTGCTTAGATAAAAATGTTTCTGCTCTTAAAGCTTGTTGCTTAGATAAAAATGTTTCTGCTCTTAAAGCTTGTTGCTTAGATAAAAATGTTTCTGCTCTTAAAGCTTGTTGCTTAGATAAAAATGTTTCTGCTCTTAAAGCTTGTTGCTTAGATAAAAATGTTTCTGCTCTTAAAGCTTGTTGCTTAGATAAAAATGTTTCTGCTCTTAAAGCTTGTTGCTTAGATAAAAATGTTTCTGCTCTTAAAGCTTGTTGCTTAGATAAAAATGTTTCTGCTCTTAAAGCTTGTTGCTTAGATAAAAATGTTTTTGCTCTTAAAGCTTGTTGCTTAGATAAAAATGTTTCTGCTCTTAAAGCTTGTTGCTTAGATAAAAATGTTTCTGCTCTTAAAGCTTGTTGCTTAGATAAAAATGTTTCTGCTCTTAAAGCTTGTTGCTTAGATAAAAATGTTTCTGCTCTTAAAGCTTGTTGCTTAGATAAAAATGTTTCTGCTCTTAAAGCTTGTTGCTTAGATAAAAATGTTTCTGCTCTTAAAGCTTGTTGCTTAGATAAAAATGTTTCTGCTCTTAAAGCTTGTTGCTTAGATAAAAATGTTTCTGCTCTTAAAGCTTGTTGCTTAGATAAAAATGTTTCTGCTCTTAAAGCTTGTTGCTTAGATAAAAATGTTTTTGCTCTTAAAGCTTGTTGCTTAGATAAAAATGTTTCTGCTCTTAAAGCTTGTTGCTTAGATAAAAATGTTTCTGCTCTTAAAGCTTGTTGCTTAGATAAAAATGTTTCTGCTCTTAAAGCTTGTTGCTTAGATAAAAATGTTTCTGCTCTTAAAGCTTGTTGCTTAGATAAAAATGTTTCTGCTCTTAAAGCTTGTTGCTTAGATAAAAATGTTTCTGCTCTTAAAGCTTGTTGCTTAGATAAAAATGTTTCTGCTCTTAAAGCTTGTTGCTTAGATAAAAATGTTTCTGCTCTTAAAGCTTGTTGCTTAGATAAAAATGTTTCTGCTCTTAAAGCTTGTTGCTTAGATAAAAATGTTTCTGCTCTTAAAGCTTGTTGCTTAGATAAAAATGCTTCTGCTCTTAAAGCTTGTTGCTTAGATAAAAATGTTTCTGCTCTTAAAGCTTGTTGCTTAGATAAAAATGTTTCTGCTCTTAAAGCTTGTTGCTTAGATAAAAATGTTTCTGCTCTTAAAGCTTGTTGCTTAGATAAAAATGTTTCTGCTCTTAAAGCTTGTTGCTTAGATAAAAATGTTTCTGCTCTTAAAGCTTGTTGCTTAGATAAAAATGCTTCTGCTCTTAAAGCTTGTTGCTTAGATAAAAATGTTTCTGCTCTTAAAGCTTGTTGCTTAGATAAAAATGTTTCTGCTCTTAAAGCTTGTTGCTTAGATAAAAATGTTTCTGCTCTTAAAGCTTGTTGCTTAGATAAAAATGTTTCTGCTCTTAAAGCTTGTTGCTTAGATAAAAATGTTTCTGCTCTTAAAGCTTGTTGCTTAGATAAAAATGTTTCTGCTCTTAAAGCTTGTTGCTTAGATAAAAATGTTTCTGCTCTTAAAGCTTGTTGCTTAGATAAAAATGTTTCTGCTCTTAAAGCTTGTTGCTTAGATAAAAATGTTTCTGCTCTTAAAGCTTGTTGCTTAGATAAAAATGTTTCTGCTCTTAAAGCTTGTTGCTTAGATAAAAATGTTTCTGCTCTTAAAGCTTGTTGCTTAGATAAAAATGTTTCTGCTCTTAAAGCTTGTTGCTTAGATAAAAATGTTTTTGCTCTTAAAGCTTGTTGCTTAGATAAAAATGTTTCTGCTCTTAAAGCTTGTTGCTTAGATAAAAATGTTTCTGCTCTTAAAGCTTGTTGCTTAGATAAAAATGTTTCTGCTCTTAAAGCTTGTTGCTGCACATAAAGTTCGAATGCTCTTTTCTGTTTGCATTTGTTACTAAAAGATAATCAGTCATTAATTCGCTATGAGTATAATTAGTCCATTTACTTATTTAGTGAATCATTCAAGTTTTATTTCCTGTAAAATAATTGTTTTAGCTATTAAATGAGTTTTTTTTATAAGTTTGATTAATTCTAACCCAGTACACAAGATTGTCAAAAAAAACAATACCGAAACTTAATAATATTTGAGTTTGTTGCATCTAATTAAAAGCTATTCGCCGCCAGAAAACATTTTGGAAGAGTTTCGCCGAATACATCTCCCATTTAATATAATAGTAAACAAAAATTTTTGTCGTTATTTAACGCTAGGAACTGCATTATGAGTTCGTGCAACTAACCATTACTGACAGAGTTTTTGCAGCGTTCAGTGTCACGAAAAGGTGGGAGAACTGTCAAAATAGCAGGATCAACTCGTTTAAAGCTTTAACATTTTAGACAACTTGTTTCTATAGTTGATCATACCTGCATGTAACCAACACTCTTTCCGCTAAGTTTACGCAGAAATAGAAAGCTTCAAAGCGATATTTCTTGAAGCGTAGATGACAAATTATCTGTCCAAGCCCGAACCCAAGCGCTACGTGTCTGTATTCCCCACGAGAAGTCGTTACGACGCAAATTACCTCCCCAAATCCCCATTCCACTTGCCTGTCGTCTGAATACAACAAATGGGGGATTTGAATACAATAAACCGCTTACGAAGCCATAGCCCCATATTTACATTGTTATCTACCGTGCCATGCATTGCGGGAGAGCTACACACACCCGAAACACTCGCGCCCCATCCGCAGCCAAGAGCATCAACCTTGCAAGATTTTTGTAACTTTTTGATCTCTCCTCCCCCCCCCCTCCAGTCCCCTTCCTTAACGTTCCATTTTCATAAAGTCATTGATATTTCCTCTAAAGCATCGCATTGAATTTAAAGAACATCGTAGAAGACAGGCTCAAAAAAAAAAGAATCGGCAGCATTGAAGTGAAAAAGAAGCGGGAGCTAGGGTGTGTGTGTGTGTGTAGGGGGGTGGGGTGGGGGGTGAAACATCGAGAAAGAAAAGGCGCTTGGTCTAAGGGGAGGAAAACAGAGTAGGGGGATGATATTTAAATATGAAGTGAACAGCGCGGTAAATGATGCTGGGGCTTAGGAATGGAGATAATGCAGGCGAGGGAATGTGAGAGACAGAGCAATGCAGAAGAGAGACAATAGTAGAGAGACTTGTGGCGGCTCTGCGGTAGACAGATAAGAGTATTAGCCACATTCGGAGGTACTCTCCGGACTCTAGAGCGGGGTATTTGCATGTTAAGCGGGCTGCCGTCTCATCTGTGACGTAACAGCGATGGCACGAGACAGAGAGGAGCCTAAGCCATTGGACGGAGCTGGTGGCTGCAGCAGATCCGTCGGGAACAAACCCGTGCGCCTCGAGGCTCAGGCTCTGTGGAGGTTATGCGTCAAACTGCGAAAGACAGGTAGACCGCTGATGTCATTTGAAAAAGAGAAATTTTTTATTATTGTTTGCCGAATTACATTTTTTTTTTCGAAGGAAGAGTTGGGTCATTTAAATGTTATATTTTGGTTGGGGTTAAGGCAAATACAACAAAGGAGAAGGTTGAGGGAAAAGAATTATAAAAACGTGTAGACTGAAATTGAATTTCGCTATAACGCATAAATGCTCCGAAGCATGTTAAATACTGTTTAGCAAGATGCTGACTGAGTGAGGATTTTTGAAATGTTTATCATTTTCAAGGATGTGAAAAAAAAATTTTTTTTTTCCAAGTTACTTTGATTGGATTCTTTGAAATTCTGTTAAATTCTAGTGCAATATGTTCGTTAATAGAAACGGATAAGGAATTAAAATTTATAATAAATAAGATTTGATTTTTAAAAATAGATTTCTATTATTAATAAATCTGAAAAAATTTTCCCTTTAAATTTAATAAAAATAAAGTTATTTAATCAATTATTTATTTTCAAAAACAGTAAAGAAAAAAATCGGGGGCTGGGTGTTCGTAGTGTGATATTTTCTTGGGAGGGGAGGAGGAAACAAAAATCAGTGCTCTAATAAAAATCAATAAATCAATCAATTTTATTTCATCATTACATGTAATTTCCGTTCGTTAATGATTGTAATTACAAATACATCAATCATACATACATCCTATAAATAAAATAAATAAGAAAAAACAAAACGAAAAATAGCGAAACTTATTATTGAAAACATACGCAAAGAAATGATTTTTCATATTAACAAATAAAAATAAACGATATGCTTCCAAAATCAAAAATGTAAAAACATAATGATTACATTTCTTTTAAAAAAAATTAATTTCTGATACACTTGTATTATTATTCGTAAAGTTTCGATTAATTTTTACAGGGGATGGGGGATGGGCCCTGGCGATCCCCCATCCCATGGGGGATCGCCAGGGCCCATGGGGATAACCCCATGGGCCCTGGCGATGCCCATGGGGTTAGAGAAGGACAATCGAAAATTTTCGTTCCACCCCTGACGTTAGGACATTGTCTTCTATAAAGGAGAACTTTATTTCGTCAAAGTGATTTCTAAAGTATTTCTGGGCTCAGTCGGTAGCGTGCCAGTCTCGTAATCTGTAGTTACCAGGTTCGAGTCCCAGCTGGGGCCATGGCTGAGATTTATCTTCGCGTAACTCCTCGAATTGCCCACGCTCAGTAGGGAACACCGATGGGCTTGGAAAGACCGCCGTTCGTCGGATGGGACGTTAAACCATGGTTCCGTGTGCGGGAGAGACATACTCTGTGCACGTTAGATAACATGCTGGATGGCCTTGACAATTCTATCTGTCTCCTTACAGTTGACACTACTCTTTCTTCCAAACTTCTCTGAGGCCTTATGACCTTGTCATTTAGCCCATTGTGTGAAAAAAAAACCCTTCAGAGATAAAGCAATTCAAAATACATCTGAATATTGCAGGATCGTCTTTAGGGAAAATGATGTTCAGGGAAAAGAATCATATTGGCAATCTTATAAAGAACTAGAAGGACGCATATCGCCTCTGGCGCGTATGAGAATTTCATTTTCAAAGAGAATGAAGTTTTTCCTTTACCTACAGTTTCATTCCTTAAAAGTTTTAATTTGAGCTAGCGGATGATGGGAAAAATGCAAATAGTATTCAAAAATTTTTCAGTTTCACAACATAAAAGTATTCGTCTTTTAATTCTTAAATCTAAAAAGTTACGTTTCCCACACTTCTCTCGGAAAATTGGGTAGATTATTGCTCTCAGTGGAATGTCTCTTAAAAACTACCACTGATTTTTCAAATTCCTACACTATACAGATTATTTGTAAAACTCGATAACAGCTTTGCCGTTTCATAAATGCAGTGATCTGCAAACGATACATATATTAAAACTACTAAGTATTTGAAAAATGCGAATTATAATATTTCATTAGTACCAATCAAATTAAAAAAGAGTTGTCTAATTATTATTTTCATTGTTTCCAATGAAAACCTCACGGCGTTCACATTCCACCACCAAATTTTCATATTTCTGTCATTAATACCTCGTTGCAATATTCGTTCGAAATTTTGGAATTTTCAATCTTTTTCACCATTAGAGGGCGCAATTATAGTGTTCGAAAGATTCGGAAAGTACGAATTTTCAATCTTTTTCACCATTAGAGGGCGCAATTATAGTGTTCGAAAGATTCGGAAAGTACGAATTTTCAATCTTTTTCACCATTAGAGGGCGCAATTATAGTGTTCGAAAGATTCGGAAAGTACGAATTTTCAATCTTTTTCACCATTAGAGGGCGCAATTATAGTGTTCGAAAGATTCGGAAAGTACGAATTTTCAATCTTTTTTACCATTAGAGGGCGCAATTATAGTGTTCGAAAGATTCGGAAAGTAGGAATCATAATATTTTATTAATTCTTATCTAACCTTAAAAAGCTTTTTTCATTTATCTGTAAATGCAAACAATTATCTGCTAAAACAAAAAATGTCTTCCCCCCTCTGGGCCTAAAAGTTCAATTCATTGTTGCCAATGGAAACATCATGGTGTTCACATTCCACCACCAAAATTTAATATTTGTTTGAAATTTTGGAATTTTCAAAATTTTCCATTGTTAGAGGGCGCAATTATAGTTTTCGGTAGATTTGAAAAGTGTGAATCATAATAATTATTCAGTCCTATTTAACTCAAAGAGAATTTTTCATTTATTTCTAAAAACAAACAACTATCGGCTAAAACTAAAAGGTGTGTTTTTCCACCCCCTCTGGGTCTAAGGGTAAATCATTGTTGGCAATGGAAACTTCGTGATCTTCACATTTCACCACCAAAATTTCAAGTTTCTTGCATAAATATATCGTTTGCAAAAATCGTTTGAAATTTTGAACATTTTCCACCACTAGAGGGCGTAATTATAGGTTTGAGAGATTCGTAATGTGCATGTAATATTTCGTCAATACCTATCCAACACAAAAGTAGTATTTAATTTATCTCTGTACAATAAGGCATGAATGTGTGTGTCGTTTTACTGCTGAGGTCTCTGTCGGATGGGACGTTAAGCCGTGGCCCCGTGTGCAGGAGAGCCATACCCTGTGCACGTTAAAGAACACGCTGGATGGCCTTGACGGGAGGCTACCATCTGTCTCCCAACAGCTGTTCCAGTGGGTCCCCTCCCCCAACCTTCTCTGAGCTTTCGGGGTCCATGTGACCTGGCCATTTAGCCCATGGTGTGCAAAAAAGTGCCGCTCAGAGGTAAAACAACCCAACCCAACCCAACTGCTGAGGTCCTGTCATCCTCTCAGACCTTCTACTATGGCATATAAACTGACAGGCTCCTGTCAGACCTCTGTGGCAAGCAGCTGCTTGATGGGGGTATTTATTTTTTTATTAAACAAAAAAGTTCGGTGTCTACAGACAGATAGACAGACAGACGAAAAGCAAAACTATTATCTCTTCTTCGAAAACGAGATAAAATTACTTTTCAATAATCTCAATAAATTTTATTGCATTGTACAATGTAGGTTCATATTTATCATTATTTAATTTGTCATCAAAATAATAGAAATAAAAAAAAAATAATTTGAGCTCTTTAATTTTTTGCACTTTCTTTAATAATTTGAGTCAAATCAGATTTGTAAGTTCGACTGATAAAACTGACTGTGATGAGAATCTTTCATCTGACATTGTAGATCAAATATAAGTTTTTGTTAATTTCAATTTGTAGGAACTGTGTTCCGCAGAAGCAACGGTTGCAGGTATTGAGAGAATATGCAGCGTCGCCCAAATATTTCTAAAATTATGACTTATTATTTCATCGTTGATAAATTGAAGACATTGTTTTGGAATTGCTTTTGAAATATAATGAAAATATTTAGCTCATTACAAAGTTCTGTCCCATTAATCTAGGAGTGATTCTTATTTGCGAGAAATTGCCGTAATTTCGCACAATAGGCTGATTTCTTCAGGAATATTACGAAGATTATACGTAAATCCCCATATATCTTTATATTCATCAAGTTGCTCAAATCTTTCTTTTAAAGAAACTTGAACATTATCGAGAGTTACATACAAGAATTTTTGTTTAAATATCACTTCTGAACTTCTCATTTCAAATTCATCATTATGTTCACCAAAAATAATGTTTCTTTTACTTTTACGTTATGGTTTCTTTCATATCGGTTTCTGAACCCAACGATCCTGTAATATCTTTTTCCAGTGGACTGACAATCAGGGTTGGGTTGTTGGGTTGTTTTACCTCTGAGCGGCACTTTTTTGCACACCATGGGCTAAACTGGCCAGGTCAATGGACCCCGAAGCCTCAGAGAAGGTTGGGGGAGGGGACCCACTGGAACAGCTGTTGGGAGACAGATGGTAGCCTCCCGTCAAGGCCATCCAGCGTGTTCTTTAACGTGCACAGGGTATGGCTTTCCCGCACACGGGGCCACGGCTTAACGTCCCATCCGACGGACGGCGGCCTTTCCAAGCCCATCGGTGTCCCCTATTGACCGTGGGCATTTTGCGGAGATAAATCTCAACGCTGACCCAGCTGGGACTCGAACCTGGGAACTACAGGTTACGAGCCTGGCGAGCTACCGACTGAGCCACCCCCGCCCCACTGCATCATGAACTTCTTTAGTTTGATGGCGTATGACCTTGACACTATCAATTCGACTTTCTCCATAGAATAACGCTTAATATCATAACGATCAGATTAGAAACATCATTTGTAAGAAATTTGCATCGCTGAGTAGATGTTGAGAATAATACATGAATGCTCTGTATAACTACGAATGAAATAACAGACGCTCTTGATGAAGAAACAGCATTCGAAATTACTAAATTGGGAGACAGGCAGCCACATGATATACACATCCAATTCTGTTTTTACACGGTAGATAGATTCCTGAAAAAAACGTGTAAAATAAAATACAGTGTATATGAAAAAAAATGGAAGATTGGTTACAGACGTGAAAACCCAGCACAAATAATAAGCTGTTTTCAAACAAATCATATCAAAATTTTTAATTAAATCTTTATTTGATTTTTATTTATTTAAACACATTTCTTCATTTTATAAACTTATAAAGATAATTAAACTAACACTTCTAACTTTAAACACGAAATGAGAGACCAAGACTAACGTATGTATTGAAGACAAAAATTGAGGGGAATTCCCGGAACTGAATATTGCCACTTTATTCCGAATGAAGTAGGTTTTGTGCAATTTTTCCTTAAAATAGAGAAAATTTGCTTGTAGTTATGTTAATGTAGTTTTTATTTTGGGGATTTCAGTGCACAAAATGTGTATCTATAGTACAATTTCAATGTTTAAAACTACTTCGAAAAATGTGACCATAAAAGCTGCATCTTTGTTATAAATGTAAATTCTAGGAATTTTTTCTTGAATAGGAATATTTTTTCAGAATTAAATTCAAACGGAGATTTGTAAAAAGGCGCCGTTTGAACCGTGTTAGATCAAAATAAATTGTGTAAAAAGAGAAGTGGAAATTTTTTTCTAAACCGTGTTCAATCAAAATCGTGTAAAAAAAAAAATCCGTGTAAAAACAGAATTGCGTGTATTTAGCCCTTGAATTCTAGCTTTGAACACCTTTATTACTACCATTATCGTAGCCCTGGCCTCGACACTTCAGACTATTTTCAGATAAAAATTTAAAAAGATCTGTCAAATTTTCTGCATCAGAAGTATAAGCATTTTGGAATCCAAGAAAGTGTTCCTTTACGTAAAACAAAATCCTTCTTTTACTTTTATAAATCGAACTGTAAAAGACACTTTTTTTCGAATGACCTATATCAGGAGTGCAATCCAAAATAATGGAGTAATATTTTGACTCTCTTGCTCTTTTTTCCCGAATGTTTTGGAGAACTGCAGTACTCCGCATATTTATAAGCTCATTTTGAATATTTTTGCCACAATGCTAATCAGAAAACTCCTTTATAGAGCTATTCGTCGCGAATATTAGCTTAAGGGGTCATCAAATCTTCCATGAAAAGAGGTTAAGCAAAGAAATCACCAGAATTCAACCCTTTTTTTAGGGAATTTTTGGATTAATGTACGAGAATTAGACTTTTTCCCGCAATTTACTATTATTTAACTCTACATCATGTTAAAAGGCATAAACTTTAGGCATAAAGACAGACTTTAGCAGGAGTAGAACACACAGTTTTGCAGAGAAATTATCAAATTTTTGCATTTAATTTCTCTTACTAAGATTGGAGTTTGCAAATAGTTGTTATCGATTTTTTTTTCCAAACTCCGAGATAATGCTTCACGTAGAATGATAGTTTTATTTAATAAAATAATAAATAAATAAATACCCCTTCAAGCAGCTGCTTGCCACAGAGGTCTGACAGGAGCCTGTCAATTTATTTAAATGAAACAAAATCAGTGGACAAATAGGGTTCGTAAAAATTAAAAGCTTGTGCTTCGGGTTCATTCCCTACGTGGTCTATCAAAGGATAAAATTCAAAACATGCATATAGTAAGAAACGTTTTAATGGAGAGAAAACTATATAAATGCGTGGAAAAATACAGGTGAAATTTTTTTTTTTATTTAATTCTAGTAAAATTCAAAATACATTTAATGGAATAACAAACAAGATGAAAACAAATCATTAGACACAAAAACGTTAAATCTTAATATTCGTTTTTAGTTATTCTACAATTTCGAAGATCCAGAGGAATTTTGATCTGGCATATTTCAAGATTTATGGTCATTCGGTGATTTCTTTCAGCCTTAAAAAAATATATTTTTTTAATGTTGAACAAGAAAAAAGAAAATGGTGTGGCATCCAGTTTATCAAAAATCTCGTTACGTATAATAATAATAATTTGTTTCCATTTTATTTTGCAGTACAAAGATATTATGCTGGTTAATATAAGACAATTCACATAAAACAGAAATGGGACACTCAGTTGAAACGTTATGGGGCGGGGGTGGCTCAGTCGGTAGCGCGCCAGGCTCGTAATCTGTAGTTCCCAGGTTCGAGTCCCAACTGGGTCAGCGTTGAGATTTATCTCCGCAAAATTCCCCGCCCTGCCCACGGTCAGTAGGGGACACCGATGGGTCTTGGAACAGGCCGCTGTCCGTCGGATGGGACATTAAGCCGTGGCCCCGTGTGCGGGAGAACCATACCCTGTGCACGTTAAAGAACACGCTGGATGGCCTTGACGGGAGGCTACCATCTGTCTCCCAACAGCTGTTCCAGTGGGTCCCCAACCTTCTCTGAGCCTTCGGGGTCCATGTGACCTGGCCATTTAGCCCGTGGTGTGCAAAAAAGTGCCGCTCAGAGGTAAAACAACCCAAAACAACCCAGTTGAAACGTTCAATGCAGAATTTGACAAGACTGAAGCACCTTAACTAAATTACATTGAATCGTAAACTTGTGGCAAATATCTACTGTGTGATACACTAATATTTTAAGGGTTTTAAGCATTCAAAAAATATTAATAAGCTAAAGTAGTTAACAAACTATGCAGAATTGCTTGAATGCAGTATATTTTTCATCAACTTTTAAATTATTATCTAAATTATTCCAAACCTTCACATCTTGAAAGGTTAGTGATGCCTGCCATAATTTGTTCTGCATAACAGTAATTGTAATAAATTCTAATAAAATTGCTGTCTACTTGGGTAATAATAACACTTCCTTTGGAATTTGATATCGTATTTTTTTAATCTAATAGCACAGAACATAAATAATGGAATATTTAATTTGTATAGATCTAGAAGTTGTAGAATTTAAATATAAAAAAAATAAATACCCCCTCAAGCAGCTGCTTGCCACAGAGGTCTGACAGGAGCCTGTCAGTTTATATGCCACAGTAGGAGATCTGAGAGGATGGCAGGACCTCAGCAGAAAAACGACACAAACATCCATGCCTTATCCGGGGCTCGAACCCAGGTCCCTTAGATCAGTAGCCAAGCGTGCTAACCACTCGGGCTTTTCAAAAAATTCTTTAGCAGGTTCATTAAAGTTCAGATTATACTTTTTTGGCTCTGAGCGGCACTTTTTTGCACACCATGGGCTAAATGGCCAGGTCACATGAACCCCGAAGGCTCAGAGAAGGTTGGGGGGAGGGGACCCACTGGAAGAGCGTTTGGGAGACAGATGGTAGTCTCCCGTCAAGGCCATCCAGCGTGTTCTTCAACGTGCACAGGGTATGGCTCTCCCGCACACGGGGCCATGGCTTAACGTCCCATCCGACGGACGGTGACCTTTCCAAGCCCATCGGTGTCCCCTACTGACCGTGGGCAGGGAATTTTTGCGGAGATAAATCTCAACGCTGACCCAGCTGGGACTCGAACCTGGGAACTACAGATTACGAGCCTGGCGCGCTACCGACTGAGCTACCGACTGAGCCACCTCCTTCAGATTATACAGAGTTCTGACTAAGGTTTTTTAGAAGATATAGTAGTTTATTAATATTCTGATTACTCGTGTTATCCCATATTAAAATGCAATAATGTAGATGAGGATAAATAACGGAGTTATATAATTGCAATTTAATTCGAAAAGGAAACGTAAACCTATAAAGTCTAATAAAAACCAATATTTCAGGAAATTTTTTTGCTAATGTGTGTAAACGTGTTCATTCCATTTTTAAGTTGCCAGTAAGCCATACTCTTAAGAATTTAATTTTGTTAACTCTTTCGATTGCATTTCCATCAATGCATATTTCTTGTAGGTAAAGGGGCGGGGATGGCTCAGTCGGTAGCGCGCCAGGCTCGTAATCTGTAGTTCCCAGGTTCGAGTCCCAGCTGGGTCAGCGTTGAGATTTATCTCCGCAAAATTCCCCGCCTTGCCCACGGTCAGTAGGGGACACCGATGGGCTTGGAAAGGCCTCCGTCCGTCGGATGGGACGTTAAGCCGTGGCCCCGTGTGCGGGAGAGCCATACCCTGTGCACGTTAAAGAACACGCCGTCTGTCCTTGACGGGAGGCTACCATCTGTCTCCCAACAGCTGTTCCAGTGGGTCCCCTCCCCCAACCTCCTCTGAGCCTTCGGGGTCCATGTGACCTGGCCATTTAGCCCATGGTGTGCAAAAAAGTGCCGCTCAGAGGTAAAACAACACAACAACCCAACCCTTGTAGGTAAAGATTTGCAGTTCTTACATTTGGACCAAATAAATAATATTTATTTTTGCCAATATTTAACTGGAGTTTATTAGTTCTAAACTATTTTGCATAAATTTTTAAACCGTTATTAGCAATGTCAATTAAGTTATAAATAGTTTTACCTGTAAAAAATATACTAGTATCGTCTGCAAATAATATCGGAGAAGAATTATTCGAAATGTTAATAATATCGTTAGTAAGCAAGGGAAAAAACATTGGTCCTATGATTAGAGCCTTGAGGTACACCACTTTTAAGGCTACAAGTTTCGGATACATTATAATTATAAGAAACAACTTATTTTCTCTTGGATAAGTAATTTTGTAATTATTTGTAAACAATGCCCCGAAAACCATATTGGTATAACTTGAACAACAAAAGTTCGTGATAGATAGAGTCAAATGCTCCAGATCAGTGTCTCGCAAACTTTTTTACTCTGCGGCACACTGAATCTAATTTTTTTTCCGCGGCACACCTAAAAAAGAAATTTTGATGGTTACGTAAAAAGAGGAAAATTGAAGTTTTGTTAAATGCATTTTATTTAAAATAAATATAATAATAAATATAATTAATCATAACTCGGTGTTTGTTTTAAATATTTGTCCATTCTATGGCTTGAAATAATCAAAAATTAATACCAAAATGTGGAAAAAGCTTGATAAATACTTACAAGATCCCAGTTGATAAAATCTGAAAGATTTTTATTAAAGCACGTCGATAACACAAGTCAAGTCAAAATGAAATCTTTGGAATATCTAGTGTCAATTTGAAAATCTCTCGCGGCATACTACTGTGCCGCGGCAAACAGTTTGCGAGACACTGATATAAATAAGTCTAGAAAAATGCTTGTCTAGTGAATAGCTTGTTTTCAATATTTGTATAGAGTGACTCTGTTATATTTATTAACGCTTTCACTGAATGAATCCATCATAAAAAAAAATACAGTCGCCGATAATTGTGGTCCTTCCTATCTCATTACGATAGCATAAATCCCAATAAGAGTTTTGAGAAAAATATTCATCCTGTTTTTGCAACGATAAACGAGCACAAAAATAAATCTATGGAAAGAAATCGGAAAAGTCTTAGTATTTAATTTACTTTTATAGCTGTTGTCTTGTTCCAGAATGATCTTTACTGTAACAACGTTGACTATCTAAGTTGGGTTGTTTTACCTCTGAGCGGCACTTTTTTGCACACCATGGGCTAAATGGCCAGGTCACATGGACCCCGAAGCCTCAGAGAAGGTTGGGGGAGGGGACCCAGATGGTAGCCTCCCGTCAATGCCATCCAGCGTGTTCTTTAACGTGCACAGGGTATGGCTCTCCCATACACGGGGTCACGGCTTAACGTCCCATCCGACGGACGGCGCCTTTCCAAGCCCATCGGTGTCCCCTACTGACCGTGGGCAGGGCGGGGAATTTTGCGGAGATAAATCTCAACGCTGACCCAGCTGGGACTCGAACCTGGGAGCTACAGATTACGAGCCTGACGCGCTACCGACTGAGCCATCCCCGCCCCGACTATCGAAGTGGCTTAACGTTCAGAATATGAGGAATATACTGCAAATAGGGCAAACAGCAAATAGTTATCCTATTTTACATATGCCGTAAGAGTTAATGACTGGCTCCCACTCCTACGTCATCTTCCCAACTACGCCAACTTCCAACTCACTTTACAGTCTGGCACGTCCATGAATATTCAAGCATCGAAAGTCATCTTCATTTATATCTGCCCTCTGTTAGCTGTTGAGGAAACATCCTTTATCAATGAATCCATTCGTGGAAATTTAAAATCTGCCATTTAGTTAAATCACTTCGTCATTCAAGATTAAAAGGAACCGACAAGGGAGAAAGTCTCTCTTCTTCAGCGTCTGCTGTAGGCATCTTTGGGCAACGATCAGTATTCATTGAACAACATTGTGGTTGAACAGAATCTATTAATCCATGATCCCTTCTCGATGAACCCCAACCATTTTAGCGTGTCTAAATGCCGTCAGAGGAATACATCTTTGAATTTAAATAAGTGGAGGCTGATCTCTCTGTTGCCACATTTTCAACCTATTGAGATTGCCATATTTGTTCTTCTGCAGAGAGGGGCGGGGGTGACTCAGTCGGTAGCGCGCCAGGCTTGTAATCTGTAGTTCCCAGGTTCGAGTCCCAGCTGGGTCAGCGTTGAGATTTATCTCCGCAAAATTCACCGCCCTGCCCACGGTCAGTAGGGGACACCGATGGGCTTGGAAAGGCCGCCGTCCGTCGGATGGGACGTTAAGCCGTGGTCCCATGTGCGGGAGAGTCATACCCTGTGCACGTTAAAGAACACGCTGGATGGCCTTGACGGGAGGCTACCATCTGTCTCCCAACAGCTATTCCAGTGGGTCCCCTCCCCCAACCTTCTCTGAGCCTTCGGGGTCCATGTGACCTGGCCATTTAGCCCATGGTGTGCAAAAAAAGTGCCGCTCAGAGGTAAAACAACCCAACCCAAATCTTCTGCAGAGTTTATCTTTGTCAGCCCAGCATGTCCCTGGTTACAGTTGCCATTCTCTCTGAAGAGATGGGGCGGGGGTGGCTCAGTCGGTAGCGCGCCAGGCTCTTAATCTGTAGTTCCCAGGTTCGAGTCCCAGCTGGGTCAGCGTTGAGATTTATCTCCGCAAAATTGCCCGCCCTGCCCACGGTCAGTAGGGGACACCGATGGACTTGGAAAGGCCGCCGTCGGATGGAACGTTAAGCCGTGGCCCCGTGTGTGGGAGAGACATACCCTGTGCACGTTAAAGAACACGCTGGATATCTAAATGACGCACGTTAAAGAACACGCTGGATATCTATATTGACGGGAGGCTACCGTCTGTCTCCCAACAGCTATTCCAGTGGGTCCCCTCCCCCAACCTTCTCTGAGCCTTCGGGGTCCTTGTGGCCTGGCCATTTAGCCCATGGTGTGCAAAAAAGTGCCGCTCAGCGGTAAAACAATCCAATACAATGTATGTTAACGAACGAAAGATTGTGCAAAAATGTTAGCTCCTATATAGCATATTCCTGCTGAAATTACTGAAAAAATGATAAAAGGAATGGCATTTCATTGGAAAGAAGTTAAAATAAATTTTTTTTCCCGGAATTTTTAAACTTTTCGTTATTTTAATAATATTTGAAAGTAGCTTAAAAAAACTGCTACTACTGCTATATGTTGTTACTAATATTACTACTGTTTTGAAATGTGCCCTCACTCCTCTTTTCTGCCTGGAGGGTATTATCGTTGAATTGCTTTTATTTGATGCTTTATTTATTACGATAGATGTCCAATAGCCGTCCCGTGGCCGAGTGGTTAGAGCGCCTGGCTACTGATCTACGGGACCTGGGTTCGAGCCCCGGGTAAGGCATGGATGTTCGTGTTGTTTTCTGCTGAGGTCCTGCCATCCTCTCAGATCTTCTACTGTGGCATATAAACTGATAGGCTCCTGTCAGACCTCTGTGGCAAGCAGCTGCTTGAGGGGGTATTTATTTTATTTATAGACGTCCAATATGGACCTCAACAACTGTTTTTAAAAACCACAGACAAATTTGATCAGGGTGTTCAACTACGATTTTCGTAAACACATTCAAACACAAAAATGAATTAGAAAAGAGTAAATTCCCATGTACCTAATAATTCCACCGTTATTAAGAAATATTACGATTTAATTGTGCCAGTATTCGTACAAAACATTCACATATATACGATGAGAACTGATCTTTCAGCGCGACACTCAGGGTAGAAGTAACGGCAGTTTCGGCTATACTAGCTATATATGCTAACTGATAGTAGGGATACTACTGTTCCTACCTCCATGGATTTAAGGGCTCCTACGTGTACCGAAAGCCGCCCCATGGTCTAGTGGTTAGAGTGCTTGGCTACTGATCACAGGGACCTAGGTTCGAGCCCGGAGACCTAGGATGCGGTGGGCAGACAATGTCAAACAGGACCTTGTTAGAATTGGTGTGCAGTGGCCAGATGCAGTAGATGTAACTCAGGATAGACTTGCTTGGAGAACTAAATTGCACGGTCTGGTTGGACCTCCGTAGCCCATGGCTGCTTGAGGATGATGATGATGATGATGACCGAAGTGGACGACTAACTAACGCAGATTGGTTTAGAGCAGGGAATGGAGCAAACAACAACAGCAAAAAAAAAATGACCCAATAAGGTATGTGGCTTATAATAACACAGTACAGATTACAGAATGAAATTTAGTGACTTGGAATATGTATCTTTTAGTCAAGTAACTAAGTAAACTAAATGAAAGAAGTACAATAAACAGAACCATGGTCGCGTCATAGTTCTGCTATTCTGTGAAATTAGTCACAGAATTGCAACGTGATGCTGAAATTTTTATTATACGTTGCGTAGCGCCCCCAAAATTTTGGTGCCTAGGGCGATTGTCCCAGTTGCCCCGCCC
Organism: Ryuthela nishihirai; assembly: GCA_038380435.1. Taxonomy (NCBI): domain Eukaryota; kingdom Metazoa; phylum Arthropoda; class Arachnida; order Araneae; family Heptathelidae; genus Ryuthela; species Ryuthela nishihirai. The sequence goes on along the minus strand of JAWZYU010000002.1, from coordinate 28,695,819 downwards.
TAAAGCCGGCACTGAATAAATGTTTCGTATGCGCCATCTTCTTCTAAAACCGCAACTGCCAAAGCAATTGGGGGCGGGGGTGGCTCAGTCGGTAGCGCGCCAGGCTCGTAATCTGTAGTTCCCAGGTTCGAGTCCCAGCTGGGTCAGCGTTGAGATTTATCTCCGCAAAATTCCCTGCCCACGGTCAGTAGGGGACACCGATGGGCTTAGAAAGGCCGCCGTCCGTCGGATGGGACGTTAAGCCGTGGTCCCGTGTGCGGGAGAGCCATACCCTCTGCACGTTAAAGAACACGCTGGATGGCCTTGACGGGAGGCTACCATCTGTCTCCCAACAGCTGTTCTAGTGGGTCCCCTCCCCCAACCTTCTCTGAGCCTTCAGGGTCCATGTGACCTGGCCATTTAGCCCATGGTGTGCAAAAAAGTGCCGCTCAGAGGTAAAACAACCCAACCCAAAGCAATTGACACAATGATTAAAAGCTGTCTTCATTATCGTCTTCACAGTGAAAAGGAGAAAGAAGTAAAATTTGAGGACAAAACTCTGTTGCATGGAACGACACTTTTTCATCTTTACACTGAATGTTTCCCAACACGTGTAACAAATTCGTTTTTTCGGATTTAAATAATAACGAAAGGAAAAAGAATAAAAATCGCATTATAAATCATCTCATTTATTCTAATAACAGGAGATTATTCCCAGTGTAGCTTTGCATTCCTAGCTCGACAGATGTCGCCACCATATCAAGACAAGGACTGACACTTCTCCTTTTATGGTTGCCAGCAGAGGTGATAAATTGTTCTTATCAATGGCGTCTGCCGCCCCCTGAACAAATGAACGCTAATTAAAACGCTGCATTTGCCTCTACCCCCAACCCATAGATGGCGCAAAAGGAGTTTCCGCACTACATTCGGCACAGTTGTTGGATCCACAGTTAATCACACGAGCAATGCACGTTTTTCTTCTTGCCGATGACTTTGTTGGGAGGGTGAAGGAAGGAGGGGGAGGGCGGTTTGGCGACGTCGACATAGCCATGTTTACAACAACGGGCGTTACCGTGTGACTCAGATGGCGTCCCATACGGCCGGCCACCTACTCGCCTACTGATAAGTCCGTTGGCATAGGACAAACATCATTTTTTTCAGGCAGATAGAAAACGAGGGGTGTGCGGTGAGGCTCGGGTTTCAAAGCTCGCTTTCCTTTCTTTCTCTCCCCCCCCCATCTAGTGGTTCTTCCCTCCCACCTTTTGCTGCATGTCTGAGAGGATTATCTTCAGCGTCAAAAAGGGACGGACAGTCGGTGAATCAATTTATCACTCAGGCAACAATAGTAGCGTGTCTACTACGTCAGGGGGATTTTTCGTTACAGGAGTCGCTAAGGCTCTTGCCCACACCGGAGAGACACAAAAAAGGTGACGGAGAGGGGGGAGGGTTGTTCTGTCAAAATGACCTTTAATCATTAGGAAAAAGTACTCTCGTTACGAATAGCGTTGCTTTTGTGTTTTCGTAAGCTGTAGAGAGGGGGAGGGAAGCAATTTTTACATGGTGTTTAAGTGATCAGATAATACTTGGTAAGGTCAACTGTCACTGCAGGCAGTTGAGCCTGCAGACATGTAAAAGAAGTTTCTGATTGAAGAGGTGTTCTAGTTTTTTTTTAGCCCCAAGTCCGCTAAATGATCTTTTGAGGATTTCGCCTTTCATTTGAGGGTCGTTGTGTGAACCACAATGGCTGCAATAGATCTCGTTGGATGTCATCAGCTGATTTTCGTGAAGCCCTTGAACATTATCATTGAATTGTTAGCAAGATGTGGTAAACAATTGGCATGGGTACAACAGATAGCTGAAAGGGATTGGCTTGAGATGATCTGCGAATGAAATTCGTGGATGACAGAATATTCATAGCTGTCTGATTTAACAAAAGTAGCTTAGAGGCAGATTCAAGGTTAAGCAGATAAATAAATAAATAAATAAATAAATACCCCCTCAAGCAGCTGCTTGCCAGCACTTGAGAGAAATTTCAACGACGAGAAACACGTTGTCGAGAAGATAGAGACTACAGGTAGATCACTACTGATGATATTGGTTTTGGGTTGTTTTACCTCTGAGCGGCACTTTTTTGCACACCATCTGCTAAATGGCCAGGTCATATAGACCCTGAAGGCTCAGAGAAGGTTGGGAAGGGGACCCACTGGAACAGCTGTTGGGAGACAGATGGTAGCCTCCCGTCAAGGCCATCCATCCAGTGTGTTCTTTAACGTTGGGTTGTTTTACCTCTGAGCGGCACTTTTTTGCACACCATGGGCTAAATGGCCAGGTCATATAGACCCTGAAGGCTCAGAGAAAGTTGGGAAGGGGACCCACTGGAACAGCTGTTGGGAGACAGATGGTAGCCTCCCGTCAAGGCCATCCATCCAGTGTGTTCTTTAACGTTGGGTTGTTTTACCTCTGAGCGGCACTTTTTTGCACACCATGGGCTAAATGGCCAGGTCATATAGACCCTGAAGGCTCAGAGAAGGTTGGGAAGGGGACCCACTGGAACAGCTGTTGGGAGACAGATGGTAGCCTCCCGTCAAGGCCATCCATCCAGTGTGTTCTTTAACGTTGGGTTGTTTTACCTCTGAGCGGCACTTTTTTGCACACCATGGGCTAAATGGCCAGGTCACATAGACCCTGAAGGCTCAGAGAAGGTTGGGAAGGGGACCCACTGGAACAGCTGTTGGGAGACAGATGGTAGCCTCCCGTCAAGGCCATCCTGTGTGTTCTTTAACGTCCACAAGGTATGGCTGTCTGGAACACGTGCACAGCTTAACCTACCATCCGATGGACAGCAGTCTTTCCAAGCCCATCGGTGTCCCCTATTGACCGTATGCGGGGCGGGGAGTTTTACGGAGATATGTCATATAAACTGACAGGCTCCTGTCAGACCTCAGTGGCAAGCAGCTGCTTGAGGGGGGATTTATTTATTTTTTTTATTTATGTCTCAACGTTGACCCATCTGGAACTCGACCTTGGGAACTCGCAGATTACGAGCCTGGCGCGCTACCGACTGAGCCACCCCCGCCCCGATGATATTGGTTTTAAAACCAGTGACAGAAACTGTTTCTATCATATTTCATCCACCAGGATGAGGGATAATATTCGAGTTGTTGTTGGGTTCTTTTACCTCTGAATGGCACTTTCTTTTACACACAATGGGCTAAATGTCCAGATCACAAGGTCCCCTAGAAGGTTGGGGGAAAGGGACCCACTAGACAGTTGTTGGAAGACAGATGATAGCCTCTCGTCAAGGCCATATAACGTGTTCTTTAACATGCACAGCGTATGGCGCCACGTCCTAACATCCCATCCAACGGACGGCGGCCTTTCCAAGCCCATCAGTATCCCCTACTGACCGAGGGCAGTGCGGGAGTTTTGAAGAGATAAATCTCAACGCTGGCCCAGACAGGACTCGAGCTGGGAACTACAGATTACGAGCCTGGTGCGCTACCGCTGAGTCACCCCAACCTCAATCATTCGATGATGTACAAAAGTTTAGCGGAATGCACCTGTGTCCGATTTGCGCAGTACGGCTTTAAGTTACCCTTGAGCCATAAACAGGGGAACTGTCGGGGAAAACAGGGGTGGCTCAGTCGGTAGCGCGTCAGGCTCGTAATCTGTAGTTCCCAGGTTCGAGTCCCAGCTGGGTCAGCGTTGAGATTTATCTCCGCTAAATTCCCCGCCCTGCCCACGGTCAGTAGGGGACACCGATGGGCTTTGAAAGGCCGCAGTCCGTCGGATGGGACGTTAAGCCGTGGCCCCGTGTACGGGAGAGCCATACCCTGTGCACGTTAAAGAACACGCTGGATGGCCTTGACGGGAGGCTACCATCTGTCTCCCAACAGCTGTTCCAGTGGGTACCCTCCCCCAACCTTCTCTGAGCCTCTGGGGTCCATGTGTCCTGGCCATTTAGCCCATTGTGTGCAAAAAAGTGCCGCTCAGAGGTAAAATAACCCTAAATAACCCATAAAACCTCAAATAAACAACCATCCCATGGTCGAGTGGATAATGTGCTTGGCTTTTGATCAAAGGGACTCGGGTTCGAGACCCGGTAAGGCACGGATTCTTTCTTTATTATGTTATCCTTCTGCTGAGGTCTCGCCTTCCTCACAGATCTTCCCTATGGAGTATTCAGTGACAAGTTCCTGTCAGACCTCGGTGTCAAACAGCTGCTTGAATATGACAGAACAAATGACCTGCCATCACCGAGACTCGAACCCAGAACCCAATAGTTGTGGTGTCACCGAGAATCGATGCGATAGATTTGGGTTGTTTTACCTCTGAACGGCACTTTTTTGCATATCATGGACTAAATTGCCAGGTCACATGGACACCGAAGGCTCAGAGAAGGTTGGGGAAGGGGACCCACTGGAACAGCTGTTGGGAGACAGATGGTAGTCTCCCGTCAAGGCCATCCAGCGTGTTCTTTAACGTGCACAGGGTATGTCTCTCCCGCACACGGGGCCACGGCTTAACGTCCCATCCGACGGACGGCGGCCTTTCCAAGCCCATCGGTGTCCCCTACTGACCGTGGGCAAGGCGGGGAATTTTGCGGAGATAAATCTGAACGCTGACCCAGCTGGGACTCGAACCTGGGAACTACACATTACGAGCCTGGCGCGCTACCGACTGAGCCACCCCCGCCCCTCGATGCGATAGCAATGCACCACAGTGGCAACTTATTTTGCTATAACTGGCCGAGTGGTAAGCGTGCTAGGCTTCTGATCATAGAAATCTAGACTTCAGCTCTGGATAAGACATGAATGTATTCTTTCTCGAATGTCTTTCTGTTCTGGTCTCTCCTCCCTTACAGACGTTCTCTAGGGTGTATGCCAGGCTCGTAATCTGTAGTTCCCAGGTTCGAGTCCCAGCTGGGTCAGCGTTGAGATTTATCTCCGCAAAATTCCCTGCCCACGGTCAGTAGGGGACACCGATGGGCTTAGAAAGGCCGCCGTCCGTCGGGTGGGACGTTAAGCCGTGGTCTCGTGTGTGGGAGAGCCATATCCTGTGCATGTTTAAGAACATGCTGGATGGCCTTGACGGGTGGCTACCATCTGTCTCTCAACAGCTGTTCCAGTGGGTTCCCTCCCCCAACCTTCTCTGAGCCTTCGGGGTCCATGTGACCTGGCCATTTAGACTATGGTGTGCAAAAAAGTGCCGCTCAGAGGTAAAACAATCCATCCCAAGTCTAGGGTGTATTAAACTGACAGGCTCCAGTCGGATCTCGCTGCTAAGGGGCTGCTTAAGGAGTAATTTATTTTATAACTTTTTAAATATGGAAAGAATAATGTTTAACCCTTCCCTACTACACGAAATGAAAATTACTTCAGTACTAATGTGGAGTCAGATTAAATCCCATTTTATCAGCTTTTATATTTCATTTTGCAATAGGTGCTTTAATTATCATTATTAATTAAAATGGTTATCATTTTATCCGTTACTATGATTCAATTTATAATAAATGCTTTAATTATCAATATTAATTAAAGTGGGTTACTATTTTACCAGTTACTATAATTTGTTTATTAATAAGTGCTTTAATTGTCAAGGAATGGGTGTTTGATATGTGATGCTATCTTAACGCCGACATTAAAACAATGGGTTTTCAAACTTTTTGGGTTTTTTTCTCGGTTTTCAACAATATTCGTTCAGTATTTAATGAGTTATGGAAGTTTGAGCATTTAACAACAGCAATGCTAGTCTTAAGTCAACGGCAGTCCCAAGTTGAAAACACCGGTTCTCCTCCGATGGTCAGTACTTGGGATGGTGGCAAAATAAAAAAATCTGCTGGGGACCCGCCATCCTCACAGACCCTCTTGAGTAGTATAGTCACATACGAGGGATCCCCCACTGTGCTTTCTCCCTATGACGTCACTTCCGGCCACTCCCCTAATTAATATCCAATTGCATCAGCCGATCGTTACTGTCTGAGGGACAGGGAAGGAGGGGGCTTAAAATATAGGTGGGACAACCAGGGAGTTTGGAAAATCCAGAAGGAGGGCTTAAAATATAGGTAGGTCAACCAGGGAGTCCAAAATGGGGAAATTAGAGTTAAAATAAGGTTTTTTTCCGAAAATAGTGTTCCTCATAGGCACTAGATGGCACCAGGGGCTTTTTTAATAAGGGGGAGGAATTTTTAATAAGGGGGAAATCAAAAATCGAGAAATTAGAGTTAAAATAGGGTTTTTCCGAAAATAGTACTTCTCATAGGCACCAGATGGCGCCAGGGTTTTTTTTAATAACAGGGGAGGAATTTTTTATAAAGGGGGAAATAAAAAATCGAGAAATTAGATTTAAAATAGGTTTTTTTCCAAAAATAGTACTTCTCATAGGCACCAGATGGCGCCAGGAGTTTTTTTTTTTTTTTAATAAGGGGGAGGAATTTTTTTATAAAGGGGGAGTCAAAAATCGAGAAATTAGAGTTAAAATAGGGTTTTTTGGGAAAATAGTACACTTCATTGTCACTAGATGGCGCCAGGGGTTAAAGGGGCGGGGGTAAAAAGGTTTTTTTAATTATGAATTATTAATCATGGGGTATTAATTAGTTATTAATTGATTATTAATTGGTTATTAATTGTATATTAATTAGGGGCGTGACCGGAAGTGACGTCATAGGGGGAAAGCACAGTTGGGGGATCCCTCAGGTGTGACTATACTACTCTCTTGTATGGCGTATTAAACTGACAGGCTCCTGTCAGACCTCTGTGGCAAGCAGCTGCTTGAGGAGGTATTTATTTTATTTATTGTAGTCTTAAGAAACATATACAAAACTGAAGAAGAGTGAAAGAATTCTCTCCACAAAGTTCTAGAATGCAAACTTATTTTATTAAACACTTTGATACAATTGGACAGTCATACAGCAACCAAATTCTTAACTCTATTAAGCAGGAAAATGCAAAGCTTACCTAGAACAGAAAGTAGACTAATTCACCTATAATTATCACAAGTGTTACGATCAACTTTTTTTAAAATTAGGGATTATAACATCTCTAATAACACCTTTAGAAACAACACATTTATCACAAAATTTTTGGGATTTTGTGATAAATGTGGATTTTGTGCAGGGGGATTTTGGATTAATTAATAAATGGGGATTTTGTGTAGTTTTAATTTTGAGATAGCCAAAGTAACTTCAGATTGTTAAGGCCAACATTAAAGCCAATGTCCATTTGAGTCTTCGGTTGGGCATAGTAAGAAATTACCTTTAATCTTGTTAAAAATTCAGCTACAAGAAATTTTTAATTAGGGTTAGTGTGACCAGATTTAAATAAGAAGATCCGGACTTTTGAACTTTTGTCTGAAGGATTGGTTTTTTATTAGGGAGACCAGATTTAAAGAAAAGGGTCCGGGGACGTCTAAAAATTCATTATGAAGAATTGACTTTTCATGAAATTATTATACTAAAAAATAAAACAGTCGATGTTTATGAGTCATATATCAAACGAAATTTTTTTAAGGTACAGTTGCTCAAAAAAATATCCGAAAACTATGGTTGATTGCAGAATTCAGAAAATATATCTGGCAAAGATTTTTTTTTTAAATTAGTGTCAACCTTCGTGTCACGTGACACAAAGGTTGCCAGATCACTAATTTCTAAAAAAACCGTTGCCAGATATTTTTTCTGAATTCTGCAATCAACCATAGTGTTCGGATACTTTTTTGAGCGACTGTAGGTGGTCATATTATTTTGATACTAGATCGTGTGGGCTCACTCACGGAAATATTGAGCGTCTGCAGTTACCGTTCACAGCTAACTGCACACGCTCCAGTTTGCTGTGAACGGTAACTGGAGCGTGTACAGTTGCTGTACACGCTCCAGATATTTTTCCTGAATTCTGTAATCACGTGACACGAAGGTTGCCAGATCACTAATTTCTAAAAAAATCGTTGCCAGATATTTTTTCTGAATTCTGTAATCAACCATAGTGTTCGGATATTTTTTGAGCGACTGTAGGTGTTTTTAGTGACAAAAAAATAAATTAAAAATCTAAAAAATACAAATCTTCCCAGATGGCCCTAAAAATGTAAAAATAAACTTAAGCATATCAATGGTGCAATCAGAGAATATACCACTGAGTTCGTATATTCACTTCAAAGGAATATAGGGCCCTGATTTACATACACAACAAGTTTAACGGCGTCCTATCTTCCTTGGAAATGAATACTACGAAATAGATGACTGATTGCGCCATCGGTATAATTTAGTTTCATTTTCTACTTTTTAGGACCATATAGGAAGATAGCTATTTTTAAAATTTTTCAATTTACAACTCACCTGTATTTTACCAAGTAGCTACGAATTTTACCAACTCTCCTAGATTTTGCCAACTCGCCGTAATTTTAGACAAAAAAAATCCAAATTTTTACATCTTCCCTGAATTTTCCAAGTCATTTCGAATTTTTACCAACACTCGTTAATGGTACAAAAACAAGCCCAATTTTCAAAATTCGCTGTGTTTTATTTAGTTGCTTCGAATTTGCCAACTCTACTAGATTTTGTCAACTTGCTATAACTTCCTTGCAAAAATCCGAATTTTTACATCTCACCTGAATTTTACCAAGTCACTTCGAATTTTGCCACTCCTGAACATTTTGCCAACTCTCTTTAATGCCACAAGACCAATCCCAATTTTTACAACTCACCTGCATTTTAGCGAGTGGTAGGCTACTGATCTAAGGGACCTGGGTTCGAGCCCCGGATACGGCATGGATGTTCGTATTGTTTTCTGCTGAGGTCCTGCCATCCTCTCAGATCTTCTACTATGGCATTTAAACTGACAGGCTCCTGTCAGACCTCTGTGACAAGCAGCTGCTTGAGGGGGTATTTATTTATTTTTTTTATTATCCAATTTAGCCAACTCTCCTAGATTTTGCGAAATTGCCTCCGTTTTGCCAACTCTCCTTAATTTCACAAAATCAATCCCAATTCTCATAACTCGCCTGTATTTTATCAAGTGGAATCGAATTTTGCCAAATACCCTAGATTTTTGCCAAATACCCTAGATTTTTGCCAAGTTGTCTCGTTTTGCCAACTCGCCATAATTTTACAGCAGAAAATCCCAAGTTTTACTTTCCCCTGAATTTTATCAAATCACTTCGAATTTTGCCAACTCCCCAAGATTTTTCCAATTTATCCCGATTTTGCCAACTCCCCAATATTTTGCCAAGTTGTCTCGATTTTGTCAACTCTCCTTAATTTCATAAAAACCAATTCCCGATTCTCACAACTCACCTGCATTTTACCAAGTGGCTTCGAATTTTGCCAAATTACCTCGATTTGATCAACTCCCCTAGATTTTGCTAAGTTGCCTCGATTTTGCCAACTCGCCATAATCTTATAGAAAAAAAAAATCCCAATTTTTACATCTGACAGGAATTTTGCAAACTTTTCAAAATTTTGCCAAGTTGTCCCTATTTTGTCAACTGCCCTCGATTTTGCCAAGTTGCTTCGATTTCGACACCCTAGATCAGTGTCTCGCAAACTGTGTGCCGCGAGAGATTTTCAAATTGACACTAGATATTCCAAAGATTTCATTTTGACTTGACTTGTGTTATCGACGTGCTTTAATAAAAATCTTTCAGATTTTATCAACTGGGATCTTGTAAGTATTTATCAAGCTTTTTCCAAATTTTGGTATTAATTTTTGAACATTTTAAGCCATAGAATGGACAAATATTTAAAATAAACACCGAGTTATGATTAATTATATTTATTATTATATTTATTTTAAATAAAATGCATTTAACGAAACTTCAATTTTCCTCTTTTTACGTAATCATCAAAAATTCTTTTTTAGGTGTGCCGAGGGAAAAAAAATTAGATTCAGTGTGCCGCGGGAAAAAAAATTAGATTCAGTGTGCCGCGGAAAAAAAATTAGATTCAGTGTGCCGCAGAGTAAAAAAGTTTGCGAGACACGCCCTAGATTTTGCTAACTCCTTTAGTTTTACCAAAAAAAAATCCTAATTTTCAGAAATCATCTGGATTTTAAAAAGTCGCTTCGACTTTTGCCAACTCTGATTTACTTTTGGGGGGAGCGTCCCCACCAAAACCCCCATACCTACGCCTCTGGTTGCACGGCCTTATCACTCAAAGAACTTTGTTTCCTCTACTCTTTTTACCTAAAAGAGTACTGTCGATTTCAAGAATAGTCGTTTTTAAATGGACCCATCTTCTTCAACTTCAGTAGTAAGTACACCATGATTGTCAAACTAAGTAATCTATCATGCTAAGATTTTGCTGTTCCTGGGTCTTCAGAACTTTAGCGTTAAAAGTAACTCTAGCACATCATTTCGTAAACATCATTTGCAAGGCATTTTAACAATGTAATTGTCAATTTCGGCCATCCTAAAAATATTGAAGTCTTTAAATCCTGTTTTAAGCTCAACAAGAAATGTTTCACTAATGCAGTCGTATCGTGGAAAAGGTTCATTGGCATTTCTTCTGAGAAAGCAAACCTTTAGATATTTTTCAAACTCTCGTCTTGTAAACAGAAATTTAAAATTATTTTTAAGTATCCGATTCCTCCATCTGGTAGCTTGCAAGCACAGAATATCTAAATCATGACGTTGGAATTACTGTGTGAGGTCACCAGAGAATAATATCTATGTAAAATTCTTACATTCCAGGCAATCGTGGAAAGAATATGTTTATTAGAAAGAATACGTTCTCTTACCGTAAAATCTCTCCTTTTTTGGGGCGGGGGCGTTTTTGCTCAATCATAAGTATTTAGATAAATCAAACTGTGCAAAATCTGTTGGGCCTACAACAAATTAGCACATTGGTTCAGAGGCAAATCCGCCAAACAGTCAGGTTCGAGTCCCAGCTGTGTCAGCGTTGAGATTTATCTCCGCAAAACTCCCCGCCCTGCCCAAAGTCAGTAGGAGACACCGATGGGCTTGGAAAGACCGCCGTCTGTCGGATGAGAGTTAAGCCGTGGCTCCGTGTGCGGGAGAGCCGTACTCTATGCACGTTAAAGAACGCTCTGGATGGCCTTAACGGGAGGCTACGATCTGTCTCCCAACAGCTGTTCCAGTCGGTCCCCCCCCCCCCCAACTTTCTCTGAGCCTTCGGGGTCCATGTGACCTGGCCATTTAGCCCGTGGTGTGGAAAAAAGTGCCACTCAGAGGTAAAACAACCAACCGCCAAAAAGCAAACAGGGTGTCGAATAACAAACGGAAAGAAGTAGCTTTGCAAATAATTATCAATATCGCCACTAGATGGCAGTTGAGTTCCATCCATTTCAAACGGAGCTGGGATTGGCGAAACTTTAAAGGGAAGAAAGTGTCTAAATAAAACATTTTTAAAGGTTAAATTCGAATTTTGCCTTTAGATAATCGCCATATTGGTTTATTGTACAACTTTAAACATTTCTCTTGAGATAAAAATAAAGTGCTTCTCTATCATTGCTATCTGAAGTCATCAAGCAATAAAGTTTTAATAAAATCTTTTGTAACCGCAATTCCTTTCAGACCAAAAATTTTTGTTCACAGGAGGAAAAAAAAATTCTCATTTAAATATGCTTTATTTATGATTACAAGAATGCACAAATCTAATTTGTTTAAAACATCATACATACATACATACAAAATCCTCATAAAGCCACGTGCTATGAAGGTCCTACCAGACTGTGCATTTGGCCACTGTAGGCCACCATTTTGCTGAAATCCAGCATGCACATCATAATGTAAAAACCGTCCCAAAATTTGCGAATTTCTTAAAACATCAGAAGGCAGTAAAAAGGAAGATAAAAGAATAATGATTTCTGTGCACTTTGTCATGATAAACACAAGCAATGAAGGACACTTGTTAAATGTAGCAAAATAGTTCTGGTTGCGTGTCAGACAAAATTAATTTCAATGTTATTGTACACGTACAGTTTCTACTGTATCCATTGATGACACCGAATTCCAGTCCATTCCTGTATGCTAACGACTGGTCAACACTTTGCTAACGTTGCAAGAACACAGTCACCGCTTCCTGTGTTTAAAGAAAAATTTAAAATATATATTTTCTGTAAATTGGCAACACTGTTTCATGAGCGAGTGTACCCATTGGCTAATCGTATTGTCTCGTAACCATGACAACCGTCGTTTAGTTTTCCGCCTGTTAAATGCGTTTTTGTGACTGTTTCTTTCATTTTTTTTTGCGTTATGAATATCAAAACTGAACGGCGTTGCGTGACAAAAAATTTGTGTGTGACTTGGAAAAAAATGTTTCGGAAACTGCAATTATTGAAAGACTGATGTTTATGTCTGAGTTTTTGAAATCGTCTTGCAATCAGTGCCGAATTTTCGTCCTCTCAATATTCTTCCAATAAAAATAACCAGAAGTCACGTGGGACTAATCTGGAACGACAGATATGGATCCCAAAGCTGTTCAGTTTTGATGTCCATAATGCAAAAAACTTGAAAGACACAGTCACAAAAATGCGTTTGACAGGCTCAAATTCAAATTCAAAGTTATTTTCAGTAAGTATTATCTATAATTATATTACATAAAAAATCCCACTAAGCCGAAGCTTATCAGCGGGAATGTACATATCTGTTTTTACAGATATGATCTAGATTGCCTCAGTAGTACAAAAAATGAAGGAGAGAAAAAAAGGAATAAATGAGAAAGAAAACCGACAAAATGAAGAAAGTTTCCAAATAAAAACATCATTTTTTCATCAACCACTGAAAAAATTTACCTTTAACATCACAATTTTTTTTTAAGTTAACTCTTTCTCTAGGAAGCAAGTTAAATAGGTAGGGAATTTGATATTCTTTGGAATTTCGTCCGTAATTATTATAAAATTTTGGTTGTTTCAAAAAACCCATAGCCTCTTTTCTAGTAAACTTTTTGTGGCAAATATTTTGCTTATAGGTATCATCAAAGAAGTTATTGATAACAGAAACAAACAGATATAAGCTTTCAATAATGCTACGAAGATGTCTCACTTCAAACGATACCTATGCGTAATAGATCATCGCGAGAAACTAAACGACGGTTATCATGGTTACCAGACAGTACGATTAACCAATGGGTGCACCCGTGCGGCTTCTAAACAGTGTTGCCAATTTATAGTATAAATGTTCTCAGTTGTTTTGAGACGTTTTGGTACATTGTAATATACACAAGTCTGAAGAGGTTAAATCAATTGGGCAAAATATTGACCATTTTCGACTCCACTAACAAATTTGTATCTCTCATCTCATACTTCATTATTTTTATCTGGGTTGGGTTGTTTTATCTCTGAGCGGCACTTTTTTGCACACCATGGGCTAAATGGCCAGGTCATATGGACCCCGAAGGCTCAGAGAAGGTTGGGGGAGGGGACCCACTGGAACAGCTGTTGGGAGACAGATGGTAGCCTTCAACTCAGTTGGGTTGTTTTACCTCTGAGCGGCACTTTTTTGCACACCATGGGCTAAATGGCCAGGTCACATGGAACCCGAAGGCTCAGAGAAGGTTGGGGGAGGGGACCCACTGGAACAGCTGTTGGGAGACAGATGGTAGCCTTCAACTCAGTTGGGTTGTTTTACCTCTGAGCGGCACTTTTTTGCACACCATGGGCTAAATGGCCAGGTCACATGGACCCCGAAGGCTCAGAGAAGGTTGGGGGAGGGGACCCACTGGAACAGCTGTTGGGAGACAGATGGTAGCCTCCCGTCAAGGCCATCCAGCGTGTTCTTTAACGTGCACAGGGTATGGCTCTCCCGCACACGGGGCCACGGCTTAACGTACCATCCGACGGACGGCGGCCTTTCCAAGCCCATCGATGTCACCTACTGACCGTGGGCAGGGAATTTTGCGGAGATAAATCTCAACGCTGACCCAGCTGGGACTCGAACCTGGGAACTACAGATTACGAGCCTGGCGCGCTACCGACTGAGCACCCCCGGACCATTTTTATCTGAAACTGTAATTTAATTCCAATTGGATGTTTACCAATGGAAGAACATTTCACAATAGTTGTTTTGAATTTTATGAAATTAGTTTTATTTCAACACTAATTTTATTAAATTCTGCTTAGGCCTTTAATGAACCGTTTACACTGTTCTACCAAAATATAAACAGAAGCTCTATAGTTTCTAAAATATGTATTTTAATTTTAAACTCTATTCGTTCAGCGTTTAAAGAGTTCTGGAAGTTGGAATAACTCAGGACAGTAATGCGTCATATGAATTTGCCTCAGAAATTAATTAAAACAGCTATTGTTTGAAGACATTTAACAAAATAAATATAGATTTTAAGAGGTTTGCTTAATGATCATTTCAACATTAGAAAATTATTATATTTATAAAACAAGACAATTTATTGTTAAATATCCCAGCTTTCCTAACTCTTTAAACCAGTGTCTCGCAAACTGTGTGCCGCGGCACAGTAGTGTGCCGCGAGAGATTCCAAGTGTGCCGCGAGAGATTTTCAAATTGACATTAGATATTCCAAAGATTTCATTTTGACTTGATTTGTGTTATCGACGTGCTTTAATATCGACGTGCTTTAATATCGACGTGCTATCGACGTGCTTTAATAAAAAATCTTTCAGATTTTATCAACTGGGATCTTGTAAGTATTTATCAAGCTTTTGAGCCAAGAAAAATGCAAATTTGTTCGCAGAAGCAAGCTCATACATCCCATTGAAATATGTTCATATCTAAATTTTAAATAAAATGCATTTAACGAAACTCAATTTTCCTCTTTTTACGTAACCATCAAAAATTCTTTTTTAGGTGTGCCGCGGGAAAAAAATTAGATTCAGTGTGCCGCGGAAAAAAATTTAGATTCAGTGTGCCGCAGAGTAAAAAAGTTTGCGAGACACTGCTTTAAACTAACATCAATGGCGTTTTCAGAAGTTTCTCCACGTGGGAAACGTAAGAAAAAGCGCCATTGATATATATTTTTTTGAGAAATGCTAAATCCTGCTGCTTTTCTTATAACTAACAAGAATCATATTCCCTGTGGGGGAGGTGTGGTTGTTTCACCTCCGAGTGGCACTTTTTTTGCACACCATGGGCTAAATGGCCAGGTCACATGAACCCCGAAGGCTCAGAGAAGGTTCGGGAAGGAGACCCACTGGAACAGTTGTTGGGAGACAGATGATAGCCTCCCTTTAAGGCCATTGTCAGGTTTTGATGCGATACCTGGATATTATTCTGTCATTTCATGTATTTATTTGTGTGACCTTGCATTGTAATCCTTTGAGTGAAACTTTCCTTCCCCCCCCCTCACTGCCTGAAAGGCTATTTATGGCTAATGAATCAGCAAGACAGGTTTATGGTACAGTCGCTCAAAAAAGTATCCGAACACTATGGTTGATTACAGAATTCAGGAAAAATATCTGGAGCGTGTACAGCAACTGTACACGCTCCAGTTACCGTTCACAGCAAACTGGAGCGTGTGCAGTTACTGCACACGCTCCAGTTTGCTGTGAACGGTAACTGCACACACTCAATATTTCCGTGAGTGAGCCCACACGATCTAGTATCAAAATAATATGACCACCTACAATCGCTCAAAAAAGTATCCAAACACTATGGTTGATTACAGAATTCAGAAAAAATATCTGGCAAGCATATTTTTTAGAAATTAGTGATCTGGCAACCTTCGTGTCACGTGATTACAGAATTCAGGAAAAATATCTGGAGCGTGTACAGCAACTGTATACGCTCCAGTTACCGTTCACAGCCAACTGGAGCGTGTGCAGTTACTGCACACGCTCCAGTTGGCTGTGAACGGTAACTGCACACGCTCAATATTTCCGTGAGTGAGCCCACACGATCTAGTATCAAAATAATATGACCACCTACAATCGCTCAAAAAAGTATCCGAACACTATGGTTGATTACAGAATTCAGAAAAAATATCTGGCAAACATATTTTTTAGAAATTAGTGATCTGGCAACCTTCGTGTCACGTGACATCACCTGTGATCGGCCCCCTTTCCGGCTCATCTCGATTGATCAAGGAGTGCGATGCCAAATGACCGTCCCGTGAGACCAGGAGGTCAGCGCCGGACGGCGTAGGGCCCGTAGAAGGTCAAGAGAGTTCTGAACGAGACCCTGGCTGGAGCTGACGTGTAGAGGTGCACGGTGAATAGATATTCCCGAGAGGTTTTCCTCTGTTAGGTGCGTAGAGTCGCAGCCTATTAAACAATCTGAATATGATTGTAGCCAACTTAGTCAGTAGCCAACGTCAGTGCTAGGGGAGATTCTGTATATTTCTTTCTATAATAAACCTTTTGTTATTGTTTTAAACTGGGAGTTCGTTATCTTGTTGCAATCCTCCAGCGTCGAAAGCCCAATACAGAACGAACAAAAATCTACGTCTTTACCTGTGGGCGCCGAGAATCAGTTATATTCTACCAATCCAAGAACCGATAGGGTTGGGTTGTTTTACCTCTGAGCGGCACTGTTTTGCACACCATGGGCTAAATGGCCAGGTCACAAGGACCCCGAAGGCTCAGAGAAGGTTGGGGGAGGGGACCCACTGGAACAGCTGTTGGGAGACAGATGGTAGACTCCCGTCAAGGCCATCCAGCGTGTTCTTTAATGTGCACAGGGTATGGCTCTCCCGCACACGGGACCACGGCTTAACATCCCATCCGACGGACGGCGGCCTTTTCAAGCCCATCGGTCGTCCCCTACTGACCGTGGGCAGGGCGGGGAATTTTGCGGAGATATATCTCAACGCTGACCCAGCTGGGACTCAAACCTGGGAACTACAGATTACGAGCCTGGCGCGCTACCGACTGAGCCATCCCCGCCCCCCTTTACCTGTGGGCGCCGAGAATCAGTTATATTCTACCAACCCAAGAACCGATAGGGTTGGGTTGTTTTACCTCTGAGCGGCACTTTTTTGCACACCATGGGCTAAATGGCCAGGTTACATGGACCCCGAAGGCTCAGAGAAGGTTGGGGGAGGGGACCCACTGGAACAGCTGTTGGGAGACAGATGGTAGACTCCCGTCAAGGCCATCCAGCGTGTTCTTTAATGTGCACAGGGTATGGCTCTCCCGCACACGGGACCACGGCTTAACATCCCATCCGACGGACGGCGGCCTTTTCAAGCCCATCGGTCGTCCCCTACTGACCGTGGGCAGGGCGGGGAATTTTGCGGAGATATATCTCAACGCTGACCCAGCTGGGACTCAAACCTGGGAACTACAGATTACGAGCCTGGCGCGCTATCGACTGAGCCACCCCCGCCCCTGAGAACCGACAGCCATACAGCGTGTTCTTTAACGTACTCAGGGTATGATAGTTTCCCGTCAAGACCATCCAGTGTGTTCTTTACCGTGCATAAGGTGTATAGGTTTCAAGGTTGCTCAGGTGCAGCTTGACACAGGCTTAACGTTTCATCCGACGGACGGCGGCACATCCAAGCCCATCGGTGTCCCCTACTAACCGAAGGCAGGGCGGGGAGTTTTGCGGAGATAAATCTCAACGCTGACCCAGCTGGGACACGAACCTGGGAACTGCAGATTACTAGTTAGGCGCGCTACAGACTGAGCCATCTCCGCCCCACTAGGGATTGGGAGAGAGGGGAGGACGCAACTGCCCTGCTCTCTCTTAACAATAATCGAAGGACCCAAACATCAAAGAATTCAAGACTTTCAAATGAAAATGGTTTCTCATTAATACAGTGGGGAAGGGTGGCTCAGTCGGTAGCGCGCTAGACTCGTAATCTGTAGCTCCCAGGTTCGAAATCCCAGCTGGGTCAGCGTCGAGATTTATCTTCGCAAAACTCCCCGCCCTGCCCACGGTCAGTAAGGGACACCTATGGGCTCGGAAAGGCCACCGTCCATCGGATGGGACGTTAAGCCGTGGTCCCGTGTGCGGGAGAGCCACACCCTGTGCACGTTAAAGAACACGCTGGATGGCCTTGACGGGAGGCTACCATCTGTCTCCCAACAGCTGTTTCAGTGGGTCCCCTCCCCCAATCTTCTCTGAGCCTTCGAGGTCCATGTGACCTGGCCATTTAGCCCATGGTGTGCAAAAAAGTGCCGCTCAGAGGTAAAACAACCCAACGTTAAAGAACACGCTGGATGGCTTTGACGGGAGGCTACCATCTGTCTCCCAACAGCTGTTTCAGTGGGTCCCCTCCCCCAACCTTCTCTGAGCCTTCGAGGTCCATGTGACCTGGCCATTTAGCCCATGGTGTGCAAAAAAGTGCCGCTCAGAGGTAAAACAACCCAACGTTAAAGAACACGCTGGATGGCTTTGACGGGAGGCTACCATCTGTCTCCCAACAGCTGTTCCAGTGGGTCCCCTCCCCCAACCTTCTCTGAGCCTTCGGGGTCCATGTGACCTGGCCATTTAGCCCATGGTGTGCAAAAAAGTGCCGCTCAGAGGTAAAACAACCCAACCCATTAATACAGCTCTTCTGATATGAAAAAATAAAAAAATGTTTCTTCTGCTGAGTTAGCAATTCTCTTCTTTGCAAGGGTCTACTGATAGGCCCCGCAATCTCCACAATGCGGTGGGTAGCCCCACGATTAGGAGTGCGCTCTGGGAAAAATGCTTTGCAAAATTTATAATGAAATTTAATAGATAACTGTTTAAAGAAATAAGCCGGAATATTTTTCCATGTCTTCGGACGAATAATAACGAATCGCAAACAATCAATTTCGTTTTCCTCGCTAAAATTGGTCTCCTTGCTGCCTGTGTATGCGTGGAACGGGGGTGGCTCAGTCGGTAGCGCGCCAGGCTCGTAATCTGTAGTTCCCAGATTCGAGTCCCAGCTGAGTCAGCGTTGAGATTTATCCCCGCAAAATCCCCCGCCCTGCCCACGGTCAGTAGGGGACACCGATGGGCTTGGAAAGGCCGCCGTCCGTCGGATGGGATGTAAAGCCGTGGCCCCGGGTGCGTCAGAGACATACCCTGTGCACGTTAAAGAGCACACTGGATGGCCTTGGCGGGAGGCTACCATCTGTCTCCCAACCGCTGTTCCAGTGGGTCCACTCCCCAAACCTTCTCTGAGCCTTCGGGGTCCATGTGACCTGGCCATTTAGCCCATGGTGTGCAAAAAAGTGCCGCTCAGAGGTAAAACAACTAAACTCATATTAAATTTGAAGTCGAAATTGCAGCAATTACAAATCCATTTCAATGCAAGCAGTTCTCTCAAAATTAATTAACAAATCTTCTGAGTAAAAGTTTGCAAAGAATCCTTTGGAATAAAACAACGTTATTTGTGATTATCAGTTTAATGTTTACTTTGTTTACTTTGATTTAAAAAAATAAACAAACAAATAACAAAGGTCTATTTTTTTTTTACTTTGTTATTTGTTTGTTTCTATATCCATCTGTAAACAGTAAAGTTTTTTTTTTCTTTTTTGTTTTTAGAAATGAATAAAATATTATTTTTTGATTGGATACGCATGGAATGAATTCACATTTTCCGAATCTTTAAAACATTATATATATTTTTTAATTTTTTTAAAATTAAGTTTTATATATTTTTGAATATTTTTAAATTAAAATTTTACGGTGGGAAAAGATAAAAATTCAAAATTTTGAACGAAAGTAGTGAGAATAATGAGAGTTCTGGGTCAATGTTAAAGTATAGGGAGATCCCATTACTCTCATTCTTCAGAACTCTCATTCTTCTCACTACTAACGAGGGGCGGGGGTGGCTCAGTCGGTAGCGCGCCAGGCTCGTAATCTGTAGTTCCCAGGTTCGAGTCCCAGCTGGGTCAGCGTTGAGATTTATCTCCGCATAATTCCCCGCCCTGCCCATGGTCAGTAGGGGACACCGATGGGCTTGGAAAGGCCGCCGTCCGTCGGATGGGATGTTAAGCCGTGGCCCCGTGTGCGGTAGAGCATACCCTGTGCACGTTAAAGAA
Organism: Ryuthela nishihirai; assembly: GCA_038380435.1. Taxonomy (NCBI): domain Eukaryota; kingdom Metazoa; phylum Arthropoda; class Arachnida; order Araneae; family Heptathelidae; genus Ryuthela; species Ryuthela nishihirai. Next base: position 28,675,963 of record JAWZYU010000002.1, on the reverse strand, counting down.
CACGCTGGATGGCCTTGACGGGAGGCTACCATCTGTCTCCCAACAGCTGTTCCAGTGGGTCCCCTCCCCCAACCTTCTCTGAGCCTTCGGGGTCCTTGTGACCTGGCCATTTAGCCCATGGTGTGCAAAAAAGTGCCGCTCAGAAGTAAAACAACCCAAACCCTTGCTGCCTGTGGCCTTTTCCTAATTCTGTAAAGAATAAAATTTACATGATACGTTTAAGTTTTCGGTATGTATTTTTATAAGCATTTATAAAACTGAGATAATCGTTAGAATCAAAATGCAGGCATTTGCCTTTTATGCAGCAAAATGTAATAATGTATCAATCCCGTGGCCGAGTGGTTAGCGCGCTTGGCTACTGACCTAAGGGACCTGGGTTCGAGCCATGGGTAAGGCATGGATGTATGTGTCGTTTTTCTGCTGAGGTCCTGCCATCCTCACAGACCTTCTACTATGGCATATAAACTGACAGGCTCCTGTCAGACCTCTGTGGCAAGCAGCTGCTTGAGGGGGTATTTATTACTTTTTTATTTATTTAGTAAATGCACAGAGTTTCTTGTTGACAGAGTAGTCAATGACCCAATAAATAATTTTGTGGAAAAAATCAGTTTGCAGATGCGCGGGACTCGAACTCACATATCTCCATGGGGCGGGGGTGGCTCAGTCGGTAGCGCGTCAGGCTCGTAATCTGCAGTTCCCAGGTTCGAGTCTCAGCTGGGTCAGCGTTGAGATTTGTCTCCGCAAAATTCCCCTCTCTGCCCTGCGGAGACACCGATGGGCTTGGAAAGACCGCTGTCCGTCGGATGGGACGTTAAGCCATTGCGCCGTGTGCGGGAGAGAGTCACACCCTGTGCACTTTAAAGGACACGCTGGATGGCCTTGTCGGGAGGCTACCATCTATCTTCCAACAGCTGTTCCAGTAGATTCCCTCCCCCAACTTTCTCTGAGCCTTCGGGGTCCATGTGACTTGGTCATTTAGCCCAAGGTGTGCAAAAAAGTGCCGCTCAGAGGTAAAACAACCCAACCCAACATCTCTCCATATTCATGCCAGAGCGTTCTAAAATCAAGGCCGGATCTAGGGAAGGGGAAAGGGGGCCAGGCCCCCCTTTCAGAATGTTATTAAGGATAACAGAGGCAAACATATTTTAAACATATTCATATTTTATGCATTTTTCAAAAATTTTTTAAAGACCTGTTAAACGGAGAGAGAAATTGCATTGGAAATCCAGTCTCTTGCTCCCACACCCCACCCAACCGCTCGATCTTATTCTACATCCGGGCCTGTCTAGAATAGCGGGAAAAGCACTCTGGCGTGAATCTGGAGCGACGTGGGTTCGAGTCCTGCTCATGGGCAAACTGATTTTTTTTTCTCATAAAACTGTTTAGTGATTTAGTGTAATAATTTTGGTGTTAGGTAAAATATCTGCGGATTCCAAAAATTAAAATTATTGAAAACTCTAGAAAATTTTGATTAATATGGAATTGATTATAAAATTTCAATAGCTGAAAGCTAATGGGGCCCCCAAGACATTTCTTGAGTGGTGCACGTTAAAGAACACGCTGGATGGCCTTGACGGGAGGCTACCATCTGTCTCCCAACAGCTGTTCCAGTGGGTCCCCTCCCCCAACCTTCTCTGAGCCTTCGGGGTCCATGTGACCTGGCCATTTAGCCGATGGTGTGCAAAAAAGTGCCGCTCAGAGATAAAACAACCCAACTGAGTTGAAGGCTACCATCTGTCTCCCAACAGCTGTTCCAGTGGGTCCCCTCCCCCAACCTTCTCTGAGCCTTCGGGTTCCATGTGACCTGGCCATTTAGCCCATGGTGTGCAAAAAAGTGCCGCTCAGAGGTAAAACAACCCAACTGAGTTGAAGGCTACCATCTGTCTCCCAACAGCTGTTCCAGTGGGTCCCCTCCCCCAACCTTCTCTGAGCCTTCGGGGTCCATGTGACCTGGCCATTTAGCCGATGGTGTGCAAAAAAGTGCCGCTCAGAGATAAAACAACCCAACCCTTCTTCTGTGACATATTAGTCGGCAAGCTCCGCTTAGACCTTTGTGGCAAACAGCTGCTTGTGAAATATTTATAATTATTTTTATTAATCTCTCAATTAGATCTAATAAGTTTCTAAGAACTTGGAGAGAACCAAAATTTATATCCAAATTTAAAAAAAGGAAACAAATATGATATCGAAAATTATCACCATTTTCTAAGATCTTTGAATCCATAAAAAAAAAATACCCCCTCAAGCAGCTGCTTGCCACAGAGGTCTGACAGGAGCTCCACGAGGAGATTTTACCAAATACTTAAAAGTGCTTTTCTGTAGTACTAACGAGTGCTGCAAAGAAGTGAACATTTTTAGAGGCACATTTTTTTCTCTTTTAGAGAGCATGAAGAAATAAATTTTAGTCATATCTTTCTTCTTTATCGTCAGATTTAAAGCACGATAAATACTCTTCATGACGTTTAGATTTCGTCTTGTTTTCTTTATTCGGTTATTTAATTGAACAACATATTTCGAATATACAGGTAGTTAAGGGACCTGGGTTCGAGCCCCGGGTAAGGCATGGATGGGTGTGTTGTTTTTCGGCTGAGGTTCTGCCATCCTCTCGGATCTTTTACTTTGGCATATAAACTGACAGGCTCCTGTCAGACCTCTGTGGTGAAGCAGCTGCTTGAGGGGGTATTTATTTTTTATTTTTATTTCTTGATTTGAGCGGTTAATACGTTCTTGAAAAAAGTGTAACTCAAATTCGATACTTTTGGCGATTATTTTAAATCGGCAAAATTCAATGGATTTTCGTACATATAATAATTGAAATGGCCAATTGAGGGGGATGTACAGTCGCTCAAAAAAATATCCGAACACTATGGTTGTTTACAGAATACAAAAAAAATATCTGGCAACGATTTTTTTTTTAGAAATTAGTGATCTGGCAACCCTTGTTGAAGGTTGCCAGATCACTAATTAAAAAAAAAATCGTTGCCAGATATTTTTTCTGAATTCTGTAATCAACCATAGTGTTCGGATATTTTTTTGAGCGACTGTATGTTCCTGTATTAGCCTATACAACATCATTGAAATTTCTAATTGTAATAATACTTTAAAGAAATGCCTTAAAATGAACTTAATCATAAGTATTTCATATTTGATTGGCATTCTGTAAAATTTTCTTACCAGCTTCAATTGGATTCTCAGATAATTAAGTGTAGGTACAGGCGCTCAAAAAAGTATCCGAACACTATGGCTGATTACAGAATTCAGAAAAAATATCTGGCAGAGATTTTTTTAGAAATTAGTGATCTGGCAACCTTCGTGTCACGTGACACGAAGGTTGCCAGATCATTAATTTCTAAAAAAAATCGTTGCCAGATATTTTTTCTGAATTCTGTAATCAGCCATAGTGTTCGGATACTTTTTTGAGCGACTGTACTCTAGGAATCCCAGTGCTTTGCTTTTAGTCCAAACAAGAAAACTACCTCGAGTAAAAAAAAAAAACGTTATTAAGAATTTAAATCCGACGAATTTTGAGTGCTTTTTGATCCAGGTCTGAGGGATTTTTTGGCTGCCAATGTGGGACTCGGGATTTTATTATACAAAACGGGACTGTCCGCACAGTCTGCCAACCTTGGGCCGATCCCAGGGCTGATATTAGGGTTGGGTTGGGTTGTTTTACCTCTGAGCGGCACTTTTTTGCACACAATGGGCTTAATGGCCAGGTCACATGGACCTAGAAGCCTCAGAGAAGGTTGGGGGAGGGGACCCACTGGAATAGCTGTTGGGAGACAGATGGTAGCCTCCCGTCAAGGCCATCCAGCGTGTTCTTTAACGTGCACAGGGTATGGCTCTCCCGCACACGGGGACACGGCTTAACGTCCCATCCGACGGACGACGGCCTTTCCAAGCCCATCGGTGTCCCCTACTGACCGTGGGCAGGGCGGGGAATTTTGCGGAGATAAATCTCAACGCTGACCCAGCTGGGACTCGAACCTGGGAACTACAGATTACGAGCCTGACGCGCTACCGACTGAGCCACCCCCGCCCCTGGCTGATATTAAAGTGACTCATAAGACGAAATGCTAGCATTCGTCTCTATAGTATACAGTTGGCAACAAACTGTAAACCTCTTCTACTTTTTCTAAAAAGAGGGCGTTTTTATCAATACTCTGCCAGGATTTCTCGCGTCGTGCTTTGAAGTTTTGTTTCAAACCGCGCAAATTGAGAATATGCTTTTATCTCATAAACCGTGTAAATCGAAATTCGTGTAAATGAAAACCGTGTAAATCGAAATTCGTGTAAATGAAAACCGCGCAAAGCAAGAACTGAATGTAATATGTATACAGTACAAAATCTTAAATCCGGCAATTTTTTGAAAAATATTTGAAAAAAAAAATCTCAAATATGATTATTATTCCCAAAATAAATACGATTTCCTTCCGAATTTTTTAAATTTTTCCCCCATTCAATTATCAATTAAAATAAATATTACTTTTTAACTGTTGAAAAAAAGTGAATAAGTGTAATGCTACAATCAATTAACTTCACTGCTGAAAGTTAAAAAAAAAAAGATTATTTTATAAATTTAAGATAGTTAAGAACTGCAGTGTATGGTACTTCACATTTTATGCTTTTTGCACACTGCGCCCTTCCAAACGCTTAAAAAAAATACCCACTCAAGCAGCTGCTTGCCACAGAAGTCTGACAGGAGCCTGTCAGTTTATATGCCACAGTAGAAGATCTGAGAGGATGGCAGGCCCTCAGCAGAAAAACGACACATACATCCAGGCCTTACCCGGGGCTCGAACCCAAGTCCCGTAGATCAGTAGCCAAGCGCGCTAACCACTCGGCCACGGGACGGCCATCCAAACGCTTAGAGGATTTAAAACATTATCACAAGTGGAATTTTAGTTCAGTAATTCTAACCAATCTGAATAGCAGCAAAGCCCAGAAGACAGATGGAAGTCTAGCATCAAAGCACAGGGTATGGCTCTCTCATTCCAACAGAATAAATAAAATAAATAAATACCCCCTCAAGCAGCTGCTTGCCACAGAGGTCTGACAGGAGCCTGTCAGTTTATATGCCACAGTAGAAGATCTGGGAGGATGGCAGGACCTCAGCAGAAAAACAGCACATACATCCATGCCTTACCCGGGGCTCGAACCCAAGTCCCTTAAGTCAGTAGCCAAGCGCGCTAACCACTCGGCCATGGGACGGCTGAATCACGGTTTAAAGTTCCTGTCAATGGACGGCGACCTTTCCAAGCCCATCGATGTCACCTTTCTCATTGAGGGCAGTGTGAGAGCTTTTAGAATTTTGGGCACCACCAGAAATGTTGCGGGCTGATATAATTTACATTAATGCTACTGGTTGACAGCTTTATATGCGTTATTTCTGAAAGAATACGCAAAAAATTCCTTTCCATCATAAAACCTTTTCAGTCAACGCATAAGGAATATTGGTTCCTCTAAATCAGGGGTTTTCGAACCGCTGATGAAAACTTCGATATTGTGGACATTGCTTCTGATTCAACTTTAAAACAAAAATTTCCTACTATTTCTGTTTCATATTTTTGTACCATCTTAACTGGAGAATGCGCCGAGATTTGAAGCTCGCTGTTTAAAAACTTGTAGTTTCTAACCACTTACCAACGCGCATCAGGATTTTTGCTATTTTGGGTTATTGAGTTGTTTTACCTCTGAGCGGCACTTTTTTGCACACCATGGGCTAAATGGCCAGACCACATGGACCCCGAAGGCTCAGAGAAGGTTGGGGGAGGGGACCCACTGGAAGAGCTGTTGGGAGACAGATGGTAGTCTCCCGTCAAGGCCATCCAGCGTGTTCTTTAACGTGCACAGGGTATGGCTCTCCCGCACACGGGGCCACAGCTTAACGTCCCATCCGACGGACGGCGGCCTTTCCAAGCCCATTCGGTGGATTTTTGCTATATAGTCGCAAAAAAAATATATATTTGCTATATAGTCGCAATAAAAGCTTAACGCCCTAAGCTAATTAGAGTCAATAGCTCTTCCGCACACGGGGCCACAGCTTAACGTCCCATCCGACGGACGGCGGCCTTTCCAAGCCCATCGGTGGATTTTTGCTATATAGTCGCAAAAAGCAAATACCAGAAATAAACTGGATACTTGAAATTTATATACGAAAAATAAATGAAATAACTATACCGTTCTGAAAAAGGTACAGGTAATTCCTGTTTAACGCGAGCGATGCCTTCAGGGGAGATCCGCGTTAAACAAATTTACCTATTAAATGGGGTCTTTGCATATTGATATTTTTGATTTTTTTTTTCTTGTTTTTAATGCATGTTTACTGATAAACAAAGATATTCTTTAATTAAAAAAAAGTAAGCAAATAAATACTTGCTACTAATTAGAGTCAATTACTTACCTATTGGATTATTTATAGGACTTAAATTTAAATAAAAACAGTTTATTGTATTCACAGAAAAATATCGAACATAAGTTAAAACTATAACACCAAGAGATCGAGTTGAACCGAGTTGCCATGTAACTTAATCTGGAGTAATTGGACTTGCTAAGCATTGCAACACTAGGTCCAGTATATCATATTTGGAAAGTACTCTATAGCGCGCTTGTGTTGGTGTTGTAAAATTATTAGAAAATATAGCCGTCCCATGGCCGAGTGGTTAGCGCGCTTGGCTACTGATCTAAGTGACCTGGGTTCGAGCCCCGGGTAAGGCATGGATGTATGTATCGTTTTTCTGCTGAGGTCCTGCCATCCTCTCAGACCTTCTACTATGGCATATAAACTGACAGGCTTCTGTCAGACATCTGTGGCAAGCAGCTGCTTGAGGGGGTATTTATTTATTTTTATTTATTATTCTCAATTGGCCTGACTTTCTTATATGCCACTTCTGGAGGGTTTAATAAGGAACGAATCTAGCGTGATTTGCTTATATCCGTTTTGTGCGTAGTACAGTATTTGTTTGTAGCATTCCATTAAATGGTCATAATCTCGTCTTAAGGTATTCAATCGTAAAAAATAATTATCATACTCCTCCAACAAATCGATGCTTAATTTTCAATCCTTTTTCTTGCTGTTCTTCAATAGTAGGTTGAATTCTAAATCCTGAAGTTCTTCGTTAGTGACTGACTCAGTGTGGAAGTTTAATAACTCCTTCATATCATCCAAAATTATTAAGGATATTTTAAAGACGTTTTACTAAAAAAAATTAACTGCGTTATAGCGAATCCGCATTAAAACACTGGCTGAATTAAATAAGTGTTATATATACAAAGTGAAGTTTATTGTAGGTTAATTTCTCAGTGAGAATAATGCGGCAGTTTTGATGAGTTGGGTTGTTTTACCTCTGAGCGGCACTTTTTTGCACATCATGGGCTAAATGGCCAGGTCACAAGGACCCCGAAGGCTCAGAGAAGGTTGGGGGAGGGGATCCACTGTTGGGAGACAGATGGTAGCCTCCCGCCAAGGCCATCCAGCGTGTTCTTTAACGTGCACAGGGTACGGCTCTCCCTCACACGGGGCAACGGCTTAACGTCCCATCCGACGGACGGCGGCCTTTCTAAGCCCATAGGTGTACCCTACTGACCGTGGGCAGGGCGGGGAATTTTGCAGAGATAAATCTCAAAGCTGACCCAGCTGGGACTCGAACCTGGGAACTACAGATTACGAGCCTTGCGCGTTCCCGACTGAGCCAACCCCGCCCCAGTTTTGATAGCATAAAAGTTTTTAATTTGGTGTAATGATATCTGTAGCAACATCCAGTTTATTTCTGTATTTGCCTTTTGTCACTATATTGTAAAAATTCAGATGGGTAAGTTTTTGGAAACAGCAGCAGTTTCTTAGCAGAGCCCCTGAAAACCTCAGGATACTCTTTCATTAAGCTGGGCCAAAAACCTGAAAGAGTAATAGCAGGAAATTTTTGTTTTAAAGTTGAATCACTAGCAATGTCAACAATATCGAAGTTTTTATCCACGTTTCGCTGAGACTCCTTAGTTCAGAGTCTCGCAAACTGTGCGCCGCGGCACAGTAGTGTGCCGCGAGAGATTTTCAAATTAACACTAGATATTCAAAGATTTCATTTTGACTTGACTTGTGTTATCGACGTTCTTTAATAAAAATCTTTCAGATTTTATCAACTGGGATCTTGTAAGTATTTATCAAGCTTTTTCCAAATTTTGGTATTAATTTTTTATTATTTCAAGCCATAGAATGGACAAATATTTAAAACAAACACCGAGTTATGAATTAAAGAACGAGAGCAAATCTTCAAGTAAAACCAGGCTGATGTCTTCAACAAAGCGCAAATATAATGACGATTACATAGAGTTTGCTTTTATTCTTTTTTTAGGTGTGCCGCGGGAAAAAAAAAATCAGATTCAGTGTGCCGCAGAGTAAAAAAAGTTGCCTTAGTTGGATCAAAGTTTTAAGTCCACAGAATTGAACCAATACAACCTACTTATTACCTTCCACATCATTACTTCGAACCTAGACAAGACAGAGATCCAAAAATCTGGTTAATAAGCTACCAAACCTGGCAACAAGATGGAATGAGGAATCCAGATACTTTACGAAAGGTGAGGCAATAAGGAATGACATTTCTGTCTAACAATATTAATGAGACTAATTAATTAAAGCACACTTCAGAACTTTTTTGCGTTTTTGTTTACCCAGTAATTTTTTAGTGCACACAACACGAAACGAGCTGGGTTAGTCCTCGTTGCAAATTCTATTCTTCTTCCACAATGGCGTCGGCCATGCATCTTTTACTCTGGGTGGCGCTCTTTAACATTCCAGTCTCTCTCCGTCCGGCGGTATCTTCTGCGGTTTCTTCTCGCCGGACGCCAACCGCCAGCAGGGAGCGCAGCAGGTGGCGTGCAAGCGCGACAGTGACTAATGCACGCGAGGGCACGCGCTCGTCATAACTTCCTCATCTGCGGCGTCAGACACTGGCGTTAGGCTTAACACTCATCATTAATGTGGCTGCTAGTTTTTCTCTCACAACACTCACACCAGGAAAGGTTTTTCAGTTAAAAGACAGAGAGAGACAGGACCGCAGTATTTATCATCCCGCAGAAATCTGACGCCCATTCAATTGGAAACGGTCGAAGAGGCAAGAATTAAAAAAAAATGGCAAAAAAAAAAACTGAGAAAGCACATCGGACACGAGACATCTGAAGTAGAGTGACATTGAGATTGGAAGACAGTCACGGGCGTGTTGGGGGCGGGGAAAAGGGGGGGGGGACTAAAATCTCTCTGATGTGTCTGTGGTGGTCAGCGTCACGTTCTCGTGGGCGGCTTTTGTATGCGGCCTTTTCTCAAGACCCCCAACTTCTTTTCTGCTACCATGCAGCGCCCTCTATTCACCTGTCTGCCATAGAGATAAATGGAAAACCTAGCGGTGGGAACTGACTACGGAATTCTGGGCATTTTGGCACCCCGTTTTTTTTTTTTTCATATTTTATTTTCCTCCTTTTATGCTTTCTTTTTCTTCTTTGTGCCCTATAGGGGGTGGCATCGGCTCTTTTGACGCGGCACAAGCTAAAACGTCCCTAATGCATTTTGTCGGTTGTTCTCTTTTCAGGAAGCCGAGCTCGCCAAACGTGACTTGGTGGCTTGTCCACCCACCACCTGCACCTGTGTAACCGCAGCCAAAAGTCCCTACTGGCGTCCGTCAAACGGCGGTCACTTTATCTCCCTCTCGCTCCTTCACGGCTGACCTCTGACACTATAATCCCCGTAAAAACTGGTTTTCTATAGCTGCTGCCCAGTGGAGGGTCCGTGACTTGATAGGTTCTAAACAGGAGCCTTTGTTGTGGTGAATGGAAAAGGCCGTCTGGGAACAAGGATTTGTGTGAATGTGCCCGCCTCCTTTGTAGTACTCTGAACAGAAACATCATTGTCTGAAGCAACCGAAAACGTCAATCAATTGAGGAGTTTTTTTCATTCTTTTCCTCATCCGGGGATGTTGGTGGTCACGTTCCTGGAAGGGCGGGAAGGATGGATGCAAATAGGATGGGGAGGAAGGAACAATTGTCTGCTCTCCCTTTTTCATTTTTCACGCTTACAAGAGGCGACAATTGTAGATGAGTCAGTCACTAGAGCAGCCACTCTCTTAGAAGAACTCCTCTCGAATCAAAAGGGATTATAAGAGGAGGAAAAGAACATCGAAGAATACCACAGAAGCTTTTTTGGTTAATAGATGGAAGATAACAGGTGGCAGCAGATGGAGTGGAGGGGATGCTTGGAGGGAGAGAAAGAGAGAGAAGGATGAGGAGGAGGAAGAGGAGGGGGGAGATGCTCAGACGAGGCCTTTGTGATGAATTTCGATTTACTATTCAAGACATGTCTTATGGTTCATTTGTGCTTGTATCTTCAGACTGACTGCTTCACCATTGTTACTACGAGGTTAAGCCTTACAATGTGATCTGCCTAAGGGAGGAGTATTGTGTGAAATATTTAATTAAGTGATAGTTTCACTTTTTTTTGCGATATAGAAAAGGGAAATGATATCATTAATGATTCTTTTTATAAATCTGAAAATTAAAGTGCGTTGGACAACTTATTCCAGACAAATATATCTCTTGATATATATTGATATGTTGAATTATTACAGATATATTGAACATGTCCGGAGCCGGATCTAGGGGGCGGGGTGCAAGGGGGCCATGCCCCCCCCCCCCTTTCAGAATGCGAGTAAGGGTAAAAGAGGCAAAAATTATTAAACATTTATATTTAATGCATTTTTGAAGTAAATTTTTAAAAACCAATAAAACGAAGAAGAAAATATCATACTGGATCATTGGAAATCAAGTGCCTTGCTCGCAATTTGCAGTTCCCAGGTTCGAGTTCCACCTGAACCAGTTTTGAGATTTACCCCCCGCACAACCCCCACCCTTCCCTAGGTCAGTAGGGGGACACCGACGAGTTTAGGAAGGCCACCGTCCATCGGATGGGAATTTGAGGGGTGGCTGTATGTGCGGTAGAGCCATACCCTCTGCACGTTAAAGAACACCCTGGATGGCCTTGACAGGAGGTTACCATCTGTCTTCTAATAGCTGTCCAGTGGCTGTCCTCACCTGAACCTATTCTGAGCCTTCGGGGTCCTTGTGACCTGGTCATTTAGCCCATTGTGTGCAAAAAAGAGCCGCTCAGAGGTAAAACATAACTCAACTTAGAGCTCGGCTCCACACACCCCTACAAAATTCTAACACAGTAAGACAATTTGTAAGGTTATGAGTTTTGTCATCAGAAAACGTAAAAAGTTACTAATTTCAGAAATTAAAATAAGATTACACAGTCGTATCAGAATAATATGACCACCTACCATACATATACTTGTTAGGTGGTCATCATATGGTAGTCCTTCACCCAAAGTGACATTGGAAATCACTACCCCCCCCCCTCCCACTTCCTTTAGGTGTTACCTAATTTTGCATTTCAATATTTTATTGGGTTTACTATTTGGATGATATTTGGATGATATACAATACCATATATACAATGCAATACGATATTTATTCCATAATAAATAATACATTTCATTACATTGCTCTAGCACAGTGGGCACAAATATTCCAATCGTAATTTATAGAAATTCACAAGAGTTTAAAAACTCCACTGTGGAATTTATTAAACTCAAACACCGAAGACCCAAAACATTATGACCAGCGCGTCTTTATGCAAATCGAAGCAACTGCATGTAAACGACGGCGCGTGTGAAGGTCATAAAACGGTATAAATAGCACCTGATACGGAGCTCTGTTAATCAGTGTTATTTTTGTTCTTCAGATGGAAAAGGGTTGGGTTGTTTTACCTCTGAGCGGCACTTTTTTGCACACAATGGGCTAAATGGCCAGGTCACATGGGCCCCGAAGGCTCAGAGAAGGTTGGGGGAGGGGACCCACTGGAATAGCTGTTGGGAGACAGATGGTAGCCTCCCGTCATGGCCATTCAGCGTGTTCTTTAACGTGCACAGGGTATGGCTCTCCCGCACACGGGGCCAC